>JAQPPZ010016859.1:5000000-6250000 GCA_028583015.1 Wollemia nobilis | reverse complement strand
ACATTTCTGACAGTTAGATTGTGCATAATCAGTCTTCAAGATGTCTCGGCAAACTGTAAGATTGAAGGAAAGCAGCTCATGGTCTCATGGGTCGTGGCCTAAATGGAGACAGAAGACCTTTAGGAATCACTCAATCAAGGTCCACTCCAACTCCAGAATCCAGAGCCTGGAACAAGTTGTCACAAACTACCACAATTACTAAAGGATTCAGGGAATTGTATTACTCCGAGACTTGGCCTTGCATGTTTCATATAAATTTGCAGCTTCAGGACTGCATTTGACGATCTTCTCAACGAAACTTTTCTCGGATGCAACAAACAGAGAAGGCAGAGTAGGAAGACGTTTAGCATGTTCCATTTCCCTTAGAGATTTAAAAACTTCATAACGGGGCTTAAGCCTTTTCTCTATGCTATATTTCAGCAGGGCAGAATAAGTGGCAACAATATTGGGCGGAAGTCCAGCCGTACGAACCAAAAAATCCATGTTTTGCTGCATCTTATTCGTGGAAATATGGAGCAGAGTAGGGTTCCTCTTAAAAATATTGTGGACCTCCTCTTCAAGGAGACCAATACTCAAGATAAACTTCATTTTTTTTTCTAGATTTTCCGGACCCCTGGAAATAACCGCCCCAAGGGCATGCACAAATGCTTTTGAGCCTTCCATAATGCCCATACTCTTCACATATTTAATTTTCGATTCCAAAAAATCTGTGCTAAAGCCGGTAAGAATAGTAGTTCTCACTGTCATTAAAAGCGGAAGCAACTCACCTTGAACCCCATGTTGCTTTAACAGATCCAGATGCCTCTCCACGTCACAGGTCAAAATACCCGCTCCCCGTTTGAGAGCCTTGCAGAAACTGTCCTTCGAACCGCATAGGTTTTCAAGACGCGAGATTTTAAAGGTCAATCTGTCTAAATTGGCGGTAAGCACTCTGGGCACGCAGGATATGACTCGTCCCAGGTCTTGACCGATAAGGCCTAATGATTTCATCAACTCAATCTTTTCCTTGAACTGCCCGTCGGCTTTTTGAGACAGAAACGAGGGATTTCCAACAATGGCACACTTTAGCTGGGTTTTAGTTAACCCGGAATCTGTCAACAGGTGAACTACCTGCTGGAAGTTTTGAATGTGTTTGTTTCTAAACAGGGACGGCCTTACTCTCATCACTTTAGTAAGGTCAGACGGGGAAAGGCCGCATTCATCGACCAAAAATTTTGTTATGGCATTGGCATCGGTATTTTGTTGGGTTTGTGTGCGAGTGGTATACAGTGAGGAAAAGACGAAGGGTGTAGGCGCTACGGATGCTGATATTGCTCTCACTATTTGGTGAAGACTACATGTGATTAAACCACAGCATTGTCTGGCAATTACGATCGCCATTGGCATTGTATGGATATTTCAATTTCCGAATTACAGTAAGGATATATTGTTATCTTGATGTAGGGTTAGGGTTTCGGAATATGTCCAAGGTTATGAAGCTTGATATTTATTACGCCGATAGGCGTCAATGGCAGCCAGAAGGTTAACAATATTAATATTTTATTAAAAAAAGCTTGATATTAAGAAATTATCGGTCGAAGGTTACCTAAGAAATGAGATAGGGCCGGATTGATAACTCTCAGCGTTTATAAATATATATATTTTATATATCTAAGCTAGTTATCTAACTCCCTTAGATTTAAACTTGGGCCCTATTAATTGAAGTTTTAAAATATTAATGAGACTTTGGAAGAATTATTTCGAAAGATAAATTGTCAATTAAGAATAATTTAAGTATTTTATTTTATAATGTTAAAGATAAAAACGATATAATTTTTATTTTTGAATTTTTTTTTTGGGTTGGAGAATAAGAGGTTGTATTCAGGTTCTTCTTACAACTTACAACTCTCTTTTGTAAAGTACGAAAGTTTATTTGATAAATCATATTTCTCAGTACGAAAGTTTACTTGATAAATCATATTTCTCAGTACGAAAGTTTACTTGATAAATCATAATTCTCTTCTTTAGAGCATGGGAGTCTACAAAACAGATTCAATTGTCATCTCAATTGAGTTGTTGTAGTTAGGAACCTACATTATTTTACATAAAATGTTAAAATTCTTGATTTTTATTTTTTAAAACTTTTTCAATATTTTGTGTGAATACAAATATTCTAGAGTTCAGCATTCTTCTTGATATTTTTTTACAATAACCTTTACAATACCAAAACTTCACCTTTATTATCTATGCAATGCATCTTAGTAGAGTAATATTTTCAAAACATTGTATTATCATAGCTCGCTTTATTAGATTTCGATTGCTAGTTTCCTTCCTGAAACACAAGTGCAACCACAAAATTGTAATAAATACTATATATGAAAGCACGTTAATGTTATAAAATAAAGCAAATATTACCAATAGAAAACATTAAAGTAAATCTTAATCATTTTTTCATTCAGCCAGTTAACATTTTCTTGTCAACTTCAGCTAAACTTATTACTTCCTCTAATCAAGGAAAAGAGAATTTAACTTCACGATCCTTAATTATAACCCGTCTATTGGCTAGCCTATTAGCACATTTGTTTCCTTCCCTTGATGTATGTGTAAACCTGATTCAAACCCTATAGCAAGGTCTTGAATCTCCACAATTATCTCTTACATGTTCTATGGAGCCTTTGTTTTCCTCAAAATTACATCTATAACTATGAGTGAATCACCTTACATCCATACTTAGTTCCATTTCATTTGTTTGCATATTTTTAATCCTTCTAAAGTTACCCAAGCTTCAGTTTTATTATTTGTCTAAATCCATTATTGAAAGCATAATGAGACAAAATATCTCCCCTATTATTTCTAATTATTCCTCCTCCTCTTGTTGGGTATGGATTTCCTTTAGATGCTTCATAAAAATTCAATTTGACCAACTCTACATCTGGTGGTTTCCACTTTATATTATTTGCCTTATTTTTGCTTATCCTATCTTCAACATCATAATTCCATCTGATGACTTGACTCCATCAATCAAGGCTCTCTACTTCCAAATTATGGATTGGGTGAGTTGATAGGGTTGGTTTAGACTCCTCTATGGTTAAACAAACCTTCATTTTCGTTACCTCTAAATTGCTTTACTTTCCTTTAAATATTCTTCTATTCCTTTATAGCCAAATAGTCCAAAGTATTGTATCTTTTGATATATCCAAGATTGTTTGTAAAGCATCACTTTTAAAAGTGTTTTGTCATTGTTTTAACCATTCCTCAGTTATGTCATTCATCATCATGCATTTACCAAATATATTAAGACTCCATTACCATAGTTTCCAGACTATTGAGTAGTGTCCCAAGAGATGGTCTATAATCTCCTCCATTTTACAAAGAACACATTTTGAGGGGCCATGAAAACCCCTTTTCATAAGGTTATCCCAGGATAAAATTCTTCTATGACCTACTAGCCAAACAAACATTTTGACTTTAGGAATACTTGGGCTATTTATTTTTTAATTTTATTTGTATAAAAAATGATTAAATTATTATGATTGATATTAAAAACTTAATTTTATCATTATAATGTTTTTACACGAAAGTTAAAGGTACATGATACTTCTAATATATTGAAGAATCCTTTTGTGGTGCAGTGAGTCCCTCAAGGTGCCTACACATACTTGAAACAGTAAATGATGATAAATGTAATGTTTCATCAAGTGTAAGAGAAATGAGACCTCTTAAAAGAGACCAATATAAAGTGGCATCTACTAAAGGAGTTGTGTAATCTGCTCAAAGCTTCAATTTATACTTCAAAATATTTTAAGCATAATTACAATCCTCCATCCTATAATGATGAAGAAGATCCAAGGCATACTTGGGCTATGAGATAGTGATCCCAAACAAAGTATGATCAATATAAACACCCAAGAAGTAATGTAGAAGCCCTAAATATGCCATCTCAAAGGTAGCATGATATTGTGACTTCATGTCCTAGATCAAGGTAAGTGAGCTACCTATAATGATAAGATCATTCATATATAATACAATCACCAAAGTATCACCATCTTGATGCTTCATGTAACCATCATGTTTAACCTCACATCACAAAAACTCACAACTAAGAAAGGAGGAGTGGATCTTCTCATAATAAGCATGTGGTCCTCAAGCTCAAAACTAGGTGGTTGCTACATGTAAATATCATCTTGAAGCTATTTGTGAATAAAAACACACTATACATCCATCTAATTTACCTTCCAATCATATGAGGGGTTATAGATAAAATCATCCATATAGAATTCATTTGAGCAACTAGGGCAAATGTCTTTGAGTAGTCAATTCTTTCTTTTTGAGAGAAACCCTAAACAATAAGGTGTACCTTGTGCTTCTCCACCTAACAATCTAAAGTAAACTTGTTTTAATAGACCCATTTGCACTCAACAACATTCTTCCCTTGTAAAATGGGAACAAGCTTCTAACTATGGTTCTTCATAAAAAAAAGCATACTCAACAAGCATGGCATATTTTCATTTCAATTTGCCCTTGGCTTAGGAATAGATGAGAGGATATTTGGAACTATCAACCTTTGTGACTAAGGCTCAAGAGAGAGCCTATAATGAAACAACTTCAATAAATATTGCAATGGTAGTAGCAATTTAGTAGTGTGCAATAAACAACATCCACTAATAACAATAAATTCATTTTTAATGCTAAAGAACCAAATATGCAAGTTATCAAATTCCATGTTCAAATCAATACAAATCCTTAGCCACTTAGAGAATATGAAGTCTATTACCCACTTGGAGAGTGCAAAGTCTCATATATGCAACACAGGTGACTAAGATTTGAATATGAAAGATGATTCCAACTACAACGTAACTCTTCCTATTTATAGATAAAACCAACATTAACCCAAACTCTAATGCTCAAGGGTTAACTACTTAACCTAGGTCCTGAGCTAATACAAAAAAGATAGTTGATGTGGCTACATTGGAGTCGTTACATGGCTTCCCACCTCAAAAAACTTTGTTCTCAAAGCTAGAAAATACTGGAAAATACTCTTAAGCTCCTATGTAACATCTTCTAAAATAGTTGGCTACTTGATGAGGAACTCTTAAATTTAGCGAGATTGTAGAAGATGAACTTTGGACTATAACATTACTTCTAGATGAAAAGTGATTCAATCTTCTTTTTCAAGTATTGGAAGCTCTATATAGGACTGCACCTTCTAACCAATAAGTTATTTGATATAGGAAACATCAAAGATGGGATGGAGATAAGATGTAACCAATTAATCAATCCTTTCATTCCTATGCAATAAAAAGTTGTTAGACCATTTTGGCAACTTTATCAAGCAACTTAAAGGTATTTTCCATACACAAAATCTACCCATGAATTCACTAGCATATGGGAGCTATAAAAAAAAAATATTTTTTAGCAATCATGCATACTATCCTCTCAATTGTGCTTCTATTAGACACATAATATCAAAAGAGAAAAGGCAATGGTTTTTTTTTGAAAATTTTGTTAAAGACAAACGAGGGTTTCAAAGAACATAAAAAAAACTCAATATTAAAACTAGGGCATCCATTTGATCAAAATTTTAAAATAAGAGATTGGATTGAGTATTGAGAAATGAATAAGTAACATGTCGATGGATATTTCTCTTGGAGCAAATTTGTTGGAACTAGTCAGACCCTCACGATCCAAATCCTCTTAGGATTAAAAAAAAAAAACTTTTTTATAAACTGTTGATGACAAGAAAAATTTTCTAGATACTCCAAACAATGTTGTCCTTAGGAGATGCCATACAAGTTGATGTGCTAGAGAAAAGAGACCAAGTGATGGGAATTCACACCCACTCTGATACCATGCTAGACTTTATAGTAGTTTTTAGAAGTGAATGAAATCAACATGTTACCTAGACATGCAAAAATATCTCATAGAAAGCAAACATGCAATATAAGAGGATGCATGTGAATACCAAAACATCTCATCAAACAAAAATAGAATGCACTCAAATCAATGACCAAATGGTTGGTATGGAGGTAATTATACCCAATTACAAGTGACCTTTATGTCAAGGTTAAGCAGTTGACCTTTAGGTTAAATAATAAAATATTATAAAAAATCACCTATGCAAGGTGTATAAAGACCCAAAGGGGATATACAAAGAACATAACTATTCATGCATATGGTTAGATAATATTTTGATCACACCTATACCAGTTCCCTATTTTAACATAAAAAAATATGGGTGATGTTTCTCAAAAAAATTTGAACATAGGATTAGATAATCTTGATATGCAACGAAATATTAATTAAACATAGGGTTAGATAATCTTTTGATCACACCTATATCATTTCTCTGCTCTCTTGGTATATGAGTGTACATCACCTCTATAAAATTGATTTATATTCGTTTGATTTTCTCTATAATATTTTGAATTATCCAAATAGCATTCCTTATTCTCAATGTGATTTAAGGTAGTTGATTAATAACTGAGAGTCTGAGTCCACTATCACTCATTTCCACCTGACCTTGAGAGCCTCCTACATCCCTCTCAAAATTCCATATCCCTCAGTAATGTTGTTGGATAGTATACCTAACTTTATTGCAAATGTAGATGCCAGGGTATAGTCTAGTAGTCTACCTATTTCCCCTACACCGGCCCTGTTCGAGTTACCCCTCGATGCCCCATTTGTATTTACCTTTCCAAATCCCAAAGGTGGTTGCTACCATTTTTGGGTTCTATCCATCATTTTTTTTAGTGGTTTGACTCTTATAACTCTATTTGTCTAGGGATTGATCTTGAGTCGTTTGATGTGATTTTTGTGTTTTCTTCAACATGAATTGAAGAGTCTTTGTTATATTGGATATGGTCTTCATCCACATATAATGGATATCTCTAGTATCTTGTTTGAAGATCCTTCTATTTCACTCATTCCAGATATTCCAAGATAGGATCATCGTCCCTATCCACACTATCTACCCCACATAACCATATACTCCTTTTTTATTCTTCCATCCTCTCCAGATCTCTTCTATAGATTGATTGTTGGTCTAGTGTAGACCTAGCAAAGATGCCAATATTTTCCATAGCATCATCGTTATAGGGAATTATATAAAAAGGTGGTTGAAATTTTCATTATCCTCTATAAACAATGTACATCTAAAAGGTTCATAGACTCCCCTCTTCAATAAGTTGTCCCCTCTGAGTACCCTTTTGTGGAGGAGTAACTAGTTGGAGAACCTAACCTTTGACCATAAGGTTTGCAAGCAGAGTTATGTGAATAGATCTCGATTTGGATGAGTGGTGTTAGGGCATAATGCTTTGTATCCCTATGCTACTGTATACACCCCCTTAGTCCTACTATTTCATCCAAATTGATTATTCTCATAGGACCATGATAATGATCTCATTTGTATGATTCGGTCAATCTCCTTTGCTAGTCTCTCTAGAAGTTGAATTGGCCATTCTTTCAATGGAATCCAATATCTTCCAAATTTTGGTCCTCGTGTTTGGTCCCTAGAGTATTTTTCTACTTTTATCCATTGATTTCTATGCAACTCCTCCATCACTAGGGTCCACTCTGGATATTGAGTCACCAAAGGTGGATGTCCATCCCACAAGTCTAACCAGAAATCTACGTATTTTTCATTATTAACTATCCAAAACAATATTTCTTTGATAGTTTTCTCTTCTATTTTGAGTATCACTAAAATTAGGGAACATTTTTTAGACAACTAATATTGAAAAATCTATGTTGGGGTCTTGTTCTCTACATACTTTGCTCACAGATTTTTGGCCCATAATGCTTGGGACTATTAATCATTCTCCAGTACAATTTTGCAACCAATGCCTTATTTTTTACTACAGATCTAAAACTTGGCCCCCCTTCCTATTTTGACAAACATAGAGTATTCCACTTTAACAAGGTCCATTTCCTTTCCTCCATGGCATCCATCTAGAGGAATCTATGACTTATGTGATCAAGCTCTCGAAGCACTACCTTCAGGATATCTAGAGCCGATGAGACATAGATGGAGATAAAGTGTAACACGGACTTTATTAAGGTAATACACACTCCTAATGATAGCCATATATTTGTCCATTTGCTAATTATACCCTTGATTTTATATATTAGCCATGCCCAATACTCCTTTTATATACCAATTTGTATTGGGACCCCAAGTAGATAATTGGGAGTGAGCTTTTCCAAAAACTAAGTTTGTCTAGTACTAAGGTCTCCTATCGAGGTGAACAATAAAAGAAGATTACTTTGGATTTATCATAATCACCATCTGGACTATTTCCTTGGTAAAATAGTTCAATATTTGCTTTATTCTAATTGCTTCTTTAATTGATACATTTCCTAACAATGTGGAATCATCAACAAATTATAGATGGGTGATTGGGCTAGCTCTGTTAGAAACTAAAACTCCTTCTAGTCTCTTAGTATCTCTATTCTTAGCCAATGTTCTCCTCATATATTCAGTTGGGATAATGAATAAGTATGGGGATAAGGGATCCCCTTGAATAACACCTCTTGATGTCGGGAATAGCTTTGTGGGGCCTCCATTGACGATAACTAAGTATGAGATTGATGATACGTAACCTTTGATCTAGTTTATCCACTCCTTAGAGAACCAAAATTTCCTCATAACTTGGATTAAGAACTACTAATGCACTTTGTCTTAGGCTTTAGATAGGTCTAGTTAGGTAAACATAGTGGGGAATTTGTTTGCTTCCATAGAATTAATACTTCCTAGGCAAGCAATATCTCATCCACTATTTGTTTACCCTCTACGAATCGACCTTGTTCAGAGAAGATTATTTTGTGCAAAAATGGTTTTAGTCTCTCAGACATGACCTTGGTGATAATCTTCAATAAAATATTATATAATGCTATTGGTCGGTATCCACCTATATTTTCTACTCCCCTTTCCTTTCGTATTAGTGTTATGCAAGTTTTGTTGATTTTATTCAATATTTCCTTGGTTGTTCTTGCCTCTTCTACCACCTCCTAAATGTCTTCTTACACAATGTCCTCAAATTCTTGGTAGAATTCAATAGGAAATCCATCTAGACCTAGAAGTTTTCCCTTTTGCATTTTGAATACTACCTCCTATAATTCTTGCATTGTTATTGGTGCACCTAGTATATCATTTTCTTCTCTTGTAATGAGTGTGGATATCTCCTATAGAATTTACTGTTGGGATGTTGGATCCAAGGTCTCAACCATTATTTTTTTACAAAATAGTTCATTGATATTGATTTCATGCCCTCCCATGTATGAATCATCCCCCTTCTTCATTTTCATAGAAGAGATGAAGTTATATGTCCTTCGGGCTAAAAGGGACTTATGGAAGAATTATATGTTTCTCTCTTCTTCTCTTAACCACTTGATTTTGGATTTTTGTTTTCACAATAGCTCCTCCCTCCTTTTGGTTTGTGAGATATAGTTCTATTTTGGCCCTAGTTTTTGTGAGTCCCTCCTTTCTTGTATGATCATTCAAGTCCTCTAGTCATTTGTATGATCATTCAACTCCTCTAGTCATTCAATAAATTCCTTTTTCTTTTTTGTGACATCCCCAAATTCTTTCCAATTCCATCTCTTAATTTTATTTTTGATATGTTTTATTTGGAAAAATATATTTTTTTTGTGCCATGTCTTGGTTTTTCTTCCTACCACCACTATTGCATTTGTGGTCTAAATGATTTATCTCTAAGCCACATGAGTTGAAATTGAAAGAGTGTTTATTTTGTATTAGTTTTCTAGACTTCTATCATTATAGGCCAATGATCTAACCTTGCATTATTTAAGATTTTGACCTTCGGGATATGTCCATGTATCAAGAGATTTTTTTATACCAAGAACTTGTCTAATCTTTCCAAAATGTAAGCTAGACCTAGTCTCCTATTGGACCAAGTCATCAAACCATTTTTAAGTTTGATATCTATGAGTTGCATATGTCTCATGTACTCACTCATGATATCCCTACCTCTATTTAGAGCCTCATTTCCTCCCACCTTCTCTTCTAGAGAGAATGGTGTTGAAATCCCCCCAAACAATATCTATGCTCCAGAAAATTGTGAAGAGATATAGTCTATGTCCCTCCATAGCTTATTTTTTCTTTTATGGTGCTTGGGACATATACATTCAGATAGAGAATTTAATGGTCATATTATTATTATTTTTCAATGAGTTTACGCATGTTTTTATGACGAAACATGGTCCCATAATACTGAGTGGGTTTGAACCTTGAACCTCTCAAAGAGAAGCCAAAGACCTTACCACTGTAGTAAGCTTGCAATTTTGGTCATATGGTCACTTAATTTATCTTTTGCTACCACACCAATCAATTATTTATTGTCAATTGTATAGTGTACCATTAATTCTTAATTCTTTGGGGTCCCACAATCATGTAACTCCCACTAAATATCCTTGTGAAATCAAGGATACTTCTTTTTTGGATTTCCATATCCTTCTTTTTATTATATTCATTTCCTCAAAATATAGCTTCATCTCTTGGAGGAAGACTATTTGTGGTCAATTTATCTGAATCATTATTTTTATCTCATTTTTTTTAGGACATCTTTTCAGTCCTCTAATATTCAATGTAATGATTTTCATCAGTAACAAGGGTTAAAAATATGGGTAAGTGTCATAACCTTACCTTCCTCAATTAATTTTTGACCTTCCTTCACCATGTGATGCTAGTTGGACTTTCTTCCCACCTTTTGATTTGTGTCCACCTTCATATTTTTACTAGGTTCTTGGTTCACTCTCGTAGCTTTTGATGCCTTTGTATAGGGTACCAATGCATTTTTGGCATTTATTTTTATTTTATTGGAAAAGAAGGGATTTTGAAAGGGACCCCGAATCTTTTACAAAGAGAACACAACAAAAGGTACAAGCTCGAGAAGACTATCTTTTGGAGGTAAACAAAGATCATCTAAACCCAAATATTTGCAAGACCAACAACAACTAGAACTAAAATTTGAAAAAGGATTTCCCACCAGACTAGGGAAACCTAGTATGCAACCAAAACGGGCTAAAAATTGAAAAGGGTTTTCCCTCCAAGACAAGGGAAAGCCAACATGCAACTGAAATGAGAAAAACTCAAGCAAGGTTTTCCCGCTATGACTAGAAAGCCAACATGTAGCTTAAGCATATCCATGACAAAGAAAGTGAACAGGAGGACCCCGAGCCCCAATCTAAAAATAAAAATCCTCTAAAAAATGAGACAAAATTCCCTCTCGAAATGAATCTGTTATCTAGCACAAAAGGAAACTGGAAAATCTGCAAGAGGGTTCTTCCAAAGACCTGTAAAAAATATCAACAGTATGGGGAGATCATTATAGGCAATGATATCTCACTGCAAAGGAGACATATTCCACAACCACAAGACAAGAAAGTCTAAAGAAGCATCTATCTGCCTTGGGACTAGAGGGAAAAATATCATACACAGACTGTCATAAGAGACTAACTTCTACAGTAGGCAGGCTTGCATAGGGTCCCCCTCCAAATAACACAAATATTATAGAAGACACCCATCAAAAAGTCACACATACCAAATTACGTCCAATCCCACCAACTGTCCCTCCATGGAGAAACCAGAAGACACCATCATATGCAACTACACAAGAAAGCACAAGCCCACCCTGAAGACCAGAAAGAAGCTGCAGAGAATAGTTCCATGGTATTCCCTATAAAATACAACAAATGGATCTTTTGATAAATAGATCAAAATATCCTGAACTCGCTCTAGAAATCCCATCTCAAAAATAGCTGTAAGAGCCACCCATCTGTAGATGATAAAATTATGGCCTGATCCCAAAGGCTAAAAGAAATGTAGAAAGAAGTTCCCAGACTGTAAGAAATATAGGAAATAAAGACAATGCGGACCCCCTTTCGAAATCCTATCTTCGAAGCAAAATGTAGGAAACCTTCCCTATAAAAAAAAAAAGAGCATAGGGCCCTTCCAAATGCCATAAAGGTCTACTGGGAAAGGCTTTGCGTCTCCCATACCCAAGCCAAGCCATCTAAAATCCAACCACCACCAAAGGCTTCCAGGGAAATAAACTTTAAAACTAACTAGCAAAGCCATAGCAAACACATAAAAAATGGGATAGCACATCTGAGGAAGCCCAGGAGGGTCCTATGGGGGTCTTGGAAATGCAATAGAGAGATCCTAGGGAGATCATCCCAGCTAGATATCAACAAGACTAGAGGAGAGAGAGGTAGGAAATTTAAAATGGGGTCCTCCTGCCCAAAGCAGGGGACCTTTTTTTATTTTTTGTGGTTTCATCTAAAGTACTTTTTTACTTTTCTTCTTCTTATTTGTTCTTTCTCTCATAGTTCATTGTCAGTAGGTTTAGTCCCCCTTGTTTTTTATTAATGGTAAAAAAGTAAGGTTTTGAAAGGTTCCAGAACCTTTTACATTAGAGGAGGCAAATAAAGAGAAGGTCAATAAAGAATAGGCCAACCTCCAAGGCCAAAAGAATAAAAATTAAACCCAACAACCACCTAAGAGCATAGACCAACCCACCACCCAACATGACTTAAAGGAGAATTTTTTATTCAAATTTATTTTAGAGGCACCAACAATCCTACTCTATTTTTTAATAAGACTAGAAGGATATCAAATACATTGAGATGCAGATAACAAAACCCAATCCCAGAGAGAAAGGGTGAGGGCAATACACCAAGCATATTTCTTGAGAATGAAAACCACCAAGGAGAAAAAGGACCAGCCCCCCAAAAAAGACACCCCTAGAGAGAGGATCACTTCAACACAAAGGAGACCTCATCCAAGAAAAAAGACAAGAAAATGACCTATTGGATAGGTAGAACCAACGCTTCCAAAGCAACAATTATCATTAGCCACAGAGGGAAATTGTATTTTCAAATTCTGAATTGACCACTATCCACCTCTAAGTTGGCCATAACATCAGCAACCTGGTTGCCTTCCCTATAAATATGCTTAATTTTAACTTCTAACATACCTTCCAAATTCTTCGAGGTATCCTTAATAATATTCATGATGAAACAATTGTTAGTCTTTCTAGCCTGCAAATCTTGAATGATGTTCAAGGAGTCACCTTGTACGAGAAGTCTTCTAAAGCCCCTCTCAAAAACCTGATGAACACCCGAGAAAAGTGCCTTAGCTTTAGCTAGGTTGGTTTGAATACCATAATATTTAGCGTAAGCCCAAATGACCTCACCATTATCATTACTAACAACACCTCCTCCACCAACCCTCTTGGGGTTACCTTTGGAAGCCCCATAAAAGTTTAAAATGACCCACCCTTTAGCTGGTTTATACCATTTAGTAATCAATATTTTTTGAATAGTGGATACAAAAGTAGAAGATCCTAGATTCAATTTCCAACTAACAACCCCTTTTTCCATAGCTTTCTCCCTACTATTTCCAGCAACAAAGACAACTAGGTTATTCTCAATAGTAACTTTAATTCTTCTAAAGATAAAGGATTCATCCTAGGCAATATCCTTGAAAGCTCTGTTGTTCCTCTCTCACCAGATACCCCATAAAAAATGAGGAAGAACCATATCCCACACCCTAGTGAGGTTGTGACTGATGAAGGGGGATTTCAATTGAGTGAAAAGTTCCTTGAAAGTTTGAGGTAACGTCCACTTATATAAAAATAATTCAATAAAGCATTAATCACCTTATTTGAGAAATCACAATGGATGAAAATATGATCCACAGATTCAGCATCCTTAGAACACAAGAGACAAATATTGGGAAGATGGAAGCCTTTCTTACATAAATTATCAATAGTAAAAATTTTGTTTTGCAAACACAACCACAAAAAATTGAAATCTTGGGGACCAAATGAGGATACCAAACCCTTTCCATTAGAAAATAACCTCCCTTGGATAATATTTGGGCCTCATCTGTAGTCTTGATAGAAAAAATACCTTTAGGAGAATTAGTCCATAGAAGGAAGTCCCTATCATTTTGCTGAGGAAAAAAGTACTATTGTAGCAACAAATTCAAATTTACAAACTCTAAAGTATCCAAAGATCAACTGTATGTAAAGTCAGATGCTTCCAAATCCTCTTGCCATTAGTCATGACTATATAATCAAATACTTTTTCTCCATATTTTAGTGACAAAGGAGCCTTCAACTCATAAAACTCGGGACTAAGAAAGAGGGGTTTAGGAAGAATACAAGTATCCTCCCAGAAGAACATATCCTTACCATTCCCAATCTACGACAACATCCCCTCCGTAACCAAATTTTTGATCCCCAACAAACCATTCCGAATCACAGAGCCCCTAGGAGGAGCAACACTTCTAAAAAAAGAAACATCATTTTCCAAATACTTACCTCTCATAATATCTTTCCATAGTTGATCCTCCTCAACACATAATATCTAGGCTATTTTTGCAATCCATGCCTTATTGAACAACAATAAATTTCTAATCCCAAGACCACCTTCTTTCTTAGAAGAGCAGACCCTATCCCAAGAGACAAGGGACACCCTCTATTTATCCTCCACCCTAGCCCACAAAAATCTCCTAAATATATGATCAATCCTCCTAACTTTGAAGGGCATTTTGAAAAGAGACATATAATAGACGAGAATGCTTTGGAGGGTAGCTTGAAGCAATTGCAACTTACTTGCTTGGCTCAGGATATTACCTTTCCACCCATCTAACTTACGTTGAATCCTATACAACATAGGAGACCACAATAGACCACAACTCCTTCATCCTATCAATGAACAATGACATACCTAGATATAAATAAGGAAGGTTAGCAATGCCACAACAAAAATATTTATAATTCTATGCTAATGTTACCCCTAGTATTCACAAAAAAAATTGACTTTTATGAAAGTTAATTTATTGGATGGAAGCTTTCTCATACAAGTACAAAATATTCATGAATTCCTTAGCCTCTCTCACAGTAGCCTCACTAAGAAGTACAGTGTCATCTACAAACTATTGACAAGAAACTACCTCTGCAATACCAACAAGCCTAATACCCTTAATCTTAGAGGACAAGGTAGCAACAAGAATCAATCTTCTTAAAGCTTCGACCATAAAAATTAAAAGACATGGAGACAAATGACCACCTTGCCTAATACCTCTTTGACCCCCACGTTTAGTTCCCCCTTGTTTCTGCTTTACCCCATCAATGTTTTCTCCATTGATATTTTAATTTATTGCATATTTATTTCTCCTTGTACTTCCTCAAATTGTGTTTCTAGAATCTGTGTTTTAGCTCCATATTCTTCTTCATATGAGAGGTCATCCATAACTAGGCTTCCAAACATGTTTGTGGAAAGCACTTCCTTCTCCTTAGTTATAGGTTTTATTTATGTGTTTTTTCTTTGGTATTTGGAATCCCTCTTATTCCTAATCTTCTTTATTTTGCTTCTAAAATTTATGTGGGCAATCCTTAGCCATATGGTCATTTTCATGCCAAATTTTACATCTAAAGGGAACATTCTCATAGTTCGCCTATTTTTCCCATGTATCCTTCCAAAATTATAACGTGAGCTTTTCTAGGATGGGTTTATAAAAATTTATCAACATAGATTTGTGCATAAATAAAATGTTCAAACTTTTAAGTATATCGACTATCATCATAAAAGTTCCTAGGGTGTTACCAATTGCAGCAAAGACTTGTGGGTTCCAAATTCTATTGGCAGATCAAAAGGCCTAATCCAAACGAGTCTAGTTGAGGGTATTTCCTCCTCTATTTTAAATTTTGTATGCTAAGGCTTCATGAAGAGCCCTGATTTACCAAAGAACCATGGCCCTCCTTGAAATATATCTTCTCTATCCTCTTCTATAGCAAACATGACTAGAAAATACCCATTGGGATAGTAAAAAAATTGAAATTCACCTTTGGTTCTCCATTTTTTGGTAGCCCATAGCTTGAATGCCAATAATATCAGGAAAAAACCCATAAAATGACAAACTAGACCCCTTCTTTCCATGGCATCTATGTCATCTTGGATATTGATTGGTTTTAATTTTATTATTGGGGACCTATCTACTACTATCACGCATCCCACATTTTTTTTCTTTGGATCTACCTTTGGCATCTTCAAAGGGTATCTTTGAAGCTCATTTTTTGGGGTTTTTCCCTATATTTCTATTTCATAGGTGTTAGTATGGTTGTTCCCTTCAGGTGAGCTTGGATATCAAGTTTGGAAATATTTGTTGCCATTTGGATTTTTTTGTACAAACTCCCTTTTCATTTGATCTACTCCTTGGATTTGAGTCCTTGGTATCTTCTACCCTTGGGATTGTTTCTTTGTTGGTTGGGACTTTTCCCCACTAGATTGTGTTGTAAACTAAAAATTGTTGTGATATTTTATGCATAAATGGTCCTATTGGTTTGTAATCACTTTCCTTGGATATTGATGATCTAACTACATAGTATTGACATTATTTCCACTCCTTTTATTGTATCTAAAACTACTTAGCAAAAATGATTTATGCACCAGTTTCTCCTCCCATCATCCTACCATCATCTTATGGTTTTCTCATGTTTTAACTCCTCCATGGACCCATAGGCCCTTGCTAATTTATCTTATTCATTGTGTGTATGTCCTATGCACTTGATTCACTTTTGTTGTGGCTTCTAGATGCAATGGTGATGACACTATGCACAAACCCTAATAGAGCTCTTTTTTATTTAAAAAGAAATTATCGAGTAGCAATATTAACATGATACAACCTCCCCTAATAGGGATTTTTAATGCATACAAAATCTCCAAATTATTTTTAATATAGTGGTTATCTTCCACATACTATGAGATAAACATTTCATAAATCTTGACCATTTACTTTTTATGAATCATATAATCAAAATCATTCATTTAAAAGACATTAAAAAATATTAAATTGCATTAACTCAATCGGTTTAATTTATCAAGTCTCAAGGAGGATATCTAGGTTTGAATCTTATAAAGCAATACATGCATAATAGTCGAGTTGTAATACCACTATGTGGTATTGATGTAATATAGGTGAGGCCCATTTCAATCCCAAATAACCAATTATATAAAAAAAACCATTAAAAAATAAAGTTAATAAAATGAATTCAGTTATTACTAGTTTGGTGGGAACTTCCTTAATGTTTACATAAAAGAATAAGAAGGTTTAATGGCCTAAATTATTTTGCTAGTTTCTTGCAACTAGCATTGCTCAATAGTATAAGTTTTAAGTTTGAGCTCTTCAATACTAAATGGCAATAGGTGATGTGGGGGGATATATGATTCTAATACAAGAGGAACCTTGAAAAAAATAGTTGTAGTAGGTCAAGCCCTCTTCAAAGGAGGGAAAGTCTATAGACAATACTATGAGGTATATCTATACATAAACATATTGGTTTTATTGAGCCTTTTATTATTTTTATGAGACGTCATTTACCTAGTACCATACAATGCTTTTATTTAAAAAATATATAAAAAAATATAATTATATATAGCTAATTACAAGTTATTTATTACCTTAATAGGTTTTTTTATAAAATGTTCAAGTTATTTTTTATATAGTGGTCATCTTCCACATACTATGAGACAATCACTGCATAAATTTTGACCATTTAAATTTTATGAATCATATAATCAAAACCATTCATTTTAAAAACATTAAAAAAATTTAAAAATTGCATTAACTCAATCGATTAAATTCTTCAAGTTCTAAGGAGACCTACGTTTGAATCTTGCAAAGAAATATATGCATAATAGCCAAGTTATTGTAATACCACTATGAGGTAATGATTGAATACATGTGGAACCCATTTTAATCCCAAATAAACAATTAAAAACAAGGCTAATAAAATGAATTCAATAATTCCTAGTTTGGTGAATAGTTTATTACGGTTTGTAGAGAAAAATAAGATTTGGTGGCCTAAAGTCTTCTAGCAACCTCTTAAAATTATCCTTACTCTATAATATAAATTTGAGCTCTTCAATACTGAATGTCTATAGGTGATGTGCAGGGATATGGGATTCTAATATGAGAGAAACCTTTGACATAAAAAATAGTTGTAATAGGTCAAGCCCTATTCAAAGGAGGGAAAGTCTACATATAGTGCTATAAAATATATCTATACACATGTATATGGGTTTTATTGAGGCTTTTATTATTTTCTATGGGGCATCATCTACCTAGTACCATACAATGTTTCTATTTAAAATGAGAAAAACAAAATATGAATATAAAAATGATGCCTTTATTTATAATAATACCTTCTCCACTTTTTTTAGATTTTGATGTAATATTAGTGTAGTTTATGTCTATATATAATTCTCATTGTTTGTGGAAAGTGTTGTGTATAGTTATCTATTTGCTATGTAGTTTCTTATGACTGTAGGTTTGATAGGAATTAGTAGAGATGAAATAAAGTCCAAAAGATAAGGTTATGTAGTAAACCTAAAATAAAGACACTTCATAATACTTATTTTGTTGAAATATGTGGTGATTAAGCTTCACTTTAAGCCATGCCCAACTTTTTATTGCATTCTATGTTATAAGCCATTTGAGCCCTTGTAAACCTTGAAATATATACTTTTGTAATATTTTATTATTTTAAATGTATAGGTTAGTTACTTAACCTTACCTAAAGGTAAATTGTATATGGCTATAAATACCCTATCATCCCAACCATTTTATCATAAATTGAAGTGTATTCTATTTTGCTATAGTGAGATTATTTAGTGTCCATAGCCACCCCTTTATATTGAGTGCATTTCTTTGTGTATTATTATTTTTCAACAATGCTTGGTAATGTGTTGCTTCTATTCATTTCTAGAAATTGCTATGAAATCCAACATAGTATCAAAGTAGGTGTGAATCTCCTTTATTCAATTATTGGTCATCGATAAATTGATTTATACGACGTCTCCCAAGGGCAACAATATTTAGAGCATCCAAAACAAATTTGTAAGCTGACGATAAAATTGAAAAAAAAGTTATTTAATTAAACCCTAAGTGGACTCAGATTGTAATGATCTCACTAGATTTAGCATATTTTCTCTAGGAGAAATATTTTTTGATACATTATTTTATTCTCTCATTAGCACTCAATTCTCTTTATTTTTTAAATTTATGACCAGAAGAATGCCCTAGTTTCAGGATTAAGCTTTTCAATGTTTTTGAAAAGATTAATTGTCTTTTATGGATTTTTTCAAAAAATCCATTTCCTTTTCTTGTTCAACTTTTCATGTCCAATAGCAACACAAATAAGAGGACATATAAAAGAAGAAAAAAAAAGTTTAAATTTTTTTAGACAAACCCCTAATGTCAAATAAGTTACGGGTAGGCTTCTATCCATGATAAAGAACATCAAGTTTCTTGACATGTTTCTAAAATGGTTCGACAACTCTTTTGTTGCATAGGCATGAGAGGATGTCCTATTTGGTTACAGTCAGCAAAAAAGTTGTATAGGGAACTATGATAGATATGATTAAAATATCAACATTTAAATATTCTTTACAAAAAAGGTGGTGCCAATTTAACACTTTGTCTCGTTTCACCTCCAAGTACCATTTTTTACATTAAATGTTTTTACAAATTTCATCCACTATTTTACATTTCATTTATTTATTGTTTAGAATAAAGGGTTGTACTTGGGTCCCCCACCATTAACAAATCATAACTCTCTCCTTTAGAGCTTGATATCTCATAGAGATATTCAATTCTCATCTTAATAGAGTTGCTATAGCCAGATACCTACATCATTTTTCATAAAAAAAGTTTGAATTCTTGATTTTCATTTTTTGGATCTTCAATTTTTTGTGACTAAAATACTCCAAAATTTAGCATCCTTCTTCTTGAAATTTTTCTATAACATCCTTCATAATACCAAAACCCCACCTCTATTATCCATGCATTGCATCTTAGTAGAGTAATATTTCCAAAACTTCATGCTATCATAGTGTGCTTTACCAAATCTATATTGCTAGTTTCCTTCCTAAAGCATAAGTGCAACCACAAGAATTGTAATAAATAGTTTATATGAAAACACATTAATATTATCAAATACAATAAATATTACCAATGAAAAATATTAAAGTAAATCTTAATCATTATTTGATTTAGGCAATAAAAAAATTCATATCAGCTTCAACTAAACTTATTACTTCCTCTAACCATGGAAAAGAGAATTTAACTTCACAATCCTCAATTAAAGCCACTTTATTGTCTAGCCTATTTGCACATGTGTTTCCTTACCTTAATGTATGTATAAACCTAACTTCTTTAAAATTTGTAGCAAGGTCTTGCATTTCCACACTTATCTCTTGTATGTTTCATGGAGCATTTGCTTTCCTCAAAAATATAATAATTATTATTAGTGAATCACCTTCCATCCATACTCCATTCCTTTCATTTGCCTGCGTATTTTAAACCTTTCCAAAGCTTCCCAAGCTTCAAATTCATTATTTGTCGTAAATACACTATTGAAAGCATAATGAGATAAAATCTCTCCCCCATTATTTTTAATTATTCATCCTCTTCCTATTGGTCATAGATTTTCTTTAGATGATCTATCAAAATTCAATTTAACCAATTCCACTTCTAATGGTTTGTATTTTATATTATTTGACTTCTTTTTGTTTCTCCTATACACAACATCATAATTTCATTTAATGAAATGACTCCATCCATCAAGGCTCTCTACTTCAATATTAGGTATTGGGTGAGTTGATAGGGTTGGTTTAGACTCCTCTATGGATAAATGAATCTTGATTTTCATTACTGATAAACTATTTTCTTTCATTTAAATATTATTCTATTCCTTTCCATCCATAGAGTCCAAAGTATTATTTTTTGTATATCCCAAATTGTTTGTAAAGCCTCACTTTTAAAAGTTCTCTATCATTGCTATATTCATTCTTCAGTTTTATCATTCATCACCATGTATTTATCAAACATATTAAGAATCCATTGCCATGGTTTCTAGACTATAGAGCAGTGTCCCAAGAGATGGTCTATACTCTGTTCCTTTTTATATAGAATACATTGTGAGGGGCAATGAAAACCCCTTTTCATAAGGTTATCCTAGTCTTGTTTTATTGGTGCTTTACATTATATCCACTTATTGTTGTGTATTCTCCTACGTTATTCAACTCCCAAATTAGCTTATCCTTAGCTGTAACAACCCAAGTATATCTCACTTGGTTGTCTTCTAGTCTCGCTCCCTGGAATCATAAAGAGAAAATTTTGACTTATCATGAAGTATCAATCACAATAAAGTTACTAATCACCCAACATTTTATTAGTACATAGGCATAAGTTACTCACTTTGAGAATACTAACAGCTGTAGACGGTCTCTCGAGTGGTCGAGATTGACTAGATCCTGCAAAAGGTGTGATATTGTAAACACATTCTTCTCCTTTACTAGAGGTCTATGTTCACGACGTGGGGTTGTCCTTCTAGGACCCATATCACCTAGAAGGATGGATGCATAGTTCCCCGCCCCATAGCTTGGAGGACATAGGTTTCTCTGATCTATAATTTATCCTTAGTTTCCATCATTGTTGTATATATATATTTCATAAGCCATGCTAAGGTATAACGTTAATATACCTAGTGCCTAGTTGAATTCCATCATCTTATGGAGTCAACTAGGGCCCACAAATACTCTGGCTCAGGACCAAGTATCTTAGATCAAGTTTTGAATGACGAGGAGATGTCCCATTCCATCTTGTTGTTGAACCTTCTAGCATCGAATTCTAGTAACTTCTCGAACTGATATAATGCTAGCAATTCTACAGATGAACATTGAACGTAAGACCCCTCACGGTACTACTTCATATAACAACCTAGATATGATGCCCCATCCTGCCCCTCGTTACTTCTTCTTGGAAAAAGGACCACTTGTCCTGGGCAAATTTACCAAAAAGCAGTTGTTACCGACTCACAGTAATTACCACTTACAATTACCGGTGCTAGTTGGATGTTGATTCGACTTGATGAATCGTTAATAATATTTTAAGCGTTTGTTTATCTCATGAGAATGTTTTACATTTCATCCGCCTTGATGATTCCTTTGATAAAATATTTTTTTGACCATACTTCCGCCTTGTTGAACATGGGAAAATAAACTAGCATAGTAGGAAAGTTTAAAATATTAGTTTAAGAAAAGTAAATTCTTGTTTTTATAAATAATTAGACACATTCTCTTTAAAAAAAGTAAAAATAATAGTTTTCAATACATTTTAAAATAATCATTATACAACACAATTAATAAAAGTAAAAATAATTATATTAATAATTATTTTTTTTAACATAATAAAAGTAACTATATATAAAGTTCTAAAAAACTATATAATTTAAAATAAATTAAAGTAAAGTTTTAATATAATTATTTTTTTTAACAAAATAAAAGTAACTATATATATATAAAGTTCTAAAAAACTATATAATTTAAAATAAATTAAAGGAAAGTTTTAATATAATTATTTTCTTTAACAAAATAAAAGTAACTATATATAAAGTTCTAAAAAACTATATAATTTAAAATAAATTAAAGAAAAGTTCTAAACTTTCACCAATCTATCTATTATTAGCCAACTTTTAACAATTTATTTTATCAAAATAAGAAACCTCTTTGTATATATTGAGCATCATCTAAAGTAAAAATATAACAAGCTTTATCTAAAAGTAGAACATTTAAGACAATATAAATCTTGTATCTAAAAAGGACGAAGTTCTCTTATAATCTTAAACCTACGTTTACCCAAATTTTAATGTAGCCCTTATAAAAGTCCAATCATGCAGATATCTAATTTATTTAAACCATAGCTCACATTCGTTATATTCTATCTAGAATAACATTCATCAAAGAATTTCTTTTCATAAATAAAAGTATCCTAATACCTAACCATGCTTTACATAAAAAAGCAGATATGCTTCGTTAAGTAAAATCGAACTAAAAATTCCTCCACCTTAATAAATTAACTATGCAATATTACTTTTTTTTTATATAATTGATAAGATAAAGTAATATTTAAAAGAAAGAAAATAATGACACTACACTTTGAATTAATTTGACTTAAACTTATAAAAATCTATGCACTTTTGATTTGTCACAATTATTTTCAAACTAGTTGAACGAACTCACCCTGTTAAGGTTCCCTAATTTATTATCCGCTTAACTTAAAAAGAAATGATATTCTTCTAATCTCTAAGGATTGTAATATAAAAGGACCAAAGATGATTATTGGTTTGACTGAGAAACTCTATCATCACACAAATTGAGGGTAAATATTTTTATATTTCATTGTTACAATAAGTCTTGAAGATGGAGTAGGCAGAAAGATCCAGAAAAGAGATATTGCTGATATTGGTTGTCGAACCCAAACTTAGGAACAAGGAAGAATTGAATGTGGTAGTAATCCTTTGTCAGCGTGTCAGGCAATGAAGGATAAATACATCATAAGTCAGGAAGGGAGCAGTTTTGTTATTGTAAATGAAAACCTACCCACTAGCTAGTTACTGATTACTGACATAAAAATTAAGTAATTCTTTTGATTAAACTCTTCTATCAGGTTCCAGTTCTAAGAAGTTTCTATTGATCAAGATCTTAGTAAATCACTCTAGTTCCAAGCAAAATAAGTTTTACTATGATAAATCATATTTCATGTTTGTGCGTGTGCAGTGCAAGTCTATATGAAGAATTAAATGCAGTTCATTATGCATCGGAAAACATAAGTGTTTGGTCTCTAAATATTATATGTTTAAAAAAAAAAAACATCTGCCCAATACTCCTCTTCCAATACATACACTGCCCATACTACTTAATCAAAGACATTTACAATCAATATAAACATCACACACAATATTGTTTGAAAGAAAAACACAGAGTTTATTGATTATTTAAAAAAATAAATAAAAGCTTCCTTGTAAACCAAAAGTCTGATATTGTTCTACAGATATTTAATTTTAACATCATAATTCTGCAAATAAAATTCAACTATAGATTACCAAACATAAATTAATTCGAGTGGAAGAGAAACTCTGACCTGAGTTTTCTCCTTGAAAATATCACTGCCAATCAGTTGCACACTTCTAGAATCTCTTCCCATTTTTTTAGAATGTTGGTATGTCATATCTTATGCTTTTTCTAATTGCTCTATAAATAAAAGTTTAAGAAAATCTCAAGCATACCAGTAGAGTAATCATGCAGACATACGTTACAACCACTTGCTAGATGGTAATCAGATTTTCACCAAAGTATTGGTATGTTATATATTTTTAATTTATAATTGCATGTTTTATTTTATTTATAATAATAAAGTATTTTCTTTATATGATAAGCTTTATATTTTGATTTATAATTTTATTTATTATTATATTTAAAAATTAATTAAATATTATATTTTCATTTCAACTTATTAACCCAAAAAATAAGAAGTGTATTCCACACATGCTAAAGATGTTTATATGAATGCAACTACGTGCTTATTACCTATGTGAGCTTCCATGTACTCACTAATCTAGGTGTTCTTTCACACCCAAACATCATAACCTTCCTTACCTCTTGCAATCGCTTCTTCTCGATCAGCCTGAAGGAAGGTTGGTTATGTTTCTTGTTCACCTCTCCCATCCCAAATACTATAAACCTGTTCTTGCGGACACAAATTTCATTAGCAACATCTTGTCCTAGCAAATGAGGCGAGCAAACTGGTAGCTAAATTTCCAAGGATGTTACATTAGCTCCCCTTAGAATAATCATTGTTGTTATCTTTCTGCTCAACTGCCTCCTAACATCAATGTCATGTATGCTTCTAAACAAATTTTTTTTCAATTGTATCTTCCTTCCCGATCCTTGTACATAATGTTTGAAACCCTATCACTATATTTATCTTGAAGTAATTTCATCCATGGTTTCAAAATTGGATCTCTATTGAGTGGTTTTTTATCACACCAAGTATTCATCTAAATATATTTTCTTCTCTAATTCCACCACCCATATTAGACTTTTAATCACTAGATCAATAGATTTTTTAAAACCGTTCTATAGTGTAGAACCATTTGAAAGAGAAAATCACATTTCAAATTTTTTAAAAAGAAATATGTCAAGGAATATTCCTTAACATGGTGAACACAAAAAAAAAATTATGTGTGGCTATGTCACTTGTATTGTGCAAAGGGGAAGATTAGCTTTTGGTTGCTATTTAAATATATTGCTAGCCCTTTCTATACCAAACAACACCTTGGCACTAATAACTAGCAAATCCAATGTGTTTGGCATTGGATATTAGGGGTTTAGGATTTGAACCTCTCTTGCACCCACTTTTGATAAAATTGGATGATACTAGCATGACTTGTAATGATGGTGTGGCAAATATTGATGATGTGGCACATGATGACATCGCCACGTTCTTTGTATGACCATGCTCATATAGGACTCAATAAGGTGGAATTTTGTATAGCTAATATGGCACTTCATATACTAACATGGAAGGTGACATGGCTATCAAAAGGGGATATGTGGTAGGTATATTGCCACTTGGTAGGTATAAATATAGTTTTGGATAATCATATTTTGCCAACTCATTGAACCTAATGATCATATAGTTTCATAATTAGCAATAGACTTGGTGAAGCACAAACTTCAAAGAAAATCATAATGTGACAAGTGGCACATGGTTCATAGATTGTAGGAAAAACCAAAGCATGACAAGTGGTATAATCCGATTTGCTACTACTCTACCTAGTACCTCGCATAGTCAACATACAATTGACAATCCCCTATTTGAAATTATGAAAAATGACATCACCTCATTCATTGGTGTGTTGTCCAGTCAATGTGCAGTTGGCACCCTCTTAGCCAATCTCACAATGACATGTGGAGACCTCCCAATCATTATTTTTTTTGCTTGATAAAATGAGGTTGTAATCGGGTCCCCCACCCTTAACAAATTACACCTCTATTCTTTATAGCTTGAGAGTTTACAAATAGATACACTTCTCGTCTCAATTGAGATGCTATAGTTAGAAACCTACATCATTTTACATAAAATGTTTGAATTCTTGATTTTTATTTTCTAGATCTTTTCAAATCTCTGTATGAATACAATTACTCCATAATTTAGCATCTTTATTGACATTTTCCTATAGCAGCCTTCACAATACCAAAACTTCACCTACCTCCCAATCATTATAAGTATTGAATGTTTTTCAAATTTCAAAGGTCATGGAGGTATTTTGTGTGATTTTTAGGCTAAACTTCTAGGGGCCATAACTTTTGCATACAAAAGTATTTTGAACATAGTTTTTTCCAAGTCACATGATTTTTCAAGATCTCAACATTGGAGGTGTTGTTTATGGTTACAACTACATGCAAGATTTTATATTTTGGTAGGACAATTATAGATCAACATATGCCCTTGCTAAATGGTCAAATCTATGCTACCTACAAAATTAAGATTAAGGCTTTGCTTTAGAGTAAGGGATTACTCAAATATGTGAAAGACAAACCTCATGTTGTTGATTCTAAAAACATGAAGTAGATCTATAGAGATAAGATTTATGAGGCTCTTGGTTTGATCATTTTTATGTTGATAAGATCTATGCCACTCATATTAGTAACACCATGAACCTTAAGGAACTACTTGGTAAGTTTTAGGCATTGTGTGATCATGTTGATTTTGCACAAATCAATAAGATGGAGGCTAAACGTGTTACTTTGACTATAAACTTCTTTGATAGTGTTGATGATTATATTAGTTGATAAAAGAAAATATAAGATGATATCCAAACTACTAGAGGAACTTCAAAGGTAACAAGAGAAGTTTAGGAAGCTATGGACAAGGAGAAAAACATTAAACTACTCAATATTATCTTCAACAATATTTTGGAGACATATGAGATAGTTGTGGTTATGTTTGAGATGCTTTTTGTTTACTTTCTTGATTCTTCTACATTACCAATTGATGAGATATTCAAGTACTTTCTTTATCATTAGGCTAGAAGGCAAAGGTGTAAGGGTAATTCCTTCATAAATCAAAGCCCATACAAAATAAGTGAACCTTGTCAAAGCTCAAAATGATAAGAATCCAAGATAGAATAAAAAGAAACTCAATAAGCCCTTCAAAAAGCTAACATGTGA
Source organism: Wollemia nobilis (assembly GCA_028583015.1). Taxonomy (NCBI): domain Eukaryota; kingdom Viridiplantae; phylum Streptophyta; class Pinopsida; order Araucariales; family Araucariaceae; genus Wollemia; species Wollemia nobilis. The sequence goes on along the minus strand of JAQPPZ010016859.1, from coordinate 6,222,922 downwards.
GTCCTACAAGAGGGACATAAAACATAATTTTGTTGGATTTATATTAGGAAGCTTAAAGAAGTAGCTAAAAAGGGAGGTATTAATGTTTCTCTCTTCTATGCATAGGGTGAGGACAATTTTAATGGAAAATCCTCATAGGAACATGTATTTGTTTATTCAACCTATTATATGTTCACTTTGTTTTATCAATGGATTATAGATTTAGGGACAACAAGTCACATGATAAAGCAGAAACATCTCCTCTAGGGGTAAAACAAATTACATTTAGAGGAGTGTATTGTCACTAGAGATGACTCTTATTCATAGATAGTAGGATATGAAGAGGTTATTATTGAGGTTAGTATTGGATTTTTTCTTTTTATGTACTCCATGTTCCTAGTGTTGGTCTATGTAGCACGAGTGGCAGTATTCCTAATAAGCGGGTGTGGTGATAGATTTTGAGATGTGATTTCAATGTTTAATATGAAAACAAGACAATTGTATGATTCTACAACCCCAATTGTACAATCCTGCAAAACATACAATGTGCAGTTGTACATTTACAAAATGTACAATAGATGATTGTACAATTACAAATGTACAAAGCCACTGAACTGTACGATTTCCCTAAATATTCAATCAACGATAAGTGTTTAGTTTACAATTGTTCAGTCTTATCATTCATGCATAGAAATCATTCAATTGGAAATTTACAGATCTTAACATCCAATCTATTATAAGGGCAATAAGGTCATAATGAGCTGGTAAAAATACTAATTATATGGCCTTAATTGTATAATTTACTAAACCCTCTCTATACATTTCCTACAATTGTACATATTTTTATTGTATGATTGATTTATATGCATTTATGTCATAATATCTAAGGATCAAACTGATAAGGTTGAAAATCCAACTAATGCTCTTTATTCCATAAACTTAATTTATAGGCTCAAAAGACCCAAAATACATAACCAATTCCACAAAATCATGGATTGGTCCCAAAATACATAACCACACTAACCAAAGGCTATAATAGTGGCATAAGAAAATGCACGTAACATCTTAGACAACATAGAAGATAAGAAGTTAGCTAGAAAATATGCTAAGCTATCTTTGAGTTACTGCTCCTAAATGACAACTAGCTTGACAACTAGTGCACAAGAAGTGGATGTGAGAATAAGACTCACTTACAATATTAATTTGCAAGAAATAAACTATGCAAACCTAGATAGGAAATAAAGAGGGGTCATATGAGTGATCAAACATCAATCCTCATCATGCCTCCCCATAATAGAAGCATTGGAATCCAATGCTTTCAAAAGAGTAGGAAAGTCACGGGACATCTGATGAAAAGAAATCCAACAAACCTAATGTGGTATTTGTCCTCATAGAGCCACCAGATAAGAGGTGGTAGACCCCTGGTGAGTCTGTTGAGTCTTCGTGTCATAGATATGGTTTGAATCCAATGGTAACTGAGAATCAGGAACCATATCCACAGGATGACTGATAACTGGTGCGGTCTCCAATGTAGAGTCATGATACAACTTCAAAGATCTACATTGGCGATGTCATGAATCCCCAAGTGTGCAGGAATATCAAGGTGAAAGGCATTCTCGAACACTTGCTGAAGGATAGTATAATGCCCATATCGAATCGGTTTGATTTTGCTATATCTTATCGAAAAAATGCTGCTGAGGTGCAACCAAACTTTGTCACCAACCTAAAATAGATGAGGAATTCGATGTCGATCCATGGCATGTTTCTACTATTGTTGTATCTTTTACAAAATCTCAATCACCTTTGAATGTAGATTGTGCAAGTGCCGAATAAATGAGTGGGCCTTGTTTTTCTCCTTATAAAGATGAGAAGTGATAGGAGAAGGCAAGGACAAAGGTAACTCATAAGGTGCCAAAGGCTGAAATCCCAAATAAACTTCAAAAGGAGAGTGCCCTATAGAAGAATGTAGTGGATATTTTTTCCAAGTGGATGAGAAAAGTAATATATCATCAAGATGTATGATGACAAACTTGTTAAGTACATCACAAAATACATTGCTCATCAACCTCATGAAGTGTGCAGGAGCATTGGTAAGACTGAAGGGTATGGTCAACCACTCAAAAAGACCCATCATCATATTAAAAGTCATCTTCCTTGTATCCTCAGCTTGGACACGCACATGATGATAACCACTGTGAGGATCTATTTTAGAAAATAATTTCACTCCTTGGAGCTGATTTAAAAGATTATTAATTGGTGGAAGTGGATATCTTTTCATTATAGAAATTATGTTCAAAGCATAAAAATCAGTACATAATCTCCAAGTTCCATCCTTTGTAAGAACCAACAAAATAGGCAATGCAAAAGGAGAAGGACTGGCCTTAATGAAACCCTTAGACAACAAATCTTCTATTTGTTTTTTATTTTCTTTATTTTGCAAAATAGAGTGTCTATACATGGGTGCATTAGGAATTGAAGATCCTGGAATGATGTCAAGGCTATTATTAACAGTGCAAAGTGGAGGAAGAGACTTGGGCTCCTGAAATATATGTGAGTAACTTTACAACATGTTATCCATAGTAGAATGCCGATGTGAAAGGGAAACTGATGCAAAAGTGTGTTGGGAGTGAATGAAAAGTAGAGCAACCTCACTACCTTGTTTTATTGCCTTTTTTGTTTACTTGGAATTTAAAACCATATTAGGAGTGTTGGTGCTTTTTATGAGATATACCTTACCATATTTTTGAAATGTGTAGGTTAGTTTAAAATTATTATAAACTTTCCTATCATACTGAAATGGTTGACCAAGCAAGAGCCCACAACAATCCATAGGAGTCACATCACAAGTGACCTGATCTATGAACTATGGTCCAAGTGCAAATTTCAATGTGCAAGTGTGAGTGATCTCTGAGCCCCTACCACTATCCTTCCAACCCAAAGAACAATGTTGAGGATAAGCCTCTATCGGTAATTTCCATCTCTCGATAATGGACCTCGTAATTAGGTTTTTTCTGCAAGCCATTATCCACTATACAATATATTGCAAAGTTATGGAGCAAATGAGCTCGAGTGATGAACAAAGCATCATGAGCGCTCCCTGATGAACTAACATTTACTAAGGTAACATCATTGAGTTTACCTCGTAATTTTGTGTATATTCTACTTTCTCCTACTGACTCAATGGGACCTTGCTCTTGGTCCTCCACTTGAGTTGTTACAACCAAACTTATTTTCTTAAGTTTGAAACAATCATATTTTTCATGGCCCTTTTTCTTACAATAGTTGCAAATGTTTTTGGAAGAAGAAGCATTGGAAGAAGAAGGAGAAGAAGATGAAGGAGAAGAGGAGGAGGAAGAAGAAGAAGAATTATTTTGTTGGGTAAAGTTATTCTTAGGAGAAGAATTATTACCTTTTGATGAGCTAGCAACAGCTTGAGTAGCAAGAGCATGAAATCCCTACAAGTGCGCTTTGAACTTGTCCTCAGCAAGTTGCGCCTGGTTGAAAGTTGAATCCAAATTTTCCATAGAAACAAACATAATTTCCCTATACAAATGCTCTAATAAGCCACTTTGAAATTTGAGAATCAAAGCTTCAACATCATCCTTCACATTCAAAAGAATTCAATACCTGTTGAATTGGAAGATATAATCCTGCACAGTCATATTAGTTCCTTGTCAAAATCTAAACCACTTAATTACCATCTCCTTTTGATAATTGGAGGGATAGAAATTTTGTTTAAGAGATTTTACAAGGTTTTCCCAAGTGGTAATAGCATCATGTCCCCCCTTGCATTCCACTAACACTTTAGCCAAACCTGAAAGCTTGAGTTTGGCGAAGGGAACCTTGTCCTCATCTAAGGTATGAGTGTAAGAAAACTAGGACTCCATGTCAAGAAGCCAGTTGTTCAAGACGTCTGGGTTTTGTGAGCCATCATACAATGGCACTTCACACCTTGCTTTAGATCGAGGATCATTGTTGTAGATTTTAACATCAGCAAAATTTTGAATGCTAATGTCGCTAACCTTGTTAGCAAGGCTACTTACAGCTTGAATCAGTGTAGTATCATTTGCCTTTTCTGCAAGTATATTTACAACATGTGCTAGTTCTGCCACTTGGGCAGCCAAATCAGAAGCCATCTGAAACCGGGTATAAGCTATGAGTAAAAGGGAAAAGCACTTAAAATCAGGGTAAAAAAAATTTGGGGTACCCTATTACAATGTTGTGCCCTTAATTGAAAAATACTCCTAAGGTAAAAGCAAAATCTGCTACTTTGTAACCTAAAAAGATTAACAAATAATTCTTCACAATGTAAAATTCTAGAGTTGGAAGAATGTCAGATCAGAAGTGGAAATTATGCTTAATTTTTTAAAATTTTAAACTAACCTAAGGTTTAAATTTTTATAATTTATTAATTTAAAATAACTTAATTAAAAATTAAATTTTAATTAATCAAAGATTAATTAATTTAATTAAGTTATTTAAAAATAAATTAATAAATAATAAAAAAATTACATGCAATAATTTAAACCTTAGATAAAGTAAAAATTATAAAATAAATTGAATTTTACCCTTGTCGAAATTGGTGGCGCTTTGAAACTGCACTCAAAATGCACTCCACTGCTTGCATAAAATTCTGTGAAGGTAGTTGCATGAAATTTCATGAATAGTAGTTCACTCTTCCTGAGATGCAATCCTTCTAATTCTGGACAAATGATAGTAGAATCAATGCAGTTACAGATCCCAATAAAACTATGTGCAGGTTTACTCGATTCCACCAGGGAGCAGGTACCAATGGATTGAGTGACCTCCTATCACTTGGGCTACAACGCAGCCTGTAGTAGTACAAAAACACTCTGCCATGGCAGGCGTGTATGCCTGCCTTGTTTTTGGTAGGTTAAGCACTACCACGACATGTGTATGTACGCCTACCTTTGAAGGCACGCGTTGCGCTACCATTTAAGGCACACACTATGCAGCGTAAGGTCTGTTGCAGTCAGACCTTGGTCTAACCAACATGCATCGTTGTTATGCACAACATTGTCAGACTTTGGTCTGATCAGTAGGTGTTGCCTGGCGCAATGTCGACAGGCATAGCGCTGTCAGACCTCTGGTCTGACCAGCATGCACTACCTTGTGCACTACTGGTGTAGGACTGGTGCCTATCAAAAATGATAGGTACTAGCGCACCTGCGTAATGCCTACGCGACCTTGGTCATGAAGAGCCGACAACGAAAAGAATTTTTTTTTACGTCAGCTAGCGACCAAGCATCGCGTGGCCTCAGTCGGTCGCCTTCTGATGATCAGGCTGTGAAGGCCGTCATGAAATACCGATTGCGACAGAGTAACAAGCGACTTTGCAATATTTATTTTATAAAATATATATATTTAAAAATATATATATTAATTTTAATTTTAAATAAATAATTAAATAGCTTTTGTATCATTCTGGAGAGGTTTAGATAAAAAATAACTATTTAAAATTTAAAATTTTACAATCAAATCAATGAAACAACTAAGGTGATTTTACCTCAAAAGTACCAAATTTTTTTAGCTTCCTTTCAAACCAGCAGCACACACCTTCACAGTAGCACACCTTTTCAAGATCCGGTTGACACACGACCAGTGTTTGAAAGGCAACCAGACCCAAGTCGACACATGACCTGGTATTGGGGGAGAAACCCTTAGTCCTTCAATACTCAAAAATGGGAGAGGCAATAGGGTTAAATAGCTTTCTAATCCTTATTAGACCGTAGCTATGATCCAACCCTTTCTATGGGGTAAAATTTTCCTATACTCCTTGAGCATAAGAAGAAAGTTGGAACAAGGATTTTATCATCGAAGGAATTTCCTTCTACGAATGGTTTTCAAGCGTCCTTTGAGCTTAAACCGAGTCCTCAATGAGAAATAGTTTCTCATAACAATATTTATCTCTCCTTCCTTCTCAATTCACAAGTCCTAGTGCAAACGAGAACTAGGCTCTGATACCAATGAGAAGGTTGAAAATCCAACTAATGCTCTTTATTCCATAAACTTAATTTATAGGCTCAAAAGACCCAAAATACATAACCAATTCCACAAAATCATGGATTGGTCCCAAAATACATAACCACACTAACCAAAGGCTAGAATAGTGGCATAAGAAAATGCACGTAACATCTTAGCCAACATAGAATATAAGAAGTTAACTAGAAAATATGCTAAGCTATCTTTGAGTTAACTATTCCTAACTAATACTCCTAAATGACAACTAGCTTGACAACTAGTGCACAAGAAGTGGATGTGAGAATAAGACTCACAATATTAAATTGCAAGAAATAAACTATGCAAACCTAGCTAGAAAATAAAGAGGGTTCATATGAGTGATCAAAGATCAATCCTCATCACAAACACAAGCTAGAAATCAAGTTCCACAAATAGCATACTTATCAATTAGGCAATTCAATAAGCACACATGCAAATATAGATCTAATACGATCCATTCACAATACCAATAACTGCAATCACACAACAATTGAATAGTATCACAAAACAACAATACACATTATGTAGTATATAATTATTGGTAATTCTCCATGATTGGTCTATTGGAATGTTACATGGATCATCCTTCATTACTCATTGCCACGGGTAACAATACAGTATATGCTTTCATGTACAATGAGAAATAATATACCACAATGATCAATCATATAATGAACATCCATGAACCATAACATGAACTTCCATCAACATGGACTAGAAATAACTATCTCTACAAGCATATCTCCATATCTCTATTTCATTACTCATAGAAATTGAATGAGAGGCCTTATAATGCCTATCCATGCTATTCCAAAGCAGTTCCTAAGACCGCATCATTCACAACTACCACCCATAACTTCTTAGATTAACAACTTTATTAAAGTTTACGAAGGTTTTTTTATCATATTACATTTCACATTCATTTCATTCAATTTGCTTTTCTTTTTATTTTATTTTCACCTATTTATACATTTTTCTCAAAATTGTATAGTCCTATTTCTTTTTCTTTTAGGATGTGGATTTATTACCTACATCTGCCCTCCCCTTTAAATTAGTCGATGCCCTCGTCAATGCTTGTTGTTTGCTCTTAGTTTTTTGATCCCGTTTTTGGATATCTTGAAGTTGTACTTGAAGAATGGATTGCTCATCCTACAACTTGGTAGTGTAGTTACTGAGTTCTAGGGCCTTCAATCCATATTTATTTTCCTTCTCTTCTACTTTAGCCAAGTCCTATGATAACTCCTTCTCGATCAAATGTTCCTTTATGAAGTTTCTTAGTTAAAGTTACCTCTATTCTGATAGTAATGGGAGTTCCTTAGTCTTATAAACAATCACTTGATCCTGCTGCTGTAATTTTTTTTGATTATCCTACTGTTGTTCTTACTTTAGCTAAAACATATACTTGTATTCTAATATCTTCATGTTGTAATGGTCTACATCCTTTGACATCTCTATCATATTTTGATCCTTCAACTACAAATGACCCTCACACATTTTTAATTGATCCTCCTGTTTCATCAATTGTTCTTATTTTGATACCATTTGTTCTTCCTATTGCTTGAATTACTGACTATTCAAGTTCAACTACTCCTCTTATTGTTTTAACTATGCAACATATTTTTGTAACATCTCTTCTTGCTCCTAGAATTGCTTCTTCTATTCTTCCACATGTTGTGTTAGGATATGTCTTTGTTCTTCTTGGAATCTTAACTTATCCTCAAAGGCTTGCTTCATGTTATTCATTTCTGTTTCCATCTCCTTTTGTTTTGCTTCAACTTATTTCTTAATACACTCCAACTCATCTTCCATTGTATCCATTTCATTGTGTGCTACTTCTACTTCTCCACACTATGCTTTCTTGGATTGATTTATTTGCTCTAGTCTCAAGGTAAGCCATTTTATCCAATGTGTTAAGAAATTGTATTGTCAGAACAAAAAATCTAGCTCCGATGGTGCTCTTCGATATTCTATTTCTATTGTATTCAATAGACATATTGGAGTTTTGTCTAAGTCTAGATATATACGTGGAGGCCTTTTGTAATTAGTCTTCATTTACTCTGGTAAGTCATCAATTCTTAACATATTTCTTACCCCTCCTATAGGTAACTGCCATAGATGTTGTCCATATATTTTTACTACTCTTCTGTCTTTCCTTCATTGCAAATCCAATCCATGACCTTCTCCATTTTGCTGAACATACATTCTTTCCAACGCTCCATCTATCATATATAGCCTATCCAAAACTATAATTGGGTATTTAAAAATATTTTGGATATCTACTCGAATAAATGATCTACTCGTTCATCTATTTCTTCTCTTTCTCCATCCAAGATCTCAAATGTAGGCACTTTGAGCATAAATTGTGTTCAAATTCCTTTATATGCTTCATGTTCCTGGTTCTCATCCTCAACTTCCTCTTGTCAAAGAGATCTCTCCTCGATCTCCTTTGTTGGCTTAGTTTCAATTTTCTTTTGTAGCATGATGCATGCTACAATTAACTCCTCTTATTCTTTTTTTTTGCTTGATTTCTTCCATGTTTGCTACTTCTATAGCCAATTGTTGTTCCTAACCATATATCTAGACTTCTTCCTATGATTTTTGTTGCTCCTTCACCTAGTCCTGAAGTGTTGGTACTATATCAGGTCATTCTCCTTCTTCCACCACATTCTCCTTCACTAAGTTGCTATTGCCACCTCCCATGACAATTCAAAATCATGGATTCCTCTTATCCTTATTTTATTTTGGTGGTACCATCACTACCTCCTTTGATTTTGATCCTGGTGGTGTTGGCATTTTATCCAACCATTGCTTTTCTTCCTCCAACAATTCAAATTCATTCATATCAATCAATATAGGAGATTCTACTGCTACTCTTGACTGATTTCCTTCTATTTGCAGATTGATTCCTATTAATTCCAATTCATTCAATCCTAATGGTACTTCTTCTATTAGGCTAGTGAATGTTATTTGTTGCTTACTCTATACTGGAGGCTTCTCTTGTATTCTTTATTTTCCTTATTTCCATTATCGCCTTGTCTTTATAGGGCTAGGTGCATGTTCTTCTACTCCTTCCTCCTCTTGAGACATTGGCTTCTCCTACAACAATTTCTTAGGTACTTGTGATGTCAACTCCAACCTCCTTCATCTTTTCAACCTATGATGTACTTCTTCCTCTAAAGTGTTGCTTTCTTCTACCACCACTAGTTTTGACTTCCTTCCCTTAGTCTTTAGTTTTTATAGAGTGGCCTTCCTAATTGGGGCTAGCTTGACCCACCTCAAGATTAAAAGTTGATATTTTAGCAATTTTCTTGGTGTTGTTAGTCCATAGAATGGTATGCTTGTTTGATATACTACATCAAACATTACCGTTATCGCATGGAATGTCATTGAAAAGTTAGTTTTTGGGCGTTGCAACAGTTGCTAAATCCATTGAGCTAAATATGTGCCCCAATCATACTACACACATTGGATAATGCCTTCCACATACTACACCATCCAGACTGGCATCTTCAATGATCTTGCTTCTCTTGACAATCATGACATTACAACATTCATGGCACACTAGAGGTCATCTATCTTCAAATAACTTCACTTGATTCTTTGTCTTATAGGACCAAAGGAGTTAGTTATTATTGGAGACTTGATTGTTATCAACTCACTGATAAACTTGTGCGTCTCAATTTGATCAACATGGCCTTTCTTGATACATTGTCCTTCTTGTGGCAATCTAAATGTCCATCTAAAATTCTTAACTAAAAATTCAACTTTGAGGTGTTGATTTCCCAAATAGATGGTGCAATTCATCTTAACATCATATGATTGCACACTCTGTAATAAGTACTTTCTAAAGAAAAAAAATTGAAATGGAGGTACTTGTGCCAAAATACTTACACGATTTTTTTTCAATGCCAACTTCAACTTGTGATTTTTTGAGTGTTCATTCCACAATTTTCAAAAAAATTCACCTGTCGGTTGAGTAAAGGTGATGTCCGTCAATGCTACTTGAAAACTTTCTTCTTCACTTGGTATATCACTATGCTCTTTTAGTTTAACTTCTCTATGAACTTCACTCTAAAATTCTCTTTGATGTACCCTCAAAGGTTTCATTTGATGTTCCCTTATGAATTGCGGTTACTCTTCTCCCCTACCATCATACCTATTACTGTGTCTCCTCCATGGCCTATAACCTTTTCCTCTCCAAGGATGGTAGCCACATCCTCATCTTGGCTAAAACCCTTGTCCTTTCCCTTGTGAAGTATGTGTTACCTCCTACCACAATGGAGATCCTCTTCCTTGTCTAGGCCACAGATTCCTTTGATGTAGTGGACCTAGTGAACACTTGCTTGTTGCAATTCTTCGTATATGATCTCAAAATTCTTGCTTGTACCTTATTATTCAAAGGCCTTTCATGTTTTCACATGCATTCATACCATCTACCTTGAATCCGTACAATTTATTCCAATTTGTATGATTAATCCAAAAGTTTGTACAATTGCATAAAAATCGTACAAATTCACCAAAATTTTATACAATTGCACAAAAATATGTACAATTGACCTCCAAATATTACAACTCACCTTGAAATCATACAATCTAGTGGCTTTTGAAGCCTTAATATTAATATGAAACTCACAGGATAATTATTCATAGGATCAAATATATGATAGTCGCAATATAATGGAATCAAATATTAATGTAACAGAGATAATATGAGATAACTAATATGTAAATATCAAGGCTAATAATGTATCAAATAACATTCATTAATAATATGAAATATGAATGTAATAGCCTAAATCATACAATATAACAAGACTTACAATATTAGTTGCTCAAATGTATGCAATATGTATTACTCCTATTTTTGTTATAAATGTATCATAAAACTCTCATACAATGATAAACCTAATACTATCAATGTAGACATAGTAGCCTATGAAGGCAATGTAGGCAATGTATGCGATGTCTCATTATGTCTATCTATGGATTAATATATAGCCATTGTAGGATGACTCTTTGGTTACTTGACTCTTCCTTTCCTTATGCCAAGTCTCATGACTCTTGGCTTCTCTACTTGAAACTTGCATAAACATGACTCTATCTTGTATGCACACTTGGACATGACTCTTCACATAACACCTCTTAATCTAAGAACACGTTTGCACACTTACATAGAAGACACTTGTGCACATTTACAAATATAACACTTGCACACTTATTTATATGATACTTGTGCATTTTTTGTACATTATTACATTACATAAAATATATACTCACACCTTAATATAGGATACAACCCTAATCTAATATTTACAAGGTTGTACCAAGGAGGTACATTGTCATGTACCAAATAATATAATATTCTCCAACACCACCCTGTATTACATTATTTGGTTACTGAAGACTTTAGTCTTCAATCAAGGCCTTCGTCCTTCATGTGATCCTATATCCTATGCTTGCTCTGTTTTCATTTTTCTTTCTTCAATCGTGTTGCCTTTTTGTATTCTGATAAAATGGATGATTCGTATCTTTCAAAATTTGTAATATAAATTCATCTTCATTGATAATCAATTTTGCTAAAAGATATTTGATTTCATTTTCTTTAGTAGTTTCTTCTAACTCTTGAATTTCTTGAATTCTTGAGCTAGATGTTCTTTTGTATCTTATTCTCTATTTTGTAACTAAGGTTGATTATACTGATATTGAGAAGGATACAAACGTTGAAATTATCATTGTGGATTGTATTGAGTTTGATATTATTTTTATTGTACTAACCTATTTGTTTGACCACTTTTATTCATCCGATTTCCCTAAGATTGATTTCTTGGATTATATCTATAGTAGTTTGTGCTATGTCCACTATTCTTACATACTTGATAATATCTATTATTTAATTTGGATCTATATCTTGAAGTTGAAGCAAGGTCACCTTTTGAATTATATTTTGACACTAAAACATTGTTAGTCATTCCATCTTTGACTAAAATTTTCACTTCATACTCTTGTATAATATTGACTAACTCATCAAATGAAGTATCTTTGCTTAGAACTTGCAAATATGTAACTAGATGCTTGTAGTTTTCTAGAAGAGCTCTCAAAATCACTTGAACAAGAAATTTTTCCTCTACTTTTTCTCCTAAAGTTAATAGTTTTGCTTTTATGTCTGCTACCTTCCTTAAAAATAGTTCAATACTTTCACCACTATTAAATTTTAAAGAATACAACTAGGTTTGAAGATTCAAAATAGTAGCTTTGTTTTTCCCTTCAAATATCTTGGCTAAAGTATTCCAAGTTTCTGTAGAAGTTTCTACTAGACTTATATAAGGTTGTATTTCATCAGTAATTGCAAATGTTATTATCATAAGTGCTTTAGCCTCACCATATTCATATTTTTGAATTTCTCTATCATCTTCAATAATTTTTATTTTCTCCACTATGTCCTAAAGTTTTCTATCAAAATTGATCACTTTATTTTCAATGAAGCATAATTTGGTCCTTTCAGTAGTTGATATTTCGAGAGAAATAATTTGTTGTTTGACATAGTGGTACTCATACGACATTCGATGTAGACTTCCTTCTGAATCCCTAGGTTTTTAAAATAATTTTAAAGTTTTTTTTTACAAAACCTTTGAAGTAGAATTCCTTGTCTCCCTAATGTTTAGAAACTAGAAAATAAACTTTGCAAAATTATTTTTTCTATATTTGAAGTAGACTTCCTTTTCTCTCAAAAATTAATTAATTTGTAAATATTCTATAACCTTTGAATTTCAAAAAATAAAACTTCATATACTTATAAATCCTAAAGAAATGACTTCAAACTATTAATCAAATCTATCTACTTATCACTCCTATCTCAAATAAAAATAATTATCTTATAAAGTTACTTATCTCTCCATATCTTAATTAAATATTAAACTTCTAACTTTATAAAAAATCAAATATTAAACCTTATACCTCCAATTTAAACTTGATTTAAATTCAAATTTAAAAACCTTAAAATATTTTTACCTCGCTACGTTGGTGCTTATGCTACTTCTCTGCTTTGGTGGACTATGGCAACCAAACTCCCTAACACACTTTTCTATTGCACGTTCCACTTTAAAACCTTACATGCAAGTTAGACATTTCACCTTCTGATGTTTGGCCTTTCACATCATTCAAGGCAGGTGTTGTAGCTAGCGTTACAAAATATAATGCTCAAACGTTAATCATTATTTGAATGACTTTGTTGAATCACTTAGTCGCATTGGAGAACAGACTATTGTCTCCCAAATATTCAACCTTTCCTCTCTAATGTCTATTCACTTTCAAATTATTTTCGTTCACCTTCTGAGATCAATTCGTGTAATGTTTTGGTTAACTGTTTATATTCCATGATTTTATGGTGCTATGTTCAGGGTGCTAACTATTTGTATTCTACAATATGATGGTGCTCTATTCAAGTTGTTGACTATTGAAATTCTAATATTTGATGGTGCTTTGTTTGCTTGGACACCGAGTAATGGAGTGCTTGGATTTAGTTGCTTCTCTACTAAGCATTGGTTTTATGCTTTGATGATTGAGCACTGGTTTGGTGCTTTGGTGCTTCTTTGACTGAGAACTAACTTGACCTTCTATGGTTTCCCTCTACTTCTCTTACTCTAATTGTGCTCTTCTTCTTTTGCTATTACATAGAGTTTTTCCTTAACTCTCTATATTCTCCTTTTTAGAGAAGAATATCTTCGTCTTCTTTGCTAGTAGCATACACACTTTTATCTTTAGCATTGGCAGTCATTATGAAACTTTGGCCTTCTGTTTCTTATGTAATTGGCCACATAGTTATTCCTATTCATTGGATGAATAGATTTCTCTATTTACTAGATGAATAGATATCTCTTTTCATTACATGCTTGCTTGAATGGATTTCTACTTTATACAATATTTTTTATTTCCTCAAACATTTTTCTTTGTAGTTGATCATATCAAACTCTGATTAAATCCTCTTCTTATGGAGGCTTCTTATCTCTTAGAACATACATATGTTATTTATTTGGTTCTATTATTACATTTGAACCTTTCATAAACCTTTATTCAAGTCTCCTTTCTCTTCTGTAATAAGGAGCTTAAATGTATCAAATATGGCCTCTTCCTTTCACTAATAAGGGCCACTAATATTCATAAAGGACCTCTTTCTCTAAAGGGTCTCAAATCCTCTAGTTCTCTAAACTCTAGACTTATTTCAAGAATATTTATCCTTTAATATTGGTCTCTCCTCTTGGACCAATTGTCAAGGTCTATATGACTTGAATCCTCAATATCTCAGAAAAAATTTATCAAGGTCTTTTTCCTTAAGACTTGAATCCAAAATATCAATATCAAGGTCTATATTCAAGACCTGAAATTTTCTCTATCAAGGTCTACCTTCAAGACCTAAATTTTTTTTTGTCAAGGTCTGCCTTCAAGACCTAAAATCAATCCCATAGATCGCCTTCTATTTGGAATAGAATATTAGAATAGGTAAACTCGATTTATCTTATCTTTGTCAAGGTCTCTTCTTCAAGACCTAAATCAATTTTTGTCAAGGTCTCTTCTTGAAATCATAAACTATAATAAACTACAACTCAAATCAATCCCTTCTTGATGAAAGCTTTTTGCCTTCTCTCACACTTGAAGATTAAATTCTTCTCAATCTATTGTAGGAAGATTCTCACTTTTGAATATCAATATTCACTACAACAATATCTTAGGTTGATGCAACCTAAATCTTCTTCTCTGTCAGGTGACAATAAACTTCCCTAAAAATACTATATCAATGCCAGGATGGCTATTTCTTGAATGACCAACTTTCTCCTGATTTGGTTCTACCTCAATCTTAAAATTACAAATATTCAAATGTTAGAGCTAGCTATTTTTGTGAATAATCAATTGTCTTCAAGTTGATTCACCAAAATATAGGTCCTAGTCTTCACTGATTATTCTTTAACCTAGTGGAAAGACCCTATCTTTTTGTGTTCTTTAAAATTACAATAGAGTCTAGATCTAACTCCCTTTAAAGTAGATAGACTCTAACCAATTTTGTCACACTGGACACAAATTGATTTTGCAGTTGAAAAAATCCTATGCAAGCAACTTCTTGTTGTAGCTTTGATACCACTGATGGCTTTTGAAGCCTTAATATTAATATGAAGCTCACAAGATAATTATTCATAGGATCAAATATATGATAGCCGCAATATAATGGAATCAAATATTAATGTAACAGAGATAATATGAGATAACTAATATGTAAATATCAAGGCTAATAATGTATCAAATAACATTCATTAATAAGCTATAATATGAATGTAATAGCCTAAATAATACAATATAACAAGACTTACAATATTAGTTGCTCAAATGTATGCAATATGTATTACTCCTCTTTATGTTATAAATGTATCATAAAACTCTCACACAATGATAATCCCAATACTATCAATGTAGACACAATAACCTATGAAGGCTATGTAGGCAATGTAGGTGATGTAGGTGATGTCTCTCTATGTCCATCTATGGAGTAATATATAGCCATTGTAGGATGACTCTTTGGCTACTTGACTCTTCCTTTCCTTATGCCAAGTCTCATGACTCTTGGCTTCTCTACTTGACACTTGCATAAACATGACTCTATCTTGTATGCACACTTGGACATGACTCTTCACATAACACCTCCTAATCTAAGAACACATGTGCACACTTACATATGAGATATTTGTGCACATTTACACATATAACATTTGCACACTTATTTACATGACAGTTGTGCATTTCCTATAAATTATTACATTACATAAAATATTTACGCACACCTTAATCTAGGACACAAACCTAATCTAATATTTACAAGGTTGTACCAAGAGGTACATTGTCATGTGCCAAATAATTTAATATTCTCCAACACAATATACCCCCAATTCGTACAATTATCTCCCAAATCGTATAATTTGTCTAGAAATCATAAAATATACCCCTAAATCGTATGATTTATCCAAAAATCTTATAATTTGCCATGTAATTGTACAAATAGATCTAAAACTATACAATTATACAATTATCCTTAGGGTTTTTCCTGTAAAATATTGATGCTACAATTCTTCCTACTCAATTTGTGCAAGTTCGTTGTACAATTATCTTCCTCCAATTTTTAGCCTACAATTTTTGAAAATTCCTTGTTTAGAACACTCTTTTCCACATGCATGCCTAGGGTTTCAATTTTACCCTTCTTTCCCTCTAATTTTATCTGTTTATTTTTTTAATAAAAATCATCATACCCTAGATTTTTCTTGGAAACCCAAGAAAATGAAATAACCCTTTTGCACAATTTGTTTGATGGTTGGTTGAAAAAAATGTCTAAGCTTCTTTGGTCGAAGTATTCACTTCTTGTTCGATATTTTACAGATTCATATTGCACAGGTCTTTGCATTTCCCAAATTTCTTCAACCCTGGCACCCTTTAAGCTTCTAACTAATTTTAAATTTCTTTCCTTACACCTTTTTTATAATCTAGGTCTTGTTTTAACTGCCTTGTGTGTAGATGATTTTCACCTCAGATTTTTGCATGTGCTTTTCTTATTTTGTACGAATGAATACCATTGTGGCATTTTGCATGTATTTTTATTTTTTATTTATATTTATATTTTCTTTTCTTTTTTCCTTTTTTTTTCTTTTATTTTTCTTTCCTTCTATTCTTTTGTAGCTCACTTATTGTCGTGGGAATCATACGATGACATTCACCTATACTTGTACAATTTCACCATTTTTGAGTTAACTTGTGGTTCCATCGAATTATCCAAAATGATGGTAGATTGATCAATCGTACAATTTACCTCTACACTCTCCCCATTTGTATGGTTTGGAACTATACAATTATCAACTATATGATTTGGAATTGTACAATTCCCTATTTTTGCAATTGTACGATATGTAATTTCTTGTTCATTAATTTTTTCTTGACTAATATCTCATTTTGGACTTCCTCTTTGTCCCATTGAATTCTTATTTGGTGAAGACAATCTAGTTATCCTACTTTCATTTGGGTAAATTCTATCACCTCAAACCAAGTCAACCTCCAAACTTGGTGAGCGAGTTCTTTGACTACTTTGATTATCTTCTCTTTGAAATCACACTCTCCCTCTTCCAACAGACTCTCTTCCTCACATGTTTCTTCGATGACCTTGTTCCCTTGCTATAAAACCTCGTCAAGTATTAAATAAATTTTCATCCATCAAGAACAATTCTCTCCCTAGTTCTACTTGTCTTGGTCCTTGGGGATGCATTGGTGGTCACCATGGATTTCCTCTGTTGGAACATAATCCCCTAGGATGTTAAAAATGTTTTCCATGAAATATACCTTCTCTTTGTGTATTTCTTATCACATTTAAGGGTGTAGGACAAATTTTATTCTACTACCTCATCTTGGAGTAGGAGGTTGATTCCTTCCTCTCATTCCATTGGAAAAGGGGTTTGAATGATTTCTACCTCCATTCCCTCATCGTAGACCTCCTCTCTAACCTAGTTGTCATCCTATAGTATTTCGGATTATTTATTTATAATCATGTTGTCAACTTGGCTCCCCTCTTTCCCAAGTGTTAGGGGTCATTTACATGAATTCTATATTGATAAAATATCCTTCATTACATTGGGCTCCTAGTGATAATTATTGTAGGACTCTTAGTGTATGATCTACATACCTGAGTAGCCTTATCCATATTCTCTCTTCAAAATGATATTGTGGGAATAAACCTTCCAAGGCTTCCCTATACTGATCCAAAAAATCAAATTCAATACTTGAATCATTACGACTATCATCTCGTCGCGAGGACCATTCTAGTGGCATATCCATTATTTTATGGAGTCTCCTAACTTCCCCCCTTTGTCCCCTTAGTTGTATATACTTTGTGACATAGGCATCTGGTTTGGAACAAGTGTGAGGTTCTTGTATTCATGGCAAAAATTCATTGCTACTACTATCTTGACTACTATCTCTGGTCAATAAGGGATTTCCTTCATCACTAGAATTTCTAGAATCTTCTTTCTAGTTTCTTCATATCTCAAGTGACATCATGTCTTCTTCAATCTCCCTCTAGACTATCTATACTACTTCATTTATAATTGGCATAGCTTGCATCGAACCCCTTGGTTCCACTTGTGATCTCTCCTCTTCACTAGAACTTTCTCTTGAGCCCTCATGATGTTCTTGTATTCTCCTTTGTACCCATGGTACTTATTCATTCTCTTAATTTTGTAGTTTTAGATCCTTTTGTCTTGTAGTTTTTCACTCATCAAGCCATTGCATTATATCATCTAGTTCTTGAATGATTTATCCCCGAAGTCTAGCATTATGCATTTATAATATCTCATACTCCTCTTGCAATTATTGTTCTTGATGATGCATTCATCTAAATTTGGTATTTTCATGTCAAAATTATTTTTTCTATCCAAATACTAAACTGTTAGTCGTATCTTCCATCATCCTTTTGCTAGCTATGGAAATTCTTGTTGCTCCAACTAGGGATACACAACTGCTTTTAATGGTTGGGGAGCCTCTTCATGTATCTCAAAGTTTGTTGCTAATGGTGCCACCTCTTTATTCTTTGTTTCATTCAAAGGAATCCATTCTACCTCTTCTTCTTTAATTCATTTTGTCTTATTCATTAACCTCGTGTGTACCTACGTCCTCATTCTTTCACCAGGGTGAGGTGTCGGTTCTCGTTGTTCTACAATCAACTACATTTCCTCCCTTTCTGCAAATAAATGTGTAATCCCAATATCATCATCCCCTTGTGAAGGATTCTAATTATTCTAGATTGCTTTTTGTTGTTCGTAAAACTCTTCCTCTGGTCATTTTTTTAATTCTATTTCATTTAAAGCAATAAAAAAACATTGTGCTTTATATGGTTTTAACTTTGAACCATTTACCATTTTGGGTACCCTTGTCCCATTCAACTTCTACAATTTGGTTGCACCATTGTTCATCATCTCCATTACCCTAAAGGGACCAAGGCATCGTGTTCTTATTTGCCCTGGCTTGATTTCCCGCTTACCATTATACTTTAGAACTAAATCACCTTGCTTTAGTTCTAGTTTTCAAAGATGCTTGTCATGCCACAAATTACTTCATCTATGGGCTACTTCAATTGCCTATTGTGCCATGACTCTTATTTCATCTACCTTTATCCATGCTACCAATGTTTCCTCTAAAATTTCTTGGTCAAAGCGATGTTCCATGGCTACCCGCAAACTAGGTACCAAAAATTCTACTAGCACCACTACCTCCTGACCATACATTAAATCAAAATGTGTATAGTCCATTGTTGATTTAAAGGTTATTCTATATTCCTATGAAATATATGGAAATATATCCTTCCAATTGGTCCCTTCTATTCCACAAGTTGTGTACAACATAAAAACTAAGATTTGGTTAGTTACCTTCACCTGCCCATTTGCTCTAGGGTAGTATGAACATGACAATAAGTGCAAAATCCTAAATTCAGTTGTCAAATTCTTAACAATTTCATTAACAAAGCGATCAACTCTTTCACTTGTTATTTGTAGTGGAATTTTGAATCTTGTAATTACCTGCTCATACAAGAAATAGATTATAATTTTTGTGTATTATTTGGTAGCACCCTTGCCTCTACCTATTTAATTATGTATTCTATTGCTACCACAATATATTAATATTTTTTGTCTATGGTTTGTTTTAAGTGGTATGATAAAATCTAAACCCCATATTTCAAACAATTCTTAAGGTTGAGATGGAGGAAGGACATAAAATCATGACATAATGGTTTTCCTACTCTTTGATAGGTATCACATGCTTGTACGTATTCTTTTGCATCGTGGTATAGTGTAGGCCACCACAATCTTTCCAGAAGTATTATTCTCGTAGTAGCGTCTAGCCCCATATGTCCTCTTACCAAATCATCATGAGCTTCTTTTAAGTTTTTTTTTAACTTCTTCCTCCATTACGCATCTTCTCGAAATGCCATATGCACCCATTTTATGCAACAATCCAGTTATCAATTGAAAAGGAGTTGACTTCATTATGACTTTTCTCCTCTCGATTGTTGTCAATTCTTGGGGTAATTCTCTTGTGGATAGATATTCACCAATTAACTTGTACCACAATGGTACAATATTAATTGCAAACAATAGGCATCGAGAAACTCATTTGGTACTCCCATTCCTGCAAGTTATCTCAAGAAAATTATAGATAATTGATCTGCTGTTACATGTTATTTACTTAGTCTGACCACCTCCCAAAACATAAATTATTGCAAGGTAACAAGCCACTTGCTAACTTGTCCTTGTATTATTGGTTTGTTTATCAATTACAATAGATCTTGATGATCAACAAAAAAGGCAAATGGGTTTGCTAGTAGGTAATATCTAAACTTCTATATTGCATATACCATTCCCAAAGCCTCTCATTCTATTGTACTATAGTTTCTTTCTAGTCTTGACAGTAGAAAACTTGCAAAAAAGACAGGTTGATCTAGCCTATATTATCCCTCTTGAGCCAACACACATCCTATTACAAAATTGGATGCATCAATGTGGATATGAAACTCTTTATCCTAATATGAAAACACCAAAATGGGACTACATATGAGCTTTACCTTCAATTCTTCAAAAGCTCCTTAGTGTTTCTTTGTCCAAATAAAGGAAACATTCTTCTTTGTTAAAGAATCTAATGGGTAGGGCATATGTGCATAATTAGTAGTAAACCTTCAATAATATCTAGTCAACCCTAAAAAGGTTTTTAATGAAATCACATCATGTGGTTCTTCCATGTTCAGGATAACACGGATCTTATCAGGACCTGACTTCAACCCTTCACTTCACACTATGTATGCCAACAACTTGTCTTAAGGAACCACCAAGAAATATTTTCCTAGGTTCAAAGATATTTGTGCCTACATTAGATCATACACTTACTTAGGACCAATAAATGATCTTTAATTTTACCATATATAGACCAATCATCTAGGAATGCTTTGAATTTTCTTGTTTCTAATTGATCAAATATGTACAAAATAATTCCCTAAAACGTAGTTGAGGCATTAAATAGACCAAATATCATTATATTGTAAGCATAGATGTCATTTTACATGACAAATTTGGTATTCAACTTATCTTCTTCCACTATGCTAATTTGATTGTAGCTAGAAAACCCATCCAAGAATGAGTAAATTTCATGTCCTACAACTTCCTCCAAGATGAAATTCGTAAATGAAATAGGAAAGGTATCCTTAATTGTTACTACATCCAGACTACAAAAGTCCACATATATATGAATTTTGTCTACTTCCTTCTTCAAGGTGACCACAATAGATGAAACCCATTCGCTTGTGGTAACTTTAATTATTATGTTGGTATCTAACATCTTTTCAATTTTTACATTTACCAAAGTTGAATACTTTGGGTTCATTCTATAAGGTCTCATTCTAAACTGGTTAGCTTCTAAAATTAATGAAATCTTATGAACACATAATTCTAGTGGTATCTCTTTCAAATCTTTATGCATCTAGGCAAAAACATCCTTATATTCCAAGAATATTTTTAAAGTTGTTTATTTCAACACAGGATCCCAGTTGTCTCGGCAATGGATCAACATTGGTTCATTATTGGTTCCCAAATTTACTTTCACTATTCGAGGTCCTTCATATTTCATATTTTTTGGCTCTATCCTGGCCTTCCCCACATTTTTTGGATGGGCTAGCTTTGCATCTATCTCTACATCACCAACTATATATTCCATGAAGCTTTTGGGAAATGTCCATTTATCCTATTCCTCTTACCTTGGATTCTTACTGACCTCTTTTTCATCCTAAATTTTTGTAGTCTCCTTTGTATTGATACAAAGACAGTTGGGTTGAAACACCTCATACTCCTCCATATTCCAATGGAGTAGTCTACTATTTGATCGAGTTTCATCCTCACTATATTCATCTAGGTATAGCATTCCCTCTTCATTTGGCTTGTGTTGTTCTTTCTCTCTCAAGGAACTTCCATATTCGTTTGTTGTGATGAAATCTTCATTGATTGCTTAGTTTTTCAAGTTAATCATATATTTGTGTTGTTCTTTCTTAAATTTAATTTGATACTTTTTTCTATTTGTGATTAACTTTGGTCAACCTTAGCCATCCTCTTCCTAGCAGTGCATCATATGCTGGCTTCTACATTGTAATCACAGTGAAATCCAAGATGAAATCTTGGTCAACTATTGTTACATTTGTTGGGACTGAACAAAAGGCCTTGCATATTTACAAGTTATCTTACAATATATAAGCATCAAGCTTAGGAGGGAGATATGACAAGTGTCATAAGCTCCACTCCAAGTGTCTTTCAGAAGACACCACTCCAACTCAAACTGAAGACAGGGACAAGTGGCAGAAGACAAATGTCAACCTATCAATCATAGGCATAGTGCACATTATAATAATATTCTAACATTCCCCCTTAATGTGCACTATCCTAAAAGATAAGTCAACATTAGATAACATTCTCCCTTAATGTTGACTTCGTTTACATAGATATAGCAAATTGCTAAACTGAGAAAACTTGTCTTTCCCAAGTGACTTGGTGAAGATGTCTGCTACTTGATATTGAGTTGGTACATACTTCATGTGTATAATATCTTCTTGGACCATTTCTCTAATGAAGTGATGATGGATCTCAATGTGCTTTGTTCTAGCATGGAAAACTGTATTCTTGGTCATCTTGATGGTACTTTAATTGTCACAATATATATATATGTTGGACCATGTATGAATAGCCCAATATCCTGAATTAATTGCCTCAACCATATTGCCTCCTTAGTTGCCTCAACTCGCTGCTCTATATTCTGCTTCGTGAAGATAGTGAAACTGTGTGCTGCTTCTTTGTGCTCCATGAAATAGAACCTTGGCCTAATTGAAAGCAATAACCTGATGTAGATCTTCTGGTTTCAGGACAACTGGCCCAATCTGAGTCTGTGTATCCAATCAAAGAAATTTTTTCACTTGATTTATACATAAACCCATGATGAGGTGTGGCCTTTAGGAATCTCACAATCCTCTTAGCTGCTATCCAATGGCTCTTCTTAGGATCCTGCATGAATCTGGAAATAAGGCCAACTGAATAGCAAATACCTGGTCTAGTTGAAGTTAAGTAGATTAAACTTCCAACTAGTTGCCTGTAAAGTGTACCATCAACCCTTTCTTCTTTATCATTATTTAGCAATTTCAATCTAGTTTCCATGGGAGTTAGAGAGGGCTTACACTCCTCCATGCGAAACCTCTCCAAAATAGATTGAATGTACTTAGCCTGTGAGATAAAAATCTTACCAGGTTGTTGTCATACCTCTATGCCTAAGCAATAGTGGAGGAGGCCTAAATCTGTCATCTCAAAGTTCTTGCATAAGTCCTCCTTGAGCAACCTTATTCCTTCTATGTCATCACCTGTAATGAGAAGATCATCCACATACAATGTAACCAAAATGATGCAGTTTCTCCAATGTTTCACATAGAGAGTAGATTCTCGCTGCAGATCTAGTGAAACCAAGGTTGAGAAAATAGGAGTCAATCTTTGCATACCAAGCTCGGGGTGCTTGCTTCAACCCATATAGAGCTTTCTTTAATCCGAGGACTTTGTTGTTTTGGCCTTCAACCGTGTATCCCGGTGGTTGTTTCACATACACTTCCTCCTTCAAATGACCATTTAGAAATGCACTTTTGACATCCATTTGATATATTGGCCAATGTTTTTGAGTTGCCATAGCAATAATTGTCCCGATTGTAGTCATCTTAGCCATAGGAGCAAAGGTCTCCTCATAATCAATTCCCTCTTGTTGCTTATAGCCTTGAGCTACTAGGCGAGCCTTGTAGCGATCTAGTGAGCCATCTCGCTTTATATTTTGCCTTGTATACCCATTTTGTGCCTATGGTATATTTTCCTTTGGGTAAATCAACTAACTCCCAAGTGTGATTCCTTTCAATGGAATCCAATTCCTGATCCATGGCATGAATCCATTTAGGATCACCAAGTGCTTCTTTGACATTAGAAGGTTCAGGTTGGCTAAGGACTTTGGCCATTAGGGCATAATTCACTTGGTGTCTTAAGGCTGAAGGCCTTTTACCTGTATAGGTGGGCAAATGATTTTGGGCTTCATCTATTGTGGCTTGAACCCACTTGTGTAAAGGATTGGGTGATGTTACTTGATCATTAGGAGGATGAGATGGAGGACACGGATCATTTGTAGGAAGTTCTTCTTGTGGATGATTTTCTTGATTTATGAGTGAAGGAGAAGAACTAGATGATATTGTATGCATGAATGGAGCAACTATTTCATTAGTTGTTTCTAAAGTGGGGGCTTTAGGAGGATTAGATGGGGGATACTCATGAAAGGTAACATCCCTAGATAAAATGATTTTCTTGGAAATAGGCTCATATAATTTATATGCATTGGCACTATCACTATAGCCAACAAAGATGCATTTTGGCTCTTATCATCAAACTTCTTCCTTTTCTTATGAGGAATATGAGCATAGGCATCACATCCAAATATTCTCAAATGGCCCACATAGGGCGT
This sequence comes from Wollemia nobilis, assembly GCA_028583015.1. Classification (NCBI taxonomy): domain Eukaryota; kingdom Viridiplantae; phylum Streptophyta; class Pinopsida; order Araucariales; family Araucariaceae; genus Wollemia; species Wollemia nobilis. The sequence continues at coordinate 6,198,331 of JAQPPZ010016859.1, read as the reverse complement.
TCTTCCACTCCATGCTTCTTCAGGTGTTCTTTCATGTAAGGCCTTTGTGTATGACCTATTAGTCAAGTATGCAGCAGTAAGAACAACTTCTCCCCAAAATGAGTTAGGTAATAGAGCAACATGTAACATTGATTTTGCCCTATTTGTGATTGTTTGATTCATCCTCTCAAGCAACTCCATTTTGTTGCGGGGTATAAGGGGTTGTGAATTGCCTTCTTATCCCATGATACTTACAAAAATTAAAGAATTCATTGGAGACATATTCTCCACCATTATCTGATCTTACGGTGGATATTTGATAGCCACTTTCTCTTTCAACAAGTGCGATGAATTCTTTGAACTTATCAAGGGCTTGCCACTTATATTGAATTAGGTAGATCCATACCTTTCTGCTGTAATCATCAATGAAAGTGATGTAGTATTTTGCCCCTGTATAAGATTGAACAGACATTGGCCCACAAATGTTTGAATGAATCAATTGCAAAGGTCTATTAGCCCTCCATGCCTTTCCTATTTCAAATGGTTGCCTATGGTGTTTGGCTATTACACATGGCTCACAAAAACATTTTGACTCCTTAAGATGTGGAAGTCCTTTAACTAATCCTTTTGTAGCCATCATTTGAAGATCATTAAAATTTAAATGTCCCAATCTTTCATGCCACATGTACTCCAAAGATGAAGTTGTTTTTGTATGCAAAGAAGTTTGTGTTACAGATTTTGTAAGGAGGTAGTAAACACCATCCTTTTTCACTCCCATGGCCTTGACATTGCCATTGGGTTCCTTAATGTAGCATTTTTCTTTTTCAAAATAGACATTATAGCCCTTATCTATAAGTTGTCCAATAGTTCTGATACCAGATGTTGGGACTGAACAAAAGGCCTCGCATATTTACAAGTTATCTTACAATATATAAGCATCAAGCTTAGGAGGGAGATATGACAAGTGTCATAAGCTCCACTCCAAGTGTCTTTCAGAAGACACCACTCCAACTCAAACTGAAGACAGGGACAAGTGGCAGAAGACAAATGTCAACCTGTCAATCATAGGCATAGTGCACATTATAATAATATTCTAACAACATTTTGATCCATCAACACTCCATTAATTTCAATACCATATTGATTAGCATCATACAACTTAAAACTAGGTGCCCACAAGAATGGAGCCTCAATATCCTTCTAAGTTTTTTTTGGTAGAAAATTTAACACTGGATCCACCATCCACAATGACTTGTGTGAACTTGTGCTCTATTATCTCCACATGAACCAGTGTTGATTTCTTTCCAACATCAATCATTAATATTGTTGGATCCATAAAGTAATACTTCTTTTCTATTTCCTTTAATGGTTGGATATGTACTTTCATTATTGTAACACCCCAAAACTACCAACCCATTTAAAAAAAATTAATAATTACAAGCAAATATTCATAAGGAAAAACCCTTATTTTATCTTTCCAACATACAAGGCTTCACCATATTTGATTTCCAAGTCACTGTAGACGACACTTAGTGGATAGAAGTGGCCAACTCCCATGGTTTTTGGGGTTCACCTTACTAAACCTACATGTTTAAAAGGACACCAAAAGTGGTCCCCCCACCTTTCCCATACCCTCATCGACATAGGACAATGTGACCACAACATAGGTATTATCCTTTAAGACCCATAACACTTAAAGGGGAATGCCTATTCCCTAACCTTACTCTAAGTCCATCTAGGTAGGTTAATCAAGCGTAGAGCCTTGGTGCTTAGTTATCACACCTCCATGGGTTAACTAAGGTCATTACCACTTTGCTAACAACGAACACAATCACCTGATCCTACACATTCAAGGCATCTGTTGGATCCTCAAAATCCAACTTGGAAAGTGCCCATAATTTCAATTTTTGAAAGGTTTTGTAAAGTCCTAGGTTTAGGTGTTCTTGTCCAAAATTAAAGAAAATAGTTTAAAAAAAAAGTGAACCAAAAAAGTGGTATAATTCAAAATATTGTGTCAGGTAGGCCTTTGAAGTTTTGTTATAATCCAAGCATGTCTGTCCTCAAAAGGGTTTTCAAAGTTACATTTTATTGCAAAGGTCTTGAGTCTTAATCCTCCAAATAAAAAAAGATTAGTCCCTAAGGTTACTGCCTAAAGATCCCCAGTTATCATCATCCCTCCATTTTTCCCCATGGTCCCTAAGGTTTCTTTGAACCATTATTTTCTATTATTTTCCCCTAGGTCTAAGGCCCCCATTTTCCTAAAAGTTATTTGTTCACCAAAAATCCCATCCATCCCTAAGTCTAAATTCACCGCATAAATAATCATAAGCCTTAGGTTATTCATGCATCAATTTCCCTCCTTCAATTATTCCATGTGACCATAAAATTGGTAATTCTAAGTATTGAGCCTATACTCCTAAGTCTTCTAAAGCTGAAATTATTTCTAACGTTAATACCCTGCGTTACACCTTATTAGCGTTATACCTTATTAAAAATTAAGCCTTGTTCGAATTTACTTTTCCTAAGTCCATGTCCTTCTCCCCCATCTTATGTCATTTCAAAAAAAAACCTAAGTGCAATACCATGGAATAAATTATTTTTGCCACCATAGTTTTTCTTGACATAAGATGAGTGGCTGAGAATGTTCGGCCGATTGAAGATGAGCGATTGGGAACGTTTAGCCGATTGAAGATGAGCGGTTGAGAATGTTCGGCCAAAGGGAGATATACGACTGAGAATGTTTGGCCAAAGGGATATGTGCGGTAAAAAATGAATTGGCAAAAATCAAATTAGTGAATTAGATTGTTTTGGTTGAAGACGGATGAAAGGCACATAACATTTTACTGATTGGAGATGGACGACCCAGGATCTTTGACCAAAACCAGATGGACGGTATAGAGTGATTTGGCTAAAACATGATGAACGATTGAGATTTATTTGGCCAATATAAAGTCAATAACCAATCAAAAAGAGGGGCACTCAAGCAAATGTTATTATTAGGACAAGGTACATTATGTTTTCCTAAGTCTTAAAGGGTTTCATTTATGTAACATTTTATTTTCCCCTTTAAAATTTTTCCAAATGCCTTATTCTTTCCAAAGTTGACCTTTGCCTAAGTCCAAGATAAAAATCATCATGTTAATACCCCGAGGTTCTCCCCCCTTTAAGCACCATAGTCTTCATAAGCCTAAAGATTTTTCCTAGCAAATAAAGTCAAATCATAGAGTCAAAAAACTTCATAAGGGTCTATGCCACGTTCTCCCCCTTCCTATTGTTTCATGTTCGGACCACTTGATTTTTCCTATGGTTAAAATATATTTAATCAATATCTAACCCCTAAGGCTATACATTCCCGCATGCTCCCCTTCTATGAAATATAAGATGTGTAACTAAGGTCTTTTAGCTGAATGAAGATATGTGGTTGACTTATTCGATTGAATTCAAATGTGTGATTGAGATTTATTTGATCAAATTCAAATGTGCGGCTAAGATTTCTCGGGCGAATGAATATACGTGGCTAAGATATTTTTGGTCAAATAAAAATGTGTGGCCAGGACGAATCGGTCGAACAGGGATATGTGGCTAAGAATAATTCAGCCGAGCGTAGATGGACAACCAAAATTGTTTCAATCAAAACCAGATCAATGGTCAGGGACGGTTCAACTGAGTAAGGGTTACTCATGCATAAATTATCACCTTCCATTGACCATAATTAAAAAGAAGATTTGGTGGGATCCCTACATAATAAATCACAAAGGGAAATGATAACACATGCTTTAATAAGAACTTGAGCAACATAGACCATTGGCCAATGGATATGCCAATACCGTTAAGTAGTTATCAAGGTTTGGTCAAGTCACAAGATCAAGCTCAAGTAACCACAGTTGAAAGCCTATACAAAAACAATCGGGTATTAACAACCAAAATGAATAAACTAAAAATAAAAAATAAAAGGCTTACGGGAAATAATTCAATAGGCTTTAGGGACAGAAACCACAAGCACAAACAAGGGAGTAGTTTGATAGCAAGTGCTCTATTAAAAGGTAAAGAAAGAAATGGTTTAATAATTAAAAATAAGAGTAAAAGCACTAGCCAAAGTACTCAACACTCAAGGCTATTGCGCCCCCTCTCACCGCGCCTTGTCTGTTGACTTTCCGACTCTTGCGCCGGTCTCACCCAGAAGCACTCCACCTCAGCAACTTAAAGTGCATCCTTATCCGACCAGGCGCAGCCATTATGAGAAGCTTCCAGACTGGACGTTCCGAGATTTCAAGCATATCTTCCACGGAAGCGGTCCTCGCGAGTAAGGAGGCAGCGCCAGCGAGCCGAGTCTATCAGGGCATTGAAGGGGTTCAACGACATTTCTGAGGAGTCACCAGTCTCCGCCATGCCTGGTTAATACTTTGTGACTGTACTTGTAATCCTTCTTAGCTTCCACCACCATATTTTGTTAATCATCATTTATTGCTCAAGCGGCAGAATTCTTTATATAAACCCGCTCTTTTTATTGTAAATGCATGGATGTTTGTTAGAGGCTAAATGAAAACCTGAATTGTGCTATCAATATAGCTGATGTTTGGCTCTAAACCTGGACTTCTATTTTCATGTGTATGTATTCTATTGTTTATCTTCTATCATTTCGTGCTTTAATTGTAAACTTGAATTCTATTATCTGCATTTAGTTTCTGATAAGGTAGGAAATCTGGAGTAGCCCTGGAGATTATGCATGCTCGATGTTCTGGTTTAATTTATGTTAGCTATCTGTATTTGGGGGCTATTTGGTTCAGAATGCAATAGAGTTATCGTGTTGTTAGTCCATCACCCTTGTTCTATCTGGCCTGTGGCCATATTTCCCATCCCTTTCAGTCATTTACTATCTCTTTCAGTTCCTTAATCTCAAAACCCCCAGTTAGAATAGCAAGGGAACCAGCCCATCTCTAGAGATCGGCACGGGAGGCATTTCTTCCTCTCGGCCTTTCAATGTTGGTCGGGTCTAAGGCGCACTAAATAACCAAATCCTTACCTAAGGCAGATCTCTGACCAACAATACCATTACAACATCTCACAAACTTAAATTTTTCAAGGTAAAGCACAAATTTTTGGAAGGGATCTTGGTCCCCTTTATCGAAGTTTGAATTTAGATCTTTTCCATGAAAACCTAAATACATACCACTACAATATACAATATACCTCATGAGACGGAACTGCGACACTTTATCTTATATTGTTAGTTCAATTTTATACCCCTTTGTGTTTTGGCCTTTCACCAAGCTTATAATAAATCGAGTCTTGCCAATCCGTTCAAGCCTGATGCATGAAAGGTTTGCATTGTCTCAATCATCTCACATTTCATCTCGCACTCTCATCTTACTCCTAGACTGTAGAAGGAAACAAAGACTCAAACTCTACAAAAGGCCATGAAGGAGATGGGAGAAGAGGAGCATGGTGAAGAAATGGGAGAATATGGAGCAGATGGGAGAAGAGGGGGATGGCAGAAAACCTGTTATTGTCAAGGCTGGGAATGCATCTATGGTTGCTTCTTTCATTTCTAAGCATACTTTGGATATTATTTGACGCAGATGAAACACACTTGTGACAACCTTAACAGATGTTCAAGACACTGAGTATTAAGTGTGATGTACTTAGAAGTTCAATGGAGTGAAGGTAGGTGATACGCAAACCACTGTTAGCGTTGTTGTTGCTGCAGTATTGTTCTTGTTTATTTTTCATGTCCAACTTTTAGAGGTACTTTCTTCCCAGTATCCACACCCAGATATATTTGCACTTCAAATTTTCTCTCTTCTGAGACAGTTTGCAATACACCTAACTGTACTTATTTGAACTGTTGAAGAGAAAGTATATTCTGAAGGTGTATTTACCCTGGCTTGAAGTTTCATCCCTTATTAGTCATTATGGTCTCTTGTAATGTAAATCAAGTGGGCCTTCCTTCTCAACCCAAGCACTGGGAAGAATAAACATATTTTCTATACATAGATGACTTCTGTATCTTTCTCACTGCTATCACCACAGAAGCTTGAATGATTGAATTATTTTGTTTTCAACATGGGCGCTCTAGAAGCAAGATCCATACTTGAGATATACTGTTGATTATTAGTTTCTTTCTTTAGAAACATATGAAGCAATGGTTAAACCCCCGTAAAATGCCTTTGTGGAAGAGATATGGTGCCAAATATCTTCCTGTAAGATGGCACTTATCCCTTTTCAAATTTTTTTTAATTTTTTATATATTGGAAAATGGGTAACATCATTGGATTATTGGATGCTGTCTCTATAAACCTTAAGTCTGTTGGGTAAAGCCAAATCAACTGTGCGATCCTCCAAGCATCATCCAACTGAGACAGCCAACAGACAAATATAACCACTACCATCCAGCCTATTTCTTTCCAAGTATATACAAAAGCAGGTCCCTTTCAAATTTTTATTTATATAAATTTTGTACTTCAGCGAAACATTTGTCTTGGGGGTCATTTTTGACCTACGCATTTATTTTTTTGGTCCATTTTCCCAAGTATTTTGAAATGTACAGGTCACCATTGTATTTATCATGTCATGGTTTATAATTGAAAAAGGTCTCTCCTTGATCAGTCTTGAAGAGGGAAATTCTTTTCCAGTCTGTTTGCAGGATTAGTTAATTAACTTCACACACCTTAATGGGGAGGTCCCATGGATTTCAGTGAAACATGTCGCAAGCTTTTATGGTTACTGTTTGTATGCTGTACATTTCTTTGGGCCTTACTGGGAAAAACAATTCGACAGAAATTGAACAACTCGTTTTTGTTCTACTGAAAATTCTTTAGCTTGATATCAGATTGTTCCTTATTTCCGTTGTCACATTTACATATTCTCTTTAGCCTTTTAAGATAAGCTGACTCTTTCCTTTCCTTCTTTTGGAAGTAATAATAATGATTCAAATATTTAAGTGTCTTCATTGCAGATTTTGCTTCCCACATTTTTTTTCCTTCTGTTCATTCATTTTTGATTGTACAAATCCTTGTAATAAACTTGGAGAGAAACAAATGTATGTTTTGTTTATATTTCAATACAATTTAGATCCAGCACTTTTAAGGCAAGCCTGGTTTACGTGACTAGAGCAAGAAACAAAATGCATCTACTTGGTATTCTTTAAGAAATCTTTCTGTAGAGACAGGCTTGGCAAATATGTTCGCAGAGGTGGTTAACACCAATGCTCTTGTTCTAGTTGTGATTTCAATTGTCCTTGCTCTCTGAAGTGCATGTGTATTAATTAATAATTAATTACTAACCTGAATGCCTTAAATTAGATGGACTAGCGAATCCACAAGATGGGGTTTTCAGTATATTGAGGAATGATGAGCCATCAGGCTTGTTACCGCAGCTCTTCTTTAAGAATATGCATCTTACATCCTGTAGTGACTGCTCACTACATTCAGGAAGTTTTGCTGCAGATATGAAATTTCCAATTGAAGACACAAAACTTCCAATCCGAGGCGGTCGTGATTTTGCGGAAGTTTTGAGCGGAAAAAGAAGCCAAAGTCCCGAGCACATGCATAACAAGGTCCAAGAGCAAGATGCCAAGAAAGATTTCGATAATCAGAAATTTTGAAAATACCGAAAGTTGAAAGTGAGGAAAGTTTAAAAAAACAGAGTGCTCTCCCAAATTACTCCCTATAGCAGAGATTTTGAAGATCCAACAAGGGCTATCAGCAGGAAGTTTCGACAGGCGGGTGGAAACACATCAGAATCTACGACGAATATCCCAAGATTTAAAGCTACCTACAAAAGATCACCAGTTATGAGGGAAAGTCAGGTTAAGATGTAAGGAAAAGGGCAATGACGCACAGGCTCTCAGGAAGAGTAGGTAAGATGAATTAATATGCCATTGTTAAGAAGGTAAGGACTACGTAATAATGTCATCTCAGCTGAGCAGCCCAAGAGGATATTAAAGTATGGCGGCTGCAGTCTTACATTTAATAACAGCAGTGAAAGAATATTCCCCAGAATCTTCAAAAAGGAGTAGCTAAGATTGTCAGGACAACCTGCAGATTTTGGAAGGAAACTCTCCCTGTTGTAATCTATATATAGTGGTTAGTTTAGCTTTGTAAATGATCGACAATTTTGTATAAGCATTAGCAAGTTTGTATGAGCTTTTCTTTCATTTCCCTTTGTATAGCAATACACGAATATCTTGGTGGTCTTGTGGGCAGCTCAAACCCTTGTTCCATGCATAATCTTTTATAATACTTTTTGCATATATACACTGTGGAGGTCTATGCATCTACTGTGAGTCCATTTGTGGATCTCATGCCTTGACCCATCTCTTTTATGTGTGTGTGCTTGCATATTGATATTTTTTGTTAACTTTTGAGGATATATGCAATGGGAGAGATCTAACACAGGTCCTAATAAGATGCAGAAAATATGAAAGAAGGGAATTTTGCAATATAACTGAAATATACTATAAATAGAAATGACGAAAATACAATGCAATATGGAGGTAATGGTCACTCCATTAATATCAACTAGAGAACTACATTGTACTCCATACAGGAGTTCTACTCCTATCTACTATGCACTTGATAAGAACTTGATATGAGCTTGATTATGATCTATCACTATGAGGCCCTTTATATAGGAAGATAGGTTCCTTGGCCAACACTCTACCTAGCTGTACAAGTTGACACCTTGCACATTACAATATGCACATTAACACTTGTGCATTTATTACATTGCTTGAAGTAACTAGCTAACTTCCCTCTAAAGTAATCTCCTATTCTAACTATGTACCAAAGGTGGTACATTTATATGACCCAAATGATGTAATATACTCTAACTCTAACACCCTCCTGTATTACATTATTTGGTATTGAAGATTTCAATCTTCAATATGGATCTTCTTTCTTCAGATGCTCTTTGGCTTGCTCAGGTTCTTTCATCAATTGACTTTTGCACTGTAATCCTCCTTTATCTGGTTCATCTTCCTCTTCTTCTTTTAGCTGCTTCAGTCTTCATGTTATAGCTTCTTTTCTTTTCCAATCCTCTGTTCTTTGACATCAGATGTCTTTGATGAACTAGTGATCTCATGATTTTGCATGTCTCAAGTGGATCAGAATTGACCCATTTTCTCTCCTCTGGATCTCTGCATGACCTGTTTTTCTAACCTTCATAAGTATCAAATTTGAGTTCATTGTTAGTAGATGCTTCTGGAATAAGATTTTGAAAGTAGCAATCTATTCTGTGTAGTAATATTTCTTCATGACTTTTATAATACTTGTTTTTATAGTAGCAGAAGAAATATGAGTGATTTTTCCCTTCACAGTATTTGCATGGATAGAAATTCCAACAATTGATCTTTTCATGACCGTATTGATTGCAATAGGTGCACAATAGAGATGTTCTGGCTACTTTGCAATCTATCTTAGGGATATCATGTTTATCGATATCTTTGACAAGATCATTAAACCATATGTGCACAATTGAAGCTATTTCATTTTTACTTCTTTGTATGATGTCTTCTTGTTCTATCTTTTCTTCTCCCTTTTGAATGTGATCTTTTGTGCTATCATCAGTTTCATTAGAAGAATCTATTTTTTTGTAGCTATTTGTTTCAGAACTTATTTCCCATTTTATTGATTCTTCTTCTCCTTTTTCTTTTTCCTTGTTGTTATCCATTGTATTACCAATCATGCTTTTAATCCATATTGGTATTTTTCTCATTCCACTTCTAAGTGTGTTGCTCAATGTGCTGGTAGACATCTTTATAGCTCCTTGGATTAGAGTATATAGCACTTTGATAGAGCTTGTATCTTATGGGATTGAATCTTCTAAGTGGTCTACCTTATGACTCCTCTTTATGCCTCCATGTTTGTAGTTGCCACAATTATTATTTATATTTTCTTCTTGTATGCCTTTTAGTAAGTCCATGTTCTTTGGTCATTACCACTTTGTCTTTCACTTTTCTAATGGCCAAATCAGTAGCATATACTTGTCCAAACTTGCAAGTCTAGGCAAATCCAGCCAAGTTGTGCAAGGCCAGGGCTGTCTGGCTCTTTTCAACCTAGTTAGCACTTCAGACTAATAAGTTTCTAGGTTGTCTCAATCAGCCATATAGATATGGTGATAAAAGAGCTTGAGAAAGTCCTAAGCACATATAGGACCCATGAGGGAGGGCCCTAGATTTTCGGGGATGACAAGAAGAAAAGAGTTCTAATAATTAAAGTAGTGCACTGCATATAAAATGTTTAAATGCATAATAAAAACCTAAAAAGCTAGATTCCTTCTCTTTGTTTTTCATTGGCCTGGAAAGCATAACAAAAATGCAAGAGGAAAAAATCTTTACTATTTGTGTCCACTGCCTTCAGCAGTCATTATAAAACTGACACTACATAGCACTACCTCTGGTATGAATGATGCCCATTTTTAAGAAAATTCAAGTTGCATCAACAAGCCTGCAGGTTCATCATCCCTTAATCTAGAGAACTGCTCGTCTTGTGCATACCCTTGTCCATCTGTTTTCAGACATGCATGTTTATAAATGGATACAAGTGCAATGTGGAAATCCGGCATAGCTTGCCAGGACAACAACAAATAGTGTTGACCATTTGTGTATACATATTTGCCAAGCCCTTGTCCACAGAAAGGTTTTTAGTTAAAACTATTGACCACCTACTCGTACATACCTTCCAAAGCCCATGTCTATAAGAAGATTTGTTTAATAATAAGCAGATTCTTATTTCTCACAATAGTCACCTGTAACTAGGATTGCTTTAACCATTCCTGAATCTACATTGTATTCACATATGGTCAAGATGTGCATTTATTTCCTCCCAGTTTATGTCATGGAAAATTTGTACCATCAAAACTGAAACTGTGTAGACAAGAAATACTGGTATTACTGGGGCTTAGATAGATAGGTAAGACTCATGTTTTATCGTGAGTTTGATCAAAGTGTCGAAACTGAAAGAAGTACGCTGTTTCACTTATAATATAAGGTGAATTGAAAACATTCCCTTGTTCACACAAGGGGGTCTCATATGCCAAGGAACCTTTCGCTGTACTTCTGAAACAAAAAATTACTCCCTTGATTGACAAAATATGAATACAAAGCTTGTTTTTAAAGGTAAAGAAGAATATATGAATGTGACAAGAAACTTAGAAAAATCCGGTATCAATCTAAAACATTTTCACTGGAACAAAAAAATACTTGTTTTGATTTCTGTCAAAACCTTTTGGACAGTGAGGCATAGGGAAATGAACTCCATACAAAGAATAACAAAAAGCTTAAAACAAGGAATTTGAATAATTTGTTTAAGATAATTAATCCGGATAATACTTTATAGAAGAGTTCCCTTTTCAAGACAATCGCCAAGAAGACGATATTCTTCAGTTGTGAAGCACAAAATTATAGATACTAGTCCATAGTCAAAATGATTTGGGAGAAGAAAGGTAACAAATGAACACATGGTTCAAAATGACCTCAAGAATGAATACATATCATAATAGAAATTACAAAAGGTGAATTTGAAGTATATTTCTCCTGCCGAGAAGATATTTGGCAATGTCGCCTCTTCCATGAAGGCATTTTACCAGGGCATGATCATTGTAATGTATGCACTTGAAGAGAGCAACTAAACATCATAAAGACATCCCAAATAAGGATCATGCTTCTAAGGGACGGAGGTAGAAGAAAACAATTTTAGCTGACTTCTCAAGCTTTTGAATATGTCAGAGCTGATAGCAATGTGGGGAAAAGCTGACATTAATATAGAAACGATGTTTTTTCTCCATCATATTTTGGTTGAAAGGGAGGCCCATGTGATTTACAGCAAATGTGGTGAGCTGTGTCATCATATTGATCATGTAAGAGACCATATTAACAAATTGGAATGAACCTCTGACTAAGGCTCAATACACTCCTCTGTAATGTACTTCTCTGCTTCATTAATAATTCAGACATATTCAAATCTGTCGGAGAGGAGAAAGAAAGCCACAAGCACACAAGTATATTTGTTTGTTGACACTGGGCAGAAAGAGTGCGCAAAGGGTGGGCATAGGAAATGAAGAAGGAAATTGTTGCAGTAAAAATGCCACTAATGGTAGCTTGCATATTACCTAGCTTCACTCAATCCAACTTCCAAGTACATCACGTATGATATATATGTAGTTGTCAAGCACTCCAATTTCGGCATCTTCAAAATCTGTAGGTTGTCACAAGCGTGCATCATCACCATGGAATAATATTCATTGTTTGCCCAACAAAATTGTGCTAAGAAGTGAAAGAAGATGCCATCAATCCTTCCCAAAGCTTGCAAATAACATGTGTCCTGTAATCTCCCTCTTATTCCATCTCATCCATGATCAGTTTTAGTTTAAGCCTTTGTTTCTCTGTAAGAGTAAGAAGACAGTTGATAGATGAACCATCAGATGATTAAGATATAGAAGACATGCAATGCTTCTTACTGAACGATTCATGAACATATTACCCGCTGATCTATCATCTGTTGCACTGGCCTTTATTGACTGACCTGATGAAGCAGAAGCTTGACTCTTTGGATCATGCGAATGGGACACTTTACCTATGGGATATTCTATGAAACGTCTATTATGCTGAGTAGCCACTTCATGCTATCTGCACTTCACCAAAATCAATTGCATGCTAATAAGCCATATTACCTGCAGTGACAAGAGAGAACCCAAACATAGGCCTCTTCAATTTCTATTGCCTGCAGATTTTTCATCAACTCTTGTTTTGCCTAACCTGGTTTTGGCATTTTCTAAGAGCAAAGAAACAAAGAAACCGATCCTTGGCTTACCACAGCTCATATTCATACAAGTTGGTTGGTTGTGCTACATTCAATTTGTTCTAAGGTTGCCTTCCATTTCTTTACACACACAGCTACTCAAAGCAGAAGTAAAACAACATATTCTCAGGGCAACAGCTGTTCTGTAATCAGTCAGCAGTGACCATGCACCATATGCAAGAATCTATGTTCCACAAAATACCGGGACAAGGGCAGCAGGGCCGCTTTTGAGATGACGGGACAAGTTTCCACACAGCAGGACAATTTTTTGGAATGGCAAGATGTGTCTCTGAGATGGCCCCCAAATCCCACGATGAGTCCCCATGGAACATAAAAGCATTGCATGACACAAAAGGATGAGAGTTTATCTGAGTCCCCATGGAACATAAAAGCATTGCATGGCACAAATGCATGAGAGTTTATCTGCATCCGGTGTTTTCCTAGATTGCAAGCTTAAAGGCATTTTGAGCTTCGATTGCAATATTTGGTGTAAATGTCTTTTCACCATCTCTTCCTCCTTCAACAACGGTTCAAGAGAATTTTAACAATGCCACAGCTAAACTTTTGAAAAGGTGATGGAAAAATATACGCATACTTGAACAAATATAGCATTTTATTGCTACAATTCCAGATATTAAGAGGTTAAAGATTTACAATCCCTTAAAATTAGCAATGCCATAAAATAATTCACAACTAAATTAACTTGCATTTTATACTGTAAAATTGGCATTAGTTCATGAAAAATCTCGGTCTGGAAAAGTTTTGACACTACAGGAAAATCTCATCTTGTTGACGGAAATTGTAGCAGAATTATTCTTTGTTTTTAACAACTAATATTTTCCAAAACAAAGATGCCAATATATTTTTCTCATAAATTTGGAATCTGAGAGGAACTACTTAAACCTAAAATAACAGGTGATTTATGCCTGTAAAATAACCTTCAGTAATTTAGGACTAAGTACTCAAGGAAGAACAGCAGCATTATAATAACCTAAAGTACTAAAACTTACATAAACGTGATTTTTTACAATTGAAGCCTTAAACAGAATCTTGGATGTAATATGTGACCGAGTTAATGTTAAAATTCATGCCTATTTCAATAACAAATAAATTGGTGCCACTATCAAGACTGCTGCGGCTTAAAGAGCCCTTTCCTTGTTCATGCATTTGGAAACAGACAAGGATCCGGAGGATGAGGCAAAGTGAAACTGTTAACTCAATCTGTCATGTTGGAAAATGTCATACAATTGCAACATTGCTTCGAAAGAATCTCAAACCACGATAGCCTTTGTGTATATTTGAAAAAGGTTACCTAATGCATTTCAAAGGCACATTCCTGACAGTTAGATTGTGCATAATCAGTCTTCAAGATGTCTCAGCAAACTGTTAGATTGAAGGAAAGCAGCTCATAGTCTGATGGGTCGTGGCCCGAATGGACACGGAAGACCTTTACGAATCACTCAATCAAGGTCCACTCCAATACCAGAATCCAGAACCTGGAACAATTTGTCACAAACTACCACAATTACTAGAGGGATTTAGGGAATTGTACTACTCCCAGACTTGGCCTTGCATGTTTCATATAAATTAGCAGCCTCAGGACTGCATTTGACGATCTTCTCAACGAACCTTTTCTCGGATGCAACAAACACAAAAAGCAGAGTAGGAAGACGTTTAGCATGTTCCATTGCCCTTAGAGATTTAAAAACTTCATAGCGGGGCTTGAGCCTTTTCTCTACGTTGAATTTCAGCAGGCAAGAATTAGTGGCAACAATCTTGGGCGGAAGCCCAGCCGTACGAACCAAAAAATCCATGTTTTGCTGCATCTTATTCGTGGAAAGACGGAGCAGAATAGGGTTCCTCTGAAAAATCTCGTAGACCTCAAATACTCGAGAGATACTTCATTTTTTTTTCTAGGTTTTCCGGACCGACCGCCCCAAGGGCGTACACAAATGCTTTTGAGCCTTCCACAATGCCCCTGTTCTTCACATATCTAATTTTCGATTCCAAAAAATCTGTGCTAAAGTTGGTAAGAATAGTAGGTCTCACTGTCATTAAAAGCGAAAGCAACTCACCTTGAACCCCGTGTTGCTTTAGCAGATCCAGATGCCTCTCCACGTCACAGGTCAAAATAGCCGCTCCCCGTTTGAGAGCCTTGCAGAAATTGTCCTTCGAACCGAATAGGTTTTCAAGACGAGAGACTTTAACAGTCACGTTGTCTAAATTGGCGGTAAGCACTCTGGGCACGCGGGATATGACTCCTCCCAGGTCTTGACCGATAAGACCTAATGATTTCATCAACTCAATCTTTTCCTTCAATCTTTTCCTGAATCTGTCAACAGCTGAACAACCTGCCGGAAGTTTTGAATGCGTTCGTTTCTAAACAGGGACGGCCTTACTCTCATCACTTTAGTTAGTTCAGAGGGGAAAAGCCCGCATTCATTGACCAAAAATTCTGTAATGGCATTGGCATCGGTATTTTGTTGGGTTTGTGTGCGAGTGGTACACAGTGAGGAAAAGACGGAGGGTGTAGGCGCTACTGATGCTGATATTGCTCTCACTGCTTGGTGAAGACTACTTGTCCTTAAACCACAACATTGTCTGCCAATTACTATCGCCATTGGCATTGTATGGATATTTCAATTTCGGTATTACAGTACGGAAATAGGAATTTTATAGCTGGTCCACAATATTCGATCTCGACAGAAAGAAATGAAGATAATTATTTGCCTGCCATCTTTTTGGTTATTAAAGTGTGTAATTTAATAACGGTTAAATTAAATCTACTGTTTGAACTTTGGACCTCTCAAAGAAAAGCTAAAACCTTTGCATTGTTCTTCAATTCATTTTAAAAATATTAATTAATAATGTATAATCTATCCTAAATTCAAACTTGGGAACTATTACTTAGAGTTTTAAAATATTAACAAATAGACTACTTTGAAGAAGTTTTTTTAAAGTGTTTAGTATGAAAAAAAATAAATAAATAAAATAATATTACATTGATCACAAAACGAGTGGTATAAAAGCACATCTTGAAATGATAAATAAATATTTTATTCAAAAATCGAAAATAAAAATCTGGGGACATTGTTAGATAGTTAAACTGAATTAAAACAAAGCAAACAATTTGAAGCTCTAAATTGTTAAAATGAAACATGAATGAGACCTAGTTTTGAGAAGTGTTGATATCGTCGAAGCAAACAATTTGAAGCTCTAAATTGTTAAAATGAAACATGAATGAGACCTAGTTTTGAGAAGTGTTGATATCGTCATGTGTGCACTTATGAAAGGATTGATTCATCGTCGTCCTGCTTATATCTAAGCAACTGAAATACTGCAAGGAATAAAGAAGAGATCTATAGATCCTACTAATGCTTACTTGAAAACAAGTCGCTACGACCACCAAAGGACATTGAAAATTTGTAATTGTTGGAGTCTCCAAGGTCATCGTGAAAGCTTCCCAACTAAAAGTGGACAACTGGTTGTTCTACTAAATACCTATCATCCTGCTTTTGTTCAAGCAACTCCAACACATCAAAGCTGTTGAAATTGCTTGGTCAGGATGGATGAAATCATTTTTTAGGTAAATTGTACCTATCTACTTTCCCCTATTGAAGACTGCGAGAACGTCGAGATCTCACAGATAGAGAAGGGAGAACAAAACTTGCCAGAGGGCGAGACAAAGGAGCCTTTGATTTCTCTTCCTCTGTAGGGACTACCATTTCCATCATTGATGGATTTGTATTTGGTTGTGTTTCTTCCTTGGGTGAAGACTGTGGAGTGGTAACGATAGTCGTCTAGGGATAAAAAAAAATTATTGGTTGTGGAGCTAAAGGCTGGGAGATTATTGGTTATGGAGTTAAAGGTTGGGAGCATGTGATGACCGTCATCTATGGACTTGGAGCGGCACTAGAACGTAAATTTTTGCAACGACCCATAGTGGTCCAACCCTTATTCGTAGATTGAGTGGTTGCCCTAGGGGTGGGCATAACTTGAGATGTGACGAGAGAGAAATGGTGGCCTCCCCCACTTGAATGGTGATGGAGTTTAGTAGATCTTTGGACAAATCTACCTCTACACATACCCTTTGGGTCGAACAGGCATTGAATTTTTTTCAGGTATAATGAACAACTTGCCTAAGCACACATGTGATTTGGTCCAAACTAGTCCACTAGCCCACAAAGGGAGGGGAAGAACAGAGAACTCCACCTATACCAAAACTTTTTGCAATTTGTCCATAGATAAAGAGCTTTGACATGTGCAGGGTCAACACAACAAAAAAGGAAAAAACCTTTGGTAAGATTTTTACTAGAATGACTCAATAGGCATACACCCGATAATATTCTTGACCAAGGTGTGTGACTCTAGCCAACTACATGCATATTTAATAAACTGTGAAGGAAAAACAACATCAGGGGATGAACCCTCACTGCAAGAAATTTCAACATAAGCCATTTTTGAAAACACCCCATAAGTGTCATTGACAGGAGTTGTTTCCCCTTCAGCATCGGCATAAACCATTGGGCCATCGGGGTTGGAGGCTATGGAAAAATCCAAAAAACAACAAAAACCCTAACTTGGCTCACACTAGAAACCCTAGTAGAGCTCTAAGATTTTTATTCTCATGTAAACTTCTTTTTCTAAAGAAAAATAAATAATGAATTAATTCACAACAAATTAAAAGTATTTTATTGTATAAGTAAAAGATAAAAATGATGTAAGTTGCAAGCTTACTGCAATGGTAAGGGCTTTGGTCTATCTTCAAGAGATCTAAGGTTCAAATCCCACTTAGTATGAGGGGACCCCACTTAGTAAACTCATTTAAAAAGAAATATGAAAACAATGTTATTTATATTTTTTGATTTCACTTGTATAAGAAATAATTATATTATTATAATTGACGTTAAAACTGTTAGGATCAAGAATAGATGAGATATATTATACATGAAATGAGTACAATATATAGGCATAAGCCTATATGAAGAACATGACAAATGTCAAGAAAAACTGACAAGTGTCAAGGTGAAGGCATAGTGCACATTAATATTCTAACATTCCCCCTTAATGTGCACTATCCTAACTATAGAAAAAAACAAGTCAACATTAGGTAACATACCCCTTAATGTTGACTTCTAAAAGAACCCTATCATCCTTCTTTATTACATGATTTGGTCTAGGCTCGTGCTCTTTGCACTTGGCTCTCCAACTTTGAATAATGCTAGATCAACGGTGTATACTTCTTGGTATATTGCCTCAAGGTCAGCCACTTCCTTGGATCTGTTGCCATTGGGTCAGCCATCTAAGTGCCTTAGGGTCATCCTGGGTGCCTTAAGGTCAGCCACTTCCACGGGTCTGTTGCCTTTGTAGGTCATCCTCTAGGTATGTTGCCTCTCGTAGGTCACTGACTAGATTCACCATGAATATCATCCCCCTCATGGTGAACTCAATCTAGAAGGTGTTGGTCTTGCCGAAAATACACCTTAATACAAAAGAAATACAAGCCATATGAGAGTGTCGGTCTCTACTGAAAATGCACTCAATACAATAAAATGAGCCATAGAATCCAAATATGGAGGAGAAGAAGAAATAAGAGAATATAATCTTTTGAAGTGTCTTTGTCTATAGTCTTCAGAAGTTGATCCGAAAAAGTCCTTGGATAGAGTCTAGGGTGTCTATGTTTGTAGTCCCTAGAGTAGGTGTCCTTATGGTAATCACCTCATCTTACCGAAATGCATGGGTAACCAACCTCTGCATCCGCCAAGTATGATAGAGGAGAATACTAGATACTAGGTTCACTTACAAATTTACCTTGGGAGTGTCGGGTTCAATCGAGAGTGCACTCCATAATACAACATATTTTGAGGCTAAAAAATGCATATATAACAACCTCAAAATTACAATTGGACACCACCAATGTGTTCGTCTCGAAAAACATTTCCAACGACTATAAACACCCCTATGTTTGGGTGTTAAAGGGGCCTTCATCTTGTAGAAAAACAACATGCCTCTCTACGTAGCAAAATAAAGAAGGCATCAACAATAATCATCAGGAATGTTCTCCTGGCATTGCACTCTGGCGACATCGCTCTTAGGCAAAATTAAAACATCATCTCAGTAAAAAATGGCCAAAGAGACCATATTTTCGGCCAATACAAAATTTTCTCCATGATTTAAAATGTTCCCTCAAAGTTTTTAATTCCCCATACATTTAAAAAAGTGGTCCTCCTACTTTTTTAAAAAGTACCCCATTCAATAAAAAATTATGTAGCCCTTGCTACTTTAAAAAATAGTATCCACTATGATTTTGAGCTTTTGAGTTTTCATGCTCTATGTGTGAATTAACAAAAAAACAAAACAAAACATCTCCACTTGCACAATAATGGGCCCATTATGCGGAAATTCTCTTTACCATTTGGCAACTAATGTGATAGCTGCCAAACTCGACTTTTTTGTCTATCATCTATCACAGACATTGACTAGCAGCAACCGTAGCTAAACGCTCATTCCCTTGGTGGATGTTTTTCAGTGTTATGGCTCTCTGCGACCATGCCACTACCGCACAGATCTCCAAAGAAAGATGTTTCATCCAAGAAGGGTGTGTACAATAAAATAAGATATCCTTGTGGGCACGAAATAAAAAAATGCTCTTGGCGAGCCAGGATGCCAAAAGCAAGCCTAACGATGCCGAAAGAAAAAAAATAGCAAAATCCTCGATGATGGCCAAGCTGAAACAGGCAAACGAAATCGATCTTCATCACTATATCCTTGGTCAACTTCTCTACCATGGCATCAGAAACTTCTTCACCAGACATGCGTGCTATGTTATATTTAATCCATAAGACAGAATACAGTAACCCATAGATACGGTTTATACTTCCGAACAACATCACGAGTAGTTGTAGGTTGTGTTATGTCTCTATCAATTTATTTGTAGGGTTGACACATGACTTCCTGAATATGACCTGCAAAAAAAAATTCAAACTGGCATCTCCTGTAAAGATTACCTTAAAACCAAACAAGAATATTAAACTAGAGAGTATCCCGTTTTTCGTTTCTTTGTTGAGAAACTACTGCGAACGAATACCTCCAAAAAAAATCTATCTTCCCTAATAAATCATATATTTCAGCCATTAATTTTCTTAAAAACTTCGGTTTTTGATCCATTGTATACAATGGAGAGCATACTCCCTGGTTTAAAAATTAAAAAAAAATGGAAAAATGGGGGGGGGGATTTCCAAATCCCCCCTCAAACCTACAGGGCAGGGAAGGCCTGCTCTGATACCATATGTTTTTTTTTTTAACATGGTGGAACCAGCAGCCACCATGAATCTAGGCAGGCTGTCCAACTTTTATGACCGCCACAGTATTCTACGATGTTCACCCCGAAAGCTGCCACACAGATCTTTGCACAGTCTGCCCCTATAACCACCATGCCACAATCATTTTAAACCTTTTACGTCGCTGAAATCACCAGGAAAGAGACAAGCGTTCAGTCCATCGAGGCTCGAGATTTGAACCTTGGACCTCCGCCCCTTATGGGGTTTGGATGAACCAATTGGTCTACACCTCGGACTTCTCTGATACCATATGTTAGTATTTGAAATAGATGAAATTAATATTGATACAAAATGATTACAATATATAGGCAGGAGGCCTATATGATAACATGACAAATGTCAAGGACAACATGAAAGTGTCACAGACAAAGTACACATTAACTCTAACAAAAACAATGTAGTTTTTATTTTTGGATTTCATATGTATAAGAAATAATTATATTATTATAATTGACATTAAAAACTTAATTTTATTGCTATAATGTCTTTAAACAAAAGTTAAAAATGCGTACCTCTAATATATCAAAGAATCCTCTTGGTCATGGTCTTGTGAGTCTCCCAAGGTATTTGCACATACCTAGAACATTAATAAATGATAAATGTAATGATTGAGTGTAAATAAAATGAGACCTCCTATAAGAGACTAGTATAGACTAGCATATACTAAAGGAGTCGTGTAATCTGCTCAAAGCTTCAATCCAAAAGTAAAAAGACTTCAATTATATTTACAATCCTCCATCCTAAAATGATGAAGAAGATCCAAGGCATACTTGGGCTATGAGACAGTGATACCAACAAAAGTTTGATCAATTAAACTACCACAAAAGTAATGTACAAGCCCCAAATATGTCATCTCAAAGGTAACATGAAGTCGTGACTTCATGTCTTGAATCAAGGTAAATGAGCTACCTGTAATGAGAAGATCATCCACATACAATATAATCATCAAAGTCTCACCACCTTGATGTTTGATGTAAAAATCATGTTTGACTTCACACCACAAAAACTCATAACTAAGAAAGGAGTGGATCTTCTCATATTAAGTATGTGGTGCTTGCCTAAGCCCATATAAGGACTTATTCAAATGACACACTAAGGAAGTGGGACCCTCGAGCTCAAAACCAGGTGGTTGCTACATGCAAATCTCCTCCTTAAGCTCTCTATGAAGAAAGGCACTCTTCACATCCATCTAATGTACCTTTCAATCATATAAGGGGGCTATAAATATAATCATCCATATAGAATCCATTCAAGAAACTAGGGCAAATGTCTTTGAGTAGTCAATTCCCTCTTTTTAAGATAAACCCTTAGCAATAGGGTGTGCCTTATGCTTATCCACCTAACCATCTTAAGTAAACTTGATCTTATAGACCTGTTTACACTCAACAACATTCTTCCCTTCTAGAAGAGCAACAAGCTCCCAACTTTGATTCTTCATCAAAGATTCATACTCAACAAGCGAACATCTTCTCATTCTAGTTTGCCCTTGGACTGGGAATAGGTGAGAGGGTCTCTAGACCTATCAACTTTGGAGATTAAGGCGTGGGACCCTATAATGAAACAACTTCAAGAAATACAATAATGGTAGTAGCAATTCAGTAATATGTAACAAATAACATCCACTAATAACAATAAATTCAGATATAATGCTAGAAAATCAAATATGCAAGTAATCAGATTCCATATTCAAATAAATACAAATCCTTAGCTACTTAGAGAGGGTAAAGTCTATTAGCCACTTATAGAGGGCAAAATCTCATATGTGAAACAGAGGTAACTAAGATTTGAATATGAAAGATGATTTCAACTACAATAACTCTTCCTATTTATAAACTAAATCAACATTAACCCTAACCCTAATGCTTAAGGGATGATTAAATAACCTAGGACCCAAGCTAATAAAAATAAATATAGTTGACATGACTATGTTAAAGTTGTTACATAGCTTGCCTCGTCAAAAAGATTTGTTCTCAAAGCTAGAAAATGCTCTCAAACTCCTATGTAGCATCTTCTTCTAAGAGATCTTGCCACTTGACGAGAAACTCCTAAATCTGACGAGACTACAAAAGATGAACTCTAGACTACAACACTATTTTTGGTTAAAAGTGATACAATCTTCTTTGTTGAGTACTAGAAGCTCCATCTAGGATTGTACCTTTTGATCAGTAAATTGTTTGAGACAAGAAGCATGAAAGATAAGATGGATGTGGGAAGAGGATGGAAGCTACAACTGATATGTCACTTCTCCAATTCAAATAACCATATTGTAGGGCCTGTAAAATCTAGGATCCAACTTCTAACTAGACTCGGTCTTCAAGGTCAATTGCTTATAATATTGCAAGCACAAAAGGATCATATCCACGTGACAAATTGTCATTTAGAATGGTGTGAGTCCTATTGTTTTTGCATGTGATTTTGGACCTAGGTCAAATTATCTTTAATAAGTTGGTGTATAACTATTATTTTTGCAATAAATCATCTACCTGGGCCATCTTGAAGGTTCTTGGAACATATTCTACCATTGATGGAGGCTTTTAACCATATAATGCCTCAAATAGAGACATCTTGAGGGAAGAATGGTAAGAAGTATTATACCACCATTCAACTAACAAGAGCCAATAAATCTAGTGATAATGCTTATCTTGAGAAAAACAACGAAGGTAATTACTCAAACATTTATTTATAATATCTATCTACTGAGGGTGATAGAAGAGGGTGTATTCAAATTAGTACCACTAAGAATAATTTCTTCCAAAAATTAGTTGTGAAGAGGGTCATGTTCATTAATAGTGGACTTGGGCATACCATGCAATTTAAAACTAGAATCAAGGAATACGTTGGCCACCTTGCTTGTTGAATAGGGATGTTGCAATGCATAGAAATGAGAGTAATTGGAAAGGCAATCCACTACCACAAATATCATCCTTTTGCCCTCATATTTTGTAATATCCTCAATGAAATCCATGGATTTATGCTCCCATTGGAGGTCAGGGATAGATAGGGTTGCAACAATCTAGAAGATTAAATAGTTTACCCCTTGTTATGTTGACACACATTACATTTGGCCATAAAGGTCTTGATATATGCTTTTAATAATTTCCAAGAAATATTGATTCACTTACTAATATGTTTTGAGGAATCTAGAATGTGCAACCAAAGGAGATGCATGTAATTTGTAGAGGACACCAGTCTTAACAATTGAGGATTGAGAAAGACAAATGTGATCATTCTTGATCAAAACCCCATAAATATATGAGAAATAATAAGGTAGTAAGGAGACAATCTGCACTTCCTAAATGATCTAAATAGTCTTTAGGTTATAAATCCAATCCTTATGAAGTTGAGAAAGCCATTGTGGAAGAGGACTAGAGATGTCACTAACAACAATAATATCCTTATGTTTGCAAGATAGAGCATCAACCACCACATTCTCCTTTTCTTTCTTCTATTCAATGACAAAATCATACCTAAGAGCTTGGTCAATAATTTATTCTATTTAGGGTATGAGAGATATTGTTCTAAGAAATGCTTATGGCTCCTATGATCAGTCTCAATGATGAAATATCACCCCAACAAATAAGGTCACCATTTTTATATGGCATACAAACCAACTAACATTTCCTTCTCATAAGTGGATCATCCCAAATTCTTGCTAGAGAGTTGCTTACTTTCAAAGGCCAATGTATGTCCATCATATATCAAAGGAGCTCTAATGCCTGTGTTTGAAGCATCACACTCAATGACAAAGGGTTTGTTAAAACAAGGGTGGCCAACACATGGGTGGCACACATAGACTCCTTTAGGGACTATAAGGCTTGAGAAGCTACTTCATATCAAATAGCGACATCCTTCCTAGTGAGAGCAATGAGAGGAGTAGCAATCTTGCCATAGTTTCAAACAAATTTCTTGTAGCAGCCAATGAGACCTAAAATTCCACAAGTTGTTTAAGGGATTTTGGCAAGGGCTAGTCTTGTATGGCTTTAATCTTGTTAGAATGAACCTTGACTCCTTCCTAAGATACTATATGTCCCAAGTATCTTACATCATGGACCCAAAGGAACATTTGAACATTTTGATAAAGATATTTTCCTTCTATAATAGGTGAAGAACTTTGTCCACATGAGCTAAATGATCCTCCTAGGACTTGCTCTAGATCAAGATATCATCAAATGAAATTAAGATAAACTTATAAATAAAAGGATGAAAGAATGAATTCATGAGACTTTGGAAAGTCAAATAAACATTAGAGATACCTAGAGGCATGATTAGGAACTCATAATGGCCCTCATGTGCATAAAAAAGTCTTTAGGGATATCTTCCTCTCTAACCCTAATTTGATGGAATTGGAATACATGTCCAATTTTTAAAAATATTTAGCACCATGCAATGCATATAACAAGTCATTTATAGCAGGTGCAAGAAACTTATCTTTGATGGCGATCTTATTGAAAGGTAAAAAATTAGGACACATGCATAAATAATTATCCTTACATCATATCATAACGATAGAAGAAAAACAAGGACTGATCCTTGGACAAATGATTCCTTGCTCCAACATATCCTAAACCAAATACTAAATTTTAGACTTTTGTGGCTAGGGATGGTGATAAGGATGCACATTAGGAGGTTGAATTCCTAGAACAAGGTAGATGTCATGATCATGGATGTGCTTAGCAGAATGACCCGTGGGCTCACCAAAGATCTTTGCATAAGTGATCCATAATATTTGCATGTCTAAAGGAAGATATAGAAGAAGTTGCTCTAAAGATTGAACCTGCATGCAATTTATTTGGATTAAGATTCCACTACCAACTTTCTTTAATATCTTTTCTATGATGTGGAAACTAACTACCTTGGAGGGAGGAGGTTGGATTCCTTGGAGACAAATAACCCTTTCATTCTCTATCCACTTGAAATATAATCATTATAGATTAATAGTAACATCATAAATATGAGATAATCATTATGTTCCCAAGATGACATCTGCACTACCTAGATTTATGACAAAGATTTTCCAACTAAGTATAATCCTCCATTTGGATATTAACCTCAATCATTCAACCCACACATTGAGTGGTACCCCCATTTGAAATTTGTCCTAATTTAAAAAATTGATATACAAGCACAAAGACTTTTTTGTCTTACTATCAATTAAGTTATGTCTATTACTTGAATCAATCAACTTATTGACGCATTGTTGTTTGATGAGTCCTTAGACCTTGATAATATGGTGAGCTTGGAGCCCCATAAGGGCATAAGCAAAAAGAGCCATGGTATCATCCTCATATTTAGCCTCATCTACTATAGTTGGTTGCTCCTACTACAATGGATCTTTATCTTCTAATACTATTACTTCTTCACCTTCCATTTCAATGTTACAACATTCTTCATAAGAATGATCTTAGGGATGGTGAAAACAATATTTGAAACAAAAGAATCTTTGGGAGCACTTGTTATTGTAGTTATCAAAGTAAGGATTTTGAGGGTTGAATTCATGTCATGGTTGGGGATTGGGCTCTTAGAGCTCTTATTTTGCCATCAAAGTTATACATTGAGCATCCTCAAGGGTATAGGCGTCAAGCACGTCGACTTCAATTGGTTGGCATAGGTGAGAAAATTTGTGAACTCTATGAAATATTTCTCAATTATTCATGCTTACTTTTTTTACATAATACAACCCACTTATGATGCAGAATATCCTTTGTCAAACCTTCGAAGAAAATGTGCTTTGAAATTAGGTCACAAAAGAGGAGACCCTAGTTGGTAAAGCTCCCATAAAAACCATTGATGAGCATGGGTTCCCAACTTAGTAGTAGATAATGGGACATGGTAAGTAGAAAGATCCATGGTATCATCCTTATGTCCATCCTTATCTACTTTAGTTTGTTGCTTCTATTGTAACGAGTCTTCATCTTCTAATACTATTGCTTCTTCACCTTCCACTTGAAATTTATGATGTTCTTCATAGGCATGATCTTGGGGATGGTGAGAATGACATTTGAAATAGATGAATCCTTGGGAGCACTTGTAATTTTAGTTACTGAAGTAATAATGTTAAGGGTTGAAGTCACATAGTGGTCGAGGACTGGACTCTTAAAAATTCTATTGTACCACCAAAGTTATACATTGAGCATCCTCGAGGGTATAAGGGTCAAGCATGTTGAATTCAATTGGTAGGTGCAGGTGAGAAGACTTGTGAACGCTATGAAATAATCCTCAATCATTCTTATTTATTTTGTTTTCATTAGATAAACCACTTATGATATGGAAGATCCTTTGTCAAACCTTCAAAGGAATCATGATTTGAAATTAGGCCATAAAAGAGGGGACCTTACTTGGCAAAGCTCCCATAACAACCATTGATGAGTATGGTTATGAACTTAGTAGCAACTAATGTGACATGACCTTCTTTAGGAACATAGTGTAGGTAGATAATGCTATCCATATTAGCCAACCGTCCACATGGATTGACACCATCAAAGGTGGGATATTGATGCATGGAACAGGAAGATCATGAGGCCAACAAAGAAAATTAGAAGCATCTCCTGCAAAGGGATCTAAATTAGAAGCAAATCCTAAGATGTAATCACCCATACCTAGAAGAGTACCTATGATAGCATTGGGAGCCAAATGACTACCATAGAAAACTAGAGGACAATGACCAGATGGTAACTGCTCAAGAATACGTGTCGCTTAGATTTGGTCCCTACTGTATACCTAGTGGTTGCTACCTAACAACTTTTTGAGACTCATGGATAAGGGGATGCATAATAGTGGATATTTTTAGGAAAATTTAGGTGTCAAATATGACACTTATAATGAAATTAACCACCCTTTCTTGTTTCTCAAGATAGGTACACCTTCTAGAATCAATATTATCAAGAATAGTATTATTGATAGGATGGGTAGCAAGAGGAGTGTCAAGGGGATCATTACTGGGTGGACAAGAGGAGGGAGGATGCAAAGCCATGGTGTTTATGGAAGAAATAAGATATTAGACAAAACTATTGATATTTAGAGGAGTTTTGTGGTGCTTATTGAGATTTATAGGTTGATAGGAGGGTATAGGGGACAAGCATGTCAACTTCAATGGGTAGGTGTAGGTAAGAAAATTTGTGAACTGTATGTAATACTCTTAAATCATTCTTGTTTTCTTCATTTGCATCAGATAAACTACTTACTATGTTGAAGATCGTTTGCCAAACCTTTGAAGGAATCATACGTTGGAATTAGTCCATAAAAAAAGGGGACTCTACTCTACAAAGCTCCCATAAAAACCATTGATAAGTGTGGATTCCCAACTCAGTAGTAGCTAGTATGACATGACCTTATTCAAGAACATGGTACAAATGGATAATGTTATCCATCTTAACAAACCACCCACATGGATCGACACCCTCAAAGGTGAGGATTATCATCATCAGGTCAATAAAGGAAATTAGAAGCATCTCCTACAAAGGGATATAAATTAGAAGCAAATCCTAAGGTGTATTCACCTATACCTAGAAGAGTACCTCTGGTAGCATTGGGAGCCAAGTGACTACCATATAAAACCAAAGGATTGTGACTAGATAATGGATGCTCAAGAATGCTTGTCCCTTAGATTTGGTACCTAGTGTATACTTGGTGGTTGATACCTAATGACTTGTTGAGACTCATGGACAAGAAGATGCATAGTAGAGGATTTTTTAGGAAATTTTAGATGTCAGCTATGGCACTCGTAATGGAATCAACCACACTTTCTTGTTTCTCAAGATAGGAACACATACTAGAATTAATCATATGAAGAATAGTATTACCAATTGGAGGGCTAATGGGAGGAATGTTAGGGGATCATTATTGTGAGGATGAGAGGAATGAGGAGTGGTGTTGAGAGGAGGTGAAGCTATGGCATTTAAGGAAGAAATAATATGTTGGTCAAAACTATTGATATTTCAAGGAGTATTGTGATGTATATCATGATTTTTTGGTTGGCACTTCTTTCTCTTATACACACATTCTTTGAGTGACCAATGTACTACAATCAAATATTAATTTACAACCAACTAGTAGGAGTAGCAGGTTCATTCATACAGTAGGGGTAATTTCAAAACTCAAAATAATCCTTTAGAGCACTACTAAAAAAGTATTATGAGAAATACCCTACTTTGAACAACTTGAAGAGATGATTATAAAGAGATAGGTCTCCCTCAAGGGTCTCAACACACTCAATTCTTGAAAAATTGTTGTTGAAAATACCCCTTGGTTTGGAATTATTTGGGTCATGTTTTTTATTTACTTTAAAACATAAGGACTAGATTGGTCCACTTGTTGCTCCATAATGTGTTTTGAAATTATTATTTTCCAAGTTTTTTGTTAACTGTGTGATTGTCTGGTTAATGGATACAATAATTTTATGGATTATGATTGATCAAACCCATATTTATACTTGCCATGTGTTGCTTTGCCTACTACATAAACCTTTAATATGGTGGCCCCTACCACATCATTACCTGCCACATTAACATTTACTATGTCATTGCATACCAAAACTTTAAGATGGAGGCCCCTACCACATCATTACCTGCCACATTAACATTTACCATGTCATTGCATACCATGTCAACAGATGCCACATTGTATACCATATCAAATACTACATCATCATGGGGTGTATTATCAATGCTAGGTCATAAGCAACAAGATCATCATCAATTACAATGTCATCACTAGGTGTTATATCATCATTAGCCACCACATCATTATAGGATACTAAATCATTGGATGTAATGTCAATATGTGCAACAAAAATGGGGTGATATCATCGTTAGCTACCATATCATTAGGATGTGCCATGGAATTACACAATACCAAGTCATATCTACTAAAATCATTAATCAAGGTGATGATGTCATCATGCTCAACAAAATTTTAGGCAAATGGGTTTTGAATATTGGACTTCTAGAGTGCTACATCTTAAGGAACGCTTCCTTAGCTTCCCTGGTTTTAGGCACTCAACAAACACCAAAAATGCCACCATACAAATTTGAAGGGTGGTGTTCCCTCTTTTGAATAATTCCCACCTCATTCTTACATATGACCACATGCTATGATGTAGGCACACGTCACCTAGGCCTCATGCGGTTATCCATATGCACGTGGCTCTTAATGAAATATTCCATATTTTGAATTTAATTTTTTTTAAAAAGGAGGGAAATTATGCATTTTTTGATGTAGAAAAATAGGTTCCTGGATGCAAAATGTAGAAATATGTTGAAGTAGAACCCCCGTGAAAATTCACAAAAAATTAAAAAATATTAGCAATTCATTTGTAGTGATCATAGTTTTCCCTACACAAACTTTTTGTCAGATGTAACCAATTAATCCATCCTTTCATGCCTATGCAATAAAATGTTGTCAAACCATTTTAGCAGCTTTGTCAAGTGGCTCAAAGGTATTTTTTATGCACAAAATCTACCCATGACTTCACTTGCATCTGGGAGCTATAAAAAAATATTTAACCTCTTATTTTCTTTTTTGGTAGTCATGCATACTCTCTCTCAACAATGTTGCTTTTAGGAACATAATGTCAAAAGAGAAAAGGAAAATTTGTTTTTTGAAAATTTTGTAAAAGACATACAAGGCTTTTGAAGAATCTTAAAAAATTGAATCCTAAAACTAGGGCATCCACCTAATCAAAAATTTAAATAAAAGAATGGATTGAGGATTGAGAAAGGAATAAAGAACAAGACAGTGAATAATTTTCAGGATCAAATTTGTTGAAACTAGTTAGACCTTCGTGATCCAAGTCCTCTAAAGGTTTTTAACAAAAAAAAGGAATATATATATATATATATATATATATATATATATATATATTTTGAAAATTTTGTAAAAGACATATAAGGCTTTTGAAGAATCTCAAAAAATTGAATCCTAAAACTAGGGCATCCACCTAATCAAAAATTTAAAGTAAGAGATTGGATTGAGGATTGAGAAAGGAATAAAAATCATGATGGTGAATATTTTTTCTGGATCAAATTTGTTGGAACTAGTTAGACCTTTGTGATCCAAGTCCTCTTAGGTTTTTTAACAAAAAAAACTCTTTATAAATTATCAATGATAAGAAAATTCTTCTAGATACTCCAAACAACATTGTTCTTAGGAGATGCCATAGAAGTTAATGTGTTAAAGACAAAAAATCAACTAATGGGAATTCACACCCACTCTGATATCATGTTAGATTTTATAGTAGTTTCTACAAGTAAATGAAATCAATACGTTACATAAGCATGCAAAAATAAGTCATAGAAAACAAACATGCAATATATGAGGGTGCATGTGAACACCAAAATATCTCATTAAAAAAAATAGAATACACTCCAATCAATGACCAAATGGTTGGTATGAGGGATATTTATATGCAATTTCAAGTGACCTTTATGTCAAGGTTAAACAACTAACCTTTAGATTAAATAACAAAATATTATAAAAAATAACCTATGCAAGGTGTATAAAGGCCTAGGTATATACAAAGAATATAATTGTTGATGCATAGTGCTAGCTAATATTTTAATCACCCTTGTACTGGTTCACTACATTCAATATTTAGGAAAAGGGGTTGTTAATCCCTTGGACCTCTAGATTAAGGTTGAATTCCCACTATGCTATGTTGATCGAATCTAACCCTATGCTATTATAAGAAAGTAATTGCATAAAAAGTAAATACAACTAGCTACTGTAACAAGGATAATGTATGATCAATTGTACTAAATTAGAAAAGTTGAATACAATAGTCAAAATCAATCCAAATACAAGCTCAATATGGAAAAGAGGACTAACAAATACATATAGGGCATCACCACTCACACATACACACAAGGAGATGTCTAACCAATTGAGACACAATTTTGTATGAAGGTTAAGTATAGTTGTCCATTAATTAAAACATGAGAGATTACATTTTAAGAGCATAGGTCTAGCCTATTTCAAAGTAGCCAAAAGATGTTTTCAACGAGCCCTCAGATCTTATTTATAGTAACGGTTTTACCCTATTCACTATAATTGAAATAATATTACATGTACAATTTACAATAAAAAGACAAAAATCACTTTCATTCTAGATTCGCTTGGGTAGATTGTTGTATCATCGATTCACTAAAACATTGATAGGTTGGAGCTTGATAGGTTGTAGTTTGACAAATCATCATTTATATCACTTAACTTCTTACTTTAATATTGTCAAAATGTTAGGACCCCATCCTAACATTATTTTTGTAATTCTCAATTGATTATGTAATGACCCATGTCCAACATGGGGATACCTTTATAATGTTATTTTATAATACTTTTGTAATGGTATGTGGCAAGTAAGGTGCCTAGACAAGTAGGGACATTTCATGTAACTATTATCAATAATGTAACCAATGTTTGGTAGAATATTATAGCTCGAGTGGTATTTTGCATGTAAGCCAACTCTTGAGCTTAGGGTTAGAGTTGCATGAAGTTTTTCTTTAAAATATATGAAACCATGTATGAATGTATCTTTTTGCAAGTTAATGAATATTGAAGGAGGTTGCCCCCTCGAAGAGGCCTGCGATACCAAGTTATTTTATGAGATTATTTCAATTCTATAATTACTTTTCATAGTGTTATTCTATTATTTGATGAATTTCTATTTATTTACAATATTTTGTGTGAGTGATTTTATTTTTAATAGTAGGTTCCTAACAAGTGGTATTAGAGCACTTTACAGGGCTGAGTTCTACTGTGACTATGACAATTCTTGCCCATCCATTTTGATTATTAGGTATAATTTCCTTGTTTTTCCTTTATGTTATCCTTTATTTAAAAAAATAGCAAAAACCAAAAAAAGAAAAATAATACAGTCATTTTTTTATAGTAGTTGAGTAGGTTAGAAACCCTATGCTAGGGGTTTTAAAATATCATGGAGGAGCTATCATTATTGGCTAAGCTAGATAGCCCATAAAGTGTTTAGTGAAGTGAGGGATGATCAAAATTCAATACCAAAGCCTTAGACAACACCCACACACAGAATTGAGCTCCCACATATCTTAGGGTATTTAGGGAGACCATATAGGGTTAAACAAACTTTTATCTATTAGAAATATTTTTTGCCTTGTATTATCCATAGTATACGAGACAATATATCGAAATATTACCCTCACATATTATCAGAGAAGTAGATAGTGTGCTCAAGGCTATGTGTGGAATCCTCCTTGGGTAGTGGCCTAAAATATTGGTTTGAGCACTATTGTTCATCATTGCGGTATAACAGAGGGCCTATGGGTATTACATACTCCTTTGCCTGGCGTACCCTAGTTTTATCAAAAAATTCAACCTGCAAAAACAAAGCTTTTTTGTTCTACTAATATTGTAATTTTTTCCCACAAAAGTGAACATATAGAGGAGACTTCCCTATCACAAAAATATTAAAAATTGCATGCACCAAATAGCCAGGACAAAGTTTACAAGTGTTTGTGATAGTTAGGAAATAATTCAGTAACAATCAGGTTAGTGGTAGTAATAGTCAGGCCAATAGTGGTAGTAATAGTCATTTGTAATAGTAAGAAATTATAGGGTTGTCAATGACAAAAATAGAATAGATAGTGTCTATAACTGCATAGTACAGAGAATCCTAGAGTTAGTGACTGAACAATATCAATAACCATAATATAGGTGATAGGGACAAAGACAAGATAATGACATGAGTGGTCAGTAGTAAGAACATATGGGGCAAATACAATTGATACAATACCCAATTTTTGCACCCAACCTCTAAGGAAAAAACAACCTCACCAGTAGACTTGTCAAAACAGTAGTAAGAAAAAGTCTAGGGTGCCCAAAACCAATGTTGTGGGATATAGCTCATTGTGACCATCTTTTCAACCTGATCATTTTGATACATAACATCTAAGAACTTGAACCCCTAAAATCACACTTTTATTTCTAGTAAGTTACTAGTAGTTCAAAACACACCAAAATGGTTGTTGGTACTCGTGGACACCAAAAAGAGATGGAACAAGCCACATTAACGTTGGAAACCATCATAAAATAGCTTAGTGTCATTATTCAAGATAATCAATCAATACGATATGATATCCAAAAATTTAGAAGAGAGTACATTACCTCCAAAACCAAACTCCATGAACAAATTCTAGATGTTGAGTCTAAGCTTCAAGGTGACCCACAAATATTTGAGTATACAGATATAGAGCAATCAGGGCAAGGAAAAGGATCCTATAATTGGTTTTCACACTACTTTTGACCGTGATCCTACCTTCAAGATGCCTAAATTGGACCTTCCTAAGTTCAATGGGAAGGATGCAGATAGTTGGTTATGTTGTGTCGGTCAATTTTTCCAACTCCACAATGTCCTTGGATATTATTAGGTCAAGATGGCTTCTTTCAATCTTGAATCAGAAGCATTACATTGGTACCAATGGTTCCAACATATCATTATCGATCCTTCTTGGGAAATTTTTTAAATCATAGTTACTCGCTTTGGCCCTAGTGAATATAATGATTTTCAAGAAGCACTAACCAATTTGAGACAAATTTCTATGATTCAAGACTACCAGGCCTAATTTTAAAAATTAGCTAACAAAACCAAGGGGTTGAATGAAGGGTTTTTTATGAGTTGTTTCATCAGTGGCTTAAAGGATGATCTTTAAGCTGAGGGTAAGATGTTCAAACTGCAAACAATGATGAAGGCCATAAGCCTTGCATGGTTAGCCAAATTAAAAATTTTAGCTCAAATGAGGATCCCTAAGTTTCAACCAACCAAACCCTCTTTTCCTCCTAAGTTCACATGCAATAATGATTATAAATCTATACCCTCAAAACAATTGACTACCAAGGAAATGGATGCTTGATGAGCCCAAGGGTTGTGTTACAATTATGATGAAAAATATGTTAGAGGGCATAGGTGTACCCAAAAGAAGTTGTTCTTAATAGATGTAGAGGAACCCATAAATAGTGACCACAATGATGATGAAGTAGAAACAACATATGACCAACCTCAAAATGAAGAGGAAGTACATGAAGAATCCCAAGCAAAAATTATAGTCATTGCTCTTACAAGGATTACTACTCCACAAACCATGAAAGTTATGGGTTTTTTCAAAGGCCAGTGTCTTACAATCCTTATTGATTCAGGTAGCACACATAACTTTATTGATTCCCAAATTTCCAAGCAGGGCAATTTTTACAAAAATGCATGTAATTCCTTTGAGGTCAAGGTAGAAAATAGAGGGACCTTACCTTGCAAAGGCAAATGTTGTAATGTTAAATTGAAAATAAGGGATTATGAGCTCAAACAAGATATGTTTGCTCTTCAATTAAGGGGATGTGATATTGTGTTAGGGACCTAGAGGTTGGGAACTTTGGGCACCATCTCATGGAATTTTGTAGAATTATGGATGCAATTTTCACAAAATGGACAAACTTACACTCTTCATAGTTTGAAAGAAGAGCCTCCTTAGATTATCAGTTCAAACCATATGGATAAGTTGCTAAAAAATATTCTCGTGGGGTCATCACATAAATATTTGCAATCCAACCACCTACTATAGAAGTGGACCAAATTATTGAATATTTGCAACTTGTTTTGACAAAGCACAATGTAGTTTTTGTCGAACCAACAAACTTGCCACCACGTTGCTCTCATGACCATGTCATTCTATTGGTACCTAGTAGTGTATCACCTAACATCAGGTCGTATCGATATCCCTATGCCCTTAATTTAGAGAAAGAGAAGTTAATGTAGGAATTGTTAAAATCTTGGGTCATTCACCCAAGTAACAACCCTTTCTCTTCTCATGTTTTATTGGTGTAAAATAAATATGGATCATGGTGATTATGTATTGATTTTTGTGAGATCAATAAGCTCACCATTAAGGATAATTTTTCTATTTCAGTGGTAGATGATGGATGGCTGCATGGGACTATATTTTTCTCTAAATTAGATCTTCTCTTCGGGTACCATCATATCAAGCTCAAGGAGGAAGATATTCCAAAAACTACATTCCGTACTCATGAGGGTAAATATGAGTTCTTGGTGATTCCATTTTGTTTGACCAATGCACCTTCCACATTTCAAAGTCTCATGAACAATATTTTTTGTCAATTTTTTCATAAATTCATTATGGTTTTCTTTGATGATATTTTGATTTATAGTCATTCTTGGGAAGAGCACCTCGTCCATGTGGATCAGACTCTATAATTGTTGGTACAACATCAACTTTATGCTAAGTGGTCCAAGCATTCTTTTGGGTTGATAGAAGTGGAATATTTGGGACACATTATCACCAAAGAGGGCATTAAAGTTGACCCTAGGAAGATTCAAGCGATTCAAGAGTGGTTGAAACCTTGCACTCTAAAAGGTCTTCATGGATTTTTGTGGCTTATAGGCTATTACCACAAATTTATCCATAATTATGGAAAGTTTTTCACTCCCTTAACATCCATGTTAAAAAAGAATTATTTTACTTGGAGTGGTCCAGGTGAACAAGCTTTCTTAGAGTTGAAGTATGCTATGATAACCACTCCAGTCTTAGCAATGCCAAATTTTTCTAAGACTTTTGTAATTTAAAGTGATGCTTCTGACAATGGTCTTGGCATGGTGTTGATGTAGGGAGAGCATCCCTTGGATTTCACTAGTAAAGCGCTTTCTAGTCGCAACCTCGAAAAATCCACTTATGCTAAGGAAATGCTTACCATTTTGCATGTGATCACTCATTGGTGACCTTATCTTATTGAGTGTCATTTATCCATTAAAGCATATCATTAAAGTCTCAAATATTTCTTAGAGCAACGAGTTGCCACCCTTGAACAAAAAAAGTGGGTCTCTAAGCTTATGGGCTATGATTATGATATTACTTATAAAAAGGAAGGAGAATATTATGGCAGATGCCCTCTCTCATCAATTTGAGGCTCATAGTATGCTATGTGCCATCTCTTCATACATTCCCTAATGGATAAATTCTCTTCATGAGGAGGTGCTCAAGAATTCAGGTTTGCAAACCTTGGTTGTCACCCTTCAAATTGAGCCTACCTCATGTCTTGGATATGCTTGGGATGGACATGATTTATGCTACCATTAGTGCTTGTTGTTCCTCACACATCTCCACTATGAGAACTTATCTTGAAGGCAATGCATGCTTTCCCCACTGTAGGACATTCAGGGTTCCTCAAAACATATGAAAGGATTAAGCGTACTTTTTCATGGAAGGATATGAAGAAGGACATACATAATTTTGTGGTAGCATGTGACCCCTTTTAGTGAATGAAAGGTGAAATAGTGCATTCTCTACGAACTCTAAAACTATGTTTGACTCCCAAACAAGTTTGGATATATATTTCAATGGAATTTATTGAAGGGTTACCTAAGTCCAAAGGTAAATCGATTATTTTCATGGTAGTGGTTGTTCCCTCTACCATACTTACATGGCCTCCATAGTTACCCAAATTTTCCTTGATCCTATCTTTCACCTTCATGGTATGCTCACCTCCATTGTGTCTGATCGTGACCGTACATTCACTAGTAATTTTTGGAAAGAATTGTTTAAGTTGTAGGGAACTCAGCTCAAAATAAGTTCAGCTTATCATCTGCAAACGAATGGCCAGATTGAGATTGTCAATAAATGTTTGGATATCTACCTTTATTGCTTTACCTTTGATCATCCTACCCAATGGGCAAAGTGGCTTCCCCTTGTCGAGTGGTGGTAAAATAATTCTTATCACATAATGACCAAGGTTGCACCTTTTGAAGCAGTTTATGATTGACCTCCGTCCATGCCCTCTTCCTACATTCTAGGTAGCTCTAAGGTCCATGCAGTCGACACTACACTCAACTAACATGCCAAAGTCTTCCATTAACTGAAGATGAATTTGGAAGTGACCTCGAACTAGATGCATCAACGAGCTACTAAACATCATTATTTGCTTGTAATCATACAAACAATCATCCCTCTAACTTCATAGGTGCCAAAAACTCATGGTCAAGTACTATGGACCCTACCAGCATTTACAATGGATTGGTGCCATGAACTAAAAATTGATCCTATCATCAACATCAAATCTCCACCCTATTTTTCATGTATCCTCTCTCAAGAAGTTTGTGGGAAATCAGGTATAGGTTCAATATACCCTCCTTAGATTGGATGAAGAAGGGTCTATCTTGCTTGAGATAGAACAATTGTTGGATCGTATGATGCGCATGCTTCGCAACTAGGCCATTACTGAAGTACTTGTTTAGTTTTGTGGTCTATAGCCAGAAGACGCTACATGGGAGTCTCTCCATCAGCTTCAAAACCTTTTTCCTCATCTATAAATTTGAGGAAAAAGCTTTTTGAAGGGGAAGGACATGTTAGGACCCCATCCTAACATTATTTTTGTAATTCTTAATTGATTATGTAATGACCCATGTCCAACATGGGGACATATTTATAATGTTTTGTAATACTTTTTTTGAATAATACTTATTATACACATCCACCATGGGGATTGAACCCGGGTCACATCACCGATAATGCAAGTGGTGTCCTTGCCGATAGACCACACTCGTGGGGATTTGTTCTGTAATACTTTTGTAATGGTATGTGGTAAGTAAGGCACCTAGACAAGTGGGGCCATTTCATGTAACCATTATCAAGAATGTAACCAATTTTTGGTAGAAGATTCTAGCTTGAGTGGCATTTTGCATGTAAGCCAACTCTTGAGCTTAGGGTTAGGGTTGCATTAAGTTTTTCTTTAAAAGATATGAAGCCATGTACGAATGTATATTTTTCAAGTTAAATGAAATATTG
Organism: Wollemia nobilis; assembly: GCA_028583015.1. Lineage (NCBI taxonomy): Eukaryota > Viridiplantae > Streptophyta > Pinopsida > Araucariales > Araucariaceae > Wollemia > Wollemia nobilis. Next base: position 6,160,408 of record JAQPPZ010016859.1, on the reverse strand, counting down.
AAGAAGGTTATCCCCTTGAAGAGGCCTATGATACTGTTGAGAAGCAACACACCCCCACTGAAAAATGAGATTCCATCATCTTGAAAACTTTGAAATTCCATTTTTGCAGCAGGGACCCTCTTGATAATTTTCAGGTTTTAAATCCAAATTTGCTTGCCTCCTTTTTAAAGTTGTGCTTTTTCTTGCATTCCAGCTGTGTTATCCAAGAATTCATTTTTTACATGCTAGAATCATTCATGCACAAATAAAATCTTGCACCGGTCTCGAGGAAAATCCAGAAAATAGTTGCATAAATTCATGAAAAATCAAACTTTCCATTTTTGGTAGTGTCGCGATATCGCGACACTTCCATTTTCGAAAATGTCACGATATCGTGACAGGTAAATCAAAAAGCAGCTAAGTCACATGACACCTTCCATTTTTGGAAGTGTCGCGATATCGCTACATTTCCATTTTTGGAAAGTGTCACAAAATCGCTGCCGATCGGAGGAGAGAGAAAAAAAACGTACGGAAGGGCGTGATTTTGTGACATGTCGCGAAATCGTGAAATCGCGACATGTCGCATTTTCGCGACAGGAGAGAGAAAGTGGGCTGCAGAATGAAAATCGGCTAAGTCGCCAATGTGTCGCAAAATCGCGGTCAACGCATGCAGGTACGGGAACTGTCGTGATATCGCGACGTGTTCTATTTTCACGACTGGAAAGGAGAAAAAGTGGCTAAGTCCAAAAGGTGCAGCGCGTCGCTAACATGTCGCAGAATCGCGGCTGAAAATCAAGAAGTTGTACGGAGGCCAGGAAGGTCGCGATTTCGCGACATGTCGCGTTTTCACGGCCGACAGGGGAAGAAGTTGCCGATGCGCTGGGGACATCGCGATTTTGCGACATGTCGCGAAATCGCGACATGTCGCAGAATCGCGACAGGAGAGAGAAAGTCCTAAGTTGACCAGAAGTGCATTCCGACGGGAAACATAAGGCATCCTGGGGTAGCGACACGTGTCAAAGCGTGAGGCAGACAAACAGAAGCCGACATGCAAGCTTATTTTGCAGTTTTTAATCTGTTTTAATGTTTAAAGCTTGGATTTAATGTTTATTAAATTGCTAATGCATCTTTTTGTCTTTCATACAAGATTCCATCTGGCACTTACGGGACAATCGGGAAAGGCCATAAAGGCAAAGTTAAAGTGCGAATTTAGTCAAGGACCGCCATGCTAGAAGAGAAGATGCCGGTGAGGGCATTCAATGACAAATTTATGACCAGATTAATAGCATGGAGATAATTTCAACTTAGGGATGGCTTTACGGAGATCAGATCTGAGAGAAGTGGTGACTCATCCGGCTCACTAGCAGAATTAATGGAGGCATTTATTTGCAGCTGCGGATGAATGCAAGTGGCTTTAGATTTTATCTTCTCCATTTATGGCAGCTGACTCCCCTGATTTGTAGAAGGGTTAAGTTCTATCTGGACTTTGATTTTAAATGGATTTTTATTGTAAAACCCGGGTCCTAGGGTTTAAGTGCGATAAGATTTAGGGTTTGAGCAAGATATTTTGAAAAGATCAGGGTCTGTCCTGAGTCTATAAATATAGATTCTAAATGTAATCGCAGGAGGCAGAGATTTAGAAATAAAAGGCTTATAAGCAATTTCTTGCAAATATTGTGAAATCCTTTGTTTCTGGACTTAGAGTTGATGTGCTTTAGCTTTTCTGTGATAGCATGGCCAGGAGCCTAATCTTTTGCAGAGTGTGATAAGTGTATCTTCTTTTGTTATCCGTTCCATTTAAATTTTATTAGATATATGCTGTAAATCTGCCATTATCAAGTTTAAATATGCTGTTAGGCTTCAGTTGTTATTTTGTTTGCTAGGGGAAATTACAGATTTCAGGTGTAAGTTTGTTTTAATTGCTCTGTCTTCACTGTGTGAGCTAGGCTGCCGGTGAAAGATACCAGTTTTAACCAGCTGCCCTTGGATTTATAATTTTCTGCTAGATATGTTTCACTCTGCCTTGTGCTCTTAGTTGAAAGTGATCTTAGACTGACTGGACACTTTCTTCTTTGATTTGTTCTGTTGTGAAGCTGATAGCATAGATAAGATTGATAGTTTAGGGTTTTACAGTTGATGTTTGATAAACTTCTTTTTCTGCCCTACCCTACCCTCTCTTTGTTTTCGGTGAATGATCCATTTTTATTTTCTTTATTTGCCTTTTATTTAAATCTACTGACCCATGAGAGCTAGATCAAAGAATTCAAGTTAAATCTGATAAACAAGTAACAACCACTGAACAAGTTTAGGAACCCCCTGTAAGGTAACAGAGCAGTCCATATTGAAATCTATTCTAGAAGTGGAAAAGAGTGAATAGCCATTCGACCCAACTCTGTAACTCGCACCTTGGATAACCAGTTAGATCCTAAAGTGAGTGGGATCCGTCCCGTGGGTGTCTCCGACGGCTTCCTGCCCATCCTTTCGCGGGGGTGCGTATGAAAGCCGGACCAACAACCTAATTGGCGCTAGAAGGAGGGCCGAGAACATCTCAGTTCAAGTTCAGTAGTCTGTTAAGAACTGTAAGTTGTATGTGCTGAGTCTGGCATTTTAACATTTAAAAGTGGCTCAGTTTTTATAAATTGTCAGTGCAGTTTTTGTAAATTGTCAGTGCAGTTTTTGAAAGTTGTCAGTGCAGTTTTGAAAGTTGTCAGTACAGTTTTTAAAATTCCCAGAGAAGGCCTCAAGTTAAGAACAGTTTTATCTCCACTGGCAGTTATCCAATTACAACTCAGAATATCACTGTCAGCCAAGTAATAATGGCAAATTGGTTGGGCCCCACTGCTTTGAACATTTCGGGTATAGCCCATGACTTGCCCAGAAGCCCGGAAAGGTATCTCCCTAGGTACAAACATGATGGGACAAGAACTGTAGAAGAACATCTGCTGGCTTTTAAAAATGCTTTAAGATTGTTAAATATACAACATGAAGATGTTGCCTGCAGACTGTTCCCGTTCACTCTCCAGGAGGGAACTTATGACTGGTTTTTAAACCTCACCAGCAATTCCATTACTAGCTGGGATGATCTTGAGAAAGCTTTTATATCACAATTTGGGGAAGTGATAGACCCCAGTGTGTTATACCAACAATTTTTCAGCATCAAGAGAGAGTCGGGAGAAACTGTCAGGTCTTTCAATATGAGGTTCCAAAGAGCTTACGATAGAATGACTGGCCATTACATCCCAAATGCAAATCTGGCCTTAGAAATCTACAAGAATGCATTGGATTCAGTGACCTCTATTTTTCTCAAGAGAGACATCAATATCACAACCCTGGCAGGGGCTTATAAAGAAGCCTTAATTCTTGAAAGACAGCTAGGGCCTCAAATTTTGAGCAGTCCTTTGATATCCTATGTTACACATAACATGCCTGTTCTAGACCCCATTCCACATCATGAGTTAGTGCCAACATGTCATGCTCTACCCAAGGAAACTCCGTTAACTGTCACATCCACTCAGCATGTGCAAAATACGAGAGAAAAGTTCTGACAAGTTCAAAGTGGAAGTGCTTGAACTGAACAGTTGTGATCTGGCACCACCCAAATCTGAAGTTTTTCCTGGTGAGTTAAATTTTCCTAAAGATCAAAGAAATATTGATATTTCTAGTTCACCCAAAAATAGTACAACCAGGGTTTCAGATTCTGTCACTTTTCCTGAGGAGACAGAAAGTCTTGTATAAACTCCTGTGGATGAAATGCAAGATTTTCAATAGTTCAAAATGGACAGTTATAATTTGAGATGTCAGAGTCCAGAACTTAACAATGATCCTTCCTCATCAGAGGATGATGAAAGTGAGATTCAATATCACTATGCAGAAGTAATCGAGGAGGATAACATCATTGAGGATATGAGGGAACTTAAAGTCGACATCACCCTCTATGAACTCGCCTCGCATTGTTGAACAGAAGGTTAACTTGATTGAGGCTTACTCTGGACCCCCTGTTGAATTTCAAGAAAAGGAGGAAAAGATAGTAAATATGAATGTGGTCAGCCAACTTGGAATTGATGAAATGTCTCAACATAGGCCTGCAACTTCTCAACATAATATCAAAGAAAAGGTTGTAAATCATGTTGATGTAGATATTGGAGTTTATAAGTTGGCAACTAAAAAGGTGGGAACAGTTACAGCTCTAATTAATCACAACCATGACAGTTGGATATTACACATTGATGAGGTTAAATATAAGCAAGGCTCAGGTGAAAAAGCAAATTGTAAACATTCTGCTAGAGAGATAAAAATTGAAGTCCTGGATATTGAAGCAGTACAGCAACCACAAAATGTTCAAGTTGTTAAGAACCAGGGCATACAGATAAAACATGATTTCTTTCAGTTGTCACATAATTTTGAAGATGTGGTGGTCTGGGTCTGTCAAGATTTTAAAGTATTTGATCCTGGGGGTTTTTTTACATTCAGTCCTTTTGAAAGAACTCTGCAAACCCTTCAATTAGAAGCATAAACATGTTATCATATGATTTGTTATTATATGATTTGTTTAATTTGAAGGAGTTGCAGATTTGTTTTTCAAATGGGATAGGGAAGACAGTAAACACAAGTCTTTCCCAGATAGCAAATTTTTGAAGCACAGTCTGGAGTGCATTTCATCAATAGGACCTGAAAGGTAATTTTTCTAAATTACTTGCACATGGTCAAAATTTTTTTAAGGCACCATTTCTCTGCTTTCCCAACTGCTGCATTTTTTGAGTATGAAGGGAAGTTGTAACATATGTATGCATTGTAAATAAGCTTCTCAGTTTTTCAGTTTTCTTTAGTTGTCTGTACAGTTTTAGCTTGTGCAGTTTATTTCTTTTATCAGTGCTTTTTATTTCCTTTCTTTGTCTTTTTATGTCAGCTTGCTGTTTAAGTCTGTACAATCTTTTGTTTCAGTTTTATTTGCTTTAGTTCTTTATTGCAGTTCTTTTTCTTTAATGTCTGTACAGTTGCAGTTTAGTTTATTTCAGTTGCTTTAGTTTATTTCAATCTTTGTTGCGGTCTAGCTTTGTCTAGCATTCAGCGATTTTAGTTGCTTTGCTTCAGTTCTTTGCTTCAGTTCAGCAGTTTTTATTTTCTTCCCTGCATTTCATTTTCTTTGTTGTCTGTACAGTCTTTTGTTTCAGTTATTTTCTTTGCTGTCTGTTCAGTTTATTTTATTCCCTTTGCCTGTACAGTTCTGTGCTTTAGTCTGTGCAGTTTTATTTTGTTTTGCTTTAGAGGCCTGTCTGTCCTTGAAAGTCTGTGCAAAGTCCTTTGGCTTCTAAATATTCTGTCCTTTAACCTCTGCCTGAGCATCAATGAAAAGTCAGCCTGCTGAAGATTGTTTTATTCTGAGCTGATAAATCCACAATCCAGTACCCCATTCTGTTCATTATTCTAATTGAGATAGTCTGCTTAAACTGAACTGTAGAGCTATTTTGTTATTCAGGACAAAGGTAGAGAGATGATTGGATCTTGTGTCTTACTTGCCACAGTTGTTTTAATGATAGAAAAACTACTATGCTGTTTTGTTGGAGGAACTCCCGGGGAATCCAAGAAAAGCTGGTTATGAGAGGGGACTATGGTTCATGCAATTATTTGGGTATCCATAGAGGCTATCAGTTCCTAGACTGAGACAGTTCTAGATTGATCAAGTGTTAAAAGAAAATTGTGATTTCCCTAAAAGCATTTCAGATATTGATATATTTCAGAGGGAGAGATATAAAAAAAAAAAGAGATAAAAAAAAAAAGAGAAGAGAAAAGAAAAAGAAAAAAGAGTTATATGATCAAAAGAGGCAGCCAATATTAGATTCTGCCCTACAGTTGTAAATTTGGGTCGTGTAAATCTAAAGGGTAACTCTGTCTAGGCTGTAAAAGGCTAAACTAGTAAACAGAGCTCTACTCGATTTCCCCTTTTACAATCTAGAAAAGTTGATCAGTCCAAAGTTATCATTCAATACAGTAATCCTGAAGAAAGTTTTATACCCTTTGTAATTGCACATCAGAAATCTTCCTTGAAGTAATTCAGCCTAGTATGTCCTTGGGAAATTTTAACAGTTGGCAGTTAACAGTCAATTTATTGTGAAGAATGTCTGTGGCAAGGCATGATGCATGGTCTTTTTGTTTTGAAGCCAGAGTCCTGGGTTCTAAAATAGTGCTACTATTTTACTCGCAGATATCGCCATTTGTTGAGAAGCAACACACCCCCACTGAAAAATGAGATTCCATCCTCTTGAAAACTTTGAAATTCCATTTTTGCAGCAGGGACCCTCTTGATAATTTTTAGGTTTTAAATCCAAATTTGCTTGCCTCCTTTTTAAAGTTGTGCTTTTTCTTGCATTCCAGCTGTGTTATCCAAGAATTCACTTTTTACATGCTAGAATCATTCATGCACAAACAAAATCTTGCACCGGTACCGAGGAAAATCTAGAAAACAGTTGCATAAATTCATGAAAAATCAAACTTTCCATTTTTGGTAGTGTCACGATATCGCGACACTTCCATTTTCAGAAATGTCGCGATATCGCGACAGGTAAATCAAAAAGCAGCTAAGTCATTTTTGTGTAGCGAAATCGTGACACCTTCCATTTTTGGAAGTGTCGCGATATCGCGACATTTCCATTTTTGAAAAGTGTTGCAAAATCGCTGCCGGCCGAAGGAGAGAGAAAGAAAACGTACGGAAGGGCACGATTTTGTGACATGTCACGAAATCGCGGTAGGAGAGAGAAAGTGGGCTGCAGAATGAAAATTGGCTAAGTCGCCAATGTGTCGCAAAATCACGGTCAACGCAGTTAACGCATGCAGGTACAGGAACTGTCGCGATATCGCGACGTGTTATATTTTCGCGACTGGAAAGGAGAAAAAGTGGCTAAGTCCAAAAGGTGCAGCGCGTCGCTAACATGTCGTAGAATCGCGACTGAAAATCAAGAAGTTGTACGAAGGCCAGGAAGGTCGCGATTTCACGACATTTCGCGAAATCGTGACATGTCGTGTTTTCACGGCCGACAGGGGAAGAATTTGCCGATGCGCTGGGGACGTCGTGATTTCGCGACATGTCGCGAAATCGTGACATGTTGCGGAATCGCGACAGGAGAGAGAAAGTCCTAAGTTGACCAGAAGTGCATTCCGATGGGAAAAAGAAGGCATCCTGGGGTAGCGACACGTGTCAAAGCGTGAGGCAGACAAACAGAAGCCGACATGCAAGCTTATTTTGCGGTTTTTAATCTGTTTTAATGTTTTAAGCTTGGATTTAATGTTTATTAAATTGCTAATGCATCTTTTTGTCTTTCATACAGGATTCCATCTGGCACTTACGGGACAACCGGGAAAGGCCATAAAGGCAAAGTTAAAGTGCGGATTTAGTCAAGGACCGCCATGCTAGAAGAGAAGATGCCGGTGAGGGCATTCAATGACAAATTTATGACCGAATTAATAGCATGGAGATAATTTCAACTTAGGGATGGCTTTACGGAGATCAGATCTGAGAGAGGTGGTGACTCATCCGGCTCACCAACAAAATTAATGGAGGCATTTATTTGCAGCTGCGGATGAATGAAAGTGGCTTTAGATTTTATCTTCTCCATTTATGGTAGCTGACTCCCCAGATTTGCAGAAGGGTTAAGTTCTATCCGGACTTTGATTTTAAATGGATTTTTATTGTAAAACCCGGGTCCTAGGGTTTAAGTGCGATAATATTTAGGGTTTGAGCAAGATATTTTGAAAAGATCAGGGTCTGTCCTGAGTCTATAAATACAGATTCTAAATGTAATCGCAGGAGGCGGAGACTTAGAAATAAAAGGCTTATAAGCAATTTCTTGCAAATCTTGTGAAATCCTTTGTTTCTAGACTTGGAGTTGATGTGCTTTAGCTTTTCTGTGATAGCATGGCCAGGAGCCTAATCTTTTGCAGAGTGTGATAAGTGTATCTTCTTTTGTTATCCGTTCCATTTAAAGTTTATTAGATATATGCTGTAAATCTGCCATTATCAAGTTTAAATATGCTGTTAGGCTTCAGTTGTTATTTTGTCTGCTAGGGGAAATTACAGATTTCAGGTGTAAGTTTGTTCTAATTTCTCTGTCTTCACTGTGTGAGCTAGGCTGCCGATGAAAGATACTAGTTTTAACCAGCTACCCTTGGATTTATAATTTTTTGCTAGATCTGTTTCACTTTGCCTTGTGCTCTTAGTTGAAAGTGATCTTAGACTGACTGGACACTTTCTTCTTTGATTTGTTCTATTGTGAAGCTGATAGCATAGATAAGATTGATAGTTTAGGGTTTTACAGTTGATGTTTGATAAACTTCTCTTTCTGCCCTACCCTACCCTCTCTTTGTTTTCGATGAATGATCCATTTTTATTTTCTTTATTTGCCTTTTATTTAAATCTGCTGACCCATGAGAGCTAGATCAAAGAATTCAAGTTAAATCTGATAAACAAGTAACAACTACTGAACAAGTTCAGGAACCCCCCGTAAGGTAACAGAGCAGTCTATATTGAAATCTATTCTAGAAGTGGAAAAGAGTGAATAGCCATTCGACCCAACTCTGTAACTCGCACCTTGGATAACCAGCTAGATCTTAAAGTGAGTGGGATCCGTCCCGTGGGTGTCTCCGGCGGCTTCCTGCCCATCCTTTCGCGGGGGTGTGTATGAAAGCCGGACCAACAGATACCAAGTTATTTTATGAGATTGTTTCAATTATGCAATTACTTTTCACAGTGTTATTTTGTTATTTGATGATTTTTTGTTTATTTACAACATTTTATGTGAGTTTATTTTCAGTAGTAGGTTCCTAACATAAAACTATTTGAAAATTCCCTGGTCAACCTAGGACACCATTCTTTTCATGCCTAACAACTGATACCAAGTTGATTGCTATATATCAAAGGTAGTGCCCCATACTACATTTTTGGTGGCTTACAGTTATGCCAATATTGGTTGGCAAAGAATCCCATATGACCTTAATCCTTGGTCTACGAAGTTAAGAAGAGATATCCAAAATTGTGACCATGGACCTAGACCCTATTTGGATGGCAAGTTTTATAATGCTAATTATTCTATGTTAAAAGGGATCTTGATGTTGTTGAACTGGGTCATTGCTACCATTAAATCATTATATTCTTTTTATAGAAGCTCCTAATTAGACTTTAAAATTGCTTTAACTTCCTCTAAGAGACTTTCCAACTAAGATATAATGTTGGAAAAATTAGCTATGAATTTTTTTGGTAAAGACTTGTTTGCTTTAGATACTACTTTTTTTCTCTTCCACTAGCTTAATATATTCATCCTTAGATAAGATAGTGGTTTGGTTCAAAAGGGGGTTTAGGAATCCTATTTAGACCAACTAAATGTTGTGGCTTCTTAAATCATTTGCAACTTTCTTTAACCTATCATAAGAGGTATTGTAGGTGGCGGGGATTTGTTATTTGAATACAATATTCATCAACTATAGTTGTACCACCAAATTTGCTAATAGTCCTAGCTATTGCAACTGTTCTAAGCTAGCCTTGTGGGTCCACCTCAAGAATAACATGTAGTTGACCTTGGTTGATAGGTCAGAAACCACACTATCTATAACAAATTTTCTTTTGAATAGGAGGGATTTGTATGCTTGTATGTGATGCAAGGATGTCTTCTCATACTTTTTCTTGGCCAAAATTTTATCCTAGATACAATTGATAATAGTCATGGTCAAAAACCTAGAATTAATGCTCAATCTAAGCTCTTAGGTTTTTCTCTAGTTGTTTGAGTTATAATATTTCACTATCCTTCTATTTGAATACCTCTTCCTTCTCCCTTTGCCATTTTTTCTACTCTTATTTCAACTATTTTACCAACAACTTTTGCTTGTTCCTTCTCTTTATGGTGGCTTCTAGCTTTGCTTTTAATTTCTTTATCTCCTCCTTACCCGAATACATTATAGCCTTTTATTACTTTAGTGTAACGATGAGTTCCTTGTTCTACTTGGTGTACATATGATTCTCTCTAGATAGCCTCAATTAGTTATAAGACATGACCAAGTTCACTTGCTAAAAAAACTAGACAAGACCAATGTGGCCCACGTTTTGTAGGTTAGGCTTGATAAATTATCCACATACTCAAATAAGGTCATGGTAGGGCAGTTGGGATCAATGGACCCAACTTCTACAAATAATATCCTCTTTCCCCTATTGACCACCTATGTCCTTAGGGTTGATATCCCCTTCTTAGTGATAAAGTCACCTAGGGATATCTATTCAATGGCTTGTTGGGCCCTATAAGTAATCCTTGTTTGAGTCCATGCTCACTTGTTTAGGAGGAAGAATGATTTGCAATGATAAGTAATTCATGTGACATGACTTTGCATGGAATAAATTGGCCCCTCAAAAACCCCCAAATCCTTGGTTGGAGTTGACAACAGTTGAGTTTTCTTATGGGATTGGATGTCAGCCTGATAGTCTACAAAATTTCTTATGTTAGAGCTTGATCATTGGTGGTGTCTTTGGGTGCTCCAAAAACAACTATTTGGATGTTGGATGATGTGGAAAATGGAGAGGTTTTAGTTAACTACATGTACAAAGCCATTATGGACATGAATTGCATGGTGACAAGCTAGATGAAGGCTACTGGAGTGGATACAAATGATACAAAGATGGAGGATGTGGTGGGTATAGTAATGGATGTTCTTATTATGGTGATGACAATTGACATTCTCATGTTTGTGGTAGAGGGGGCGGATAACATGGTGGTAGTAGGTGAAGTGGTCACACCTATGGAATATGGAGATGGCAATGTGATAGAAGGAAAAGTAGGAGGGAAAAGTTGAGAAATAGAGGGAAAAAAAACATATATGGTAGATGATAAAAAGAGGAAGAGATGGTGGAAAATATGACTGCAGTTACTTTCAATGCCTTAGAAGTTACAACTCTTGTCTTTGCCACTCCCTCATTTGCTAATAATTCTATGATACTATTGTTAGTGATGCTTTATCCTTCTTTTGGCCCTTGTATTCACCTCTAATTTCCCCTATTGAGCCCATTCTTGTGCTTCCAAATGCCCTAGAACATTTTGCCTAGATCTCTTGTCAACTTTTCTTGGTAAACTTTCTCAAGGACCCCTATTTTCTCTTTTTGACCTTGAACGTATAAATTTTTAGCTAAGGTCTCCACCACCTTTCCATTATCCACTATTGTATCTAGGTTGATAAACACTTGAAAATAATTTTATGAATACATTGTTATTATTTATTTCTTAAATCTACCTCTTGTAGGTCTTGCTCATACCAAATTGATGATAAAGCTTCATTGAAGCAATCCTTCATCGACCCTAGATTAATCAAGGTATTCCATCTCATAAATCATCCTTGTGTATGTTGCTACTTTCTCTAGGATCCACTTGTGATTTGGACCTATATGTGTTTTGATAGTATGATGGTTAATATATGCATTAGGGTCATAGTTAAAACAAATATATTTCTCTTCCTTGGCTAAAATGTATCTTTAAAATTGGAATAAATGAAAGGTTGTTTGCTTAGGGCCTTTACTTTTTCTTTTGAGTAATCCTTAGTCTCCAAATTCTTATTTGCCTCCTCCTCACTTAGGTTCCTTTCATTTTGAATCTCCAATAAATTTTCATGAATGTAGATGATTTTGAGCTTCCCTGCTAGTAATGTCTACATGAACCTAGATCTGGGATCATAGGCCCATTGATCCATAATTAATATCAATCCACATTTTATCACCTTCCTACTAATGTCCTTCATGCACCATTTTGCAAGCAGGGTGACTAACAAGTAATTTTTCTCATGATCAAACAGGTTGGTCTTTTTAAGACCTTTACCAAAATTCTTGTCAATCAAATCTAATTGCCATGCCACCTCTAATGCAAAAAGTTAGCCATAAATAAAATCTAGGAGCCTAAACACCTTCTTAGAAAATCTATTGGTGCACAAAGGAGTATGCTCCCATGTAAAAATATCTAATTTCCTCATATTTTTTGAATAAGGGCCCTAAAGGTGGGAGACAACATGGACAAATTCCCTTTTATTATATCAATTATGGGTTTGTATATCTATATATTGAACTTATATGAATATCTATGAGGCCTATTGCATGGGCCCTTAGCTACCTCAAAAATTGGGAGGGATTGACCCACTAAATTATTCTAAAGCTCCATATCTAGGAACCATTCTCTCCTTTGGTGCAATATTAGCCACACCACGTATGAAGTGAAATTGCAAACCCTAGAATTATCAAAATTGGCAAGCTACCATCCAATTTTTTTAGACAAATAGGTGATGTAGTCACGTTATTGAGGGTATTTTTCCACCTCTATAATATCGTGCAACATTTCAAGGTGCACCTTGATTAATTTGTTGGATTGGGATACTATGAGAAAGGTATTTATCAATAGTATCCTCTATGCATCATCTTTGAATTGCTCCAGTCTTAACAACTTGAATTCTTTTGTCTCCCTTGCTTATTTATTTGTCTTGCCAAAATTTTCCCCAAGTACTACAATCTTTCATAATGACAATGCTTACCAAGTGTCCTAATATAATCTTTCCTATTTATAGATATGGAAATCAGGTAGCAAATATTTTAGCCATTTGCAATGTTGATTGTCATCTTGGTAAAGTTTAAATTTTAAAAGGCAATTGGATGAGTGATATTTTATCTCTTAATAATAAAAAAAGTATCAAGGAGTTGATTGTAGAAATGTAGTAGTTGATGAAGATGAAGAATATCTTTAATAGAAATGTAAATGAACAATATATTTAATTAAAAGGCAAGTTGAATATGAGTTAATCAACTTGGCAACAATGTAATGTTTTGTTATTTTATGGGAGTGACCCCAATAGAAACCACACATAGCTTAAACAAAAGAATTCATAAGGTAAGGCCAAAATAACTTAGGGGAATAAAAATATTAGCTATTGATATAATATGGTTTCTTTAAATTTCATGTGAAAAATTAAAGTTAAATAAGTCATCTCTTATTATTTTTTTAATAAGTTTTGTGTGGGTTCTATTGGAGGCCACTTCCATAAAAATATGAAACCATTGCATGCAACATGAGTGGGCTTAACAATGAAGACTTTGGAACTCTAAATATGATATATAAATTTTAAATCCTATAGGAGGTAGGGTTGTACACCATGATTTAGTAACTAGAGTATGGCTGGATAACCATATGAACATTAAAAACTACTTTACCTTTACCTTTATATTGCTTTTCTTACATTACATTGTTGTTAATTTAAACCATATACAACTTACCTTTTTATCAAAGATATTCTTCATTTGTCTTCCTATCAAAAATGTGCTTCATCTTCCTCAAACTTATTCATTTTTACAATCAACTCTTTGATGTCATTTGCATTAAGAAATAATATCTCATTCAACCAATTGCTTCTAAAATTTAAATTTTGTCAAGATAAAGATCAACACCACAAATTACAGTTGATTTCTTGTTATTGATATCTTTATGTATCAAAGATGTTATTTTTTTGCCTTACTATAAAAAATATACTTCATTTTTCTTAAAATTCTTCATTTTTACAATCAACTCTTTGATGTCATTTACATTAAGAGATAAAAATCTCATTCAACCAATCGCTTCTAAAATTTAAAATTTTCTAAGACAAAGATCAACACCATGAATTACAATTGATATATTGTTATTGATATGTTTAAGAAGTAATATTTTGTTATTTATCTTGATAATAAAATTTTCTCACTTATTTATTATTATTTCATCAAACAATTGAAACATAGAATCCATTGTTGATGTATCAACATAATTATCCCCAATGTTATTATAAGTTTTGCCTTCCAAGACAAAGTATTTCTCTATTTCCACTACCTTTGAAGTATAATGGGTGCATATTTTCTCTTCCCATTTCTCTTTAGGTCTCTTCCATGTAGCTATCTCATATGTGAGTCAATGTGAGCTAGTATTTAGCAGAGCTATAAGCATCTTTGATTTCCATTTGATATTCCTATATATATATGAATTGTGATGATTTTTCAAAAATAGGATTGTACTCAACAAGGTAGTGCACCTTCTTTATTCCTAACTATTTTTGTCCATTCCAATGACCTGAATTTTTTCCCTTACATTGACTTTTATATCATTATTGTTGTTTGGGAATTCTAACAAAATTAAATATCCCTCTTATTCATTGTATTCACCCATTTGATATTTTGTTTTATCCACGTTCTTTTTTAAAATCATCTTATAATATAATTTTACACCACCTAATTACACGTATTTGTTCAATATTTTCTAGATATAATAAAAGAAGAATCATTGAAATTTTATTTATAAGAAAATATATATTTCTACTAGGCATAGTTCATATAGAGCTAATAATTTTATTTTGAAATTGCTTCTCACAAAATGCTTTTGGATCCTTTATAATTGTCTCAATTTTGAACTTGATGTACTACTAGCCCATACTTCATAACCATAAAGCACCACTTATACTACAATAAACTAAATGAAGACTTTGATGGTCTTTCAATCCCATAGTTTTGCCTCCCTACATCTATTCTACAATCCAAAGACTATTCTTCAACCTTTCATTATTATTTTCAATTTGATCATGTCCAACTAAGTTTAATATTGAGATTTATACCAAGATACTTATATTATGTTACTTCTTTAACATGTCCTTCAAATTGGAAGCTTAATATTTTCCTTTTGGTTGGTGAAATTTGCTTATGGTAATGCGGTCATGATATAATATGGATGGGATCTATTTTAATTCAACATAACCAAATAAAACAAGTGTTCTAAAATATTTAATACTTGTATGATTCTTTTCAATTTGCTCAATGTCCGACTAAGTTTAATATTGAAATTTATACCAGGATACTAATATTATGTTACTTCTTTAACAAGTCCTTCAAATTAGAAGCTTAAATTTTTTTCTTTTGGTTGGTGAAAGTTTCTTAAGGTAATGCGGTTATGATATAATATGGATGGGATCTATTTCAATTCAACATAACCAAATAAAACAAGTGTTCTAAAATATTTAATACTTGTATGATTCTGACAGTGAAGTTTCAGAAATAGTATAGTTATATAATTATATAGCTAATTATAAGTTGTTTGCTACCCTAATAAAGTATTTTAATGCATACAAACTCTAAATTATTTTTAATATAGTGGCCACCTTCCACATACTATGAGACAAACATTGCATATTGACCATTTATTCTTTATGAATCATATAATCAAAACCATTCATTTTGACAACATTTAAAAAACATCAAATTACATTTAACTCAATAGGTTAAGTTTCTCAAGTCTCAAGGAGGGGACCTAGGTTTGAATATTATAAAGAAATACATGCATAATAGCCAAGATACTGTAATACACTATGTGGTAATTATGTAATATAGGCGAGGCCCATTTCAATCCCAAATAACCAATTATCTAAAAAAACATTAGAAAACAAAGTTCATAAAATGTATTCAGTTATTTCTAGACTGGTGGGTAGTTCCTTAAGGTTTACATAAAAGAATAAGAAGTTTTGATGACCTAAATTCTTTTGCTAGCTTCTTGCAACTAGCATTACTCCATAATATAAATTTAATCTTTTCAATACTAAATGGCATCAGGTGATGTGTGGGGATATAAGATTCTAATACAAGAGGAACCTTGACATAAAAATACTTGTAGTAGGTTAAGCTCTCTTCAAAGGAGGGAAATTCTATAGACAATACTATGAGGTATATCTATACATATACATATTGGTTTTATTGGGGCTTTTATTAATATTTATAGGACGTCATTTACCTAGTACCATACAATGTTTTTATTTAAAATATAAGAAATTTATAATTATATATAACTAACTATAAGTTGTTTATTAATCAGAGGGATCTAGAGATTTCAAAGAACATAGGTGCAACTGTAGAATGCAATCCAAAATGTCAAAGGGAATTTTATAGAGATCTTTGGCTAAGGATTTTTAAAGACCCTTGACAGAGGTTTTATAGAAATCAATGGATAACGAAATGGTAAAGCCTTGAATGGTGGAAGGAGGATTCCATGGGAGTAGGATTGATATACAACATATGCCAAATGATGTGGAATCCAAGAAGGACCAAAATAACCATGAGCACATGCAGGTGGAATAGATAATACAAGCTAGTGATCAAATCCCATTCAAAAAAGAGAAATTTGAAGATTTATTCGAGTTCATTGTTGGTTTTTAGCTAGATTATCATAAGTCCTTATGAGTTCTAAATCATGTATATATTATGCGAATTTTAATCTATCTTTTATCTACAAATATATGTAAATGATGATCATTTTATCTTATTTGCATGATTTAGAGTGAATTTGACTTATAAAATATTAGATATATGCTTGTATTTTACACAAATCGTGGAAGTTTTATATATATTTTTGGTAGATAAACATTGCAAGAGTTTTACAGGAGATGTTTCAGCAGAACACATGTTAGATTTCAAGCATGGACAAAGCAGTTACATGAAAATGCATTGATAAGTTGCATAGAAATGTGTTACAAAAATGTGCTATCGAATACATCTACAAAAGGATATTATGGAAAACACCTACATAAATATGTTATAGAAAGTACCTAATAAAAGGATCTACAAATATAACATTGACCAAATAAATCATCTGATGTGCTAGAATTTCACCTTTGATTATTGCATAGCAACATCATATAAATTATACAGTCAACATGATTATTTAATGTGGTGGCATTAATATTTGGCATATGATTTAATCCTTGTTGTATAATTTGTAACATGTCATTCAAAATATATATTTTTAAAGTTGTTAAGTTGTTGAGATTTGAACGAAACCTTAATTTATATTTTCCTTGAGAATAGGACAAACAATTGTCCTATCTTGTCAAAAAGTTATTCAAATTTAGGATATTCATTATGTATACTTGTCAACTATGCCACTTGGATAATTCTAATTGTAATAAGTCCAAGGGTAGTTGTTAGTGTGTCTTAATTATAGCATATATTTGTTATGAAATATTAGAATTCAAATCTTCAAGCATTTGAACTGTAAGAGATGGCAGAAGAGAATTTTATTATAAAATATCCCAGTCACATTATAAAATATAATGTAGAGACCTTTGAAAATGTCTAAGATCTATTTGTCTACATTTTACAAGTTGCTATTTTAAAGGCTCTATCTTTGAAGAAGTATGTCCGCATAATCTACATGCATGAAGAATTAAAGTTTATCAATAAAGCAACATTTTTCTTCCATGATTCCAGCAATGGTATTTTTTATATTTTCATGATTTATTTATCTTTGTAAAATTTATTTTACTTTCCTGCACAATGAATTAAATAGTATTAGATTAGTGAAATGAAATATTAGCTGCTGAAGTAAAGTAAAGTAGAAAGGAAAAGAGAATTACACTAACCTGTAGGAGGCAGGGCTCACTCTGCCAATCCCTTACTCTCTTTCTCCTAAAATAGATTAGGATTAATTAGATAAGATAGATAGATAAGTATTAACGTGGAACAAAATTCCAATCATGGAATATGCCACTAGACTTGCATCATCACATTAATCGGTTAGAAAGCAAGAGGGCCAACCCCCCACACACATGCCCAAACTCGATGTTAATAGGGGTGAGGAATCCCACAAAGTGGGACCAAGGACTTGCACCTTTAAGCCTGCTACCCCATTGGCAAAGAGTATGGCAAGTGTTGGGGTTTATAAACCACTCAAGTCCCACAACACAGTTAATGTGGGATTATTCACAAACACACACACACAAACTACACTAACAAGATAGATAGGTATTAACATGGAACAAAATTCCAATAATGGAATATGCCACTAGACTTGCATCATCACATTAATCGGTTAGAAAGCAAGAGGGCCAATCCCCCACACACATGCCCAAACTCAATGTTAATAGGGGTGAGGAATCCCACAAAGTGGGACCAAGGACTTGCACCTTTAAGCCTGCTACCCCATTGGCAAAGAGTATGGCAAGTGTTGGGGTTTATAAACCACTCAAGTCCCACAACACAATTAATGTGGGATTATTCACAAACACACACACACAAACTACACTAACAAGATAGATAGGTATTAACGTGGAACGAAATTCCAATCATGGAATATGCCACTAGACTTGCATCATCACATTAACCGGTTAGAAAGCAAGAGGGCCAACCCCCCACACACATGCCCAAACTCGATGTTAATAGGGGTGAGGAATCCCACAAAGTGGGACCAAGGACTTGCACCTTTAAGCCTACTACCCCATTGGCAAAGAGTATGGCAAGTGTTGGGGTTTATAAACCACTCAAGTCCCACAACACAGTTAATGTGGGATTATTCACAAACATACACACACAAACTACACTAACAAGATAGATAGGTATTAATGTGAAAGAAATTCCAATCATGGAATATGCCACTAGACTTGCATCATCACATTAATCGATTAGAAAGCAAGAGGGCCAGCCCCCCACACACATGCCCAAACTCGATGTTAATAGGGGTGAGGAATCCCACAAAGTGGGACCAAGGACTTACACCTTTAAGCCTGCTACCCCATTGGAAAAGAGTATGGCAAGTGTTGGGGTTTATAAACCACTCAAGTCCCACAACATAATTAATGTGGGATTATTCACAAACACATACACACAAACTACACTAACAAGATAGATAAGTATTAATGTGAAAAAAATTCCAATCATGGAATATGCCACTAGACTTGCATCATCACATTAACCGATTAGAAAGCAAGAGGGTCAGCCCCCCACACACATGCCCAAACTCGATGTTAATAGGGGTGAGGAATCCCACAAAGTGGGACCAAGGACTTGCACCTTTAAGCCTGCTACCCCATTGGCAAAGAGTATGGCAAGTGTTGGGGTTTATAAACCACTCAAGTCCCACAACACAGTTAATGTGGGATTATTCACAAACACACACACACAAAATACACTAACAAGATAGATAAGTATTAACGTGGAACGAAATTCCAATCATGGAATATGCCACTAGACTTGCATCATCACATTAATCGATTAGAAAGCAAGAGGGCCAACCCCCCACACACATGCCCAAAATCGATGTTAATAGGGGTGAGGAATCCCACAAAGTGGGACCAAGGACTTGCACCTTTAAGCCTGCTACCCCATTGGCAAAGAGTATGGCAAGTGTTGGGGTTTATAAACCACTCAAGTCCCACAACACAATTAATGTGGGATTATTCACAAACACACACACACAAACTACACTAACAAGATAGATAGGTATTAACGTGGAACAAAATTCCA
Source organism: Wollemia nobilis (assembly GCA_028583015.1). Taxonomy (NCBI): domain Eukaryota; kingdom Viridiplantae; phylum Streptophyta; class Pinopsida; order Araucariales; family Araucariaceae; genus Wollemia; species Wollemia nobilis. The sequence continues at coordinate 6,141,120 of JAQPPZ010016859.1, read as the reverse complement.
ATCATGGAATATGCCACTAGACTTGCATCATCACATTAACCGGTTAGAAAGCAAGAGGGCCAGCCCCCCACACACATGCCCAAACTCGATGTTAATAGGGGTGAGGAATCCCACAAAGTGGGACCAAGGACTTACACCTTTAAGCCTGCTATCCCATTGGCAAAGAGTATGGCAAGTGTTGGGGTTTATAAACCACTCAAGTCCCACAACATAGTTAATGTGGGATTATTCATAAACACACACACACAAACTAGACTAACAAGATAGATAAGTATTAATGTGGAATGAAATTCCAATCATGGAATATACCACTAGACTTGCATCATCACATTAACCGGTTAGAAAGCAAGAGGGCCAGCCCCCCACACACATGCCCAAACTCGATGTTAATAGGGGTGAGGAATCCCATAAAGTGGGACCAAGGACTTACACCTTTAAGCCTGCTACCCCATTGGCAAAGAGTATGGTTTTAGTATAGATTATATTACATAATACATAATTATAAATCATTTTAATAGTTAATGCATTATTAGATTGCACGTGGATCCACAACACATAGAATTGGTCTACATCATAATTGCACTTTTAATATTTCATATTTCATTTAATGTAATTTTCATTTTCTACAATCAAAACTAAGAAAACATAATCAAGTCAAAGATTAATGATTATAGAATAATCTATACGAGATTTATTGTTCTTTAAATCATTTAACCTGGATTGATAAATTAAGTGTATGAGATACAACTTGACATTTTGGTACCATTACCAAGGAGAACAATGCCATAATTTTTGATCAAAGCCTACTGGGGTGAGAAGGAGACTTACCTACATGATTGGCAAGAAGTCCCATGTTCATGCAGTTCAAGGTTAGGACAATAGGGTTCCAACAAGTGTCTTCATCTCAATACTTCCAGGTTCCATTTTCTTAGGATCGATTTTACTGCTTTCCTAGTTAGCATATTTATTTTCAGTAAATTTATTTTCAAAGCATTGGGTGGTTGTTGTTACTTACTTAGGTCTGGGTTCTTTAACTTGTGAAAACAAGTAGTAGGTGCAACAAGTTCATACCGAAGTGTTCCTTAAAATCAAGTAGTAACAACAATTTAACCTTTTATTTCAGCACTTTTATTTTCAGTAAATTTACTTTTCAACACAGTGTGGTTGTTATCTACTTAAGTCCAGGTTCTTTAACTTGTGAAAACAAGAAATAGGTGCAATAATTTCATATCGAAGTGTTCCTTAAAAGCAAGTAGTAACAACAACACTTTAATTTCTCTTACTGTGCTAAAATTGGCTGTGGATTTTAAACTTGATTTTAGTAGTCGTAAGAACTGTTTTAGAATAGTAATTTTACTTTCCCTTACTATGCTAAAATTGGTTGTGGATTTCAGACCTAGTTTTAGTGGTAGTAAGAAATTTTTTAGAATAGCAATTTTACTTTTCCTTGCTGTGTTAATATTGGTTGTGAATTTCAAAAAATTACTACTAGAATAAGAAATCACTCTACTTTTGAACAAAGAAACAAGTCATCTAGGAAAAAGTGGAGTCAATTGTGAGAACACCTTGACACTATTAAGGAAAGGTCAAAAGAGTTGGGTATTTTAATATATATATATATATATGATTAGAGGTATTGCATAGGATAAAATAATGCAGATACGAAATAATGGCATGATAAACATATTGTACCAAGAGCATTTCAATGAGGAGATTGAAAAAGTATTTGAGAATAATACAGTTAAACTTAAGCTTATTGATGATTCAACTCAAAAATTATTAGTTAATGGACATAGGCTTAAGATCTATAGGAGCCATTATATAAAGAAAAATTTATAAACCACCTTAAGCAATAGGTTGATTTGTAGTTCATTTTTGAAATGCAATTAACTACTATTAAATAAAAACTTCTATTTTCTATCTTAAAGCAAAAAAACACTATTTACTAAATAAATTGTTGCTCTATAATCTAATATATTTAGTAAATAAGTGCAGTCATTAAAAAGAGTGTAGTCTAATCAGTCCTCTTGTTTGGATGAGTAGGTACCAGTAAATAAGATGGATGGCAAAAATCTTTACACTACTTGGCCAATGAAAGAAGATTATCAGGGAATAATAATATTTCTTGAAAATAAACTAGAAGATCATTCTATGTTCTTTAAATATGCTTCCTTTGTTTCATAATGGAGTTCTAATATACAATATTTTCATCTTATTATTCATCATTTTTCAGTCATAGTATTAGGTTTTAAGAAAGAAGTCAGATTTAGTGTGTGAAGATATGCTCTTACCTTACAAAAGGGAGAATATATAGTCATGATGGTATCACCTATTAATAAAAGTAAGATAAATAGCCCACAAATAATAAAAAGGAAGAAAAAGGATCGTAAGGATAGGACTACACTTCCATCTAGATGGATATGTAGCCCGAATCCCCAAAATTCTAATATCTTCCTAAATAGAAGAGAAGGTAGTAAGGATAGGGTTACAATTCCCATCAGGACTTTGATAGAGTGGTTGGGAATCTGAATCCCCAAAGCCTTAACTCTTCTATTTAAAAGGGGTAGAGTAGTAAGGATAGGGTGACAATTCCCATCAGGACTTTGATAGAGTGGTTGGGAATCCGACTCCCCAAAGCTCTGCACCTCTAAAAATTTAAAATGAATATATATCCAAAAAAAATGGAAAGGGGTAAAGTAGTAAGGATAGGTTGACAATTCCCATCAAGACTTTGATAGAGTGGTTGGGAATCCGATTCTCCAAAGCTTTGCACCCCTCCCATAAAAATAAATAAATACATGTATACTTATGTGAAAAATGGGCTATGAAATGGTAAAACAAAGTTGATACCAGAATGACTATCTTATTTCTCCTCTTCCAAAATGGGTTTTGAGAGTGTCCAACCATTGATGAGACCTATTTTGCAAACCAAAGTATTGATGATTGATATTGGTTTAAATTCATTATTATCTTTCTCTCACATAGAACTCCTCAATGAAGCCAAAGGAAGTAGAACAAGAAATTGATCTCTCTAGGGTATTAGAAAGATTTGTTATTTGACCATGGAATCCTTTATTAAAAGGTTAGGGAAGACATTAATGTTTTTGCATAACATCTTTGCTATTGGGAACAAACAATTCCATTCTAAGAAAATTTATTATCCTACAAACTTATTTGATGACTTGGCTTGAATAAATAGTTGGTATATAAGTAAGCACCCCCATATTCTTAATAAATAAAATAATATTTAAAAAATAAAAATAAAAATAAAAATAATAATATATTAATATATATATACATATACATATTAAAGATTTTTCATAATACAAACTTTAATAAATAAAAATTTCTCCCCTTGTCCTATTTTAGCTGTATAACCAACAGTTTGGGAGGGAAGAAGTAAAAGATTAATGCAATAAACTCCATGATATAGTTTGGGAAAAAAAAGAGAGGGAAGAAATTAGGTAAATTATTTCTATGTTTTCGTAGTTTATTTCTTTAGTCATCTCCGTAGTATGTGTCTATAATCATTTTCATAGCATGTTTTCGTAGATACTTTTCGTAGATGTTTTAGTAGCATGTTTCCATAGACATGATTTCACAAAAAAAATTCTAAGTGTTAAGCGAGCAGATTCGTGTATGGAAGAGGACACATGTTAAGGCAAATAAATCAATGCAGTTAAAAAAAAGGGTTTGATCATATGAAAATTAATTATCAAATTGTGAAGTAAGTTTATTAAACATAGTCAAACCAGATTAAATTTAAAATTTTCATTGAACCTTCGATGGATGACTTATCACCATAGGCTAGGAAAAGGTGGCATGCTAACAACATGTAAGAAACGACATGCCCATCTCGCGTGTGAAGACTTCGATCAACAACACTTGGCCGCTCAGAGCAATGGGGAGAAACCTCACAAATCAAGGCTACAAATCATTGATTAAAGGGAAATTGAAGGGCAAGATTTATCTGACATTATCATATGAGGAAATTTAAACAAAAAACCCTAAATTAAACTATCTTTCAAAAGCATGCAAAAAAGTGACTCGGCTTTGTAGTCGTGATTGAAGCTCTACAAATCATAGGTCACTGTGAGGCGGATGAAGACGACAGTGAAGTTTTCAAACCGGATAACTAGAGAATTACAATAGGATGTTGAAGAAGGAACAACAAGATGGACGACGACAAAAATTCAGAAACAAGGGTAGTTAATAAAAATAGGATTATAGGTGATAAAATTCTTCAAAATTATAATAGGAAATAATTTTTTTTAAGAGAGGGTACAGAGAAACATCACATAATTGTAGAGAAACATCTTGAATTTTATTTTAATTGTTTTTCATAGCAAAAATATGATGGCTATTCCAAAAATTCACGACGATGTAGAAATATGTGTTGCATGAGGTTAAAATGTATTTCTACTGCAAAATATTTTTTAATAACCCATGCATGTATCTATCTGAATTTTTTTTTGTAGGTTTTCATCATACAACAAAAGGTTAAAATAAGAACCACCCTAACTTCCTATTTTCTAAATCTTGCCCTTTGTTTACCATACCCCTACCTTCTTGTCTTCTAAAACCTACCCGACCACCATGCCGAGACCCATATTCTACAAATGCAGTGAACCCTTTTCTATTAACACCCAAAATCCTAGTGATTTCATCAAGAATTTTTTTTAAGAAGCACACTAGTGGGATACCCTAACCAAGTTTCAAGGGCACGATAAAGGTGTGGTAAAGCTGTTCATTTTGAACAACAACCCCACAACCATGGTTACCCATGTGGGCGAGGTCAATATTGAGATTACCCCAGTCTAATTTTTGAATTCTTAAGCCTCCCTAAGGTTGGCCAATAGTATTACAAATCCACCTATAAAGGAGTGAGCTAAATGGTTAATATATTAGGGGATAAATCTGTAGTTACTAGAGATAGGGATGGGTGGATCAAGGGCGGAGCCTCCTCTTCACTTCCTTTGAAATGGTAGGAGGCTACCACTATTTTGATGAAATTTTTCACATTAGAAGGAAGGTTGTCTAATTGTGGGGGTTACCATTTAAAAATGATGTTGAACCTCATGACTGTGTTATTAATCTACCGTACTTTCTATACATAAATGTAAAAGCTACTGTTACTAGGGTCCAACCTAGGAAATATAGTGATGAGCCCAAACTTCATCTAATTGTCCATCATGGGCTAATAAAATAAATGGTCCTACATAAAGCATTTGAAGTAGAAATTTCCTAGGACACAGTGGTTGAGGAGGCCAATTTGCCCGTTCAATCTGAGTTGAGCGAGTCAGATTTTATTGACGATAGTGCATCTAAGGAAAAATTTGAATTCGAGAGTCAGGAGGAGGAGTCTCCAATGTGCAAGTGTGCTACCCATACCAACCCATATAAATATTCTCAGCCTGCAAGAAAAACTAGGTATAAAAAGTATAATCCTGAAGACCAAGGGAAGGAAGAAACATCCAGTCCTAAGGAAAGCCCGCCTACCTCAGATATTTATGCTAAAAATAGTGTCCACATTCAGATACAATAGACTCTATTGCACATTAAATTGAATATGCTCAAAAATAAGTTTTTAGAACATGCCGCCTTAGTGAAACAAGCTCTCACTCTTCAGCTTGACATCATCAAATAAATTTATGTGGATAGGGTGTTAAAACCGATTGACCTAGTCATACAATCAATGAATCTTAGTGCATCCCATAACAAGAGCTCCACATCTAAGAAAAATATAAAGAAAATGGTGAACTTTTCTAAATATTTTTAGTTTACCAAGGTGCTTGATGAGGACAACTCACTCTCATTTTTTGAGTTTCTCTCCCAACAACATCAAAGGCATACACGTAGCCCCCAAATATTAGAACCATATGTTAATATAGGGGTACCTAAAGTAGGAATGCCTCTCAACATTGGGATGCCTTGCGAAGTTGACATAGTGATTAATAACATCATCAATGCCATAGAACCATTTATAGCACTAGAGAAGTAGGATGTGCCACATGCATCAAAGGATGAAGGGCCTACTAAGGTCGTACACGTAAAGACCATGGTTGTTGAACTGACACTTGATACTGAGAAATCTAAGATGTAGGTACAAAAAATGAACTGTGAGAGGATGTTGGCAGCAAAACCACCAAATCCAACCTAGGCTTCATCCCGACTCAAATCTAAAACAATCTTGGATATTAACAAAATCATACCAGATTTTTGATGAACTTGCACATACACACACACACACACACACACACACACACACACACACACACACACACATATATATATATATATATATTTGTAGTACTCTATTGATTATAATGATAGTATTTGATATTTATAATATTTTACTCATTATATCTACAGTATTTTCCCTGTTATATCTGAAACATTTCATCTATTATATTTGTAGTGTTTTACGTATACAATTTGTAGTACTTTATTTGAAAACATTTGCAGTGTTTCATTTGATATATTTGCAAAATTATATATGTAACATTTACAATTTTTTATATCTGCAATTTTTCAGTTATAAAATTTGTTGTATTTTATCTGTAATGATTTACTTTTTATTCTATGAAATTTAAACTTGTATGCATGAGGACATGCATCCTCGTCTTTTTAGGGGAATAATGAGTGCTAAATTATGTATATTTTATGCAAAGTTCAATATGTCTTTTATCTGCAAATATATATAAATCAATGTGTTTCGATGATCATTATATCTTATTTGCATGATTTACGAGTGAATTTGACTTATAAAATATTAAAGTAATATATGCCTGTATTTTACACAAATTGTGCAAGTTTTTTGTATGTTTTTGGCATATCAATGTTGCGGGAGTTTTACAGGAAATGTTATAGTAGAACATAGGTCAAATGTCAAGTATAGATGAACTAGTCGCATGAAAGTGCATTGAGAAGCCACGTGGAAATGTGTTATGAAAAGGTGTTATAGAATACATCTATAGAAAGGTGTTATGGAAAACACCTACAGAAAAATATTATAGAAAGTACTTACTAAAAGGGTCTACAGAAAGAATGTTGACTAAATAAATCATCTGATGTGCTGGAATTCCATGTCTGATGATAGCATAGTAGCAACACATAAATTATACAGTCAAAATGATTATTTAATGCAATGGCATTAATATTTGGCATATGATATCCTTGTTGCATAATTTGTAATGTGTCATTCAAAATATTTTGTTAAAGTTGTTAAATTTTCAATATTTGAACAAAACCTTAATTTGTATTTTCCTTGAGAAAAAGATAAACAGTTGTCCTATATTGTCAACAAGTTATTCAAAATTCAAATTTAGGATATTTGTTATGTATACTTGTCAACTATACCACTTGGATAATTCTAATTGTAATAAGTCCAAGGGTAGTTGTTAGTGTGTCTTAATTATAGGATATCTTTGTTATGAAAGATTAGAATTCAAATATTCGAGCATTTTAATTGTAACAAATGGCAGAAGAGAATTTTATTGTAAAATATCCAAGTGACATTATAAAATACAATGTAGAGACCTTTGAAAAGGTCTAAGGTCTATTTGTCTATAGTTTACAAGTTACTATTCTAAAGGCTCGATGTTCGAAGAAGTATATCCACATAGTCTGTATGCATGAAGAATTAAAGTTCATCAATAAAGCAACATTTTTCTTCCATGATTCCAACAATGGTATTTTGTATCTTTGCATGATTTATTTATCTTTGTAAACTTTCTTTTTACTTTCCTACACAATGAATTAAATAGTATTAGATTAGTAAAATGAAATATTAGTTGTTGAAGTAAAGTAAAGTAGAAAGGAAAAGATAATTACATTGACTTGTAGGAGGTAGGGCCCACTTCGAACAACCAGTCCCTTACTCTCTTTCTCCTGAAATAGATTAGGATTAGTTAGAGAATAGAATTAGTTTTAATATAAATTAAATTACATAATACAGAATTATAAATCATTTTAATAGTTAATGCATTATTATATTGCACGTGGATCCACAACACATAGAATTAGTCTACATCATAATTGCACTTTTAATATTTCATTTCTTGCAACTATTACTAAGAAAACATAATCAAGTCAAATATTAATGATTATGGAATAATCTATATGAGATTTACTATTCTTTAAATAATTTAACCTATATTAATAAATTAAGTGTATGAGATACAACTCGGCAAGTCCCACTTTTTAAGATCAAATATATGATTAATATTGGAGCATTCAATGTATATGGCCAATATTAAATAACATTTTTTTAAGCAAAAAATCCCTTGTGGGGCCACATTGGTCTGAGAGACCATAACCAAGGGGTTCTACACCGTCAAAGTCACCCGAGAGTCACGTCCGGCCCTACCCGCACCAACATTATCAATTGGATTTTGGGTACCCAATTCAACTTTCTGGTAGGGTGGATATTCGAACCTGGGACCTCCCTTGGAGGATTGCCCTCTCCTATCCAAATCACCTACAACACATGGGTCAATATTAAATAACATAGCATTCATACAAAATTAACAATAATATGAAGTAAAATGACCAATGTCATTCATGAAATAACATGAAAAAAACTTACAATAGAATTGCTCAAACTATATACAAGCTTCAATATTATAATTGCTTGAATGAATTCTTTGATATACAACATGGAGCTTTATATCCATAATATAACCTTAGAAAGGTGACTCTTGGACTCTTTGTCTATTGCTCTCCTCACATATCTGAGAGATGCATATTTTCCTATTCCACACATAAGACAAGTCTCTCATGTCTTTTGGCTTCTCATCTTGCCACTTGTATACATGACTCTTGACTCTCTATTTACTCTTGCACACTTTACTTTATGACACATTGCACACTCCTACATCTATACACATGCACACTCTATTACATGACACTTGTGCACATTCTCACTCCTCACACTTGCACACATAATTACATGACACTTATGCACATCCTACACATGAACACATACATAAAGGGGAAATATAAATCACACTCCTAAACTATAGACACACCCTAATCTATTACATATTTACAATTGTACCATTAAGGTACTATGGGGGTACATTAGCATGTACCAAATAATGTAATATTCTCCAACATTCATAGTAGCCAATATTAAACAAGCACAAAACCAAGGGTGAAAAAACACAAGAGGCAAATAATCAACTTTAAAACAACAAGCTAAGGTTATATTGCAACAAGTGGAAATGTTTGAAAATGAGAATAACCTTGGACCGATTGAAAATAATCAAGCAAGGGCATATGTTGTTGATAATAGTAAGGAAAATGAGTTGATACCTAATATAGGAAGATATTTTGGTGAAAAGTTATGAAATATGACCTTTTGAGATGCCTTGAGAGGAGGACAACCATAAACAACTATAGTTAATAACACTAGGATTTCTTGCAAACCTTTGAGAATGCCCAAAATGGACCCTAAGGAAACAACCTTTGGGTTCAAGAAAGTGGTAGATGGCTCTCCTATAGTCTAAATTTATATGTCAGACATTTATACTGGGATTGATGCTTTGGAACATAGAGAATTAATCTACCAAATTTTAGGTTTTTGTCTAGGCCTCCCTACTTTCAAGATGTGGGTTGCTAGACAATGGATAACTGGAGGTGAGTTAAATATTTCTACTTATCCCAATGGTTATTTTTTCTTATTAGGAGGACAAATAACAAATATTATAGGGGTTCCTTGGATTTTAGGTAGGGTAGGGCTTTTATTGAAGCCTTAGCATACCAAGTTCAAGGTAGAAGAGGAAATACCCTTAATAGCCCCAGTATGGATGAGATTTTTTGGGTTACTAGCAAAATTTTGGAACCAAGCTATCTTCATGGTAATAGTAAATACTCTAGGATCTTACATGATAATACAATATAATACAAATTGATTTGAACAAATTATCTAAACCATAATTTTTGTTCTCATCGACCTTGACAATCCCTTACCAAAAATGATTACTTTGTAATTTGGGGAGGATACCTAGGAAAACGATGTATACCATGAGAACATCCTCTTCAAGTGCAATATTTATCATGGATATGGTAACCTAGCTAGGGATTGTAAACATTAGATCCTAGAGTAGGAATAAGAGGAAATGACCCCTGAAGGTTTTGAACTGCCTAAAGAGAAGAACATACAGATAAAAAAACATCTAAAGAGTAGGTAGTCATCTCCACCAATAATTTTTTTAACATCCCAATGAATGATGAGAAGAACATCATGGATACAAATATCCTAGAAAATCCTCTTTTTTTAAGCAAAAAACTCCTTGTGGGGCCGCCTTGGTCTGAGAGACTACGACCAGGGGGTTCTACACCATCAAAGTCACCCAGGAGTCACACCCGGTGCTGCCAGCACCAACATTATCAATTGGATTTTGGGTACCCAATTCAAATTTTTGGTAGGGCGAATATTTGAACCTAGGACCTCCCTTGGAGGATTGCCCTCTCCTCTCCAACTCACCTACAACACCTGGGTTCCTAGAAACTCCTATTCAAGCCCTAAGAAAGGAACCAATAATTGAAGAAATAAATCACAACACTAAGCCAATTCTAGATATACTAAGTAGCCAACAAGAGAACCCACCCCAAAAGTTGAAGAGATCCTAAAGAAAAAATAGAATCTAAGAGAAATATAATGAATCTAACCAAATAAATAGAGAAATTCATAAAAAAATAGATAGTGGAGATGACATCTAGGAATCTTTTGATAGGACCATGGTGGTATTCTCAACTATACCAAGTTTGGAGTCCATATTAGAACCAACAGGAGTAAGTTAGGAGTAAACTAAAAATATGAAGCTAGACACATTGTCACATACTAAAGAGTAGGTAGGAAGATTGTTCAACATCAAATAAGGAAAGAAGGTGCAAAGCTGATAGTAATGGGTAAGGTAAAAGATATTATCCATATTTTTAGTCCTTGTGCTTGATGATGTGCATCACCTGGAATATTCAAGGGCTTCAGGGGAGCCCAATAAAGTATAATGAAATAAAATGAATGATTCAATAGCATCATCTACAGATGATTTTCATCTAGGAAATGTAAGTGCTGGAAGAAGATATGCATATTTTTGCCAAAAATATTTGACCTATGTGTAGGATGGAATTCCTAAGCTCCCAAGGAGCTTTCATAGGAGTGGATTTTCCTTAGGATCCGAAAGAGATAATGATACAACAAACAATGAGAATTTGGGAATTCTTGCTTTATTAGCCTATATTAGACATTATTATCAGTAATGATTATGTCTTAATGGATACTCTCCTATCAACCTAGATGAAACACAAAAACAATAGAGGAATGTAGCTTAGATTATCAATCATTTCCCTAGATCTTGGCCACTTGTAGGTGGTGGTTACAACACCAAACTTTCATTAGAAGAGAAGATAGGGAGAAATACCACTCTAAATAGTAGGCCTAACCTCATGATAGAGCATATTAGATCTCTTCATTTGGTAGATATCAAACCAGACAATGGTATGATGACTTGGTCTAATAAAAGGTAGGGCCCAACATGCATTCCAGAAAGACTAGACAATTTTTTATTATCAAAGGAGTTTTGAAGAAATACATATATTCCAAGAGCATAAATGTTGAATAATGTAGGATCAAATCATTGGCCAATGTTGGTGGAAGTGTGGAAGACTAGACCTAGTCATGCTCCTTTTAGATTCTAGCTAATGTGGTTTCAAGATAGTAGTTTTCAAGATAAATTTCAACAATGGTGGAAGGAGGGTAAAACTAGACATGATATGAAGATGTAAAATTTTATTAAGAGGCTTTAGTACCTCAAGTTCAAATTAAGAACATGAAACTAGGAGGAGTTTGGTGACATAAAGAAAAATAAACTACATATCTTAACAAAACTTAAGAATCTAAATGAGCAAATATGAATAGATGACACTACTAAGATCCAAAGAAAGGAGGAGGCTAGGCTTACTACTCAGCTAGAGGAATGGGACAAAAGAGAAGAGATCCTATGGAAACAAAAATATAGGATCTAATGGCTTGAGGAGGGAGATAAGAACACTAGCTTCTTCCATAAATATCTCCTAGCAAGTCAGTCACACAATTTCATCCCTTCCCTAAAAATAGATGCTGGTGATTCAATACACATATGATATGGGATGAAAGATATAACAAGAGAAAACTTTTCCTAACTTTTTAAGGTAGAACCCATGAACCAGGAGGTACAATAGGAAGTACTCTAATATATTTCTTCTCTCATCACAAAGGAAAATAATGCAAATTTGATTTCCCCAATTACTGCCAAATAACTACAATAGGTAGTTTTCAAGATGTAGAAAGATAAAACTATAGGCCTAGACCAATTTCCTATAGAATTTTACCACAAATTATGGGATATCCTTAAGAAAGCACTCTTGGAAGTGGTAGAATAGACTAGTATAGCCAAAGTGATGCTTGAATATGTAAACAATACATATATAGCATTGGTTTCAAAAACCTAAGAGTCTGAACATATTTTTGGTTGTCTACCAATTACCCTTTGTAATGTCGTATATAAATTTATCACTAAGATCATGGAAAAATGGATCAAACATCTTCTTCACAAAATTATTTCTCCAAAATAAGGTGGTTTTATGGAAGGAAGATAGATCTTGGATGAGATAGTATTAGCTCAGGAGGCCATCCACTCTATGCAGGTACAAAAAATACCCTCCATGTTTATTAGGTTACCAAAGCATATGATAGAGTTTACTAGCACTTCCTCCTAAATGTGATGAGACAATTTGGATTCTTGGGTGATTGGGTAGAAAATATCAAGGTATGTATTTCCTCGGTATCCTACTTGGTTCTAGTAAATGGAGCTCCTACCTAGCTATTTACAACTTCTAGAGGTATCAAGTAGGGAGATGTCTTATCCCCATCCTTGTTTATCACATTGGCTAATGTTTACATTAGTTAAGTATAGGGAAAATAGAGCTTTGGAGGAAATAAAAATAACAATTTGAGTTAAACCATTTACTCACCTACAATTTGTTGATGACTATATTATTAGAAAAAGCATCAGTAAGGGATACCTCTAGATTTAAATTAATTCTAGGATGGTTTACAAAAGTGACTTGACAACTTATAAATGAAGAAAAGTCCAAGGTCATATTTTTCCATTGCTCACCTAGGTAGGAGATCATGTTATTGGATAAATTGATATTCAAGAAGACATCTCTTCCAATCACCTACCTTGGAATTGCACTTACAATTGGGAGGCAAAAAAAATGGACTTGGCTGTCAGAGAGAGTGAAAGCCAAACTGGAAAAATGGACTAATAGGTGGATTTCTACAGGATGATAGATGACCATGGTAAAAATAGTTCTCAATGCCATACCTATTTACATATCCTCAATGCTAGCTATCCCTAAGGTAATTCTTAAAGAATTGGATCAAATAAGTTAAATATTCCTCTAGAATAGAGTCAAGGAAGAATGAAAATGAGATATTTTATACTTAAAAAAAGGAGGGAGGACTAGGAATCAAATCAATTATCAAGAATAACAATAAATTGATAGCTAATTTATATTGGTGACTACTAAAATTTCTTAAGGAATTATAGGCTCAAATTTTGAGGGCCATAAATGCAGAGAATAAAACCCCACAAAGATTATTCAATTTTTGCTTTCTAGCAAAGGATATCCCATCTTAATGGTACTTAGAATAGGAGAGGATATGGTCAAATAAATACTTTTTGTATTATCCATAATGGATAGAAGGCTAACTTGTAGAAATATTCATGGGATGGACATCCTCCTCTAATAACTCAATTCCTAACTTGAAGACCGTTGATGGAGAACCTTCATAGAAACAATTGGGTTAAGGTAGCCAAATATTGTAAGCCTTAAAGTAGTATTTGGAAGGTAGGAAGGCAATGGATCTCATTAGAGGAGTAACCATTTAAAATCCCAAAGGATCAAAGAAAAGAAATCTATAGGACAATCCAGATGAGATCACTCTCATGGTCTCAATAAGAGGATACTCTTGGTTGGGGTAGGAAAAGTCAAGTGAATATATAGTTTCATATGGATACTTAGCCCTTTGTTAGAGTATCCCAAACTCGTTAAGTGATATATCCATGTAGTTGTGGGAACATAACCTTTGACCCAAATTTAGGTTTTTCATTTGGATTCTACTTCATAGAAGGGAGCTAATAGGGGAACAATTGATGAAAAGAGGGATGCATGGGTCTTTTAGATGTGATATGTGTTGGGATAATGAGGAAATGATCTCTCATATTTTTATAGAATACCCCATCACAATAAAACTATGGAAGCATATGGTAGCTTTGGTAGGCATCTTGTGGTCTGTGATATCTTCTATAGAACAACTTTGGAGGGAGTGGTATAAATAGGAGTAAATGGACCAACCCACTCAACATAATTTTTTGGGTGGGGATGACTCTCCTTTTGTGGAATTTGTGGAAGGAGAAAAAATATTATATCTTCAACCAAGAATATAAAGACAACCATTTTAGAAAAGAATCACAACCAATATGAGGGATTCAATCCAATACTTGTTAAAAAACCCCAAAATTCTAACCAAAAGTGGATTCAAATAATATCCAAATTACAAGTGTCTCCAATGGTGGTCACATCAAAAAGGGTAACCCCAAATCATGCACAAGTAATCAAAATTAGGAATTGGAAACCTCCTTTAAAGGAACTAGATAAGATTAATATGAATGAAGCCTCAAGGGGAAATCCAAGAAGATAAAGTATGGGGGAATAGACCACCTCTCGAATGGTGCCCCTACTTTTATCTTCACAAAAGACCTTAGTGTCTTATCCAATAACCTGATAGAGGGATATGCCATATTAAGGGGGTTACAAAAGGCTCTTATGGTGGGATGGAGGAAATTTTGGTGGAATCAAACTCCCAAATTATGATTAACCATTAAAATGACTAGGACAACACAAGAATACAAAGAATACTTTAGCAAATATAAATGACCCAACAACACATCTTTAGAGATCAGAACAGGGTGGCAAATGCGATGGCTAATTGGGCTCTTGATCAAGGAGACTTCACTTGCTATGGAATATCCTCCTAGATGGTGGCCTCAGTGGATTAGGGAAGCTCTTTTCTCCATTCTTACCATTGTTGATAGTATTGTTTGTTGTATCTAGATTTATATATCCTTGTTTTACATGGTTACTCTTTTTTTTGCATATATAGTTGTAGTATATTAGATGCGAGGAATAATAGTCCCACATCCTCTTTTAAGACTTGGCTTAAAAGCCTTCAATCCTAGAAAGGCAGGAGATGTAATCGAATTTTCAACTAATTTAATTTAAAAATCCTTTTTACCAAAAAGAAAAAAAGTTGTATATTACCTTAATAGGTTTTTCAATGCATACAAACTATTCAAGTTATTTTTTATATAGTGGTCATATACTACATACTATGAGACAATAATTGCATAAATTTTGAACATTTAAATTTTAAGAATCATATAATAAAAACCATTCATTTTAACAACATAAAAAATATCAAAGTGCATTAACTCAATCGATTAAATTCTTCAAGTCTCAAGGAGACCTAGGTTTGAATATTGCAAATAAATATATACATAATAGCCAAGTTGTTGTAATACCACTATGTGGTAATGATGTAACATAGGTGGGACCCATTTCAATACTAGATAAATAATTATCTAAAAAATATTAAAAAACAAGGTTAATAAAAGAAATTCAGTTATTCCTAGTTTGATGAGGAGTTTTTTAAGGTTTACATAGAAAAATAAGAAGAAGGTTTGGTGGCCTAATATTTCTAGCAACTTCTTGCAATTAGCATTGCTCCATAATATAAATTTGAGCTCTTCAATACTAAATGACAATAGGTGATGTGTGGGGATAGAGGATTATAATGCAAAAGGAAACTTTGACATAAAAATTAGTTGTAATAGGTCAAAATATTTTAAGGAGGGAAATCCTATAGATAGTGATATGAAATATATCTATACACATACATATTGGTTTTATTGAGACTTTTATTACTTTTATGGGGTATTATTTACCTAGTACCATACAATTGCTTTTATTTAAAATGATAAAAAAATATGAATATAAAGATAACGCTTTTATTTATTAGAGTACCTTCTCCACTTTGTTTTAGATTCTGATGTGATATTAGTTTGGTTTATATCTATATATAGTTATCATTGTTTATGGAAAACATTGTGTAGAGTTATCTATTTGCTATATAGTTTCTTATGACTATAGGTTTGATAGGAATTAGTAGAGATAAAATAAAGTCCAAAATATAAGGCTAGTCAGTATACCTAAAATGAGGACACTCTATAAACCTATTTTATTAAAATATTTGGTGATTAATCTTCACTTGAGGCCATGATGGGTTTGTATTGTATTATATGTATAAGCTCTTTAGGCCCTTGTAAACCTTGAAAACAATATTTGTAATATTTTATTATTTTAAACCTAAAGGTTAGTTACTTAACCTTAACCTAAAGGTAACTTGTATTTGGGTATAAATACCCTATAATACCAACCATTCTATCATTAATCGAAGTGTATTCTATTTTGCTATAGTGAGATTATTTAGTGTCCATAGACACCCCTTTATTGTGTGCATTGCTTTGTGTATTTTTTCAACAATGCTTGATAATATGTTGCTTTTGTTCATTCTAAATTTTTTTATTAAATACAACATTGTACCAAATTAGGTGTAAATATCCTTTATTCAATTATTGATCATCAAAAAATGAACTTCTACGATGTCTCCCAAGGAAAATAGTGTTTAGAGTAGCCAAAAGATTTTTATACGTTAACGACTGTTAGAGAATAATTCATTATTTGGTACACATTAATGTACCCCCATGATACCTTCATGGTACATATTTTAAATATTATATTAGGTTTGAGTCTTAGTTTAGAGTGTGAGTAATATTTTATGTAATGTTGTAATGTGCAGGAAATACACAAGTGTTATGTAAGTGTGTATGTGTAGGAAATGCACAAGTATCATGTGAGTGAGTGTGCAAGTGTAATGTGAGCTTATGTGCACAAGTGTATTTAAATTAGAGTGTGCTAAGTGAAGAGTCATATCTAAGTGTGCATACAATATAGTGTCATGTGTATGCAAGTGTCAAGTAGAGAAGCCAAGAGTTATGAGACTTGGAGACTTGGCAAATGAAAAGGAATAGTCAAGTATCAAAAGAGCCATTCTACTGTGGCTACATAGTACTCCATAGAGAAGGATCAAACAAAACATAGATCAAGTAGAGAACACATATCACATAGATAACTCATATCATATTTGTAAGAGAAGAGGAGTAATAAAGTTTACATACATTTTAAACAATTAATATTGTAAGTCATGTTACATGCTTTGTACATGTATGATTCACGCTATTTACGTTTATGTTGTTGTTTATGAGTGAATGTTGTTTATTATATTATAAGCCTTAACTTACATATTATTTTTCTCATATTATTCTACTTACATAACTATCTTGATCTTACTGTATTGTGGCTATATTATATTTGATCTTATGGAATTTATCCTATGAATTTCATGTTAGTATTAAGGCTTAGAAAACCATCAATGACCAAATTAGAAAAAAAATTATTTGATAAAACCCTAAGTGGACTCAAATTCAACAAATTTGTTGTAGGAGAAATATTCACTTATATGTTCTTTTGTTATCTCATTAACACTCAAACCTTTTTAATTTTTAATTTTTAATTTTTAATTTTTGACTAGAAGAATTCCCTAGTTTTAGGATTGAGCTTTTCAAGGTTTTTTTAAAATCTCATTTGTCTTTTAAGGATTTTTCATAAAAATCATTTCCTTTTCTTGTTTAGCTTTTCATGTCCAATAGAAGCACAAATAAGAGGACAAACTATTTGGATGTCATAAAAGAATAAATAAAGAGGTTGAATATTTTTAGATAACCCCTTAATGTTAAAGAAGTCATGGGTAGGCTTATGTGCATGATGACCTCCAAGCTTCTTGACAAAGTTTCTAAAATGGTTCAAGAACTCTTTTGTTACATAGGCATGAGAGGATGTCCTAATTGATTACATTTAACAAAAAGGTTGTGCAAGGAAACTATGATAGATACAAATAAACTATTAATATTTTTAGATTCTTTATTAAAATTTAGGGCAGTACAAATTTAACACTTTGTCATACTTCACCTCCAAGTACTATTTTTTGCATAATTGTTTTTACAAATTCCCTCCAACATTTCAAATTTCACAATTTTTTTAAAAAGGAATATATCAAAGAATATTCCCTAATATAGTAGACACAAAAATAAAATCATGTGTGGTTATATCACATGCATTGTGTAAAGAGGGACTATTAGCTTTTTATTGTTATTTTAATATATTGGTAGCCCTTTCTATACCAAATGATGCATTGGCACAAATGACTAGCAAAGCCCATTTTTTGGGTATTGGAGATTAGAGGTCTAAGGTTTGAACCTCTTTTGCATCCCCTTTTGATAAAATTGGATGACACTAGCATGACTTGTAATGACGATGTGGCAAAGAATGATGATGCAACACATGATAACATCATGACTTTATTTTTCTAACCATGCTAACCTAGGACTCAATGAGATGACATTTTGTATAGCTAATGTGGAACTCCATCTACTAACATGGAAGGGGACATGACTGTCAAAATAGGGGATGATGTGGTAGGTAGATTGCCACTTGGCAAGTATAAATATGGTTTTGAACAATTAAATTTTGCCAACTCATTTAATCCAATGATCATACAATTGCATGATTAGAAATAGACTTATTGAAGCACAAAATTCAAAGAGAATTAGAATGCAACAAGTGGCACATGGTTCATAGGTTGTAGGGAAAACCAAAGCATGACAAGTGGTATAATCTGGTTTGCTAGTACTCTACCTAGTGGCTTGCACAATCAACACATAATCAACAATTCCTTATTTGAAATTACGTTAAGTGGTGTCACCTCATTCATCGATACATTGTCCAATAAATTCACAATTGAAATACCCTTATCCAATCATACAATGACACATGTCAATCTCCCATTCATTGCATTTTTTTCAAATTTCAAAGCTCATGGAGGTATTTGTGTGATTTTTGGGACAAAAATTCTAGGGGCCATAGCATTTGCATAATAAAGTGTTTTCAAAATTATATTTTTTAAATCACATGGTTTTCAAGATCTTTGTATTGGAAGTGTTGTTTATGGTCACAACTACATGTAAGATTTTGTATTTTGGTAGGAAAATTATTGATCAACATATGCCCTTGCTAAATGGTCCAACCTATGCTACCTAGAAAAGTGAGATTAAGATTTGATTTAAAGTAAGTGATTACTCAAATATATGAACAATGAACCTCATGCTAAAGAAGTAGATCCATAGATATAAGAATGATGAGGCTCTTGGTATGATAGCTCTTAATGTTGACAAAATCTATGAAACTCATATTAGTAGCACCAAAAAACCTAAGGAACTACTTGGGAAGTTTTAGGTATTGTATGATCATATTTATTTTACAAAAATCAGTAGGTTGGAGGCTAAACTTGCTACTTTTACTATGGACTTCTTTGATACTATTATTGAGTACATTAGTTGACTCAAGAAATTACAAGATGCTATCCAAAATACTAGAGTAATTTCAAAGGTAATAGGAGAAGCTTAGGAATCTACGAACAAGGAGAACAATATTGAACTACTCAATATTGTCTTCAATAATGTTTTGGAGATAATGATATAGTTGTAGTTATATTTGAGATGCTTTGTGTTTACTTTCTTGATTCTTAAACAACTCCAATTGATGAGGTATTCAAATACTTTCTTCATCATTAGTCTAGAAGACATATGTGTGAGAGTAATTATTTCATCATTCAAGCCCATACAAAAGAAGTAAACTTTGTCAAAGCTCAAAATGATAAGAAGCCCAAGCATAGTTAAAATAAGCTCAAGAAGCCTTTCAAAGAACCAACATGTGAGTTCTACAAGAAGGAAGGACATAAAACATAAATTTATTCAATTCACATTAAGAAGCTTGAAGAAGTAGCTAAAAAGGGAGGTGTTGATGCTACTCTCTTCTATGCACAAGGTGAGGATATTTTTGATGGAAAAACCTCACAGGCACATCTTGGATTTTAAGCCTAACTATCTCAAAATATCATAGGTCCTAATATAAATAAGCCACAATATTATAGGTTGAAATATTAATAATAAAAAGTAGAATTATAGATATGATTAATCAAATATATATCAAGGCCAATATAATAATGAAATAACATTCACTTATAATATCAAATATGAATGTAAATGGCCAAAATAATTCATGTACATGCATGAAGAATACTTACAATACAAATTGCTCAAAATATGTATACAAGCTTTATTATCAATGCTTGCTATGTGGTGATTGCTATATATTATTTTCCCTTACATTGTATGGAGCTTTATCTCCATAATATAGACATAGTAATGTGACTCTTCAATACTTTTCTATTGCACTCCTCACATATTTGGGAGATGCAACCTTTCCTATTATTGACCTTTGGCTTCTCATCTTGCCACTTGTATACTAGAATCTTCACTCTCTTCTTACATGCATACTTGACTCTATGATACTTGCACACTTCTACATGACTCTTACTCTCCTACATTCACTCCTAATACAAGACACTTGTACACATCCTCATATTACATATTTATACACTTACATACATGAAACTTATGCACATTCTCTCAATACACACTTGCACTCTTACTTACATAACACTTGTGCATATCTTGCACATTGCACTCTTACATGACATTTGTGCATATCCTACACATTAATACTTACATAAAAGGTAAACATAAAGCACTCATTTAAACTAAATACTCAAACCCTTATATTACATATTTACATTTGTACCATGAAGGTACCTTCTTGGTACATTATCATGTACCAAATAATGTAATATTCTCCAACATCCCATGTATTACATTATTTGGTTATTAAAGACTTTAGTTTTCAATCCTTGTTTTCAATATTTAATCAAGCAACTTTGCATTGAGTGTGATCTCCTACTTGAGATCCATCTTCATATTCTTATTCTAATACTTGATTTTGATCTACATATATTTTATCTTTCTTCCTCATTACTTTCCTGATATTCTTCCTTTTCTTCTTTATTCTATTCTTTTTAGTCTTGGTCTTGATCTTGCCTTGTCGTCTTTCTAAAGTCTTTTCTCCTGTATCCTGATTTTCTATAACATTTGCAACATTAGTATCTTCAAAAATATTTGAAGAATGAATATCTTCATTGATTAAGATTTTTACTGTAAGAGCTTTGAATTCATTTTCTTTTGATGATTCTTCTAAATCTTGAATTTCATGAATTTCTTGAACTAAGTTTCTTTTTTTATTTTATTCTCTAAATTGTATTGATGATGTTGCAAAAAACCATATTGATATTGAGGTTGATATTGAAATTGTTGATACTAAGGATGAAATTGATGTTGCATTTTTGGTTATATTGATATTGAGGTTGATATTATCTTCGCTGAAATGTTTTACTCATTTGATTTCTTGAATTCATATTCATCTGATTTCCTTCATTATATCTAAAAAAAATTGTACTATGACCTTTTCTCTTACATATATGACAAAAATATTGAATTCCATTTAGATCTATACTTGGATGTTGTAGCAATATTACTTGGTACATTTTCTTTAGATACCAAGGCATTATTAGTCATTTCATCCTTGACTAAATTTTCTACTTCATATTCCTAAAGAATATTGACTAAATCATCAAATGTAGTCTCCTTACTTAGAACTTGTAAAGAAGTAACTAAATATTTATAACTTTCTAGAAGTGCTCTCAATGTAACTTGAACAAGAAATTTATCTTCTACCTTTTCTCCCAAAGTCAAAATTTTTGCCTTTATATCTGCTATTTTTTAAAGAAAGATAACTATACTTTCTCCACTATTAACATTTAAAGAATATAATTGAGATTGTAAATTTAAAATTGTTGCTTTGTTTTTCCCTTCAAATATTTTGCATAATGTATTCCATGCATTTGTAGAAGTTTTTGCTCCACTTAAATATGGTTGTATTTCATCAATTATTCCAAATGTAATTAACATGAGTGCCTTTGCATCACTTTCTTCAAATTTTTGTATTTCTCTTTCATCCTCACTAGGTTTTTCCTTTGTTCCATTTACTATATCCTATAGTTTTTCTACAGTAAGAATTGATTTAATTTCATTCTTCCATGATGCAAAATTTGGGCCTTTCAAAAGTTGAGATTTAGAAAGGAAATTTTTTATTGTTTAACATAATGGAGCTCATTTAAATTTCAGAATTC
Source organism: Wollemia nobilis (assembly GCA_028583015.1). Taxonomy (NCBI): domain Eukaryota; kingdom Viridiplantae; phylum Streptophyta; class Pinopsida; order Araucariales; family Araucariaceae; genus Wollemia; species Wollemia nobilis. The sequence goes on along the minus strand of JAQPPZ010016859.1, from coordinate 6,118,751 downwards.
CTTTGAAGTAGTAAACCTTAAATCTCCCAAATTTAAAACTCAAATAAGAAATTTTCAAATTTTAAAATTTTCTAATCCTTTGATGTAGAAATCCTTTTAACTCCCTAATAAATTAAATTTACAAAATTTAAAAAATTTGGGTCTTTCAAAAGTTGAGATTTAGAAAGGAAATTTTTTATTGTTTAACATAATGGAGCTCATTTAAATTTCAGAATTCCTTTGAAGTAGTAAACCTTATATCTCCCAAATTTAAAACTCAAATAAGAAATTTTCAAATTTTAAAATTTTCTAATCCTTTGATGTAGAAATCCTTTTAACTCCCTAATAAATTAAATTTGCAAAATTTAAAAAATTCTTCAAATTTCAAATTTTCTCAAAAATTTAAAATTCTTCATAAATCTTCAATAACTTCAAAAATTAATCTTCAAAAATTTTAATGCTTCAAATAACTTCAAATATCAAACTTTAAAAAATTAACTTAAAGAAAATTTAAATATTATTTGAAGTAGAAAACCTTATCACTCCATACTTTAATAAATATTAAAAACTCAAAAATTAAAAACTTGAAATATTAAATTCAAACTATAGTAGAAAACCTTATAAATCTAACTTAATAATTGAATTACCTAAGGTATTAATCTTCTAGCTTAGGTCTTTAATTTTTTATTAAATTAAGGTAATATCACTTTCCTTATTCTCCTCCTTGTTGGCTTATTGAAATAATGCTTGCCTCTTTAATATTCCTCATGATACCTTCAATAACTTTCAATGCATGTTGAGTGATGTTTGCAAAACATTCAAATAGGTGTAAGAATAGACATTAGGTTAAAAACATTACATGGTCATTTCACGTAAGCATTATATTTCATGCTATGCTGGTCATTTCAATGTAAATGAATGTAAGAAATTTATTTCCACGTTGTATTGGCCGTTTCAATGAAAGACCTTTTGCTGGCCTCTCTTCTCCTTTATTGAAGACTCTTAAGTGGTTGCTTTAGTTGGATATGATTTTGTGACTTCCTCACTACAGTGCTAGTTTCTAAGATGTTTATCCCTTCTTAGACATTCTTCTTTCTTGGTAGGGTTGCTTACCTCTTCTCGATAAAAGGTAACTACTAGGGCTTTGGATGCGTTGCACTTAGCCGACTGTAAATTACTCAAGTTTTATGTGCACTTGCTTATAAGCTTTTTGAAAGCTCATACAAACACTTTCCTTCAATCTATATTCTTATTCATGAACACTTCTCGAATGCAACTCTCTACTTCCTGAGTTCCCTATGAGTGCTTCTTGAGCACTACATTTTACTGCCATAGTTCCCTTACATGAGTGCTATGCTTTACTACCAAAGATAATTTGATTAAACACTTCTTGTATGCTATACTCTATAGTCTAAGTTCCTTAACATGTACACTTTCTTGGGTGCTATACTTTGTAGTCTAAGTTCCTTGACCTGAGTGTTGTTATACTCTATAGCTTACGTTCCTTGATGTGAGTGTTGCTATACACTATAACTTATGTTCCTTGATGTGATAGCTACTATACTTTATAGCTTACGTTCCTTGATGCTAGCATTTCTATACTCTATAGATTTCATTACTTTTCTTAAGCACTTCGAGTGCTATTCTCTATTTCCTATGTTATTTTGTTGTATACCAACCAAACTCAGCTAGAGTTCCTTATGTTGTATATCAAACAAACTCGACTATTATTCCTTATGATTGGGTGTTATTTGAATTGGAAGCTCCTTCTCTATGCTTGGTCTCTTCCAATCTTGGGTGCTCCTTCTCGATGATTGATTTATACTAGGTTTGGGTGATCCTTATATGTGCTTGAGCTTTATCAGGCTAAAACGATTCTTCTCTATGCTCGAGCTTTATCAGGCTCAAATGATTCTGCTCTACATTTGGACTACTATCAGGCTTGGATGATTCTTCTATGATTGGTCACTACTAGGGCCCTTTCCTATTTTTCCTTACTTCAATATTTAATGCACCTTACATGTTATTATTGCTTTATGTTCTTAGCTATAAAATAATCTTTCAATATTAGTAGAAAGTTATAATTTTATTCTTTCCACTACACTCTAGATTCTATTTGAGTTATCTTAAAAACTCCTAATCTTTGGAAGCTTATATTGCTTCTCAATCCTATGAAAACTATGATGCTTCTCAATAACATGAAGATTTGATGCTTCTCTATTATCTGAAATTATTGATGCTCCTCAATTATCTAGGAGCTTTGATGCTCCTCAATCCTATGATGTCTTAGGTCACACCTAAGAACAATATGATTCTCCTCTTTTCTAGAGAATCCAAAAATCAATATCAAGGTGACTATGAATGTCCCCTCATGTCCAACTATATCCTGAGTTAGCTCTCTCAATAAATTCAAGCTAAGTCCTAGTCTTCACTAGTTTTCCTTGAACCAAGTGGAAAGACCCTAGAATCCAAATCAGGGTGACTATTATTTGTCCCCTCAATATCTACTCAATAAACCTTTAAAATAGAGTCCAAGTCTTCACTACTTTCAAAGTGGACAGACTCTAATATTATGGTGGCTCTAAAATATAACTCTATAAAAAATGGATAGAGTTAAGTGGTATCTTTGATACCACTATTGGATTTTAAGCCTAACTATCTACATCACAGGTTCCAACATAAATAAGCCACAATATTATAGGTCAAAATATTAATAATAAAGAGTAGAATTATATATATAAGCAATACAATATATATCCAAGCCAATATAATAATGAAATAACATTCACTTATAATATCAAATATGAATGTAAATGACCAAAATCATTCATGTACATGCATGAAGAATACATACAATAAAAATTGCTCAAAATATGTATACAAGCTTTATTATCAATGCTTGCTATGTGGTGATCGCTACAAACTATTTTTCCTTACATTGAATGGAGCTTTGTCTCCATAATAATGTGACTCTTAAATACTTGTCTATTGCACTCCTCACATATCTGGGAGATGCAACCTTTCCTATTATTGACATTTGGCTTCTCATCTTACCACTAATATACTAGAATCTTCACTCTCTTCTTACATGCGTACTTGACTCTATGACACGTGCACTTCTACATGACTCTTAATCTCTTGCATGCACTCCTAATACAAGACACTTGTGCACATCCTTACATTACATATTTACACACTTACATATATGCAACTTGTGCACTTTCTCTTGATATACACTTGCATCATTACATGACACTTGTGCATATCTTGCACATTAACACTTACATAAAAGGAAAATATAAATCACTCATTTAAACTAAAGACTCACACACTAATATATTACATATTTACATTTGTACCATAAAGGTACCATAGGGGTACATTAGGATGTACCAAATAATGTAATATTCCCGAACACATGTAATTGTTCATTCAACATATTGGATGTCTACTTCTTTTTATTAGTGGATTAGAAATTCAGGGGCAACAAGGCATATAATAAAGAACAAACATCTCCTTTAGGGGTAAAACAAATTACATTTAGGGGAGTGTGTTGTCACTAGAGATAACTCTTATTTATAGGTAGTAGGATATGCAAATATTAGTATTGGATTTTTCTTTTCATGTACTTCATGCTCATATTGTTGGTTCAATTCTCTTGTCCAATTATTGCATGATTCATATGAATAAAAGGGTAGAGTTATATCATGATTGTTGGGTAATTTAGAATATAGACAATGAATTTAAGAGAGTTGCTTCTAGTTGTTGTGATTATCTAGACTAAATGTATAAAATAGAATAAAGATAGACTCACATTTCTTCCTCTCGAAAGAAAGATTTGTGGTTATGGTGGCTCATGCAAATGATGAGAGTTGGAGATGGAATCATAGGCTTGGGTATCTTAGTTATGGATCCTTGAGAAACATGAGTCATCATCATATGGCCATTAGACTTTCTCATATTTCCCTTGTTAGTGATGCATGTGAGAGATATTCTTAGGAAGCATTAGAGGGAGACTTTTCTAAAAGGGACAATGAGACATGCCACTCACCACTTGGAGATCATATATAGTGACATATATGGACCTATTGGTATACTCCCCATTTTTAGAAATAGGTACTTTATCCTTGTAATTGACAAATTTTCTAAATATCTATGGTTATATAATATTTGCACCAAATATGAGGTCTTTGAGAGATGTAAGGGATTCAAATCTCTTATAGAAAATTAGCTAGACAAGATGATCAAGTATCCCAAGATAGATAGGGGAGGTAAAAAAATGAGAAATACCTTTCATAATTTTTTGACTCTTTATAGGATAACATAATGGGATGGCTAAGAGGAAGAATAAGGTAATCATGGAGATGGCATATTGTATGATTTATGCCACGGGGATGGAGCATAAATTCTAGGATGAGGTTGTCACGTATGAAACATACATCATCAAAAGGGTTTCTATTAGAGTTGTCCAAGGTATGATACTTCTTGAGAGGTTGATAGACAACAAGCCAAACATGTATTGATTCCATATCTTTAGGTCTTTAACATGGGGTCACATACCTAAATATCATGAAAAAGGAGGTATAAAAAATTCATAGATACATCATTGTGGGGTATTAATATACCTCTAAGGCATATCATCTATATGATCCTCAAAGGCATAAAATTATTATTTGGAAAGATGTCATTTTTATAAGGTTCTTCAAAAGGGTCCATCCATTCCACCACCCGATATTTTGTTAGAATATCCTCCTATTTATTTAATTTTTTCAACAAGTTCTTTAAATATTATTGTAGGATCTATTCACATTAGAGCACCTTCTTTATCTTCTAGTGATGGTCATAAAGCCATATATTTGATACCTTTATAGGCGATACCAACTATAATACCTCTATTTTCATATTCAGGGCATGTTGAGATTGACACACCATTTTTGAGTGCTCCATCTGTACATGATGAATTAAGTGGTGAGTTTGATTTGGATTCTAATGTTGTTTTACCCTAGAGTGTACCCAATTCTTGTTCAATTCATCCAACACCCAAGTAGGTTTGGATACTTCTATAAGATGCTAAACCTATTATGTCTCTAGAGTGACACCAAAGGGCTTCTTCTGTTAGAATATTATTATAATGTGCACTATGCCTACACTTGTATTATTTCCAGTTTGAGTTGGAGTTATGTGTCTTCTGCATGACACTTGGAGTGGAGATTATGACACTTGTCAAATCTCATTCATAGGCTTGATGCCTATATATTGTATCATATTTTATCAATACATCGTGTCTTTTTGCTATGTCCCAACATCTGGTATCAGAGCGGTGAGATCTGCCTATGGGACCATTAGGGTCTTGAGCTATGAGCTGAGGGAGTATGCTCTCCACTCATTGAGTGGATCAAAAATTGAAAAGATCATCCCTTGCTTTTGGTTTTAGGTTCTACAACACCATTAGTGACCTGTAGCAGGCCCCCCGTAGCAAAATACTCCCACTTGTAGTTGGCCCCCCTGTGTTCACATCTACACATTGCTATGAGCACCAATGCATGTCAATTTTTTAACAAACTCCCGACTCATTATCAGTCATTTAATTTTTTGAGCGACCACCTATGTTTTGGTAAACGTGGTAATTGAAGTCATAAAAGTGGACCAGGGCATTTGATTTGGCAACATAGCCCATTTTTAGTGCCACCATTGCATAGCATTGGACTATTTTCTCCTTACTATTTTCTTGGTCAGAACGTGGTGTTCGATGCAGCCTGGTCAGATGCTACTTCTATGTGTGAGGAGCTGTGTGTAAGGAGGAATAGCAAATATTTTCTTAGAAATTGATGTGCATGAAAACATACGGCCAAACAAATAGTTCCTTCTGCTGATTTCTATTTCCACCTCAGGCTTGTTTGGCTATGGTTGCAATTTCTACATGACAAAGGGCATCGAGGAGATTTTCAACAAAGTTTTTTTTGTTGTTGCAGTACTCACATTCTCTATTTTTGAAATCCCTATGCTTTGCTCACTGATTACTCAGTGCTAGTATGGAAAGCTTTGACGTGACTTGCAGATCTAACTCATATTTTATGTGTGGGATTTTTTATTTTTGATGTTTCATTAGTAATAGTAGTATGTCCTTCTGTATTCATCCGCACTGTTGAATCATTGGTCATGCAACCTGTAGTGACATCCCCACACACGTAAGTCTCAATGGTGAGTTATGATATGCCCTATGTATTAGACTTTGGTTTGGTGGGAATCAAATACTATCTGTGGAAGGAGGTGAACAAAGCTTGGAGTGGATGTGATATTGTTAATGCCCTTGGCCCCTGTCATATCGATTGTGGAAGCCACACAACATGCAAGCATCTCGGGTGGAGCTCGTCGTAGTGCTCATGATCTTGGATTGCTCTTAGTATTTGACTTTAGAACCATTACTTTCTAATCATCGGGACTCTAACGATGACATCGCTCAGCAAAGCATTTTGGATCTGATATACTGTAGAGATGCATTTAGATCTATTTTTTTGGTATCCATTGGAAAGATCTAGATCCATAAAAGACAACCTTAAAAATTTAAACAGTGTTGGATGCCAAGGAGTACATTAAAACAATGGCATTCTATGGTTTGACAAATAATTTCCGTCTAGCAACATTGTCCCAAGTGTTCCCATAGTGTAACTACCCATTCATGGCTTGTGGCTCATGTTTTCTATTCATAGCTTATGGTTGAGTTCCAAATTGCTTGCGTGGAGGTGTTGTAGAACGATTTTTTTATTGCGATCCGGTCTAGTATTTGTGGTGCTATTTTCCTTTGGTGGTGCATGTACGTGGGATCCTATGACAAGAAAACAAAAATCTGGACCAAGATGAAGTAGGACAAAACCTTGTGCACTCTAGCATCAACAATGATGCCAACTGCATCTTTACATTACTGCACATCAAAAATTTAGCGTGGCAGAATTGTTTACGATTTTGTAAATTTTTGCTATTTCCTGTTGATTGTGGGTGGATAAATCTCTGCCGTTGTGGAGCGACTTCAAATTGGAGCACGTCACATCGATCTCTATAACTTTCAACAAGAACTGGGATAGAAGTTGGCAAAAAATTTGCTAAAGCTTCTTGACATTCATTCCAATAGCCTGTTTTTTATTCTTTCGTGCTATATCTTGAGTTTGATGTACCCGATGAAAATAGCTGATTTTTTTTCTCTCTGCCAGTATTATGTTCTTTATTTGTTCAAGGCACAACATAGTAACACTAGCCAACTATCCCCAGTGGTGATCTGATGTTGAAAATAGGTTGAACGTATAAATCGTTCCATTGCACTCAAATGAATTATTTAGCTGGATATGGCTCCCATGATTCATATTTTCTCTGTGATTCATTTCCTCTCTAATCGGAGCCTTTTCGTGACTCACCATCTCTACCATAAGTGTTTTTGACACCGCTGAGCTTTCGGCATTTGTGACAAATTCAAGCTCCAATTGTCATTTTGGGCATTGAAAGAACTCAAATTTTTAGTTGGCATCATAAAAGTCAAATGTATTGATGCCTTGTTTGAAGCAAATCAACTTTAATAAAGCCCGTGAATACATTTAAAGCACAAAATAAAGCATAATTTTTATATTTTTTTTATATTTCAAGGGGCATGTTATTTTAAAATGGTTAGATTTATTGGTCAAATTCATTTTTGAAGGGTGCTTTTTCTGGTAGCACATCCTATAAAAAATCCCAAGTTAAGCATCCTTTTATAGAGTACAACTCGAATGGGTGATCATTTGGGAAGTCCCGAAGCAGCACACATTTTGAGGGTTCTTGTTTTTTACCCTTTTGAAGCAATAATTTGTATCCGACTATAGGCTTATATATAGTTGTTGGAAAGGATTTTTTGAGGGGGATCTATTGGTGCAGTCATTTTCCAATTCTGAAACTATTTGCTATGCTGCATTATGGTTTGAAATTCAAAATGTAAAACATAGTGCATTTTTGGTTGCATATGACACTCTTGAATAGAAAATTTGGCAAACTAGAAAGGGGCTCATTTTTAATTCATTGAAGGAATATTAGGCCAAGATATTCATTGAAGTTGATAAGTTTAAAGGCATTATTATCATTGAAGGCATTGATATTGTATCATCTTTTGAGGTATGTTTGGGGCTATATTTTAGCCAAATTTTCTAATAAAATCATCAACTCAAGGGGTGATTTAGGGCCCCTTGTCCCTTGTTGGTGGAGTCATTTTGTGGCATTGTCTTGGCCACATAGTGTTTGTTGCTTGCCTCTCCTCATTTGAGCTTGTTCTTCATTTTATGCTTGCTATAACCCTTGCATGTTTTTGGGGTTTATATAATTGTAATCAAGTGTAGTCCCTTTGCATATACACACTTGACCTTTTTTTGCAACATCTAAAAGCAAGAAAGAACACAAGCACCTTGTCATAACATCCAAGAACTTGAAACTTTGGCACACTATTGTAACAAATTCTCAAAAGGCAAGCAAGCAAGCATTGTAATAAATAGTTTCAATTCTTACTCTCTTTGGGTGGAAAAGGGCACTTGTGTTCAAGTTATCCTTCCCATTGTTGGAACCACTCAGTGATTCAGAGTGGAAAAACTAGGTAAACCCTCTTATGGATTTTAAGTGGTGTACCCTATATTTTTTTTAGGGCTCTAATTTGCATTTGTGTTTCTTATTTCATCCTTTGTTGAGCTCCTTCTTCTCTCAATCATTTTCTAAATAATGGCTACTACAAATCTACTAAGTGGACTCACTAAAAAGCTTGAAGGAGCTCACTCTTTTCTAAATTGAAAATATGAAATGGAATCTATCTTAATGATGAATGACATGTGGAATTTTGTAAGATATAGAAAAAATGATGAAGACCCACTCACAACACCTGAATACCCAACATAAAAGGCACTATTTGAAAATAATTCTAATATAGCTTTAAATATCATCAAAATAGCTACAAGAATTCAATGTAGAGAAACTGTAAGAGTTGCAACTACACCCAAACAAGCTTAGGATGCTCTAATAAGATTGTTTGATAGGCCAAGTCAAGACAACATTCTGTATCTAAAAAAAATATTGTACAATATATGTATGAAAGGCTCACTTATAAATTACCTTATGGAAGTGAAGTCTATTAGGAATGATTTCTTAGTTTCTGGTAAAAATCTTGATGATAATGAGTTGATTCCTATAATTTTACATGGCCTTCCTTCCAAATTTCACTCCTATGCTACCATGTTAGATCTAAGTGGTAAAAAAATGAATTCATCACTTGAGGAGATTGAGATTCTACTTAAGAAACATGAGTAAGCCCTAATAAAAGATGAATAAATTGAATCCTCATTAGCAACTTTTGCCACCAAGGCATCCTTATAGCCTAGAAAAAACAAGGGTCCAAATCAACAACATCAAAATTAGACAGAAAGACAACATCAGAGATACCCACAACAACCACATCAGCAACAACATCAACAAGCATGTCAATAGTACCAACATCAGCCATGTCAGTAGTACCAGCAACAACCACATCAACAATAGCCACAATAGTATAATCAATAGCCAAATTGTTAGAGTTACTATAGTAAATCTACTATTACCTCATTTGGTAATTACTTTCTACCCTAGGTTAGTTACGCTAACAATAGTTGTTAGCATCTTGTTAGCGTTATTTAGGGCTCATTATTGTTATTTTATTCCGCTTGTAATGGGCTAACTATAACCTACGCTGTATATTTAATCATTCATTTATTAATGGTAAACTATCTTAGTTACATGGTATCAGAGCTAGCAGCTCTGGGATCATTTGTAGCCTCGAGATGTGGTCAAATTTCTAGCGAGCTGGGCCGATCCATAAATCTATACTATGGAGAGCTGATGACTAAGATGTGGATATTGATCTGCTAGCGGATTTGACTGCACTATGAATAGCTGATGACTAAGACATGGACATTTATCTGCTAGCAGATCTGACTGCACTATGGAGAGTTGACGATTAAGATGTGGATATTGATCTGCTAGCGATAGATTTGATTGCGACTACATGGAAATATGAAACCTGTGAAGGAAATTTGACCTAGACATGGGATGCGATCGAGATCTATTGCGGATGATATGGTAAGCATCAGATGACATTCTATTGCTGACCTATAGTGACCTAGCATCAACGTGGATATTGATCTGCTAGTGATAGATTTGATTGCGACTACATGGAAATATGAAACTTGTGAAGGAAATCTGACCTAGACGTGGGATGCGATCGAGATCTGTTGTGGATGATATGGTAAGCATCGGATGATATTCTATTGCTGACCTATAGTGACCTAGCATCAACGTGGATATTGATCTGCTAGCGATATATTTGATTGCGACTACATGGAAATATGAAACCTGTGAAGGAAATATGACCTAGACGTGGGATGCGATCGAGATCTGTTGCGGATGATATGGTAAGCATCGGATGACATTCTATTGTTGACCTATAGTGACCTAGCATCAACGTGGATATTGATCTGCTAGCGATAGATTTGATTGCGACTACATGGAAATATGAAACCTGTGAAGGAAATCTGACCTAGACATGGGATGCGATCGAGATCTATTGTGGATGATATGGTAAGCATCATATGACATTCTATTGCTGACCTATAGTGACCTAGCATCAATGTGGATATTGATCTGCTAGCGATAGATTTGATTGCGACTACATGGAAATATGAAACCTGTGAAGGAAATTTGACTTAGACGTGGGATGTGATCGAGATCTGTTGCGGATGATATGGTAAGCATAGGATGACATTCTATTTTTGACCTATAGTGACCTATCATCAATGTGGATATTGATCTGTTAGCGATAGATTTGATTGTGACTACATGGAAATATGAAACCTGTAAAGGAAATCTGACCTAGATGTGGGATGCGATCGAGATCTATTGTGGATGCTATGGTAAGCATCGGATGACATTCTATTGCTGACCTATAGTTACCTAGACCTTACCACCACCAATGGACACCCAGATGCACTAACGTGACATGGATAGACTCCATGGACAACACCATGGTTGATCTTCTTATCCACGATTGATCAAACAAGACACTTGAATTGAACACGCAGTGAAACATGACTGACACAGATAGAATATTAGGCATGGGTAGACAAAACTAAAGGCAAAGCTAACTACCCGTAGGTAGTCGATTCATTAAGTGAATTTTTTTCTTTTTAAACCACTATTTGTTTCCCCCATAGTGCCTATGGGATAATGGCTCGAAGCATTTTTCCTCAATGTGCTTTTAGACGAATGTAAGAAGGCTGAATGATTGTGGGAGATCGATTGCACCTATTGGTAATTGTTGACATGGACGTTATTTTCTACCTCGTGTGATCACCAACGAAGGCCACAATATGGAAATTTATGGTCACGTAGCATAGATAAATTAAAGTATTTTTGAGATAATTCGCTCTAATATCTCACTGCACAACAAGTGGAGAGAGCAGAACGACGGTTGGTGAACTCTTGACGTTTCTTGTAAGACTATTTTATCACCAACAACGTGAACATCGAGCGACATACTGTCACACATTTGACATCATTGTTCTCTACTAGACTCCTCCACACAGGTCGGGCCATGCAAGTAGAAATGTGCAGGTCTCTCGGTGTGCAAGATTGAATTGCTGGATTTCATCAATCTCAAACAATGATTATAATGGAGTTTTTTTGTAGGATCTGTCATTCTTTATTGACGTTGAGGTGACATTGTGCGTAGAAGCGACAACAAGCCACTGTGTGCACGGGAGGCTCTGGGTAGCCTTGCAGTGAGGAGGCACCACCGCAATAGAAGGAACGTCAAAGAATCACCTGCTCAATGGAGTGCCATCGATGGAGAAAAGAGAAGGTTGGCCATCGTGCTACCCGCTCCTGCAACCTAGGGAGCCAACAAATAAGGGATTTTTCCCTTAATTTTTCACCGACGCGCTTGTTGCTACCAAGAGCGTCATCAAAGGATAATCAAGAGCTCTTATCCTTAGAGCTACCAAGGGAGTGGCTAGCCTGTTTGGCTATTCGGGCCAGCCAAGGCCACTACGCATGAGGTTGATGGTTCAAACCGTGCGCACACTGCAAAGTTTATTTTTGCACCAAGGTAGATTTCCCTTATGAATTATTATTTTTTAATGGATTAATTTTTTTATTTTTTTAATCAAATTTTTATTTAAATTGATTATTTAAAGTAATTAATTATTAAATTTCATTAAATAAAAATTTAAAAAAATGGAACACAAACATTTGCAATTTTTTATTTTGCAAATTGTATACAAAGCAAAATCATAGCAACACATAGCCATCACTCCATTTTTTATTTAAGGAAGCTTTGTAAAGCAAAAGCCTTAGTGGCTTTATAGTTGCAATTTTTATGCACTAAGGGGGAGATAACACCAATTTTGCCTTCAAAGCACCATTGCACACCTTTTAGGCTTCATAAATAGCAAAATAATTTTTTTTGTTTGAAGTCATTGTAATAAAAGGGGGATTATTCTGGTGACATTTTTGTCAAAGAGGCAAGTTTTTGTAAAAGCTCAAGAAGATTTCTAGTTGCATTTCTTTTGCACTAAAGGGAGATATAAATTTTGCAAAAACAAGGGGGAAGACTTATAAGGGTGCATTTTCGGTAGTGACCGACACCTTAGTCAAATTATTTTTTACAAAATTTCATTGTAAAAGGTGCATTTTTAGCAAAGATCAACACCTTAAAAATGGGAAGATCAAAGAAAAAGCAAGCCCCTAAACAAACTGATGATGTTGAAAAATTAGTTAAAGGTCCTTAATTTCCACCAGATATGGAAGGAATGGATTTTTATGAGGATGAAAAATATTCTACACTACGCAGTGGTGTAAAATCCATTCTCAAATATTTTGAAGATTTTGAAGACCTTCAGAAGAATGGTGTTCAAATCCCTATAGGCGTCATAAGGGCAGTCTACATATCATTGATTTCTCTTGATATTGCCCAACGTAAAGTGTATAGGGACTTTAGTGAGGAAACAAAGGTCAAACCCCTAATGGTCGATGCTTGTAGTGACACAAGTGACCTTCAGCCCATGGTGGTGAATGCTTGTTGTGACACATGTGACCTTGAGACCATGATGGCCAATGCTTTTTGTGATATAGGCGACCTCATACCTTCTATGGTAGATATCAGTTGTAGCATAGGTGATCTCATCATAGTAGCATATTTTGCTTGTGACACTAGTGACTTAAAAACTGAACCTCCTAAAAATGGACTCCATAATCTCATCAATAGCGAAAAATGTAATATTGTTAAAAGCATTAATGAAGATGATGAAATTGGGTGTTTTAAAAAACACACCAAAGGATTTGGTTTGAAAACGATGAAGAAATGAGATTCAATGGTGAGATATTAGGTAAACAGAAACAAGGCATTAAAACTATGATAATGCTAAATATCAAGGCAAGGAATGAAGGCCTTGGCTATACTGGACATGCAAGTACCAGTAATTCTATGTTTGTAAAACCTAAATCTCCTCCATCTCCTAAAAAGCATTGTTGCAGTCATTGTGGAAAGGAAGGATATGTTGCAGCTAAGTGTTGGAGACTACATCCTTATGATTCATGTGGATGTACGAATCACTCTTCTTCAAGTTGTTGGTACAAACTGAAAATGGCCAACAAGGTTCATATTGATTTTGGATGGACAGATCACACACAATGGACCATGATGAAAGAAATGTTGTATGGCTTCTACCAAAAAGGTAAAACCTATGGTAGACCCCAAGGAAAATCCAATGATAGACTGAGTGGTAGTCCTAGAGACAATGACCTAGAGACAAACCTAAAGACAGACCCAGAGACAAAGTTCTAGAGGCAGATCTATAGGAAGATCCAGAGGTAATGATCCAGAGGCAGATTCACAAGTAGATCTAGAGATAGACCCAAAGGTACAAATCCATAGGTATGCTTAGAGCCAGAGCCAAAGCCATGAGCTAGAGCTAGAGTCGAAGACAAAGCACAAGCCACCATTCTTTCATTTCTCTTCTTCTTCTTCATTGTATTGGGGTAGTTATATACTTTACCCAAATATTGTTGTATGGGGGGATGTTAGCATAGCTAGTAGATATTTCATTACCCAAATAATGTAATAAGGGGGGATGTTAGAGTTACTATAGTAAATCTACTATTATCTCATTTGGTAATTGTTGACAATTCTGTCACATTACACAAGGGGTAGAAAAAAATAAAAAAAATTTCTTTTGTAAAGTGTTTCTTTTGTTGCTTCAAAAGCATTTGTAAGTGTTGCAGCAATTTTGGCTTTCAATGCCATCCCCTTGTACACAGAATGAAGAAGGAAAAGCTTCGTTGCCAAATAGGCCAAAGAAAATAGCTTCGCCAAAAGTGAGAAATGTGGTAACGATATCGCGACATGAAAACGGTCGCGATATCATGACAAGTCACATTTTCACGACCGACAAAGAAAGAGGCAGAGCCAAAGAGAAAAGTCGTTGCGATATCGCGCATGTCACGTTTTCGCGATCGATAGCGAGAAGAAGCGCCAGGGCGAGAAAGTCGTCGCGATATCGTGCATGTCGCGTTTTCGCGGCCGACAGCAAGAAGAAGCGCCAGGGCGAGAAAGTCGTCGTGATATCGTGCATGTCACGTTTTCGTGACCAAAGGCAAAGAGAAAGCACCAAGAGAGAAAAGCGTCGCGATATCGCGACGTGTTGCATTTTTGCGATGCAAGAAGAGGAACCATGCTGAAGGCATAAAGGTGTTGCGATATAGCGACATGTCGTAGAATCGCTACCGAAAGCGAGGAAGAGCCAAAGAATGAAAAACGGTCGCGATATCATGACGTGTCGTGAAATCATTGGCAAAGTCAAGGGGAAAGTGCCAAGAGAGAAAAGCGTCGCGACATCGCGACATGTCGCATTTTCACGACTTAAAGCAACAAAAGAAGACAAAGACATAGACATGTCATGACATCGTGACATGTCATATTTTCATGATGCAACAAGAAGAATCAAGCTGAAGGCGAGGAAACGTCGCGATATCGCGACATGTTGCTTTTTCACGATGGGCACGCGCTTCAAGCCGGGTATCTTCCTGAGATAATTAAGTGCCTTGTAAATGCATTCTTTCTTGCCCAATAAGCTCGTTGTTCTTTTTTGGTAATTGGAAGCGAAGTGTCAGTCCCTAAAGGAGAAGTTCGACGAGCATGGTGGCCACTCGAGCATTGCACCAGGGATACTCAGGCGGTTCATCAATGCATATTTCCACGGTTGACCCGGTCACAGTTACCTGTTATGGTAATGGATTAGAAAGCTCAGTATCGAAGGCTGCGAGAAGCTAACTTCTTAGATCTCAAGAAAATACTTTGCCATTCTATGTAATAATGACTTAGAGGGTCGGGTCCTCTATAAAAACCCAAATTTTATAATGTAAAAGGGGGGGAACTATCTGCTGGAAAGCTACTGTAACTTGATGTCCTGCATTTAATACTAAAGATATTTTGTGCTCTATTTCTCTCTTTTATGCTGCCTTTTGTGCTTGATTCTTCTATCTCTCTTTGTTTGTAGACTGAGATGCTGAACTTTGCGTCCGGGGTGCAATCAAGGACAGTGTCTTGAAACTCATTCGAAAGGATACATAGGAGTTAGAAAAATGTCATATAAGCTTTCTTTTATGTCGCCTGATGGGTCATGGTTTCTGTTATTCCCTTGTCTTAATCGTTGTTACTCTGAACCCTGAATTCCAGCGAGAGAGAAAGAACCCTGTGAACTTGTCCAGAGGATACATAGGAAAGCGAGTATCACATTTCTTTCATTTATTCTTGGTGTTCTTTGCTGCTATTCGAGTTGTCAGTTAGTGATCGTGCTTCCTGTTCTCTCCCACCTCAAATCATCAACCTCTCTCCCTTAACCCTTTTATTTCTTTCTCTAACCCTACTCCTTTTTTGTTTCTTTCTCTAACCCTACTCCTTTTATCTCTTTCTTGTACTCTTGTCTTAAAACACCCAAGTAGTTTAGCATAGGAGCCGACCTTTCTCCGAATATCAGCATGAGGGGCATCTCTTCCCCTTGGCCTTTCAATGTTGGTCGCAGGTCCAGGGCACACAAACCCATTGAAAGTCCTTTCCTGTGCAGATTTGATGACCAACAATAATTACTTTCTACCCTAGGTTAGTTACGCTAACAATAGTTGTTAGCATCTTGTTAGCGTACATTATTTAGGGCTCATTATTATTATTTGAGTTCTGCTTATTATGGGCTAACTATAGCCTACGCTGTATATTTAATCATTCATTAATTAATGGTAAACTATCTAATAAGGAGCCTCAAACCAACAATCAAAAAAGCTATGGCTATTGTGGCAAATGGAATCATAATGTCACTAATTGCTATTAGAGAAAAAGAGATCAAAGGGGTCTAGAAGATAATAATCTCAACACATTGTATGCAAAAAACCAAGTTAATGTTGAAGAAAAATATTGTTGGTATATTTATTTTGGGGCAGCAAAGCACATGACAAGAAGGCAAGATTGGTTGAACAAGGTTCAACCTACTTCTAATAAATTCATTAATTTTGGTGATGAAATTGCCCTTACCATTGAAGGTGTTGGGGAGGCACCACTTGCTTTACATGATGGGAATAATGTTCCTGTAACATATTTTTTGTAGTTCCTAGTCTTAAAAGAAGCTTTCTTTCTATTGGGCAGCTTACAGATAAGGGCTATACTATCTATTTTTAAAAATACAAGTGCTATATTCAGGAACCAAATGGCACTATCAAAGCCATGGGAATAAAAATTATGGTGTTTGCTACCTCCTTACCAAATCTATAACTCAAACATATTTGCATACAACTACTACTTTTTATTTGGAGTACATGTGGCATGAAAGAATGGGGCATTTAATTTTTTATAATCTTTAAATGATGGCAAGGAAAGGTTTAGTAAAAGGACTTCCACATCTTAAGGAGTCGAAATATTTTTGTGAGCCATGTGTTATAGCCAAAAATCATAGACAACCATTTGAGTCAGGAAAGGCTTGGAGAGCCAATAGACCATTAAAATTGGTTCATTCAAACATTTGTGGGCCAATGTCCGTTCAATATTATACTGGGGTTAAATACTACATCATATTCATTGATGATTACAACAGAAAGGTATGGATATACCTAATTCAATACAAATGGCAAGCCCTTGATAAGTTCAAGGAATTCATGGCACTTGTTGAGAGATAAAGTGGCTACCAAATATCCACCTTAATATCAGATAATGGTGGAGAATATTTCTCTAATGAATTCTTCAATTTTTGAAAGTACCATGGGATAAAAATGCAGTTCACAATTCCTTATATCCCTCAACAAAATGGAGTAGTTGAGAGGATGAATCAAACAATCACAAATAGGGCAAAGTCAATTTTACTTGCTGCTACATTGTCTAACTCATTTTGGAGAGAAGTTGTTCTTACTGTTGCATACTTGACTAATAGGTCATACACTAAGGCCTTACATGATAAAATACTTGAAGAAGCTTGGGGTGGAAGGATGCCCTATGTGGGCCATTTCAAAGTCTTTGGATGTAATGCCTATGCTCACATTCCTCATAAGAAAAGGAAGAAGTTTGATTATAAGAGCCAAAAATGCATATTTTTTGGTTATAGTGATAGTGCCAATGCCTATAAGTTATATGAGCCTATTTCCAAGAGGATATTTCTATCTAGGTGTGTTAACTTTCATGAGCATCCCCCATTTAATCCTCCTCCTATGGCCCCCAATTTGGAATTAACTAATAAAACTGTTGCTCCCTTGATACATACAATATCATCTACTCCTTCCTATTCACTCATAAATCAAGAAATACCTCCAAATGAAGAACTCCCCAAAATTGATCCATATCATCCATCTCCTTCTACTCCTCCATATAATTATCAAGAAATCATCCAATACTTTATCTAAGTGGGTTCAAGCCACCATAGAAGAAGCCCAAAGTCATTTTAGCACTTATACAGGTAAAAGGCCTTCAACGCTAAGACACCATGTGAATTATGCCCTCATGGCCAAAGTCCTTAGCCAACCTAAACCTTCTCATATCAAAGATGCACTTGGTGATCCTAAATGGGTTCTTGCCATGGATCAAGAATTGGATTCAATTGAAAGGAATCACACTTGGGAGTTAATTTATTTACCCCAAGGCAAATATACCATTGGCACAAAATGGGTGTACAAAACAAAATATAAAGTAGATGGCTCACTAGATCACTATAAGGCTCACCTAGTAGCTCAAGGCTATAAATAATAAGAGGGAATTTATTATGAGGAGACTTTTTCTCCTGTGGCAAAGATGACTACAATCCACACAGTTATTGCTTTGGTAGATCAAAAACATTGGCCTATCTATCAGATGGATGTTAAAAGTACATTTCTCAATAGACACTTGAAGGAGGAAGTGTATGTGAACCAACCACCAGGGTACACAGTTGAAGGCCAAGAAAACAAAGTCCTCAGATTGAAGTAAGATCTATATGGGTTGAATCAAAAACCCCGAGATTAATAAAGATTGACTCCTATTTCATCAACCTTGGTTTCACTAGATCTGCAACAAAATCTACTCTCTATGTGAAACATTGGAAAAACCACATCATTTTGGTTACATTGTATGTGGATGATCTTCTCATTACAGGTGATGACACAGAATGAATAAGGTTGCTCAAGGAGAACTTATGCAAAATTTTTGAGATGACATACATAGGAATCCTCCATTATTGCTTAGGCATAGAGGTATGGCAACCTGGTAAGATTTTTATCTCATAGGCTAAATACATTCAGTCTATTTTGGAGAGGTTTCGCATGGAGGAGTGTAAGCCCTCCCTCACTCCCATGGAAACCAGGTTGAAATTGGTTAATAGTTATGATGAAGAAAGGATTGATGGCACCCTTTATAGGTAGCTAGTTGGAATTTTGATCTACTTAACTTCAACTATATCATATAAGTCCTATTCAGTTGGTCTTATTTCTAGATTCATGCAAGATCCTAAGAAGAGCCATTGAATAGTAGCTAAGAGGATTTTGAGATTCCCCAAGGCCACACCTCATCATGGCCTTATGTATACATCATGTAATGATTTTTATTTTATTGGCTACACAAATTCATATTGGGCTAGTTGTCCTAAAACTAGAAGATCCACATAAGGTTATTGTTTTCAGTTGGGCCAGGGTTCTATTTCATGGAGCACCAAGAAGCAAAACACAGTTTCATTATCTTCAATAGAGGCTGAATATAGAGCAACAATTGAGGCAACTAAGGAGGCAATTTGGTTGAGGTAATTACTTCAAGACATTGGGCTATTCATAGATGGTCCAATATATATATATATATATATATATATATATATATATATATATATATATTATGATAATCAAAGTACCATCAAGATGACCAAGAATCTAGTTTTCCATCCCATAACAAAGCACATTGAGATCCATCATCACTTCATCAGATAAATGGTCCAAGAAGATATTATACACATGGAGTATGTACCAAATCAATATCAAGTGGCTGACATCTTCACCAAGTCACTTGGGCAAGATAAGTTTTCTCAGTTTAGCAAATTGCTCTATGTATGTAATAGAAGTCAACATTAAGGAGGAATGTTATCTAATGTTGACTTATTTTTTTCTATAGTTAGGATAGTGCACATTAAGGGGGAATGTTAGAATATTATTATAATGTGCACTATGCCTACACTTATATTATTTCCAATTTGAGTTGGAGTTATATGTCTTCTGCATAACACTTGGAGTGGAGATTATTACACTTGTCAAATCTCACTCATAGGCTTGATGCCTATATATTGTATCATATTTGATCAGTACATCGTACCTTTTTGTTATGTCCTAACATCTTCTTGAGAATTTCTATTAAAGGTTGATAATTTTAGAGATCCTCTTACATGTTCTTAGGATAAGGGTTGACCATAGTGGGAATATGTTATGCTTGTAGAGTATAAGTCCTTGATAAAGAATAGGACATGGGATCTTGCTCCTTTTTTGAAAGGGAAGAATGTGGATGGATGTAAATGGGTTTATATGACCAAATAGAATTTGGATGGTGTTGGATGCAAAAGCATAAGGGATGTGTTGTTGCTAAGGGATTCTCTTAACAAGAGGGGGTTGGCTCTTCAAAGACATTTTCTCTAGTTCCTAGGATAGATTCTATTAGGTTGATTCTTTCTATAGTTGCTTCCTTTGGTTGTAAGGTACATTAGATGGATGTGAAGGGTGCCTTCCTACATGATGAAATTTATGAGGATATCAATATATAAAAACTATCTAATTTTTATCTTGAGGGTCCCACTTCTTTGGTTTGTTGATTGATTATGTGTGTATTTAAACAAACACACCACACTTGGTATGAGAAGATCCACTCCTTCCTTGGTTGTGGGTTTCAATGATATGTGATCAAATATGATTTTTATATCAAATATCATGATGGGGAGACCTCAATGATTGTTCTCTATGTTGATGATATTCTCAGTATAGATAACTATCTTGCCTTTATTTAGGATAGAAAGTCATGACTTCTTACTTCGTTTAAGAAGAGAAATTTTGGGCTCTTGCATTATTTCTTAGTGATTCAAATTGATCAGATTACTTCCAAGATTACTAGTTCACAAGTTAAGTATTCATTGGATCTTCTTCAGTGCTTTCATATGGGGGATTGTAAGTTTTCTTAGACTCCTTTCACTCCACAATTAAATATTTGAGATAACTATATGACTCTTTTGGTGGATGCCACTTTGTATCAGTATCTTATGGGAGGTCTCCTTTATATTACTCACTTGTGATCCAATATAGACTTTGATTTTAACTATTGGTCTAGGTACATGTAGGCTCCTACAGAGAGTCAATGGACTATGACCAAGAGGATTATTAGATACATCATAAGTAATTACTAGATGGGTATTCATTATTCAATTGGTTTACCTCCAATTTTGATAGGACTTTTAGTTGTTGATTAGGTTGGTTATTTGGATGAGCAATAATCCACCATGGTATTTATGTTCTATTTGGGTTCCAATCTTGTTTACTATATCTCATTCTTCCATGAAAGCTAAATATTTTGTTGTCAACAAGGCAACTAATCACCTTAAATGGACCCATGAGGGATATTATAGTGGTAAGCCGTTAGGTTTTCATCTAGGAGATCCAAATTTAAACCTCAATATGAGGGGAATGAGGCCCATCATAAAAATCCACACTTACCCTAACATTTTCAAGTTCAAACCTTGGTAAGAAAGGACCATGACCCCTCATTAAAAACCATGTAAACTCAATTTACTTAAGACCTATGATGGATATCATAACAATAATTCCTTGGGTTTTCATCCAGGAGAACCAAGTTCAAACCCGATACGAGGGGATTGGGACCCCTCATAAAAACCCATGCAAACTCAAATTTTTGACCCATAAGGGATACCATAGTGGCGAGTCCTTAGGTTTTCATCTAGGAGACCCAAGTTCAAACCCTTTTATGAGGGTACTAGAACCCCTCATAAAACCCATGTAAACTTAATTTTTTTACCATTAGGGATAATGTAGTGGTAAGTCCTTGGGTTTTCATCTTGGAGACTCAAGTTCAAACCCTGGAACAAGGGAGCTAGGACCCCTCATAAAAACCCATGTGAAATTTATTTATTTTTAGACCCAAGTTCAAACCTTGGTAACACGGGAATGGGACCCCTCATTGAAACCCGTGTAAATGAAATATTTTTAGACTCATAAAGGATATAATAGTGGTAAGTTCTTGGGTTTTCATCCAGGAGATCCAAGTTCAAAACATGGTATGCGAGGACCAAGACACCTCATAAAAACTTACATAAACTCATTTTTTATCAAATGATATTAGCTTAACCGGTTAGATTACTCAACATTCAAGGAGGAGACCCAAGTTTGAATCTTGCCAAATGATACAAGGATGATATCCAAGTTGTTGTAATACCACTACATGGTGATGATGTAATAATCATGGGATCCATTTCAATCTCCTATAACTAATTGAAAAAAACCAAGCACCTTTGATGGATATTCATAATTCTAGAGCATGCAAACATTCCTCAAACATGTCCAATCACTTTTTGACGTGACAATAAAATCACCATATACCTCATTTACAATATACTATTTCATTAATGGACCAAGCATATTGATATTTGGATGCATTATGTGAGACAAATTTATGCCCATAGGATGCTTGATCTTGTTTTCATGCCATAAATAGTATAAGCAGTGCATATCCTAACCATAGTTATACCCGAGGTTCCTTTTATGTGGTTATAGAAGCTACTTGGTGTGGAAGAGTGTCCCTTAAGGAGGGATAATAAATAAGTATCTCCCTATTCAATTTAAGAGGGGTTTAGAAGTATGTGGTGATTAAGATTCACTTGGGCCATGATCGACTTGGTATGGTATTGTATATGTAAGACCTTTGGGTCCTTATAAATATTGAACAAGTTATTTTTGTAATATTCTATTATTTTAAACCTAAAATCCAATTACTTAACCTTGACCTAAATGTGACTTGTATATGGGTATAAATACCCCATTGTCCCAACCATTTTAACATTAGTTAAAGTGTATTCTAGTTTGCTATAGTAAGATTATTTGGTGTCCATGGACACCCCTTACATCATGTGCATTAATTTATGTATTTATTTTTCATCATTATTGTGTAATATGTTGATTCTATTTTTTTCTAGAAACTACTATGAAATCCTACATATTTGGCCTACCCCACCAATTGCAAAGAGACACATTACTAGTTTGCTAGTAAAAAAGGCTCTATTAAGTTTTTTTCAAAATTAGAGTTTTCAAAGGGTTTCCCTTTCCATTTTACATCTATTTAGTCACATTGAGCTATTTGGGTGCCACCGAGATTTAAACCTTGGTGTCAACTACATCAACTTTTTGTCTCGAATGTTGAACCAAGGACCCATTGGCTAAAGGATCTATTAAGTTAGTGAGATGTTTTATCATATAGAACATGAAAAAATCACTTAAAACATTTTATAATGATTCTAAAGCACCATGATATTTTTTAGAAACACAAAAATCCTACATAAATATGTCAAGCAAAAGAGAGCAACATAGACTTCCCAATCGCTTTTGATCCTATAAGTCAAAGTTTTTTTTTTTTAATTGATTATTTGGGATTGAAAATGGTCACACCCATATTACATCATGACCACATAGTGGAATTACAATAGTTTGGCAATTATGCATATATGGTTTGGCAAGATTCAAACCTATATCTCCTTGAAAGTTGGGGAATATAGTTGATTGAGCTCATACCATTTGATAAGTCAAAGCTGATTTTTACTGCTAATATTTTGGAAAATAAATATCGTCTTTTTTATTTAAGGATATCTATAACAAGCAAAAATATGACAAAATGACAAGTAGAGGCTACCTACCTTATAATCCTTCTTGGTAGCAAGGCCGTTATTCCTGCCAATATCATAGTGTTATTAATACCATATATGGAAAGGAGCAACATCAACCTAAACAATAACACTCTTAATCAAAGTTTGGGCTATCATAAGCTCATATGGTATGTTATAGACTATGTGCAATATATGAGTCTTCTAATACCTAAAAAAATGAAGTAGGTTTACTGCAAGGAGAAAGAATTATGCAAAAGAAAGTTAGTGAAAGTGGTTATCACAAATGAATGCCTAGGTTATAGGGAAGGGGAAACACACTTTGATTTGGGTGGTATTCCCTTCTTAGGTATGCCACATCCTCAAAGAGATTTGTATATTATTAATAGTGGTGTCCATGATAGTCCAATATGTTTGGACAATATCAATTGGAATTAGTGCAATTGGTTATATTCCTCAATGTTCAATGAGGAGACCCAAGTTTGAATCTTATCAAATGATATATGCATAATTGCCAAACTATTGTAGTACCATTACATGGTCATGATGTAATAATGGTGGGACCCATTTAAATACAATATAACCAATTAAAATATGTTTGGACCATAAATTTCATTTGCTTTAATATTCAAAGTTAGTACATATGGGATGGCTTTTATCAATGTTTGTGTGCAGAGTACATGATCACAACCTAGCTTTAGAAACCTTGATGTTAACCACAAAAAATCACAAGTAATATATATATTTTTAGTAAGTTACATGTGTATTCTACTAGGGATCACTCCCATCAAAATAACAAAATATTACAATTTTTTTAATGTCAATCAAACCATATCTAGCTTGCCATTTTATAAATATGTTATTTTTTTTTATTTTTTTTATCAACTGTATTATTTATTTTTCTCAAATTGCTATGTTTCCACAATCAACTCCTTGAAATCATTTTAAGTGAGAGATAAAATCTCACTTGATCAATTTCCTTCTAGAATTTCAATTCTGCCAAGAGGAAGATCACCACTGCAGTTGACTAAATTATGAACATCAATAATAATGTTAATTTTCCCAATCCCTACATCCATTTTTATTGATAACATTAATTATTTTTATTTTTGTAACAATCTCACTCACACAGACACACACACCACATCATATTTCTTAATTATTTTGGAGAATATTACATTATTGGGTACATGCTAATATGTCCCCATGGTACCTTTGGTACAATTGTAAATATTAGAATAGGGTATGAGTCTATAGTTTAGGTGTGTGATTTATATTTTTCTAAAGTATGTGTCTATGTGTAGGATGTGTACAAGTGTCATGAGTGAGAAAGTGTGCAAGTGTTATGTAATAAAGTGTGCAAGTGTGGAGTGTGCAGGAGAGTGCAAAGTGTCATATAGTAAAATATGCAAGTAAATAGAATGTCAAGAGTCATGTATGCAAGTGGAAATATGTAAAGCCAAGAGGCATGCGAGGTTTATCTTATGCATGGAACATGAAAGAATACATCTCTTGGATATGTGAGGAGAATAACAATCAAAGTATTGAAGAGTCACCTTTCTAAGGTTATATTATGGAGACAAAGCTCCATGTATTGTATGGAAAATTGTATTGGATGAAGTCCATTATAAACAAAAGATTCATTAGAGAATATTGAAGCTTATATACAATATTTTGAGCAATTATATTGTAAGTTTGTTTATGCATATTGTTAGTAACATTGGACTATTAATCTATATTATTGTTGTTATTTCATGAATGTTATGTTCATTGATATTGACCATTTTATATTAATTGCTCTAATATTTGAGTCTAATTAGGTTTCTAGATATTGGAACCTTTGACAATATGGCTAAAAATCCAACAATGGTATTAGAGCTAATTTTAGTAGTCTCTTACAACAAGCATAAAAAAATTTGGTGTGTATATTTGAAGAAATTTGGAGTGATAAGTTTTAGAGCTAGCATCAAGAAATTTTTTGGTGTGAATTTTATTTGATTGCATATTGAATGCATTTGTGAAGGATTAAAGTGTAGACACAAAATCACAGCCACTAAACCTCCATCCTAACCATCCCACCACCCACTTGTCTTCCATTCCACCTTACCACCAATTATTTGGCCCAAATCCACCTTCCCGCCAATTATTTGGCCCAAATCCACCTTCCCGCCATTTCCTAGCCTAATTGGTGTTATTTTAATATTATTTTATAATATTTTATATTTTATATAATATTTTATTATATTTTAATATATTTATTATAAAATATATATAAATAAACTCAATTAACCTTAGCCGTATGATTTCATTTAATCTCCACCATCCATTTTTATTAATCCATGTCACATTCAAAAAGTAATCTCAACCCTAGGATATGACTTAATCTTAGCCACACGATCAAAAGTGCAAGGCTAAAACCCTAAGAAAACCCTAGGTTGGATTATAAATAGGGTATTTTGCAAATGCCCAAACCCTAGAACCTGGATATTAAGAGATATACTTGGAGAAGCATTTATTGATGCCCTAGTGAAGCGAAGATAGAGAGAATTGAAGATATGATGCCCTAGCTAAGCCAACAATACTTTTGCCATTCCAGCCATCGTCCATCCATCCTCGCTCATCGCCATAGCCGTATTCCATCTGCCACCTTCGTCGCCATCCTTCCTAATATATTTTTGTAGATCTGCCCTACCCTGCGAGCATTGTGCCAAGCTTGTGAAGCTCGCTGTAGAGATTTCCAAGTGCCCCACGAGAGCTTACCCTATCTGCAAGTGCACACCAGAGCTTGCCAAGCTTGTTGTAGAACCTGCATAGCGCCTTCTAGAGCCTATGACAGTCCCAGGTGCAAACCAGAGCTTGTGAAGCTCGCGTTATAGCTTTCTATGACACTGAAACGAAGATCTGAATCCACTACACCATGAAATCTACAAGAACAAAGTAAGGTATATTTAGTATTATTTTATTTCATTTATTTGTTGGTTTGGCATGCATTTTAAATTGATTCTTAAGCTAAGGTTTTGTTAATGTCTGAGGGTCTCACACTGTGGAGCCCTCACAGGTACTATTGATGCTCTTGTGTTTTGTTTTACATGCAGATCTATGAATTCAAGATATTCTTTGACGGTTTTTGAAGCTGGAGTGGCCCCACATTGGATATTCAAAGCCCAATCAACCTATTGGGATCAAGGACACACTCAGATCTAAAGACACTTATGTTATATCTAACTAGGGTTTCAAAGAACCCTAGTTATGCTATAAATTATTGTATCAAATATCCGCATTGGATACTGATTGTAACAAAGGAGTCTATTGGCCCTACCATTGAATACATATTTATTTTGTGCAATCTGTTTTGTCTCATTGCTTTATTTGATTCTACCATTTATTTTCAAGTATCGTGTCTCTACATCCACAAATGGTAATCATGGTTGGACCCCACAAGGGTTTCATAATTTGATAGATCTACCTTACTAATTTTTTGTTGTTGCTATTTTTGCAAGTTTTTTAGAAAGCGTAAAAACTGCCACATTCGTTGCTAGGGTTTCTAAAGCATTCTGCAACAGTTATAGGGATCGTGCAGGCACCCTTACACACTTTGTAGGTGCTCTCCTACCCCTGAGCAGGCACACAACTATGCTTGGCATTAATTTGAAGTAGAGTTGAGGCTTCCAAGTGAGTTACGTAACCCTAGTTTGCCATTCAACAATATATGTATTTTATTTCTTATTGCTATTTTTTCACTGTTTCTGTGTTCACATTAAGAAATCGAGGAAAGAATTAGTAGTAAGTTACATCTAGAATTTTTGTGTGATTTAGGATATAAAATATACTTCTTGTTCTGAAATTGCAAGTCTAGGTGATTTGTCTATATTTTTGAGTGCATATAAAACACAAAAGCATCTTAGAGTTGCATTTTAGGGTTAAAAATTATTTCAAACTTGCATATCTAAATAGGAATAACATTTAGAAGCATAAAGTAATCTTGCCCTAGGTTGGCCCCTTTGGCAGAGAGGTGGATGAACCCTCCGGTGCTCTTATGATTTTTATCACTTATAGGCAAGGGTTTTAAGGGTGTACTATGCTTTATCGATGAAATTTGCGTCTTTATGTTGGATTTTGATTTAGATTAGTGAGGTTGGTAAATTTTAAGATTGTTTGCACACTATAAAGAACAAGGAACCTAAAATCAATCAATCACACACTTGCATGCTGCACTTTTTAACAGTAATAGTTGGATTTCATCACCAACTATTGCTTAAGGTTTGGTGATGGTGGCTTTCATCTCCATCCATCAAATCTATGCCCCTAGACACCATAGGAATACCCCCGAGCAAACTTTTTGGAGGTCATTACCAAAAAAAATCTCGTTGCCTGGGCCAACCATAGTTTTTACCTTTTTTTTCCATTAAACAAGATTAGGCTACACCGAAACACACAAACCCAACAATTTTAAAAGGAACTTCACATTAAAGGAAGAAAATAATTAATGAACCTGAGGTAAGACACACAAGGTGAAACCTAGGATTGGTTTTTTTCTTTGCTTTATTTCTTTAGAAAGAAAATTGTTAATTTGTGTGATCTAGATTAATATTGAATTTTTGGTTTAATTGCTTTATGGTGTTAACATGTCAACAAAATAAGGTAATGAACCAAAATAATTTAATGGAAAATAATTCCCATGAGCCTGCTACTTCGGTAGCCCCATCCACTATGATCCAGAATACTTTTTTTGGATCAGCCCATCCATCTTGCTCTTAAGAGGAGTCCCATACACTCAATGTGGAAGCCGCCACCACCTACATAGACATGGATAGAGTGCAATCCATCTACAAGGCCTCTAACAATGTCATTGAGCCCCTTAGCCAAGATGATTTTGAAGAACCTGAATTGGCTACCACCTACCTTACCCAAGGATATCCTAATTCAAGATATGAATATGGTATGCCTTCCACCGTAATCCAACCACCACAAAGCCCAAGTGTTCAAAAAACTTACTTCACATCCACCTAAACCAACCCCTTGTATGAGGAGCATGTCAATGCCACCTCGCAAGTCCTAAAACTTCAATTTGTAACATCATATACAACTTGCACCATACCCATGACCTCTCATCTATCATCCAC
Organism: Wollemia nobilis; assembly: GCA_028583015.1. Classification (NCBI taxonomy): domain Eukaryota; kingdom Viridiplantae; phylum Streptophyta; class Pinopsida; order Araucariales; family Araucariaceae; genus Wollemia; species Wollemia nobilis. The sequence continues at coordinate 6,090,199 of JAQPPZ010016859.1, read as the reverse complement.
ACCTCCATCATCACATTTAGCCAACATGACCATGTCATCCACACCTCCATCATCATATTTAGCCAACATGACCATGTCATCCACACCTCCATCATCTCATTTAGCCAACATGACCATGTCATCCATCCCTCCATCATCTCACTTAGCCAACGTGACCATGCCTAATATTCCATCATCATCAGACCAACCATCATCTCATCCAACCTCAACCCCATCATTCGACACATGGTCAAATTAGGAACTCACGAATACATTAAGGATCATCAATAGATTACTTTCACAATGAACAAAAGGAAAGCAACTGGTTAACACAAACCCTATGACTCAAGGAGTTTCGACTCAACCTCCACTCATCAATCAAAATTCCTCATGGGTCCCTCAATCCTCCATATTGACCATCCCTAACCCACCACCACTCCACACATCCACCATACCAATCAAAATTACCACCAATCAACAATCCAATCCTTTCCTCCATCATCCTCATAAATCATCCCCATCCTTCAATCATCCATATTCTCCACACACCCAACCCAATCCATTCCACAACACCATTTTGGTCACACCCCAACATCCATCATCAAGCCCATCAACCAACCACAACCTAATCTAGGGTCCTCACATTCTAGTAGAAGACCTTAGACTTCAAGAAATGCAAAAGCAAATCAATCAGTTGATGCAAAATTCATTAGTAACAACGAGCCAAAAGCTCACATTAAGCCAAATGATCCATCAACCAATTCATCCATCGGTACCATCATCACCATATCTTACAGCTTTTACGGTACCAAAATTTGACAAGTTTAGGGGAATTGAGGATCCCAAAGAGCATGTGAGATCATTTATCCACGTATATTTTTGGATTAGCGATGATAACGCTCTCATGCTCCGAATGTTTCCTCAAATGCTAGGGGGGATGCCATAGAATGGTAAAATCAATTGACCACACATAGTATATACACTTTTGATCAATTTATAGATCTATTCTTAGAGCACTTCGTCCTAAATATTAAAAAGAAGGTATCCTTATCAGATATTTATTATTTGAAACAATGGGATGAGGAACCTATCTATGAATTTGAAAATCGTTGGAGGGCAGTCATAACTAAATTGCCATTATCCCTACCAATGGAAGAGATTATAAAGCTTTTTACCAAGAGTTGCTTAAAACCCATCTATTGGATGCTACAACTAAACACTTATAGAATATTTAAGAAGCTTTAGCACGGGCTAGTGTCATTGAGGAGATCAAAATCCAAGAGGGTGTCATTAAGCCTAAAAGGAAAGAATGGCAAAATAAGTGCCAATACCGAAATAGCCAATATAGCCAAAACAAATCCACACAAGCCTCAATGACTAACACAACAAACCAAGTTAATCAAGTGGTGATGAGCCAACCCATAGTGGCTCAAAAATTGGTGCAACAAAAAATTTCATATCATGCGGTCCCATCAGTTACCCAAGCACCAATGGTTCAAGACACAATGCCAACTATGGAACAACCAAATTCAATCGCCCCCAAAGACAATACACTCCATTAAACGAGTCGTATTCATCCCTATTTATAAGGTTGTATGAAACCAACAATTTAGCCTTACCAAAAATTAGGCCCCTTGATCCCACCAAAAGGCCTAGGACTTATAGAGAGCACTTGTTTTGTCCATACCATCGATAAATGGGTATGATATCAATTCATGTAATGTGTTCAAAAACGTAGTGCAAGACCTCATAGACTTAGGGGCCATCAACGTGGATAACCCCTTAGCTCCACAAAATCAAAATTTGGGCATATATCAGACACCTCTACCTAACCATGGGGAGGTTCAACACAATGAAGGAGGTAACAATCAACAACAACCTCATCATCAAGTAAATCATGTCCAACAATATCAAAACTTTGTCAAAGCAGTCAATGTGGTCACTAGAGGGCAAAGGCAAAATCAACAACATGATCAACAACCTTCAAACAAACCACCCATCCAAACATCACCAAATCCATCTCCTCCCATCAATCTGTCCAACCCATCCCATACACCTATCCTTCATCCGATTAGGCCAGCGGTAACCTTAACCAGCCGATTAACCACTAGTTTGAATATGGCATCGGCCAAAATGTATTTCTATGAGCTCATTCAAAAATACCCTAGTCATAGAGAAGCTTTTATGGAGATACTCAAGTCAATTGAGTTAGAATACCAAGAATCCAATGCCTTCAAAATTTTTGTAGGGAGTGTTATAACATGCATGGACCCATAAATCACCTTTTATGACTTTGAGATAAAACCAATGAGTTCAAAATTGGTGGACCCTCCATTGCATATAATGGCCTTAATAGATATAAAGCCCTTCAAAAGAGTGTTAATCGATACTGGCTCATCAATCAACATCATTACTACCACTTCCCTTATCCATATCAACTTACCGCCATCCCATATTACCAATTCATCACTCACCCTCAAAGCATTTAACGATGCTTTGTGTACCATAGTTGGCATTGTTGTTTTACCTATAGAAGTAGGGGCCAAAATGTTGCACACCATGTTTCACATCTTGGAAGGTGCCATGGTGTATAATATACTCCTTGGTAGAACTTGGATGAGGGAAATGAAATGTGTCCCATCAATTCTTCATCAATGCTTAAAATATGTTCATGATGGACAAGTCCATTGCATCCCCACGGATGTTGAACCCTTTAAGTATTGTAACTTCATTTAAAATCCCTATGAATCCATGTTACCTTCCACACATTTCTTCTTTGCACCATCATCAGATCCATCAACGTCATATTCCAATCTATATTATTCCTCTAATCCATCTTCATCTTCTTCTAAGGCTCCCATCATAGAGGAGCTACCCATCACATCATCTTCTCAATCATCCATTTCTTCTTGTACATGTAATTGTGGACAAGCTTTCGTTAGCACATCGTACATCACAAAAAATTCTTCCACTACAACCACTTCTTCTAGGCCATATCATCATTCCACACCACCATATCATCATGCCCCGCCACCATCCAATCCAACTCCATCAGCCGATGTGTCACAAGTCAAACTTTTTGATTGCAACATATTTAATTCCCCGTCATCCACAACCAATCTAGAGCCATCTAAGCTTTCACAATTCACCTCATCAACCCAAGTTGAAGTCCACGTCATCAATCCTGGTATAGGTGAGTATGTGGTCCAAAACATCACCATCACCCCCTTAGCCATTCCAACAACCAAGGATTTTGGACATCCCAAAGACCGTTCTCTATCCATAGGTTTTGTCTACGATATGAGTACTGCTCTAAATAGCATTAAATTTTTTTATGGAGGGTTGGATTGCTCAACTAGGGCAAACCAACCCAAAGAACTAAAAGAGCCTAAGCACGCCAATATACCCCATGTGGAAGAGTTTCTAGCCAGATACTTCAACATGTTCCATTGGAAAGGTCAAGGTTTAGGTTCCCATGAACAAGGAATGCATGATATCCTATATGTCCCATATAGAGGTGCTCATGAACATTTTAGATTAGGTTATACCCCATTATCCTCCACCACTTCTCTTGAGCAAGCCTTCAAAAAGCTTAGCCTCAATGATGAAGAGCCCTCCATGCATCCATTGCCATCAACATCCTCTCTTGAATAGGCCCTTCAAGAACTTCACATTGATGAAGTAGATGAGGATGATCCCATCAATTTATCCTATCCGATATTTTATTCTGATGATGAAAGTTATGAAGAATTTGAAGTCATGTCAAATGCTTCTGACGATTATGAAGAGGAATCACTCCCCAATGTCTCCATAACCCAATAGGAAGAGTTTTACCTCTGAATTTTTTCCATCCAACATCCCATTTTCTGCTTGCTTCTTCCACAAGAGCAAGATGATCCACCTGGTAATCCACCTTGAGCCCCATATAAGCCAAGAATTGTAACATATGTACATACAAAAAAATAAAAAAAAACAAAAACATACAAAAAAAAAGAAAAAAATAGAGAAAAATGTTGCTCTAATGTTTCACGTTCACTATTACAGGGATACCATGCCTCAACATCAGTTTCGATTCAATTGTTCCATCCACGCATCCATCCCAACCACCTTCTGTTCCCCTAAGTCAATATGAATCCTATTGACTTATTCACCCCACTCCGCAATCCATACAATTTGGCTAAGCCAATTCCAATTGACAGCAGCCTCATTAACTTGGACCATATTTCCTCCCCACCCTCCCTCCAAAAGTTCATCCTATCCGAGTAATTGTTAAGGGCTTCAACCTGTTACATTCCTCCTTCGCCCCCACCTTCACCCTCGTCATATTCAACTAGCAGTCCTGAGGTTTTCCAGGCAGAGTTAGATAGTGATAAGAAAGAGAGGCTAGATGACATCTTAGATGACTTCAATCTGATTCCAACACCATATCAAATTGAGGAAGGTTCACATATGTCCATTGAAGAAACCATTGACGTGAAACTTAGTTCAAATCCTGACAATCCCCAAATTGTCAAGCTTGGAAAAATTTTAACACCCAATGAATAAGAGAAATTCATTGCTCTCCTCAAGAAGAATAAAGAGGTTTTTGCATGGTCCTACAAGGATATGCTTGACCTTGATCCTGACCTTGTTGTCCACAATCTCACCTTGCAACTTGATGCCAAGCCTATCAAACAAAATCTTAGAAGAATGCACCCTACCATAGCACTCATAGTCAAAGAGGAAATATAAAAATTGCTAGATGTTCACTTTATCATCCTTATTGACTATCCTGAGTGGCTTTCTAATATGGTACCCGTTTGCAAGCCCAATGGGGGATACACGTTTACAATGACTTTTGAGACCTAAATAAAGCATGTCTTAAGGATGATTTCCCTCTGCCAAACATTGATACTCTTTTTGACATCGACACAGGCCATGAAATGCTTTCCTTCATGGACGGTTTCTCAGGATACAACCAAATTCGAATAAATCCTGATGATCAACATAAAATAGCATTTACAACACCATGGGGAACATTTTGTTTTAGGGTTATGTCCTTTGGTCTCAAAATGTAGGAGCTACTTATCAAAGAGCCATGACTTAAATATTTCATGATTACATGCATAAAATCATTGAAGACTATGTAGATGATCTCTTGGCTAAATCTAAAACCCGACAAGAACATATTGATGTTTTGGACAAGATTTTTGATCGACTGTTAGATTTCAAGGTGAGGTTAAATCCCAAAAAGTGTGTCTTTGGTGTTACCTCTGGTAAACTTTTAGGATTCATTGTCTCCAGGTGAGGCATTGAAGTTTAACCAAATAAGGTTAAGGCAATCATGGAAATGCCACCCCCAACTAACATCAAGGAATTGCGTAGCTTGCAAGGTAAAATTCAATCAATCAAACGCTTCATTGCGCAAATTTATGATAAATGTAGACCATTTAACCACCTGCTACAAAAGGGGGTAGCATTCATATGGAAAGATGAATGCCAAAAAGCATTTGATGATGTCAAGCATTATCTAACTTCACCACCAGTTTTAACTCCTAAGCTAGGGCTCCTTTTCCATATATATGTCTCAGCCACAGAGGCTACTTTAGGGATGATGCTTGCACAGAAAAATGAACAAAATCAAGAGCAAGCAATCTATTACATGAGTCGAACGTTGGTAAGTTATGAAACATGATACACTTATGTAGAAAAGTTATGCTTAGCGATGGTTTTAGCCACTAAGAAACTTTGACATTATATGCTAAGCCAAACAATCTATGTCATAGCTAGAGAAAATCCTCTGCGTTACATGATGTCTCACACTTATAACAATACCCATACCACTAAATGGATAATGTTGCTTACAGAATTTGATCTCAAATTCATTAGCCAAAAATACATTAAAGGTCAAGTCATTGCCGTTCACCTTGCAGAAGCTCCACTACCTAGTGATCATCCTTTGATTATTGAGCTCTCATATGATTCGGTATTTTCAGTCACTAAAGAAGGAAAATATATCATTCCCGAGGAGGATGTCGACATCACATTATTCTTTGATGGATCTAAGTGCAAAAAAGGTCAAGGTGCAGGAGTTGTCTTTCACACACCACAAGGGATTCCCATCCCTTTATAATTCAAGTTAGACTTCTCATGCACAACACAACAGAGTACAAAGCCTTAATCTCAGGTCTTCAATCAGCTATAGCTATGGGTATTAAGCGTATCCGAATATTTGGAGATTCTCAACTTGTTGTAAAACAAGTAATAGGAGAATACCAATGCAAAGAACCTACCATTAAGATTTATCATGAAATATAAATGAAACTGCTATCAACATTCGAATGGTATGAAATCAATAACTTGCCTCGTTCGACTAACAGATTTGCAGATGCAATGGCCTCTCTTGGATCCTTGATTCCAAAGAATGACTTAGGAGAGGTACAACCCCTAATAATCTCAACAATATCTAAAGCAGCCGTGAAGCGTGCTAACCCACATGATGGAAAATATGTTTGCTTTATCCATGAAAAATCATGTGAGCCTTGGTCAAGCCCCATAATTGCATTTTTAAAATTTGGAACACTCCCATCTGACATGTCTCGGTCTGCCAAACGTGCCTTCAAGCAAAGGGTATCCCGTTTCATTCTCTTGGATGACATGTTGTATAAATGAGGTTATGATGAAATCTTGCTTCAATGCCTCAAACCAGAAGAGGCCCAAAGGGCTATAGAGGAAGCCCATGATGGTACTTGTGGTGGTCATTTTAGTGGAATGGCCATTGCAAACCATATTTTACACATGGGTTATTATTGGCCCACCATGGAACGTGACTGTTGCACATATGTCAAAAATTGCAAACAATATCAATCACATGCCAATTTAACACATGTACCATCACAAGATTTACAACCTATACAGATTCTTTAGCCCTTTTCACAATGGGACCTCGATCTAATTGGTAAAAATTTTCCCTCCTCTTCAAGACAACATACTTTCATCATAACTGCTACAAAATACTTCACAAAGTGGGTTGAGGCAATCCCTCTAACCAGTACGACAGGACCTAGAATTGTGGATTTCATACTCCATCACATCATTTATAATTTTGGTATCCCCTCTAAAATCATCTCGGATAATGGTAAGTCTTTTAAGAATAAGGATGTTAGAGCACTTTGCAAGAAATATAATATCCAACATAGTTTCTCAACTCCTTATTACCCACAAGCAAATGGACAAGTTGAAGCTACCAACAAGACCTTAATTGCCATTCTTAAGAAACTTTTCAAAGAAAATCATAAATATTGGCATACACAAATCCCTTTGGCACTTTGGGCTTATCGAACAAGCATTCGAACACCGATGGGAGCAACACCATTTTATCTGGTCTATGGAGCAGAAGCTATTATGCCTCTTGAGCTTGAGATTCCTTCCTTACAAATTTTCTTGCAAGAATTCAAAGATGATGATATAGATAGACAAGCACGACTTGACCAACTCACACTCTTAGATGAAAGGCGTGTCAACGCACTAGAACATTTATGAGTTTTTCAAGACCACCTCAAGCGTGCTTACAATGCTAAAGTCCATCTTCAGGAATTTCAAGTAGGAGATCTCGTCCTCAAAGAGAACCAACAAAACACCAATGCATTGCCACATCTTCGTGACAAATTCACGACAAATTGGTTAGGTCCATATGTGATCACTCAAAAAGTGGGTAATGGTACTTATAGGCTTGCCGATTTAGAGGGTAAAGAGGATCTTGAACCACTTAATGTTCTTCATTTAAAAGCATTCCATTGTTAAACGTGACACACTATATGTATATATACATGGCTAAAAAAAAAAAAAACAAACAAATTGCATGCTCATACATAGGTATTTCCACATTGCATACATTTCACTTGCATTTAGGCATTTACATTCAATCATACATATTCCGTTACATTGTACAATTTCCATTTGCATATTAACAGTCATTACACTAGGCATACACATTTGCATTCATCCCATCCCATGCTCAATGATTTGGCATAGTAATGATGATATGGCCACAAAAAAAAATTCAAAGTTATAGAAATTGGGGGTACCTAGTTTGAAACAATCATGCAACTTTCATAAGCCAACAACATCACATGTCAAAATCACAAAAGCCTAAAATTTTCAGTCACTTAGCCATTACTAGTGTCGAAAGCAACCTCCAAGTGGATGTCCAATTTTCTTTAGGACCAAAAGCACAATTTACACACTAATAAAGTCTTGAGCGATGTCAATTGATTCCAAACACAATCTTGAACCAATCATATTCCATCACATCTTAAAAATATTATGAGTCAAGGAGATTTAGTGCCATACTTGGGTAGTACCTTGAAGTGAAAAGGGATAATCCTTGCTTGTCCCATCATGCAACATAGTCCAAAGCAAAAATAGTGGTTTTCACCACTACCTCAATTACTCTTCAAATATAAGCATAAAAACATAGAGTAGTAAGGATAGGGTCACAATTCTCATCACACTTCGATTGAGAATCCGATTCCCCAAAGCTCTATACAAACTTAACAAATAAAAACTCCCAAATACCCTAGATCACTAAAGTCATAAGGATTCATACTACACGCCCTTGAAAAGGATAGGTAGTCATCCCCAAGGCCTAAAATATCAAATCCCATTAGACTATGGAGTGAATCTTCACCGGGGCTATAGACGCCTGATCGATAGTGGAGTAAGCTCATGCGGGGTGACACGTCTCCTTGGAAAACAAGAAGACCTCTGACCGCACATAAGGGTAAGCTAGCTTTAGGTAATCTTCATAACAGGTCATGCCCAATTTACTCATAGTGGGTCAGTGAACTTCACATTCACACACACTGGTTCTTGATTGATAGGGTCATTGTCACACTCAAATATTTGGTAATTGAACCTCACTTGCACACACATTGGTCCTAAAGAAAGTTAGACAACCAAGTGAGTTTGGTTGATAACACTAGTATGTTTGAGTATTTGAAAATTTTGCCGTACTCATTCCATATCAACATCCATATATTCTTCCGTGTCAAATTCCATATTTTCTTCCACATCAACGTCCATATTTTCTGCCATATCCACATTCATGTCTTCATGGTAAGTCGAGTTGCAAAACATAACAAAACTGGGTACTCCCAATTGTCAAACAATGGATAACAAAAATGATCAATAGTATTTATGAACTATAATAGATCATATGAACAACATGCATTCCTATCATGTAAGTCTGCATTCATTTAGCATTAACTTGCATTAATCATATCAAATTCTCATAAGATTACATATAGTTTACAATCATCATGCATTTACTTACAATAATAACTCATCATTAGCTTGCATACATCAACTCAAATAAACATTAGGCATATACATCATAGTCATTAGCTTGCATACATCATCATAAACATTAAATAAAGCATTGCATAACACATAAAAATATCCATACAAAAAGATAACACACATTTATGAAAAGGCCATGTATATATATATATAAGGGTCCAATATACAATAGAGTGCCAAGAAGGCTACAAAAGGGAGCACCAAGGCTCACATGTACAAAAGAGTGCATATAAGCACTACATCAACTATCCATGAGAAGACCCTTGAGACCTGATAGAAGACCTCGGCCTAGTACTCTAGCTCGACTCTGTCTGCCTCGATGGCTCGACCATAGATGAAGAAGGAGGATCTGGCAAGATGATGTGATGCTGCATACACACATCCTCCAAGGAATGTGTGTATACCTCACTAGCTTGAAGTCACTGCAAGTCCTTCTAATGTCATCGCTCCTTCACTAAAATCTTTGCCTATAGCCTCGTAAGTGTATCCTGCTCTTGAGCTATAGTCGCCCTGGCCTCCCTCTGAGACTATAATATAGTCTCTCGCTCCTCCCATATTTACTCAAGCTCAGCCCGTAGCCTAGCCGCCTTGGATATCTCACACATATCCTCATAATCCTCCCTCTCCCTTATCTCTAAACCCACCTTCGAAGCCTGCTAGGCTGCTACCCTCGACCGTCTTCATCTCGTTGACCGTTGAGACCTCGTCCTCTTTGGAGTCGACCTCGATCCTGCCACTACTGCATCCTCACATACCACCTTTTGTACCCATACTGGTTGGGCACCAAACCACTCCACATACTCTAAAGTCACACTGACATCATACACATCAGCCACCTCCAGCTGCTCATCATCCTCCAATGGCACCCACCATGGTTTGAGACAAGGTAGTGTCACCTCATCCTTCACCTACCAATACATCATCGACTCATCAAGAAACCAAATTGCCTCAGCACCCACGAGTACTTGAAGTACTCCACCTCCTCATCCCTCTGTTCAACTATCCATCAACCCTGCCACACCCATCATAGCTGTATCCCACCTAGCTCCTCATCATGGCCTCCATTGCACATCCACCTAAGCCAATCCTGACCACATGTCTCGGTACCACTGCCCAGTGTGTACCTCTTGACTAGGTTGAACCTCCTTAGCCACAGCCCATCGCCTCGCATACGGCTCATCCATCTACCATGACTCACATGGCAACCCCTCAAGCCGAGCTATCGCAAAATGCTCCCAAGCCCAAAATTGAAGGAGAAATCTACACCCAATCCCCTTTCTCCCCCTCTATGCCACCTCATATAGCTCTCAGTATAGCTGCACCAATAAAGCAGGTGCTCATGTGTAGTCCCAAGGATCCATTAGTAGATCACTCACTAAGCCCAATAGGTTCCAAAGAACCTACACCCAATGCTATTAGGTAGCATTATGTTGGCCAACATGAACAATGATCAAGTTGGGGAGTGCATCTAACTCCTTTGCCTTGTACATGCTCAGGTACAACATCCCTCCGTCCCCTATTCGAGCCTCCTGCCACTGATCCCCAAACATCTTATCCATATCTGCATTCTTATCCCTCCCCACCATCACCTTATCTCCCTCTAATGGCACCTTGAGAATATGATAAACATCCTCAAGAGTGACAATAACCTCTCCAGTCGATAGCTGGAAAGTCCCTCTATCCGGGTCCCACCTCTCGATCAAAGCCGAGAGGTAGCCCTCATTAGCCCTCACCACATCCAATCGGGCCACACCATCTAGGCCCACCCTACTCAACAACCCCCAATCCTCCTCTAAAATCTTCTTCCTCATCCTCAAAATGAGAGGAGAGAAGCGATGTCAAGGCTCAATATCCCTCAGCTACAAAAAACAAAAACACTTTGTTAGTTTTAAAAATTAAAAAAATTCAAAAAAAAAAAATCAAAAAAATTCAAAAACAAACTAAAAATAAATTTTTGCACAAAGAAAACAAAGGGTATTATCGAGAAAAATGTCGGCTCCGTTCCACCAGCAACACCAAGGCCCTCTGCCACCATTGCCTCCGCACACTCGCAAGCCTCACTTAACTCACTAAGTCACTTCCCTCCTCAGACACAACTTCTCAAAGTTTACGGTGCACATATGAGCCTAAAACTTCCTTAGAAAGATTTTTATAGCTTTAACTAGTGCATTCAAGCCCAGAGCTATGCCTGAACATTACGGGCACATACAGGTGCATGCGAGCACCTGCAAAAAATGCGAGGTGCAGGCGTGCGCCTGGCAACAAAAGAGAATGAGGATAAAAACTCCTAAAATGGTAGCTCCCATCATCAAATCTGAACCAAAATTCATCCATACATCATATACATCATAAAAGTTGATTTTGTGAAATTACAAATAGTTTTGCATGCATATTTTTTGATAAAAAGCAAAATTCTTCACAAATACATATTGCATTGCAGCAACATGCCAACCAAGGTCACATTTTCGCAAAATTATCATCCGACAATTCTTCATCATCTACGTCATCAAATTATTCCATAATTATTATGCATATATCATTCATCATTTTTATTTTTTCCAGGCCATCCAAGCGAACCTCGTATCTAGTATGTTATTCTATAAACTTGGTGATTGCAGCAATGATAATCCATGCAATTCGGTAAGATGAATAATGTACAATAAGTACAATTGCTCATGATCATAATCAATTATCTCATAATAAAAAATAACAATCATATTTGGCACCTCACATTTTGAATGCAACCTTGTCAAGAACAATTTGCTTGCAATCAATCATTGATGTCCTTGTCTATGGGGCAAGAAAACACAGATAAATCAAAATCTCAAACACTCATTCATTCGACAACAATCAAAGTATAGGACATGTCGGTAGGTTGATTGGTTCCATGATGGAATTGACAAAGAAATTTCTACAGTCACTACCCCACCCCTATGATTGACTTAGTCATCATGCATCTTTCATACATTGCATACTCAATGACGCCATTGTGGCAACTTATTCAACAAGCATCGAATCATCCCAAAATTTGGGGCAACCACATTACATTATGATTTTCCCATGACGGGATACATCTCATGTGATCATAACATCTACACTAGACAAATACCCCTCTCAACCATTGGGGAAAAAATGGTATCACATTTTACATCATTCATATCGTCTACATTCACATGGTATCATACACCAACCCCGTTCCCACCGTTGGGGCAAAAGCGGTATCACATTTTACATCATTCATATCATCCACAATCATTTGCATTTCACATCATTCATTCATAAATTGCACAAATTCACTACATCATTCATTTTCAATTGGCTTGTGAGATACATTTGTAACTCATTCGCCAATTGAGGGGGTAAGCTACAAAAACTTTGAAAAAATTTCTTTATTCTTTTGTCTTCAACATCAATGCGCAAATCCAACAATAGAGAGAAGCTGCTTCTGTGCCCATAACCCAAGGAGGTGTCTCATATTTTTGCACCACATTGTGTTTCACACAACATGGTACAAAAAGGGGCATTTGCAGACACCAAATCACAGCCACTAAACTTCCATCCTAACCATCCCACCACCCACTTGTCTTCCATTCCTCCTTCCCGCCAATTATTTAGCCAAAATCCACCTTCCCACCATTTCCTAGTTTAATTGGGATTATTTTAATATTATTTTATAATATTTTATATTTTATATAATATTTTATATAATTTTAATATATTTATTATAAAAAATATATAAATAAACTCAATTAACATTAGTCGTTCGATTTAATTTAATCTCCACCATCCATTTTCATTAATCCATGTCACATTAAAAAAGTAATCTCAACCCTAGGATATGACTTAATATTAACCACACGATCAAAAGTGCAAGGTTAAAACCCTAAGAAAACCCTAAGTTGGATTATAAATAGGGTATTTTGCAAATTCCCAAACCCTAGAACTTGGAGATTAAGAGATATACTTGGAGAAGCATTTGTTGATGCCCTAGTGAAGCAGAGATAGAGAGAATTGAATATATGATGCCCTAGCTAAGCCAATAATACTTTTGTCATTCCAACCATAGTCCATCCATCCTCGCTCACCGCCATAGTTGTATTCTATCTGTCGCCTTCATCGCCATCCTTCCTAATCTATTTTTGTAGATCTGCCCTCCCCTGTGAGCACTGTGCTGAGCTTGTGAAGCTCATTGTAGAGCTTGCCAAGCACCCACCAGAGCTTGCCCTGTCTACAAGTGCACACCAGAGCTTGCCAAGCTTGCTGCAAAGCCTGCCTAGCGCTTTTCAGAGCCTGCTACAGTCCCAGGTGTGAACCAGAGCTTGTGAAGCTCACGTAAGAGCTTGCTACGATACTGAAACGAATATCTAAATTCGGTACACCACAAAATCTGCAACAACGAAGTAAGGTATATTTAGTATTATTTTATTCCATTTATTTGTTGGTTTGGCATGCATTTTAAATTGATTCTTAAGCTAGGATTTTGTTAATGTTTGAGGGTCTCACACTGTGGAGCCCTCATAGGTATTACTGATGCTCTTGTATTTTGTTTTGCATGTAGATCTACAAATTCAATATATTCTTTGATGGCTGTTGAAGCTGGAGTGGCCCCACATTGGATATTTAAAGCCCACTCAACCTATTGGGATCAAGGATACACTCAGATCTGAAGACACTTATGCTATATCTAACTAGGGTTTCGGAGAACCCTAGTTCCACTGTAAATTATTGTATCAAATATCCACATTGGATACTTATTGTAACAAAGGAGTCTATTGGCCCCACCATTGAATACATATTTATTTTATGAAATCTAATTTGTCTCATTGCTTTATTTGATTCTACCATTTTATTTTCAAGTGTCGTGGTACATTTGGTACAATTGTAAATATTAGAATAGGGTATGAGTCTATAGTTTAGGTGTGTGATTTATATTTTTCTAAAGTATGTGTCTATGTGTAGGATGTGTACAAGTGTCATGAGTAAGAAAGTGTGCAAGTGTTATGTAATAAAGTGTGCAAGTGTGGAGTGTGCAGGAGAGTGCAAAGTGTCATATAGTAAAATGTGCAAGTAAATAGAATGTCAAGAGTCATGTATGCAAGTGGAAAGATGTAAAGCCAAGAGGTATGAGAGGTTTATCTTATGCATGGAATAGGAAATAATACATCTCTTGGATATGTGAGGAGAACAATAATCAAAGTATTGAAGAGTCACCTTTCTAAGGTCACATTATGGAGACAAAGCTCCATGTATTGTATGGAAAATTGTATTGGATGAAGTCCATTATAAACAAAATATTCATTAGAGAATATTGAAGCTTGTATACAATATTTTGAGCAATTATATTGTAAGTTTGTTTATGCATATTGTTATTGATATTGGCCTATTAATCTATATTATTGTTGTTATTTCATGAATGTTATGTTCATTGATATTGGCCATTTTGTATTAATTTCTCTAAATATTTGAGTCTAATTAGGTTTCTAGATATTGGGACGTTTGACAATATGGCTAAAAATCCAACAATGGTATTAGAGCTAATTTTAGTAGTCTCTTACAACAAGCATAAAAAAATTTGGTGTGTATATTTGAAGAAATTTGGAGTGATAAGTTTTAGAGCTAGCATCAAGAAAAATTTTGGTGTAAATTTTATTTGATTGCATATTGAATGCATTTATGAAGGATTAAAGAAAATATTCAAAGAATTGAATATTGGTCCTAAGAGATTCTATACAAATAATATCAAAAGGTAATGTTACAAAAAGATATTAATGAAACCATACTCCAATTTTTGAAGATGCCTAAATTTGAAATCAGGTGATATTGAGTTCAGACTATAATCTTCAGAGAGTATTAAATAATTTTTGAAGAAGCCAAGAGACTATAAAGCCTCTGAGAGCAAGTTATGGACTTGCACAAAGAAGAAGAAAAGGATGAAAATTCCTAAGTGTTTGAACCTGCATGAGAAAAGAAGGGAAACATAGATATAAAGGTGTAGATCCTAATAAATATTAGGTTGAATGTCAAAATATCAAAATATTATTGGTGAACTAGTAGCTAGAAAAGAAAATGGGGATCCCAATGTTGAGTCAATAGAGTTGAGGAAAAATATTGCATCTAGGAGATAAAGTTGTCAACTTGAAGAGATAACAAGAGTATAGCAGTCAAAAAAATTAGGTAGCACCTGATATCACTCTATGAGGTCATTCATCCCAAGAGCACAAGAGACCACTAGAGAACATTGCATACTTGCCCAAGAGATATCCTGAAAGTGATACATATACACTAGAGAGTATAAGAGACCATATGAGAGGGGTAAATATCTACCTATGAAGCAAAAGAGAGCACCTAAGGAGTGTTTGTTGAAATCCTTTATGACAGTGATAGCACTTGAGGAGCACCTGTTGAAAGCCTCCAAGAGAGGAGTGATAGCACTATTGAAAGCCTTTGAGAGAGGAGTGATAGTGCCTATTGAAAGCCCTACGAAATAAAAGGGATAATGCATGCACCTGTGAAGACTAGCCTTGTAATTTTTTTCACCTACAAGGAATAAACGATCAACATCAAAGAAGGACATAATATCTCATGCAAAAGTGCCACGTGAGAGAACACCCAGAAAAAAGGTGCTAATTAAGTCCTTGCTATTCATTCAAAATTGAGTGTGCATATTTTAGAGGTTTGACTAATAAAGTTTAATGTTTTGGTGCAAGAAATAATTGATGGAGATATAAGGCTAATATGATTATTGACTTGTTTGATTGAAAAATTTAAATTTGATTTCAAAAATTTGATTTTTGAAAATTTAATTTGAAAATTTATTGCTTAAGTTAAACTTTGGAGAAATATGGATTTCTACTCCAAAGAGATTATTTTTTGAAATTTGATTAAGGAACAATAAGGTTTTCTACTCCAAAGGAATTAATTTGAATGATTATAATTTTTGAAATTAATAGCAAAATTGCTTAATTGAAATTGAAGAGAAATTTTTTGTTGCTCATTATGGAAGAATTTATTAATACATCCCTAGATGATAGTCAAGAAATGTTGGAACATCTTG
Source organism: Wollemia nobilis (assembly GCA_028583015.1). NCBI lineage: Eukaryota > Viridiplantae > Streptophyta > Pinopsida > Araucariales > Araucariaceae > Wollemia > Wollemia nobilis. The sequence goes on along the minus strand of JAQPPZ010016859.1, from coordinate 6,073,827 downwards.
TTAGCTTTTGATGATCTATATTTAAGGAAATGCAACCACAAGATGTAAAATGAGCAAGCAATGTTAACTATATGATAATGGAAATATAATATGCAGGAAAAGTATATGAGAAACTTATGCAATAGCTCAAAAAATAGCCATTAATGAAAGCTCATGAAAATAGTACAATGTAATATAATGGAGGACTTAAACACTCCATAAATAATGCATGATCTACATTGTACCTACTAAACTCACTATACTTCCTAGCTCTCTCGAACTCTCTATCTTTTTTCTTTAGTATCTATAAAATATATATATATATATATATATATATATATATATATATATATATATATATATATATATAGGGAGATATGTCCCTTGGCCTATGACTCTTCAACTACCTATATTATGACTCATGTACATGTGGACTACATGCACATTTACATCATTGCATATTCTAACACGTGCATTTATTACATTGCATGGAGTAACTACTCAAACCTTAATCTAAGACAAACTCCTAATCTAGAGATGTACCTAAGGTGGTACATTGTCATGTACCAAATAATGTAATATATTCCAACATCCACCTGTATTACATTATTTGGGTATTGAAGACTATAGTCTTCAATATGGATATTTGTCTTTCAGATGTTCTTCAACTTTATTTGTTCCATATTCTTCTTTTGGTTTAGTCTTTGTGCTTTCTTTATTGTACTCTCTATTTGTATCCTAATGAGTATCTTCATCTTGTTCCTTCCTGTCATGCTTCCTCTTCCTTCTTCTTTGTTTTTGCATTTTTACTAGAGGAATATCTTCTTCATGATGAGTTAGTATATCATCACAATAATATTGACTAGGATTTCTATTTTGTTTCATGTTTTGAAAGAGTTCAAAAACAATTAATGATAGGTATATCATCAAACATTCTTCTGATGTGAATATAACTATATTTTTAGTATTCTACCAAGCTCTGAAAAGTACTTCATGAAGATAACCAATTAATGTTGTAAAATTTCCTTCCTTTGCTTCTTTGAGGAACAATGAGAATATTTCCTTTTTACTAGTGGATAAATACTTGTATCCTTCAAAGGTATCTATTAAGTTTTGAGAGTAAAATTCCAACTCATGAAATAGTTCCTCATTATTGAATGCATTCCTCACTATTTCATCCATGTTTCTTCTAGATTAATCTTTGAAGTGGAATTCCTTATAGCTCCCTAGTGTTTTGAGAATACTTTGAGAATATTAACGTTCAATCAATGGTTTAGATAAGAATTTAGTTTTCCAAATATCTAGGTAGAATACCTTTTAATTCCCAAGTATTTAGAACAATTTTTTGATGGAAGTTTTGTATTCCAAAACCTTTGTAGTTGTCTACCTTATGACTCCCTAGTTAAGAATATGTGAACAAACTTGATAAAATCTTTTCAAATCTTAAGTTTTGTAGAAGCCCTTATATCTCCCAAGTAATTAGAATATACTAAGATCTTGATAAAGTGCTTAGATTTCTTTAGATTTCCTTTTGAGTTGAATCCCTACATTTTTTATGCCAAATTTAATATAATGTTCAACTCCTAATTTCACCTTATTTGTCCTTTTTTACAAGAAAAAATCATAATTTTATTTCAAGAATGAAAGAAAATTACACTTCTCAGGTGCCTTGGCACAAACAAAAACCCAGATAAAAGCAGATTACTGGGAGTCAAAATATAATTACAGTCAAGCAGATCAGAGAGGTAAACCCATATTCAAAATAGCATGGGGATAATAAGGATAAATATCCTTATATATCGATACTTAATCATCAAAATAACCTCCATGTCCAAAACCTGGATAGAAATCAGTGAAAAAGAAACCAACAGAAGGAAAAGAAACAGTTAAAATCTGCCATAAAGCTCTAATCAAATGAATAGGCCCATAGTAAAAACCTAGAGCTAGCATAGAAACTAGGGGTATGATATGTGGGTGAAAGAAGAAACTCCATCCTTGTTCTCTTCCATTTGCAAGAAACCTTCTGGAACCTGTTGACCTTCTTTTGATAACCTATCTGCTTCTTGATTTAATTCCCTATAAACATGAGTAAAAGAGATATTTTCAAAAAGGGAAATCACCTCCAGCAGTTCATCTCCCACTGGTCTAAGTAGATTATTTTTTAATTGAGTAGATCTATTCATCCAGTTGATGACTAGAGTAGAATCTCCAAAAAATTGTAATTTTTTCACATTTCTCTCCACAGCACACTTCATTAGCAATCTCAATGCCTGAAACTCAGCAAAATTATTGGAACCTATCCCAAGACCTCCTACAGCTACTAAAATTCGATTGTCTCTGATTGGCCCCATCAAAAAAACCCCATGGTTGAGACTTTTCAATGAACAAATTATCTACTTGTCGAGGTTTCTTATGTTTTCTAGGCCCTTTATTGATTGAGACCAAAGTCCTCACCTGAAATATGACCTGAAATGGGGGTATTAACTTCCCTTCAAAAATAGTTGCATTCCGTGCCAACCATATACCCCAACATATAAGACATGGTAAAGAAAGAAATTGTTTCAACTCTTTTTCAAAAACCATTATCTTAAGCATACCTCCACTGTTTCTCCTTCCCAAATATTTTGTACTCTAGTTATCTTTTCAGCTTCTAACCAAACCTATTGAGAAAAAGGGTATTTGATTAACAAATGTGTGATGTTTTCCTCCTCTGACTGACATAACATACAAATACTTGGACCTTGTCTACTTCTCCTCTATAAAACTTCCCAAGTCAAAGCCTTATTTCTCAAAGCTAACCACATGAAAATAATTATCTTTTTTGGGGTAGATAATTTCCAAATCTGCTTCCACCACCAAGTAGGCCCTTGAGGATGAGGGTCAAAACTTGCTTTGTAGCCAAGTCTAGTCGTATACTGACCCCCATATTTGTTGTATGCCCAAGCAATAGTATCTGGTTCAACTCTCAGCTTGATATGACTCTTATTAAGACTATCAATGTAAGCCTTCCACAAAATAACCTGCTCATCGAAAAGACCCAAGACCTGAGCTTGCTTCCAACCTTGGGTCCAAAGACTAGAAGAATCTGATTCCCCCACCTGATGAAGAAAGTAAAAACCCTTGTCTTGTAAAGAACTTATCATAGCTTCCAACAACAAAATTTTTTCTCCACAACCCAAAATAGAATCAACCCCTATTCTAACTTGTTCACCATTGCCCACTTTCCAAGCCAAATATTTTCCAATCATAGGAAAGGCTTGTACTAGTGCCTTCCATTGAATGGAAATATTTTTAATGTTTTTTTGTGGACTTCTGATCCAATCCATAAAGGTCCTTGGATGAATATACTTCTGTTCAATAATCTTCTTCCATAATCCTTCTCTGGTCAAAATCCTCCATAAACTTTTTGCTGCCAAAGAAGAACCAAAAATATGGATATTTTTAAGTCCCCAACCACCTTCCTCCTTTGGCCTAGCAATACTCTACCACTTAACTAAAGGAATACCTTCATGTTCCTTGCATCCAATCCAAAGAAATCTGAAGCAATTTTTTCTTATTTTCTCTAGAACTCCTTTGGGAATGAAGGCCAAGGAGTGCCAAAAAATAGGAATTGCCTCAAGAACCGACTTTACAAGTGTTAATATCCCACCAATAGACAACCATCTATTACACCAATGGTTAATCCTAACTTCAATCTTCTTTAAAAGCCATCCCCAATCTCTCTTCCTATAAGTATTTGGCTTCAATACAAAACCCAGATACTTAAAGCCTTCCTAGAAATCTAAGAGATTAAAAGGAAAAATTTTTATTAGACCTTGTTCAATCTCCTGCTCTAGACCATTAAAGCAAATAGAGGATTTTTGAAAATTTATCTCCATGCCGGTAGCAATACTGTAAATGTCCAAGATTTCCTTCAACTTTCTAGCTTCCCTTAAACTACCATTTGTGAACAACAATACATCATCAACAAATAATAAATGAGATAAATAAAGGACCCCCACTTTGATCCTAGATATGGATCCTACCCTCTTTGCATCCAAAATAGCTCTACTCAATCCTTCAACAAACAAAAAAAAGTAAAGGAGATAAAGGACATCCCTGTCTCAGTCCTCTCGAGGGTCTAAAGAATTTGGAAGTTGATCCATTGATAAGAACAACAAAATATACAGAATAAATGCATCCCATAATCCACTTTACTACTGGATAGCTAAAACCCACATGTAAGAGCATCAATCTGAGATACAACCAACTAGTTCTATCATAAGCTTTAGATAGATCTAGTTTAAGGACCATTGCAGGAAGATTTTTAGTTTTAATAGAGTGAAGGCCCTCTTGTGCAACTCCTATGGCTTCAAAAATCTATCTACCTACTATAAACCCAAATTGCTCCTAGAAAATAACTTCAAAGAAAATCTTCTTCAATCTAACAACTAGAATCTTTGCAATGATTTTATAGATACAATTACACAATGAAATAGGTCTAAATTCATCAAAGGTTTTAGGCTTCTCCTTTTTGGGAATCAAAGCTAAAAAAGTGGAGTTAAAAGCCCCCAAAACCTGACCACTCAACCTAACTTCCTCCATTACTCTAAGAAGATCCTCCTCAACAAGATCATAGAAAACTAGGAAAAACTCCATAGGCCATCCATCAGGCCTTAGACTTTTATCCTTTTTGAAAGAATTCAGGATAACTTTTAGTTCTTCCTTTGTGACCTCCTTCATAAGTAATTGATTATCCTCCTCTATCACAAAACTGGGGAAGAAAGTAGTTAACTTTAAAATTTCCCCAATATTGACTCTATCAAGTTCTTTATAGATAGATTGAAAATGTTTTACTCCCAAATCTGCTAATTCAGAAAAACTCCTAACGAGGACCCCTTCTTCATTCTGCATCTCCCAGATAGTGTTAACCTTCTTCCTATGATTAGCAAAATTATGAAAAAACTTAGTATTTTCATCCCCTTTTTTTAACCATACAACTCTACTTTTCATTCTCCATTCAACTTCCCTCCACTCCAAGAATTTGTTCTTCTTAATTTCTAGTTCAACTAGTCTTGTTTTCTCCTCCTCTTTAAACAAACCAACCTCATTCTTTTTATGAATTTCTAAAATTTCCTTCTCCACCAACTTAAGATCTCTATCCATACTCTCCTTTTTAACTACAATCCAAGATGACACAACTCCTTTTAATTTTTTTAAAGTAACAACAAATTGAAAACTCATCGATAACCTAGAACTTTGGTCATAACCAATCCATTCTTTTTTAATCATTTGTTGAAAATCTTCTTCCTCCAACCAAATTGGATTGAGCTTAAAAGGACTGGTAGGTTTTACCTCTTGACTTTCTAATTGAAGAAGTATGGGAGAATGATCTGAGCCACCTCCAGTCTCAACCCATGACCATTTTCTATCTATTTCATTGTATAATGACTCTGAGATCAAAAATCTATCCAACCTCTTTGAGATCCCAACTTCCCCAACTCTATTATTTCTCCACGTAGGCATTAATTTTATTGGTTCCAAATCAATTAAACCAGCTTCTTCAATCTTATGTCTAAAGTAATCTGCAAGTCTATCAAGTCTTGCAGATTCTCCCCATACCTCACTTCTATTCATAGTAAAATTTAAGTCCCCACCAATGATAACTCTTTCATCCCTAACACACCTTTGGGAGAAAAAATCATCCCAGAAGACCTGCCTATCTTCATAGGGACCATAACAATTAATAACTGATAACCTCAAACCCAAGTCTTTAAAAAAGAATTTTATCCACAAGCCTGAAACCATAAAGGAAGAATTAATTAAGGATATTGAGTTCTTCCAACTAGTCAAAACACCCCTTGAATTTTTGGTAGCATCTAGAGCCAAGAACTCCTAGTCCCTAAGCAATTTACTTAACCCTTCAATGACTTTTGTACTTGCCCCCATGGTTTCTTGTAGAAGGATAACATCCAGATTATGAATTTCCACCAACCTGGCTAAGGCAAGTCTTTTAGAGGGACTACCAAGACCTCGAATATTAAGGGATAACAAGATCATTTAAACATCTTAGAGGGGTTTTATCCCACTCTAAGGACCCCTTTGATAGATTTTTGTTTACCCTACTGAATTTCCCTCAAAGCCTTCTCCTGTGCATGAAACAAAAAATATTTCCTACCTATTGAAGAAGTGGAAGAGTCCTTTATAAGGTCTAGACCTAACCCTAACCTTCCAACAACTGCACAAGTTCTCAACTCGGATTCCCTTTTCCTAGAATGTAACAAATATCTGCAAGAGGAGCCCATCTCCAAACCATCCCCTAAAATAGATACCTCCCTAGAAGATTCACTTGATAGGTCAAAAAGACTTCCCCCAATAGCAAAAATATTTGGATCACAATCCTTATTCAATGTGTTTGAGGTTGTCGACCCATTATCCAAAATCCTAGAAAATTCCTTGTCCCTAGGACTTCTCTTCGAAGATTCATAAGGAAGTGTACAAACTTCTTTATTACCTAAGTCTATATTATTCTCCACATGTATTGGATAGTAATTGTCATAAGGCTTAGATGATTGACCAACAAACTTAATAGTATCAGGTTCCAATCCTTTCATAGTTTTCTTTATGACTCTGTCTCCTTCTCTAACAACCTGTGAATAATGAAATGGAGATAAAGCTAGGCCCAAAATTTCTTCCTCCTCCAGATTTTTGGTTCTAGGTTCAACAATATTCTTTTTGCTTGTTTGTGCCAAATCAGGGAGCACTATTGAGCTCTGAAAAATAGGTATCTCTTGATTGTTGTTAGCTGACTTGAAATCCCCACTAGTCATTTGTTTTCTCCTCCATACTTTCTGTGTGAAATATTGAGAACATTCCTTAGCAATATGTCCATAAACATGACAATGAACACATCTAAAAGGAATCTTCAAATAGTCCAAGATTTTATTATGAACTGTATTCCCCACAACTATCTCCATACTATCCGGTAAGCCTTCACTAATATCCATCTCAACCAAAACTCGAGCTATAGACCAAAAAACATTAGATTTGAAAGAAATATCTATATCCAAGGTTTTACCTAATGAATCTCCAATCTCTTTCAAAGCTCTTTCTGACCATAACTCCATTGGCAGACCTAGAAGTTTTACCCAGATTGGGATTCTCCTAGCAACTTCAGTCCTAGGATCAAAGCAAGTCATCCAAGCCTTCAAAGCCAAAAAAGAAGACCCCCAATACCAATGACCTCCCAAAATTTTTTGTGCATCTTCCTCAGATCGAAAAAGGAAACCTATCCATCCTCTGGCAAGTAAGTGAAAAATTGGCCCATATCCTAAAATTGGGACCCATACCTTCTGCAACCACTCATTTAGTGTATTATCAACTATTTGACATCCATGAAACTTCCCAATAAGGGCCTTCCCTGAAAACTCCAAAACTTGTTCCATCCTCAGGTCTTCCCCAAGTACCATTCTAATCTTTGACCTTCTCTTTTTAACCACTTTATGTGCCTTACGCACTTTAGTAACTAGAGTTGTAGTCTGTGTTGATTGAAATTTTGGACCCACTCCACTTAGGGCCTCTAAATCAAGACTTTTACCAATAAAACTAGAACCAAACAAAGGAAACTCTATCAAACAAAGTGAGTTTGGGTTGTTTGTAGCCTGCTCAAGTTTTTCTTCCCCATAATGAAATGCTTGCTCATTCATTAGACCCATCACTTGAGTAGAGTGTTCTGAGACACTTGAGAGTGAGCAATCAATAGGACAACTAACCTGATCTAAACCTTTTGACATAGACTCCCCTCTGTCCACTAAATTCTGATAACCTATAGTATTATTCTAGCCACTCAAAAAACCCAAGGACCCCTAGTTCTCAACTTCTAAGTCTTGTCCAAAAATGGGACCCTTGGCCCTTGGAGTTGAAAAGATGTGTTGCCCCTCAAAGGGGTCCTCTGAGAAGTCCAAATGTTCCTCTTCATTCTCCATCAAAACAAGAAACCAATTTCCCAAACTATACTACCATTTTAAAAATACCAAATAAAAACAAAAGTTAATATTTTCCTTTTGCAAACCCTAGCTTTGTTGCATGAACTTCATGATTCCAACCGATAAACTTCTTCAAACAACCATTCACATGCACAAAAATATTCCTCCCTGTCAAAGTAACTCCTTTCACCTTTTGCATGCTTCGAATCTAGAAAGTAAGTTGTCCAACCTTCATTTTCTTCACATGAACAGATCTGAGCGCACTTCGGTTTTAAAAAAATGTTGATGCTTCTTGTGTCATTTTTTTAAAGATATCAGTCAAGAACTAGACCCACCTTCATTTTATTCACATGAATAGATCTGAGCACATTCTAGTTTTAGAAAAAATAAAATACTGTCACTTGTGTTTTTTTTACTTTTCTCTGTGCTTCACTTGTAAACCCTAGCTTTACTATGTGCACTCCACAATTCTAGCCAACAAAATTCTTCAAACTATTGTTCACATGCATAGAAATATTCCTCCCTAGAAAAGTAAATCCTTTCACCCCTTCGATTTAATTCCTCTATGCTTCACTTTGCAAACCCTAGCTTCATTGCATGCACTTCATGATTGCAGTCGACAAACTTCTTCCAAAGAAAATTTAAATGTAAGAAAGAGGAATGCTTACCTCCTTCATAGTCCGAGCTTTCATCAAAATTGCAGATGGGTCTTCAGTTGTCATCGACTGGTGGCAATGATGGATCAACTACAACCTGCTATAGTAGCAGTGACAACCTCCACCAAACCCTCTCTTCTTCTCTTCTCTTCTCCTCCTTAGGTTATATTAGATGATTTCCAGTTCTCCTTCACAATCTGAGCTTTCTTCAAAATTGCCTTCCCTCCTTATTTCTCCTTATTGATATATGCACTTTCAATTTGATAAAGTTATTTATTTTTCAAGACTCTATAGTTGGATTTATTTTGTCCCTTTAATTTGTATAAGAGACAAGTATAAATAATAAATTCCAACTTTCAAGCAATTAATGATTTTGCTTCCTTTATCCTTTAATTCTCAATGGTTTAGTTTTCTAAATTTCAATGATCTAAATTTTGATGTAGTACTCCTTATATCTCCCTAATTTAGAAAATGATAATATTTGCAAAAAATAATGCTTTAATTTTCAATGTAGAAATCCTTATATCTCCTAGTTTAATATTTTGCAAATACTTTGATAATATTTGAATTTCAAATAATGCAATTTGAAATAGCTCTTAAAGATATAATCTCCTTGTTTTAATTGCTTTCTAATCCACTAAGGTTGTAATTTATTTATGTCTCCAATGCAATAATTAAATTGACTTAACCTTAGATATAATGCACCTTATATCTCCTTGTAATTTAATGGAAAGCAAGTATTAATTTCATTGTAAATATACCTTCCTTGTAATGTGATGTACTACGTGCTGATTAGCTCCTTCCTTGATTGTACTTTCAATGCTTTGGAGCATTGTATTCCATTTGTCTTAAAAATATGATAATGATCATTAAATGCTCTATGTTCTATGGTGCTCTTCAAATGGTCTTCTTCTCCCTTCAATGCACTTTGACCTATGTAAGCTTGATGTGCATGCTCTCTTTAGGCAGGGTATTAATACTCCTCTTTCTCCCTTTGGAATGCAAGCCACATGGCACTTACATTACCTTAGAATGTGTGTCTTCTTTTTAGGTGGAATAGGGAGGCTATGAACTTGAGAATGTGTTGATGCAGGTGTTATCTCTCTCTATAAACAGTAGAGTAATTATTATTTATATCCTTGTGATCGTATAAAGTGTTATCAAAGCCTATAGATAGTGGGTGGTGTAGGTGCAAGTGTTGTGCATGAAATATTCCTCTTGAGGTGTTACTAAGAGTTAGTAAGCACTCTTCTCCTTTGTGCCAAGTGGCACAAGATTCCTTTGATGGCTTGTGATAAGTGGATCCTTCTTCCTTTGCATATAACCAAGCTATTCAACGTCCCTTATTTCCTTAACGCTTTTCCAACTCCTTGTAAGTTGTTTGGATTATTTTTCAGGGTGTTTTCTTGACATCCAATGTATGGTGAATCCTATCCAATGAAGGTGGCTCCACCTATGGAATTTCAATGCTTTCTTCCAGGTAGCTGTTTATACAAGCTTTTCTTCTCTTCCACTTAGGTAACTCTTTGAAGTTAATCTCCTTGTATTACATTATTCTCCTTGCGTTATCCTTGCAACTTGCACTTTTATTGCTTTATGCTATTGGTTCTATGTTGTCCTTACTTAGATTCCCTTTTGTTTTAGGTTGCTTGTGCACTATGAGCATTGCCTTCATGAAATCATGGCACTAAATTTGGTGTCTTTAGACACCTTGATGTTGGACATTTTGAGTTAATGAAGTTGTCATTGATTTCAAGGAATGAACTGTCGTTGATGTCAAAAGGGTCAAAAGGAGCAATGCAAAAGTTTGATGGTAAAATAGATTCACAATATATATTTTTAAATATTATATAGGAGCAATGCAAAAGTTTGATGGTAAAAGAGATTCATAATATTTATTTTTAAATATTATGTAAAAAGGTTTTTATTAAAACCTTAGGTGGGCAAATTAAAAAGGTTTTATAAAATCTAAGGAGGCTTTTATTTTTAATAAAGCCCAAATTTATAATATTTAAATTATTTAAAATTTAAATAATTATAATTTAAAATAATTCGAAGGCAAATGTTAGCACCGACTCCCCAACGTATTTCCTCTGCCGATGTGTATGGCAAGGAAGATATAAGGTATTAATACCTTAGCCATTCCAAAGTTTGGAGTATGATTTAATGCATCTGAGAAAGAAAAAAGAGCTCATGCGAAATTCTAATAAAGTGCCTCCAGCAAAGTTTGGTTACCATCACGTCAAAGGAAGAGCCAAGGGCTCTTAAGGTTTGAGAGGAAGTCAAAGCGCGTATTGCGCTTTGTGGCTCCAAGTGGAGCACGTGGCTCACACGACGTGGAAGCCACGACCAAGGTGTTGTGAGAGGACTGTGCTATGTTCAAGCCCCATGGATTGTGAAAATGGTAACAAGTTTTTCAAAAATAATCTTTTATTTGCATTTGCTAAGGTTTAGGAGGAATAAGGTGGAAGTTAGGTTATGAGATTAACCTAAGTGTTGAGGAAAGAATTTTGTGTATGAAGGATTGATTTTTGTTAGGGTAATATTGTTTTACCTTAGTAAAGTGGGAAATTAATTTATTGCATTATTTTATAAAGTGATTTATTTAATTAATGCAATATTAAGTAGGGAGTCATCAGTAGAGTTTGGATTATTTTTGAGATATATTTCTGAAAAGGGTTATAATGAAAATGAATTGTTAAAATGTCCTTTTGATGAGTTAGAATCTTGGAAAAAGTGTTTTGATTAAATATTTGTGGTGTTGGATATTATTTTCAAGGAGTAATAAGTTGTAATTAAGTTTGATTATTTTTCTAATTGAGAATTATATTGTGAAGAAGTTAGTGTGATATTTTATCATCTAACTATTGAGATTGGCAAAAGAGAAAATTGTGATTGAGACAGGTTTTCTAAGGTCACTTCTACATAAAATAAAAGGTATGGGTATATTCTTCCTAGTGAGTGTTTGTTGAATGTTGTGAATGCAAAGTTGGAGTGAAAAGGATTGTTTGGTAAGCATTGTCGAGTGTGTTTTGAATTAATGCTTCAAGGTTTTCTGGAACTAAGAGTTGTTGATAAAACCTTATTTTATAAACATTGTTGTTGAGGTGATTAAGTTGAGTGAACTTGAACTAGGGTTTGCAAAGATCATGAGTATCATTGTTATGAGAATATTTTTTTATAAGCATTGTTTTTGAGGTGATTAAGTTGAGTGAACTTGAACTAGGGTTTGAAAAGATCATGAGTATCATTGTTATGTGAAGATTGTTTTATAAGCATTGTTGTTGAAGTGATTGGTTGAGTGAAGAACTTGAACTAGGGTTTGCAAAGAACATGAGCATCATTGTTATGTGATATTGGTTGATAAGCATTGTTGGAAACATTTTGAGTGAATGTTCATAAGTTGGGACTAGGGTTTGTGAGCAAGAATTATTTCATTGAGTGATTGGTTAAGTGAAGTTGGTTGAGCCTAGTCAAGTGAATGTGTTGATGATATAGTTCAAGTTCTGTGAAACAAATTATTCTATATTCTAAATTGAGTTGAGAAAGTGATTGAGATTTTGTGAGTGTGAAGCATATTGAGTCTCTAACAATTCTCTATATGTTTCTAAAAGAGTGATTGAGTTTGATCGAGCATTGTGGTGAATGTCAAGCATATCGAGTCTCTAAAAATTCTCTATATGTTTCTAAAAGAGTGATTGAAAGTAATTGAGCATTGTGATAAGTGTGAAGCATATTGAGTCTCTAACAATTCTCTTTATGTTTCTATGAGTTTGGACAAGTTCTAGTGAGGACTTGTTGAGCAGATTTGGACAAGTTCTAGTGAGGACTTGTTGAGCAGATTTGGACAAGTTCTAGTGAGGACTTGTTGAGCATATTTGGACAAGTTCTAGAGAGGACTTGTGGACAAATTAGTATGGGATTTTATGGAAGCTTACAAGGTATATTGGAGATAAGTATTTGAAAAGACTTGTGAGCAAAGTTGATTGATTTATTTGTTCAAACCTTGAGTTAAGGTTTGGGGTAGATCTATCATAGTTTATTTGTGATTGATTCAAGATTTGTGTTAAGGCTTGAGGATAGAGATTGAGGACAGATTTGTGCTAGACCGAAGGACTATGTTTAGTGCAGATCAAAGGACAGATATTGAGGATAGATTTGTCCTAGATCGAAGGACTATGTTTAGTGCATATTTGAGGACAGAGTTTGGTGCATATTTGAGGATAGGTTTGTGCCAAACCAGATATAGATATTGAGCATATTTTTTCTAGATCAAAGGATTATGTTTAGTATAGATTTGAGATAGAGCTTTGAAGATGATAGACTATAGAGGATGACAGTCTCCAGTGTATAGAGATCCATTAGCTAGGGTAGTGAGGATAGGTGTCTTCAGTGGATAGAGATCCAATAGCCAGAGAGTGGGGGAAACGGTTCTTCTAGAATATTATCAATCAGAGCTAAGGATAAAGGAGTTATCTTATGGATAGATATCCATGAACTTGATTAGGGGATTGGTGTCTCCTTTGTATAGAGATCCATAAAATTTGTAATAGGGAAAAAATTCCCAAGAGATTGATTGAGAAAATTTTAGTGAAATATTTTCTCTGTGGAGTAGCCCACATTGGGTGAACCACGTTAAATTGGTTTCTATATTGTGTGTGGTGATGTATTGCTTTTATTACTGCTATTGATATTGCTATATATACATTGCATAATATTGATTGGGAAATAAAAGTAAAAAGTGGTCTTATACTGTTCACCCCCCTCTCAGTATAAGCTTGTGTTATTCAATTGGTATTAGAGTGGGTTCCTTCGAAAGAGTTTAACAGCTTGAAGGAAAAGATTTCAAGAACACAATGGATTCCAAGAATGTGTCCTCAAATAATTCAACACCAATATTTGATGGAAGTGATTATATATTTTGGAGTATGAGAATGAAGATTTACCTGAAGGCACTTGGCAATAAAATTTGGGAAGCAGTTGAAAATGGATACATACCACCAACTGATCCACCTACATATAAGGAAGGTAATATTCTACGACATTAAAATTCAAAAGCAATGAATGCAATTTTTAGATGTTTGCATAGAACAAAATTCATAAAAGTTATGCATTGTCAAGATGCAAAAGGAATTTGGGATAAGTTGCAAAGCATATATGAAGGATATAAAAATGTGAAAAAGGCAAAAATACAAAATCTCAAAGGACAATTTGAAGAATTAAGAATGACGAATGAGGAAAACATTAGTATTTATCTACTTCGGGTATATGAGGTTGTTAATGCCATGCAAGGACTTGGAATTAAGGTTGAAGAAGCTGATGTTTGTGATAAGATCTTAAGATCTCTCCCAACAAGGTTTAGTGAAAATATTTTAGCTATAGAAGAAGCAAAGGATGACGATTCTTTGATAACATATATGTTACTTGGTATTCTTACAACTTTTGAGTTAAGAACAAAAGAGGAACCTAATATCTTAAAGAAAGTAACCTTCAAAGAGATTAAGAAGACAAAGGGTAAGAAGTCAGAATCAAGCAATGAGTCATCCAGTGATGAAGAAGAAAATTATGGCAGAAGGAATAAAGATTCAAGTAGATTTAAAGATGAAAAATTAGTTAGATGTTTCAATTGTGAAAAGTATGGTCACTATGCAACTGATTATTAAGAAGCTAAAAATAATAATGATGAAGAAAAATAGGATCACAGGAATAGGGAATCAGAAAGATACATGTATCAAAAGAAATACAAGGATGGACAAAACAGAGAAGGAAAGAACTTTCAAAGACAAAAGAAGAGCTACTATGTAGACAAGGTAAGTAAGTACTCAAGTGATAGTGATGCTAGTTCTTCAAGTAATGATAAAAATGAAGTCCTATTTTTTATTGAAGAAAAATAAGAAGTTAAGAAAAGGTCACCAATAATTCTCAAGTGTTTTAGATGTGGTAATTTTGGACATCTTGAAGATAGTTGTACAAGGAATGGTTTCAGTTTCAATGATGATGAATATGAGGATGCACTTGAAGGACCAAAAGAGAATATTCTAATGGTACTAGAAGAAGAAGAAGGTGATCCTATAGAATATAAGTTAAAATAAAATGAAGATGTTGACAAAGGCAAACAAATAGAGGAAGAATAAGAAAAAGGAGGAGTTGATCTTGAGGGAGAGCTTATTTATGATCTTAAAACTTTAAATAAGGTAAGAAAGCAAAACTCCCAACTTGAGATCTAGTTTCAAGAATGTGATGAAGAGAGAGGAAATCTTATCGATGATCTAAACAATTCAATGACTAAGACAAACAAGTTCAAGGATAAGTTAGAAGCAAAGGTCTTAGAATGTGAAAAGTTAGAACAAGAAGTAGCTCTACTAAGGGAAGAATTAGAAAAGTCCAAGGAAAAGCTACGTAAGTTTGGGAAGAGCTCAAAGATTGTAGATAAGATGATCAAGGTACAAAGAAGGTCAACAAATAAAATAGATCTTGGTTTTGAACAGACTCAAAAGAAATAATAAGAAGAGTCAACCTCAAGTTTTGAAGAAGAAGAAACTTCATAAGAAGATAGTGGAAGAGTAAGTGAGACTTTTGAGGATGGTTTGGACAACAAAAAGTTCAACAATGAAGGGAATAATGCACAAAGAAGAAATAGATGGAACAAGAACTAGTACAGAGAAAGAGAGACCAAGATATCAATGAGGTCAAGGCAAGGAAATTTCAATGGATGATGTTTCTCATGTCACAGATTTGGGAACATGGCTTCACAGTGTAGGACACATGAAAGACAAAAATATGGAAATTTCATAAGCAGGCAAATTTTTGATGGGTATTGCTACTCATGTAATCAATTTGGTCACAAGGCAATGAGTTGTAAGGTACATGAAAAGAACATATATGGCTTCACTAGAAGAAATACCAAGACATTTGCACATCCAAGGAATAATAAGATTAAATGTTATAAGTGCAATAATTATGGACATACAACACTGTGGTGTAGAGCAGACATTCCAAAATCAAGCATGAACAAAAACACGAATAGGAACAGGAATATGGACATGGACATGAACAGGAATAGGAATATGGATAGAAATAGGAACAAGAATTGGGATAGGAACATGAACATGGACATGAACAGGAACAATAAAAGGAATAAAAGGATCAGATGATAAGGAAAGAGGACAAAGGTAAATAACAATGCTTGTTGGGAGTAGAAATACTCCCACCCCAGAATTAACCACCTCAAGAGAAGGTGGGGGAGGGGCTAAGCTAAGAGACTTATTATTAGCCTCGAGCCCCAAAGGTGACCCTTTGCCATGGATGTCAAAGGGAGAGATATTTGATTAAGGGGGAGAGATTTGGTTTAAGGAGAGAGCATTGAGTCAGGGAGAGCAATTTCCTAGGGGAGCAAAACAAGAAAAAGGTCAAGTTTTGGTAAAAATAATTTGGGTTGCCATCAATGACAAAGGGGGAGATTGTTGGACATTTTAAGTTAATGAAGTTGTCATTGATGTCAAGGAATGAACTATTGTTGATGTCAAAAGGGTCAAAAGGAGTAATGCAAAAGGTTGACGTTAAAATAGCTTCATAATATATATTTTTAAATATTATGTAGGAGCAATGCAAAAGGTTGATGGTAAAAGAGATTCATAATATTTATTTTTAAATATTATGTAATTTTTTTTTTTATTAAAACCTTAGGTGGGCAAATTAAAAAGGTTTTCTAAAACCTAAGGAGGCCTTAATTTTTAATAAATCCCAAAAGAAGATTTAAAATATTAAATTTATAATATTTAAATTCTTTGGAATTTAAATAATTATAATTTAAAATAATTGGAAGGTAAATGTTAGCGCTGACTCCCCAACGTATTTACTCCGTCGACGTGTATGGCAAGGAAGGCATAAGGTATTAATATCTTAGCCATTCCAAAGTTTGGAGTATGATTTAATGCATCCAAAAAATGAAAAATAGCTCATGTGAAATTCAAATTAAGTGCCTCCAGTGAAGTTTGGTTACCACCGCGTCGAAGGAAGAGCCAAGGGCTCTTAAGGTTTGAGAGGAAGTCAAAGCACGTATTGCACTTTGTGGCTCCAAGTGGAGCACATGGCTCAAACGACGTGGAAGCTGTGACTAAGGTGTTGTGAGAGGACTATGCTATGTTCGAGCCCCATGGATTGAGAAACGTGGTAACAAGTTTTTGAAAAATAATTTTTTATTTGCATTTGCTAAGTTTTAGGAGGAATAGGGTGGAAGTTAGGTTATGAGATTAACCTAAGTGTCGAGGAAAGAATTTTGTGTATGAAGGATTGATTTTTGTTAGGGTAATATTGTTTTACCTTAGTAAAGAGGGAAATTAATTTATTACATTATTTTATAAAGTGATTTATTTAATTAATGCAATATTAAGTAGGGAGTCATAAGTAGAGTTTCGATTATTTTTTAGATATATTTTCGAAAAGGGTTATATTGAAAATGAATTGTTAAAATGTTCTTTTGATGAGTTAGAATCTTGGAAGAAGTGTTTTTATTAAATATTTGTGGTGTTGGATATTATTTTGAAGGAGTAATAAGGTGTAATTAAGTTTCATTATTTTTGTAATTGAGAATTATTTTGTGAAGAAGTTAGTGTGATATTTTATCATCTAACTATTGACATTGGCAAAAGAGAAAATTGTGATTGAGACAAGTTTTCTAAGGTCACTTCTACATCAAATAAAAGGTATGGGCATATTATTCCTTGAGAGTTTTTGGTAAGCATTTTTTAGTCTATTTTGAATTAATGCTTCAAGGTTTTCTAGAATTGAGAGTTGTTGATAAAACCTTATTTGATAAGCATTGTTGTTGAGGTGATTAAGTTGAGTGAACTTGAACTAGGGTTTGCAAAGATCAGGAGTATCATTGTTATGTAAAGATTGTTTTATAAGCATTGTTGTTGAGGTGATTAAGTTGAGTGAATGTGAACTAGGGTTTGCAAATATCATGAGTATCATTGTTATGTGAAGATTATTTTATAAGCATTGTTATTGAAGTGATTGGTTGAGTGAAGAACTTGAACTAGGGTTTGCAAAGAACATGAGTATCATTATTATGTGATATTGGTTGATAAGCATTGTTGGAAACATTTTGAGTGAATATTCATAAGTTGGGACTAGGGTTTGTGAGCAAGAATTATTTCATTGAGTGATTGGTTAAGTGAAGTTGGTTGAGCCTAGTCAAGTGAATGTGTTGATGATATAGTTCAAGTTCTGTGAAACCAATTATTCTATATTCTAATTTGAGTTGAGAAAGTGATTAAGAGTTTGTGAGTGTGAAGAATATTGAGTCTCTAACAATCCTCTATATGCTTCTAAAATAATGATTGAAAGTGATTGAGTATTGTTGTGAATGTGAAGCATATCGATGTAGAAAACCGAACAACTTTCCCATTGATCATAATAGAATAAATAATACAATGGAACCTTAGTTTAGCACCAGAGGTTACGAAACTACCAAGGCTGAATAGAAGTGGTTACAAAAAGTATAACAAAACACTAATAATGTAATAACTAACTAAGCTACACTAACATCCCCCCTTTATTACATTATTTTTCAATACATAGAGAGTTGTGAAATAATTCAAATTTGACACATGCAAGTGCCTTAGTGAAAATATCTACAACTTGAGCATCGTTGGGAATGTACTAAAGATGAATTATATGCCTTGGAACTTCATATCGAATTAAGTGGCATTGTGTGTCAATGTGCTTGGTTTTATCATGATGCACTGGGTTCTTAACAAGGTTCAAAACACCCTGGTTGTCATAGAACAAGTGTATTGGAGATTTTGATGGATGACCCATACTTGTCAAAATGCGATGCAACCATATCACTTCGCACACAGCTACACGTATGGCACGATACTCTACCTCTGTATATGAGATAGTAACCACCTATTACTTCTTGTTGTGCCAAGAGACAGGATCGGATCCAAGATGAAATATATATTTTGAAGTTGACTTACAATCATCATATGACCCGACATAGTCAGAGTCCGTGTATCATTGCAAGAAGAATTTGTTATTATTATTGTATTCTAGGCCATATTCTATTATGCCACAGACATAGTGAAGAATACGTTTTGCTACTTTCCAGTGAGTAGTCTTAGGTTCCTACATGAACCTCGAAAGATAGTTGACAACAAATACGATATCTGGCCTAGTATTTTTCAAATATATGAGACTCCCAATCAGCTATCGATAGAGAGTACCATCTACCTAAGATGAATCATCATATCATGATAACTAAAGTCCTGATTCCATCGCAGTTGCCATCGACTTGTAATCAATCATGCGATATTTTTCTAACAGTGTCTTGGCATATTTTTTCTAAGTCACTTTGATGTAGTGCTCCTTCTGGCTCACTTCTAGACCAAGACAATAATGGAGAAGATCAAGATCTATCATCTCAAAATATTTACACAAGTCTCTTTTTACAGTAGAGATCATAGTTTCTGAATTCCCTGTAATGAGCAAATCATCAACATAGAGTACAAGCAACACTATCTTAGAACCTTATTTCTTGAAATAGAGGTTTGCATCTGACAAATATCTCTTAAATATGTGTTGTAGAAGGTGATTATCCATTTTTATATACCAAACTCAAGGAGCTTGTTTTAAACCATACAAGGATTTGACCAACTTGCACACTTTATGCTCTTGGCCTTCCACTTCAAATCCTTTAGGTTGTGTCATGTAGACTTCCTCTTGGAGATCACCATTTAGAAAAGCACTCTTGACATCCATATGGTGAACTTTCCACCCATACTATGCTACCATAGCACAAAGAACTCGAATGGTGGTCATCCAAGCAATAGGTGCAAAAGTTTCCTCATAGTCAATGCCTTCCTTTTGTGCATAGCCCTTTGCAACAAGACGGACCTTATGTTTATCAACCTTGTACTTGAATTTGTACACCCATTTGTAGCCAATGGATTTCTTTTCGTGTGGCAGATCGACAAGCTCCCAAGTTTTGTTCTTTTTTAGAGACTTACACTCAGCATCCATATCAACCTTCCATTGTGGCTCACTAAGGGCATCTTGTACAGAAGTAGGTTCATGTTCATTCACTGAAGACATAAAAACCTTGTCATCATCTATATCCATATCCTCTGTTTCTATCTAGATCTATAGAAAGTTCCTCAAAATATTGACAAAGATCATCAACCTCAGTAGTCTCTGATGCTGCTCTTTCCTGTCGAGCCATACTGCGAGTACGAGGTTAATTCAAAGTCAAATCTGGTGGAGTGCATAACTTTGAGTCCCTGATTGTACTTGTATACCATTTTGGATTCTTCTTCTGTGGTGATGAAGAAGACTAAGAAGTAGAAGGACCTACAGTATTAGGTGACAAAGGGAACTTCTCATATTTAGATTCCACAAGATCTAGGTATACATCAAATGTGCTTTGTGATGTGAAAGCCTCATAAAAAACAACACATCTGCTGACATGAATCTTCTTGGTTAAAGGATCAATCAAACGATAATCCTTAGAATGCTCATCATAGCCAAGAAGAATACTGTCACATCCCCACCACTTATAGAAAATTTACTTGAAATAATGTGATCCTACGTTTAATTTTTGTGGTGCAGGACTTCAAGCCAGTAGCAGACGAGAGCATCTACCCACAACCAAGGCCGTGGACTGGAGGTGCCAGGTAAGTTGGATGTGATGTTGTGCCCCATGCACCATGGTTTGTGGGTACATGGGATCCCACCATAGGATTTATATCTACATTGGATTTTTCTTGTCATACTTATGCGAATGTTTATGATTGTGATTTTACTTTTCCAGTTATGGTTGCTACATGTCATTATTTTCTTTAAAATATATAATATTAAATTTTAACATAAAAAGATAATTAATGAAATAATAAAATGAGTCAATATATATAATTGTATATATAAATATATATATATATATATATATATTATAATAAATTAAGAGTGAGTTTCTAGTATAATATATGTATAAATACTATATACATTAAAATAACAATAAACAATAAAAAAAAATATTAATGAAGGTTAAATTCATTCCTAATAGAATGAACAACCTCGATGCAATGCAAAGCCAAAAAGCTTACAATAATTGTGAATAAGATAATAAAACTATAACATGATTTACGTCCAAAACAATATATAAATAATAACATTAAATAATATATAACAAAGTCTAAGTAAGGTAATTAGGCTTGATTAATCATCTTCCACCTAGAAACATCAACAGGCTCAATTTGGTAACGACGTGCAAGGTGTCCACCAATCCTCGCTCATCCGTTTCTTTAAAATGAATACGGGTTGGCAGAGATTATCACCTTCTTTTTGTATTTCTCCATGGATCTAATATTGGAGTTGACGTCTTCTAGTGTTTCTACATAACCAAGGAGAGAACAAGCAGTGGCGAGAGGCCAATCAGTTTGGCAACAATATAACAAGGTCAGATTTATTGCTTGTGAAATTGGATCTGGTAATGTTTCCATAATATAAATCTCCAAGTAATAATGAGAATTGGGTATAAAATATGGTGTATTTATAAACTAATGTCACATTGCTAAGAACTTAATGAAACTGTGACAAAATTTAGGGATTATATACAGTGTTGTAATAGTGATGAGTTTTCTAAAAACCCTTTTAAAATATGTATTGGTCTGTTATTTATAATTTAAAAACTAGAAAATTGGTATGGGGAAAGATGTCTCTGGGAAGTGGAAAGCTTTGCAATATTTAAAATAAAATCTTCTGCTCTGTGTTTTCCTTTTTCATTGATTTAAAATTTGTGGATAACTTGTGTTTAATTCCTTCTAGATGCTAAGAATATGGATATGTATTTATAAACTGAACTCTATATTAAAAGAAATTTGACTGCGTTGTGTTTCGTCAAAAGTGAATTGAAGATTGGTGAACTGCACTGTTGTATTATCTATTAAGTGATATTAGGTTTCTAACTTTGAAGAAGTTATATAGAAAAACTACTGTTAATAACTACCTACAATATTGATAGAGACCACGTTGCTTAGTATACATTCATAGTGTTGTTTGCTTGTAAGTTTGCTTGTAATGTAGTAGACACAGACCACGCTAATCCAAACCTACCTCCTATTCATCCACACCTTGGTTTGTGAGGAATGTACCCAAAGTATGTTTTCTAGAGGAGCTGCTGGGAATGAACGAACCTTTGCTGACAAGAGCTATCTGTTGGAATTTTTGACATTCTGCTTTAATGGGAATGAGGCAGTGAAAGTAATTTATGTGTTTCTCTTAATATTTCAAGCCTTGGAAAAATTAAGACTACCCTGCTATTTATAATGGTGTTACTCATTAAACCTTGTATGTCTCTTGTGCAGGAAGTTCCTGGCGATTTGGTAATTTTATGAGTGATTGAGTTTTGTATTGGTTCACTGTAGAAATTCAAAGGACATGATTTCATATGAATATTAGTAACATAAGTTTTCAAATATCATGAGAGAATTAAATATAAGTAAAGACGTAGCTCTCATTATAGAGTGTAAAATGAAATTGTAATTAGTATAATTGCTTTGCTAGAATTAATATAATGTGGAAGCTGTGTTATTTCGACTTAACGTGATTTAGGTTTAGTTATAAAATGAATGTTGTGTAAATATGATTTTTGGGATTTTATTGAGTCGCTGCTGTTAGATATTGACTAAAATATAATTAGGCTTTGTTGTTTTATATTATGGAAAAGACAAAATCATCGTTTATGAAAGTATGGATTTTGATATATTATGGAAGAATAAATTGTTGTTATGGGGAGTTAGATCTTGTGAACTTTATTAACATTATGTATGCTTTGTATTAAAATTATTTCAGTGTTGGGAGTTTTTAATTTAAAATATGCATAGTATATCGTGGAATATTAGGATAGTTTTTCTTGAAATTAAGGATATATTATTATTGACCGGTATTTAAAAGAATTTGTAAAATTGATTTCCATGAATGTTTTATATGTTGAAATGGGGAAAGTGTTATATTGGACTTATACATTAAGAAAACTACAATCCCTCTAATGTATGAATTGGGTACTTCAAGTAAGGATTTACCCACCCCATCCACACAAGTCACGAGTTGACTTATGTAATATTGAGACACTATACTCCGAAAACCCTGGGATAGAGGTCCAAGTTGTCGAGTGTAACGAGCGACGATATGGGACGTCGCTCTAGGTGATGAGTTAGTTAGTGGTGGTGGTATTCGTTAACCCTCTCGGATTGGGGAGAGGTCATAATGTAAGCATGACTAGGGTGTTATTCATGCTTTGACATGTCCAGCGGTAGATGATTATGGGTAGAATTGTCGTCAATCCAAGTTAGGACACGAATATCTAGTCCACAGGCCTTGAGATGACAGACTCTAGTTAAACCTTAGAAGAAGATCAATGACTAGCACTGCCATATGAATGTTGGTTCCAAAGAAATAGTGTTGTGCACTCAAAGGACTGTGAGTCCCTCTAGCTTTGGACAAGGGAGTTAGCATACCCCGTTTAGGTGATATGGGCCCTAAACAAAAAATCCTTCATCGAATTACGGTGGACTCGAGTGAAGAGTTCAAATCCTACATGGCAAATCGTGAGATGTGGCCGGTCCCAAGCACTTAAGACACCAGCTGCAATGGTGGCCATTCTTGAAGTGCGTGATCTTTGTATACAAAAATAACACTATGATGGGATCTAAACAAGCATCGTTGTATTGTAAACAATTTTTTTTTGAAATGATGAAATTTTGGATTGTGACAATTGGTATTAGAGCCTAGGTTTGTGAAACCCTGGTTGACATAGCTATTATGAAAAATATTGTGATATCAGTTATGGCAATTACCTCACGAAGGACTAGCCTGAATCTACAAGAGGAAATTGCATAGGTCCTAAGAAAAGGATCTAGAAGACTCGTAAGGGAGTCAAAAAGAGTTCAAACTTCTAAAACACCATGACGAGTGGTTAGAAAGGATAAAAATCCTTTAGCTACAAAATCAACCTTCGGTTATGGGAGTATGGCTCGCATGATCCAACTCATGCAGGAACAACTTAATCAGCAAAGAGAGTTGTTGGAGAGCTAGAGGGCTCAAATGAATGAACATATGGAACAACAACGAGAACAGATGGTCCAATAGTATGAACTCATTACTCAACAACAAAAATTTATTGAGAACTTGACACAAAAGAAAATAAGCAGTAAAGTAAGTCAGTTGCCTAAGGGATCAACCAGAAGAATTGTAGAGGAAGAATTGCAGAAAGAATTAAAGAAACTAGATATTTCCAAATTTTATGGGTGTGGTGATGGCGAAGTAGCTTTAAACTGGCTAAGTGAGGCAGAAGGTTATTTTTCCATTCAACCCCTTAGTTCGGAAGGGAATACTACATGGGCAGTGGCTCATTTGGAAGGTCCTGCCAAAATATGGTGGACCACATATAAGAAAGCTGCACAGAAAGAGATAGCAGACATACCATGGGAAGTCTTTGTAAAAGACTTCAAAAGTCACTTTCTTACTGAGCAGTTTTTTATTGAAAAACATGCAGATTTTACAAATTTACGATAGGGTAATATGACGGTAGTTGAGTACTACCAAAAATTTGTGCAGTTACAAAAATATACCCCGAAATTTGATGATCAAGAAAAATTCAAAGCACACAAGTTTATTTTGGGTTTGCACCCAAAACTCAGTCAACCTGTTGGAGGAAAGACACCCCAGACTCTGACAACTTCTTATGATGTTGCTCGATATTTTGAATTGATTCAGAAGGAGATAAAGGCTTTTTATCAACAAGAGAAGAATAATTCAATGAAAAGGAAGAATCCTGAGCAGAGTCACGGTTCAGATTAAAACCATAGATATGGTGATAAGGGTCGAAGCAGAAATGACAATAGGAATAAAAATAAAAATCAACGATATAAAGGGTAGCCAGATCAAAGGAAAATCCAAGAGAGAAAAATCACCTACAAGGAGCAAGGTAAAAATGAGAATCAAGGCAAAGAGTATGATAAATAAAAGAATACTGGTCCCAATGCTTGTTTTGTATGTGGAGCTCAGGACCACTATGATGGAAAATGCCCAAAAAGAGCTGATAGAAGAAATCCTTCTAGAGAACCCTCTCACAAAATCTATGCAGCCATATGTAACCCTAATCTTGTGGTGCAAAGCACTCCATTTTTTATTAAAGGAAAGATAGGCATGAGAAATTTGAATATTTTAATTGATAGCGATGCTACTGATAGTTTCATTTCTAATAATGTTTTGAGGGATGTACCTATGAGACCTGGGATCATGGCAAAGGGTTGGCAAGTGGAATATGATTGGGACAAACCTATCAAGTTAATCAATGTTTATTTGAGTCACAAATAGAAATACCCCAAGGGAAAATCAACTGGAATTTATATGTAGCTCCCTTGCATGCATTTGACATAATCCTAGGAATAGATTGGCTTAAGGCTCATAAGGCTATATTAAATTTTGAGGAGAGATGGATGGATTATACTAGTGATAATAATCAATGAATCCACATTAACTGCAATAGAGCATCTTTCGAACCCCATATTATAAGAAGTATGCAAGTCAAAAGGGCCTCGAAGAAAGGATGCAGATTATATGTAATAAAGATAAACAAAAAGGAAGAAACTGACTCAAGCTCAACTTTGTTTCAACAGTATTCGGTATTAGGAGAATTTAGAGATGTATTTCCTGAAGATTTACCTGGATTGCCACCTAGGAGAGAGTTTGATTTTTCTATTGAATTAGTACTAGGAGCAACCCTAGTAGTTCTAACACCTTACCGAATGACACCACTGGAACTATAAGAGCTCAAAACATAACTACAAGATTTACTAGAAAAAGGACATATTAAACCCAATGTGTCACCCTGGGGAGCACCTGTGTTGTTTGTCAAAAATAAGGATGGAACCTTAAGATTGTGCATCGATTATAGAATGCTCAATAGGATGACAATAAAAAATAAGTATCCATTACCAAGAATTGATGACTTTTTTTATCAACTTAAGGGAGCTACTGTCTTTTCTAAAATTGACCTTAGGTCAGGATAACATCAGTTAAGAATCAGATAAGAGGATACTCATAAAACTGCTTTTAGAACAAGATATGGACACTATGAGTTCACGGTTTTACCATTTGGGTTGACTAATGCACCAGCAACTTTTATGAATTTGATGAATAGCATTTTTTGAGAGCAGCTGGATCGATTCATGCTCATATTTCTAGATGATATTCTAATTTACTCTCAGAGCAAAGAGGAGCACGATGAGCACATGAGAATAGTGCTCAAGATACTCAAAAAACATCAATTGTATGGTAAACTATCTAAGTGTGAATTTTATACACCGTAGGTGCAATATTTGGGACACATAATTTCAATAGAAGGTATAGTTGTAGATCCTAAAAATATAGAAGCTATAGTTGATTGGCCAGCTTTGACTAATGTATCTAAAATAAGGATTTTTATGGGCATGCCCGGTTATTATCGAAGGTTCGTAAAAGGGTATTCCAAAGTGGCCTATCCCATAACTAATTTACAAAGAAAAGGGAAAGTATTTAAGTGGACAAATCAATGTGAGGATGCTTTCAGAACACTAAAGGGAAAACTGACCACCGTGCCAATACTGAAGATACCAGATTTACATAAACCATTCACTGTATGCATTGATGCATCATTGGAAGGGTTAGGAGAAATCCTATTACAATAATAAGTTGTCGTGGCTTATGAGTCTCGAAAACTCAAGAAGCATGAAATAAATTATGCCACTCGTGACTTAGATTTGGCAGCTGTGGTTAATGCTCTCAAAATTTGGAGATATTATTTGCTGGGAAAATCCTTTGAGCTGAAGACTGATCATCAAAGCTTAAGATATATATTTACTCAGCCTTTGCTAAATGCCCGACAATGAAGGTGGATGGAATTTTTGGCTGAATATGATTTTGGTATAGAATATATCAAAGGAAAAATAAATAAATTAGCAAATGCACTTAGTAGGAGAAGGCACATAAATGCCATCTCAAGCTGTCAGTATGATCTTAGGAAACATATTGCGGAGTTACAAGGGACTGATGAGTTTTGTTAGATTTGTCATGATAAGATCGAGCAAGGGTCTAATCGACATGGAGATTATGGCATTAAAGAGAATTAGGTATACTTTCGTAATAGGGTTATAGTACCCAATAATGAAGAACTTAAAAGAAGTATTCTACTAGAAACACATTATGCTCCCCTCTTCTACACATCCAGGAGTCACCAAGATGATAGAGAATATGAAGAAGGACTATTTTTGGTCGGGAATGAAAAAGGATATTGTGCAATTTGTTGCTAGATGTCTTGAATGCCAGAAGGTTAAGGGAAAACATCAGCATCTAGGAGGAAGACTATACTTATTTGAGGTACTTGAACATAAGTGGCAAGTTATAACTATGGATTTCATTATGGGACTTCCAAAAACCCATTTTCAGCATGATGCCATATTTGTGGTTGTGGACAAGTTAACCAAGGTGGCACATTTCATAGCAGGCAGTGTTCATGATGATGCTTCAGCTATTGCTTAGAAGTTTGCATAGGAAATAGTAAGGTTACATGGTTTTCCTGAAGTGATAATATATGATAGGGATTCATATTTTACATTTGAGTTTTGGTAAGCCTTGCACCGAGCCTATGGAACAAGGCTCAATATTAGCACTGCATATCATCCCGAGACGGATGGCCATACCGATAGGGTTAATAAAGTGCTTGAAGATATGCTACACATGTATTGTATGGACCATCAAAGTAAATGGGAAGATTATATTTTCTTGGTAGAATTTTCTTACAATAATAGCTATCACACCACATTGGGCATGGCCCCATTTGAGTCTCTGTATGGGCGTAGGTGCAAGACACCATTAACGTGGGATAACCTGGACGATCGAGAGATGATCATAATCGAAGCTGTCAAGCAAATGGAAAACCAACTAAAAGAAATTTGTCAGCGACTGCATGAATTTGTTGTCTGATAAAAAAGTTATGTTGATCTAAAGATAACACCTCGTGAGTTTTTTATAGCAGATAAAGTTTTCCTTAGGGTCAAACCCACTAAGAGCTCCATCAAATTTGCTAAACTAAGTCCTAGGTTTGTTGGACCATTTGAAATAACTGTCAAAATCAGTCTTGTTGCCTATAAACTTGCGGTGTTGCCCAATTTGTACAAAATCCATAGCATCTTTTATGTCTCCCTTCTTCGTAAATATGTTGTTGATCCATCTCACATTTTGGATACCACTCATTTACAAATGTCGGACCCCCAGCTCATTGAGGTGCGACCAATAAATTTTTTGGGATTTAGGACCAAACAACTTAGATAAAGAATTATGGATCAATGCAAAGTACAATGGGACCAGTATTCCGAAAGGAATGCCACCTGGGAAGATACTTCTAGCATGAAAAATCAGTTCCCTTACTTGTTTAAGAATTGAAAACTGAAAGCAAAATGTTGTTGAGTTAAAAACTTGTAATTACTCAAAATGATGTATTTGAAACTTGTTGCATATATATCTGATGTTTTGTTGTATATACTCTCTTTTACATAATTTCATGATGAAATTGTTGTATATATTTATATGCTGATGATAGTTACTTGTATTTGTGAAAATACTCTACATAATTGATTATCTAGTAAATATGAATTTCGAAAAATAAGCTAACACAAGGACTGTGTTAAATCTAAGGGGGAAAGTATGTCACATCCCCGCCACTTATAGAAAATTTACTTGAAATAATGTGATCCTGCATTTAGTTTTTGTGGTGCAGGTGCAGGACTTCGAGCCAGTAGCAGACGAGAGCATCTACCCACAACCAAGGCAGTGGACTGGAGGTGCCAGGTAAGTTGGATGTGATGTTGTGTCCTCGTGCACCGTGGTCCATGGGTACATGGAAGCCCACCATAGGATTTATATCTACATTGCATTCTGCTTGTCATACTTATGTGAATGTTTATGATTGTGATTTTACTTTTCCAGTTATGGTTGCTACATGTCATTATTTTCTTTAATAATATAATATTAAATTATAACATAAAAATATAATTAATAAAATAATAAAATGAGTCAATATATAATTGTATATATATAAAATAAATAAAATATATATTATAATAAATCAAGAGTGAGTTTCTAGTATAATATATGTATAAATATTATATACATTAAAATAACAATAAACAATAAAAAAAATTATTAATAAAGGTTAAAGTCATTCCTAATAGAATGAACAACCTCGGTGCAATGCGAAGCGAAAAAGCTTACAATAATTGTGAATAAGATAATAAAGCTATAGCATGATTTACGTCCAAAACAATATATAAATAATAATATTAAATAAAATATATAACAAAGTCTAAGTAAGGTAATTAGGCTTGATTAATCATCTTCCACTTGGAAATGTCAACAAGCTCAATCTGACAATGTTGTGCAAGGTGTCCACCAATCCTCACTCATCCATTTCTTTAAAATGAATACGGGTTGGCAGAGATTATCACCTTCTTTTTACGTTTCTCCGTGGAGCTAATATTGGAGTTGATGTCTTCTAGTGTTTCCCCATAACCAAGGAGAGAACAAGCATGGTAATGTTTCCATAATAGAAATCTCCAAATAATAACGAGAACTGGGTATAAAATATGGTGTATTTATAAACTAATGTCACATTGCTAAGAACTTAATGAAGACGTGACAGAATTTAGGGATTATATACAATGTTGCAGCAGTGATGATTTTTCTAAAAACCCTTTTAAAATATGTATTGGTCTGTTATTTATAATTTAAAAACCAAAAAATTGGGATGGGAAAAGACGTCTCTCGAAATTGTGGAAAGCTCTGTGATATTTAAAATAAAATCTTCTGCTCTGCATTTTCCTTTTTCATTGATTTAAAATCTGTGGATAACTTGTGTTTAATTCCTTCTAGATTCTAATAATATAGATATGTATATATAAACTGAACTCTGTATTAAAAGAAATTCGACTACGTTGTGTTTTGTCAAAAGTGAATTGAAGATTGGTGAACTGCACTGTTGTATTATCTATTAAGTGATATCTGGTTGCTAACTCTGAAGAAGTTATATAGAAAAAATATTGTTAATAACTACCTACAACATTGATAGAGACCATGTTGCTTAGTATGCATTCATAGTGTTGTTTGTCTGTAAGTTTGCTTGTCATGTAGTAGACACGGATCACGCTAATCCAAACCTACCTCCTAATCATCCACGCCTTGGTTTGTGAGGAATGTACCCAGAGTATGCTTTCTAGAGGAGCTGCTGGAAATGAACGACCGTTTATCGGCAAGAGCTATCTATTGGAATTTTTGACGTTCTGATTTAATGGGATGAGGCAGTGAAAGTAATTTCTATGTTTCTCTTAATATTTCAAGCCTTGGAAAAATTAAGACTACCCTACTGTTTATAATGGTGCTACTCATTAAATCTTGTATGTCTCTTGTGAGGGAAGTTCCTGGCGATCTGGTAATTTTATGAGTGATTGAGTTTTGTATTGGTTCACTGTAGAAAATCAAAGGACATATGATTTCATTTGAATATTAGCAACATAAGTTTTTAAATATCATGAGAGAATTAAATATAAGTAAATACGTAGCTCTCATTATAGAGTGTAAAATGAAATCGTAATCAGTATGTTTGCTTTGCTAGATTTAATATAATGTGGAAGCTGTGTTATTTCAGTTTAACAAGATTTAAGTTTAGTTATAAAATGAATGTTGTGTATATATGATTTTTGGGATTTTATTAAGTCCCTGCTGTTAGATATTAACTAAAATATAATTCGGATTTGTTGTTTTATATTATGAAAAAGATAAAATCGTCGTTTAGGAAAGTATGGGTTTTGATATATTATGGAAGAATAAATTGTTATGGGGAGTTAGATCTTGTGAACTTTATTAATACTATGTATACTTTGTATTAAAATTATTTCAGTGTTGGGAGTTTTTAATTTAAAATATGCATAGTATATCTTGGAATGTTAGGATAGTTTTTCTTGAAATTAAGAAAATATTATTATTGACTGGTATTTAAAAGAATTTGTAAAATTGATTTCCATGAATGTTTTATATGTTGAAATGGGGAAAGTGTTATATTGGACTTATACATTAAGAAAACTATAATCCTTCTGATGTATGAATTGGGTACTTTGAGTAAGGATTTACCCACCCCATCCACACAAGTCACGAGGTGACTTATGTAAGACTGAGACATTGTACTCCGAAAACCCTAGGACAGAGGTCCAAGCCATCAAGTGTAATGAGTTGTGGTATGGGACATCACTCTAGGTGATCATTTAGTTAGTGGTGGTGGTATTCGTTAACCTTCTCGGACTGGGGAGAGGTCATCATGAAAACATGACTAGGATGTTATTCATGCTTTGACATGTCCAACGGCAGACAGTTATGGACAACATTGTCGTTAGTCCAAGTTAGGACACGAATATCTAGTCCAGAGGCCTTGAGATGACGGACTCTAGTTAAACCTTAGAAGAAGGTAAATGACTAGCACCGGCATATAGACGCTGGTTCTAAAGAAATAGAGTTATGCACTCAAAGGACTGTGAGTCCCTCTGGATTTGGAAAAGGGAGTTAGCATACCCCGTTTAGGTGATATGGGCCCTAAATGGAAAACCCTTCATCGGATTTTGGTAGACTCGAGTGAAGTGTTCGGATCCTACATGGCGAACCGTGGGATGTGGTTGGTCTCAAGAAATTAAGACACCAGCTACAGTGGTGGTCATTCTTGAAGTGCATGATCTTTGTATGCCAAACTAACACTATGATGGGATCTAAATAAGCATAGTTGTCTTGTAAACGAAGTTTGTTTAAAATGATGAAATTTTAGGTTATGACAAATACACTTCAATATCTTCTCATATAGCTTCTTTCTTTTCTCTTTCGGTATGTGCATGAAAGCTTTACATCCAAAAATGCGAAGATGATATATGGAGGGTTTTTGACCACTCCATTCTTCCTAAGGAGTCATTCCTTTTAGGGACTTTGTGGGTGCCCTATTCAACAGATATAATGCAGTGGTGACAGCTTCTGCCTAGAATTGTTGCCCAATACTAGCTCCTGTGAGCATACAATGAAACATTTCCATAATAGAATGATTCCTTATTTTAGCAACTCCATTTTTTTGAGGAGTATAAGTAGTAGTTAATTGTCTCATGATTCCATGTGCAGTTAAAAATATAGAACACTCTTTAGAGGTAAACTCCCCCATCGATCTTAGTGGAGGGTCTTTATAGAAGTCCTTGACTCCTCAACAAATTTCTTGAATTGTTGGAAGAAACTAAAGGCTTCAGATTTTAGCTGAAGAAATAACACCCACATATTTTGTGGGTAGTCATCCACAAACAACTAAAAATACCTCTTCCTCCCACAACTTATTGGTGTGAAAGGACCGCACAGATCGATGTGAATCAACTCTAGAGGTTTCTTTCCTCTTGTAGAGCTCTTCTCAAAAGGTACTCTATGTTGCTTTTCTGCCAAGCAGTCAGAGCACACTGGAAATGTGGAAGAAAGGGA
Organism: Wollemia nobilis; assembly: GCA_028583015.1. NCBI lineage: Eukaryota > Viridiplantae > Streptophyta > Pinopsida > Araucariales > Araucariaceae > Wollemia > Wollemia nobilis. The sequence continues at coordinate 6,041,636 of JAQPPZ010016859.1, read as the reverse complement.
AGGAAGACCATTTACCATCTCATACTTACTTAGCTCAAGTAAGTATCCAGAACTAAGATGCCCATATCTCTTGTGCCATAGGGAAGTTGACTCCTTGGTAGAGACTATCATTGCAACATGGGGAGTAGATATAGCATCTAAGTCAAATAATCCATGCTTATATGAAGTTGTTACAATGTTCTTACCCCTCCTGGTAATAGAATAACATTTCTTGCCATCCTCAACACAAAAGTTCACAACCATATCTTTATCCAGAATTTGTGTAACTAACAATAATTTGTTCACCAATACTGGAACATAGAGGACTTTGTCAATCTGACACTTGCCATCAGGAAGAGTAACTGAAATAGTACCCTCTCCCTGAACCTTTTAGGTTTTGTCATCAGCAATAGTGACAGGTTTGCCCTCCTTGGCATCAAATGATTCAAACCATGATTTGCCGCCAGTCATGTTCTTACTAGTGCCAGAATCGACATACCATACAATATCCTTATGCTTGGAGGTTGTGGTAGTCATGAGCACCTTATGTGCCCACTCAAAATCCAATTTAAATTCTTCAACAACAACATTCACCTTGGGTTGCTTGTTCTTATTTTGTGTTTTGTTCTGGCCTTTCTGTTTAGATTGCGTATTCTTGTGCCAACACCTATTTATGTCATGGTTGTCTTTGTCACAAATTTTACAAGATCTCTTCATTTGTTGAGGTTGTTTTCCTTTTGAATATTTGTGAGAATTTCCTCCCTTCTAAAAATTATCCTTCTTAGAACCCTTCCTGTTGGAATAGAGGATTGTATTAGAAGAATCATCTCTCTGAAGTTGGCGTGCCTCCTCTTCTTGAAGTAGATTGACCAACTAAATAAAGGTAACTTTCATTTGTGACACCTAAAGTGAGGTGATTAACACCTTGTAAGAATCAGGTAACTCTCTTAATACTACTAAAGTAATGAGCTTATCATCCACAGGTTATCCCAAAGAATTCAATTTTATTTTCAACTTCGATACTCTGCATAGAAAGAGTTCAACTGTATCACCCTGGTTCATACTCAAACTGTGAAGTTGAGATTGAAGGTAAAGAATGGTGGAATCATTATTTCCCTCATAAATGGTTTGAAGAGCATCCCATGCCTCTTTACCATGTTCTTTGTATGCAATGTGAGGTTGAACTTCATCTGAAACAACAAGCAAGATGAGCCCTCTTGCTCTATTGTCTTTATTATCAAATGCTATTTGATTGACTGTTGGAGCTGTAGCTACTATTGAGCCAACTATTGGTGAAGGTCTTGTTGTTTCTCTATAAACAACATCCCATAAGTCTTCCATGACAAGGACTGCCTTCATCTTATTTTTCCATGGTGTGTAATTAGGACCTTTCAATAACTGATGAGCATCAGTCATAAACTTTATAGCCATAGTGAGGGTTCCTTATAACACCAAATGGTCCCCCTTTCTATATACCTTTGTGCCAGGAATTTATACCATACAAAATACCCACCCTTACGTGAGGGAGACTATAGGTATTTTGAAAAAGAAAAAAAATTACCCGCCCTTACGTGAGGGAGACTATAGGTAATTTTTAGAGATTATACGATACGTGGAACTTAGGCGATACTAAAAGGGAATCGTCTTGTTGATGGCACCTACCATAGAAAGTTGTCAATCCTCATGCATTGGGCGTAAATTTCCCTAAAAACTTAGGATGTCAGAACATTTATTAGGATTTACGCCTAAACACAAGAACGATTAGGGTAGTGGAATGGAGTAAAAAAATAGCAAAATGGTAAACTTATATCTCCTCGACGATTGATAGAGAACAAGCTCAGACATCATTTTGGCAGCTATATTAGGCAACAAATACAGTAGTCCGATCACGATAGCATTACCTGTAAGTGCGGACCAGAGGTATCACAAATACCAAATGTTGTAGTGCAATAAATTGCACAGATGGGTTCAAATTTTGGGGACTTATTAGTGCTTGATTTTACTTAATGAAGTATTGCAATATGGAAAGAAATGCAACATACATCAAAAAGTACCCACAAAAAATAATGAACCTAAGGTGTCGGTTTCCATCGAAAATGCACCTTTTACAATTTGCCAATTTTGAAGAAATGCTGAAAAAATTCTTTCACTCTCCCCCCTGAATTTTGCAGTTTTGAAAATCTTGTGCTCTTTCGGAAAAAAAATGTCCCCCTTTCACTTTTGCACTAAAAAAAAAATTTGGCCCCCTTTTTAAGTTTTGAAAAAAAAATCCCACTAATATATTTTTAAGAAAAATCTTTCTAAATTTTAATTAAAACTATTTTTACAAAAAAAAATTATTTAAAATAACTTTTTAAGGAAAAAATAAAAAAGTTCTTAATTAAACTAAAAAAAGAATATTAAAAAAAAAACTTTAGGGAAAAAATTTAATCAAAAAACTTTAAAAAAAATTTACCTTATTAAGGCGTGGGGGGGGATCGGAGGGATTTGATCCCTCGACCTCGGGCTCCTAGTGCTCAATTGAAAACCAGCTGAGCTGGCCGTTGGGCTCAGCTTAAAGTGGAATGACCCTTTATTTGTTTGTGTCCCCTTCAGGCTCTTCCTGCAAAGCGGTGTCGCTCAACCGGCCGCGAGACGCGTCTCAAGTGAGGTAGCAGCACTTTATGCTGCTTCTATTGGCACGAAGATGACCTACAAACACTCCTCCCACTTGATGAAGCACCTCTGCAAACAAACAATGCAAAAAATATGAGCACCTCAATCACTGATGACTATAAAATAGGTCTTCCACCGTGCACTGTGACAGCTTCAGAATGAAGGAATGCGAGATCGGTTTAGATCTAAGGGCTTAGAAAGGAAATGAATCTGCCCAAAATGCTCACAAAATCAAGCTAGATACATCCATGGCAACAAAACACAATTTCAGCAATGTATATTTTAACAAAAAATTTGGATGTCTTTCACAGGTTGACGCCGCGGAGAAGGGGGTGACGGGGTAAAAAAAAAGTTTACAAATTTTATCCCACATGTGTGGATCCGAGCAGCTTGGAGGTGTTTAAAAAACTCAACCTTCACTTAAGAGGGTGTCTTCTCTCGGGAAGACTCTGCACGAGAGGACGACGGGTCTTCTCCTGCATGGGGCCGCCTTGGCTGCCACGTTGGGGAGGTTTCCACCGATGCTCACCTCCCGATGCTCACCTCCCATTATCCATTGCCAGTCGCCTCTATTACTTTCCCCACGTCTGGTCTGCTATCAGTTACCTTCATTGCTTGTCGCACGTTCGATCGACTGGCCATCTTTTGGTTAGTCAGTCTAGGATCCACATCGGTCATTCCAAGGTTTAGTCGATCCTAAACCTATTGAGTCTATCAGTTCAAGTCTAGGTTTTTGAGTCTAGATCTTGATAAATTTACTAGTGCCCAGTCTGTCCCTCCTCGAAAATCAAGCCGATGAGAAGTCTCTGATACCATGTAGAAAACTGAACAACTTTCCCATTAATCATAATAGAATAAATAATACAAGGGAACCTTAGTTTAGCATCGAAGGTTATGGAACTACCAAGGCTGAATAGAAGTGGTTGCAACAAGTATAGCAAAACACTAATAATGTAATAACTAACCAAGCTACGCTAACAATTGAGTCTCTAACAATTCTCTATATGTTTCTAAAAGAGTGATTGAAAGTAATTGAGCATTGTGATAAGTGTGAAGCATATTGAGTCTCTAACAATTCTCTTTCTGTTTCTATGAGTTTGGAAAAGTTCTAGTGAGAACTTGTTGAGTAGATTTGGAAAAGTTCTAGTGAGGACTTGTAGAGCAGATTTGGATAATTTCTAGTGAGGACTTGTTGAGCAAATTTGGACAAGTTCTAGAGAGGACTTGTGGACAGATTAGTGTGAGCTTTTATGGAAGCTTACAAGGTATATTTGAGACAAGTATTTGAGAATACTTGTGAGCAGATTTGATTGATTGATTTGTTCAAACCTTGAGTTAAGGTTTGGGGCAGATCCAATAGAGTTGATTTGTGATTGAGTCAAGCTTTGTATTAAGGCTTGAGGACAGATATTGAGGATAGATTTGTGCTAGAATGAAAGACTGTGTTTAGTGTAGATTAGAGGACAAATATTGAGGACATATTTGTGCTATATCGAAGGAACATGTTTAGTGCAGATTTGAGGACAGATTTTAGTGCAAATTTAAGGACAGGTTTGTACCAAACTAGAGACAAAGATTGAGCATATTTGTGCTATACCAAAAGACTATATTTAGTATAGATTTGAGACAGAGCTTTGAAGATGATAGATTGTAGAGGACAATAATATCCAGTGGATAAAGATCCATTAGCTAGGGCAGTGAGGACAAGTGTCTTCAGTGGATAGAGATCCATTAGCCAGAGCAGTGGGGGCAACAGTTCTTCTAGAAGATCACTAGTAATAGCTAAGGAGAAAAGAGTTTTGTTGTGGATAGAGATCCATGAACTTGATTAGGGATTGGTGTCTCCTTTGGATAGAGATCCATAAATATTGTAATAGGGAAAGGATTCCCAAGATATTGATTGAGAAAATTTTAGTGAAATATTTTCTTCATGCAGTATCCCACACTGGGTGAACCACATTAAATTGGTGTCTCTATTGTGTGTGGTGATTTGTGCATTGCTTTGATTATTGCTATTGATATTGCTATTTATACATTGTATAATACTGATTGAGAAAGAAAAGTAGAAAGTGGTCTTATATTATTCACCCCCCCTCTCAGTATAAGCTTGTGTTATTCACTTGAATCGAATGATATTGAGCCCTTAGATGGCTGTATCTACTTTTCTTATTAACTTATGCTTTAAGACTTGATAATACTACCACTTGATGATTGCACCTTTCATGCTATTTTGGTGTCTTAAGATATTTGAACTTTATCCCTTTTTTGCTTTTTAAAAGACAAATATGGTTCTAATAAGACCTAGAAATAAATCTATTATAGACTAGGATAGAATACCTTGACTACACCAAGATTTTGAGGCCTTTTTGTCTCCACTTTGTAGCTTTCCTTCTTATATTTAATATAGCAAAACCCTCTCTATTATTTGGTGGTTATAATGTTCCTTTGGTGGCTTCTCTTCACCAAAACTTGCTACATTTTTTCCTGCATTCAATGGTGGATTCAATGTTGCCTTCTCCTCCTTGGCAACTCTCTCCTAAGACTCCTTGCTTGGTTAACTTTCCAATAATAATTCCAAGATTTTTAATCATGAAAATACTATTCCTTTTGAATGACTATACTTTGCACTCTAGTATATGCAATAATGCTTTAGAATAATGTATTCTTTCCTTTCAATAGATGGTAGGATGTTGATATTTTTCTTTCTCTTGAAATATATCTAACTCATTTTGTGTAGGTTTTACTCCTTGTAAAAACTATCTTCTGCACTTCCTTGAAGAATTATACTAGAAACCTTCCTTTTGCAACTTTAAACCTTGAATTTGGTGCTTAATGAAACTTAATAATAAGATAAATATAAATGTTCAATTAATGAATCTTTTGCACCAAAGTTGCATACCTTTTTAACCTTCGTATGGTGATGGATTTCTTGGTGATTTGGATCACCTAATTGCTGATATGATTTTTATGAATTTGTAGCTTCAATTTGTTATAGTTGGTTGCCTAAAACTTGTCTATTTTGCAGCCATGAAACTCCTCTAACTTGCTGCCCATGTATGTGGTTTTTATTTTGCTATAATGTTGTCTAATGTTCTGCCTTTAACCTATGAAATTTTTAGCACCTTTGTAGTCCAATCCTTCTTGATTTGTTGCTCTAAGAACTTTTAAAATTTGTAGCTATTAATCCTGCCCTCAAATATAAAATTTTAAAATTATAATGCAGTCAATTTCTCCTCTTAAATTTTTCCCTCGAATCTCCCAAATTTTGTAGGAAACTCCTTTCTCCAAATCAGCCTTCAACTCCTTCAAAGTGCAATCTTCTAACTTCTCAAGTTTGGTGGTCTCTTCTAGCTCCTTTCTCCTTCAACCTCCTTGTAGAATTCTAACTTCAATATTGGCCTATTTACTGGCCTTCTTCTCAAGAATATGAATGTCTTAAGGTCTTCAATAATATCATTCAAAATTTGGCAAATCCCTCTTCATTTTTGGGCTTGTTGTTGGATGGTGATAATTGTACCAAATTTTTCTCTATCAGGAACTTCTCCTTGCTATCAATATTTTTACTTGAGTTCTACTCAAGTCTTCTCCAATTGACTTCTTCAAGTCTCCTTCAATGAGGATTTCTTAGCCTTCTTCTTATTTCTCCTTTCTAGTATGCTTGAGGCTTTCTTCTCTTGGGCCTCTAATTTTTTAAACTTATCTTCTTCTCAAAACTTCAATGAGATCTTCCTTGATCTCTCTAATCTTCAACTATGGAAGTTGTGCAATGAGTTCTCTTTCTTGGATCTCCTAATTATGATGCTTTTGAAATTTGTAGTAGGACCTTTGCTAGTCCTTCTCTAACTTAAATAATATAAATCTATAAGTTCTTCAATATTCAATAAAGATCTCAAATTTGCAATATTCTCCAAGACTCCTTTCCTTGAGTTTCTTCTTCGTTCAATATTTAATAAGGCTCATTTGATCTTTTTCAATCTTATCAATATTTTAATTTACAAATATTGCAATGGGACCTTTTTCCTTAGGCCTCCAAATATTCAATCTTCAACTTGTTGCTTCAAGTGCTAGATTGATTCTAAAGAAGATATTATTCCTAGCTCTTGTAGGAAGCTTCCCAACTTTCTTTGAATCTCCTCTTTTCTACAACAAAGTATTAGAAAATTATAATAGTAATTTTTTTAAATATATAGATAATGAATCTTCACTAATTGATTTGTTAATCTAGTAGATCAATGTTGATTCCTAGTCTTCATGAGTTTTTCAACAACTCTATGGAAAGACTCTAGTCAAATGCAATTTCAAAAATTATAAAAATGATATTTCCTATATCCTCTCAATCTCTCTTGTGGATATCTCTATTTCCTATCAATATACCTTGTGCTCTGATACCACTGTTAGCTTTTGATGATCTATATTTGAGGAAATACAACCACAAGATGTAAAATGAGAAAGCAATATTAACTATAGGATAATGGCAATTTAATATATAGAAAAAATATATGAGAAACATCTATAATAACTCAGAAAATAACCATTAATGAAAGCTCACAAAAATAGTACAATATAATCTAATGGAGGACTTAATCACTACATAAATAATGCATGATATACATTGTACCTACTAAAATCACTATACTTCCTAGCTCTCTCTCACTATCTCTATCCTTTTCTTTAACTTTTTCTTTAGTATCTATAAAAGGCATATATATAGGGAGATATATCCCTTGGACCATGACTCTTCAACTACCTATCCTATGACTCATGTACATGTGGACTACATTCACATTTACATCATTGCACAATATAACATTTGTGCATTTATTACATTGCATGGAGTAACTACTCAAACCTTAATCTAAGACAAAATACTAATATAGAGATGTACCCAAGGTAGTAGATTGACATGTGCTAAATAATGTAATATATTCTAACACATCTAAAACATTATACACAAAGTATGATTAAGAATGTTGAACAACAAAAAGATGTAAAACTCAAGAAGATATTGCAAACAATTTTTAGAGAAGCTAAGAAAGAACAATTTGTAGCACTTGAACATTATCTAGATGTTAAATTATCTGAAGCAAGTTAAAAGTCAAGAAATACAATTACAGTACTTGTTGATATAGGGATAATAACATATATGACATTACTCTATTTAGTAGTTCAAGATCAAAGAAGAAGAAAAGAGTCATCAAATTTAAAAACTCTACAATAAACAATGAATATGAAAATAATACTCTTATATTCTACATCAAACAACAATCAAATTAGTATTGATGAAGGATATGAGTCATATGATTATAATCTATTGAGAAATATTGAAGAAACAAGAAAGAACACCGAGAAAATGATCAAGACCAAGATAGAAAAGAACAAAGTAAAGAAACAAAAGAAGAAGATAAAAAATAGACAAAGAAAAATAGCTAAAGAAAGTGCAGGAAATAAGTCAGCAAATCAACACCAAAATCTCAAGCAATTCCAAAACCGAAGAAGACATGTAAGGATCAAATATTGAAGACTAAATACTTCAATAACCAAATAATGTAATATAGGGGGGTGTTGGAGAATATTATATTATTTGGTACATGCTAATGTACCCCTATGGTACCTTTGGTACAATTATAAATATTGTAAATATTATAATAGGGTGTGAGTCTATAGTTTAAGTGTGTGATTTATATTTCCCTAAAGTATGTGTCTATGTGTAGGATGTGTACAAGTGTTATGAGTGAGAAAGTGTGCAAGTGTGAAGTTTGTATGAGAGTGCAAAGTGTTGTATAGTAAATTCTGCAAGTAAATAGAATGTAAAGAGTCATGTAAGCAAGTGGCAAGATATAAATCCAAGAGGCATGAGAGGTTTGTCTTATATGTGGAATAGGAAAGGATGCATCTCCCAGACATGTGAGGAGAACAATAGTCAAAGTATTGAAGATTTACCTTTCTAAGGTTATATTATGGACACAAATCTCCATGTATTGTATAGAATATTGTATTGGATGAAGTTCGTTGTAAACAAAAGATTCATCAGAGAATATTAAAGCTTGTATACAATATTTTGAGCAATTATATTGTAATTTTGTTAATGCATATTGTTATTAATATTGACATTTTAATCTATATTATTTTTGTTATTTCATGGATGTTATGTTCATTGATATTGGTCATTGTGTATTAATTGCTCTAAATATTTGAGTCTGCTCAAGATCCTGAATATAGGGACCTATGATAATCTGCCTAAAAATCCAACAAATTAAAATATATTTACACAGTTTTTCAATTACAATTTGATCCCTATAATAAGTGTCATAGCCTTTGCATAGTGGTTACTTGAAGAATATTATATTTTTGAGCAAGTGAGGAGAATTTTCCTTCATTATTTTAAAAAATACCACCTCTACCAGCTTTTCCTAGATTTCATTTGGAAGCACATCAAAACTAATTATGATAAACCCAAATTGAAGGCACTTTCATTTTACCATATATTGAAGCAAATAATTTGTGTTAACTCCGTTGTCACATATGACCCTTTCATGTATGTTCAAATCCTATAACCAAGAGTTTAGCACCTCTTTGCACTTGATACTTCCCATGATGAGCACCATGTCTAGAAACATTCTACAAGAGAGGCAATAACATGATTCCAAAGTTGAGCATGATTTTGACATTTATTTTTAAAAATTATATTATTCCCTTTAAGCCATAAATTCCTACAAATAATAGCATACCCAATATTCCATAGAGTAATGATTTAGCTTTAAAATAATTAATTAACTCTTTCAATGTTGATGGAGCTATCTAATATATACTCATGTTTAAAAAAAAAAAATCCCCACATGGTATAAGCAAAGGGGCAATAAATAAGAAATTTTTTTATTTTTCTAGATCCTTCTCACACACGGTACACTTAAAAGGTCCATGATATCATCTTCTTTGTAAACCCTCTCTTCTAATAATCTTTCTTTGGAGTACTAACCAAATTAATTTTGAGGCCTTAGGAAGGGCCTCCTATGACCAAATATTCTTCCAAGGAAACTAATTGGGAGTAGGAAATTTTGACTACATTAAATATTCACATCCAAACTTGATCGAGTATTCATAATAATTTGATAGATTCAAAATCAACTTATCTTTTCATGTGAAATAGCAAATAGAACTCTTGACGCATCTTTTGAAACTCATCTACTATTTTTTTGAGTTCCTATTCTTCAACCAAGTTATTAATAATGCCATGATCCAAAGTTGTTGCTCACATTAATATAATCTTTGGTCTTTGGATATTTATAAGTTAGACATGCTTTAGCCAATTATTGTCATTTTTAATTAAAAAAAAGTGGATAAGACTTCAACTAAGCATCAAACCAAAAAATTTTAGTCCCCCTCATTGACTGACCATCTGATATATTTTTTTATCAATTGTAAATAATCTAATATGAAATTCCATGTTAGAAAACCTTTAGGTAGGGTTTCTTTCTTGCATAATTTTATTGCATCAAGAGAACCTATATATATTGAAGTAAAATTTTCACCTAACTCTTCTCTTAATATTTGAATAATATCTAGCCAAGTTTTGTCTGTAAGGCTAAATTCGTAAGTGTATAATTATACAAGCCTGTTCCTCCAATATTATTTCTTTTCAAACCCTATCCCACTTAAATTCCATGTTGGAAAACCTTTAGGTAGGGCTTCTTTCTTGCATACTTTTATTGCATCAAGAGAACCTATATATATTGAAGTAAAATTTTCACCTAACTCTTCTCTTAATATTTGAATAATATCTAGCCAAGTTTTGTCTGTAAGGCTAAATTCGTAAGTGTATAATTCTACAAGCCTGTCCCTCCAATATTATTTCTTTTCAAACCCTATCCCATTTAAAAATGGGAAACCTATTATTTCCTCTTACCCTTCTAAAGAAAATTGCTTTAAATGTTATCAAATCTGGATGCTACACTTGTTGGCAATGTTGAAAGTGACATAATGTAAGGATGGATTGCAATGTAGTCCTTATGAGCAGTAATCTTCTAGCCATGGTTAATAACTTACTATTCTAACTTACCAAACAAGATTTAATTATATCCAAAATTGATTCCTAAAGCTCCTTATTTCCTTTACAAGATAGATGAATACCCAAATACGTTGATGGAAAATTTTCAATTTTACACCCCAAAATGTCCACAATAATCCATTGTAGATGTAGGGTACTATTGATGAAAAGATCTTGGATTTTGTAGCATTAACCAATTATATAACAACCTTATCATAGCATGATAATAATTATTTAAACTTCATGGCCTCATTGACTAAGGGATGACCCAAAACAAAAGTATCATCAATAATTTGAAGATGAGATTTAGAGGGACCATTTGTTACAACCTAAATACCTTTGTTTTTTCATTCTATTTTTGTCTTTGAGAAAGCTCTCATGAATGCCTTTACAATAATAGTAAACAGTGAATATATAGCTTAATATCTAACAAAAAAAAACTTTGAAATAATTATTTTCTTCCTTCCTGGCATCTTCTTCTCCCTCAACATTTCTTTCATCTTGAGTTGAAATACTTTTCTTGCGAAGAAAAAAATATATTACGTTTATAGTATGAAAAAATATGGTATTTCTATTTCCTTCCTTAAGCCATATCTTAGATTTTTGGAAGTAATAAGAATACTCCTTTTTCAATACATTATAATAGAAAGTAATTGTTTGTCTTACACTTAACTATCTGTGTCCATTCCATAGATTTATACAATCTCTTGCAAATTTTTGACATTGGCTATGATTTCCTCCCTTTTTTCAAATTTGTTACTAAAAAATTTAACATCCCAAATCTTTATTTACCCCTATAGACATTTGATCTTATGAACAAACTTGTATATAAATGATCCTTCAAAATTTGATTCATCCACCATAACCAAATGGAAGAAATCAAGGTCTTCTTTTTTTTTTTAAGCGAAAAACCCCTTGTGGGGCCGCATTGGTCTGAGAGACCACGAACAGGGGGTTCTACACCGTCAAAGTCACCTAGGAGTCGCACCCGACCCTGCCCACACCAACATTATCAATTGGATTTTGGATACCCAATTCAGCTTTTTGGTAGGGTGGAGATTTGAACCTGGGACCTCCCTTGGAGGATTACCCTCTCCTCTCCAACTCACCTACAACACCTGGGTAAGAAATCAAGGTCTTAGAACCATATAAATTAAAAGCAAAATGCATTTGTATGACCATTATTGAGTAAATCACAAGTTAAGAGAATGGGTTTATGATTTGATATTTCTTGCAACAAAATTTTAAAAATATTGTATACTCTATTTGAATCCATGTATTTAATGACAAAAATATATCCAATATTTCTACTTTATGAATTTACTCAACATGTCTATTAACCTATGTATATTGAAATCTTGAAGGAATAACATCCCAAAGGCCATTCAAATTAGCAAATGAAACAAAATCCTACATTGATTTAGACCATCCAGGAGTACCACCTTTCTTTTTTGAAAGAGAGGAGATAGAATTGTGTCAAAGTACCCCTTTTAAAAAAATCCATAGATCACAATTATGAATCATAATTTTATTTGACAAAAGCATGCTAAGGTCCTTGCAACATCTTTCACGATAAGTAACTAAAGTTACATCATACATTTATAACTCCAAATTTGATATTTTCCTATTTGAAACAAAATGGATCAACAACCCAATTAATTTTGCTTCTAGAAATTATCCATCCCATTTTTATTTATCTCATATTGTTGCAATAGCTCTTGAAGTTCCTATAGAAGAAATTATTAGACAATCCTTCTCTTGAAAGCACCTTTCTTTTTTAAAGGAGAGAAGATAGAATTGTATTGAAGTCCCCCTTTAAAATATCCATAGATCACAATTATGAACCATCATTGTATTTGAAAAAATATGCTAAGGTCATTCAAACATATTTTACGAGAAGTACTATAGTTGGATCATATACATTTATAACCCAAACTTTGATATTATCCTCTTTGCTATGAAATGGATCAACAACTCAATTAATTTTGCTTTTAGAAATTATCCACCTCATTTATGTTTATCTCATATTGTTTCAATAACTCTTGAAGTACTTATAGAAGAAATTATTAGCCAATTCTCCATCTTTAAATATTTTTGAATGCATCCTTACATTCATCACTACTTAATTTTATTTTTTATATAAAATAAACTCAAGACTATAACAACCTTTTAATTTGTTAACAATTAAATTTTTCTAGAGGTCTTACTCGTACCTGTAACATTCCACAATACCATTTACATCATCACTTTTTACTTTTATTTGTGGGCTTAGCCCCACTTCTTGTTAACACCTATGATATTTATTTTTGGTTTCCCAAATTGACATCTATTTAGGTTTCTTTTTATCTTTGTTCTTGTTTTGAGGGTATTCCTCTTCTTTTTTCATTCTTACCAACAATTTTATCTTGATAAATTTATCCATAATGAGACTTATCTTCTAAAGGTTTATGATAATTTAGAGAATTTAAAATTCAAGGAATAAACTCACAAATATTTTTATCTTTATTATGTATTAGTAACCCTAAAGTGCAAGGATGATTCTCTATAGTAATTACTTTCCTATATTGACACTGAAACCTAGATGTCGCTTTGAAAAAAGTGTAAAAATGAACCTCCATAGTAACTACTTTCTTATGTTTCTTTAAAAATCCTAAATATCCATGGATATCCTCCATACACATTTCTTCATAATGTTTCTCTCAAAAATCTAAAGTGCAAGGGATAAAGTCTTATACTAGTATTAGTTTTATTACAAGAAGAGGATTTTATACTACCTTAGAAAAATGAAGATGACTTACCTAGATTGACCTTGACCTCTTTTATTTTATTTTCTTTAAAATTTGCCTCCTCATCTTGATTTGCACCTTGAACTCCAAAATTTGAACTTACATGTTGTACTTCCTCAATCCCTTGTGTCATTTTTTCTTCTAATGGTTGATCCAAGTAAATTGTAATGGCCTTCACCATTTGATGTTGTAGAGAGGATTTATTGCTACTTTCTTGGGAGTGAAAATAAATGATTTGATCTAATTTCTACTATGATATAACTCCCTTAATATTGAATTTTGCCTCATGCCCAAAATTTTCCATCTCTTTCTCATAATTTTCACTTTGCAATCTCTTGCCATATGTTCATCCTCATGACATTTGTGAGATGGGAATCCAATATTTTCATAATCCAATCGTTAATCTCATTATTTTGATTTATATTTAATTTTAATGGATTGTGGTAAAGTTTTTGAAATATATATAACACATATTTAAGTGTATACAACATGCCTTCACTCCTTAATAGTTGGTATTTAGACTTTACTAGATGAACTCCCTTAGAGTATTGTCAATACTCTTCAAAACCTCCTTAAATGGAAATCCAAAAAGCTTAATCCACAATAGAAGTATTTTAACAATATATTTTTGAACAGGAGAAAATGATGAAAAAAATTAGAAGAAAAGACAAAGTAATTTGAATTTAACTCTCACTTTTGCTCAATTCTTATTTGAATCTCTAAAAAATATGGCTAGAATCCATGGAATTTATATATCAACCTTGTAGGTTTAAGAACCATTATGTCATGTTCAATCATCTCATCCTTAGTAATCACTATTGGTGTTATATCTACTACCTTGAAAATATTTACCATAGATTCACTTTTCCTCATCTCCAACTAAGGCATCCATACTTCCAACTAGGGCATCCTTATGTAGTGACCTCGAGGAAGTGGTGCACCGTCCACCACTCTATTTGCGAATATTATCTACTTAACCATGCATTAAATGAAAGATACAACCAAAATGAGAAGAAATGAATAGCTAGTGCTTATTATTTATTTTTATCGAGTTCGGTTACATATAGATCCCTCTAAGGGATTTCCTTCATTTTGAAAAAAATTCTACAAAATAGGGCAGCGAATGTGTGATGTCCCCTCACAAGGAGAGATGCGCTCTCACAGGCTTCCCAGTGATGCATATGGAACTGTATGAGGGCTTACATATGCCTCCTTCTCTAGGTTGGGTTCCTAGAGGGATCCTCTTGCTTTCGTATGTTGATAACTTGTCCAGTAAACTTGTAGTCCTGCAAGCATGAAAAAAATAGCAAACGCTTAACTGTACGAGATAACCTCCTCGAATGAGGTTGTTAGTGATAACCCTAATGATAATAGAAATATGCTCAATGATAATAGAAACTAATTCTATGAACGCAAGTACATGAAATAAATCAGATCTATGCTAATGGCATGAAAACATGTAATAAGCTAAATAAAAGATCTAAAGCTAAGAACCCTAGACTAGGCCTACGGGCCACTATTCAAGATAGTGATCGCTAAGATAAAACCTGCCTCTATTGCTCCAAGGCTATGGATCTAGTCTTGTTGTTGATGTTGGAATGATTGTCGCTTTTGTTTGATGTATCGAATATCCTGTAGATGGACACCCCTCAGTTGGCTAGCACTTCATTTCTCCTAAAAGGAACTCCAATTTGCTCTCCAATCCGACAGGGCTTTGTTGAAATAGAAACTCTTCAAATTCAAAAATCTCTCCAAGATGATAAAAGCAATTCCTCAATTGATTCTCGTAGATCCCTTGGTGCTCTTAGGTTTGCACCTTATATTATGTTGAGGTCCTAGGTTTAGGTCTAAAAACCCTAGGACTGAATCCTTCATACAAACTGTTTGTTAGCATGAGAATTTGAGTCTTTCTCTACCCTTGAGGAGCAGTTAACTGATGTCTAAATTTGGATTTGAGTCTTTCATGTAGACTGGATGTGAGGAGGAATGCAAATTTTTCCCACTCGGCATTATTGCATACAAACTGCCACTTTCGCTCAATATTAGGCTGGTTTGATGGCAAGTTGCATTTTAGGGTCTAGTTGTTATCATCTACAGTAGCTAGGGTTTGGCTACTCTGAGCTTCAACAACCAGGATTTAGCCACTCTAGTTCATAGCGACCAGGCTTGGATGGGCCAAAACTACCCTAGATTAGTGGTGAAAACCACTTTTGGCACTTGGATGGTTCCAAGGTTTGGTCACATGATCTATGAATGTTCCCATGTGAGTAGTTCTCCTAAAAACGATGTGTTTTAGGTGTCTACAGATGCCCCTTTTTAGGATGCACTGTGTGGGAAAAATATAGCACTGAGCAAAAACATAGACTGCCATGTTTACAGGGTGTATGATGATCATTGGTCTGATAAATGCTGGATGGCCCAATCATGGTAAATGATGTGTACCCCTGAATCATTGCTTCAATGTATTGGAAGGCTTAATTTAGCACATTGCTTGCACATATTCACTTGCACTCATTCCTCAAACACAATTGGGTAGCTTATGTCACTACAATGAGATCCGACTGGAGGAGAGCTACGAACTGAAAATATCATATTTTTCTTATGAACCCAGCAAACGAGGGGAATTTTGTAATAGTTGTCTACAATGATTCATAGGACGAATGTAATTTTGATATGATCGAGTGATCTGTAGTTGACTTTGATTATGATTGTTTTGAAGATTTGAACTACCCCCTCACATAATGAATTGATGAGGGACAAGCAATGAATGAAGTGACAAGTCGCTTGACCACTATGACTAATTTGGTTTCTTCCTAGTGCTTGTTCTTTAAATGGACAAACCCCCATCCAAGTGTAATCTCAACTATTTATGATGATCATTCATCCCTATCCCGTGGAGCGGTTTGACCATAAATAGTCTTCTTATGGAATTAGGATGAGCAATTCTATTTAAGCTTTGTTTTGAATCACTTATATCAGTGCTTTTTATGTCAAAAGAAAATTAGGATGATTCCATCGTACCCGTGGAGCAGTCCGACCATCTTGGTCTTCTTGGGGATTTGAGGGGGGTTCATCGTTGTTCCAAAATGATTAATTTACCCCAAGTAGTCTTATGATAGCTCACTCATCTCGTCGGATTGCATGGAATGCAAATCGTTGCAATCGCTGAGTTGATAGAGTGAGTAACTAGATACAAGGCTTACTTGAGATTTTATTTTTATGTGATTTTTTTTGTTATTTGGAGTATTATGATGATTATGAACCATCAAAATGTGTTTATTTGATCTCTTTTGTTATCTCTTATGGGAGAAATCTCTCTTTTTTTTACTATGCTTATGGCCGTTGTCAGCTCCAACGGCTATCATATGCTTGCTTGTGACCGCTCTTGACTGCAGCGGCCAAGGAGTGCGGGCCGTTGACGACAAGAGCAGCTAAGGCATAATTTGGAAATATAAAAATTAGCCTAGGGTTTTGAATTTTCATTCTTTTAGCTGGTGATTTGCTTTTCAGAGCTCTGGAGAGAAAGTGATAGTTTGCAACTTGGACCATTTTCGTCGAGGACAATGGCTGTGCAGGGTGATACATTCGTGAGTGGAGGAGCCGGAGCTTCTCGGGTATGCCTCAAAACCCTTAACCTTGCTTGTATTTTTTGTTGGTAAAAGTGAACCTCACTAAGTAACCGGTAAATGAACCTCACTAAACTCGTTGGCAATGAACCGAATCCGTAGCTAGGCTTAGTTTAGGTTTTAATTTGGTGGGCTTGTCCCCTTTTTTTGCTTTTTCAATTTTTTTGGTTTTATTGACCTAGGGCACATGTGTCTGTTGTGTTGCCCATCGATCGTTGCCACTTAGAGTGGCCTAATTTTGGCTCGTGGCTTGTCCACTGTCGATGGTAGCAGTCAGTTCAAAATTCCAATGATCAAAAATTTAACCGTTGGGAACTGGCCACTACTTGCTTCAGCAACGGCCGATTCCTGGTCGTTGTAGACTAGAGCGACCAAGAAACCTTAGGTTGTTTTTTTATTTTTTTGTGTTTTTGAAGTGATTAATTGATTCTTGTTACATGACTAGGTGCATTTTTTCTCTTTTCACTTAGAATTAGGATAGTCTATCGTTATTTGCATCGTTTTACATGTGTTTTATGCCTTAGATGCCTTGTAGTTATGTCTTTGATTGCTTTCCTTAGATTCTTACTACTTTGGCTCAGGATCTGAAGCTCTTGCTTGGCCTCCTGCCTCATATAAATGCTACGTAATGGGCCTAGTTCAAGGCTCACAGACTACAATACGTGACCAAGCTTCCTCAGATTATGGCGGATCAGGCCTACCTTACTGCCTTGGCTCACCGATGGGACCCTCCGACTAATACCTTCCACCTTCCCACTGGAGATGTGACTATCACACCGAAGGATGTGTATAGGATATTATGGCTTCCTTTTGACAAAGTAGTCATCGTCTCCTTGGCCATTAATGATCATGATGCAATTTTTTCCTGGGTTTTCGGGAGGCATGCTACGACTGACTTCCAAGACAATAAATTTGGCGATGTATTTGTTGTGCTGTGGTACAGGGAGAGGGTCTTCTCTACGAGGTATGCTATGTTACTGATGGTTGTCAGCAACGTCCTCATCCCAAACTACTTAGGATTGAGGTTCTCGTGGAACCTCTTTGTGATGGTTTAGGACTTGGTGGATGATGAGGAGCTTATCATCTATGTGTGGGGTAGGTCTTTGCTAGCGCAGTGCTACAACAAGCTATATCACATCCGTCAATGGGATCGTGTCAGCATCACATGCAGCTTTCTCCTGTAGATATGGGGATGAGAGCATATCCATATAGATCATCCTAGAGGGCTCCCCATAGAGATTGTCGAGATCTATGGTTTGATGTAGTGTTATGCCAAAATATGGGCTCGAGAGCCCAATAAGTGTAAGATCCGCCCTCATGCAGGGGATCTCTACCATTACATTGCTACTTTTATCGGGTTGCAAGATAGAGATATCATATGGCACCTGTATCATGAGTGCCCAACATGGGATGACCCAGCTAGATTCATAGCTAGGACAAAGTGCGAGCGATGGATAATTGGCGATAAGGTCAACATCAGAGAGTATTTCTTCTACTCATGCGTCCTTCATCAATATGGGTTGTAGTAGGATATTCCATTTGTCCCAGTACTATACAAGCGTATCATAGCAGAGAAGGACCTTCCCCCACCATGGATTACAGAGCTTTCCTATGATGAGGATGCCCTGATAGTTGATGTAGGTGTCGTTGGGGAGTGACAGAGGCATTTGCATAGTGGTGGGGTGACTGGATGTGGCATGGTGATGGTAGTTTGGGCCGTGAGGATGATGGTGATGATGGAGGTGCAGATCTAGCAGGTTGTAGAGTTCAAGCTAGGATTGAGGGATGGGGCCAGTCAACAGATCAGGTGGCATCGAAGGAGTAGGATGAGGAGGAGCTAGATTTCGATGATAGAGATTCTCCTCTCAGGGCACAGCTACATGAGGTAGAGGTCAAGCTCCAATCGACCAAGATCCAGGTACAACATCGCGATGCCACTATAGCACAGTGAGATGCTACTATAGTATAGCGAGATGCTACTATAGAGCAGCTCATGGCTCAGATACAGGTATTGCACGTTGCTATCAAGGGAGGTGCTCCCAGGATGTAGATTGTTATTGATCCTTCCCCACCATAGGTTCTTACAGAGGCAGATCTAGGGGTAGGGACTAGGCAGATGCAGATTTTGCTAGATGAGTATGAGGCGAGGATTTTTGATGATGCAGTCTACATTACCGCTCTCTCGATGCAGATTAGGAGGCTAGGAGCCACTCCTAGGGAGAGGGCAGGTGGATCACAGGTTAGTGGGCACTCCACATCAAGGTAGTCTTTCATTCGGCCTAGGCAGAGGACTCGAACTCATACAAAGAGACCAAAATGGTCTAGCTCACATCATACTCCTAGGGATCCCACCACAGAGGGCGGTGCTACGAGGGGTGCATTCCCTATTTTTGATTGATGATGCACTTGGTTTCTATTTTTGAGGTTAGCTAACCTATATGATTGTTGCCTGTGGGTATTTTTGTACATCTCGATACTTGGTACATATATTTATATAAGATTTTTACATTATGACTCATTATGTGTATTTATTAGTTATGTTTTTTTGTATTATTTATGCGATGTGATGATGGCATTATGATGATTTGATGTATGTGTTATATGATAGGTGATATTCATGATGATGTGGATGTTTTAGATGGATGTAATGTATATGCCTATATGATCTGCTTATGATGTGATGTATTATGAGTTGACTTAGTGGTGGATTTATGATGGTGTACATAGATGTATTATGATGTATTCATATGTGGATGTTTATGGGATTTCACGTGCTTGGATTATGGCTACATGATGTAATGTATGTGGATGCAATGATCTGACTTTAAGTGTGGATGGATGATTGATGATCTATGTATTTATGGATGCAATGTTTTTTGTTAAATGCATGTTTAAATTTTGCTTTTAATTGTATGCATTCAACTTGTGTTATGATGTGGTAAATGCAATGTGTGACATGCATTATCTACATGGTTTTTGATCTAATGTAAATGAGTCTATATGCTTTAATCACTTAAAACATAAGGAATGCATATGATATGATTTTCACAATCCAATGGACGACACCACAAAAAGTATTTTAGTTATGTATGTAAATAATCACTCTTGTCACAAGAATTAATTATTTGAGCATCCATATGTGAAATGTAATGGCATGGGATGTGTACAATTTCTTGATAAGCTTATGTAATTTAAAAGATACAAAAATAGTTAGTGGTCATCTAAATATCATTTCTGACATCTATCTGGTATCTAGCCTATTTTGTTAATACCTTCTAATTCACAAAATCTCATAAAGAAAATTGATGATGTGATTGATGATATGATTTGTTGCTATGTATGAAGTTTTAATGTTTTTCTTGAGACTCAAACACTCTAGTTACTCTATCAACAGTAACTAGTCACTCTAGTTAATGTTTTTCATGAGCAAGGGATTCGTGTAGGGATGATGATTGCTTGTTTGTTTGGACTTTTGAATTTTGCTTGATTTTGGAATTTTGCTTATTTTAATGAAAGCAAGGGATTTATGTGGTGATGATAATCACTTGTTTTCTTTTGACTTTTGCTTGACTCTAGGAATTTTGCTTTTTTTAATGAAAGTAAGGGATTCAACTGGGTAGGGCAAAAATTGTCCTTTTGCCAATTCTTAGCACCTTTGAATCGGTTGCACAGGGGGATAAGCAAGGAAGTTCCTTTTCGCTTAAGGTAACCTAGACTACTTTTGCAACTTTTATCTTTCCCTTGTACCAACTAGGATTTTATTGTTTTTAACTAGTTATGGGATTTTGAAGTATGTTAGGCACTATCACCACTAGACCTTGCCCTCTATTAATAAATATGGCTTTCCACAAAGGCTGATAAGACCACTAGATATGGTTGAATGACTGGAAAACCTTAGCCTATTATTTATAGCAACATCAAATGGTTGTGCTGAAAAACATAGTTACACACATGGGTGAATGGGTGAAGATGGATTTGTGGTTGCGATACAAACTGTGGTGTCGTTTGCAATATTATGACCATAACATGTGTAAATGCAATGGATATAAATGTAATGCAACTATGTGGATGCAAATGGAAGATGTAAATGTTTTTTTATTTTTGATTTTTGCATTATTTTTGTGCTTTTGATTATTTTGTATTTTTTGTGTGCTTTTGGTTATTCTTGACCAAAGGGCTTATTGTGCCTTTGGGGCTTTTTTGGAGGTGACCAAATGGTATGAGGAAACCCTTGGAGCATTTTTGATTGATTTTTACCAAGTGATGTGAGGATACCCTTGGAGCATTTTTTATTAAATTTTGATCAAGCGGTGTGAAGATACCCTTGGAGCATTTTTTATTTGAGGTGACCAAGCGACATGAAGATATCCTTGGAGCATTTTTTATTTAATTTGACCAAGCGATGTGAAGATACCCTTGGAGCATTTTTTATTTAAATTTTGACCAAGCAGTGTGAAGATACCCTTGGAGCATTTTTTATTTGAGGTGACCAAGTGGCATGAAGATACCCTTGGAGCATTTTTGATTGAATTTGACCAAGCGGCATGAAGATACCCTTGGAGCATTTTTTATTTGAATTTGACCAAATAGCGTGAAGATACCCTTGGAGGCTTTTTATTTTGTTTTTTGAATCTTTTATTTTTTTATGATTTATTTGTAATTTTATGACATATTTGAATGTTTTTGTGTTTTATGTATATTTGAATGTTTTTGTATTTTATGTATATTTGAATGTTTTTGTATTCTATGTATGAAATGCCTTCAAGTGGATGATATTGAGAGGTTCAGGCTCTTCAACACCATCTAATTATGTGAGGAGGTATGCTCCAGGCCCAACCATTTCCAAGATTATGTATGGACCTATCCAATTTACCACAAATTTGTCTCATAGGTGCAGCGAAAGATTTGAGTTTTGCTAGTTTTCTTTGAGCACAAGATCCCCAACTATGAATTCCCTTAAGTGGACTTTTCTATTTTAAACTCGCGCAAGGTGACCATGATAAACGTGGAGATGCTCCAAGGCATTGAATATACATTCATCAAGAAGCGTTAATTGATAAAGGCAAGCTTGTCATGCGGTGTCATCATCTATGAAGTCCTACAATGCTATGCATAGGGTTAGAATTTCCAACTCTAGGGGCATGATGACCTCAGTGCCATATACAAGTGAAAATGGTGTTGCCCCAATGGGCATCTGCACACTAGTCCTATATGCCCATAATGCGAGACGTAACTGTAGATTCCAATCCTTGTGATCATCTTTCACTGTCTTCCTCAATATGACGACTATTGTTTTGTTTGAGGCTTATGCTTGCCCATTTGCTTGTGGATAACAGGGTGTTGAAAAACTATGCTAAATATGGTATTTGTTTGTCAAAGCATGCACATTTTTTTTCTTGAAATATGGCCCATTATCCAATATTATCTTCGAAGGGATCCCAAAATGACTTATGATATTGTGGAGTAAAAACTCCGTAATCCTTGGTCCAGTTGTTGATGTCAAGGGGATCGCTTCGACCCATTTGGTGAAAAAATAAGTGGTCGTTATGATGAATGTGTGTCAACCTGAGGATGGGGGTGAGATCTTCCCAACTAAGTATAGTCCCCACTACCATGCTACCTAGATGGGTTGCAAGGCTTGTGATGGCAAATGAATTTAACACATTTCTTAACATACTCGCAACAGTCTTTTTCCATAGTGGGTCAATAGTAACCCATTCTCAAGATGCTCTTAACGATGGCCATGCCACTGAAGTGACCACCACACATACCGTCGTGAGCCTGTGAAATTGCCCAAGATGCTTTTTGTGGCTCAATACAACGAAGGAGCATTCCATCATAACCTCTTCTATAAATAATATCTCCCAAAAATATGTACCTTGTTGCATTTTTTTTTAATGTTTGCCTTTCAACATGTGATAGGACTTGTGGTCCTATTCCAAGCTTTAGGAAATCTCGCACTTGGGAGAGCCAATCCTGATAAGCCATAATCTCTACAGAAAATATGACATGTTCCTCCTACATCCCGAAATTCGTGAATTCATATTGAGAGAAAACCCTATGGTGAATGGTTGTAACACACTCCGTAGGACCTTGGGAGATCAAAGATACCCAAGGTACCCTCTACAAGAACTCTTTAGCTTTGAAGTACCACTCCTAATTTGGTTCAATATTGATCATGTTGACTGACTCTAGGTTGTTGATAACCTCACGTTGTATTGTTGAGTGCGTGAGCACCTTAACTTGAATTATTGTGAAATCAATAGACAAACTTCGAGGGATTAAGGATCCCAAAGATGCCATGGTGTCTATAAATCCGTTTGATGTATGATATTTTGCCTTGATCTCATACCATTCTAGTCGGGCTAGGTATGTGTCAACAAGCTCCTTGTAAGCTTTTAGGAGTGGGCACCTTCATTGGAATAATCCTTTCACTTCATTTACTATGAGCAAGGAGTCACCAAAGATGTTCAATATTTTAATGCCCATTGTGATAGTTGTTTGGATTCCCAATATTAGGGCCTCATACTCTGTGTTATTGTTTGTGCAAGGGAAGTCTAGTTTAAATGATTAGGATAATGGAGCACCCTACGGTGTGATAAAGACAATCCTCATTCTGTCTCCTTGTTCACACTTCAAACTATCGAAGAATAATGTCATGTATCTTTCTTTCTCAAGTTATTCGGGTTTGGGAGGACCTGATAATGTAAATACTACATCATCGGGCAATTCTATGGTGAGAGGCTTGCTATCCTAGAGGGGTACCTTTGCTAATTTATCAGCTATAACTTATCCCTTGATGGAATTTTGGCTTATGAATTCGAGGTCAAATTCTATCAATAGCATGATTCATTTTGTCGTGTGTGTATTATGATAGGTCTTGTTCATCATGTACTACAAAGTATTTTATTTCAATATAACGTAGGTTGTATGGCTCAACATGTAGTATCATAACTTTTTGGTTGCAAATACCACTGCCAAACACAAATTTTCTACATACGTATACCCTAGCTCATAACTCACCAAGGTGTGATTGATGTAATATATGGCTTGCTCTTTGTCTTGTGCATTCTTTTGGGCCAAAAAGGTACCCATAGTGAAATTAGTAGGCGATATGTATAGTAAAAATGGTACATCTGGCCTTGGTGAATCCAATACTAGCGGTTTTTCTAGGTAAGTTTTGATCTCTACAAAGGTCTGTCGGCACTCTTCATCCCAGTGAAAAGGACTCCTTTGTGTAGCAACCGATTCATGGGTCAACACTTATCTGATAATTGAGCAATGAACCGTTTGATGTATGCTACCTTGCATTGTAGGCTTATTAACTCCCTAATGTTGGTAGGGGTGTCCATTTCCAATATAGCCTTTACCTTTGTAGGATAGACTTTGATGCCTCTCTTATAAATGATAAAACCCAAAAGCTTACCAGAAGTCACTCCAAACACGCACTTCTTAGGGTTCAATATGACGTTGTGCTCAATGAGGCGATCGAAGACTTTCTCAAGGATTTTAGCGTGCTCTTGCCAAACTAAAGACTTGGCCAATAAGTCATCCATGTATTATTCTAAGATTGTGTGCATGTAGTCATGAAATATGTATGCCATGGCTTGCAGATATGTGGCACCAGAATTCTTTAGGCCAAACGACATTACCTTGTAACAAAATTTCCCCCATGGAGCATCTATGTTTGGTAATGGTAACAAATCCTTTGGATTTGCCCTATTCAAGTCCCTAAAGTCTGTGCAAATGCAGAATATTTCGTCAGGATTTCCTACAGGCACCATTTTCGAGACACCCACTCAGGATAGTCAATAGGAACTATGAAAACCACATCCAACAACTTTTGTAATTCATTCTTCACTATCAAAGCGACGGTTGGATGCATTTTTTTCATATTTTTCTTGACTGACTTCTATATAGGATATAATGAAAGGTTGTGCACAATTAACTTTGGATCAAGCCCTAACATGTCTTTGTAAGTCAAAGCAAAAATATTTAACCTCTCCTTGAGGAGAGGAATTATGATGGCTTGTTCCTCTAGAGACGAAATTTCTTCAAACTTGAATTTATTTGGTTGAGTAGGATCATCACTGATGTCCACCTCGAAAGTCACTTCTATAGCCATATGTGACCCATCCTCTAGCTGGTGAGGCATGGGTATCAAATGAATGCCATCGACAGGATTTATAGGTCTTTCTAACTTAGGATCCAAACCAGCATGGAACACGTCATATCCACAACCTAATGCAAAATGAAATGGTTGTAACACCTCTTCGTTAGGGAAAAGATCCTCATTATCTACAAGAAAATTAGTGCAATCCTAATCAATAGCATCTACATCAAGATCCAATGGTTTGGTAGGATCTGCTGGGCTATGAAGTGGAGTGGTCAAATTAATGGATATTGTATTTATGGATGGAATGAAATCTCTAGGACCACATGGGTGAAATCTTGTCTCATAGGTTTCCACTCTATACTCGCGTTGAGGCTCTGGAGGAAAAGAAATCTCTGGATTCGGTCCATGAGTAGGCTAGATAATAATATCGTTGGATTCCAAGAGTCTTTGAACATAGGCAGAGTGGGATTGACTGCATGGTAAATGGCATTTAAGTCAACAGGTCTCCCCAAAAACTTCAAGTCAAATTCAATGGCACGAAGTTCTGCTTCTCTTCCTACCAGCATGTTGGCTTATCATAAGTGGCGAAGCCCAAGATAAGCCATCTCAGTCTCGTCTTCAAAGTCGCCATCACTTATCCAAAAACCATTGGCATTGGTGTTCGAACCTAAGATAAGGGGCACGTGTCTTGGATCCAAGTAGGCCATCTCTGTTTCATCCTCATATTCTTCATCACTTATGAAGATGCCATTTGTATTAGTGTGTGGCCCTAAGACAAGGGGCATGTGTCTTGGATCCAAGTAGGCCATCTTTGTTTCATCCTCATATTCTTTGTCACTTATGAAGATGTCATTTGCATTAGTTTCCTACCCTAGGCTATGGTACCATTGCCTTGATCCTAGGTAGGCTCTTTTCGTTGAGTCCTCTGACTCATAGCTACTTTCATCCGATATGTATCCACTCTCATTGTGGCTGGACCAGGTAAGGCTCTGTAAATAGCATGGTCCATGATAGGCTAAGATTGCATGTATTTCATCATCACTTGCCACATATATATTTTCTTCTCGTTCTTCACCCCACAAGTTGCAACCTGTAGGGGTGACATTGGTTGAGAAGTTTGGATGATAAGTCTTTGGTGGTGGTATGTTTACTGTGGCCACTTTTCTATTGATCAGATGTCTTGTGGGGTGATAAGGAATAAAATCTATGTCTTCTCCTAATCCCAAGCTTAATCTATCCAAGGCTACTGCTAAAGAATCATCTTAACCTCTGATGTGGTAACCTAACCCAAAATAGTGAGGTGGCTTGCATTCTCTGTTTCACCCCTTATTGTTCTTTTGATTGTAATTGGCTTGTGGGGGATGTGCTTGATAATTTTGGGGTTGCTGTGCAGCCCCATATTTAGGTGTAGCCAATACTACTTGATTAACTAGATCAGGGCTTGCCTGCTTCAACTTGTATTTGTCATTCTTGCCATTTTTGTTCCACTTCTTTTTTTGGAGCTTAATTTTTCCCTCATCTACTTTTATGTCCTCAATTAGTTTGGCCTATGCCAAGGCTTCCTCAAATGAAGGATATTATTGAATTTGTAGCAAGAGGGAAATGTGTTTTGAACAACTCTTTGCGAACATGCAAATAATCTCTTTTGTGGAGATGGAGAATGATAACTTTGTCATGAATTTTCTCCATCTATCCCCATACTCTATTACTGGCTCATCATCATAATGTTTTAGGTTGGCCAGGTCTAAAATGTTCATCTTATTTTTATCACCAAAGGAGAAACATTTTAGGAAATCATTTACTAGTTGTTCAAAGTTGGATATGTTGTGCCTGGAAAGCTGGTTGAACCATTGGGTGGCAGCCCCCAAAAATGTCATTATGAAAGTTCTCAGCATAATAGCATCATTGTCTTCAATATGAAAGCATGCATTGATGAAATTGGTGACATGCTCTTGTGCATCCTCTTTGCACTTGAATTTTTCTAACCAAGGCATCTCAAAGTGCTTAGGATATGTAGGGCTAGGAACTGATAGGCACAATGGTTGGTTGTGTATTTTGCTCAATGTTGGTTGGTTCCCACCCGTATCTTTCTTCTCAAAGGAATTCATATTTTCAGCGAGTGCTTGGAATACCTTTGAGGTGAGGAATTCTTCTTATTTTAGGTCCACTTGTGGTGGTAATGGAGGTAACCCCCTATCCACTTGTCTTGTTCTATTCTCTTCCCTGCTATGAGGGGATTTAGGGTGTATCTGATTCTAATTTAGCATGTTTACCCTTTCCCCACTAGTTTGATTTTGTTCATGATTTGAGTGGTGGTTTTGTTGTGGGTTGTCTTCTTTCCTAATGCACCCTTCTCTTAGTGATTCAACATGTTTATCTCTTTTGTGGTCATCACCATTTGCTTGTAAATTAATACGAGCTAGCTGCTCAGCTTGTTCTCCTAAATGCGGCTCATGTTGGTGCAAGATATTTTCTCTTTGTTTGTCATGCTCAAGAGCTTCCACTAGATCTCGCTCTTTGAATAATGCATATTCTAACCATCACATGCAATCACATTGCACTGTTAAAGAAGACTCATGTTTATTTGATTATGTCCTTGTGGTTACGATTCGTAGATTCCTTGAAGGGGTTTCCGCTATTTCTTTGCTCTTACTAGTTAGTGTGACTTTTTTAGTGTGTTGACAAGCGCCTCTATGATCATATTCTGTATGCGTATTGCGGGTTTGCTTTGAAGCTTCCCTAGGTTGGGAGGTGCATTTATAAGTAACACTTTGTGAACTTCTAGATATATAATTTTTTGTGGCTATGGCTTTGGGAGTTGGCCTCGAATGAAACCGATCCAACTCATCCAACTGTATTGTTTTCCATGGTTGATCCCTTGGGGTGTCATTTACTCCAATGAGGTCATAATCTATTGGAACCCTTCCTCTTGTGTGAAGGGTATCTTATGTTTGATGTCTATGACTGGATGGAGCTTTAGTTTCTTGCCTTTCAGTGGGAAAACCCATTCTGATAGTCTCATGTGAAGTTTGAGATGTTGTGACTCTTGCATGTCTTTTTTGTGATGAGGATTTTGTGGCCCCACATCTTCTCCATGAGGATGGAGATGGGGAACCCTCGTCATTCCTATATGAAGAATTGGGTCTAGAACCCCTTTTATGTCCATGTGGGGAGGAAGCTCTTGAAGCCTCCTCATATCTTTGAGAAATTTTTGTGTGGTGAGAAGAGGGTCTTGAGGGCTCCTCACATCTCCATGATAAGGGAGGCCTTGCGGCCTCATTGTGTTTAGGTGATTTGTCTCCATTATGTGTCTCTCTAACTGGGGTTTCTCAAGGAGAACCCCCAAGGGTTGAGTTATCACCCCTTAGGCTTGTGGAACTGCGTCCCATGGTATTATGAGTACTATGACTTCGCCTATGGGTGTGTGTTGTTTCAGAATCTGCCTCGATGTTGGACCGAGGATGCTTACTTCTAGTTTTTACCATTGTGTTTTTGAATTAATCTTTTGTGTTGCAATTGGAGATAGCCAAACAATATCAAACAAGTGTTTATCTTGATTACCAATTTATGTGTGCCCTAAACTGTTTGGTGTGTTTTTATGTGTTGTTTTTCTTATTTTCTTGCTCTTGTTTTGGATTTAGAATGATGAGACTGATCTATAATAGGAATCAAGAACACCCATTCCAAACATGATTTTCTCAAAAGAAACTAGGGTACACTGTTGAAGTCCCAGTGGGGGGTTTGCCTATCTCTTCCACTCTGAACCAATTATTGTTCTAATAGTGGGAGACAGTTTGAACATGAGTAACTTAGTACCACTATAAAAAATTTCCTTATTCCATTCTAGAAAGATCTAGGGGGCAAGTCGGTGGAAGGAGATAAATGCCAATGTCATCGGATTGAATTGAGGGTTGGTGATGAAATTCAACTCCCCAATGTTTAAAATATTTTTGCGTGTGTGGTTCAATTTAAATTTACATAAAATAAAATGCATCATACAGTAGGAATGCCTCTTTCCTATATGCCTAATACAAATGACGTTTCAGTTTTCATAAATATGCATAAACTAATATGAGTTTCATGAACGTACTCTACTTTGTGCAGATATGGCCTCTAGCAGGGCCTCAAAGCAAGCAAACCAACACATGATTTCTAGCACACTGGATTCTAGGGTGGACTTTACAAGCATAAGCCACTGTTCCTAGAAATACCTAGTGGAAATCTAAAAAACTCTAAGATGCACAAGATGCAAGTTCTTTCCTTTCCATTCCTTAGTTTCCAAATAAAAATGTGTCTTAATTTCACTGTTTTAGGAAAACAAAAGTAGACAAAGAGCCCTAAATTATCAAAAAAGTTGTATCAACCTCTAATCCAGCTTAGAGAATTGATATTGTGTCCTCTACTACACTCTAGCTCTGGCTGTTGTTGACCAGAGCGGTTGATTTCTAACCATTGTTAGCAAGAGCAACTAAGATTGTGAGCCACTATAGACCAGAGTGGCTAACCCTTCACACAAAAACCCGAGTAAATAATCCGGTAGAAAGTAAAAAAACTTGGTGGGGGTCCCACCATAATTGCCATCTGTAGTGACCCCGGGGAAACGACGCACCGTCCACCACTCTATTTGTGAATATTATCTACTTAACCATGCATTAAATGAAATATACAACCAAAATGCGAAGAAATGAATAGGTAGTGCTTATTATTACTTTTTCTCAAGTTTAGTTACATATAGATCCCTCTGATGGATTCCCTTCATTTTGATACATATTTTACAAAATAGGGCAGTGGATGTGTGATGTCCCCTCGCAAGGGGAGATGTGCTCTCACAAGCTTCCCAGTGATGCACACAGAACTATATGAGGGCTTACAGATACCTCCTTCTCCATGTCTGGTTCCTAGAGGGATCCTGTTGCTTTTGTATTTTGATAACATGTCCAATAAACCTATAGTCCTGCAAGCATGAAAACAATAGCAAATGCTCAGTTGTCCAAGATAGCCTCCCTAGATGAGGTTGTTAGTGATAACCCTAATGATAATGAAAATATGCTCAATGACAATAGAAACTAATTCTATGAATGCAAGTACATGAAATAAATCATATCTATTCTAATGGCATGAAAACATGTAATAAGCTAAAAAATATATCTAAAGCTAAGAAACCTAGACTAGACCTGCGGGCCACTATCCAAGACAGTGGCCACTAAGATGAAACCTGCCTCTATTGCTCCAAGGATATGGATCTAGGCTTGTTGCTGATGTTGGAATTATTGTCACTTTTGTTTGATGTATTGAATATCTTGTAGATGGTCACCCCTTAGTTGGCTAGCACTTCATTTCTCCTAAAAGGATCTCCAATTTGCTCTCCAATCTAACAAGGCTTTACTGAAATAGAAACTCTTCAAGTTCGAAAAGCTCTCCAAGATGATAAAATAAATTCCTCAATTGATTATCGTTGATCCCTTGGTGCTCTGAGGTTTGCACCTTATATTGTGTTGAGGTCCTAGGTTTAGGTCTGAAAACCCTAGGATTGAATCCTTCATACAAACTATTTGTTAGAATGAGAATTTGAGTCTTTGTCTACCCTTGAGGGGCAGTTAACTGATGTCTAAATTTGGACTTGAGTCTTTCATGTAGACTGGATGTGAGGAGGAATGCAATTTTTTCCCACTCGGCCTTATTGCATGAAAACTGCCACTTTCGCTCAATATTAGGCTGGTTTGATGGCAAGTTGCATTTTAGGGTCTAGTCATTATTGTATGCAGTGGTTAGGGTTTGGTTGCTCTGAGCTTCAACAACCACGATTCAGCCACTCTGGTTCATAGCGACCAGGCTTGGATGGGCCAAAACTACCCTAGATGAGTGGTGAAAACCACTTTTGGCACTTGGATGGTTCCAAGGTTTGGTCACATGATCTATGAATGTTCCCATGTGAGTAGTTCTAAACATGACATTTTTTAGGTGTCTACACCTTACTTTTAGTCATTACTTCCAAAAATTACTTTCTTGCCATGCTACCAATATTTTCTTCATAAAAATCCTCTACTTTTTAAATTTTATAAATTTAAATCAAGAAAAATGATGTCGACTCCTTGCTCACACTCACAACACTCATTTTTTTTCTAAAAGAAAAAAATTGTGATGTTCAATTACGACTCATGCTTGTTAAGAGTTATTAAATCATAGCTCATGTGAAATGGTAGGTGGTATAACCACCCCTCACAAGTTATATGAATGTATTATAGGACAAAGGTAGTTGCAAGTTTGGTTAAAAGGTTGTTGCAAGTTATATGAATGTATTATAGGACAAAGGTAGTTGCAAGTTTGGCTAAAAGGTTGTTATACCTAAATTAGGTATTCTATGTATTTAAATATATATCACTTCATAATGTAAAGAATCGATGCATTAGGTTCTAACATGTGGTATTAGAATATGTAGAAGAAAGAAAACTTCTCCTTCCGGTCCTTCTCTAGCTTCAACATAGAGAAGGCTCAAAGAGCACTCTATTTGAGAAAAGAAGTTTCAAGGGTTAAATTGCCCTATATAATATAGTTTAAGACAAATCTCAAAACAGATATAATAATATCCTTGAAGCAAAATTCCATGGTGGATTCAAAGGTCTCAAGATGAAAACCTTTGCCAAAGACCAAAAGGGTAAAATCCTTCAAGAATTAAAAAGGGCCTCAATCCCTTCTAAGACCAATAAATTCATAAGCCCCCAAGTGACAATAAGGTCAAGTTCAACAAAAAGGAAAATGGGTTATTAGTTTCCTTGAAGAATCAATTGCCATTTCAAAAGGCATTAAGGAAGCCATAGAAGCTCCTTAAAAATTACAAGAAATTAAGGAAGTCATATAAGCTCCTTAAAAATTACAAGACTTACGAAGCCATTAAAGGTTCACAAAGAATTATAAGAAACTCCTAGTAGTAACCAATAGAATTCAACTATTAAAGAATTACCCTTCAAAAGGTGCATAAGCACACTCCAAAAGAAAAAAATCAATTTATTCTAAAAATAAACAAGAAGAAAATTGAAAATAAGCAGACATATTCAACAATTTTTTGTGAATCTTGTACAAAGAATACAAGCTCAAAGAGATCACAAAATAATAAGAACGCCCAAAAGGTAGAGGAAAGTTCAAAATCCACCAATAAATATCTGCAAAACTCAAAGCAACAAACTAACAATAGATTAGTTCAAAGTGTTAACTGTTCCAATTGGAACAACCATAAGGAAAAGAAAAGAAACAAATTGAAGAAACACATGCTTATACTGAGAGGGGGGGTGAACAGTATAATATAAAAAAATTCTTTTCAAAACAATAACTGCAATATTATGAATTCAATAATAAATCAATGCACAATTTCCATACACATAAGAGACAAGATTTTTATGTTGAAACATCCTTTCGGGAGAAAACCACGACAAAATATTGCATATATTTTCTCAATAAAATTTATGGACACCAACCCATAGGAGACACCAATCCCCTTGTACAAGTTTATGGGCACCAACCCACAGAAGACACCAATCCCCTTATGCAAGTTAATGGACACCAACCCATAGGAGACACCAATCCTCTTGTTGCAAGTTCATGGGCACCAAACCATAGGAGACACCAATCCTTTTGTTGCAATTTCGTGGGCACCAACCCACAGGAGACACCAATCCCTTGTGCAAGTTTGTGGGAACCAACCCACAAGAGACACCAATATCCTTGTTACAAGTTCGTGGGCACCAACCCATAGGAGACACTAATTTTCTTGAGCAAGTTCGTAGGCACCAACCCATAGGAGACACCAATCTCCTTGTTACAATTTCATGGGCACCAACCCATAGGAGACACCAATATCCCTGAGGCACCAACATTGATCAAAAATATAGAGAATGATATACTTGGTGTTGGAAGATTCAAATGGCCAAAATGTCCTTCATATTCATTAGGTTTTTCACTTCCACATATCTCACATTTATTACATTTTAAAGGTAGCCCAAGTCTAGCACAAGATAACTTATGTGTTGAATTGGAGATGCTAATACCTTGCTTTCACTCTTTTATACTTCCACATTATGATGCACTTCTCAAGCTCTTCAAATTATGAATTTCAACCTTCTATGCTTGTTGCTTTGTTCTAGGTGCTCAACTTTGTTAACTGGTGCACAATATACTTCAACTAGGTGTTGTTATCAGGTTTGCTCAAAAATATTTATTAACAACCCTGCTCAGGTCTATTCCAAAATTTGATCAATAATGGCATACAGGACTGCACATAATTCTATTATAATATCTTCTTGAATCTACACTCTAAGCTTTGCTCATGAAGATACTATAATCTCTATTGTACCACTTGCCCTAAAACTCATCAGCCAAAATTACCTTTGCTTGCCCTAAAACTCATGGATAAAAATACCTTGAATTGAGATATCCCCACTATATATATGGATGTGACTTATTCTTCATTGATATAAGAATTTCAAATAAAACACTTTAATGCCTTCTAAATTCCTTATCACTCCTTTTAAAAACTTTACAAAACAAAACTTTATTAACAAAAAAATGACTCATATCTTCCTTAATATTTTAATCAAATAGAATATATATAAGTACCTCATGTGCTATTCATCTTTGTTGCCGTCTTATTTTTTCACTACTTTTCTCCATGAGATAGCACTCAACGTGACGCATGCACTAAAATGATGATGGCTCGATTTCTTCTATGACGGATCCTCCAAAAATGTTTGCTACTTAGTCATCAAGAAAATTATAATTATTGCTTGGGTGGTAAGCTTATATTCCTCCTACGTCACACAAAAGTTTCAAACTCTATGGCACTGAATTCTCCAATACTTGTCTTCACTGTTCGCTCTACCGTTCAAGTTGGCTACCATTCGCAGTCAAAGCTGCTCCAACAATCTTAGAACCTTTTCTTTATCTAAGGTTGGCATGTTCTAACAACCTCTCCTATTATGATGAAATATTTCATATTTGACAACAATACCTTCCACGATGTCACTTTTATTATATTATAATGGGAATCCTCTTGTTATTTGCGGCACCTCCTTGTCAACAGAGCTTCATTGGGCATCAATGGACTTCTTTGTTATAGATAGTAATACTGCATCATACTAGCACCAAAATGAATTCTGCCCTTCGAAGCCATCTCTGAACCTACTGTAAAGATGGTCCACTGAGAAGCTTCACTTCATGTGATCCAAATAGATATAACTATATAAATATCATATTCTCTAAGGCCATAACCATGAGGTCCCCCATAAACTCTACTGTGATGGCTTCTCCAGACAACGTCACCACCTTGCTTCCACTACACCTTACCTCCACTGTGTTGGCTTCTCCATACAACATCACCACCTTGCTTTCACTGTGCCTTACCTCCACTGCATTGACTTCTCCATATAGTGTCACCACCTTGCTTCCACTATGCCTTACATCCACTGTGTTGGCTTCTCCTAACATCATTACCACCTTCTTTCAGAGCTTAACTTTGCTGACCCACACAAGCTCCAGCTTCACTACTCTACATGAGCTCCGGCTTTGCTACCCCGCGCTAGCTCCAACTTTGTTGACCGCTTTCAACCTCTATATTCTTCAGCATGACATGCCATCAGTTACATACAGATCATCTCCTCTGCCTCTAATTCGTTGTTGAGCCAATCATCAATTTTTTTGAATAGATTTTGGCCTTATATTTATATAGTCAAACCTTACACTTTTGGCACCCAAAAGGTCGGCCCACATTTTCAAGATAATATTTGTATTTATATTGTATATTGAAACATCACTTTATAAGGTAACACCTTATAATAAAATGCATATGATTTAATTTGAAACATCACTTTAATATTAAATATTTAATTTAAATATTAAAGCATACACCACTTTAATATTTAAATATTTAATTTAAATATTAAAACATACACCTATAATTAAATCACCCTTGAAGATATATCTGCCTTGAATAATTTGCCCAAGCATACCATGGTTTGCTATCAACCAAGTCGACCTTTGACATTAATGACAACTCAATAATTCTAACAATCTTCCCCTTTGTCATTAATGGCAACCCTGCAAAGAAACTGTCCTTTATTGCAGCAAGATCACAAGTTGCTCCCCATGACATGTTGCTCCCTCTTACTAAAATTCCAAACTACTCCCCCTTACTAAAATTATTCTGCTTTGACATCAATGGCAAAGGCTTCTCGGGGCTAAACGATAAGACACTTGACAACAACCCCCTTACTAACTGCTCTTAATTGAGACATTAATGATGAGATGGGAGTAAAACCCTCAACTTACTATGCTCATTTTCTTTTTCCAAACTTTGGAGGTCATATTCTTTTGAATAGTTTGATCATCCTCATTTTTTATTTTGAAAGTTTAGGAAACGCCGTTCTACACCATTTAGCTCTATACCCAAATATTGCATTTGTAACAAATTATGTTGTAATCCATAAGAGGTGGAAATGAATTGAAATTTCTCTTGGTGAAGCTAAAATAATTTTTAGTACGAACCCTACAATTTATAGCTTTATGACCAAATTGGTGATATAGAAAGTAATAACCTCATAAGAAACTTGTCTAATTGCCTTGGAGGATATGGTTGCATGGCTCTCTCATTGTTGTTTTTGTGATGGTCCTTGGTCCATGATGATGCTTTGTTTTCTTCCTTCTTGATGTTTCCACTTCTCAACACATCAAAATAGGTCTTAGTTTCTTCTTTAATTATTTTCTTCGATGCCTCTGTTCCTTTTGAGCTTGACTCCTCCTTTTGTTTCGTTTGGCCTTATTCAAAACCAAGTCTAGTCTTTATAACTAAATATCTTTGTGCTTTGATAATATCATACAAAATTTCTATGCTTTTCTCCAACCTAATATTTTGATGTAGCTTATCATTATATTCTTCAACTTCCTTCCTTATAGAGACAACCTCATATTCCAGTTTTTCACATTCCAACTATTTTACCTTTAACTACTCAACCATACCTTCTTCAATTCATTTTGCCTCTTCAATTTTCACTTTTAAGTCGGTGAGATCTTGTGAAAGCTTTGCCTTTGTCTTCTCATCCTCTTGTACTTGAGTCTTCAATCTTGAGTTCTTATTTCTAAGCCTTTTCAACTCTTTAAGAGCAAAAACAAGTTCCTCTTCTATGTCAACTATGGCTTCCTCTTCATTTTCTGGATCTTTCTCCTCTTCTTGTTTTTCAAAAACAAGAGCATCTTCTTTCACCTCCATGGCTAAAAATAGGATTTCTTCTCTTTCACTATCAGAGATACTTTCATCATTGTTGTTGGAATAAATACTTTCTTCCTCAACATAAAGACTCTTCCTGTAACTTTGAAAGATCTTATTCTCATGCTTGCTTTGACCGTGCCTATTTTTATTTTCATGATAAATTTTTATTTCCTTCTTTTTCTTGTATTCCTCTTCTTCTTCACTACTACTACTTCCATCTTGTGGGCATTGAGCTACATAGTGACCAATATTACCACAATTAAAATATTTCATAGTATGCTTACCTTTGTGTTTTCTTGGTCCCTTTGTATTTCTTTGCACAAAGTTAGCTTCTTTTTTATTGCTCGATTCTTCACTTGACTTTGGTTCTTTATTATTTGTCTTCTTTGAAGCTTTAAACATGGCCTCCCATTTGGATTTTTGATCTTTTTTAGTCCTCATATCATAGGCTATAAGAATTTTGTGTAGCTCATCCATGCTTAAGGTTTTAAGATCCTTCATTTCTTCAATCACCGAGACCTTTGCATCAAACCTCATGGGAAGTGACCTTAAGATTTTTTGAACAATCTTAGAGTCATCAATACTTTCTCCAAGTCCATGAATGGTGTTGATAATTTCATCAATGTGGAGCAGATATTTAAAAATATCTTCCTCATCTTTCATCTTCATGTCTTTGAACTTCCTCCTGTGGGTTTGAATTTTTGCCATTTTAACCTTGTCATCTCCTTCATATGTTCTTTGTAACTTGTCCCATATTTCTTTTGCTAAGGTGCATTGCAAGAATTTCACAAACTTTGAATCACATAACCCACTTAGTATTGCATTCATTGCCTTGGCATTATGTTTAAATGGTTTCTTGCCATTTTGATCCGTGGGAGGGGTTGTAGGTGGTTTGAACACATCCACAACAAATTTCCATATATCATAGCCATGTGCCATCAAATAGGTTTGCATCCTCACGTTACAGAAGGTATAGTTAGTCCCTTCGAATAATGGAGTCCTATTTTATGAAAAACCTTCTTGGTAATCCATGTGTGTTCTTATAAGATCTTACTTCAAGCTATTAGGCTTTCACAAAGTAACCCGCTCTGATACCAATTGAAGAAACACACGCTTATACTGAGAGGAGGGGTGAACAATATAAGATAAAACTTTTCTTTTCAAAACAATAACTACAATATTATGAATGCAATAATAAATCAATGCATAATTTTCATACACATAAGAGACAAGAGCTTTACCTGGAAACACCCTTTCGGGAGAAAATCATGACAAAATATTGCATATATTTCAACAATAAAATTTGTGGATACCAACCCACAAGAAACACCAATCCCCTTGTACAATTTAGTGGGTACCAACCCACAAGAGACACCAATCCCCTTGTGTAAGTTTTGGGCACCAACCCACAGGAGACACCAATCCCCTTATTGCAATTTTATGGGCACCAACCCACAATAGACACTAATCCCCTTATTGCATGTTCGTGGGCTCCAACCCACAAGAGACACCAATCCCCTTGTGCAAGTTTGTGGTAACCAACCCACAGGAGACACCAATATCCTTGTTACAAGTTCATGGGCACCAACCCATAGGAGACACAAATATCCTTGGGCAATTTTATGGCACCAACCCACAGGAGACACCAATCTCCTTATTACAAGTTTGTGGGTACCAACCCACAAGAGACACCAATATCCTTGAGGCACCAACCTCAGATCTGAAGGCACCAACCTTTATCAAAAAAATAGATAATGATATACTTGGTATTGGAAGCTTCAAATCGCTAGAATATCCTTCACATTCATTAAGTTTGTCGCTTCCACATGTCTCACATTTATTAAATTTTAAAGGCAGCCCAAGTATATCAAAAAATAACTTGCTTATTGAATTTGAGTTATTAATACCTTGCTTTCACTCTTTTATACTTCCATGTTATGAAGCACTTATCAAGCTCTTCAAAATATCAACCTTCTATGCTTTTTGATTTGTTCTAGGTTCTCAACTTTGTTAACTGGTGCACAATATGCTTTAGCTAGGTGTTGTTATCAAGTCTACTCCAAAATATTGATCAACAACTCTGCTCAGGTCTGCTCCAAAATCTAATCAATAATGGTATACAGGACTGCACATAATTCTATCACAAGATCTTAAATTTGTACTCTAATCTCTGCTCATGAAGATATTATAATCCATGTTGTACCACTTACCCTAAAACTCATTAGCCAAAATTACCTCTACTTGCCCTAAAACTCATGGACATTAATACCCTTAATTGAGATATCCCCACTGTATATCTGGAAGTGACTTATTCTTTATCAATATGACAATTTCAAATAAAACACTTTAATACCTTCTAAATCCCTTATCACTCCTTTTAAAAACTTTACAAAACAAAACTTTATTAAAAACAAAATGACTCCTTATATCTCCCTTAATACTTTAATCAAATATAATATATATAAGTACCTCATGCGCTATTCATATTTGTTACCACCTTATTTGTTCGTTGCTTTTCTCTAAGAGATAACACTCAATGTGATGCATGCACTGCAATTATGATGGCCCGATTTCTTCTATGACGGATCCTCCAAAAATATTTGTTGCTCAGTCATCAAGAAAATTATAATGATTGCTTGGGTGGTAAGCTTATCTTCCTCCTACATCATGCAATGGCTTCAAACTTTGTGGCACTAAATTCTCCAATACTTGTCTTCATTGTTCACTCTGCTACTCAAGCTGGCTACCATTCACAGTCAATGCTACTCCAACGATCTTAGAACCTTTTATTTAGCTAAGGTTGGCACGTTTTGACAACCTCTCCTATTATGATGAAATACTTCATATTTGACAACAATACCTTTCATGATGTCACTTTTATTAGATTATAATGGGAAGCCTCTTGTTATTTGTGGCACCTTCTTGTCAATAGAGATTTGTTGGGCATCGCTGGATTTCTTTGTTATAGATAATAAAACTACATCATACTAGCACCGAAATGAATTCTACCCTTCAAATCCTTATTTGAACCTACTGTAAACATGCTCTATCGAGAATATTCACTTTGTGTGATCCAAACATATATAACTATACAAATGTCCTATTATCCAAGGCCATCACCATGAGGTCCCCCATGAACTCTACTGTGATGGCTTCTCCGTATAGTGTCACCATATTTCTTCCACTGTGCCTTACCTCCACTGCATTGGCTTCTTCATATAGCGTCACCACCTTGCTTTCATTGTGCCTTACCTCCACTGTGTTAGCTTCTCTATACAATGTCACCATCTTGCTTCCGCTGCATCTTACATCCACTCTGTTGGCTTCTTCGAAAAGCGTCACCACCTTCCTTCAGAGCTAAACTTCACTAACCCACACAAGCTCCAACTTCATTGCTTTGTACAAGCTTCGAATTTGCTACCCTGTGCTAGATCTGACTTCGCTGATCACTTTCAACATTTATACTCTTCAGTGATGACATGCCATTAGTTGCATATATATTATCTCCTATGCCTCTAATTCGTTGTTGAGCCAATCATCAATTTTTTTAATATATTTTGGCCTTTATTTATATAATCAAACCTTACACTTTTGGCACCCAAAAGGTCGGACCACATTTTCAAGATGATATTTATATTTATATTGTATATTGAAACATCACTTTATAAGGTAACACCTTATAATAAAATGCATATGATTTAATTTGAAACATCACTTTAATAATTAAATATTTAATTTAAATATTAAAGCATACACCTATAAATAAATTACCCTTGAAGATATATCTGCTATGAATAATTTGCTCAAGCATACCATGATTTGCTATCAACCAAGTCAGCTTTTGAAATCAATGACAACTCAATAACTCTAACACAAATCCAATATGAACAAAGGAAGCATCCAAGGCATTAACCATATTTAAAAAATCATGTACAATAATGACGAAGTGCATGAGGAACCAAATTTTCAATAATGACAAAAAGGAAAACTCCATATGATTGAAAGAAATGTCCAGATTATCTATGTTTGGTAAACCAACATTAAATAATAAAGTGCAAGTATCACATGAATGTTTAAAAATAAACAAGCTTCCAAGGCAAGAACTTCATGTGACTGCAATCGATAAAAGGCATGATATTTTTTGGCCAGCAAAAAATTGCATGTTGAACCTCAAAGCATTTGAAGAAGTTCCAAGCAAAAAAGGCTCAAAGGATCAGGAGAAAATCTCAAGTTCTCACCAACAACATAGGTCTTGGTAACATCAACAATTGCAACAATGAAAGATTTTTGAAAATAATTCTAGAACATTTCAATATGCAATTGAAGTCGGGGATGACTTATGTGCAAAATCGAAACACAAAGGTGTCTAAGCAAAAGAAATACAAACTACACAATAGTTGATACAAGAAGAAACTTAAAAAATAATCAAGGATATGACAAATCAAGACATTACCTCCAAAAAGGAAACTCCAAATCATTCACTCAAATAGAAATGCTTCAACTAAGAAATATAACTCAGATTGAGCTATCATCAATTTGGCATAAATTGCATCATCGAAAAGCAATCTCTACAAAATTTAGAACTCTGCAAACATTTATTGACCAAAATCTTATTTAGACATCAACTAAGGTTCCGATGCACAAAAAATACTCTATCCAAAACGAAGCAAAATATTCTTGCAATCCTCTCCAATAAAATGTTTGAAATATTAGACGTGCCTCCCCCTTCTAACAAGAGAATTGAGCACTCGAAGTATAGCTTGAGTAGCTTAATACAAGAAAAATCAAAGTGTTCAAAATAATTTCATACAACGTGAACATGTGAAGTCTAGATGTGCACAAGATATATCCCACATTGGTGGTGAAAGGAACATTGAAAGAAAATAAAGGTTTATTCTTTCCTTTATTAAAATTGCAAGATAAAAGGAAAGACATTTTTGATAGAAAATAAAATATTGGAATATTCTAGAGAATATTCCTTAGAGGAAGGAAAATTTCTCTAGCTATTATTTTTGCCTAACAAGACACTATTCTTAAAATTTTGAAGCATCAATTAAAATTTGAGTATAGGCTTATATATACTCATCAAAAAACATTTTTTTAGGTAGATTTAATAAAAGAAAAATATTTAAATTTTGTGAAAGTTTACTATGGCTAGTGGAGCACCAAAGTTCTTATTGTATGATTTCCAACTACTAAAGGGGAACAATTATGTTGCCTAAAAAATCAAACTCATAATGTAGCTTGAGTTTGAAGAAGTATGACAAGTAGTAGATGTGACTATTCCTTGTATTGAAGAAGAAAATAAAGACCAAATAATGTTCGACAAGACAAAAAAAAGGTAAGATTTATCATCAGGTATGAAGTAGCAGATGAAGTCCAAGCATAAATTTGGGATTTAACCATGGCCAAAGATGCATGCAAAAGCTAAAATAGTCTTTGAAGCAAATAATCAAAATCAAATTCCACTCCTCAAGAACCAACACATTGTTTGAAGATAAATAGTGGATAGAAATTGGAATCTTTTATGAGGAGAATTGCAAAAATAAGAGCATCACTACAAGGATAAGGAGAAAAGATATTTGATAAAACTATTGTTCCAATTATTTTTAGATCTCTTCCATAAAATTATAATTTTTTTGTGACAACATTAAATATTACTGAGCAAACACCAAGCTTTGAAAATTTGGTGATCCTACAAAAACTAGAGGTCTCACATACTGTAGATGAAAAAGAATAATTACTTCTTAGAAGCAAACATTCAGAAGAAGCATAAGATCTCCACAATGCTTCTAAAAAAGAAGCAATTATCAAATATATCAAAAAAAATATTCTTAAGAAAATATTTTCCACACATAAAAGGCATTGGCAGAAACAATCATACTGTGAAGGAAAATTGGCATAATCCATTAAAAATGAATCTCCTTCATGAGAGATGAACCAACAACCAAATAGATCATCTTCAAACAAGAAAATTCAATTTTGAGAAATACACAACAAAAAAAAGTAGATGAAGAAAACATAGTCAAAGAAGAAGAAAAAAGAATCAAGAAGATGAAGAAGAACATGTGTTTGTTGCACAAGCACAACTAAGACAACATAAAAATATTTCGTATAACTCTGGAACAATCAAACAAATGCAAGATCAAGAAATTTAGATCCATTAAAATTGCATTAGTTGATCACTCTAAGACAAGGAACAAATAAGAGGTAATATTATCAAAATACAAAGGGAATCATTACAAGCGCAAGCCATGGGATACCTTTAAAGAAATGAAAGTTCCTTATATTATGGAACTAAGATGGTACATTCAAAGTTAATTCTTTCTCTACTTATTTTTCCAAGTACAAAGAAAAATATTTATAGGATGAATGACCTATTATAAAGAAAGCTTTGAAGGAGCATGTCATACCTTGCAAACTTGATCTTGTTTAGAGAATACTATCTATTTTTGCAACTCGAACAATAGATCCATACATCATTATCAAAGCCTAGGATCTCATAAAACTCTTATCAAGGAGTGTACCACTAGTACAAGCAACAAGATACTAAATGATAAAATGTATTATGATATCATCAAATATTGACAACATAATGTAAGATAAAGGGAGATGTATTACACAACGTCAATAGTTGTTGGGCCCTAATGGTTCAACTTTGAAGGCTATAGAGCACTTGATGAGTTGCTACATTCTTTTTCAAGGAAAAACTATGGAAGCTATGGGATCATTCAAAGGGCTAAGACACGTACACAAAATTACTAAAGATTGCATTTAAAATATAAATCATATTTATCATACCAAAGAACTTATAATAAAATAAATTGCAAGGAATACATGATTTGATCACAATGAAAGAAATAAAAAGTAGAGAAAGGTAAAACAATAGAAGAAGCCTTACACAACCTTCTTCCCATCATATGCAAGACAAAAATTGGTGACCAATCAATTCAATGGTCAACATTGGATGCATGGAAACACATACTTCACATGAAAACATTAGAGGAAACACAATTTATGTATTGAATTATATAAGCATTGAATAATAATGTGTATTTTTGGAGTGCATGATTGGTGGAACCCCACACTCCTAAATATCATAGTAGAAATTCAATACTTAGGGGAAAATTTATCTCTCAAATCCATAGATTCTACATCACCTTAGAGATTATTTTTTGGTCATTTGCTAAAAAAAGAGCTATGACTATGATGTAATAAGGGGGGATATGTTCAGTGACAACTTTGCTTCCCAGGTCATTAATGAATATTTGGATGGAGTGATCAAGTGATGGTGAGCGAATATCCAAAATTCTATTATGCGATGGGCGAGAAGCAGAAAGGAGGGATTAGGGTCCTAGGAATCGATTCACATGCGCCAACAACACCAAAAATGGATGCACTAGCCAAGAGACAGGGAATGAAACAATGGGCAGAATTTTTCTAGGGGCGACGGAAGACGGGAATGAATCTCATGGGAGAAAGACCCCCCGGACAAAACAGAGGTGTATGACAGTAAAACTAGCTCGGTAACATTTGCAGAAGCATTCAAGGGAAAACCTAAACCCTTGCCTATGAGACCAAGCACTTTAATCACCTAGGGTTGTGATGTTTTCTATTCATAGGAAGTAATGGAAGACTGCGCTACCTTCGATTCCTTTTACCTCATGAGGAAATTTGTACGAGGGAGACTCGATATGGATTCACTCCATCGTTGGGCGACATTAAAGTGGAAAACCAAGGACTACCTGGAACTGTTAGCTATGTCCAGAGGGTTCTTCATGATACGCCTCAACACACAGGAAGATGCAGATTATATTTTATCAGGGGGCCCATGGTTCTTCGAAAGAAGAAGACTCTTCCTCTGCAAGTGGGGAGCAGACTTCGACCCAAAATCTTAGAGCAACTACATTCCCATTTGGGTCTAGCTCCCACATATGCCCCCACATTTCTTCCATGAGGATGCATTGTAAGGGATAGCTCGAGCAATTAGGGAACTGGTTACTATCGACCCAGCAACTCGTGCCCGATCACGGTTGATGCAGGCTCGCATATGTATTAATGTCAATTTGGAAACCCAACTCTCAAACCACATTAACCTAATTTATGGGTCTTATCGTTGGAGCCAATCGCTGGAGTACAAAAATAAACTTGCATTATACTCTGATTGCCACTCACAGGGGCATCTCCCTACCTAATGCCGAACTTGCAAAAGCACGTAGAATGAATCCCAAATTTTGGCTTGCCCGATCCACGAAGAAACCCAAAATATGAAAACCAAATCAAGACAAATCCATAACCACAAAGGCAAGTAGCATGCCCTATCTCCTCCATTCGATGATATGAGTAAGGCAAGTAGTCTGCTTACCTCCTCTAACAAGTTTAATTCTCTTGGTAATTTGGTCTTAATGATAAAATCTATGGTAAGGGGATTCCTTGAGAGGACATTCCTGTTCCAAACCAAATGAACCAACCCCGCCC
Source organism: Wollemia nobilis (assembly GCA_028583015.1). Lineage (NCBI taxonomy): Eukaryota > Viridiplantae > Streptophyta > Pinopsida > Araucariales > Araucariaceae > Wollemia > Wollemia nobilis. Next base: position 5,996,698 of record JAQPPZ010016859.1, on the reverse strand, counting down.
TAAGGCAAATCTCCTCCAGAAAACCTATCTTCCATCCCCACCCTTGTTCCCTACTTCCCTGCTTGATACCAACCCTGAGTCCCAGAGTTCTCCCTCTAAATCCCTTAGTCTCCCAAACCCTTACCCAGATCTCCCCCACCCAACAAAACTATGTCACCCCACTCCCCATCCAAATTCCTTAATGTTTATGCTAACAGTGGCAAATCCTCCCATTAATTCCTAGAATCTTGGAGCCCAAAACAAACCCAGAGCTTAAAAAAATACCAAATAGATGTGGGAGGTGATAGGAAAAAGGGTATACCCTCTGGTGCTAAGCTGAGAAGTAGAGACACAACAAGAGACATAGCCAATGGCACCCAAAGAACCCTATTCTAGGAACTGGGAATATCCAACAGGAAAGAAACTAAGAGATCCAAACCCCCTACATAACAAGGCAAAGGGGGCAAGAAAACCTCCAAAAGTTCCAAATAAGAATCCTCTTCTAGAATGTGAGAGGGTTAAATAGGGCAGCCAAACAAAGACTAGTTGCTGCTATACGGAAGGAATAAAATCCCACTATTTTTTTAATTCAAGAAACCAAATTAGATAGCACTGGTCGCCCAAAATTGCCAAGGTTATTTGGAGAAAATGTGAGTTTACCTTTACACCTACTTCTGGTACCTCAGGCGAAATCCTCTGTCTCTGGGACCCAACCAAAGTGGAAGGAAGAGTCATTTTAGGTGAAGGATTCTTGTCCAACATCTACTTCCATGACTCTAAAACCCATCACTCTTGGGTTATGATGAATGTGTATGCCCCTAACAGTTCGCAGGGCAGATCGATCTTGTGGAACAACCTCACCTAGATGAAATAAGCTTTCAGCGTCATCCCCTGGATTCTAGCTAAGGACTTCAATACCCCTTTGCATCCCTCAGAGAAGAGATATGGGAATGTCATCACCCCAAAATCCATAGATAACTTTACGCACTTTGTAGACACAAACAAACTTATGGATGTCCAGCTGAGAGGTTCCCAATTCACTTGGAGCAATAGAAGGGTGGGCAGAGACCTTATCCAAGAAAGACTTGACCATTTTTTGCTATCCTAGGAAGAACTTCCCTTGTTTGGATATGCCAGCTTGTAGGCCCTACTAAAAATTGGGTCTAACCATAACCCCCTAATTTTTGAAGTTGCCAACATGTCCCAGTTCAAAATCCCTTTCTGTTTTGAATCAATGTGGACCCAGCATCTGGACCTCAAAAATAATACTGTCGAGTGGTGGGGGTAAAGGTTCCCTAAGACTGTAACAAACCAGGTAATGCAAAAATTATGATCGATAAAAGCTAAGCTGAAGGTCTAGAACAAAGAAACATTTGAAAGCATATTTGAAAATAAATAAAACATCAATAACAGGCTCTAGCAGATTGAGGATAAGTTTCAACAGGGACAGGGGGACAACAGCCTAAGAACTAATGAGTGATCTTTACTGTCAAAACACCACAATACCCTACGGCATGAAGAGATGTTTTGGTACCAAAAATAAAGACAATTATGGCTTAAGGAAGGAGACTCCAATTCCAATTTTTTTCACATTTCCACTCTCAAGCATAGAGGGGCTAAGAAGATTAAAGGTATTATTAAGAAATATGGTTCGTTCACCTCAGATATCCACCAGATCTGGGATGAAGAAATCTATAATTTTGAATCCCTCCTTGGATCTCGCCCCTCCTCCTCTAATCAGGCCATGGACTCCCTCCTTGAGAACATTCCTAGAACCATCCTTGATGCCATGAATGCATTTCTCCTTAGCCCTTTAAACCCTAATTAAATCCACCAAGCTCTTTTTTACATGCAGCCAGGAAAAGCTTTTAGGCTCAAATATTTCCCCCCAAGGTTCTTCCAAACCTACTGGGACATCATTGGCCCCAATATCTACCAAGATATCTCAGAAATGCAGCGCTCTAGATCCATCCTTAAGGACGTCAATTCTACCTTCCTCGCTCTCATTCCCAAAGGGCCCAGTTCTAAGTCCTTGTCTAATTACCATCCCATCAGCTTGTGCAACGTCATCTATAAAATCATGTCCAAAGCCATGGCCAATAGACTCAAATGCATCCTCACTTCCATTATTGATCCTTGCCAAGGAAGTACTGTCAAAGGTTGAAATATTTTTGACAAATTCGTCACCATTCATGAACTCATCCACTCGACCCATAACTCCAGCAAGTCTTCTTTCTTCCTAAAACTTGACATGAGCAAGGCCTTTGACAGAGTGGACTGGGATTTTCTATCCAAAGTCCTCCTGAATTTTGGTTTTCACAAAGACTGGGTTAAGTTGATTTCATAATGCATATCCTCATCTTGGTTTTCAGTTCTTGTCAATGGCTCAATGACAGGTTATTTCCCTAGCACTAGAGGGTTGAGACAAGGGGACCCCCTCTCTTCCATCATCTTCATTATCCTAGTTGAGAGCCTCATAAGGGCTATCAAAGTTGCCTACTCTAGAGGACTAATCACTAGCATTAAGGTTGCATCTAATCCCCAACCCTTGACACATCAACAGTTTGTAGATGACACCCTCCTGGCTACTGCAGCCTCTGTTTCTAAAGCCAAAATCATCAAATCCATCCTCAATCTCTACAATGAAGCTGTAGGGCAAATAATCAACTTCACCAAGAGCAAACTTTACTTCATCAACATCCCGCTGAAGAGGCAAGCCAAAATTATGAATATATTGGGCTGCACCATTGTCGCTCTCTCGACCACCTACCTTGGCCTCCCAATGTTCCAGGGGAGACCAACCAAGTCTATGTGGAACAATGTCACTAAGATATTTCATAATAAATTGGTAAGTTGGAAAAGGGCTCTCCTCACCCAAGTTGGTAAAGCCACCTTGATCATGTCAATCCTCCAAAGCATCCCGGTGTATTTTTTTTCAGTCTTCAAAATCCCAGTGGCTATGGGAGAAGCAATAGAAAAAATCCAAAAGCACTTCCTTTGGGCATGGCCTAACAACCAAAAGAAGTTTCATTTGGTGGCCTGGGACAAAGTCTGTACTCCAAGAGACAAAGGTGGACTCAGATTTTGAGGATCGGCCTCATGAACTAGGTCCTTCTTGCCAAACAGGCATGGAAGGTGGTCGTAAATGTAAATTTAGAATGGGTTTCTATCATCAATAGAAAGTATCTACAATAACATTCCTTCAGAGATGAAAGAACTCCCAAACTAGGTCCCATTTTTTGCGTTCCATAACCCACACCAAATACCTTCTACAGTAAGGTATCAGGTGGTAGCTTGGACATGGTAAGGATATCAATTTTTGGTATGATCCATGGGCTAGGCATGAGCCCCTCATCAGAGACCCTAACATTGCAGCAATTAAACATATCACTAACAATATATTTGGACCTAAATTTGCATACTTCATTACTAAAAACCAAGGCAACCACAGGTGGAAGCAGCTGCATTTTAGAGTCAAAAATGTTGTCTTAGATAGAGCCACGTATGCCTTGCAGTCTATGCTCAGGGCAAATTTTATCCCTAAGACTCAGATAGCAGATAATTTTTTTTGGAAAGGCACCAATGATGGGCAATTATCGATGAATTCCATGTTTCTTATGTCAGAAAATTCCCAAAAAATACCCAACACCATGAACAACCCTACCACAGCTAGGACCATCTAGCTCAAGCATCTCATTCCAAAGGTGGTTCATTTTTGTTGGCTCATAGTCCACAATAGGATCCTCACCACTGACAATATGATAAAAAAGGGTATCATTGTCCCCAACAGGTGCTATCTCTGCACTCAAGCATGGGAGTCCACCCAGCATTTTTGCTCGAATGTCCCTTTGCCTTCGATGTGTTCTCCTCCTTGATCAGCAAGTTTTAGATCAATTGGATGTGGCCCAAGTCTATCCTTGACTTGTTCACTTAGTGGCCCACTATTTTTTGGAATCCCAAGCTCAAGTTCCTTTGGAAATCCTTGTTGCACCACATGATTTGGTAAATTTGGCTCGAGCAAAACAATCGCATCTTCAATGACCATCCTAGATACCCTAAAGCTATGGCCAATAGAGCTGTGTGCTTTGCAATAAAAAATGCTAACATATTTCCTTGCCCAGACACACCTACGTATGGGCTGGAGTCCTCCTTGATAAAGACTTTAGGGGTTTCCACCAAGTGTTCTAGAACCCAGAATACCACCAGTATCAAGAGTAAGGCCAAGTGGTATCCTCCCCCCTAGGATGGCTTAAGGTAAAAATTGATGGAGCTTCCAAAGGTAGTCTTGGGGATGTTGGGGCTGCCAAGGTCATCAGGGACCACGATGGCAATATCATCAAGGAATTCATTGAAAACTTAGGGGTCCAGACTAACAACTATGTTGAAGCTCGGGCTATGTAGAGAAGCATCAATATCAATAAGGAGTTGACCACCCCCATAATTTTTGAAGGTGATTTGCTAAATGTGGTTAACCACATTAAGAAAAACAATAGCAAAGGCTAGAATATCCAAAACATCATTCAAGAGTGTCAATATTCCCTTAGTCAATACCCCTAGAACACAATCCAACACGTGTTCAGAGAGGCAAACAAGTTAGTAGATCTTTTGGCTAACAGAGTAGCCAATCAAAGTAACCTGATCATCTAGGAATATTCCTTCCCCATGGAAGTCATCGAAGTAGCCAATCGCAATGTGGAGCATATTTCCAAATAGCAGCAATCATTTCCCTTAAGGTGTTTTTTAACACCAAATATGTTTTCTTTCAACACCAAGGAAGTTTATGTCTCAACCCCTATCATCATTTCCCATATTATTGCTTGTACGTTTAATCATACGAACTCCCATGTTCATCTCAAATTCTTTAGCCACTCCCATTGGCCTTCGTCTTCCTCGTTCCTCTGCCCCTTCACCCTCATTTTCCCCCACTCCTCGGTATCCGCTCATCGCCCCCTCCTATTCCCTCCCTCTCTCACTTCCTACGTTGCTTGTTTTGTCAATTTTTTATTTCTCTCTCTTTCTGGAAATCACTCACCCAGACTGTGTCCCCACACCCCTTAGTTTTCGAATGCTTATAAGGCCAGTCCTTGCACTTGTTGTTTCCATATACATCTCAAAAAATGCACGACGCTTGGTTGTTCCCCATTCCTTAGGTTTCGGCCTTATAGTCTTTAGTCTGCCCCTCCTATGCTTATTTGCTTGTGGAACTTTAATCAATTTGGCAAAATCCACTGCAATAACTCTATCTATCTAAGGTTTTCTGGCATAATGACCACCATAGAACCCATGAACCTCTAGCCTGATCTATTGATTGAAGCTTTGCTCGATGCTAAGAGGTTCATTCTCTTTTTTAAGCTTTTCAACGATTTTGACAACAAAGTGACCAATAACTTTGTTAGGTCATGGAATAATGGTGCAGTGCAGGTCCGAGGTCTTCTCTTTGAGGTAAGTGTTCATTTAATTTTAGAAATTTTTGGTTTACATGTTAAAGGTAAGGTTTTCTGAAGGGATAAGAACAACTTCAAAGACAAAACAGAGCATCTCCTTGAAAAATGGAAGAACTTGGTTTGGGAGAAAGGCGGTGTGGTTCGTTCATCCCTTCCCTGCCCGTGTGACACCGCTATGGTATTCATTATCAAATACATTATCGTCTATGACCCCAATAGCCCCCTTCATGCCTACCACCTCACATTTGTAAACCACCTCCGCAATGTTAAACTAATAAATATTATTGATTTTCTCTTTCGTTCTATCAGTATAATCATAAAGAACTTTAGGGAAAGAAATTTGTCTAAGCCCCCTCACCACCAAGGTCTGTTATCTGCCATCTATAAGCATACCCTCATGCACCAACCTTCTAGTGACCCCTATGTCCACCTCCCAATTCCTGAGCCTTCCTCAACATCTGCCCATAAATTCAAGCCAAGTGCCCCTCTCTCCTCGAAGGACTCCCCCAACCCCTCTGGTGAGATTCACCCACTATTAGAGTCCCCTACAAACATCCCCCTAGAAAATGTCACCCCCACCTAGGCCAACAGTAAGAAGGAGACCAGCCTAGCCCCCACTCCCAAGGACTCAATCCCTTCAGAATGGCGCCCTCCCAGTCCTAGCATGAGAAGCAAATGGAAAGCAGTTTGTCCCACTCAAAAGAGTAGGAAATATTACCGGTTGAAGACTAAGAGCAAGAGTATTTCGCACCATCCCCTGAGGTCATCATCGACGAAGACGAAGAGCCTACTAGTAGCGTAGAGGATTTGTTGTGCACCTCCACCTTCAACCACATCAACAAAGCAGTGGATCACCTTAAATCTGTTGCCAACATCATCAAGGAGGTGGGGTCATTAGTATCCAGTGCCATCAATGAGATCTAAGAGCTCCTTGTTGTGATCAAAGTCCTTGCCCTAGAACATAAATATGCCACCAAGGAGGAGGATAAGGAGGAATCCCAATAGGAGCAGGAAGGTGGTAACATGCAGTAGAACTACCTTTGTTTGTGGTGGCCCTAGTTTTTTTTTGTGTATGCCATCTCTAGGGTTTCAGTCCCTATATTTGCTGTTTGTTTTGCTATTTTGCTTAGACTATCATTTGATGGGTTCCCAAACTGTTGAAATTTATAGAATGTGCCAATTTTGTTTTGTTGGCAGTGCCAATGCCCAATGTAATAGGGGTGGGACCCTTCAACCCAAAAAGTAAATAATTTTTTTCTACCTACCAAAAAAAAACCTTTGCTTCCCTCGCTTGGAATAGAAATTGTCTTCTCTACCCGTGGCACTTGTTTGTGAAAGGACTCTCCATTCATTCTTGGATAGTTGACAATGATGACAAGCTCAAGATATTATGGTTGAAATATGGGTTATGGTGTGGACCTCATCAGTATCATAGTCTCGAAAGTGTGTCTTCATTCAATCCTTTTTTCTATGGCACCACATCCTCTAATGAAAGTTTTAAATCTCATTGAAACATACTACCAAAGTCTGTTTAGGACTATCCACATGTTAAATCTGTTTAAGAAGTTCATTCTTAGCATGGGGATATGTTGGAGTGAAGGTTTTGATTTGAATTCTTTATTTGGTTAGGTGATATGGTTTAACATTCATTGCAAAATATTTGAAGGTTCCACTAGAGCCAAATTCTTTGGAGGTACACAATGACGTAAAGAAAATTTTACATAAAGGAGACCTATTGGAGTGCTTATAATCCTTTCAATGTAATCACAAAGGTCTCTCCATGATGTTGGCTCATTCGTTGGAGAAAGGGTTGGGTACGAGCTAGTGAGCTCGAGTTCTAGTTCTTGGTGGCCTTAGTGGGAGAGGTGACTGGTATGCCAATCAATGGTGCTTATCATATCAGGAACAACATTCCCTTATGAAGGAGTTGAGTTTTTTCCTTGACAATGGAGAGTATCTATCAAAGTTGCAGAATGGCTACGATGCTAAGGCTCTCAAAGCTCCCTAGAATTGAGTCATTTTTATGGATTATTTCACTTTGTATTTGAACAGAGAAGTGTTACGTAACTTCCACATGATGTTTCTAAAACAACTAAGAAGAAATTGGCTTATGAACATCCCTTACTTTCTCTATCATACACTGGCTAAATATCTAATGGATGTGAGGGGTGTGAAAGGGTTGGACCCTATCCACCATGGTTTTATTTTACTGATATTTGAGCATGTGGATAAGATTAAAGGCACAGTGGTGGAGAAGGCACTAGAAAAATTTGAGTTTCAAAAAATCCTATTAGATTTTTATCCACCTTCGATGTCCTCTAGGTCTTCCAATGATTCCTCTAAGTTAGATTCTGATGATTTTAAGATCCCTTGTTCTATTTCTAAAGGGAAAGCCAATATTATGAGCGGTGTGGCGGTGTCTCCCATTGAGATTAGGAATATCATGCACGATGCTCAAAATACCTCTCTTCAAAGGCAATGAAGATCAATAATTCCCCTATTATTGTGGAAATGATAAATTCTGAGATTCTTCCAGTGAAAAAAAACCTAAACTTTCAAAGAATTCAGAGGAAGTCAAGGATATGTTCCCCTCTTCAGGACCCGAGTCCCCATCCTTATGCCATTCCTCAACAAGTTGGAAGAGAAACACCAAGCTCTTCTTGGGTCTCTCCAAGTACCTATATCTTTTATTAAGGAGATTTATGGTATGACTCAGCAGCAACAAGATCTGGATCTTCCCAAAAAGGTTTTGGGGAACTAGTTATCCTCTTTTGGTGATTTACTTCTTTTTGGTGGGTATTATGGTCCTGTTTGTTTTGAATTGTAATCCTGTCTCTTATGTCCTTGTGGATTCAAGTTTTCTAGTTTGGTTGTGGTGGTTTGGTCGACTGTGTTGTTTGATGCTTTGATGTTTCAGCTTGGTGTTTTTCTTGTTTGAGTTTCTAGGCTTGGCCTTGATATCTCTCAGTCCCTTTTTGTAATAAGGTTTAGGGTCCCTTTCAAAACTCCTTCTCTTATCTAATTAAAAAAATAAGGGGGGATATTTTATGAGTTATAACATCATAGCCCATGTGAAGTGGCAAGTGGTATATGTATGTAGTATAGGACAAAAGTAGTTGTAAGTTAGGTTGAGATTGTTATGTTTGAAATAAGTGTTCTATGTATTTGAATGCCTATCACTTCGTAACGTAAAACATTGAAGCATTAAGTTCTAACAAAACTCACTCCCAACTCACCCTCACTCTTGTAAATAAGTAAAAAAAACATTTTATTGTAAAAAAAAAATTCTAAATAAAAAAGTTCTATAAAAATTTTAAATGATTTTTTTAATTTGTGATATAAAATTAACATTGTGCATATCCAAATTATATATATATATATATATATTTGTAGAAAAAGGTCTTTGAAAGGTACCCTAAACCTTTACAAAACCAAAAAAAAAAAAGAGGGGGCCCCTATGGGATCACCTTCAAAAAACATCACAAGAGAGACTCCCTAAATGAAAACCCACAACCCCAAAGACCATCTCTAGGGGACACTGATAATATAATATAGGACAAACATGAATAGGGGATGAATAATCCTTGAAGGAATACAAAAAAGAAATAGCCAGAAGGCCCTAGTTACTTGGACGTCTTGGTAAGATTTTTTTTGCTAGACATCATCAACCACCTTGGTGGTCTCCTCCTTGTTCATTTTGATGCAATTGTCCATTTTTACAACTTGTTGAAGGATATTCCAAGTTGTGTTGAAATTCATGGATGTATTTTCCAACATATTTGCGAAGATGACTGATGGATCCGAGTTGGCCTTTAGCTGAGTTTCATCTTCCTTCATGAAAAAAGCCCTGATAAGATCCCATTCAATCTTTGGCCTTTTGAGCTTCACAGGGAATCCACCATAAGACTCTTGATCATGCTATATATATATATATATATATATATATATATATATATATATATATATATATATATATATATATATATATATATATATATATATATATAAGGGAATAGGTAACATTCCTTCATTTTCTATTACCAGACCAAGGTTCAAATATTTGGAGCTGCCATTATAATCCCTACCCCGCCTTAAATATTTGGAGTTGCCACTATAATATCCCTTCATTTTCTACTACCAAACCAGGGTGGTTGGAAACCAATCCGCTTCCTCATAAAACTGAAAAAAGTAAGCAAATTTAACTATGAAAATATCCTTATTATCTACTTTTCAAACAAGGGAATCAAATGACAGGTTAGTATTAAGGAGATGAATTCTAAGAATATTGGATAAATAATTTAGAGCATGAATATTTCTAGGGGAGGTTTTAACAAGAGAAAAAGTCTTCCAAGTACTTTTTCCATCCCTTACCTCAATAAATTCAGTGAATCTAGATCCATAGGATTGCACAGTAAAGAGCTCTAAGCAATTTAGAAGTTGGTCTCTAGTCAAGGGCTCGTTACAAATCCAACTATCATCCCAAAAGTTAACTTTCCTACCATCACCAATTTTCCATATCAAGCCTTTTTGAATAATAAACCTGAAATCAAGAAGGTGTTTCCAAAAAACAAAGCTCTTTGGATTGGCCTGAATATCAAGGAAATTACCATCTTTGCCAAGATATTTAGCTGTTAAAATATTTACCCATCTAGCTTCATCCATTTTGAAAAACTTCCAACCCTATTTTACAATGAGCAAATTCATTTGTTTTTTTTTCCTGAGGCCTAATCCACCCTTGCTCTTGCTTGAACAAACCTACTTCCAATCCACTAGGAGAAATTTATGTTTTCTTCCATGCTCATCCAAAGAAAGGCCTTTTGAATACTATTAATATTTTTGCAGAATTTCTATGTCATCTTAAACAACGATAAAAAGAATACTGAGATACTTTGGAGAATGGATTTAATGAGTTTTGCCTTACCAACTTGGCTAAGGAGGGTACCTTTCCATCTTGCCAACTTTCTCCTAACCCTCTCAACCATATGAAGCCAAGAAGAATCGTGTAACCTGCCACTGAAAAGAGGTAAAACCTAGATAAACAGAAGGGAGCTTCCCAATGGAAAATTCAAATATTTTTGTAATATTTACCTACCTTTGAAGGGGGATATTAAAAAAAAAACCTTGCTCTTATTGAAATTTATCTTCTATCCAAATTTAGCCTCATAAAAAGATAGAATAAACTTAATCTCTTTTGCTTTTGGAATAGAGGATCTTAAAGCAAGAAGAGTATCATTTGCAAATTATTGGTGGGTTATGGGATTATAGGAGGAGGTAGGATTTATCCCTAAAATTAACCCCTTAGACTAGGTTGTCTAAATAGATCTATCCAAGGCTTCAGCCATAATAAGAAATAGATAAGGAGATAGTGGGTCCCCTTGTCTTAGGCCTTGGAGGCTTCTGAAATAACCTACTAGAGAATAATTAAATAGGATAGAATTCATGATTGAGCATAGACATACTTTGATGAGGTCTATCTAAGTAGGGTGAAATCCAAATTTACCCATAACTTAAAAAAAAAAATCTAGGATACTCTAATTTACCCATAACTTTAAACAAAACTTCTCAAGATACTCTATCATATGCCTTGTTCATGTCTAATTTCAACAACAATCCATCTCTACCACTTTTGTCTATAGAGTAAAGAACTTCATGAATAGTAATCACACCATCCAATATTTGTCTCCCTTTAACAAAAGCACCTTGGTAGGGATCAATAATATGAGGAAGAATGGCCTTCATTCTATTGGCTATGAATTTAGCCAATATTTTATAAAGAGTATTACAAAAACTTATGGGCCTGAAATTATTGAAGGAATTAGCTCCTACCAATTTAGGACCAAAAAGGTGGAATTGATGTCGCTTGGAATATGAAGGGTATTTTAAATTTCACCCATAGCATTATATATATCCTTCCCCACAGTTCCCCAAAAAAATTAGTAAAAGATTACAGGAAAACCATAAGGTCTAGAGGCCTTCTCATCAACCATGGAGAACACTGCCTCTTTGACTTCAGACTCTTTGAGTAGAGCAATAATACTATAGTTCATTTGTTTAGAAACTAGAGAAGGAATAAAATTCAAAAATAAATTGGAGGCCTAGTCATTTATAGGTTCTGCCACTCCTAAGAGATTTTTAAAAAATTGTACAACATCCTCGTGAATTTATAAAATATTTCCAGTTTTAGTACCATCCTCCTTAACAATTTTAGTAACTTATTGAAACTCCTGTGTCTCAAGGTTGTGGTATGAAAAAACTTGGTATTTCTATCTCCATATTTCAACCAGAGAGCCCTAGACTTTTGTCTCTAGTAGGATTCCTCATGAGCCAATACATTATGGAAATCTGCCAACAAACTCCTTTCAATATCTCTATTAGCCTTTAATGGGGAAAAAGATTCCATAGTAGCTTCAATGGATGAAAGTTACATTTTCAAGGATTTATTCTTTGGAAAATGTTACCAAAAATATTTTTACTCCATTTCTTTAAATTGCTCTTCACAAATCTTAACTTATTAGCAACTTGAGATATTAGAGGAACTAGAAAATCCTTCTTCCACCAATCAGCTACCAGGGCCTCAAGGGTATCATTTTTCAACCAATAACCTAAAAACGAAAGGTAAACTTAAAAATGTTATTCTCAACTGTAACATCCAGTACCAAAGGATTGTGATATGATCATATTCTTGGAAGAGAAGAGAGAACAAAGTCACCAAAATGATGAAGTCTCTCTTTAGAAATAAAAAGCTTTCCAGTTTTGATTAGATAATATGTTCCCCTAGCCTTCTATTTCTCCAAGTGAATTTACTTTCTTTTAGCTCAAAGTCCATCAGCTCATAAGTATTGACAAAAAAATTGAAGTCCTCCATACCATTAGAGGGATATTGGCTTTCTCCTTTTTTTTGAGGGAAAGAGGGGGCAATTAAAATCCCCAGCCAACATACAAGCAAGGTTAGGGAAAGAATTTCTATTTATGCTCAACTCCTCCCATAGTCTTCCTCTTCCCATAACTAAGTTTGGAGAATACACATTAGTTAAAACCTAGGATATTTTAAAAACTCTGTAATATAAAAATATGTAAATAAATCTATCATAAGAAGAGAGCACTTTGCCTTCAATTTTGGAATTATCCCAAAGACACATTAAGCCCCCCGAATCTCTCAAAACATGTCTTGTAGAATAATAAGCCTCCTTCCATATGGTATTATTAACCTTATCAAAAAAATTCTCCTTAATTTTAGTTTCTTGAATAAAAAAATGAGGTTTCAAATCTTTCTTCATAGAAGCAACCAGTCGTTGCTTTGAAGGGGTATTCAAAACCCTTATGTTCCAATATAATATTTTCATTTATAAGACTTCATGGGGTGCTTCTTCCCCCCTCCCATACAAAGTGTCATTTGGGTTCCATTAGATATATCTTTTAAGGTCTCCCTTAGCCTTGAGTATTTATTCAAAGGTTTCCCTTGCTTAGATTCAGCTCCCACATCCATTGCCTTTTTTTTGCTGCTTCTCATGATGTGATTGGGGCAAGATTTTGAAACTTTCCCATTAGGTGGTGAATTTGTAGCACTTTTCTATTTTTTTGGAAGGCTTTGGATGGAAGAAATAATAGAAGCTAATGTTGGGTTGGATTTTAAACCTTTCCCATTAAGTGGAAAATTTGAAACATTATTTTATTTTTCTCGTGATCGTTGAGTGGGAGTAATAAAATAATATGAGGCTAGGGGATAAATCCTCAAACATTTAGGCAAATTTCCCTCCAAAGAAACTTCTTCCAAACCCTCAAAAGAGTGGGGTTAGGGATTAACATCCATATCATTCTCCTAACTCAAAAGATAGGAGAACATATTTGCCATGGGAATTTTATTCATCACAAAGGAAATAAGTTTAGGAGAACTTACCTCATATTTTCTTGAAAGTATCTCCCCATATTCAGTAGGTGAAGAATTTTGGGCATCCTACTTCTTCGTCAATGCATTATTCTTTGCTAGAAATTTTTGATGGGGAATTTCATCCACCTAATTCTTAGATCTTCCATTACCTTGTCCAGACCTCTCTCCTTTAGACTATTTGTTTTTCCACATTTTATATTTTTGGGAGGATTTTTTCTGTGTAGGGCATACATTAGATGAATTCCCTAGTTTCTTGCATACTACACATATGACCGAAGCATTATTATACTCAATATTCTAGTTCCAAACTCCCAACTTTGAGACCAAACCGATTAATGCAGGAAAAACCTTCTCAAGGTCTACATTAACACATAATCTTGCATAAATTAGTTGAGAACGGGCTTTGGTGGTTGGGTCAATAGCCACCAGGACCCCTATTTCTCTTGTGATACCCACCAACACATCCTCATTCCAAAAGTGATAGGATAAACTTGGCAGCCTGACCCAGATTGGGGCTTGGTAAAAACTCTAAGAATTTGGGTAAACATTTGAACTCCATCTTTGCAAGATGAGACCCCTCCAACCAAAAAACCATGGTCCTCCCAAAATTTTGTTTGAGTCCTCCTTGAAGAGCAACTTGACCATGAAAAACTTTTTGGCAAAGCAACTATTTCCATGTGTTCATTGGACCTTCATGTTGATGCAACCCATTTCCTAAGCATGTCCAAATCTGGATGAGCGCCCATGAAATACCCTATCCAATTTTTAGACCCTTTTTCAATATCCATATCTATAAGCTCATATAGGAGAACAATTTTACCTCCTTCAAAGATTAGGCTAAAACAAGGTTCATGGGTTTTCTTCTTACCACTAACCATAGATGACCATGAAGGATCCCCACAAAAGGAATTTGGACCTAAACCATTATTTGCCTCTATCAGAGGAATTCCATTTTGAGAAAAAAACTTTTTCATTGTCTTCCTTTCCCTCATCCTCGTTCCCACCATCGCCACTTCCACCATCATCGCTCTTAACCTCTCCCTCCATTATTCCTTTATTGATATAAAAAAATGGATTTGATCCTATCATTGATATCCACAATAAACTATCATCGAGATCGTAGCTGCTACACACCTACCATAGAAAACTACCATCGAGATTGTAGTTTTTGCACCCCTACCATAGGAACCCTACCACAATAAACTATCATCGATATCACTACCATTGCACCCCTACCATAGGAACTCTACCACAGTAAATTTTCATTAAGATCACAGCCACTGCATCCCTACCACAGGAACATGACCACAAAAAATTATCATTGAGATCATAGTCGCTACACCCTTACCACGTGAGCTCTACCACAAAAAACTATCATCAAGATCACAGTTGTTGGTGATCCACCTTTACCTTAATTTATTTAGAAAGGTTTGAGCTTCAAAAGTTAGTCTTTTTAATCTTTTATGTCATCAATAAGCATTGCATAATTTATATATAAATTTTAGTAACAATAATAATTATTACTTATATGGGGTTGAAAAGTACCCCACCTAATTACACCATGAACTTGTTATCGTAGAATTTAAATAATATGTATTATCAGGGAAGTGTACATCATAATTTTGAGATTTAACCTCAAGTTACACTTAGATAATTGCATTCCATTTATCATTGATCTATAGTGCCTTGGACATATTATCAATAAAAAAATTTAATAATAACTAGCGATAGATGTTTCCATGTATAAGGCATTATGGATCAATGATAAATAAGATGTAATCATATGACTGCAAGCCAAGTTCAAATCCCTACATTGTGAGTATAACTCCCTCAATAAGGTGAATTGTAATAATTCATTTTGTTATAACACTACAATGTTATGGTTTGTTAAAATATCACTATAATTATCATAAAGTAAAATTATTGGGGCCTATTTCATCCTCATATAAGCAATTGAAAAACAATAATTATTTTCATAACCTTTTTTTGAAATTCATTGTTACTTGGAACTAGTTTCTCACCACTATAAAATCGGTGTTATTATAGTGATAACTAGATCATGTATGGCATTCCAAACATGACACTATAAAATTACTATCTAATTCTACCTTAGCACCTCAAAATAACATCTATTTTTTAAAACCATATCATTGATACTATAATGGTGCTAAAAGTAAATTTATACCCTTAAAACATATTAGAAAATATTATTTATTTTTATAAGGAGGTATTCAACAAAGCCATTAACATTGGTTCTTCTTATATAACCCCAGGATAGACACAATCACAAGCCACTTCACTTGATAAAAACTACTCTAAGGTTAACTTGATGGAGAAGTTGACAAAGACATAAATGAGACTAGGTTGTATCATTACCATGGATGAGTAGACTAATACTTTCCCATAGACCACTCATAAACATTATTGTTATATGCAAAATAGAGTCATACTTTCTTAAATCCATTGATTGTTCCAAAAAGCTAAAATATGTGGCTCTTTAATTTTGAAGGAATTTTAAAAAATATTGGGCCTATGAAGGTCCAAATGGCAAAATATATTGCCCATTGGTAAATCTACAAAGATGATCCAATCCACGTACATACATATATTTTGAATTTTATTTATACATTTTTTATTTATTTAAATGAGTTATATGGGATTGAAATGAGCCCCACTTGTATTACATCATGATCACATGATGGTATTACAACAAGCTTGGTAATTATGCATGTATCACTTCGGAAGATTTGAACCTTGGTCTCCTAATTGAAATTTGAGGAATCTAACTAGTTGAGCTAATGTTATTTGATGAATTTTGTTCATACATTGAACATATTAAGGAACATTAATTGGGTGAAGTGAGTGGTGATTGAGGTTATAGATGTGAAAATATTTGTTTGCAACCATAAAACCTCTTTAGCACATTTTAAATATTTTTAAGAAAGCAATTCCTCAAAGTGGTGGAAATGAGGTATGTTAGCTCTCTTATTTTCCTAGAGGGACTGATTGAGGTGCAAAAAGCCCTAAAGTCCATAATAGTTTTTAGAGTGGACTAGAAGGGGAGAGTCCATAATAAATGAGGGTAAGAGAGTAAAGAAAAGGATATTGGATGATGATTAGTGAAACAATGTCAAGTAACAATATTCATTGTGCCACTAATTATGGACATCAATACAAATAAAGATTCTCCTAATTTTGAAGAGATTTATAATAATTTTGACAAAACTTGTTGTTGTATGAAAGTTGTCATTCAACAAAGGGATCCCACACTATAATTTTATGAGTAGCACATTCACCATATTATTCAAAAGATATGGAATAGGATGAAAACTTCATTGATCAAATGGAATTAGCTCAACTGGTTAGATTCCTCAACATTCAAGGAGGTGACCTAGGTTAAAATATTGCTAAGCGATACATGGATAATATTCAAGCTTTATCGTAATGCCACTACATGGTGATGATGTAATACGGGTGGGATATTTTTCAATCCCATATAATCAATTGAAAAAATGAGCACTTCATTACACATGGCATCATATGCTTTCTTGAATTATATGTGATAAGGTCTTAGAGAGTACCTTCTTTAAAGGATACTTATGTGAATTAGGGTTCTATGAGGATGATTAAAAATATGGTCCCTAGAGATAATGTACAATTAGAACATAATCAATGGATCAAATTCATAAAGCTTAAAGGCTCAATGCTTCAATAAATGGGAGGATAGATAGGATAGACTCATCGTTGGATACGAAATCCCAATTGGATGATCACAATTAAATTAGGATAGGGCCTCATTACCATGGATGCTTGTTGTTAGTCTGCTTTCAAAAGTTGGTATCACCTTTGCTATTGAGAGGAACTAGTCAACATACAACTTTATCTCCATTATCAATAGGAATGGGGTCATCTCTAGATCAAGAACAAAAATGTTAAAAATTTATAATTAGTTTCAAGTACTTCCTAGATTGTTTATATCTAGTTCAAAATGGATAAGTACTTAATTTGCGTATAAAGTAAATATTACTTCAATATGAAATACATCACAACTTGATCTATATTCCATCATCTAAAAGTAGTACAATATCAATCACTTCAAGATCATTCTAGAGGTAAGATTAGAATTGAAGATATTGAAGACCTTGAATACTTATTCATGCAAGAGGTCGAAGGTTTGTTCATTACAGTGTTGGAGTTAAAGAAAGTTGAATACCATAGTTGAAGAAAAAAAGCAAAAGATAAAGCTTCCTTTGCTAGTGAGTTAAGGAGATAAGACATTCATGTTGTGTAAGGCAATGTTCCAATTGAAGACTAAAGGTTAAGAGAAGCAATGTTGTTGTTGATAATTGAATGGAAAGAAGACGTTTGATGCTTTGAAGACAAATCGAGTGTTGGTAAAGATAGGAGAGAACATCTAAGGATGTTGCATAATGTGAGATAATGTGTTAGTGTATATTTGATTTTATTAGTTGTTATTATCATTATTTTTGGTTAGTGGTTAGGCTTAACATAGCGTGAGTATTATTTTAGGTTTTATTTGGTTTTCCAGATCCTAAACTCATGGGCTATTCTAAGCCTAATGTAATCTATTTATCCTTTGAATGATTAAATAAATTTGTTCATTTTCTCTGACATGGTATCAGAGCTCTTGAATTGTCGAGGTTTATTTTGTAGCGCACGACAATGTAGAACAGATCCGCAGTGACCCTGGACATGACTGGTGGAGATCTGACACACTACTGGTAGATCATATTTGTTGTGACACCAGATGACCAGACTGAATGACACGCAAATCAAATGTGGGACCCTAAGCAGACCTAGGACCTAATACCTATTTGCAGAAATGGACTCACAAGAGTCTAGCCATTGTTCTAAGATGCCACCTGGACAAGGACGGACGATCGAGACATCTAAGCTACCGGTATAAGGGATAGACAGACACTTATGGGCTAGAGCAATACGTGGCGGATAGACAGGCAAAAAGGGCAAAGGGTCTTGACCACCATAAGATGGTCATTCTTTTATATGCACCTTTATTTTTTAAATAACTCTATTTCCTGCAGTGTCCCTCATGTGGGACTAAAGCTCTTGATGATGTTGAAGATCTCACCATTGCAAACATTGCTTGAGTGTTGCAGATATCAATCACCCTCCTCAAAGATTCTATTACAGAACAACGTGCAGAATTCTACTTTGTAGATACCATAGATCTCATTTGATCTTGTGTTGACAAATGATTTTTAAACAAATAGCAATTTTTTTTATGGATCTACGATTTCTTCCCTATGGTTTACCTACATCGCCCAGCCATTAAACCGTAGATGCAAATCATAAAAAATTTGTCGCCCTTGTCTTTAAGAAAGCCGTGAAGGATTTCGATCACAGGCCATAAAAATATTTGGTGTGAATTTCATATGTAGCCAGCATGTGTAAGTAGCAATATCTGCTCTACCACAATGTGTGAGAGAGATGTTACAATATATGCATGAAATTGAAGTCACCCTCCTATAAGCTAGCAATATCATCTTATATGCAAATTGCTTCTTGTTTGGTCAACGAAGTTATCGTTTGTAGATCTTGATTCAGTAGCGAACATGTTTAGGAGGAGGCCAGCCATTCATTGGATGACATCTCACTGTTGGATCTCGTTGTACGAATACGACATGGTCACCATGACCATTTTGTTGTGATTCCAGTGGATTACAAACTATGTTGAAAGTTGTGTGTTGACTAACCTATATCAGAATTTACGTAGAAGGAGCTCGCACAGAAGGAGTCGCACTATCGTGGAAGTGTTGTCATGAGAGGAGGAGCATTGTGTCATCATCCAGTGGAGGAGCACCACGAGCGCCCCCAGCTTGGCGAGCCACGAACAAGATAAAGGAGACCTCTTCTCCTTTCATACATGCCAAAGCAATTAGCTTGGCCAATTGGTGGTCGAGCGCTTAGGCGTTGTCGTTGTGGAAGTCGCGGGTTCCAATCCCGTCCTGAGCAGAAAAGGTAAAAAAATAATAATTTTTTTTTTAAGCAACAAATTTTTTAATGATTAATTTTTTTATTAATTAAATATAATATTTCTTAATTATTTTTTTCATAAAATTTACTTAAGAGATTTATTTATTTATTTAATTAGAACAAAACAAAATCATTAAATTTTTTTTATTCAAATAACAATCTAAAAAAAAAACAAAAAATAAAACCTTTTCAAGCATAAACCCAAATCAGTTTCATCTTTACATATTTTGCAAAATCGAAGGGGTTTTGTAAAGCAATTAGACATTGTAATTAGGTGCATTTTCGGTGGAAACCAACACCTAAAATTTCATTTTTTGTGGGCACTTTTTGTTGTTAGTTGCATTGACATTTCATTATTGTTTTTGCACTACATCATTAAGTAAAAATCAAGCACAATTAAGTCCCCAAAAATTGAACCCATCAATGCAATTCACAACAACATTCGGTATATATGGTACCTCTGGCCCAAACTTACAAGTAATGTTGTCATGTTTTGGGCTACTGTATCTATCACCTAACATAGCTACAACAACGACGTCTGAGCTTGTTCTCTATAAATCATTGAGGAGATATAAGTTTACCATTTTGTTATTTTTTCACTCCATTCACTACCCTAATCATTATTGTTGTTAGACGTAAATCCTGACGAAGTGCTCTTTCTAAAGTGTTTAGAGGAAGTTACGCCCCATGCATGAGGAAAGACCTTCTATGGTAGTTGTCATAAACAAAATGATTCCTTTTCAATACCTCCAATGTACCACTTATCGTTCTGCTCTCATGTACTTATAGTCTACCTCATGTAAGGGTAGGTATATTGAGAGGTTCGATATAAAGGCCTAGCAGGTATAAAGAAAGGGGGACCATTTGGTGTTATAAGGAACCCTCATTATGGTTGCTATCCACAAGTACTTGACAGATTCTCAATTACTCAAAGGTTCCAATTACACACCATGGAAAACAAAAATGAAGGCTATTCTACAAATGGAATATTTGTGGGATATTGTCTCAAGCATAGCAACAAGACCTAAGTCACCAGGCGATACGACTACTCAATCTACAGCACCAACTGCAGATTAGATTGTATTTGACAAGAAATACGGTAAGGCAAGAGTGCTCATCTTGCTTGTTGTTTCAGATGAAGTTCAACCTCACATAGCTGACACATAACATGGTAAAGAGGCATGGGATGCCCTTAAGACCATCTATGAGGGTAAGAATGATTCCACCATTCTTCACCTTCAATCTCAACTTCACAATTTGAGTATGAAGCATGGAGAGACAATTGAACTATTTCTTTGCAGAGTGGTTGAGTTGAAGTCAAATTTGAATTCTATGGGAGAGACTATAGAAGATAAGCTCCTCACTTCAATGATTTTGAGAGCTTTACCTGATTCATATAGAATGGTGATAACTTCCCTTCAAGTGTCACAAAGACAAGTTACCTTTGTTGAGTTGGTCAATTTGCTTCAGGAAGAGGAGGATCACCAACTACACAAAGATGAAGCTTCTAATACAACCCTCTATTCCAACAAGAAGGATTCTAAGAAGTAGGGTAATTTTTAGAATGGAATAAATTTTTCCAAGCATTCCAAGGAAAAACAACCTCAAAAATCGAAGAGATATTACAAAATTTATGAGAAAGATACCCATGATACCAATCGATGTTGGCACAAAAACAAACAACCTAAAAACAAGGGCCATAACAAACCACAAAACAAAAACAAGCAACCCAAGATGAATGTTGTTGTTGAAGAATCTACTTCGATTTTGAGTGGGCACACAAGGTGCTCATGACTAACATAGCCTCCAAATCAAAGGATCATGTGTGGTATGTTGATTTTGGCACTATTTTGCATATGACTGGCGACAAGTTGTGGTTTGAGACATATGAAGCCAAGGAAGGTAAACTTGTCACTATTGTTGATGATAAAACCTACAAGGTTTAGGGTGAGGGTACAGTTTCAGTCAACCCTCCAGATGGCAAATGTTATATTGATAGAGTCCTCTATGTTCCAAGATTGGTGAACAATTTTTTATTAGTCACTAAAATTCTGGATAAGGATATGGTTTTTTATTTTCATGTTGAGGATGGAAAGAAGTGTTGCTTTATCACCAAGAGGGGTAAACACATCACAACAGCTTCATACAAGCATGGCTTGTTTGCATTAGATGTTATCTCCACCCCTCATGTTGCCATGACAATCTCTACAAAGGAGGTAACTTCATTTTGGCACAAGAGATACGGGCATCTAAGTTTTGGATATTTACTTGAACTAAGTAAATATGAGATGGTAAAGGGCCTTCCCTCCCTTTCCTCTACATTGCCAGTGTGCTCTGATTGCTTAGTAGGGAAGCAACATAGAGTACCATTTGAAAAGAGCTCTTCATGAGCACAGAAACCTTTGGAGTTAATTCACACCGATCTGTGCGGTCCTTTCACACCAAACAGTTGTGGGGGGAAGAGGTACTTTCAGTTGTTTATAGATGACTACTCACGAAATATGTGGGTTTTCTTTCTTCATCTGAAATCAGAAGCTTTCAGTTACTTCCAACAATTCAAGAAATATGTTGAGGAGTCAAGGACTTCTGTAAAGACCCTCTACTCAGATCAAGGGAAGGAGTTCACCTCTAAGGAATTTTTTGCAAATTTTACTGCACATGGGATCAAGAGATAGCTCACTATTGCTTATACTCCACAACAAAATGGAGTTGTTGAGCAGAGGAACAGTTCCATAATGGAAATGGTTCGTTGTATGCTCACAAGAGCCCATCTAGAGCAACAATTTTGGGTAGAAGTTGTCACCATAGCAGTATACCTCCTGAATAGGGCACCCACAAAGGTCCTAAATGGAATAACTCCACAAGAAGCATGGAGTGGTCGAAAACCCTCCATATCTCATCTACGCATTTTTGGATGTAAGGCTTTTATGCATATACCAAAAGAGAAAAGGAAAAAGCTAGATGAGAAGACCTTGCAATGTGTTCTTCTTGGATATGATGAGCATTCTAAGGGTTATCGATTGATTGATCCTTTGACCAAGAAGATTCATATCAATAGAGATGTTTTTGATGAAGCTTTCACATCACAAAACACATCCAATGTATACCTTGATTTTGAAGATTCTATGGTTGAGAAGTCTCCTTCTTATTCTTCACCACAAAAAATATTCCTAAGTGGTATACCAGTACTATCAGAGACTCAAAGATATCCACACCACCAAATATAACTTTGAATAGACCTCATACTCGTAGTATGGCTCGACAAGAGAAAGTTGTAGTAGAGACTACTGAGGTTGATGAACTTTGTCAATCTTTTGAGGAGATTTTTGTAGATATAGAGAGAAATAGAGGATATGGAAGTGGATGATGACCGGATTTTTATGTCTTCACTTGATGAGCATGAACCCGCCACAGTACAAGATGCTCTTAGTGAGCCACAATGGAAGGTTGCTATGGATGTAGAGTACATGTCTCTGAAGAAAAATCAGACTTGGAAGCTTGTTGATCTATCGCATGGAAATAAGCCCATTGGTTGCAAATGGGTGTACAAAGTCAAGTACAAGGCAGATGGAACAATTGATAAGCATAAGTTCCATCTTGTTGCAAAGGGCTATGCGCAAAAGGAAGGCATCGACTATGAGGAAACTTTTGCACCTATTGCTTGGATGACTACCATTCGAGTTCTTTGTGCTATGGCAGCACAGTTCGGGTGGAAAGTACATCATATGGATGTCAAGAGTGCCTTCTTGAATGGTGATCTCAAATAGGAGGTCTATATGTCACAATCTAAAGGATTTGAAGTGGAAGACCAAGAGCAAAAATTTTACAAATTGGTCAAGTCCTTGTATGGTTTGAAATAAGCTCCACGAGCTTGGTACATTAATATGGATGATCACCTACTGCAACATGGATTTAAGAGAAGTCCTTCAGATGCAAACCTCTATTTCAAGAAACAAGGTTCTAAAATAGTGTTACTTGTACTCTATGTGGATGATCTGATTATCACAGGAAGCTCAAAAACTTTGATAACTATCGTCAAAAGTGACTTGTGCAAATATTTTGAGATGATAGATCTCGGACTTCTCCACTATTGTCTTGGCTTGGAAGTGAACCAGAAGAAGCACCACATCAAGGTGTCATAGAAAAAGTATGCCAAGACATTGTTAGAAAAGTATCGCATGAATAATTGCAAGCCAATGGCAACTTTGATGGAATCAGGGCTTTAGTTATCGCGGTATGATGATTCACCTCAGGTAGATGGTACTCTCTATCGATAGTTGATCGGGAGTCTCATATATCTGAAAAACACTAGGCCAGATATCGTGTTTGTTGTCAACTATCTTTCGAGGTTCATGTAGGAGCCTAAGGTCACTCATTGGAAAGTAGCAAAACGTGTTCTTCACTATGTCCATGGTACTATTGAGTATGGCCTAGAGTACAAGAAGAATGATTAATTATTCTTGCAAGGATACATGAACTCCGACTATACTGGATCATATGATGATCGAAAGTCAACTTCAAGATATATTTTTCATCTTGGATCCGGTCCTGTCTCTTGGCACAGTAAGAAGCAACAAGTGGTTGATATTTCATCTACAGAGGTAGAGTATCACATAGCATGAGAATCTATGTGTGAGACGATATGATTACGTCGCATCTTGACAAGTATGGGTCTTCCATCCAAATTTCCGATTCACTTGTTTTGCAAAAACTAGGGTGTTTTGAAACTCATTAAGAATCCAGTGCATCATGAATGAACCAAACACATTGACACACAATGTCACTTCATTCGAGGTGAAGTTCCAAGGCACATAATTCAACTTTAGTACATTCCCACCAATGCACAAGTTACTGACATCTTTACTAAGGCACTTGCCCATGTCAAATTTGAGTTGTTTCACAACTCCCTTTGTATTGTAAAATAATGTAATAAGGGGGGATGTTAGCGTATATTTGATTTTATTAGCTGTTATTATCATTATTTTTTGTTAGTGGTTAGGCTTAACATAGCGTGAGTATTATTTTAGGTTTTATTTGGTTTTCCAGATCCTAAACTCATGGGCTATTCTAAGCCTAATGTAATATATTTATCCTTTGAATGATTAATTGAATTTGTTCATTTTCTTTGACATAAAGAACCTATATTATGTAAGAAAATGTGATGGTTATTGAAAGTAAAAGCAAAGTCATTCTTTACATCAAATTTTTTAAAGTCCATTAGTGCAAAGAGAATGGCTTTTGCTACAAATTTGCAAGGGATATGCTAAGATGAGGCCTATGGACTATATATGGCTATGTGTTTTTTGAAGATATTTCTTGGCAAATAACATTGAGAGCACCGCGTTCTCATCATGGACATGCATTGAATACATGAATCCCCAATGTGGGAGTTGCTTATAGATATGCAAAGAGCATTGACCACGTTAAGGTGCTTTTGGAAAGTGGAAGCATGAACATGAGCATGAAGGCATTCATTGTAAAATAATTCACCTACTATGAGAGATTTGCTTTGACAACATTGATGCACAAAAAGAACAAGACATGTTTGGTATTTCTACATGTGACATAAAATAAAAGTAATAATTCTTAACTCTTTTGTAGCATTCTATAAATCTGAGGATAATATTTCCTAGGCATTCTAGAATAAGGAAAACCATATTTGCATTTGTTACATGATGTCATAGCATTAAACATTTTTGGAAAAGCCATGTAAAGAGACAAGCAAATTTTTGAGTTTTTTGCTAACTTGACCATATTTGGAAAGAAAAATGAAAGATAGTGAGGTCAAATGAAGACATTGTCATGCTGATTTAAAGTGTTAATGGGATGTATTGGAAGGGAAAGACTTCCATTTAATTTGTATGCATCAAGTGAAGAGTAAACTTATGATTTATATGGTATAGTCTTCCAATAAAAGAATTAAAATAATTGATAAAAATGACTTTGTTGCTAGATTGAGAAGTATTTCAAAATTATATCAGTTTACTCTACATAGTACAATATGTTTGTGAGTATAGGTGTATGTATAGTTAGAATAAAAGAAGTTGACTAATGGATATGGATTATACCTTTTGCTTTAGAAGAAAATGAACAAGATAGATCCATTGATTTTTGACTATCTTGATTTACACAGTTGTCTTGAACATATTATCTTTAATACTTGTTCCCAATCATGGAGTGTCACAACAAATATTGAAGAAGGACATAAGTCGAGAAGACAATGGTGATGTATGCCAGAGGATAAAATAGTTAACTACTACTTCCTATCATCAATACTAATAGACATGAATTCATTTTCATTTATGCAAGTTGCTAGAAAATTCTAATTTATATGTTGAATTTTCAAATTTTTATGAACATTTTGTACACACTATACATTAATTGAAGTTGTTGGTTTGATTTTTTTTCTTGAAGTTCTACCATGGAAATAAATGCCTCAAAATTCTTGTTGCCTGACTCTCAATTGTTGAAGGGTAACAATGTGCCCTAAAGTTAAAATTGAAGGCACATCTTGAGTTTGAAGGTCTATGTGACATTGTCATAGGAGCCACTCAAGGACATGCCACAAATCTTGATGAATAGATGAAGTTTGGTAAGGTGGATCAAAGATCCCTACTAATCATAATGTTCAATATATCTAGTTAGATACAACATTTTACTTGTGATGTCATGACATCCAATGAAAAAAGGATAAACTTCACATAGGGTTTGAATCTAAAAACAAAAATGATATTTTTCATCTATAGAGTCAGTTATATTGTTTGAAGATGAATAGCAGTGAGAAATTAGTGATTTTTAGCAAGATTGTAGAGTTATAGGCATTGCTTCAATCATTTGGTAAAATTATGATTGATGATGTTTTTGTATCCATTGTTCTTGGAGCTCTGCCATTGACATTCAATGTATTGGCATAAAACCTAAACATCACGAATCAAAGTTTGATGTTTGAAAATTTTGAATTTGCTTCAAAATGAAAAAGCAATTCATGAGACAAAGTCAAAATATGGATGAGCCCTAGTCTCTCATTAGAAGAGCAAAAATTATGTGCAATCAAAGAAAGGTGGTGAAACACAAAATAGTAACAACAAAAAGGGCATAATCAACAAGGGAACTATTCATGTTCTAATGTAACTTGTTATATAATTGGGAAGTTAGGCCATTTTCCTAAATATTGTAAGCACAACACATACCATAGGATTATTCCAGCAAGAACTAGAAGCAAGCATTAGGATGGAAGTAGAAGTATCCTCCATGGTATATAAGGAATGTGCATTAATAAAGGATACAAACCATGATGGTGAGATTTTGTCTATTCAACACAATCTCTTGACAAAGTTTGTCAACCTAACCTAATTTGCTATATCAAGTTGAGGACTATAAAAATACAATATACCAAATAAATTGGCTTTTCTCTCAATATTTCCTCTTACCATAGGTAGGTAATTTTTGGTGATAAATCTACACAGGTATCAATGATGTTTCTTTAATCTTGATTCTTATATTTGTCATTTGACCTATTTTATTTAAGTGCTTGACCTCATAAAGAACTTATTCTCTATAAATTAGTTGCTTGATTATAACTTGAAAGTTGAGTTTGACAAGATAAGAGACACAAAGCTTTATGTCATTTGAGACAAGTCTAGGTGTTTAACAGCAATTTCATGTACTTTTAACATTAACAAGATGTTTCAACTTATGGTTGTACTTACTCACATCTATGATTCGATAGCCAAGGAAGATGATGTTGCCAATCTTTGGCACCAATAATATTGACACCATTATTTTGGATACTTGAAATCACTCCATAATCATGTTATGGTGAGAGGCTTATGCTTACTCAGCAACCTTGATGTATTTTTTCAAGTTGCTTGGTCCAAAAGCAACAATGAGCACCTTTCATCTCTAGTAATCGTCCAATTATTGGTCCACTTGACCTAGTGCACATCAATCTATGTGAACCCATGGATCCCAATTGTAGTGGCCACAAGTATTTTCAGCTTTTATTGATGATCATACTCATTGTATGTGGGTATATTGGTTGGAGGCTAAGGATCAAGCCTTCCACTTATTTAAGGAGTTCAAAGTTGTGACAAATTCCAATGGCCACCACATCCATGTACTTCGCTCATATTAATGATTGAGTACACCAACAAATAGTTTTTTGCTTTTTTGAAGCAAAATAGCATTCTACAATAGTGAACAATTGCTTATAAGCCTCAATAAAATAGTGTTGTGGAGAGATGTTATCATATTATTTGAGAGATAGTTCTAAGTTTGTAAAATGATGCACAATTAAAGCTAACATTTTTGGCAAAAATTATATGTACAAAATTTTATCTATTGAATTGCACATCCATAAAAGCATGGGATGGTATGACTCTAGAATAATCATGGCCAAGGGTTAAGCCCTCAATAGCACGCATTTGAGCATTTGGATGCACAACATTCATGCACATTCTGAAGGAGAAGTGGGTGAAGTTAAGACAAGTCCAAGAAATGCATCTTCTTTGATATAGTGATGAGTTGAAAGTCTATCAACTCAGATCTTAACATCAAGAAGTTGTATATCAATAAAGATGCATTTGATGAGAATAATGAGTCCAACTCATCTTCTAATAAGTCATGTGTTTCAGATGGAGCTCTTGTCCTCTTTCTTGGTGATGAAACCTATGAGAGAGAGGGTGGTTTTGATGATGTTGATGATCTTGATGGTGGATATGATCTTGTAGATACAATATTGATGATCCTTATCCATCTGATTCACATTCATTGAGTACCACACAATGACTCGTGATATCAATATAGTTTGAGATGGAAAGTTGGATGCAGTCCCATACCCATTAATGTTAGGGTTAGGATTCCTAACATAGTCTATAATGATGTCGATCTCACTCTTATAAGCACAAAAATACAAGATTTTGAACCCTCAATGCTCTAGGAGGCGTTTGCATCAAAACAATGGAAGGATGTTATGGATATTGAGCATTAGGCTTTGATGAAGAACAAGACATGGAAGCTTGATGATCTTCAACTAGGAAAGAAGTCCATTGGTTGTAAGTGGGTTTTCAAGATAAAATCTAAAGTAAATATCAATATTGATAAGTACAAAGCAAGGCTTATTTCAAAGGGCTATTCATAGAAGGAAGACATTGATTATGACAAGACCTTTACACCTGCAATAAAGATCAAGACCATTGGGATGGTGTCCAAAATGACAACTTAGCTTGGATGGAATTTGCATCAAATGGATTGGAAGTGCTTTCCTCAATGGTGATCTCATAAAAGAAATCAATATGACTCGCTTTGAGGGATTCGTCATACCTAAGCAAGAGAAGAAGGTATCTTGACTCATCAAATTCTCCTAAAGGCTAAAGAAGGTTCCTAGAGCCTTGTATGTCAAAATTGATTAACATCTTGTGCAACATGGATTTCAACATAGTTCTTATGATTTGAACCTATACATGTAACAAGGAGAAAGTTCATGATCATAATTATCTATATCAATGACTTGATCATCACAAGCATTTCAAACAGTTGATTGAGAGGACCAAGAATGAATTGAAAGTGTTCGACATGACTGGTCTTAGGCTCATGCCCTATTTTGTTGGCTTGGAAGTGTGGCAAACAATCATATTTTCATTTCACATATGAAGCCAAGAAATTACTCAATAAGTTTCAAATGACAGTTTGCAAACCAATGCCTACCCCCATGGACACATGGTTGTAGCTATCACAAAGCAATATTTCACCATACGTAAATGTAACTCTCTATCGATGGCTAAATGGGAGTCTCATAGATTTGACTTATATAAGACCAGATATTTGCTATGTTCTTAGCTATCCTTCATAGTTCATGTAGGAACCAAGTCTCACTAGAAAGCAATAGAGCAAGTACTCAGGCATATTCATTATACTATTGAATATGGTATGTTGTACAAGAAGAATAATTGATTTTTCTTGATAAGGTTCATCGATGCAAACTATGCAGAATCCATAAATGAAATAAGATCCACTTCTAGATAAGATATATATTTTTAGATTCAATCTGATATCTTGAGAATGTAGAAAGCAACATATTGTTTGATCTTACATTGAGGTAATGTTATAGGAATTATCTACAAGGCAATACGGTTGCATCACATTTTGTTAAAGATATGCATTTCACATAGGCAACCAACACTCTTGAATTGTGATAATCAAAGAGTTTTGAAGCTTGTTTGTAACTTAGTATTTCATGAGTGCACTAAGCAAATTGAGGTTCAATGCATTTCATTTGAGAATATGTTCAACAACATAATATACAACTCTAATTTTACCTTATAAAAGATCAATTTGTAGACAACTTCACCAAATCTCTTGCATTATAAAGTCTAGAAATTTCAAGGGTTTCTTGTTTGTACTTTGATTGAACATTGGTGTAATAAGAGGATCTCATAAAGTTTGTAATAAGTTTCAAGTATTTCCTAGATTTGTTGCATGTGTTCCATATTGGATAACTACTTCACCCATATATAAATTAGTTATTATATCAATGAGAAATGTTTCACAACCTTATCCACGTTCCATCAAAAACTAGTTGTTCACAATGCCTTGTATCCAAGATAGAAAGACACTTAAGTATCATTTGTCTAGCAATACGATGGGACATTGACCCTGGGATATAAGACATTTATTTGATGCTAAGTCATAAACAAGATTACTTGGGATCCCCACTACATGAGTCAACGAGCAATAGTAATGACATTTTTGACATTATAGATGACCTCATGGATAATTGAAATCACTTTTTTAATGTTTCAATGTATTTAGATTCATACATTTTGTCTATTCAATAATGTACTAGATAATTTAAGCATGGACTACAATTAAATTTCAAATTTATAATATTTAAAACTCTACCTCTAATGTTTATTACATGTTCTAGGTGTTTGAGCCCTTTAAGGAAGTGTTATTTAGTTAGTTTGATATCACATAGGGCAATATTACATATTCATACTTACAAACTTCAATGTGTCTTACGTGTGTGTGCGTGGATGCATTCAAATTTAGGACTAAAATTTACTTTCCCAAAACCACATCTTGTCATACAACATTGACCTTGTCTTCAAAACTCCTTGGAACATAACTATATAGCCTTATGTTTGTTCTTCGGATTCAAATTTATAGAATTCCTATATAAATGAAGTTCCTTATTCAATTTATATTATGTAGCATTGTTCTTTATTTCTCTTCCATTCTCTTGTTACTTTATTTTAATCTTTTATCTTTGCATAAGTTATAGAACATTCTATTCAATAATTTGATGCATGGTTTTTTTTTTGTTGAAAAACAAGGGAATGTACTTGGGTCCAACACCTTTGACAAATCACAACTCTCTTTTAGAGCTTGAGGGTTTACAAATAGATTCAATTCTCATCTGAATTGAGTTGCTACAACTAAATATCTACATCATTTTTCATAAAATGTTTGAATTCTTGATTTTCATTTTCTAGATCTTCAATATTCTTCAATACTCTATGTGAATACAAATATTCCAAAATTTAGCGTCCTTATTGACATTTTCCCGCAAAATTTATTGTCTAGGTATTGCATCTTAGTAGAGTAATATTTTCAAAACTTCGCACTATCATAGTCTCCTTTACTAGATCTAGATTGCTAGTTTCCTTCCTGAAGCATAAATGCACCCACAAAAATTGTAATAAATAGTTTATATGAACACACATTAATGTTATAAAATAAAGAAAATATTGCCAACGAAAAAAATTGAAGTAAATCTTAATTATTATTGGAAAAAATAATTTAACTTCACAATCCTCAATTAAAACCCCTCTTCAAACTTCGTAGAACGATCTTGTATTTCCACAATTATTTCTTGTATGTTCCATAGAGCCTTTGCTTTCCTCAAAATTGAATTATTACTACTAGTGAATCACCTTTCATCTATACTCTGTTCATTTGTTTTCATATTTTTAACCCTTCCAAAGTCACCCAAGCTTTAGTTTCATTATTTGATTTAAATCCAATATTGAAAACGTAATGAGACAAAACCTCTCCCCTGTTATTTCTAGTTATTATTCCTCCTACTGGTCTTGGATTTCCTTTAGATGCTCCATTAAAATTCAATTTGACCAACTCCACTCATGATGGTTTCCATTTTATATTCTTTGTCTTCTTTTTGTTTTTTTGTACCGAACATCAAACATTCATCCATCTATCAAGGCTCTCTATTTTAATATTAAGATACAGTTTTTTTTAACATCTGCACAATCAGGATAAAGTAGTTTTTTAACATCTACACGCTCATAGGCCATATGAGACAACACTTATGAAGGATGTTTGTCCAATATATAAATCGAAGTATAGTATACAACCCTAACCCCACATGAATTAACCTCAAACCTCTATTCAAAATTTCAAAGTCTCCATCGTTATGCCACTTAAATTATACTTTTAAAATGCAAATCACATAACCTAAGATCGTGGCTCAAATTAATTAGTAGATGACATTCCATTTCGTCCTCTTTATGCCTCCATGCTTGTACTTGTTGCAATGATTATTTATATTTACCTCCCACATGCCTTTTAGGAAGTCCATGTTAGATCTCTCCACCTTTGAGATTTTTACTTATGAAATGTAGAAAAAAAAAAAACAACCAGGGCAAGAAAATAAGTATATATTAAAAAAAAGGACAGATATCAAACAAAACAAAAAGGTAAAAGATATTAGAAAATCTCTTGTTATATGTTTTAAGTTCAAAAAAATAAAGACCGATATGAAACAAAACAAATATATTATAAAAAAGGGGACTCGTATGAAACAAAACAAATATATAAAAAATATTAGAAAATCCTTGGTTAAATGTTTCACTCGATTTCTAAGTTGAATAATAGAATTTTGCCCGATGTTCATTAGTGAAAAGACAATTACCCAGTCCAAATATTAAATTGGGACTAAAAATACTTGTCCACAACAGACATTGACTCACATTTACAAACGCATAAAAACCATATTTCTCATTAGTGTGATATCATAACAAATATGACATATAAACCAATTAATTGCGGCTGAATGCTTACCAACAAGCAAGGTTAACAGGTGCGGGATGCGTGGGGAATTGCAGGTGCGGCCCTTATTAAAAATAGGGTTCGCTGAATGCGGATGCGGCTAGTTTTTATTTTATATATATATATATATATATATAAAATAAAAATAAATAAATAAATACAAAAAATATGTACATTGTGAAATAATTAAATAAATGATAAATCATACACATTGTGAAATAAAATAAATCATTCATACACTACAAAATAATAAACATTTAAATACGGTATCATAAAAGCATATTGACATATGATATTTCATATTCATGTAAACAAATGATAGGATGTCAAGTCGTAAAGAGTCAAGAGATAACAATATACTATATAGTAGTGGACATGTACAAAGATAACATCAAATATATGATATTTGACTCTCATTCGTTATATTCCTCATCATCATCTTCTAGGCCCTCCTGCTGTGACCTGGTGGTGGTAGATCTAAAAAGCCATCACACCTACTATCATCTCTAGTGTCATGAGGAACTGCATCCCAACGTGCAAAAGGCCCCTCTGTATAACCCTTGTCCCTACGAGACATGAGTCGAAGAGTACTATGGACATACACGAGGTTCTCTGCCCTACTCGCCTCTAATCGACCTCTCCTCGCTGAATGGATAAATCCTTATGTATTTCAATTCCTCTCACAAGCTGAGGAATTTGCCAACTGAGACAACAAACGACATGCTAGTCGCTGCAACTGTGGCGTCCCATGTCCGTGCAATGTCCACCAAAATATGGGGTTCTTCAAACTCCTGTCATATAAGGTCTCCTCGACTGGAATGTACCCCGTGCACAAACAAAAGATGCAAACTACTCTCTAATCTTTGTTGCCTCATGTCCAATGCCATATATGTCATTTACTGCCTGTAGAAACCCTGTAGTAACCTCTGGATCCAGATTCGGTGCCTTCTTCCTTGTTTTTTCTACATCATACCACTTCGGGTTAAGAGCATAAGCTGCCATGTGAAGTGGTGAGTTGAGGGCATTCCACCTCCGATGAATGATGGTCTGTAATTTTTTTTAGCCCGTATGGGTTGGGTGTGGTCGGGCCCACCTTAAAAATAATAATAAAAAAAAAAACGTTTTTTTTCCTATGTTAATGCCCAAACTGGGTTGGGTTCGGCTGGGTGAACCCTGACTGACCACAGGGTTCGGCTTCGCTGAACCCTGACTGACAGGGTTCGGTCAAAGCTGAACCCTGACTGACAAGGTTCGGATAAGGTTCGGCCCAGTTGTACCCGATCGTGAACCCACAAACACAATACGGGTGCGAGTGCGCGAACCCAGCCAAGTGGATGCGAGAACCCGGTTACATTGCCAACAAGTAACCTTAGTTCAGAACCAATGGTCCACCATGCCGCTTATTTACCAAGGGTGGTAGGATTTAAAGGCAGCATTCCAAAATCAGGAGTGGATAGGATTTATTGGCAGCATTCCAAGATCAAACCCTTGACTAGCCATTGATGACAGGTAATTATCAATTTTGCTATCTAACAAAGTTTATATATATATTTTTCATAGTTTTTTTTTTTTTTTTTTTTTACATTACCACTTTCTCTTTCATTTTTCTAATAGCCAAATCAGTAGCACACGCTTGTCAATACTTGAAAATCTAGACAAACCCAGCCAAGTTGCGCAAGTCCAGGGTAGTCTGGCTCTTTTCAATCTAGTTAACACTTTAGACTAATAAGTTTTTAGGTTGTCTCAATCAGCCATGTAGATATGGTGATAAAAGAACTCAAGGAGGGGGCCCTAGATATTCTGGGTTGACAAGAAGAGAAGAGTTCTAATAATAAAAGTAGTGTACTGAACATAAGATGTTTAAATGCAGCAATAAAAAAACTAGATTCCTTCTCTTTGCTTGTCGATGACCTGATTTAAAAAAATTAAAAAAATGCAAAAGGAAAATAATCTTTACTAATTGCATCCACTGCCTTCAGCATTTACTAGAAAACTGAAACTACATAGCACTGCCTCTGGTATGAATGATGAACATATTTTAGAAAATTCAAGTTGCATCAACAAGTCTGCAGGTTCATCATCCCTTAATCTAGGGAACTGCTTGTCTTGTGCTTACCCCAGTCCGTCTGTTTTCATACATGCATGTTTATAAATGGATGCATGTTTATAAATGGATACAAGTGCAATGTGGAGGTCTGACACAAGGCATGGCATGCCAGGACAACTACAAATAGTGTTGACCACTTGTGTATACATATTTGACAAGCCCTTGTCCACAAAAAGGTTGTAATTTAGTTAAAACTAAAATAGTCCTTGTATTGACCACCTGCGCATACATACCTTCCAAAACCCATGTCTATAAGAAGATTTGTTTAACAATATGCAGATTCTTGTTTCTCACAATAGTCACCTGAAACTAGGCTTGCATTAACCATTCTGAAACTAAATTGTATTCACATATAGTCAAAGTCGTGCATTTGTTTCTCCCAGTTTACGTCACAGAAAATTTGTACCATCATAAGAGAAACTTTGTGGGGACGAGAAATACATACCAGGGCTTAGATGGATAGGTAAGACTCATGTTATCATGACCTTGATCAAATTGTCGAAAATGAAAGAGGTTCGTTGCTTCACCTATAAAATAAGGTGAATTGAAAACATTCCCTTGTTCACACAAGGGGGTCTTATATGCCAAGGAACCTTTAGCTTTACTTTTGAAACAAAAAAATTACTCCCTCGATTGACAAAATATGAATACAAAGCTCATCTTTAAAGGTAAAGAAGAATATATGAATGTGACAAGAAACTTAGAAAAAATTTGGTATCAATCTAAAACATTTTCACAGCAAAAAAAAATATTTGTTTGGATTTCTTTCAAAACCTTTTGGCCAGTGAGGCGTAAGGAAATGAACTCCATACAAAGAATAACAAAAAAAACTTAAAACGAAGAGTTTGAACAATTTGTTTAAGATAATTAATCCCGATAATACTCTATAGAAGAGTTCCCTTTTCAAGACAATCACCAAGAAGACAATATTCTTCAGTTGGTGATGCACAAAATTATAGATAATAATTCATAGTCAAAATGCTTGGGCAAGGTCTGAGGTGTAGATCAATTGGTTCCCCCAAACCTTGTAAGAGAGCGGAGATCCAAGGTTCGAATCTTGGGCCTCGTCGGACTGAACCTTTGTCCCTTTCCTGGTGCTTTCAGCGGCATAAAAGGTTTAAAATAATCGTGGCATGGTGGTTATAAGGGCAGACTCTGCAAAGATCTTGTGGCGGCTTTTGGGAAGGCAACGCAGAATACTGTGGTGGCCATAAAAAGCCAGACGGCCTACCCGGATTTGTGGCGGCTACCGATTCCGGCTTTTGGGAATGCGTTCTGATTTGTGGCGGCTACCGATTCCGGCTTTTGGGAAGGCAACGCAGAATACTGTGGTGACCATAAAAAGCCAGACAGCCTACCCGGATTCCGCCATGTAAAATCAAATATATATATGTATATGCTTGGGGAAGGAAGTTAAAAAAATGAACAAATGGTTTAAAATTGACCTCAAAAGCGAATACATATCATAATAAAAAATTACAAAAGGTACTTAGCAATGTCGCCTCTTCCATGAAGGCATTTTACCAGGGCATGATCATTGCAGCATATGCGCTTGAAGAGAGCAACTAAGCATCATAAATACATACCAAATAAGGATCTTTCTTCTAAGGTACCGAGGTAGAAAAAAACAATTTTAGCCAACTTCTCAAGCTTTTGAATGTCAGAGCTGAGAGCAGTGTGGAGAAAAGCCGACATTAATATAGGAACGATGTTTATCCTCCATCGTAATTTGTTTGAAAGGGAGGCCCATGTGACTGACAGCAAATGTGGTAAGCTGTATTTGACCATGTAAGAGACCATATTAACAAATTGGAATGAAACTCTGACTAAGGCTCAATACACTCCTCTCGAATGTACTTCTCTGCTTCATCAATAATTCAGACGTATTTGAAACTGTCTGGGAAGAGAAAGAAAGTCACAAGCACACAAGTATATCTGTTTGTTGAAACTGGGCAGAAAGCATGCCCAAAGGGTGAGCATGGGAAATGAAGAAGAAAATTGTGGCAGTAAAAATGCCACTAATGGTAGCTTGCATATTACCTGCTTCATTCCATCCAACTTCCAAGTACATCATGTATGATATATATGCAGTTGTAGAGCACTCCAATTTCGGCATCTTCAAAATCTGTAGGTTGTCACAAGCGTGCAAAGTCACCATGGAATAATACCCATTACTTGCCCAACAATAGTGTGCTTAGAAGTGAAAGGAGATGCCATCAATCCCTCCCAAGCTTGCAAATAATGTGTCCTGTAATGTCCCTCTTATTCCATCTCGTTCATGATCGGTTTTAGATTTTAACCTTTGTTTCTCTGCAAGAGTAAGAAGACAGTTGATAGATGAACCATCAGATGATTAAGATCTAGAAGATATGCAATACTTCTTTCTGAATGATTTCTGAAGATATTACCCACTGATCTATCATATGTTGCACTGGCCTTTAATGACTGACCTGGTGAACCAGAAACTTGACTCTTTGAATCATGCTAATGGGCCACTTTACCTATGGGATATTCTACGAAATGTCTACTATGCTGAGTAGCCACTTCATGCTATCTACACTTCACTAAATTCAATTGCATGCTAATAAGCCATATTACCTGTGGTGACGAGAGAGAACCCAAACAGGGGCCTCTTCAATTTCTATTGCCTGCAAATTTTTCATCAACTCTTGTTTTGCCTAACCTACTTTGGCATTTTCTAAAAGCAAATAAACCAATCCTTGGCTCCCCACAGCTCATGTGCATACAAGTTGGATGGTTGTGCTACATTCAATTTGGTCTAAGGTTGCTTTCCATTTCTTTACACACACAGCTACTCAAAGCACAAGTAAAACAACATCTTCTCAGGCCAATAGCTGTTCAGTAATCAGTCAGCAGTGGCTGTGCACCATATGCAAGAAGTCTATGTTCTACAAAATTCCAGGGCAAGGACAGCGGAACGGCTTTTGGGGATGACGGGACAAGTTTCCACACAGCAGGACACCTTTTTGGGACGGCAAGATGCATCTCTGAGACGGCCCCCAAATCCCAGGATGAGTCCCCATGGAACATAAAAGCATTGCATGGCACATATGGATGAGAGTTTATCTGCAACGGGGGTTTTCCTACATTGCAAGCTTAAAGGAGAGTTTATCTGCAACCGGGGTTTTCCTAGATTGCAAGCTTAAAGGCATTTTGAGTTTTCCCTTGCGATATTTGGTGTAAAGGTCTTTTCAACGTCTCTTTCTTCAACAAAAGTTATAAGAGAATTTGGACAATGTCACCGCTAAACTTTTGAAAACGTGATGGAAAAATATATGCGTACATGAACAAATATAGCATTGTATTGCTACAAAATTCCAGATATACAGAGGTTAAAGGATATACAATCCCTTGTGATTAGCATTACTATAAAAAATTTCAAAACTAAATTAACTTGCATTTAATACTGTAAAATTTGCGTTAGTTCACGAAAATTCTAGGTCTGGAAACGTTTTGACATTTCAGGAAAATCTCATCTTGTTGACGGAAATTGAAGCAAAATGATTCTTAGTTTTTATCAACAAATATTTTCGAAGACAAAGATGCTAATATATTTTTCGTATAAATTTAAAATCAATGAGAAAAACTACTTGAACCTAAAAAACAGGTGATTTATGCCTGTGAAATAACCTTCAGTATTTTTGGACTAAGTACTCAAGGAAGAACAGCAGCATTATAATAACCTGAAATCCTAAAGCTTACATAAACATAATTTTTTACAATTGAAGCCTTCAACAGAATCTTGGATGTAATATGTGACTGAGTTAATGTTAAAATTCACGCTTATTTCAATAACCAATAAGTTGGCGCCACTATCAAGACTGGTGCGCCTTAATGAGCCCTTTCCTTGTTCCTGCATTTGGAAACAGACAAGGATTCGGAGAAAGAGGGAAAGTGAAACTGTTAAATCAATCTGTCATGTTGGAAAAAGTCAGACAATTGCAACATTGCTTCGCAAGAATCTC
Organism: Wollemia nobilis; assembly: GCA_028583015.1. Classification (NCBI taxonomy): domain Eukaryota; kingdom Viridiplantae; phylum Streptophyta; class Pinopsida; order Araucariales; family Araucariaceae; genus Wollemia; species Wollemia nobilis. Next base: position 5,958,214 of record JAQPPZ010016859.1, on the reverse strand, counting down.
AAACCAAGATAGCCTTTGTTTATATTTGAAAAAGGTTACCTGATGCATTTCGAAGGCACATTCCTGACAGTTTGATTGTGCATAATCAGCCTTCAAGATGTCTCAGCAAACTGTAAGATTGAAGGAAAGCAGCTCATGGTCTCATGGGTCGTGACCTGAATGGAGACAGAAGACCTTTAGGAATCACTCAATCAAGGTCCACTCCAACCCCAGAATCCAGAACCTGGAACAATTTGTCCACAAACTACCACAATTACTAGGGGGATTCAGGGAATTGTACTACTCCCAGACTTCGCTTTGCATGTTTCATATAAATATGCAGCCTCAGGACCTGACGCAGGAGCTTTAAAAGGGGAAGTTTCTGGAAGAAGGGGAAGTTTTCGGAATAATATAGAACTATAGATAAAAGGGGAAGTTTTCGGAAGAATATAGAAAAAAATAATAATAATAGAAGTTTCCGGAAGGATATAGAGCTATAGGGAAAAGCTAAAAGAAGTTTCTAGAGGAAGTAAAAAATAGATAAATAAGTATATATAGAGCAGCAGTAAAGGGACAGAAGACCATTGAAGCTTGTAGTGAGAGAGATAGGAAGAATCAAAGATTGTATGTTGCCCATTTTGAATTAATACAAAACTTTTAGTATTTTCTTGTGCCTTGTGGTTTGCTGTGTATTTTGTGTGATTAGCAGCAGGGTATAAACCCTCTGTTTTGTTTCTCATAGCATGTGCTTGCATCAGTTTGGTATCAGAGCCAGGTTAGGTCTTGCGGAGAGAAGTTGTAACCAATAGACTTGGGTGAAAAAGACCAAGGTGAGGGCAGTGAGAGAAATTGACTGGGTAAGTGGTGAAAAGGATACTTACGGGTGAAGTTGAAAGGAGAAGAAACATTGCAACAGTATGGCGCAGTGGGGCAGAGTCAGAAGAAGGGCACTAGGAAGAGAAGAATTGAATGAAATGGTGAGAACTTTCACAGCCATATTAGATGCTATTGAGGCGGCACAATGTAGAGGAACACCAATTGTAGAGGAAAGTGATGAGGAATCAAAATTTGAGGAAGTCCAAGGAGAGCAATTAGATAATGTCAGTGAAAGATTAATTCGGGCCATAGCAAAAATTAGAGGTAAACCCCGCGTTGAGGTCCCTAGCTATGAAGGAAGTCTTGACCCGGACAAGTTAATCGACTGGATCAACGAAATGGATAGGTATTTTGACTTGGAATCTGTAGAAGATAACAAAAAAGTAAAATATGCAAGTTCAAGGCTGAAAGGTCATGCATTGTTGTGGTGGAATAGCGTTCAGGCTGAGAGGCAAAGGAAAGGAAAGGAGAAAATTAAAAATTGGGATAAGATGGTGTCCAGGATGAAAGTCAAGTTCATGCCTACTGATTACCAAGTGGGTCTATTCCGAAAACTACAAAATTTGAGGCAAAAAGAGATGAGTGTCCAAGATTACATGGAGGAGTTTTATAAATTATCCATAAGAGCTGGTCATGATGACTCAGAACCGGAAAAAGTGGCTAGGTACATTAATGGATTGCGGTATAACATTCAGGATGAAATCAGCTTAATGGACATTAAGTCCGTAGAAATTGCATACCAGTATGCGTTGAAGGCAGAGGAGAAATTAGCGAGGAAAATGCAAAGTAGCTCTAGAGGAAGAGGTAAATTAATGAGAGGAAGAGCTCAAGGAGGAGACAGCCAGAGATCCCAGCCAAGAGAGGAAGGCAACAGTCAGAAATTTCAGGCAAGGGATGAAGGAACCAACCATGCACATTATCAAGATGTCGGTACAAGAGGTGGATATTCAGCTAGAGGAAGAGAGTCTTATAATAGAGGGTCTCATAACAGAGGACAAGGTGGAAGCTTTAGAGGAAAATGTTTTAGATGCAATCGGTTTTTTGGGCATAGGTCATTTGAGTGTCCTGAAAATGCACCTACAACTAGTCAAAGAGCACTTGAGGGCAAGGCTCATATTGCATATGAGGAGAAGCATGAAGGTAGGTCGCAGTGTACATCACCGAAGCACGGAGAATCATTAGTCATGAGGCGGATTTTAGTGAAGCCACCTGCAGAAAAGGAAGTTGGGCCTTCACAAAGGAGAAATTTATTCCGAACTATATGCAAGGCTGGGGGAAAATGTTGCAAAGTGATCATGGACAGCGGCAGTACGGATAATCTTGTGTCCGAGGAGATGGTGACCAAGCTAGGATTGAAGAGGATGCCTCATCCTACACCCTACAAGGTGGCGTGGCTGCAAAAGGGGCACCAATTGGTAGTCAAAGAACAATGTCTAGTGAGTTTTAAGATTGGTAATTATTATGATGAAGTTTTATGTGATATAATGCCTATGGATGCTTGCCACTTGTTGCTCGGAAGGCCTTGGCGAGTATGATAGGCATGTTGTCCATGATGGGAGAGAAAATACTTGCACCATATGGAAGGATGGAACAAAATTTAAGTTGAAGTCGTTGCAGGATAATCAAGAAGAGGTGGAACAGGAACACAAAGTAATGTTGATAACAGGAAAGGAATTTCTACAGATAAAGGAAAATGAAGGGATGTGTTTGGTTGTGGTAGCTAAACCAGCAGATGTAAAGGGTGAGAAAAGGAAGGAAGAATATCCAGAAGAGATCAGAAAATTGTTGGAGAAGTATGCGGATGTTATGTCAAAAGATTTGCCAAGTGGATTGCCACCTATGAGGAAGATCAGCCATCATATGGACCTAATTCCGGGTTCAAGCCTACCTAACAAGGTTGCATACAAGTTGACACCACAGGAAAATGAAGAAATCCGGAGACAAGTACAGGAGTTGCTAGATAGAGGTTTGATAAGAGAGAGTTTGAGTCCATGTGCAGTACCAGCCGTACTTGCATCGAAGAAGGATGGAAATTGGAGAATGTGTATGGATTCAAGGGCAATCAATAAAATAACAATTAAGTACAGGTTCCCATTGCCGAGAATGGATGATCTTATGGATTGTTTGGGTGGAGCTCGGTACTTTACGAAGATTGATCTGAAGAGCGGATATCATCAGATCAGAATTAGAGAAGGGGATGAATGGAAAACCGCATTCAAGACCAATGATGGATTGTACGAGTGGCTGGTCATGCCTTTCGGATTGACAAATGCACCCAGCACGTTTATGAGATTGATGAATGAGGTCCTAAAGCCATTCACAGGTAAATTTGTAATTGTCTATTTGGATGATATTTTGATTTTTAGCAAGACTAAAGAGGAGCATTTGGAGCATGTTAGGATGGTGTTAGATAAGTTGAGGCAGGAAAAATTATTGATAAATTTAGAAAAATGTAGCTTCATGAAGGAGGAGTTGGTTTATTTGGGTTTTATGATATCAAAGGATGGACTGAAAATGGATCCGAAAAAGGTGAAAGCGATTGCAGATTGGCCTTCACCGAGGAGTACATTCGAAGCTAGAAGTTTTCATGGTTTGGCTAGTTTTTACAGGAAGTTTATAAGAAATTTCAGCGGAGTATGTGCACCTATTACGGAAACTTTTAAGGGAGGAAAACAATTTGTTTGGACAGCTGAAGCAAAAAGAAGTTTCCAGCATTTGAAGAGAAGGATTACGAAGCAGCCTATATTGGCTTTACCAGATTTTAATAAAGTATTTCAAGTAGATTGTGATGCAAGCGGTACAACTATTGGAGGTGTTTTAAGTCAAGAAGGCAGACCTATAGCTTATTTCAGCGAGAAGTTAAATGAAGCCAAGCGAAAGTATTCGGTATATGATCAAGAGTTTTATGCTATCATCCAAGCATTGAAGAAATGGAGGCACTATTTGCTGCCCAAAGAATTTGTTTTATACACAGATCATCAAGCGCTACAATATATAAACAACCAAGGTAAGTTGAATCAAAGGCATTTAAAATGGGTTGAGTACATGCAAAATTTCACTTTTGTGTTGAAGCATAGGAGCGGAAAGTCAAATAAGGTAGCTGACGCATTGAGTAGAAGGAGTCTTTTGATGACTGAAATGAGCTTAGAAGTGATTGGATTTGATGCAATCAAAGATTTGTATAAGACTGATCCGGATTTCATGAGGGCATGGAAGGCATGTGAGAATCCTCTAATGGAGGATAGGACACCGTGGCTGGATTATTTTATCCAGGAAGGATTGTTGTTCAAAGGGAAGCAACTATGTATACCGCAGAGTTCGATGAGGGAGAACTTATTGAAAGAAAAGCATGGCAGAGGACTTGTTGGTCATTTTGGCATAGATAAAACATTGGCCAAGTTGAGTGAAAATTATTATTGGCCTAAGATGACAGCCGATGTGAAGAGATATGTACAGGGATGCAGGATATGCCAACATGCAAAAGGAAGGAGTCAAAATACAGGGTTGTACAAGCCATTGCCTATTCCGAAAAAGCCATGGGAAGCTATAAGTATGGATTTTGTGCTTGGATTGCCTAGGACAGCGAAAGGTATGGACTCCATATTTGTTGTTGTTGATAGATTTAGCAAAATGGCGCATTTTGTGGCTTGTAGAAAATGTAATGATGCCACACATATAGCTGATTTATTCTTCAAAGAAGTAGTGAGATTGCACGGGTTGCCAATAAGCATTATTTCGGATAGAGATACTAAATTTGTAAGTCACTTTTGGAGAACATTGTGGAAGAAACTGGGAACAAAGTTGAGTTTTAGTTCCGCTTATCACCCTCAGACGGATGGGCAAACAGAGGTTGTCAATAGGAGTTTGGGAAATCTATTGAGGTGTCTTGCAAGTGACAAACCGAAACAGTGGGATTTGGCATTAGCACAGGCTGAGTTTGCATACAATGATTCAGTAAACAGGAGCACCGGGAAAACACCATTTCAGATTGTGTATGGATATAGCCCCAGAGGAGTTTGTGAATTGAGGGATATAGCAGATTTGAATAAGAGGAGTGTTGATGCTGAGGAGTTTGCGGAGGCAATACATGAGATGCAGAACGAGGTAAGAAAGAGGCTGCAAATAAGTACCGAAAAGTACAAACAACATGCAGATTTGAAAAGAAGAGAAGTCAGTTTTTAGGTTGGAGATGTGGTATATGCTTACCTGAGGAAGGAAAGGTTTCCGAAGGGAGAATATAATAAGCTGAAGTCAAAGAAAATTGGGCCGTGTAGAGTGCTGAAGAAATTCGGGGATAATGCTTATGAGATAGAATTGCCGGATGGAATTGGGATTTCTCCAATCTTCAATGTTGTGGATTTGTATGCTTATCCAAACTTAGCTACAGAGGATAACCACATAGAACAAGCTGAAAAGGTCCATTGGGAGCAGTAGATGCCTAAACAACAAGAGGAAACAATCGAAGACATCATAGATAAAAGAGTGTACAGGAAGACCAGGAAAAGAGAATATTTTGAATATTTGGTTAAGTGGAGTAACAAGCCATTCGAGGATGCAACATGGATGAAACCAGCTGAACTGGAAAAGTTTGGGCACACAGTTGAAGAATATCAAGCCTTGGCATGAGCAGGAGCTCATGCTAAAACTTTTCTTACCCCGGGAGAATGACGTAGGAGCTTTAAAAGGGGAAGTTTTCGGAAGAAGGGGAAGTTTCCGGAATAATATAGAACTATAGATAAAAGGGGAAATTTTCGGAAGAATATAGAAAAAAATAATAATAGAAGTTTCCGGAAGGATATAGAGCTATAGGGAAAAGCTAAAAGAAGTTTCTAGAGGAAGTAAAAAATAGATAAATAAGTATATTCTTCACAAATCCTATATTCTTCACATATTCAATTTTCGATTCCAGATTAAGAATAGTAGGTTTTACTGTCATTACAAGCGAAAGCAACTCACCTTGAACCCCGTGTTGCTTTAACAGATCCATATGCCTCTCCACGTCACAGGTCAGAATAGCCGCTCCCCGTTTGAGAGCCCTGCAAAAACTGTCCTTCGAACCGCATAGGTTTTCAAGATGCGGGATTTTAACGGTCAAGTTGTCTAAATTGGCGTTAAGCACTATTGGTGCGCGGGATATGACTCGCCCCAGGTCTTGACCGATAAGGCCTAATGATTTCATCAACTCAATCTTTTCCTTCAACTGCCCATCGGCTTTTTGAGACAGAAACCGGGGAAATCTAACAATAGCATGCTTTAGCTGGGTTTTAGTGAACCCGGAATCTGTCATCAGCTGAACTACCTGCCGGAAATTTTGAATTCGTTTGCTTCTAAACAGCGACGGCCTTTTTCTCATCACTTTAGTTAGTTCAGAGGGTGAAAGCCTGCATTCATCGACCAAAAATTCTGTAATGGCATTGGCATCGGTATTTTGTTGGGTTTGTGTGCGAGTGGTATACAGTGAGGAAAAGACGAAGGGTGTAGGCGCTACCGATGCTGATATTGCTCTCACTATTTGGTGAAGACCACATGTGATTAAACCACAGCATTGTCTGGCAATTACTATCGCCATTGGCATTGTCTGGGTATTTCAATTTCGGTATTGCAGTAAGGAAATATCGTTAGCTTGATGTAGGTTAGGGTTATGAAGCTAAACACAGACAATGCAGTCACGGATTTCCGCACCCAAAATTTCGAGTAAAATCTCCTGGCAAACCTCGCGTAGGAATTTTTATAGCTGGTCCACAATATTCGTTCTGGACAGAAAGAAATTAACACAATTATTTGCCTGCAATCTTTGGTTATTAATGGGTGTAATTTAATAACGGTTAAATTAAAACCTTAGTTTTTTAATTTGAAGTTTTAAAAGTATTAATTGAAAGTATATAAACTCTTAGCTAGATTCACTTTGGACCTAGAGTTTTAAAATATTTTATTTTGTCTTTTAAAATATAGACTATTTTGTAGGAAAAAAAAAAAAAATATTACATTGATCACAAAAAGGTTAAGGTTAGATGGTATAAAGTATACTTCGAAATGTTAAATAAATATTCCACCCATAATCAAAAATAGAAATCTGGGGATTCACATTGTTGCATAGTTAAACTGAAACTAAAATAGAGCAAATAATTTGATGCTTTAAATTGTTAAACTAAAACATAAATGATACTTAGTTTTTAGAAGTGTTGACATTGTTGTGTTGTTTATATACTTATGAAAGGATTGATTACAATACTACATGAAAAATTGTAATTGTTGGAGCTTTCAAGGTCATTGTGAAAGCTCCCCAATTGAATGTGGGCAATTGGTTGTTCCACTAAATACTCGTAAGCAACTCCAACGCACTGAAACTATTGAAACTACTTGGTTTGGATGGATGAAACTATTTTTCAGGTAAACTATCTCATCTGCTTTCTTTTGTCAAGTATTGTGGGAACGTCAAGATCGTACAGATGGAGAAGCGGGAAGAGAACTTGCTAAAGGCGAGACAAAAGAACCTCAGATTTTTCTTCCTCCATAGGGACTGTCATTTCCATCATTGATGGCTCTATATCTAGTTGTGCTTTTGCCTTAGGTGAAGAATGTGGAGCAATAATGACAATCATCTAAGGATTGAAAAAATTATTGGTTGTGGAGTTAAAGGCTAGGAGAATGTGATAATCGTTGTCTATGGAGTTGGAGCGATACTAGAACACAGATCTTTGTGATGGCCCACAGTTCTTCAACCCTCCTTCGTAGGTTGAGTGATTGCCTCAGGAGTGGGTACACAAACTAGCTTTGGCTTGGGATGCAACGAGCGTGGACAATCCTTCACCTTATGATAAGGTGCTTAACAATGAAAATAAGTGTTTAGAAGATCAATGTAAACCACTCTCAAAGAATGGTGGCATCCCCTACTTGAATGGTAATGGAATCTAGTAGATCCTTGGACAGATCTACCTCTACACATACCCTTTGGATCAAACAGACATTGAAAATTTTTTGAGATTCATTGAGAACAACATGCCCAAGCACACCTATGATTTGGTCCAAACTAACCCACAAAGGGAGGGGAAGACTAGAGAAATCCACTTAGATTGGAATTTTTTGTAGTTTGTTCGTAGATATAATCTTAGTTATCAAGTTTGAGTTCATGTTCGAGTTCGACACTCTTGAAGTTCAAAAGAAATTCGACATGTTTAAAAATTTGGAATAAAATTCGACATAAAATTCGAAATAATTATAAATGTATATATATCCTTTCAATGTTATGTAAATAAATTAGTAACTAAGAAACTTAAACAGAGACTTAAACAAACATTAATAACTCCCTTGTCATATTTCCAAGCTTCTATATTAAATTTTAATAGTGTCATTTTAAATAGTTTTTATGAAGAAAAAAAACATTTTTTTTTTTTGAATTTAGTGAAAAACCCCTTGCAGAGCTGCCTTGGTCTTAGAAACCATGATCAAGGGGTTCTACATCATCAAAGTCACCTGGGAATTGCGTCCGATCCTAATCGTACCAACATTATCAGTTGGATTTTGGATACCCGATGTACATTTGGTAGGGTGGAGATTCGAACCAGGGACCTTCCTTGGAGGATTGCCCTACCCTCTCCAACTCACCTACAACACGTGGGTAAAAGTCATTTAATTTTACTTTCAACATTTAAATATAAAATTTTATTTAAATGTATTAAAAGAATATAAACCTACATTCTACATTATTTATTTTTTATTTTTATTTTTTTAATTTGGTTAACCCTTATGATCGACATACAGGGCTGAGCAGACTCCTCCCAACCATGACCCCTCTTAAATTTGAGAGATATACTTATCAATAGAGAATTTAACACAAAGCCACCACACACCCACCCCTCACACACTCGCTCACGCCGTGGTTTGAACCTTGGACCTCCCAAAGAAGAGCCAAATCCCGAACCGTTGCGCTACACCCCTAGGTGCTACATTCTACATTTTTAATATATAACTTTTTTTTTGGATTTGGTTATTATGAGAAACCCCTATGACCGACGTACAGGGCTGAGCAGTCTCCTCCCAACCATGACCCCTTCTAAAGTTGAGAGCTATACTTATCAATAGGGAATTTAACACAAAGCCACCACACACTCACCCACGTCGCGGTTTGAACCTTGGAGCTCCCAAAGAAGAGCCAAAGCCCGAAACGTTGCGTTGCACCCCAGGTGCTAATATATAACTTTTATTTAAATGGTATCAAAAATATATTTATAAACATTGAAATTAAATGTAAAAAATAACATCTTTAATTTTATTTTTATTTAATATATAAAGCAAAAATATCAGAAAATTTATATAAAAACAATAACTTGCAGCTCCATATTTTTTGATGTTGTAAATGTTTCCAAAAATCAAATGTAAAGAAGAAAAAATAAAATATAAAGGGGAAAACACATGCAAAAAAATTCGGGCATGCATTTTCTCCTTCTCGTTTGCATTGTCTAATTTTTTCCTATCGAATTTAGGGTTGAAAACACGTGAAAAAAATTTCGCATGCATTTTCCCCTTACCTCATGCATTCCCCCGCCTGTTTTCCACTCATTTTTTTTCTTGTCGAATTTAGGGTTTATTCATTGAAATTATTCGCTAGGGTTTTAAATTCGACGAATTTTGAATTTTATCTAAAAAAATTGACGAATTTGATAACTAAGGATATAGTAAAAATCATGGATCCACGATAAGATAACTAGCAAAGAGTTTCAAAAGTGTCAGGAACTGTGTTGATAAAGAGCTTTGACATGTGTAGGGTCAACAAAACGGAAAAGGAAAAACCTCTAGTAATATTTTGTACTTGTTGAACAGTAGTACCATGGGGTGTCATGTTAAATAGATCCAAGCCATCAAGAATGACTCATTAGGGATACGCCCAACAAAATACCTAACCAAGGTGTGTGACTCTAGCCAACTACATGCATATTCAATAAACTGTGAAGGGAAAACATTAGGGGATGAACCCTCACCACGAAAAATTTTAGTAGAAGCCATTTTTGGGGACATCCCAGAAGTTCCATTTACAGGAGTTATCTCCCCTATAACACCAACATAAATTATCGAGCCATCGAGGTTGGAGGCAATCGAAAACTCCAAAAAAGTAACAAAAACCCTAACTCGGATCACACCAAAAACCCTAATAGAGCTCTAATATTTTTATCTCATGTAAACTTATTTCTAACAAAAGATAAATAATGAATTAAAGAACAATTCACAACAAATTAAAAGTATTTTATTGTGTAATTTAAAGATAAAAACAATGTAAGTTGCAACCTTGTTGTAGTGGTAAGGGCTTTGGCATCTTTTTGGGAGGTCCAAGGTTCAAACCCCACTTAATATGAGGGGACTAGGACCCCTCATAAAAACCTCTGTAAACTTATTGAGGAAAAAAATAAAAACAATGTAATTTTTATTTTGGGATTATAATTATATTTTATTATTATTATTAATTTATTTACATGGTGAAATTGGTAGCCGCCATGATGATTCGGGCATGTTGTCCATATTTTATAGCCATCACAGTATTCTGCATTGTCTGCCATGGAAGCCACCACACAGTACTTCGGGTAGTTTGCCCCTATAACCACCACGCCACAATCATTTTAAACCTTTTACGCCACTGAAAGCACTAGGAAAGGGACAAGAGTTCAATTCGACAAGGTTTGATATTTGAACCTTGGATGTCCATCCCCCTTACGAGGGTTTGGCCAAACCAATTGGTCTACACCTGGGACCTTGAAATAATTAGATTATTATAATCGACATTAAAAACTTAACTTTATTATTATAATGTCTTTACACAAAAGTTTAAAATATATACCTCTAATGTATCAAAGAATCCTCTTGGTTGTGGTCTAATGAGTCTCCCAAGGTATTTTTTTATGAAACTTTATCTCATTAACAAACATCATTCACCAATATGCAAAAATATTAAATCATTCATCCACAAATAATATCCACAATAACAATCCACAAATGAGACAGAGATAGATAATACCCTTAAGACAGGGAAACATCAATAATACTACTTAAGGAAGGAATAACTCCACAAGATCTCCAAAGATGAGGGTGTCACTTAGAGAGGGTAAAGTTCCATAAGCCACTTCTTGGGCAAAGATGATTACATATGATTCATCTCCATGATGATTACAATGACAAGTATCCCTTATTTATATACCCATCTTCTAATTCTACTTTTGGGAGCCGACTACTAATATAATATAATATTATAATATAATCAACCTTGGGTTATGTGTGGCCCATGCCAACCCTTATACAATATAATATCATATCCTCATATATCTATTCCTAGGTACCCTAACATACTTGCACATACCTAGAACATTAACTGATGATAACTGTAATGATTAAGTATAAAGAAAAGGAGACCTCCTATAAGAGACTGATATAAACTAGCATCTATCAAAGGAGTCATGTGCTCAAAGCTTCAATCCAAAAGTAAAAAGACTTCAAGCATATTTACAATCCTCCGTCCTAAAATGATGAAGAAGAACCAAGGCATACTTGGACTATGATATAGTGATCCCAAAGAAAGTTTGATCAATTTGAATACCACAAAAGTAATGTACAAGCCCCAGATGTATCATCTCAAGGGTAGAATGAAATCGTGACTTCATGTATTGAATCAAGGTAAGTGAGCTACCTACAATGAGAATATCATCCACATATAGTACAATCACCAAAGTCTCGTCACCTTGAAGTTTGATGTAAACATTATGTTTGACTTCATATCACAAAAACTCACAACTAATAAAGGAGTGGGTCTTCTCATACTAAGCATGTGGTGCTTGCCTAAGCCCATACAAGGACTTAGTCAAATGATACACTAAGGAAATGGGACCCTCAAGCTTGAAACTAGGTGACTGCTACAAGTAAATCTCCTCCTTAAGCTCTCTGTGAAGAAAGGCACTCTTCACATTCATCCAATGTACCTTCCAATCATATGAGGGGGCTATGGATATAATCATCCATATAGAATCCATTCAAGCAACTAGGGAAAATGTCTTTGAGTAGTCAATTCCCTCTTTTAAAGAGAAACCCTTAGCAATAAGGTGTATCTTATGCTTCTCCACTTGACCATCTGAAGTAAACTTGGCAACAAGCTCCCAACTTTGATTCTTCATTAGAGATTCATACTCAATAAGTTGGCATCTTCTCGTTCTAGTTTTCCCTTGGGCTGGGAATAGGTGAGAGGATCTCTAGAACTATCAACTTTGGAGATTAAGGCTCGAGACCTTGTAATGAAACAACTTCAAGAAATATAATAATGTCAATAGCAATTCAGTAATGTGCAACAAATAACATCCACTAATAACAATAAATTCATATATAATGCTAGAAAATCAAATATACAAGTAATCATATTTCATATTCAAATCAATACAAATCATTAGCTACTTAGAGAGGGTAAAGTATATTAGCCACTCATAGAGTGCAAAATCTCATATGTGAACCATAGGTGACTAATATTTAAATATGAAAGATGATTCAAACTACAACATAACTTTTCTTATTTATAGACTAAATCAACATTAACCCTAACCATAATGCTCAAGGAATGACTATATAACCTAGGACCAAAGGTAATAAAAAATATAGTTGATAAAAAAATATAGTTGACACGACTACATTTAAGTTGTTACATAGCTTACCTCCTCGAAAAGCTTTGTTTTCAAAGCTAGAAAAGACTAGAAAATGCTCTTAGGCTCTCATGTAGCATCTTCTTCTAGAAGATCCTACCACTTGATGAGGAACTCATAAATCTGATGAGACTACAAAAGACAAACTCTAGACTACAACACTGCTTTTGGTTGAAAAGTAATTCAATATTCTTTGTCGAGTACTAGAAGATCCATATAGGATTGTACCTTCTGATCAATAAATTGTTTGAGACAAGAATCATGAAAGATAGGATGGATGTGGGAAAAAAATGGAAGCTCCAACTGATATATCACTTATCCAATGCGATGAACCATCTTGTAGGGACCATAAAATCAAGGAGCAAACTTTTGAATAGACTCGGTCTTCAAGTACAATTGCTTATAAGGTTTCAAGCACAAAAGGATCATATCCTCACGACAAATTGTCATTAAGAATGGTGTGAACCCTATTGTTGCTTCATGTGATTTTGTGCCTAGGTCAAATTATCTTTAATAAGTTGAAGTAAACTATTGTTGTAATAAATCATCTACCTGAGCCACCTTGGAGGTTCTTGGAACATATTCTACCATTGATGGAGGCTTTTGACCATACAATGCCTCAAATAGAGACATCTTGAGGGAATAATGGTAAGGAATATTATATCATCATTCAGCTAACAAGAGCTAATAAATCCAATGATAATGCTTGTCTTGAGCAAAACAACGAAGGTAAGTACCCAAACATTTATTTACAATATCCATCTACTGAGGGTGATAAGAAGAGGGCATATTCAACTTAGTACCACTAAGAACAATTCCTTCTAAAAATTAGTTGTGAAGAGAGGATCATGTTCATTAATAGTGAACTTGAGCACACCATGCAATTTAAAACTAGAATCAAGGAATATCTTGGCCACCTTACTTGTTGAATAGGGATGTTGCAATGCATAGAAATGAGAGTGCTTCGAAAGGCAATCCACTACCACAAATATCACCCTTTTGCCTCTATATTTTGGAATGTCCTCAATGAAATCCATGGATTTATGCTCCCATTGGCGGTCAGGGACAGGTAGGGTTGCAACAATCTAGAAGACTAAATAGTTTACCCCTCATTATGTTGACACGTATTACATTTGGACATAAAGGTCTTAACATCTACTTTTAATCCTTTCCAAGAAAATACTACTTCACTTTCTAATATGTTTTGATGAATCTATAATGTTCAACCAAAGTATATGCATGGAAATCTTAGAGGACATAGATCTTAACAATTGAGGATTGAGGAAGACAAATGTGATCATTCTTGCTCAAAACCCATCAATATATGAGAAATAAGAAGGTAGTGAGGAGCCAACTTGTACTTCCTGAATGATCTAAACAATATTTGGGTTATAAATCCAATCCTTCTAAAGTTGAGAAAGCCATTGTGGAAGAGGATTAGAGATGGCACTGACAACAACAATGTCCTTATGTTTGCAATATAGAGCATCAACCACCACATTCTCCTTTCCTTTCTTGTATTTAATGATAAAATCATACCTAAGAGCTTGGTCAACCATTTTTTCTATTTAGGGCATGTGGTATATTATTTTAAGAAATGCTTATGGATACTATGATTAGTCTCAATGATGAAGTGTCACCCCAACAAATAAGGTCGTCATTTCTCTATGGCATACAAAAAACTAACATTTCTTTCTCATAAATGGATCGTCCCAAATTCTTGCTAGAGAGTTGCTTACTTTCAAAGTCAAATGGATGTCCATCCTACATCAAAGTAGCTCTAATGCATGTGTTTGAAGCATCATAATTAATGACAAAGGGTTTTTTGAAAACAAGGGTGGCACACATAGCCTCCTTTAGGGCCTAGAAGGTTTGAGAAGCTACTTCATATCAAACAAAGGCATCCTTCCTAGTGATAGCAATGAGACGAGTATCAATCTTGCCATAGTTTCAAACAAATTTCTTGTAGTAGCTAGTGAGACCTAAGAATCCATAATTTGTTTAAGGGATTTGGGCAAGGGCTAGTCTTGTATGGATTTTATCTTGTTAGGATCAACCTTGACTCCTTCCTAAGATACTATATGTCCCAAGTATCTTATGTCATGGATCCAAAGGAACATTTGAACCTTTTGACAAAGATTTTTTCCTTCTATAATAGGTGAATAACTTTATCCCCATGAACTAATTGATCCTCCTAGGAATTACTCTAGATTAAGATATCATCAAATAAAATTGAGATAAAATTACAAATAAAAGGATGAAAGAATGAATTCGTGAGACATTGGAAAGTCAAAGAAATATTAGTGATACCAAGAGGCATGATTAGGAACTCATAATGGTCCTCATGCATGTAAAAAGTAGTCTTAGGGATATCCTCTTCTCTAACCCTAATTTGATAGAATCAAAACACATGTTCAATTTTATAAAATATTTACCACCATGCAATGCATCTTACAAGTCATCTATAGCAGGGGTAGGAAACTTATCTGTGATGGTGATCTTATTGAAAGGTCAAAAATTAGGACACATGCATAAAGAATTGTCCTTACATAATATCATAATGATAAAAGAAAAACAAGGATCGATGCTTGGATAAATGATTCCTTGCTCCAAAATCTCATAGACTAACTTTTCAATTTTAGACTTTTGGGACTAGGGATAGTGATAAGGATGCACATTAGGAGGTTGAGTTCCTAGAATAAGGTAGATGGTATTATCATGGGTGTGCTTAGTAGGATCACCCATGGGCTCACCAAAGACATTCACAAAGTAATCCATAATGTTTTGCATGTCTAAAGTAAGACATGAAAGAAGTGGCTCTAAATATTGAACATCCATGCAATTGATTTGGATGAAGAATCCACGACCAAATTTCTTTAATATATTTTCTATGATGTGGAAACTAACTACCTTGGAGGGAGGATATTGGATTTCTTGGAGACAAATAACCCTTTCATTCTCTGTCCACTTGAAATATAATCATTATAGATTAATAGTAACATCACAAAGATAAGATATTCATTATATTCCCAAGATGACATCTACACTACTGAGATTTATGACATATATTTTCCAACTAAGTATAATCTTCCATTTGGATGTTAACCTCAGTCATTCAACCCACACACCAAGTGGTACCCCCATTTTCAATTTTTCCTAATTTAAAAATTTGATATACAAGCCCAAATACTTTGTTGTCTTATTATAAATTAAGTTATGTATGTTACTGGAATCAATCAACTTATTGACACATTGTTGTTTGATGAGTCATTAGACCTTGATATTATGGTGAGCTTGGAGCCCCATAAGAGCATAAGTAGAAATATTCATGGTATCATCCTCATATTTAGCCTCATATACTTTAGTTGGTTGATCCTACTGCAATGAGTCTTTATCTTCTAATATTATTGCTTCTTCACCTTCCATTTCAATGTTACAAAATTCTTCATAGGTATGATATTAGGGATGGTCAAAATGATATTTGAAACAAAAAATCCTTGGGAGCACTCATTATTTTAGTTATTGAAGTAAGGATGTCGAGGGTTGAAGTCATGTCGTGGTTGGTGATTGGGCTCTTGGAGGTTTTATTTTGCCATCAAAGTTATACATTGAGCATCCTTAGGGGTACAGGCATCAAGCATGTCGACTTCAATTGGTAGGCGTAGGTGAGAATATTTGTGAACTCTATGCAATATTCCTCAATTATTTATGCTTGCATTGTTTACATAAGACAAACCACTTATGATGCAAAATATCCTTTGTCAAACCTTTGAAGAAAATGTGCTATGAAATTAGGCCACAAAAGAGGGGACCCTAGTTGGCAAAGCTCCAATAACAACCATTTATGAGCATGGGTTCCCAACTTAGTAGTAGATAATAGGACATGGTACGTAGAAAAAGCCATGGTATCATCCTTATGTTCATCCTCATATACTTTAGTTGGTTGCTTCTATTGTAATGAGTCTTCATCTTTTGATACTGTTGCTTATTCACCTTCTACTTGAAAGTTATGATGTTATTCATAGGCATGATATCGAGGATGGTGAGAATGACATTTGGAATAGATGAATCCTTGGGAGCACTTGTAATTTTGGTTACTGAAGTAATAATGTTAAAGGTTGAAGTCACATAGTGTTCAGGGACTGAAATTTTGGAAATTCTATTCTACCACTAAAGTTATACATTGAGCATCGTCGAGGGTATAAGTGTCAAGCATGTTGAATTCAATTGGTAGGTGCAGGTGAGAAGACTTGTGAACTTTATGATATACTCCTCAATAATTCTTATTTGTTTTGTTTATGTTAGTCGAATCACTTATGATATGGAAGATCATTTATCAAACCTTCAAAGGAATCATTCTTTGAAATCAGGCCATAAAAGAGGGTACCCTACTTGGCAAAGCTTCCATAACAACCATTTATGAGTATCGTTCTGAACTTAGTAGCAACTAATGTGACATGACCTTCTTTAGAAACATAATGTAGGTAGATACTACTATCCATCTTAGCCAGCCAACCATCCACATGGATTGACACCATCAAAGGTGGGGATATTGATGCATGGAACAAGAATATTATGAGGCTACCAAAGGAAATTAGAAGCACCTCCTACGAAGGGATCTAAATCAGAAGCAAATCCTAATATGTAATCACCCATATCTATAATATTACTTATGATAGCATTGGGAGCCAAATGACTACCATAGAAAACTAGAGGACAATGACCACATGACAACTACTCAAGAATGTGTGTCCCTTAGATTCGGTCCCTGGTGTATGCCTAGTGGTTGCTACCTAACAATCTTTTGAGGCTCATGGACAAGGGGATGCATAATAGAGGATATTTTTTGGAAACTTTAGGTGTCATCTATGGCACTTGTAATGAAATAAACCACCCTTTTTTGTTTCTCAAGATAGGTACACATACTAGAACCAATAGTATCAAGAATATTATTATCTATAGGAGGGGTAACAAGAGGAGTGTTAAGGGGATCATTATTGGGTGGATAAGAGGAGGGAGGAGGCAAAGCCATGAAATTTAAGAAAGAAATAAGATATTAGTCAAAACTATTGATATTTGGAGTGTTGTGATGCTTATTGAGATTTATAAGTTGATAGGAGGGTATAGGGTCCAAGCATGTCAACTTCAATGAGTAGGTGTAGGTGAGAAAAATTGTGAACTCTATGCAATACTCCTCAATCATTCATGTTTGCTTCATTTTCATCAGATAAATAACTTATGACATTGAAGATCCTTTGTCAAACCTTTGAAGTAATCATACTTTGGAATCAATCCATAAAAAAGGGACTCTAGTCAACAAATCTCCCATAACAACCATTGATAAGTGTGGATTCCCAACTTAGTAGTAGATAGTATGACACGACCTTCTTCAAGAATATCGTACAAATGGATAATGGTATCCATCTTAGCCAACCACCCACATGGATCAACACCCTCAAAGGTAGGAATTATCGTCATCAGGTCAATAAAGTAAATTAGAAGCATATCCTACAAAGGGATCTAAATTAGAAGCAAATTCTAAGGTGTATTCACCTATACTTAGAAGGTTATCTCTGGTAGCATTGGGAGCCAAGTGACTACCATAGAAAACCAGAGGATTGTGACCAGATGATGGATGCTCAAGAATACTTGTGTCCCTTAGATTTGGTCCCTAGTGTATGCTTGGTGGTTGATATCTAATGACATGTTGAGACTCATGGAAAAGGGAATGCATAGTAGAGGATATTTTTAGGAAATTTTAGATGTCAGTTATGGCACTCATAATGGAATCAATCATCCTTTATTGTTTCTCAAGATAGGTACCCATACCAGAATCATACCAAGAATAGTATTACCAATTGGAGGGCTAATGGAAGGATTGTTAGGGGGATCATTATTGTGAGGATGATAGGAATGAGGAGTGATGTTGAGAGGAGGTGAACCATGGTGTTTAAGGAATAAATAATATGTTGGTAAAAAATATTGATATTTCAAGGAGTATTGTGATGTATATCATGATTTTTGGGTTGGCACTTCTTTCTCTTATACACACATCCTTTGAGTGACCAATCCACTACAATCAACTATTGATTTACAACCAACTAATAGGAGTAGTAGGTTCATTCATACACTAGGGGTAATTACAAAACTAAAAAGAATCCTTTAGAGCACTACTAAAAATGTATTATGAGGAATATCCCTTACTTTGAATAACTTGAATAGATGATTACAAGGAGATAGGTCTCCCTCAAGGGTCTCAACACACTCGAGTTATGAAAAAGTGTTGTTGAAAATACCCCTTGGTTTGGAATTATTTGGGTCATGTTTTTTATTTTCTTTAAAACCTATGAACTAGATTGTTCTACTTGTTGCTCTATAATTTGCTTCGAAATTATTCTTTTCCAAGTTTGTTGTTAACTGTGTGATTGTATGGTTAATGAATACAATGATTTGGTGGATTATGATTTGATCAAAACCATTTTTAAATTTGTCATGTGGTGCTTTGCCTACTACGTCAAGCTTTAAGATGTTGGCCCCTACCACATCATCACCTGCCACATTAACATTTACTATGTCATTGCATACCAGGTCAACAAATGCCACATTTTATACCACATCAACTGCTACATCATCATGGGGTGCACTATCAATGCTAGGTCATAAGCAACAATATCATCATCAATTACAATGTCATCACTATGTGCCATATCATCATTAGCCACCATATCATTATAGGATGCTAAATCATTGGATGCAATGTCAATATGTGCAGTAAAAAATAGGATGATGTCATTGTTAGCTACCATGTCATTAGGATGTGTCATGTCATTACACAATACCAAGTCATATCTACTAAAATCATTAATCGGGGTGATGGCATCATCATGCTCAACAAAATTTTAGGCAAATGGGGTTTGAATCTTGGACCTCTAGGGTGCTACACCTTAAGGGAGGATCCCTTTGCTTCCTTGGTTTGGGCACTCAACAAACACCAAAATGCCACCATACAAATTTGAAGGGTGATGTTACCCCTTTTGAATAATGCCCACCCATTCTTATATATGACCACATGTTATGATGTAGGTATACGTCACCTAGGCCTCATGCGGTTATTCATATGCACGTGCCTCTAAATGAAATATTCCTTGAAATATTCCAATTTTGAATTTTAATTTTTTTTTAAATGAGGGAAATTATGCATTTTTTGATGTAGAAAAATAGGTACCTAGATGCAAAAAGTAGAAAAATGTTGAAGTAGAATCCCCTTGAAAATTCATAAAAAATTAAAAAATGTTATCAATTCATTTATAGTGATCATATTTTTCCCTACACAACCTTTTTGTCATATGTAACCAATTAATCCATCCTTTCATGCCTATGCAAAAAATGTTGTCAAACCATTTCAGCAACTTTGTCAAGTGGCTCAAAGGTATTTGTTATGCACAAAATCTACCCATTACTTCACTTGCATTTGGGAGCTATCAAAAAAAAATTAACCTCTTATTTTCTTTTTTGGAAGTCATGCATACTCTCTCTCAACAATGTTGCTATTAGACACATAATGTCAAAAGAGAAAGGAATATTTTTTTTTGAAAAATTTGTACAATACATACAAGGCTTTTGAAGAATCTCAAAAAATTGAATCCTAAAACTAGGGCATCCACCTAATCAAAAATTTAAAATAAGAGATTGGATTGAGGATTGAGAAAGGAATAAAGAACATGACGGTGAATATTTTTTTTAGATCAAATTTGTTGGAACTAGTTAGACCTTTGTGATCAAGTCCTCTTGGGTTTTTAACAAAAAAAAATGAATATATATATATATATGAAAATTTTGTAAAAGACATACAAGACTTTTGAAGAATCTAAAAAAATTAAATCCTAAAACAAGGGCATCCACCTAATAAAAAATTTAAAATAAGAGATTGGATTGAGGATTGAGAAAGGAATAAATATCATGACGGTGAATATTTTTTCTAGATCAAATTTGTTGGAACTAGTTAGATCTTCGTGATCCCAGTCCTCTTAAGGGTTTTAACAAAAAAACTCTTTATAAATTATCAATGATAAGAAAATTCTTTTAGATACTCCAAACAACATTGTTCTTAGGAGATGCCATAGAAGTTAATGTGTTAAATACAACAAATCAACTTATGGGAATTCACACCCACTTTGATATCATGTTAGATTTTATAGTAGTTTCTAGAAGTAAATGGAATCAATACGTTACATAGGCATGCAAAAATAATTCATAGAAAGCAAACATACAATATAAGAGGGTGCATGTGAACACCAAAATATCTCATTAAACAAAAATAGAATACACTCCAATCAATGACCAAATGGTTGGTATGAGGGGTATTTATATGCAATTGTAAGTGACCTTTATGTCAAGGTTATACAACTAACCTTTAGGTTAAATAACAAAATATTATAAAAAAGCACATATACAAGGTGCATAAGGGCCTAGGTATATACAAAGAACGTAATTGTTGATGAAAAGTGCTAGCTAATATTTTAATCAAATGGATGGCCAAATAGAGATTGTCAATAAATGTCTGGAGACCTACCTTCGTTGCTTTACCTCTGATCATCCTACACATTGGACAAAGTGGCTTCTCTTGGTCGAGCGGTGGTATAACACTTCCTATCACATTACAACCAAGGTCATCCCTTTTGAAGCATTTTATGGACAACCTCCAACAACCCCATCCTCCTACATTCTAGGTAGCTCCAAGGTCCATGCAGTCGACATTACACTCACCCAACATGTTGAAGTCCTCTGTTAGCTTAAAATGAAATTGGAAGTGGCCCAAAACAGGATGCACCAACAAGTTTATCAACACCGTTCTAAGCGTAGCTTTGATGTTGGTGATATGGTTTTCCTTCGCTTGCAACCATATAAACAATCATATCTCTAGCTCCACAGGTGCCAAAAACTCACGACCAAATACTATGGGCCCTAGCAAGTCTTACAATAGATTAGTGCAACGACCTACAAATTGGCCCTACTGCTTACCTCCAAGCTCCACCATGTCTTTCATGTTTCCTCTCTTAAGAAGGTTGTGGGGAATCAGGTACTCTGCTTTACCTGAATTGGATGAAGAGGGTTCTATCTTGCTTAATTCATACCAATTGTTGGATATTATGATGTGCACTCTTCGCAACTAGGAAATTACTGAGGCCCTTTTTCATCGATGTGGTCTACAACCAAAATATGCTATATGGGAGTCTCTCCAGCAACTACAAAACCATTTTCCTCATCTACAATATTGAGAACAAATATTTTTGAAGGGGAAGGGCAAGTTAGGACCCCATCCTAACACTACTTTGTAATCCTCATTTGATTATTGTAATGACCCACTTCCAACGTAGGAATCCCTTCATAATGTTATTTTGTAATATTTTATTATGGTATGTGGCAAGTAAGGCACCTAGATAAGTGGGGCCATTTCATGTAATCGTTATCAAGAAGGTAACTAACATTTGGTAGAAAATTCTAGCTTGAGTGACATTTTGCATGTAAGTCAACTTTTGAGCTTAGGGTAAAGGTTGTATGAAGTGTATCTTTAAAATACATGGATCTTTGAATGAATGTATCTTTTAGAAAGTTAATGAAATATCGAATGAGGTTGCCCCCTCGAAGAGGCCTATGATATTGAGTTATTTTGTGAGATTGTTTCAATTCAACAATTACTTTTTGCATAGTGTTATTATGTTATTTGATGAATTTATGTTTATTTATAGTATTTTAAGAGTGAGTTTATTTTTAATAGTAGGTTCTTAATATTTTGCAATAAGGACCAAATTCATTTGTTTTAGTTTCCTAGGGCCGAATCCATCCTTACTCTTATTGGAACAAACCTGCTTCCAATCCACCATGGGAATTATGCGTTTTTCTTCCATGTGTGTCCAAAGAAAGGCCTTTTGAATAATATCAATCTTTTGGTAAATTTTCTACGACATATTGAACAATGATAAAATGAAGGTCGAGACACTTTAGAGGGTGAATTTAACGAGTTGTGCCTTACTAGCTTGGCTGAGGAGGACACCTTTCTAGCTTGCCAACTTTCTCATAACCCTCTCAACCATAGGAAGCCAAGAATATTTTGTAACCTGCCACTGAAAAGTGGTAAGCCCAGATAAATGGGAGGGAGTTGTCCAATGGAACATTCCAATATTTTTGTGATTTTTACCTGCCTTTGAAGGGGGGTATTAAAAAACACCTTGCTCTTGTTGAAATTTATTTTTTGTCCAAAAGCAACCTCATAATAAGATAGAATAAAATTAATCTCTTTCGCTTTTGAAATAGAGGATCTTAAAGCAAGAATAGAATCATCCACAAATTGTTGGTGGGTTATGGGATTGCAGGAGGAGGTAGACTTTATCCCTAAAATTAACCCCTTAGGATGGGTTGCCTAATTAGATCTGCCCAAGGCTTCAACATTAATAAGAAACATATAAGGAGATAGTGGGTCCCCTTATCTTAGGCCTCGTAGGCTTCTGAAATAACACGTTGGAGAACCATTAATTAGGACAAAATTCATAGCTGAGCATAGAATCCTTTAATGAGGTCTATCCAAGCAGGGTGAAAGCTAAATTTACGCATAACTTTAAACAAAAATTCCTAGGATACTCTATCATATGCCTTGTTCATGTCTAATTTCAACAAAAATCCACCTCTACCACTTTTATCTATGGAGTGAAGAACTTCATGAATAGTAATCACCTCATCCAATATTTTCCCCCTTTTAACAAAAGCACCAGGGATCAATAATTTGAGGAAGAATGACCTTCATTCTATTGGCTATGAATTTAGCCAATATTTTGTAAAGAGTATTACATAGACTTATGGGCCTGAAATTATTAAAGGAATTAGCTCTTGCCAATTTAGGAATCAAAACTAGAAAGGTGGAATTGATGTCACTACGAATATAAAAGGTATTTTGAATTTTCGTTATATATCCTTCCTCAAAATTCCTCAAAAAATTTGGTAAAAAATTATAGGAAAACCATAGGTCTAGGGGCCTTCTCATCGACCATGGAAAACACTACCTCTTTGATTTCAGACTCTTTGAACGAAGAGATGAAACTGGAGTTCATTTGTTCAAAAATTAGAAAAGGAATAAAATTCAAAAAATAATTGGAGGTCTGCTCATCTATATGTGTTGCCACTCCTAAGAGAATTTTAAAAAAGTGTACAATATCCTCACAAATTTCTAAAGTATTTCGAGTTTTAGTACCATCCTCAACAATTTCAGTAATCTTATTGAGACTCATGTGTCTTAAGGTTATGGCATGAAAAAACCTAGTATATCTATCTTCATATTTCAACCAAAGAGCCCTGGACTTCTATCTCTAGTAGAATTCCTCGTAGGCCAAAACATTAGGGAAATATGCCAACAAACTCCTTTTTGTTAGGATTAAATAATAAAACGTGAGCAATAACTAAATGCAGAAATAAAACACAAAAGAATAAAGCAATACATGAGACACATATTTACGTGGTTCACCCAATATGGGCTACATCCACGGATAAAATAACTAGGCCTTTTTATTTCATCCGTAAAAACCAAAGGGATACAACCTACAACAGATCCATTATAACTTCCTCTTCACTCTATTGTCATCAATTACAATTACGCACACCACACATTACCATATATTACAATCGCTATACATCATTCTACTATAAAAGCGTGTTACAATTTAGGGCAAAAATGCCTGCCTAAAATCTGTCATTCAATTTGTGACCTAATAATAAATGGTCTAGATTTACATAGATAAAAACATATCTATTTTTGGCTTCGAAGGTGCTACCCACGAACCCCCACTAGGGGGGGCGATGACACAAGTAAGGGGGGCATTGTCCCCTCTACACCCCCCTTCATAGAGTGGTTCCAAGTGCGGCTAAAAACAAGACCTCTGAATTAGAGAGAGAGAATCAGGCTCCACAACCAAGAATCTCCCACTTGGAGACTAATCACAATAACTCCACTGCTACTACACCTGCTAGACTAGGCTTCAACTTTGGACCTAAAAATTTTCTCACCTTTACTTCCATGCTTGAAGACCAACTAAAACTGAGTAAGAACTTAGTTTCTCCTTGGTTACTACCTTTTTTAACATATCTATAGGATTCTGGCTAGTGTGTATCTCTTCTAGCTTCAACTATCCATCTTTTTATGAAATGGTACTTGGTCTGTATATGTTTAGTCCTGAAATAGAATGTTGAGTTCTTTGCAAGATGAATGACATTTTTATTGTCACTATATAATATGCTATTCTTCTACTTCTTTCCTAATTCCTTCATAAACCTCTATAACCAAATCATCTCTTTACTAGCCTTTGTAACAACATACTCTGCTTTCGTTGTTGCAAGTGCATATCCTATGGTGCTATTTCTGCTATCTATATCACTTGCCATGTCTGCATCAACATATCCCTGTAAAACAATGTTAGAACCTCCAAAACATAATGTCTAAGTGACAATACCTCTAAAATACCTAAGAATCCACTTCACTACATTCCAATGCTCTTTTCTTAGGTTGTTCATAAACTTGCTCACAACTCCCACTACATGTGCTATATATGGCCTTGTGCACACCATCGCATACATCAAATTGCCAACTGCTGATGAATAAGAAACCTGGGACATGTAGTCTATCTCCTCCTGTGTCTTAGGACACATCTCTTTGGTCAGTTTGAAATGATTGGCCAAAGGTGTACTAACAAGTTTTGCATCCTGCATGTTAAACCTTTTCAACACCTTCTCAATGTACTCACCCTAAGACAATGTTAATTTACGATTTTTCTTGTCTCTTGTTATTCTCATACCAAGGATTTGCTTTGCAACACCCAAATCCTTCATTGTAAATGAACTTGTTATTTTTTTTTTAGTACATTTATATCCTGCATATTAGACCCTGCAACAAGCATGTCATCTACATACAATAACAATATAATATAGTTACCATTATCCAATCTCTTAAAATAAACATAGTGGTCAGAATAACATCTATTATATCCTTGTTCTGTCATAGATCTGTCAAATTTTAGATACCATTGTCTTGGAGCTTGCTTCAGGTCATATAAGCTCTTTTTCAACCTGCATACTAATTCCTCTTTTCCTTTGACCTCATACCCTTGTGGATGCTGCATATAAATATCTTCCTCAAAATCCTCATGAAAAAAAGTTGTTTTTACATCTAATTGTTCAATATGCAAATCTTCTACAACCACTATACTTAAAATAGTTCTAATTGAAGTCATTTTAACAACAAGAGATAAAATTTCATCATAATCTATACATTTCTTCTGTGCAAACCCCTTTACAACAAGTCTAGAATTATACATCTTTTTACCTCCATCTTCTTCCTTCACCCTATAAACCCATTTATTCTGCAATGCTCTTTTTCCTACAGGGAATCAAACCAAATCCCAAGTCTAGTTATGTACCAAAGATCCCATCTCTTTCATGTCTTGCTCCCACTTCATTTTGGTTTCTACTGGCATTGCTTCTTCATATGTTTCTGGTTCACTAGAATCAGTTAATAATACATAATACAATGAAGGAGAGCAACGATCAAGAAGTCTACTTAACCTGGTAGATCTTCTAACAACACTTATAGGATTTTGAGGTGCTAGTTGTTGCTGTTGCTGAATATTTAGATTTTCTAGCACCTTTGGAATTTCATTTTCTGTGATTTCATCAAGCAATATGTATTCTATGTTTGTCTTTTCTGTTTATTTCTCTAAAACTAATATTTATACATGACCTTCTCATTGAATACCACATATTTACTCCTAATGATTTTGTGATTTTTATAATCCCAAAAGTGATAACCAAAATCATTAACTCCATATCCAATGAAAGTACACTTCTTAGACTTTGCCTCAAGTTTTGTTCTATTTTATTTATCAATATGAACAAATGCTTCACAATCGAAAGTCTTCATAAATGAGTAGTTAACGAGTTTATTTGTCCATACCTCTTCTGGAATACCACCATATAGGGAACTTGAAGGTCCTCTGTTTATCAAGTAAAAAATAATATCCACAACATCTGACCAAAATTATAAGGGTAATCTTGTATGTAATCTTATACACCTAACACGTACCATGATTGTCCTATTCAATCTTTCTAACACACCAATTTCTTGTGGTGTTCTTGGAACCATATTCACTCTACGAATCTCATGGTATGAACAACTATCAAAATCCTTGTTGTTGTATTCTCCTCCATTATCTGATCTGAGACACTTAAACTTATTTTTTGTCTCATTCTCAACCAAGGCTTTCCATTTCTTAAAAGTATCAAAGGCGTCAAATTTTATTCAAATACAATAAACCTAAGTTTTTCTAGTTGCATCATCGATAACAATAACATAATAATGAGAGCCACCAAGAGATGATATATGAGATGGTCCCCATATGTCTGTATGCATAAGCTCTAACTTTTCACTCTTCTGTCCCTTCCAAACTTTGAGAAATCTGACTATTTTTTGTTTTCCATAAACACAATGTTCACAAAAGTCCAAATCAACATGCTTCAAACCTAGCAAAAAATTCCTTGAGTGGAGAATCTACATCCCCTTCTCACTCATGTGCCCAAGACTATGATGCCACAAAGTTATATATGCTTTTATAGAAGCTAAAGCAATAGAAATACCAGTATTACCAGTACATATATACAACATACCTTCCTTCTTTCCTTTTGCTAATAACAATGATCCTTTAGTAACCTTCCACAAATTTCCTAAGAATGTAATTGTACAACCTTCGCTATCCAACTACCCTGTTAAAATTAAATTTTTCTCAAATCAGGAATATGTCTTATCTCTTTCAACAACCATTGGTTTCCATTTGGTAATTTTATCTGTATCTTACCCATTCCAACAATTTTGCATGGTCGATCATCACCCAAATAAACCTGTCCAAAATCACCTTGAACATGGTCTAAAAAATATATTCTATAGGGTATGGCATGATATGAAACCCTTGAGTCTAGCACCTAACAATCATTAATATTATCTAATGAAAGAATTAAAGCATCTTGCAACACATCACCTGCTACATTTGCTTTTTGATTATTATCCTGTTTTCATTTCCTCTTTTTTATTTTCAAGACCAATAGTCTCTTTTCAGGTGTCCTTTCATCCCGCAATGTCAGCATTCCTGCTGCTTCCCTTTGGATTTGGATCTGCCTTACTTTGACTTTCCATGATTCCCTGGGCTTTTTCCTCTCTCCCTTTGTATTCCCATGTTCTCCATAGTCAAAGCATTACCTGATGTCTCACATGTATTTTTCCATCACATTTCCTTGCCAAGGATAACACCAATAACATTTTTTGGGGCATGTTTAATTTTTTTAAGTAATACTTCTTATACACATCCATCATGGGGATTGAACCCAGGTCACATCACAGATAATGCAATTGGCATCATTGTTGGTAGACCACAACACGTGGATGTGTATAAGAAGTATTTATTAAAAAAAAGGATAACACCAATAACATCATCAAACTTTAAAATATTTGAACCTAAGACAGAGTTACTCATAGCCATTACCAAGCCATTCCATATTTTTGACAATGAGCAAAAGATCAAAAGAGCCCTAAACTCATCATTAAATTTTACTTCTATAGAACTTAACTGATTGGTAATAGTGTTAAACTCATTTAAATGATTAGTAACAGATCCACTTCTGAAATCTGCATATTAAATAAATGCTTCATAAGAAATACCTTGTTCAAAGATGATGGTTTTTCATACAGTTTAGCCAACGCATTCATTAAACCCTTTGTTGTCTTTTCCTTTGAAATGTTGAAGGCCAGTGACGCTTCCAGGCACAGTCATATTGTTTCTATTGTATTTCTATCAAGAATATCCCATTCTTTGTCTAATAACTTCGTTGGCTTCTTTGCTATTCCGCTTAATGGTAGGTAAAGATCCTTTTGATATAGATAGTTCTCCATTTGCATCTTTCATAGTTGGTAATTCTGTCCATTAAAATTCTCAATTCTAAACCTGCTTTCTTCTGCAATTGTTCCCACTCGAACTAGGAAACCCTCCTTTCAAGTGTGTTTGTCAAACCCTAGGCTCTGATACTAGTTGTTAGGATTAAATAATAAAACGCGAGCAATAATTAAATGCAAAAATAAAATGCAAAAGAATAAAACAATACATGAGACACATATTTACGTGGTTTACCTAATATGGGCTACATCCAACCAAGCCTTTTTATTTCATCCAAAAAAACCCAAGGGATACAACCTACAACAGATTCGTTGTAACTTCCTCTTCATTCTATCGTCATCAATTACAATTATGCACACCGCGCATTACCATAAATTACAATCACCATACATCATCTTATTATAAAAGTGTGTTACTATTTAGGGTAAAAAAATCTGCCTAAAATTTGTCATTCGATCTGTGATCTAATAATAAATGGTCTAGATTTACATAGAGAAAAACACATATATTTTTGGCTTCGGGGGCACTACCCCCAAACCCCCATCAAGGGGGGGACGATAATACAACTAAGGGGGGCGTTGCCCCCCTACACCCCCCTTCATGAAGTGGGTCCAAGTGCGGCTAAAAACAAGACCTCCGAATTAGAGAGAGAATCAGGCTCCACAACCAACACTTTCAAGATATCAATTAACCTCTGATAAGGGAAAATATTATACACCAACTTCAAAGGATGAAAGTTGCAGTTTCAAAGATTTCTTCTTTTCAACCTAATTAACACTTAAGAGTAATAAGTTTCTAGGTTGTCTCAATCAGCCATGTACATATGGTGATAAAAGAGCTTGAGAAAGTCCTAAGCACGTATAGGACCCATGAGGGAGGGGGCCTACATTTTCGAGGATGACAAGAAGATAAGAGTTCTAATAATAAAAGTAGTGCACTGCACATAAAATGTTTAAATGCATAATAAAAAACTAGATTCCTTCTCTTTGTTTTCATTGGCCTGATTAAAAACATAACAAAAATGCAAGAGGAAAATAATATTTACTATTTGCGTCCACTGCCTTCAGCATTCATTATAAAACTGAAACTACATAGCACTACCAAGCCTGCAGGTTCATCATCCCTTAATCTAGAGATCTATTTATCTTGTGCATACCCTAGTCCATATGTTTTCAGACATGCATGTTTATAAATGGATACAAGTGGGATGTGGAGGTCGGGCATGGCATGCCAAGACAACTAAAAATAGTGTTTGACCATTTGTGTATACATATTTGCCAAGCCCTTGTCCGCAAAAAGGTTTTTAGTTAAAACTTAAAAAGTCTTTGTATTGACCACCTACTTGTACATACCTTCGAAAGCCCATGTCTATAAGAAGATTTGTTTAACAGATTCTTATTTCTCACAATAGTTACATTGAACTATTTAGTGCCACTTAGAATTTAGATGTGAATGTGAATTTTGGTGTGGACTACATAATTATTTGTCCCAACCGTTTCACTAGGGTTGCATTAACCATTTGTATAAGATAACCAAAAGTTTAAAACAAGGAGTTTGAATAATTTGTATAAGATAATTAATCTTGATAATACTCTATAAAAGAGTTCCCTTTTCAAGACAATCACCAAGAAGACGATATTCTTCAGTTGTCAAGCGCAAAATTATAGATACTAGTCCATAGTTTGGGAGAAATGAACACACGGTTCAAAATCGACCTTAAGACTGAATACATATCATAATAGAAATTACAAAAGGTGAATTTGAAGTATATTTCTCCTATCGAGAAGATATTTGGCAATGTCGCCTCTTCCATGAAGGAATTTTACCAAGGCGTGATCATTGTAACACATGCACTTGAAGAGAACAACTAATCATCATAAAAAAATCCCAAATAAGGATCATGCTTCTAAGGGATTGAGGTAGAAAAAATCAATTTTAGCCAATTTCTCAAGCTTTTGAATATGTCAGAGCTGATAGCAGTATGGATAAAATCTAACATTAATATAGAAACGATGTTTATTCTCCATCATATTTTGGTTGAAAAGGAGGCCCATGTGATTTACAACAAATATGGTGAGTTGTGTCATCATATTGAACATGTAAGAGACCATATTAACAAATTGGAATGAAACTTTAAGGCTCAATACACTCCTTTGGAATGTACTTCTCTGCTTCATTAATAATTCAGATGTAACCGAATCTGTCTGAGAAGAGAAAGAAACCAACAAGCACACAAGGATATTTATTTGTTGACATTGGGCAGAAAGAGTGCCCAAAGGGTGGGCATAGCAAATGAAGAAGGAAATTGCATATTACCTAGCTTCACTCCATCCAACTTCCAAGTACATCACGTATGATATATATGTGTTGGACATTTTGAGTAAATGAGTTGTCATTGATGTCAAGAATGAATGGTCATTAATGTCGAAAGTCAATTTCAGTGAGCAGTGCAAGGAGAAGCAGTTCCACAATCAGTGCAGAAAGGAGAGTCCGCTTCCAGTTGGTCAAAACCTGGTTTCAAGTAGTCATATGAGGTCCAAAGTGCAAAGAAGAGGCCCAAGTGAATAATATTATAATATTTCTTTATAATATTATACAGGAAAATTTAAAATTAATTATAAATAAATTAATATAATTTTATTATAAATTAATCTACTTCACTTATAAGTTATTTAAATTAATTATTAATTAATTTTAATATTAATTATATATTAATTTATGGTTATTTTAAATAACCCTAAGATGGGTTATTAAAGTCGAAATTCAAATTTCGAATTCGACCATCGAGTGCCGATGTGGGAGTCAAATATCAAAATGTGTATAAAAAGGGACTCCTCCACCTTAGCCCAAGATATAATATGCATTCGAATTAATCCTTGTGTTATGCAAGCTTGTGCAAATCGTTCTGTGCAATAAAGAGGATTTCATTTTTTTTTAAGTGCCAAGAGGAGGCAAA
The DNA here is from genome assembly GCA_028583015.1 of Wollemia nobilis. NCBI lineage: Eukaryota > Viridiplantae > Streptophyta > Pinopsida > Araucariales > Araucariaceae > Wollemia > Wollemia nobilis. The sequence goes on along the minus strand of JAQPPZ010016859.1, from coordinate 5,926,754 downwards.
GGGACTTCACCCACCAAGGAAGGTGCCTTGGTCACCAAGCGTAGGTAGAGTAGTTGGCAACCATAGCGGAAGCAAAGCGTTAGGGGCAGCGAGTGGCGGAGGTTCGAATCTACGGGAGTAATTTTGTTGTGTGAAGTTGACGACAGACAAAGGTACAAGAGAAAGGAAGCTTCCCTTCCTTCTCGTGGGCGCCTATAGCCCACGCGATGGGAACCAAAGCGCTAAGGCGCTTGGCGCTTGGGAGACAGCGGTTCGAAATCCCCCGAACCCCCTTTTGGGGTGAAGGACAAGGTATACATTTAGTTTGGCGTCGAATTTTTCGAAGGAATTAATTTAAGCCCTAAAGTTTAATTTTTGCCTAATTTATTTAGTTTATAAGGTTTTAAGGGGAGTTATAAGGTTTAGGCAAATATTATTTTGAGAGATAAATTTTTGGAGATTGATTTATTAAAATTGGAAATAATAAGGGGCATTTTGAGTGAGTAATTTTTATGTGTGATTTGATGATTGCTAATTTCAAGGAGTAATAAGGTGTATTTGAGTTTGATTATTTTTGTAATTAAGGAATATTGTGAGAGAGTGTTAGTGTGATATTTTGTCATCTAACCATTGAAATTGGCAAAGAAGAAAATTGTGATTGAGACAGGTTTTTAAGGGCACTTCTACATCAAACAAAAGGTATGGGCACATCTTCCTAGTGAATGATTGTTGAATGTTGTGAATGCTAAGTTGGAGTGAAAAGGGTTTTTCTGGAATAAAGAGTTATTGATAAAACCTTGTTTAGTGAGGACTTGTTGAGCAGATTTGAGGCAAGTCTTTGAGAAGACTTGTGAACAGATTTGTGTAAGCTTTTGTGGAAGCTTACAATACAGAGTTTGAGGACAAAGATTATTGAGCAGATTGAACAAGTTCTAGCGAGGACTTGTTGAGCAGATTGGACAAGTTCTAGAGAGGACTTGTGGACAGATCAGTGTGAGCTTTTGTGGAAGCTTACAAGGCAGATTTAAGACAAGTCTTTGAGAAGACTTGTGAGCAGAGTTGATTGATTGATTTGTTCAAACCTTGAGCTAAGGTTTGGGGCAGATCCAACATAGTTGATTTGTGATTGAGTCAAGCTTTGTGTTAAGGCTTGAGGATAGAGATTGAGGACAGATATGTGTTAGATCGAAGGACTGTGTTTAGTACAAATTTGAGGATAGATTAGTGCTAGACTGAAGGACTGTGTTTAGTGCAGATTTGAGGACAGAGTTTGGTGCAGATTTGAGGACAGGTTTGTGCCAGACCAGAGACAAAGATTGAGAAGATTTGTGCTAAACCGAAGGACTATGTTTAGTGCAAATTTGAGACAGAGCAAAGAAAAAGCTTTGGAGGTGACAGAATATAGAGGACGACAGTCTCCAGTGGATAGAGATCCATTAGCCTTAAACCATATTACCTGTGGTGACAAGAGAGAACCCAAACATGGGCCTCTTCAATTTCTATTGCCTGCAAATTTTTCATCAACTCTTGTTTTGCCAAACCTGGTTTTAGCATTTTCTAAGAGCAAAGAAACCGATCCTTGGCTCACCACAGCTCATATGCATACAAGTTGGATGGTTGTGCTACATTCAATTTGTTCTAAGGTTGCCTTCCATTTCTTTACACACAGCTACTCAAAGCACAAGTAAAACAACATATTCTCAGGGCAACAACTGTTCTGTAATCAGTCAACAGTGACTATGCACCATATGCAAGAAACTATGTTCCACAAAATACCGGGACAAGGACAGCGTGGCTGCTTCTGAGATGACGGGACAAGTTTTCACACAGCAGGACGCCTTTTTGGGATGGCAAGATGCGTCTCTGAGATGGTTCCCAAATCCCAGGATGAGTCCCCATGGAACATAAAAGCATTGCATGGCACAAATGGATGAAAGTCTATTTGCATCCAGTGTTTTTCTAGATTGCAAGCTTAAAGGCATTTTGAGCTTCGCTTGCAATATATGGTGTAAATGTCTTTTCAACAACAGTTCGAGAGAATTCGGACAATGTCACAGCTAAACTTTTGAAAAGGTGATGGAAAAATATATGCATACATGAACAAATATAGCATTTTATTGCTACAGTTCCAGATATAAAGAGGTTAAAGGATTTATAATCCCTTGAGATTAGCAATGCCATTAAGAAATTCACAACTAAATTAACTTGCATTTTATACTTTAAAATTGGCATTAGTTCATGAAAATTCTCGGTCTGGAAAAGTTTTGACACTTCAGAAAAATGTTGACGGAAATTTTAGCAGAATGATTTTTAGTTTTTAACAACTAATATTTTCCAAGACAAAGATGCGAATATATATTTCTCATAAATTTGGAATCAATGAGAGAAAAATACTTAAACCTAAAATAACAGATGATTTATGCCTGTGAAATAACCTTCAGTATTTTTGGACTAAGTACTCAAGGAAGAACAGCAGCATTAAAGCTACATAAACATGAGTTTTTACAATTGAAGCCTTCAACAGAATCCTGTGTTGGATTTAATATGTAACTGACTTAATGTTAAAATTCATGTTTATTTACTCGTGAGTTGGAGAGGTTAGGGCAATCTTCCAAGGGAGGTCCTTGGTTCGAAACTCCACCCTACCAAATGCACATTGAGTACCCAAAATTCAGTTGATAATGCTCGTGCAGTCAAGACCGGGCGTAATACTCGTGCAGTCAAGGACAGGGCACGACTCCTGGGAGATTTTGACGGTGTAAAACCCCTGATCGTGGTTTTTCAAACCAAGGCGCCCTTACAAGGGATTGTTTTGCTAAATTAAAAAAAAACATGCTTATTTCAATATCCAATAAATTGATGCCACTTCCAAGATTGCTGCGGCTTAATGAGCCCTTTCCTTGTTCATGCATTTGGAAACAGACAAGGATCCGGAGAATGAGGCAAAGTGAAACTGTTAAATCAATCTATCATGTTGGAAAATGTCATACAATTGCAGCATTGCTTCGCAAGAATCTCAAACCACGATAGCCTTTGTTTATATTTGAAAAAGGTTACCTGATACATTTCAAAGACACATTCCTGACAGTTAGATTGTGCATAATCAATCTTCAAGATGTCTCAGCAAACTGTAAGATTGTAGGAAAGCAGCTCATGGTCTCATGGGTCGTGGCCCAAATGGACACAGAAGACCTTTACGAATCACTCAATCAAGGTCCACTCCAACCCCAGAATCCAGAACCTGGAACAATTTGTCACAAACTACCACAATTACTAGAGTGATTCGGGGAATTGTACTACTCCCAGACTTGGCCTTGCATGTTTCATATAAATTTGCAGCCTCAGGACTGCATTTGACAATCTTATCAACGAACCTTTTCTCGGATGCAACAAACACAAAACGCAGAGTAGGAAGACGTTTAGCATGTTCCATTTCCCTTAGAGATTTAAAAACTTCATTGCGGGGCTTGAGCCTTTTCTCTATGCTATATTTCAGCAGGCCAGGATAAGTGGCAACAATCTTGGGTGGAAATCCAGCCGTACGAACCAAAAAATCCATGTTTTGCTGCATCTTATTCGTGGACATATGGAGCAGAGTAGGGTCCCTCTGAAAAATCTTGTCCACCTCCTCTTCAAAAAGACCAATACTCGAGATAAACTTCATTTTTTTTTCCAGGTTTTCCGACCCCTGGGAAAAAACCGCCCCAAGGGCATACACAAATGTTTTTGAGCCTTCCACAATGCCCATATTCTTCACATATTCAATTTTCGATTCCAAAAAATCTGTGCTACAGTCGGTGAGAATAGTAGGTCTCACTGTCATTAAAAGCGAAAGCAACTCACCTTGAACCCCATGTTGCTTTAACAGATCCAGATGCCTCTCCACGTCACAGGTCAGAATAGCCGCTCCCCGTTTGAGAGCCCTGCAAAAACTGTCCTTCGAACCGCATAGGTTTTCAAGATGCGAGATTTTAACGGTCAAGTTGTCTAAATTGGCGTTAAGCACTCTTGGTGCGCGGGATATGACTCGCCCCAGGTCTTGACCGATAAGGCCTAATGATTTCATCAACTCAATCTTTTCCTTCAACTGCCCATCGGCTTTTTGAGACAGAAACCGGAGAAATCTAACAATGGCACGCTTTAGCTGGGTTTTAGTGAACCCGGAATCTGTCACCAGCTGAACTACCTGCCGGAAGTTTTGAATTCGTTTGCTTCTAAACAGCGACGGCCTTTTTCTCATCACTTTAGTTAGTTCAGAGGGGAAAAGCCCGCATTCAAAAATTCTGTAATGGCATCGGTATTTTGTTGGGTTTGTGTGCGAGTGGTATACACTGAGGAAAAGACTACTGATGCTGATATTACTCTCACTGCTTGGTGAAGACTACTTGTGATTAAACCACAGCATTGTCTGGCAATTACTATCGCATATTTCAATTCCGGTATTACAGTCAGCAAATATTTTCAACTTGACGTAGGGTTAGGGCGGGTTTCGGAAATTTTCCAAGGTTGTGAAGCTAAAGGCAGTCACGGATTTCCGCACCCAAAATTTCGAGTGAATTCTGCCAGCCAACCTTCATCTAGGAATTTTATAACGTTACAAGAGTAACTAGTCCACAATATTCAATCTCGAGAAAGAAATTAAGATAATTATTACACTGCAATCTTTCTTTCAAAATGGCTTTAATGTTTGGTTAGTAAAGTGTGTAATTTAATATCGTTTAAATTAAAACCTTTAACGATTTATATTTTAGATCCTCTTTTTGGAGTTTTCTGTCGTGTATAATTTTTGTTTTGGGGAGTACGCATGCATTGCGCAATTAGGCTTCTATATATCAAAAAAAAAAAAAAAACAATAACTTTACTTAATTAAATTTAAATTTGAGATTTATTTATAAAAAGTTTTTTTTTTTTTTAAAGATAGATAAATGATGATGATTTTTAAGTCATGAAAAAAACGAAATTGTAAAGTGTGAAAAATTAAGGTTTTTTTTTTGAAAAACATTTTATTTTTTAGGAGTCATATTTTTGTGAAGAGTTATTCGATCTAACTAATTCTTGAACTAACTTGTGCAAAATTTGAATAGCTTTAAAATGAGTGGTCATATGCAAAAATCCGAGCAATATTGAGGGAGATACGACCCTATGAAATCAACCATTTGGAATAAAGGTAGTGACGATTTTTCAAGTCGCTAAAAACAAAATTGCAAAGTGCAAAAGATTATTTTAGGAGACATCTTCACGAAGAGTTATCTGATTCAGTTGATTCTTGGACTAACTTGTGCAGAATTTGAATAGCTTTAAAGGGAGTGGTCATATGCAAACATATGAGCAATATTGAGGGAGATACAACCCTGTGAAGTCAACCATTAGAAACAAGGGTAGTGACGATTTTTCAAGTCGCAAAAAACAAAATTTTAAATATTTGCCAACTAGGGTTTGAACGATAGGAAGAGCAATGAAGGGCTAGGACTTCAGCAAGGCAAGACATTCTATCTAGACAAAAAAAAATTAGCTAAGTTTTTTTTCCTTTTTTTATCTTAGAAATTGTGCATTGACCCATCTTGAGAAGGTGGGTCAATGGGTCTAATGAAATCTAAACCCCATCTCTCAAATGGCTCTAAAACCACTTGTAGAGGTATTTTAATTGTTGTTGGATTAGCCATTCATTGGTATGAGTCACAATGTCAATATGTATTTCTTTACATCTCAATGAAGTGATGGCCAATAATAACCTACACCCAAAACTTTTTTAATAGAGTGTTTTACTGAATAATGTCCAGTTGGTTCATCATGACATACACATAATATCATACACCTCATCTTAGCAAATGCATCAACGTAAAACATAATCAAGTACACATTTAAATAGTAGACCATTAATCCACTTGAATGATGAGCATTGTTTAATTAACCATCATTTTTCCTAGGAGTAAAATAAGAAGGAACATTTCTCATTGCTAGATAGTTGGCAATATCACCAAACCATGGTGATTGTATGAGATTGCAAATACTATTTTGTTAGGAAAGGAATCATTTATTGGCTCGTCCTCACCTATAATGTTTAGTCTTGACAATAAGTCAACTACTAAATTATCTTTGCTAGGTTTATTGACTATAGTGATGTCAAATTCTTGTAGTAGTAGTAACCATCATATTATTCGTCCACTAACCAATGGTTTATTCATAAGGTATTTAATTGCAACATGATCAGTATGAACAAACACTTGATACCTAGTAATGTAGTGATAAAATTTATTGATGGCATATACCACTGCTAAGAATTTCTTTTTAGTAGTAGAGTAATTTTTCTTAGTTCCTATCAAATTTTTCCTAATGTAATAAATGATGTAATGTTCTCCATTTTCTACTTAGTCTAAAGCTACCCCGATTGCAGTGTTGGATGCATCTGTTTGGATTTGAAATGAAAATTTTCAATTTGAACCTCATAATACAAGTGGAGTAGTCGATTTTTTCTTTAATGTGTCAAACACAATTTGACAGCTCTCCGTCCAATTGAATTCAGAATCTTTAGTCAATAAGATAAATATGGGACTTGCAATTGTACTAAAGTTATTGATAAGCGACAATAGAAACTAATATGACCCAAAAAACTTCTAACATATATTTGAGTTTGAGGTGAAGGCAAGTGTTTAATAATCTCCATCTTCTTAGGATCTACTTGTATTCCTTTAGAAGAGATATGGTGTCCAAGAACAACACCTTTATCTATCATCATGAAGCATTTCTCAAGATTTAGGGCCAAATTATAGGTTTCACAACGGTTTAATACTTTATCAATATTTTCTAGAGTTTCATCAAAAGTAACACCACATACTATGAAATCCTCCATGTAGATTTCAACGCAATTGTTGGTCAAGTTAGAGAAAATAGCAAAAACAGCTCGTTGGAAAGTTGTTGGAGCATTATAGAGTTCAAAAGATAAAACTCAATAACCAAAAGTTCCCCATGGGCAAGTAAAAGTTGTTTTCTCTTTATCTTTATGAGTAACCTAAATTTGATTGTATCCACTAAATCCATTAAGAAAAGAAAATTACTTTTCCTAGCGAGTGTGTCTAACATTTGATCTATGAATGGTAATGGAAAGTAGTATTTGTGTGTACCTTTATTTAATTCTTGATAATCGACACACAATCGCATCTTTTCATTCTTCTTTGGAATAACAACCAATGGAGAAACCCGTCAATTGTCAAAAATAGGGTAGATGAATCCTACTTCTAGTAATTTTTCAATTTTATCCTTAAAAATATCGCGTAGAGTAGGATTCAATATCCTTTGCAACTATCTTACAGGTTTAACATCCTTGATATAAATTTGATGAGCACATATGTTCAGATGAATCCCTATCATATCTTTATATTCCCATGCAAAAGGATTGGGATGCCAACTTAGGATATCAAACAATTTTACTTCCTAAACATTATTCAACCAAGTGTTGATATTAAAAAACTTTTCTAGTTGTATTTCAATTTGTATTATGCTAGGATGTACTGAATCAATTCCTTCAAAGCTACTAACCAATGAATTGAAAGGACAATGGTGTGGTAAAAGACAATGGAAAATTCTAGTTTCTTATCAAAAGCAATTCTTGAAGGAATTAAATTTGATAGAGGATAATGGAAAGATGAGAGGAGTTTTGAGAAATGTAGTTCGGATAAGAACTTCTTGCAAAGGCTTCAGTATGAACGTGCTAAAAGTGGTTCGAGACATTTCTAATTCTATTTTGAAAGTGATTTTTTATTTTTAAGTGATTCTATTTTGAAATTCACTTAAGTGATTTTCTATTTTTAAGTTCACTTAAGTGATTCTATATTGTAATTCACTTAAGTGATTCTATTTTGATATTCACTTAAGTGATTTTTTTGAGAGATTAGGGTTACCTTTTTCAAGGATAAAAGGAGAAGATCAAGAGTGTTTTAGATACACAAACACAGAAAAGAATGGAGGAGAACATATTATTCAAGGAAAAATACAAGCTTAGGAGGAGAAGAACAGTGATTGCTGGCTAAAAAAGCAACAAGAGAGCAGAAGTGTTATGTTGTAGCTGTAGCCTCTTTTATTTGTAATATTTCAGGTTCAAAAATATATTTAACTTTTGTTGTTCAAGTTGTTTATTTTTCCAGCCATTTGTGTGACTATTACATGTTTGAGTAAATTATTCTCAGATCTGATTTATTTTAAAATAACATAGGACAACAACTATCTAGGGCTGGAAAATTTACATGGTATAAGAGCTAGGTTATGTGATTGATATCCTCAAGGGTTTACAACAGTAGATCACTACTGGATATTAAGAAAAAAAACAACAGTTAGGGTTTCAAGTAAAAAAAACAACAGTTAAGGTTTCTTTTTTTTTTGGCTTGAAGGACTAAGCTTATTTGCAAGACTATTTTTTTGAGTCATTAATATTTCAACAGTTAGGGTTTCAAGCAAATAAAAAAAATAGCAGTTAAGGTTTCATATATTTTTTTTTTTGTTTGAAGGACTAAGCTTATTTGCAGGACTATTTTTTTTAGTCATTAATAATTCAGCAGATCTCAAATATGGCAGTAGCTAGCCTTATATTTGGAGATAGATTGGAAGGTGCCTCAAATTTTTTGCCTTGGAAAGTTAGGGTAATGTTTTTATTGGAAGATAATGATCTCTGGGATATTGTTAAGGATGATGTGACTTTGCCTATAGATCCACAGGAATTGGCAGCTCACAAAAAGAAATAAGTGAAGGCCAAGCGAGATGATCTTGGATGTAGTGAAGGATCACCTAATTCCTCACATATTCGAGAAGACTAAGGCAAAGGAGATGTTCGATGCCCTGGTTAGCCTCTACCAGAGCAAGAACATAAATAGGAAGATGATATTGCATAACAAACTCAGATCTATGGAGATGACCAGATCCGACACCGTTACTGACTACTTGATGAAGATCACACAGATTCATGATCAATTGGCAGCAGTAGGGGAGAAGGTTGAAGACATAGAGTTGGTGAACGTGGCACTTAATGGTTTCTCGGCTTCATGAGAACCATTTGTCAAAGGTCGTTGTGCTCTTGAGAACCTTCCCAAATTTGAGAAATAATGGGATGATTTCATCCAAGAGGAGACTCGGATGGAGTCAAAGGCCAGCAAGAAAGGTGGTGACGATAACCTAGCTCTTTTTGGGCAAACTAAGAAGGGCAAAGGTAAAGGACCCAACAAGGGTAAGGTAAAGAAGGAGGAGTCAACCTCACAGTCAGGGAAGGACTTGAGAAAGATAAAGTGCTTCATTTGTCATAAGCATGACCATTATGCATCATAGTATCCAAACAATAAGGGCAAAGGGAAGCAGCAACAGATGCAGGTAGTAGCCTCTGCAGAAACTCAGATGAGTGAGTTTGCTACCAAATTCAAGAAGGATTTCTCATTGGTCTCTTGTCTTTCTACCAGCACGGTTCCAAGGAATGCTTGGTATGTGGATAGTGGAGCATCTTGGCACATGACATCAACCCGACAATGTTTTACCAGTCTACAAGAGCATGACTCAGGGGTTCATGTTGAGCTTGGTGATGATACCAAATATCCAGTTGTAGGAATTGGTACCATTCCTTTTTGACTCCAGTCAGGGAAATATTTAGACTTTGATGATGTTTTGTTTGTTCCAGGTCTTAGGAAGAACTTGCTTTCAATTTCGATTATGGAGGATAAGGGTTATGTTGTGGAGTTCAAGAACCAACATGTCTTTATCAGACCAAAAGAATCTAGCCCGAAAATAGCACAAGTAATAAGGGTTAGAGAAGGCAGTTTGTACAGGTTGCAGGGTGAACCTGTTCAAGCCCTAGTTTATAGCAGTAACAACTTGTGTGATTTATGGCACAAGAGGATGGGGCACCTGCATCATAGAGTGTTGCCTATTCTGAGGGAGATAGTCACAAGTCTTCCAAAGTCCAACATTGAGCAACAGGGAGTATGCAAAGGGTGCACACTTGGCAAGCACACCAAGGTTGTTTTCCCAAACAGTGAGCATAGGTCTAAGAAGATACTAGATCTAGTACATTCAGATATTTGTGGACCGATGTCAGTAGCATCAATTTCAGGTAGTATGTACTATGTTTCCTTTATTGATGATTTCTCTCGTAAGATATGGATCTACTTTTTAAAGACCAAGGATGAAGTCTTTAGCAAGTTTCAAGAGTTCAAAGCTCTAGTTGAGAACTAGACAGAGAAGAAGATCAAGATCTTGAGATCAAAAAATGGGAGTGAATATACCTCCAAGGATTTTGATGGTTTCTACAAGTAGACAAGAATCAAGAGGGAGTTGATTGTTCCATACAACCCACAATAGAATGGGGTTGCAGAGCAAAAGAATCAATTCATCATATGGGTTGTTAGGGCCATGATTCATGACCAAGGCTTGTCGATGTTTGTTTGGGTAGAAGCATGCAACACAACAGTCTACATCCAAAACAGGTGCCCTCACAAGATCTTGAAGGACAAGACACCAGAGGAGGCATTCACTGGTGTGAAACCAGAGGTGAGTCATTCCTGCATATTTGGATGTCTAGTTTATATCCATGTTCAGGTATAGAAGAAGACCAAGTTGGAGCCCTCTAGTAGGAAGGGTTTATTTGTAGGATACAGTGAGACTTCAAAAGCTTACAGGGTTTATATTCCAGAGAAGAGGATGTTGAGTAAGGTGCAGCAACAATATTGTCATTGTTGTCAACACACTCAGATGGACAGGTTGATGTAGTGGACAGTTGTTCAGAGTATGTACAGTGATGTTCAATGCTTATGAGGATTTTTTTAATGTTTGGGTGAAGTTGTTACAAGTTGTTTGTGCAAATTTGCAAAAGTTGAAAAAATCGTCAAAAAGTTGTAAAAAAATTGCAAAAGTCATCACGGGCGCAGTTGGACAGGATGGATCAGTTTGAAACATGCCAGCATGTCAGGAAATAGTCCAGAACAGCGTTGGAGGTGTCAGCACAGTGTTTGGATTGATCGGTGACGTTTTCGGTATCTTGGCGGATGATTTGGCAAGTGGTTGTATAGGCCAAAAAAGGGCAGTTTTATCAAAAGCACTACGAGAAAATTGAGAAGAATTTGATAGCAAAATTCGAACTGGAGGTGGTCATTATCTTCAAGAACATGTGTTCCAAATTTCCACCAAAATAGAGAAACGAGGCAAATGTTACAAGTGTTGCAAGACTATCATAAAAACACTCTTTTTGAAAAAAGTGTGTCAGCAGCAGTTTTCATGGAGGTGGTACAGGCGAACCCTAAGGAGTTATGTAGCGATATTTAGACTGGATGTAATCAGCATTGTAGAGATTCTACATTTCAAATTTCATAGAAAAAAAAGTTATGAGGTGAGAGTTAGGATTGTTGCAAAAATGGTACATGTCACTTTTATGTCAACTTGTTCCACTTGTGCAAAATCCTTCAGTTGGCCGTTTCGACCTTGCAGAGTCGCCAGAGTTTCGGTTTCAGTGTTGTTACATCTTCAAGGCATCAAATAGAGAATCTTTCATTTTTGGTTTGAGGTGTCACGTGGCTCCGAAGTAAGAGAACGAGTAAGGTGTCAATTCTTTGAATGTGACGTGTTTGACGAAATGCCTTCTCAAAATAAAAAAAGGAAATTATATTGTTTTAAGAAGCTTCATTAAATAAAATCTTTTTAAAATTGAAAAGGGAAAAAGAATGAAAGTGTGTGATTTTTAAGTGACAAGGGATTTTATTGAAAAGTGAAGACTTTATTTTGTGAAGAGAGAAGTGTGGGTGGAGAAAAATAAAGAGTGAAAATCCATGATTTTTGAAGTGGTGAAAAACGTCACTTTAGTATTTTGGACATAACTTTCTCATATGATATCCATTTTGGCTAAAATTTTGAGAGGAGTTCGCAGACAAAGTGTTGCACAATACCCATAAAGCATTTAACAATTAGCAGAACGAGCTAAGAGAACAATCAATTTTTTTGTGAGAAGAGAATATTCAAATTCTAAGTAATGCAGAGAGGGATGTTATACTCGGTGAAATAGAAAGTTTTAGATTTTGAGCTTACAGACCATAGAGGTTTCTGGTTTCAGTGAAGACATTCATATATGTTATTTTATTATCAATATCAAAATCAAGTGGGTGCTTCGTAGAGGGGTTGGTGCTCTTTTCTATTAGTGTAGATTAATCAGGGGTTGGTGCTCCTTTCTGTTGGTGCAGATAAATCAGGGGTTGGTGCTCCTTCCAGTGGGTGATGGTAAATTGATTGTAAAGTTGGTGTTTTGCAAAGGCTAAATTTGGATGGGAATCCAAGCAATCATTTTTTGGGATGTAGCCAAATTAGTGAACCTCGGTACATCTTGTGTTGTGTGATGTTCTCTTGTTATACTTGCTTTATTTGGTTTTATGTTTTCATTGTTTTGGCTTTGAGTGTTGAAGATTTAAGTTTTAAAAACCTACACTGATTCACCCCCCCTCTCAGTGTCATTGTGAGACTAACAATTGGTATCAGAGCGAGGTTCCTAAACAGGCTTAACCTACTAGGGTGATCTTGAAAGTGACACAATGGCAGGTGGTGAAGGCTTCTCATCAAACCAAGCACCATTGTTTGACAAAACTAATTACGCATTCTGGAGACTCAAGATGCAGACATATCTTTGTGCTTTGGGATACGACATTTGGGATTTAATAGATAGTGGATACACAATACCCACCACTTCTCCAACCGAAGTTGCCGGTAAGAAACTGTTTGAGAATGACTCAAAAGCAAAGAATGCTATCATGTGTGGATTAGTGGACAACGAAATAGTAAATATTATGGGTTATAAAACAACAAAGAAAATATGGGATAAACTGAAGAGCATACATAAAGGAGACATTAAGATCAAGGAGGCCAAGTTACAAACACATCGAGCTCAGTTCAAAGTATTAAATATGAATGACGATGAGAATATAGAGGCATATATGCTGAGAGTTAATGAAGTCATTAATGTGATTAGAGGACTCGGCAAGGAAATCAAAGATTCTATCATCGTGAAAAAGATATTAAGATCCCTTCCCCAAAGATTTGATTCTAAAGTTTCAGCTATAGAAGAAGCTAAAGATCTAAATTCTTTTAGTATGGATGAGATACATGGTTCTTTGACTGGATATGAGATGAGAATAGAAAAATCTAAATCCACATACAGAGAAGCTGCTCTTAAAGCCCATAAAAATATGAAAGCAAAACAAGAATCTGAGGAAGAAGAGATATCGGATTAAATGGAAGCAAACTTTGTTTGAAAACTAAAAAGGGGAAAATAAAAATACAGAGGAAAGTTATTGTTTAAATGTTTCAACTGTGGAGGCGTTGGGCATTTTGCAGCTAAATGTCCACTTGATGAGAAGAACAGAAGTGATGAAGGATTGCACAAAGAAAGAAGTGACTGAAAGAAAAAAACAAATTTTAGAAAAGGCAACTTAAAGAAGAAAAGTTTCATCTCCAAGAATGTCATTTCATCAAAAGATAGCTCCAGCGAGGATTCTGAAAAGGAAACAGGTGAAGATCTTTTCATGGCACTTAAAGACGAAAAACTAGAAAAAGAATAGGAATGTGATGAAGAAAAAATTGACGCAAAAGTGAATTTGGAAGAGGAACTAATTGCAGCTCTACATGAATTGAAGATAGAAAGAAAAAAGAATAAGAAAATTTCAAGAAAGCTTGAGGATGCAAATGAAATCATAACAAATTTGAAAGTACAAATAGAAGAATCCAAAAAAATCTCCAAAGATCTCGAAGTGCAAATAACCATGAAAATAGATTATTGTAGCAAGCTAGAAGAAGAGATTGTTGGTTTAAGAATGCAGCTAGAAGAGATGAATCAGAAAATTAGTTGTTATCACAAACGTGAAGAAAGTTCTATGAAGCTGGATAAGATCATAAATAACCAAAAGACTACAAGCATCAAATTTGGTTTGGGTTTTGATGAAGGAGAATCGTCAAATGGATCAAAGGCCATAAATGAAGAATCCACAAAGAATGAAGAGAAGAAACAAGTTGATCAAGCAAAAACGAATCATGCAAAGGAAAGCAATAATGCAAGGCACAAAAGGAGAATTGACAATGATGGCTTCACCAATGTCACACATCAAAGAAGAAGAAGATTTATGGCTCCTACGACAACATGGCAAAGACCACCACCCAGGTTCAATCATCTCTTTTTTTGTTACTGTTTTAAATGCAATGGTTATGGACATAAGATCTCAGATTGCAAGTATAATGTAGGGCCAAAGAATTTTACCAATAGAAATGATTTTTCACCTTTGCTGAATTATACAGTAGAATGTTATAACTGTCATAATTTTGGGCATATTGCAATAAATTATCGAAATACATTTGCATCAAATAAATTTTAGGGAAGAAAATTTCAGCCAAATGGAATAAGACAAAATAGAAAATTTTCCGAAAAACATGCACAAGCTATTGAAAAAGAAAAGCCAAAACAAGAGCCCAAAATTGTAATCAAACCTGAGTGGAAAGAAAAAGAGCAACCTAAGGAAGAAAAGGAATCCTTGATCGTACATACGACATTTAAAGCGTAGAATAAATCCGCACCATGGATACTTGATAGTGGATGCTCTAGTCATATGACAGGTGACAAACAAAAATTTGAGAAGTTGCAACAATATGAAGGCGGTTCAATAAAATTTGGAAACAATGATGGAGCTAAGATAGTTGGCAGAGGTTCAATTAAGATTAGTGACAAAAAAATCAAGTCAAAAGAAGTATTTTTTGTGGTTGGTTTGAAGCATAACTTGTTGAGCATAAGTCAAATTTGTGATAGAGGTCATGAAGCGATCTTTAAGAAGCAAGGTTGTGAAGTCAGAAAGGCAAACAATAGGAAGTTGATAGCAACTAGATCAAGGACATCTGGCAACCTGTACATTCTCTCGAGAGACTTGGAAGGAGCTTGCTTGATTGGACAGGAAGAAGAGAATTGGTTGTGGCACAAGAGGCTCAGTCATATCAATTTTGACAATCTAGTAAAAATTGGGTCAAAGAAAGCAGTGAGAGATATTCCTACCATTGGAAAACCATCAAATAGCATTTGTGTTTCATGTCAAAATGGGAAGCAAACTAGAGTCTCATTTAAAACAAAAGAGTACTACACAAGCAAACCTTTGGAACTAGTACATACCAATTTATGTGGACCCATGAGAACGCAAAGCATAAACTGTGACAAATATTTCATGTTGTGTATAGATGGCTATTCCAGGATGACATGAGTACTATTTTTGAAGCATAAATCAGAAGCTTTTGAGATGTTCAAGGTTTTCAAAAACCAAGTTGAGAATCAAACAGGAAAAGAGATTAAATGTTTAAGGTCAGATAGAGGAGGAGAGTTCATTTCAGAGGATTTCATAGAGTATTGTGAAAGATATGGCATTAGGAGACAGTTTTCAGCAGCCAGGACACCTCAGTGAGAATGGTGTGGTAGAAAGAAAGAACAAGACAGTGCAGGAAATGGCACGAACTACGTTGACTGAGAGCAAATTAGCAGATAGATTTTGGAAAGAGGCAGTCCATACTGCGGTATACATCCAAAATAGGTGCATGTTGAGGACGCATGAAAGCAAAACTTCTTATGGGTTGTGGTTCGGTAAAAAGGTAACAACAAGATAATTTAAAATTTTTGGCAGCAAGTGTTACATCAAAAGAACTGAAGAAAACCTTGGTAAGTTTGAAGATAGAGCGGATGAAGATATTTTTCTTAGCTATTCGTCAAAAAGCAAAGCTTACAAATGCTACAACAAGAGGCTAAGGAAAATTGTGGATAATTTTGATGTTAAAGTTGATGAAGGAAGGGAACAAGTAATTAGCTATGAAGAGAACTACCCAATTTATGAAGAGGTCATTGAAGGAGATGAGGAAAAGGAAATGGAAAAGAAACCAAAAATTGACTCAGAGGATTCAAACAATGATTCAGAAGTGGAAGAAAACTAAAAACAGGAAGCTGACAGAAAGATCATCGTAGAGAGTAAATAATTGGAGACCCCATAGTGGGTGTTCAGACAAGAAGAAGATTAGTAAGTAACTACTCTTTATTATCCAACATTGAGCCCAAAAATGTTGTTGATGCAAGCAAATATGAAAGTTGGGTAAAGGCAATAAATGAAGAATTAGATCAGATCAAGAAAAACAAGACTTGGGAGTTAGTACCAAGACCCACAAATAAAAATGTAATTGGTACTAAATGGGTCTTTCGAAACAAATTGAATGAAGACGAACAGGTAGTTAGGAACAAAGCAATATTGGTATGCAAAGGCTATGCACAAGTTGAAGGTATTGACTTTGAGGAAACCTTTGCACTGTGGCCAGACTAGAGGCAATTAGAATGTTCCTGGCTTTAGCGAGTTTACAAGAATTTCAAAGTTTATCAAATGGATGTGAAATCAACATTTTTGAATGAGAAACTTGAAGAAGAGGTTTATATTGAGCAGCCAGATGGTTTATAGCTTGGTGATGATCCCAACTTGGTTTGCAAGTTGAAGAAAGCATTATATGGCTTAAAACAGGCACCCCGAGCATGGTATGCAAGGCTAGAAAATTATCTTACTCAGCAAAGGTTCAAGAAAGGTATGGTGGATAGTAATTTATATGTCAAAACAAAAAATGGTCATCATATTATTCTTGTTGTATACGTAGATGATATCATATTTGGTAGCAGCAAAGATGAGTTGTGTAAAGATTTAGCAAATAAGATGCAGAAAGAATTTGAAATGTCAATGATTGGTGAACTTTCATATTTCCTCGGATTGCAAGTTAATCAAAAGGAGAAGGGCATATTTATTTCTCAAATTAAATATGTGAAAGAGATGCTGAAAAAGTTCACAATTGGATGATTGTAAGCCAGTTAGCACTCCCATGACGACAGGTTGCAAGTTGAGCAAGGATGACAAATCTCCACATGTTGATCAAACTATGTATAGATCTATGATTGGGAGCTTATTGTACTTGACAGCTACCAAACCGAGATATTTTGCGGGCAGTATGCATGGTAGCACGATTTCAAGCTAGTCCCAAGGAGACTCATGTGACAGTAGTGAAGAGGATTCTTCGGTACCTCAAGGGTACTATGGAGTATCAGTTATGATATCTGAAAGGTAAGGACTTCACCCTTACTACGTATTCAGATGCAGATTGGGCAGGATGTATAGATGATAGGAAGAGTACCAGTGGAGGTGCATTCTATCTTGGAGACAGGTTGGTCGCGTGGCATAGTAAGAAATAGGAGTCAGTCTCCTTATCCACAACAGAGGCAAAATACATTGCAACGACAACGTGTTGTACGCAGGTGTTATGGATGAAACAAACTCTGAAGGATCTTGGCATTAATTTCAGTGAGTCGATTTCAATTAAGTGCGATAACACTAGTGCCATTAACATCTCAAAGAATCTGGTTATGCATTATTGCACAAAATATATTGTTATCCGGTATCATTTTTTGAAGGAGAAAGTTGCGGAAGGTGAGGTTAAGTTGGATTTTGTTCCAAAAATAGAGCAAGTAGCGGATATCTTCACCAAACCATTGACCAAGGAAGTCTTTGAGTACCTTCGCAAGAAATTGGGAGTGGTCACACTTCCCAAGAATTGACTAGCTATTGGGGCCACATTCTCAAGGGGAGCATTTGTGTATTTGTTTATCTTTTTGCTCATGTTTGTGATTTTTGCTAAGTGTAATAATTTTTGCCTAAGAATGTTGTGCATGGACTCAAGGGGAGTTTGCAGCAGCCCTTTGGTCTTGTTGTCAAAGGGGGAGAAGAGTTACAGGAAATTGTGCATGTGTTGCCAACAATTCCAAAGGGGGAGATTATTGAGCAAGGTGCAGCGACAGTATTGTCATTGTTGTCAAGACACTCAGATGGACAGGTTGACGTAGTGGATAGTTGTTCGGAGTATGTACAGTGATGTTCAATGCTTATAAATATTTTTTTGATGTTTGGGTGAAGTTGTTACAGGTTGTTCATGTAAATTTGCAAAAGTTGAAAAAATCATCAAGACGTCAAAAAATTGCAAAAGTCATCACGAGCGCATTTGGATAGGATGGATCAGTTTGGAACATGCCAGCATATCAGGAAACAGTCCAGAACAACGTTGGAGGTGTCAGCACAGTGTTTGGATTGATCGGTGACGTTTTCGGTATATTGGCGGATGATTTGGCAAGTGGTTGTATAGGCCGAAAAAGGGCACTTTTGTCAGAAGCACTGCGAGCAAACCGAGAATAATTTGATAGCAAAATTCGAACTAGAGGTGGTTGTTATATTCAAGAACATGTGTTCCAAATTTCCACCAAAACGGAGAAACAAGGCGAATGTTACAAGCGTTACAAGACTGTCACAAAAATGCTCTTTTTGGAAAAAGTGTTAGCAGCAGTTTTTGTGGAGGTGGTACAGGCGAACCGTAAGGAGTTATGCAGCGAGATTCGAACTAGATGTAGTTAGCATTGCAAAGATTCTACGTTTCAAATTTTAGAGAAAACAGAGTTACGAGGTGAGAGTTATGATTGTTGCAAAAACGGTACAGGTCACTTTTATGTCAATTTGTTCCACTTATGCAAAATCCTTCAGTTGGCCGTTTCGATCTTGCAGAGTTGCCAGAGTTTCAGTTTCAGTGTTGTTACATCTTCAAGGCATCAAATACAGCATCTTTCATTTTTGGTTTGAGGTGTCACGTGGCTCCGAAGTAAGAGAACAAGTAAGGTGTCAATTCTTTGCATGTGACGTGTTTGACGAAATGCCTTCTCAAAAAAAAAAAAAAAAAGTTATATTGTTTTAAGAAGCTTCATTAAATAAAATATTTTTAAAATTGAAAAGGGAAAAAGAATGCAAGTGTGTGCTTTTTAAGTGACAAGGGATTTTATTGAAAAGTGGGGACTTTATTTTGTGAAGAGAGAATTATGGGTGGAGAAAAATAAGGAGTGAAAATCCGTGATTTTTGGAGAGTGGTGAAAAACGTCACTTCAGTATTTTGAGCATAAATTTCTCATATGATATCCATTTTGGCTGAAATTTTGAGAGGAGTTCGCAGACAAAGTGTTGCACAATACCCAGAAAGCGTTTAGCAATTGGTAGAACGAGCTAATAGAACAATCATTTTTTTTTTGTGAGAAGAGAAGATTCAAATTCTAAGTAATGCAGAGACATGGATGTTATACTGGGTGAAATATAAAGTTTTAGATTTTGAGCTTACAGACCATAGATGGTTCTAGTTTCAGTGAAGACATTCATATATGTCATTTTATTATCAATATCAAAATCAAGTGGGTGCTTGGTAGAGGGGTTAGTGCTCCTTTCTGTTGGTGCAGATAAATTAGGGGTTGGTGCTCCTTTCTGTTGGTGCAGATAAATCAGGGGTTGGTGCTCCTTCCAGTGGGTGCTGGTAAATTGATTGTAAAGTTGGTGTTTTGCAAAGGCTAGATTTGGATAGGAGTCCAAACAATCATTTTCGATGATGTAGCCAAATCGGTGAACCTCGGTACATCTTGTGTTGTGTGATGTTCTCTTGTTATACTTGTTTTATTTGGTTTTATGTTTTCATTTTTTTGGCTGAGTGTTGAAGATTTAAGTTTTAAAGAGCTACATTGATTCATCCCCCCTCTCAGTGTCATTGTAAGACTAACAGAGGAAGACAATAGTGAGAAGGGATGTAAATTTTGAGGAGGACGTTGCATCCAGGAAGTCCCATGAGCCTATTCCAATGATAGAGAATGAGGAGCAAGAATCTCCGAAGGTTGAGCCAGAGTCACCAAAGACACCAGTGGTTTCCAGTTCAGAACAACAACCTTTGGGTGAGGATGTGGAGACATTAGCCCCTTCCAGTGAAGAGATCTACAGAAAACTTATTCCAAAAATAAAGCAAAAATAAACAACTTAGAAGAAATGACACCACACAATGCACATATGACACACAAGATTTACCTTGGTTCACCCGATGTGGGCTACTCCAACAAAACAAGAGCCACTCCTTGATATTATTATTCTCTTTTCTTGCCCAAAATTGCGACATTACAATAAAATATAAAGGAAACTCTTACAACCCTAAACCACTATGTGGTATTAGAATACAATGGGCACAACACCGTGGGCTAAACCACCCACACCCACCAACCACCCACCAACCATGGGAATCCCGAAAATCACTTCGAAAAAGGGGAAAAATCATTGGTTTAAACACCCCCACTTGCTGGTTCTGGGTTATTTTGGTTTGTGCTTGTTTGTTTTTGCAATGAAATGATTGGTTTTGCTTGTTTAGTTTGAGGCATTGACTTGAATTTCATTCACAATGCAATACGGAAACAAACATTTGAACAAATGATAAATTTGCAATAAGGAGATGGAAATTTATTTATTTCATTTTCTGACCTGAAAGTACAGGTCTATATTTGCACAGCAAACTGGAAATTACACAGCTGAAACGTTCATTTGCTCGTAACTAAATCATCAGAACTCTGATTCCTTCCTCGTAAAGTGCAGTTGTCTCTCCAAATGAAGCCACCCAAAATGTAACCTTCAAAAAGGTGAATCGAAGCCCAATTAATTGCTGCATGTACCCCGAGGTCGCTGCAGGCAAGATGTATGGCTAGTGAAGGATTTGACCTTGCCTTGTAAATTGCCCAAAATGATTTGATGGGATATTTCCCTGCTGTGAGCAAATGACTTGATTCCCTAAGCGCCCATATGTTGTATGGTCTGCTCTAGTATTGCATCTATCACTCCAAAATCAATCAAAATGGCACTGACCCAGATGAAGTATAGCCAAAACAATATAACCCAGATGGTCAGTCATCAACCCAGATGAATTCAAAATTTGGCAAACCCTTGTTTGCCTCTGTATAGCTCAGATAATCTCTCTGTGATGAGAAATTCAATCCCTGATCAGCTAGATATGGTCTCACACATCTAAAACTAATAATCCTGCTGAGAAATCCACTCCCAACAAGCCTTGTGATCTTCTGGTGAAAACCCTTGAAAAACTTCTCCAAAAAACATAAATTCTATCATGCACCAATGAGCCTCAAAAAGCCAATTTAAAGAGAACATCAAATTAGGGTTTGGACACCCATTTTAGGTTTCCACAAGTCATTATTTATAATATTTAATTGATGTCTCTTAATTTCATTAAAGTGGTCACCCAAGTCCTAGACAAATAACTTTATGATTTTAAGTTATAACACTTTATAACTTAAAGTTATAACTTAACATTAAAACATGTCCCCTTTCACTTTGCCTAGCAACCCTTTTCCTGTCAGCACTTGCAAATGGTAGAATTATACCCTTTGAATGTTGGGATTCTCGCCAAATTGAGTCCCTAACCAAACTGTTTAGCCTAGGGGACCCCTGTGACTAGGCTAACAGGTCTCTGCTCCGTCTACTACAAAGAAGGGGACATTGCATATCCTTGGAAAGTTCATCTAGTAAGGACTAACAAATAAGGAGTGAAAGCATGTTGTATACACTCAAATATGTGTTGTCATAGACATTTCAAAACCTTTGCCATAGTCCATTAGGATTAAATCTAAATCAAGAGAATGGGATTAACAATTAGATAATGAAAACATCGCATTTTAATATCGTAAATATTATGAGAATGGACATATGGCAAGAGATTGCAAAGTGAAAATGATAAAGAAAGAGAAGGAATATTTTGGGCATGAGACCAATTTTAATATGAAATAAGATCATATCATAATAGAAATTGGACCAAATCATGGATTTACATTCCCAAGAAAGTGGCAATAAAGCCCCTTTACATCATCAAATGATGGAGCCCATTACAATTTACTTGGATCAACCATTAGAATAAAAAAGGACATAAGGGATTGAGGAAGTATAATATGTAAGTTCAAATTTAGGAATTCAAGGTGCAAAGGAAGATGAGGAGGCGAATTTCAAAGTAGAGACAAAAGAGGTCTAAGTGAAGTTTTCTAAGGTAGTATAAAATCCTCTTCCTGTAATAAAAATAAAAGTAGTATAAGACTTTATCCCTTGCACTTTAGGGTTTTGAGAGCAACATAATAAAGAAATGTGTATGGAGGATATCTATGGAAATTTAGGGTTTTCAAAGCAACATACCAAAGTAGTTACTATGGAGGTTTGTTCTTACACTTTAGGGTTTCCAAGGCAACATCTAGGTTTCCATATCAGTATAGGGAAGTAATTACTATAGAGAATCATCCTTGCACTTTAGGGTTTCTAACACAAAATAAAGAGTTGAATTTTAAATTCTTCAAAGCATCGTAAGCCTTTAGAAGACAAGTCTCATTATGGATAGATTAATGAAGATAAAAGTGTTGATGGGAATGAATAAAGGAAAGGAAGACCCTCAAAACATGAATAAATAGAAAACGAAAGCTAAACAAATGTCAATTTGGGAAACCAATAACAAATATCCTAGGTGTTAACAAGAAGTGGGTCTAAACCCATAAATAAAAGTAAAAAGTAATGATGAAAATGGCATTGTGGAATGTTAGGGGTATGTGTAATATTGCAAAAAAATAGTTGTTAAGAAATTAACAGGTTGTTATAATCTCGAGTTTATTTTAATATAAAAATAAAATTAAGTAGTGAGAAATGTAAGGATGCATTCAAAAATATTTAGAAGATGGGGGATTGTCTGACAATTTCTTCTATAGGAGCTTCAAGAGGTATTGTGACAATAGGGGACAAACACAAATGGGATGGATACTTGCTAGAAGCAAAATTAATTGGGTTGTTGATCTATTTTGTAGGAAAAAGGAAACATCAAAGTTGGGGTTATAAATGTGTATGATCCAACTATACTAACATCTTATGAAAGATGTTGGAAGCACCTTCGAGTGTTTTTGACAATTACAATGATGATTCATAATTGTGATCTACGAATTCTTTAGAGGGGAGGAATTCAACACAATTATATCTCCTCTCCTTCAAAAAGAAAAGATGGGTACTCTTGGATGGTCTAAATCAATGCAAATTTTGTTTCATTTGCCAATTCGAATGGCCTTTGGGATGTTATTCCTTCAAGATTTCAAAATATATGGGTTAATAAACACATTGAATAAACTCATATAATAGAAAGATTTGATAGATTTCTTTCATTCAACACATGGTTGTGGATAGAGTATACAATCTTTTTGAACATTTTATTGCAAGCATGATCAAATCACAAACCCATTTGACTTTTGATTTACTCAATAATAGTCATCTAAAGTCATTTTGCTTTTAGTTTATATGACTCCAAGACCTTGATTTCTTCCATATAGTTATGGTGTATGAAGCAAATTTTGAAGGATCATTTATGTACAAGTTTGTTCAAATGATGGAATGTCTAAAGCGGTAAATAAAGGTTTGGAATGTCATATATTTTAGTAACAATTTTTTTTTTTTTTTTTTTGAATTTACATGGTGGAATTGGTAGCCGCCACAAATCCGAGCAGGCTGTCCAGCTTTTTATGGCCGCCACAGTATTCTGCGTTGTCCGCCCCAAAGGCCACCACACAGATCTTCGCGCAATCCGCCCCTATAACCACCATGCCACAATCATTTTAAACCTTTTACGCCGCTGAAAGCACCAGGAAAGGGACAAGCGTTCAGTCTGGCGAATTTTAGTAACAAATTTGAAAATCATATCCAAGACCAAAAATTTACAAGAGATAGTATAAATCCATGGAATGGACAAGGATACTTAAATGCAAGAAAAACAATTACTTTTTATCATAATGTATTGAAAAAGATTAGTCATAATACTTCTTGAAAAATAGTTGAAAGAAGGAAATAAAAATACCTTAATTTTTAATATTATAAACAAAATAAAATAAAAAATTGTTACATCAAAAATATTTCAACTCAAAATAAATAAAAAAATATTAAGAAAGAAAAAAACGCCAGAAAAATAAATATTTTAATTTTTTTTAAATGCTAGAGAAGATGAAAATACTCAAATTGGACAAAATAAAAGCTTTAAAGACTGTCAAGCTGGATTTATAGCTTTGTAAAGTTAAAATAATTAATAACATTACTAAACTAAAACCATAAGAAAAGACCTAAAACTTGCACGAATGAAAATAAAGTTTATAGTGTGGGTAGCATCCACTTACAATGGTTTTCTGCATACAATTTTTTTGCAATTTTTCTTTGTTTTTGCCTTCAAAACAAATCTTAGGTTTCAACCCTGTTACAATGATATTCAGAAATTTTTTATTTTAAAATAAATAAAAACATCACATAATTAACTTATACTTGAGCGTTCTTAATAGTTAATATCTTATATAAGTATTCCTATTTTTTTGATTTTTTTTTGCAATGTCTCCACCTGAGGTTTTGATTTTTCCTTGAAACATGTAGCATAAATTTGTTAAGACTGACTAGAATTATGTGTTTCTGCATAAGAACAAAGCATGGCCTTAATCTTTGAAATTAGAAATAATAAGGAAAAATCCTAAATCTTTTGCAACTAATTTAACGTCATTTAATCCCTTGATATTTTAGGTTGATAGCATTCCACACTAAGATGCCAATGTTGAAGTAAATGCTTTAGAATCATCCATGTACCAAATAATATTTTCCACTGAAGGGATCAATAAAAGGTGCTTCTTAGTTATAGACATTCCAGTGACATGAATTGACTCCTGTTTTATGGTCTATAGAAGAACTTTCAAGATTACTTTCCAGATTTTCTACCATGTCCTCAGACACAAAGGTAGCCCTATAATCAGCCCAAGTACTAAGACTTCCATATACATGATTTACAGTTCAAACCTTAGTAGAACAAATTTCTGAACACAATCTTGGACGTTGTATGTGATGAACTCATGCTTATTGGGATAATAAGCAACTTGGTTCTTGCATTTTGCAATATCACCTGGTAAAAAGCCCTAGTTGGTTCTTGCATTTTGCAAGTAGACATGATTCAAACAAACGGTAGCGTTGAATCGATCTGCCATATTCAAAAGTCAGTGTGAGATATTTGCAATATTGCTGGGTAAAAATCTCAAATCACAAGAGCTTTTGCTCATATCTGAAAGAAGGCTACCTCATACATCTTGAAAACGCGTTCTTCGCAATTGGATTGCGCACACTTCAAGAAACCTTGGCAAAGAAATGAGATTGAACCAAAAGAGCTGAGGGTCCCGCTGGCCTTGGCCTCAAAAGGTGCAAAATATCTGTAGGAATTTAGAGCCAACCCAACCCCCAGAAAGCAAAAATTGGAACAAATTGCATCAGACTAGCAACATTACTGAAGCCGAATTCAGGGAAGTGTGCTAAGAGCAGGCTTGCCCTTGAGTACTGCATACAACTTTGCAGCCTCAGAACTGCATTTCACTATCTTCTCCATGAATTTTTGCTCTGTCATCAAAAGCATAGTAAGTAAGCTAGGCAACTTTTCGGTATGCTCCATTGCACTTACAGATTTCAAGACTTCATATCGTGGCCTAAGCCTTTTCTCTATGCTGTACTGCAGCAATTTAGAATTCATCACAACAATCTTGGCCTGAAGTCCCCCTGTACCCACCAAGAAATCTACATTTTGCTGCATCTTATTCTTGGAAATTTTAAGCAGAGTAGGGTTTTTCTTAACGATGTCAAGGACCTCGTCTTCAAGGAGACCAATACTCGACATATACTTCATTTTATTTTCCAGATTTTCAGACGTACAGCCAATAACTGACTCAAGGGCAGACACAAATGATTTGGAGGATTCCCCAAAACCCATATTTTTTATATACTCTATTTTCAGTTTTAATGTCTTTGTACTGTAGTTCAGAATATGAGGCTTTTTTGACATTAAGAGTGAAAGTAACTCACCTTGAACCCCAACTTGGTCTAAAATGCCCAGAGACTTCATCATCCTGTCTATATTGGAGCATAGCAGCCAGGGTGCCTTGCATATGAAATCTGGCATCTCCTGGGCGGTGAGGCCTAGGGTTTTAATAAACTCGATCTTGAGCTTAATATTCGCATCGGCTTTGAAAGTGATAAACGAGGGGTTTTTAACAATGATGTGCTTGATCTGGGTTTGGCTGAATCCCAAATCCCGGCAACACTGAACGGCGCTCATGGCTGTCTGGCTGGATCTGGTCCTCAGCAAGGATGGCTTTATTTTCATGACTCTTGTCACTTCAGACTGGCGAAGCCCGCATTCGTTGAGCAAGAATTCTGTAATGGCATTTTCACTGTGTTGGGTTTCTGCGTGGGTGCTGTATAGGGACGATAAAATAAAGGATGTCAGAGTAAAAGATGAAGATACTCCTGCGAGTGTTGGGTGAAAGGTACGTAGGATGGAACGAGAAAGGTAGCGCCCAACAAACAGTGTCATTGCCATTGTATGAATGGAAAATACCAGTGAGAAGACACAAGGCGAGCCGGGGGATATATTTGGGAGAGGGATTTCAAGGCAAGGCCCTGCGATCACATTCAGCTAGGTCTAGGGTTTTTGAAAATCTGCAACAATTCTGGGGGCCGCCTCGTTAGCCTGTCACGAAGAATCGGAACAAATACGCATTTATTTTTTAAATGCTTTTATTTCTAATGATTTAAGCCGTAAAGGAAATTATAAACGAATTTTTTTTTTTTTGGTAAGTAGTGTTTGTATTTATAGCGGGTTTTAACAAGGATCCCAAAACCTGATTACATAAGAAATGGGCCTAGGGCATCAATCCCTTGAAACTGAACACCAAAACAGAAATCCCGCCTAGCGGTAACAGTAAGCATGAAACAATCCCTCTCAGCGGGAAACAAACAAATAAGAAAGAAAGTAGTTTTGGAGATCCCGCCCAGCGGGGAGTAGCCAAAAACCACCATCGAGAAGATCCCGCCCAAGTGGGAAGCAAAGAAAAATCGTTACAATAAAATCCCGCCTCGCGGGAAGCAGTCAAAACCACCACAAACAGTCTCGCCTAGCGGGAAGCAACAGGGAAATCCCGCCATCCAGGAAACCAGCAGAAAAGAAAGGATCCCGCCTCGCGGGAAAACCGACGGATTTGGCGGATCCCGCCCTGTGGAGAAACCATCCCGCCCACCGGGAAAACATTTCGTTCAGCGAGAGCCATCCTGCAGGAAGCCGACGACCAGCACAGAGAGGATCCAGCCCATCAGGAAGTGACCAGAGAGTTGCACCACAAGGAACCTGCCCCGGGAAAACAAAAGAGGATCCCAGCAGCAGGGACCAAGAATCCTGTCCAAGCACAGATCCCACCGAGGATTCACAAGAAAAAGGGGGAAGTTGTCCAAACCCTCAACCGTCACCTCCACCGCACCGAGAAACGCAGGGGACCAGATCCACACGAATAACCTGCAAAAAACCCTAGGGGGAAGCCTGAGGGAAAAAGGGAAAGGATCCCCAACCAAACAGGGATCCCTGGGAAGCACCGATCCGAAAAAAACAACCAAGGAAACCCTAGCCGACCGGGAGGGACGCGAGATAGTGGAGAAGGATCTCCCCCAAGGAGATCATCTGCAAACAACCACTCCTCGGGAGGGATGACCTGGGTTGAGCCAGGGACTGGGAAGGAACCAGGAGCCATGGGAGGGGGAGCAGGGGAGGGACCAGAGCCCTCCCCTCTCTCATAATTTTTTAATTTTCATTAACTTCCTTTCACCCCCTATAAACGAATTTTTTTTCCAAAGAGAAATTCGGGAAAAAAAAAATCATTAAACAAACTTTTTTATTTTATAAATGGTATAGCTCAATCAATTAAAATATTGATTTTGTATGCGTAAATTATCAAATTAGTTTTGTGTTATAATGTCATTATGTTCTCATAATGTAATTAAGATAGGCATGAAGTGTTCCCAAAGATAGTGGAATGGGTATGGTTTTGGCATTTGTTTTTGAGGAAATGGACCTATTTAGAAGGGGATAAGTTGAATGGTAGTGATGGAGTATTTGTCAATTGAGTGTTCTTATGCATCTAGCTAGGGTTTATAGAGACAGTCAATGGTGTTAGTGAATTTAAAAATAAATAACTAAATAAAATAAAATATTACCAAGATGAAATTAATTTTATATAGTAAATTAAAAAAACTTTTTTTTCAAAAATATTTTTATAATAAAATGGTTTTTTTTTTTTTGGTTGCTTATTTACAAAAGTGAGTGTGTTTGGAGTGAGTGCAAGCCACTAATGAGCCTCACTATTTTGTTTTTTTAGAAAACCAACAAGTGTTGTGAATGCAAGCAAGAAGCAAGTGTGAACAATGAGGTAGCGTCATTTGTTTATAATAAAATGGTTGTTTTTTGTTACTTATTTACAAAAGTGAGTGTGTACTAGAAGTGATTGTGAGCCACTAATGAGCCTTACCATTTTGGTTTTTTAGAAAACCAACAAGTTTTGTGAATGCAAGCAAGAAGCAATTGTGAGCAAGAAGTTAGCATCATTTTATTTAAAATAAAATAGTTGTTTTTTATTGTTACTTATTTACAAGAGTGAATGTGTGTTGGGAATGAGTGCAAGCCATTAATGAGCCTCATCATTTTCTTTTTTAGAAAACCAACAAGTATTGTGAATGCAAGCAAGAAGCAAGTGTGAGCAAGGAGTTCGTGTCATTTTTTTTAGATTTTTATGAAATTTAAAAATTAGAGGATTTTTATGAAGAAAATCTAGATAACATGGCAAGAAAGTGTTTTTTTGGAAGTCGCGACTAAAAGAAAGGATGTCCTAGTTGGAAGTATGAATACCTTAGTTAGATATGAGGAAAAGCGAATCTATGGTAAATGTATTGAAAATTTGCTACACCAGCAAATCTTATTGAGGAAGATGACTTTAGCCAACCGTTTGAACATAGATTGGTGTTGATTTGGTCCTCGACACTCTGTGATTCATCAATTGCCCACCTAATGGCTTACACTGTGGAATTACCAAAAATATTGTTAGAGGAAGATCTTTGTCGAAGGCCTGAAATGAATATGGAGATATTTGAACCACAAACCCACTATGGTACATGTAAATATACCCCATGGTACCTTAATGGTACAAATGTAAATATGTAATAGATTATGATTGAGTTTATAGTTTAGATGAGTGATTTATATTTCCTCTTTATTAAGTGTCCATGTGCAAGATATGCACAAGTGTCATGTAAATAAGAGTGCAAGTGTGTATTGAGAGAATGTGCACAAGTGTCATGTACATAAGTGTGCAAATATGTAATGTGAGGATGTGCACAAGTGTCTTGTATTAGGAATGCATGTAGGAGATTAAGAGTCATGTAGAAGTGTGAATGTGTCATAGAGTCAAGTATGCATGTAAGAAGAAAGTGAAGAGTCTAGTATACAAGTGGCAAGATGACAAGCCAAAGGTCATGGGAGTTGTCATATGAAGAGCAATAGTCAAGTACATGAAGAGTCACTTTCTATGTCTATATTATGGAGACAAAGCTCCATATAATGTAAGGGAAAATGGTTTGTAGTGATCACCACATAGCAAGCATTGATAATAAAGCTTGTATACAAATTTTGAGCAATTTATATTGTAAGTATTCTTCATGCATGTACATGAATGATTTTGGCCATTTACATTCATATTTGATATTATAAGTGAATGTTATTTTATTATTATATTGGCCTGTATATATATATTTGATTGTTTATATATATATAATTTCTCTTAATTATTGATAGTTTGACCTATAATATTGTGGCTTCTTTATATTAGGACTTGTGATATTTTGATACAGTAAGGCTTAAAGCCAAAGCCATGTCGACCATCTAACAATTTGTGCTATCCTTGATAGATTTTTTTATGATAACTGAATCAAACTTCATTGTTGGTTAAAGTCTAGTAACCATTTTGATGATGACTAAAACAACACCATCATTGGTTGAGGTTCAATCCAAACAACGACTAGATAAGCCCCACCCCCACATGGTCGAGCCTACAGGCCTAATTATATTCCACATCTAATTGGGCTTGTATTAGTTGTCCACATGGTTTCCATATTCTTGACATCTTCATAAGACACCATCATTGGAAAATCAAGGTTGGGAGAATCCAACAACTATGAAAGATATAAAGGGATCTTAAAGTGTTCAACATCCAAAAACTTCGTAGTTCATCGAATCGTGGTACTTGATGACTATTGTGACCACTACTCCAGGTATATCTATAGCATTTTACCAAAGGCATGGCAGGTTAAGCCCCTCCAAATTTGTACCAAGCCACTAACACGAAATAATCACATGATGTTTTCATCAAGAGGATCTCTATGGTTGGAGAGTGAGTTAAAGACCCAATGGTGCAAAAAAGTTTATAAGTAATATTGGAGCACTTCAAATCATAAATCTCTCAAACCAGCCAGTCTTGTTGATTGATGGTGGGTATTATTTTAAGAATTCCATAAGTTGATAAATGCTCCAAAAGTTTCATGGATTGTTCGATCACAATGATCGACAACCCATGTTTCATGATAGTTTTGACAAAGAGTAGAAAACTAAAGTTCTATGGGTTGTCATATCACAATGAATAATGACCCACGCTATTTCAAGACACCTTTGATGAAATTGAGTGGCACAAAGATCCATAGACCATCTAATCATAGATCGACAACCTGTGATATTTTAGAGAGCTTTGAAAAAGGACAAGGAGGAAAATTTTCAAGGACCACCCGATCATAGATCAATGACTTGTGCAGTTTCGAAAAACTTCTAACAAGAAATGAAAACTATGAGTTTTATGAACCGTTCGATTAAATATCAACAACCTACATTATTTTAATATGGCGCTAAAGGAGATTGGCAGAGAAGAGTTCAACATACTGTTCGATGATAAAAATCACCAACTCGCACTATTTTGAAGGACTATAACGAAGAATGAGAATTAAAATTTCTATGGATCGTTTGATTCCATATCAATGACCAACATGATTTCAAGACGACTCCAACAAAAGTTGGCCAAGCAAAGTCTTATGGATCATTAGATTCAATGGCTCGCGATGTTTAAAGGATGCTTCGAGGAATATTGGAAAGAAAAAAATATTTGTACCATTTGATTCCAAATCAATGACCCATACTACTCTGGAAGACTCATTAAGAAGTTGTTAAGAGAAAAACTCCACTATGGTCAATATTGAGACACGTGACAAATGCTCTGGCAATATGCAAAAGAGGTATATAGAAGAGTAATCATAGGTCCTATGCATTAAATAGGTCTAATGGATGATGCAGATTTAGGGGAAGGATTGGGACACTGAAGCTAGAAAAGTTTTACAAGTTGTCTAGACTGTCTGATTATAACATTTGTTGGTTGGCAATAATCTCCAACTTAAGCAATTCTGAGAACCTAAAGGTCTAAAGAGGCCTATCATCCAACCAATCAAAGAAGAAACAATCCACCTTGGTGGGTCCCAATTTTAAAAAAATGTGGTAACAACAATTAACCATAGCTCATTATTGACCTTCAACCTTCCATCACAAGAAACCTCCAAGGCTTTAATGTAGATGAAATCTATGCACAACCTCCTAGAAAAAACTAGTAAGACATATGAAGGTGGCAGTTGCAAAAGGCTCCAAATCCACCTACTAGCACCACTTGGGTGTAAAAGTCCAAGGACACAGGAAACATATTAAAGGCAACAATGTGGGAGCTACAATGTAACAACCTCAAGCCTAGAGCATTGATTGCAAAAGAGCTCCTGCACAGTCTTTGGGGATCCCTAGGAAGGGTGGTTGATAATAGCGATGATAGTTGCACATCCAGAGACCCAAAACCCTTTAGCATTAATGATTCTAGATTCAAAGACCTCGAGGCGATCAACAAATTGGATAAGGGTATGTTCCAACCCACAACAAAGGAGGCATTTTGAGTTTCTTGTACAATTTTGGAGGGAAAGTATCCCCAAATTTGCTTATAAAAAACATATCATTAGATATTGTAAGGCATTGGAAGTATTATTTTCATGTCTAATACCTGGCCTTGTATATATTTCCTTTTATTTTATTTTGTATATCAGACTAGACTCGAGCCGAGTCATTATGTTCTCAACATTGAGCCTCTTTTGTTATGACATACATGTATGAATTATTGTGATATATAAGTTGTGGTTTCCTGTGTATAAATTTTTGTGAATGTTATGTCGGTTCAAAACCAAGTTCAATTTCTAGTTGTTGTTAAATGATGCATGTGTTTATTCATCCTACTAATATACAAAATAATCTCTTGATCTTGGCACATCATGTCCGATAGTGTAGGATTTTTTACTTTTCTTGTCTTTTATTTTAATGTTATCTCTATTCCATTTTCCTCTAAAAAATACAATTACCTTAGGAGTAGCTAAGTAGGTGAACATTGAATATCACATCTCATAAGGAGAATATTTTAAGCTACTTGAGGATAATAAAGGTGATTTACCTGGATTAAGCTTGTGTATCGCTCCAAATTTTTCGCATCCTTACCTTCAGGCTATAGGATCCGTGCCCGGAAGGAGGAAGGGAAAAGGATGGCGCGGTACCTCGGACTGAGAGGACTTTGCGAAGGTCCCGCCTCTCAAGGGAGGTGTATTTTGATGATTTTTCGACGGATGGTGGGTTCACCAGGAAACATTTAACGGCAACTTCCACGCCTAGGTTTTGGAATGTGTTTAAATGTGTTCGTTTTTAACCTTAAGCATTCATATCCTAGGTTTGGCCAAATGAATCTAGATTAATCTATATGAAAATGCAAATTCCATGAATACAGAAAACAAATTTAAAGACAAAAAATAGAGAGATTACAGAATGCAAATGAGGAATACCTGATCCGGATGTCTGAAGAAGATTCTGATGTTGAAGTAGTATGGATCGTCTGAAATTCGACAGAATCATCTGCAATCAGACAAGATCGTCTGAGATCTGACGAATTCGTCAGAGACCTGCAAAACCGAAAATAGATGCAAAATACAAAAAGTACTACAGTGCTAACAGAGGGAAATGATATAAAATGGCAGCAATGTTATCAAACTGAAACTTAAACACGAGACAGAAATGAATCGTGCTAATTAGATGATAATTAGGATTTAATTATGCACTTAATCTAAATGGGTGAACTCCAAATGCAAAATAACATAAAACACTGAATAGACTATCTAATTTGCAGAATAAAATGACAGAGAAAAGGTTGAGAAATGCAAACTTCAGGCACTGATTGCCTTAATACGGACTGCAGTCGAGATCGTCTCGCATCAGTATGAAATCATCTCGAATTCACCAGGTTCGCCTCCGATCTGAACAGGTTCGTCGACGACGATGTGTGTTGGCTCCGGCTGAAAAACAGTGATGTACCTACAACAAAATTGATATGGAACTAGTGCAAATGAAGAATAGGGATGATTTAACGTAAATGGAGTTAACTTGCAGAGAATTTCGGCCAGGGGGTGCTAAGGGAATAGTTTAGGATTAAATAGGCTTAGGGGAGTAGTTAGGAGGTTGGAGATCATCCCAATTTGGGAGATCTCCAACGAGGGAGGGTCCCAACGGCGTAGACACGCTTCTGCCGGATTGGAGACCCGTTGGAACAAAATCCAACTTTGCAAAATTAGTTTTGCGACAAGATCGTCTAGACGTCCTAGTCCAGACGAAATCGTCAAATATGGGGCGATATCGTCTGATCGGCGACGATATCGTCAAACGGTCAAAACAACCTCTAAAAATGGCACGAAAAAGGGGGAAACAGATTTCCCGACGGTTAACGGGCGGTTTGGGAGGTTAAATTTGAATTTTAAATTATTTACTAAGGTGAATGTAATTATTGTAATTTTATTGCGCCAATTTTAGGGTGCTACATTTTGCCCCCTCTTTAGCGAATTTTCCGAAGAAAATGCGTTAAAGATGAGTTCTTCTCGATCTACGAGAAAGCAAAAATTATTCCCATTTTTAGGCGACGATTCTTGGTCGAATCGTACGACAGCTTACTATGGTGCCCCCTCCGTGTTTTTACCCAAATCGAACGTTTGAGGTAAAAACGCGAAAAAGCAAAAAATTATTTTTGAAATAAAATTAAGAAAAATAGGGTAAAACCCTAATTCATTTTTACTGTTCATTTTCTGGTTTTAGAGCTTTGAAGCAAAAAATGGTGGAGACGACACACAGATCGACAGAGGTCCGACGCGGTCTACGGGTAAGAGTCTAGACTTAACTAGGATGCTTTAATTTAATTTTACATGCTTTGTAGGTAATTTTTAGATGATTTTTGAGCATCGCGGCCGTTTTTGGGCCGTCGACGTCGTCGGGATGAAATCGTCTCAATTTCGGCAATTTTGCCCGAGGGCGAAATCGTCGAAAGGGGGACGATTTCGTCAAATTAGGGACGATTTCGAACTGCGAAATCGGAGACGATTATGCTCAAATTTGGGACGATATCGTCCAATAGTGGGCGATATCATCAATTGCACAAAATTGAATTTTTAACTTGCATTATTAATTACTTGAATTGTTTATTAATGATTGTTTATTGTTTTGTTGTTTATGTTTGCAGAGAGGATTACTAAAGAGCAGGGAGTGGAAATACGGAGGGTTGAGAGATGACTTGGCCTCTCTGACACGAGCAGAGCGAGATCAGCTGGCACGAGCCGGCTTACGACATGTGGCGAGAGATGCCACAAGTATCCACAGACATGGGGCTACTACGGCCCTAGCGGAGAGGTGGTATCCGGGGTCTTCCTATTTTTGGCTACTGACGGGGAGATGACCCCCACACTGGAGGATGTATGGAGGATTCTGAGAATCCCCATACAAGGACGGCTGATTACTCCTACGGCCAATCAGGGCCGTGCTATGGGACGACTGTGTGGTGACCCGAGCTTCGCCCTAGAGAAGGGCGAGGTTAACATCGAGGCACTGCGCCAGATGCCCGGGGCATCTAGACTCACACGGGTTCTAGCTGGAGTAGTTGGTGGACTTCTGCTGTGCCACCAGAGTGGGTGCAAGGTGCCATGGATGCTCGCAGATGTGATCTACGATATGCGGGATCACGACTACAGATTTTCTTGGGGCAGTTTTGTTCTATGCCGATTGTACAGGATCTTGTATG
Source organism: Wollemia nobilis (assembly GCA_028583015.1). Lineage (NCBI taxonomy): Eukaryota > Viridiplantae > Streptophyta > Pinopsida > Araucariales > Araucariaceae > Wollemia > Wollemia nobilis. The sequence goes on along the minus strand of JAQPPZ010016859.1, from coordinate 5,891,779 downwards.
GGGTCGTGTACAAGGGCGGTCGATGTCTGGTTATGACATCGCTACTACAGGTTTGGTGCTGGGAGCACATTGCGGTGCGAAGGCCGGTAGGGCTTCCTCTGACAGGGGTTGACGGGGAGAGGCCCCGAGTCTTCTACTGGTGGCTCCGGAGAGGGGCACAGCGATGGATCGACCTGCCGATGTCCCGGAGGCTATTAGATGACTTAGTCCCGGACCAGATCACCTGGAGGCCATGGAGGGAGCATCCAGGGTGGGCCGAGGATGAACAGGAGTTGGCTCGCATTAGGCGAGTTTGTTGGCTGAGGATGGAGAGGGGAGAGGTGGAGCTCCATAGGTACGACCGAGTTTTGAGATAGTTCGGTCTGCAGCAGGGGATCCCATCTCTGAGGGATTACGAGTTTTCTCGGACTGTTCGGGATAACACTACGGTTAGCGGGGCTCCCGACATGCAGCGGTTCTGGAGCCAGGACACGGATGATGCCCCCATCCAGCCAGTGGATGGGGATGACACAGGAGTAGCCGATGGCTATGATGCCTAGTACGCAGGCATCCGCCCTCCTTGGATGACGAGGGCACGGGGTCCGATCCATGCGGTTGTGCGTCGGATAGGGAGGCGGTGCCAGGCGGCGATGGAGGCAGCCCAGGGTCACGGCGGGAGAGAGGTGAGGAGGCCACGAGCACAGGAGCGGCCGCAAAGAGAGAGGGAGAGGAGGGAGGCGAGACCCCCATCTCCATAGAGGCCACCATCGCCTGATAAGGGCAAGGGTGTGGACACGGGAGAGAGTAGCGAGATGGCTACTCTTTGGGCGGAGAGAGATCGTCTCGCGAGCCCGGTGCAGACGCTACAGGATGAGGCTGCATGCCACCGGGCTGAGGTGTCACGGCTACGGGATGAGATTGCACGCCTCAGGGCACGGGGCGGAGGGGCGAGCTCTGGAGAGCTGACACGGGCTATCGCCTAGCTGACCTTTTACCAGACTTTATACTTCCAGCTGGTGCTAGAGGCAGATAGACTACCCCTGCCGGCCAACATCGCAGATCCGATCAGGATCGGGTCATCGAGGACCACGTCCCGATCGAGGACTAGGACTACACAGACGGCGATGGGGCCACCTCGTCCACCTCAGGGTGGGGGAGGAGATGAGGCAGAGAGCTCGAGGGGCTCTCGAGGCTAGAGGGCGGGATTGACATTGTATTATATATTTTTTTGTTTGATAGAGGATTGAGTATGCCGAGGTACAGATTGTGGCATACCAATCCAGTTTTGATGATGTACATATATTTGTGATATATATAGATGAGATATTTTTGATCATATGACTTATATTGTGTGATGCTTATGATGCTTTTAATGTTTTGATTGATTGATTTGATAATTCATGTAATTATGTCGTTGGGAATATTATAATTTGAATGTCATGCTTGTAATATTTGAAATGAAATAATCTGATGTAACAAATTGATTGTTTATGATGAAATGTGATAAAAATAAAAAATAAAAAGAGACTTCTAACAATAATTTCAAAGGACATTGTCGCTATTATAGACCATTTCATGGAGTCGTTGCTCACTCGGTCGTCAAGCTAGTCCCATTTATAGAAATATTGTTAAAAGTAAAAGAGTGCTTAAGAGACTGTCTTAAGACTTTGTTGCAATAGTGCAAATGATGATGATGATGGTGGTTTGTTTTCAGATTTTCATAAAAATATTGTGCATGAAATAATGTTTTAAAATGATTTTTGCTAGGCATAAATTCCTAAGTATGATAAATTTTTTGGATAATTCTTTAGGAATTATACCATCATTGCAAAATTGTAGGTTGACATAATGACATGAAATAATGAAAATGTGTTTGCTTTTTAAAAAGCATAATTTGTGTAACATAATGAATTAAGTCATATGGTTTTCATGATTTTTAATAAATGGGGAATAAAAATTGTTACAATGGTTTGCGCTAGGCATAGAATATGTAGGTATAGACTTATACCATCATCGCGAAAATCCAAAAAAAATAGTTTTATTGCATGGTTGATTTTTGATGAACAGAAAATATGAAAATGAGGACTTGCGCTAGGCATAAAATTCCAATTTTGGTTTTGAAACTATACCATCGTCGCGAAAGTCAACCAGATATATATGTATATGTTTTGATTGTATAGTTTGAAAGAAATTTTTGATTTTTCTATTATATAGTTGTCTTTGTGGTAAACAACTGTACTTGATTTATTCCAAACAAGTTGCAAAAATAATATTTCAAATTATTTTGAAGACAAAAGTTAGATTTATAAGGAATCCCATGTGCATATGTGAATTCATTTCCGATCTTGATTTATCATAATGATACACAAAATCTCTCAAATACAAATGTGTGTGCAATTGCATTGTTCATTTACCAGTTTTGAGCAAGATAATATGATACAAGTGATTTGAAGAAACCAAATAAGTGTTCATTAACCATGATGTAGATGCATATAACCATACTAGGCTACTATGTAGGTCGGATTATCAAGAGCTAGCTAATCCATAAGCAGACATAGGTCTATACAAAAGAAGGTCGCTAATGTGACAGACATATCACCATGCTAGGAGTTACCCAAGGCCAAGCGGGTTGGGCACAAACCACTTGTTATGGGGCTTACCTCACAGTTTTCGAATAATTGAGAATTCCAGGGATTCAAGCTCATCAACCCTTCTTTTCTTTTCAAAGGGGTAGGGAAAGGGATTTTATTGCTTTTGCTTTCTTTTTCTTTTTGTATTTTTTTGCTTGATTTTTGAGATAGTGCTTGAAATATTGCTGTAATGATAAAAGAACATTTTTTTTTTCTTGAGCTTTTCTTTTCTTTTTCTTTGCTAGGGATACTTGCTCGGATTAGGTCTGTAGAGCAAGGGATTTTTATTCGGGTAGGGGTGAGCTTGTCCTTTTGCCAATTCTCAAAGATTCTAGACCATGTGCATGATAGGATAGCAGGGGAAACTTTTCGCTCAAGAAATCACTTCTACTATGTAGCAAAACATGGAAATTACAAATATAATCATTTTATTGTGAAAAGATGTGCTTGGTTTAAGTAAATAACAAGATCAATTCTCTATGCTCAAACTTTATTTAATTGAATTTTGTGGACTTTGATATAAGAGAGATTAGTAATCATGCCAGATAAAATCAAGATATTTATTTGTTGTGAGTGTGCAAGTGAGGGATGCCAAATAAATGCTAATTTATCCAAAAATAAGTTGAAACATATAACTGCAATAATTGTAAGAAAATATATATATAAATGATTTTTGAGAAAGTTTTGAGAATGTTGACTCTCTCTTTCTTCTTTATATTGTTTTGGTTTCGAAAGAGTCAAGCATATTGCTGTTTTTTTAGAGTTTTATCATTAATTTATTTTTTTTGGTTTTATTTTTGTTTTTGAGCAAAAATTTAACAAGTGGCATAAATAAATGCAACAAATAGTTTTGAAGATTTTTGGAGATTTATGAATGTTTTTGGTGTTTTTGAATAAATTGAAAGAAATACAAGATAGTAATTTTGAACAAATATATACATGGATGAAATGACCAAATTTATGCATAGTAACGTTTAAGATGCAAAATATTCATGGGTTCTTTAAGTTCTTTACCATCTAAGGTAGATAATTTATATGCTCTTGATTCAAATTTAGCAGTAATAATGTATGGTCCAAGCCAATTGGGCTCAAATTTACCTTTAAGTTCCTTAGTTGCATTTGTATTTTTTTGATTTTCTTTTAAAACAAGGTCGCCGATCTCAAAGGATCGATGACGAACTTTTTTAGCATATGATCTTTTAAGCTTGTTTTGGTAAGCACGGAGATGCTCCAAAGCATTGATGCATTTTTCATCTAGGAGTTCCAGTGATCGAGTCTGCACGACACGATATTCATCTCCTACTTTGGTATCTTGAAGTAGCAGAGCCAAAGAAGGAACTTCCAATTCAAATGGAAAAAACTGCTTCAGCACCATATACCAAAACAAATGGTGAAGTTCCAGTGGGGGTTCGAACACTAGTTCGATAGGCCCACAAGGCTGGATATAATTGAATGTGCCAATCACGGCCAGTTTTATTGACTAATATTTTGAGAATTTTGATTAAGGTTTTGTTAGATGCTTACGCTTGACCATTACCCTGAGGATAATAGGGAGTGGACCAGCGATGTTGAATCTTATATTTTTGACATAATTTTTTAACATCTTTATTTTTGAAGCAAGTTCCATTGTCAGAGATGAGATTGGCAGGAATTCCGAACCTGCAAATGATTTGATTAAAAATAAATTTAGAAACTTGTGTGCCAGTGCAGGAAGCTAAAGGCATAGCTTCGACCCACTTCGTGAAATACTCGATGGCGGTTATGATGAACTTGTGTCCATCAGATGACACAGGATTGATTTTGCCAATAATATCCAAGCCCCATTTAGAAAAGGGCCATGGAGATGAAATAGCCTGCAGCTCTTGTGCAGGCGCATGGACAAGGTCAGCATGTTTTTGACACTTGTCGCAATGGCGCACATACTCATGTGCATCCGTTTCCATGGTAGGCCAAAAGTATCCTATTCGAAGGAGCTTTTTAGCAATAACACTACCACTAAAGTGTCCTCCACAAGATCCATCGTGGGCTTCACTCAAGGCTGATTTAGACTCTTCTAAGTTTAAACATCTTAATAGGATACCTTCAAAAGATCTCCTATATAAAGTATTGCCAATTATTACAAATCGACTTGCTCGTCGACGTAATAACCGATGCTGGTTTCTATTAGAATTGGCAGGGAAAGTCCCATTTTGGAGAAAATCAAATATGTCTGTATACCAAGGTTCAGGAGTAGTTTCATTGATTAGAAACACATCCAAAGGCTCTAAGCATGACTTATTTGAAGTGGGTTCCTGGAGTCGATGAATAATGATAGTGGCATATTCGTCGTCTAACTCCAAGGGCAGGAGAGATGCAGCTGCGGCCATAGCATCAGCTGCACGGTTGCTAGTTCGAGGAATAGCTTCCAAGGTAACTTGATCAAATAAAGACATTAATTGTAAAACATAGGCCTTATATGGGCATAGTTTATCATCTCGAGTTTGATAAACTTCATTAATTTGGTTTATAACCAGTTGAGAATCACCAAAAACTAAAAGGTGTTTAATTTTTAGTGCTAGGGCAGCTCGTAATCCAAGGATTAGAGCTTCATACTCAACAGTATTGTTGGTGCAAGCAAAGGTCAATTTGAAGGACAGAGGAATAAGATGTTTTTGCGGAGATATTAAAATAATACCCGCACCGACCCCACTCATGCATCGGGCTCCATCAAAGTATAAGGACCATTGTTCGGTATGGTCCGCCTCTAATTGAAGGCATTCATCTGGAAACTCGATGATGAGGGGATGGGTAGACTCTAAGGGTGCAGCAACTAATTGATCTGCTATGATTTGACCCTTAACAGACTTATGTCCTATGAATGTGAGATCAAACTCGCTTAGAGCAAGAACCCACTTGGTCGTGCGACCCGATAAATAAGGTCGACTCATGAGATACCTCAAGGGATCATATTTAGCAATGACATAAGTTTTTTGACTAAGCATATAATGTCGTAATTTTTGCGTAGCAAACACGACTGCTAGACATAGTTTTTCTAACGCTGTATAGCGGGTTTCATAACTGATGAAGGTTCGGCTAATATAATAATTAGCACGTTCTCGCTTTTCATCATCAAGTTGAGCTAACATAGCCCCTAAGGCAGAATCTGAAGCAAAAATATATAGGAGAAATGGGCGATCGGATTTAGGTGGTGAAAGCACAGGTGGATTAAGGAGGTATTGTTTGAGAAGTTCAAAAGCTTCTCTACATTCTGTGTCCCAATTAAAAGGGACATCCTTCTTAAGGAGTTTAAGAAAGGGACCGGTTTTATCCGCCAGCTTATCGATGAAGCGACGGATGGCTTGAAGTTTACCTTGTAAACTTCGTAACTCGAATATATTAGTAGGTGCGGGCATATCGGTGATGGCCGCAATCTTGAGAGGGTCGATTTCAATACCACGTAAAGAAACTAAAACCCCTAATAGTTTGCCGGATTTAACTCCGAATATGCATTTTGCTAGATTTAATCGAATGAGATATTCTCGTAATCGATTAAAGACTTTCCTCAAATCATCTAAATGATTATTTTCAATAATAGAGCGAGCTATAATATCATCCACATAATCATGTAGGATATCATGCATCATATCATGAAAAATGTAGGTCATAGCTCGTTGATAAGTTGCATCGGCGTTCTTTAAGCCAAATGGCATCACTTTCCAGCAAAAGGTACCCCAGGGGGTAATAAAGGCTATTTTAGCCTGGTCTTCAGGAGCTATCTGAATTTGATTATAACCGGAGAATCCATCCATTAAGGACATCATCCCACTTTCGGCAGTGAAGTCAATGATTTGATCCATGTTTGGAAGAGGAAAGTCATCTTTAGGGCATGCGGCGTTAATATCTCTAAAATCTGTGCAAACCCTAACTTTGGTAGCTTCTTTCTTGGTGACTGGAACTACGTTTGAGATCCATTCAGCATAATCAATAGCTTGTATAAAGATAACATTCAGGAGTTTTTCTAACTCCCCTTTGACTAGCAGAGCCACTTTGGGATGCATTTTTCTAAGTTTTTGTTTAACAGGTTTAGCATCCGGATGGACCACTAGATGATGCATGACTACATAAGGGTCTAGACCTGGCATATCTTCATATGTCCAAGCGAAGACATCTTCATACTCTTTAAGGAATGCAATGTATTGTTCTTGTTTTTCTTGACTTAATTCTGATCCAATATTGATTATGTGAGGATTGTCCTCAGTTCCAATGTTAATTTTAATGACATTTTCTACCTCCATGTGTAGATCTCTTTCAAAATTAGGTGGGGCGGGTGAAACGCCCAATTCTTGTAATTCTTGTAAAGTTAATTTAGATAATTCATCTTGAGGATTAGTGGCCTCAAGTTGGGCTATAGTTGGTATAGAACCATCAAAATAAAATCCATTGTGCAACATCTCTTCAACAGAGACATCATGGAAGATATCTCCTTCCAATTCTTCATCGAGGTCGGCAATCATTTCAGGGTATGCTATGGATAGCATGTTGCATGAAAACGACTGATTTTTAAGAGGCAAATCAACATGCCTATCCAAATAATCTTGATAGCATATGAGATGATCATCATCCTCAAAAGGAAAGGGTTGACCCTTACTAGGAAATAGGCCCACACCACAATGGGCAGGCCACGGTTCTACCTCGAAAGGTTCTTTCATGCCATTTTGGAAAGGTCCCAAGCCTTTCCCTTCATATCCCATTTTAAGCATCATGGGTTTAGCTTTAATATAATCATTGGTAAAATAACACCGAGCATATCCCTCATGATGAGTTTTGATATTCCGAGGGATTCTTCCCCAGTCATATCCTTTATAAATGAAGGCACAACTCCCGACTTGGTAAGTACTTCCCATAGGTTGTGGGAGGCCCAAAGTACGAGGAGATGGCGGCAAGTTATTTAAAAGGTTTGAATCTCGCATGAAAGCATTCGTTTTTTTTGATATTAAGGTTGTAGATAAATCTGGTAAGAGTTCATCAGAAAGGGCATAAGATGTAGAAGGCTTATTACCTATGTCTTGAGATGTGGAAGGTATGATAGATGTGTCTATAGGTTTTGAATTTATAGGGATAGAACTTGAAGGATTGGTTGTAGATTTAAGATCTTTTTGAGGTTCTAAAATGATTTGTTTAGAGGGTTGTTGGTCTATATAGGAGGATGAAATTAATGGAGGGGAAATAGGTGAAGTTATGGGTTTATGTTTCATAGTTTTAGATGAAAAATAAGAACTAGGATGTGTGGATGACAGAGCAGGGCAAAATTGCACTCCAACGGGTTCTGCCAAAGCACACATATCAAAAGGTCTAGGGTCACCATGAATGGTGACCAACTGATTTTTAAACTCGAATTTAACACATTGGTGTAAAGTTGATGGGACCGCTCGCATGGCATTGATCCAAGGGCGACCCAAAAGTATATTGTACGATGTTGGGCAATGTACAATAAACACGGTTGTTTCTAGGGTTCTAGGGCCAACTTGCAATGGGAGGGTAATAACTCCACACGTTTCTTGTGTTTCGTCATTAAAAGCTTTGATAATCATATCAGTTTTCTTCATTTCATCACTTCTAAAGCCAAATCATTGGTAGAAGTCAAAAGTGCAAATGTTTAGAGATGAGCCATTATCAATCAAAACTCTTTTGACGGCTACATCTCCAATTAGAGCAGTAATGTATAAGGGATTATCCTTATGTAAAGCTGTGTTGTGGGATATCTTTATCCCGGAAGTCAATACAATCAATCTCTCGAGTGATGATAGTATTGGCCATAGCTTCAGGTTGAATGTTTTGAGGTACCATCATTTGGCTCAATGTAAGCATCAACTCATCCCTATGGGTGGGAGAGGATCTTAATAAATCTAAGAGGGAAATTCTGGCCGTAGTATTAGACAATTGCTCATTAATGTTGTAAGGGGGTTTAGGTTGAACAGTAGGAGCATGATTCCCTTTATTGGGATTTTTCAGAATGAATGGAGCCGATCCATCGTTCTGGTTTGGTTCTTGTTGGGAATTTTGAGCTTGTTGTCGGGTGACGACTCCAATGGTACCTACAATGTTATAGTGAAGACGTTGAACTGGTCTCGGTTGAGCATTAATGGCTTGTTCATTAGAAAGGAATATATTAGAAGAAGGTCGAGTAGTGACTCTTCTAGGAAATGGTTCTTCTGGGACCATAGCATCCGTGATGGGTTGAATAGGATCTGATTCATTTTCAGAACTATTCGATTGATTTGAAGTAATGTCTACTTCACTTTCACTATCTGATTCTATATCACTAGAATAAGAAGTTTGAAAATTATGTAAGGGCCTGGTCGTAACCAGGGGATAAGGTTGTGTCAAATATTTGAGGATCCTGAACAGGTAATTGTCCGCTAATGGTTCCTACATATCGGGTAGGAGGGGGAACATTATGATGTTCGATTTGATTGGCTACCTCTTTACCATGTCTTGGTAAAGGGTGTTGAAATATGTCTAGAGTTTGATTGGCATTTTGATTTTGAGTTTGGGGAACGGTCTTTTGAGTATTATTAGGAGGGTTTTGTTTAGGTTGGAAGGCTTGCACTTCCATTTCATTATTGTCAATCAAATCTTGTATTTTATGTTTCAACCTTTTACAAGCGTTGGTGGAATGTCCAGGTCCTCTATGGAAATCACGAGTGCAAGTCGGCTCTGTATCCGGGTATAGTTGGATCGGGTTCCCGGATAGTGGTAATTGGATCAAACCTCTTTCGAGTAATTGAGGTAAAATAGTTGATAAGGGTTGGTTTAATCTAGTGAATTCTCGAGGAGGCTTGTCAGGAGGTTTCAATATGAATTTTTCTGTTGTCTTCGTTGCATTGACATTAGCAACATTTCTGCTGTCAGTGACTCCGTCACCAACAACTTGTTTGTTTTTATATTGATTTCTGGATGTTTTCTCATCATCCTTCTTCCTAAGTTGGCCTCTCCTAATGAGGGCATCTTCTACTCTTCGAGCTAAATCTATAGCTTGATCGAAGGTAGTTAAGGTAGCAATCGATAGCTCATAAGATATTTGTTCTTGTAAATTGTTGATGAAAATGTCCAACATTTCCCTATAAGGCAACACAAAGTGCAGTTTTCCTATCAATTGCCTCCATCTAGCTAAGAAATCGGCAAAGCATTCATCCTTGTCTTGTTTTAAATTGTATAGGTCTTTAATAGTTACATGCCTCTCGATGTAGGCACTAAATTGATGGACAAATGATTCCGTTGTTTCTTCGAAGTTTCTCAAAGAATGAGTGGGCAATTGATAGTACCACTCTAATGCCATTCCACCTAAACTTTTGGGGAACATTTTTAGTAATAGCAAGTCGTCATGCGATATGTCATGACATGCTATCCTAAACATGCGAAGATGCTCTATGGGATCTTCGGTTCCTTTATATATAGGCAGGACGGGCATGGGAAAATGCTTAGGGTATGGTTGAGCTACAACTATGGGGTCCAAAGGTTGACTACAGATCTCTCGATAATTATACGAGGGACGGTAGGGATCTATCTGGTCCATACGTGAAGCTAATTGTTTCACCATGGCTTCCAGATTACTAGTTTGCCCCCCATATTGGTTTGGTAGGGCATTGACATGGGTGTTATGGGCATATGATGGAGGAACATGCAGATTAGATGCCATGTTACTGTTGTGTAAAGTATTGGTAGGAAAAGTATTATGGAGGAATTTTGAAGTTGGATTATGTTGTATTCCGGATTGTTGAAAGTTTGTATTTGGCTTTGTTTTAGGTTTTTGTTTACTTGAAGCATATTGCTCAATAGTTTGGTGGAATAAAGTAGTGAAGGAAGGTTTCTTTTGTGTGGGAGTGATTTTAGGTTGAATAACAGGTTCCTTAGGAGGTTGGGTAACTTGTTGTTTTGACATGTTTTGAGCCATAGTGACCATATCCGTATTGGATGGCCCAGCCTTGTCACTTTCTTGATCAATGAAAGACAAGGGATTAGTGCGCATATTGCACATATATTCCATGGCTGCTTGAGTGTTACTGATTTGCCCTTTATCAAGACGAATTGCCACATTAAGGTCATCAATGTTATCCATGAGAAATTTCTTGAAATGCTCTGCATTGTCAAAGGCAATAGTTCCATTTGGAGCTACTCTAGGGGATGAGGATCCATCCTCTTTAACACTTCCTTCTTGTTCCTTATCTTCACCTAAGTCTTCGTCTGATTGACCTAGAGTTTCTCCTTCCGGATTTGTATCTCCAAGAAGGACATTTGGGTCTTTAGTTGTATCTTGTAACCAATCTTCTCCTTCTCCTAAAGTTTCTTTACCATTCCTAAGTTTAGGCATGGTGCTAAGTTTTGATTTCAGCAAATATATATATATATATATATATATATATATGCAACAAATTAAGAGGTATATGTTTATTATATACCTACTACAATATTTGAAAATGAAATGTTTAAGTTTTTGCTATTTTTTTAGTTTTTAGTTTTTTTGAAATAATATAATAAAGACAACAAATAACACAATAAATGCAAGAAATAATACTGAAGTAATAATCTAGTTTTCTATAAACAATTTATGAATATCATTAATAGGTTCGAGTTGTTCAGGAGTCATGAAGTGTTCTTCTTCAAATTGAAAGTTTTCTTTTAAAAATTTGATGAAAAGAGCTATAGTGATATTGTCTATTTCAGATCTTTGGTTGATAAAAGTAAAGCTCATGGCAATACTCTCGATATAGCACAGCTCGCGGAACTCTATTCCATATTTCCCTATCTGTAAGAACAACCTCTTGGTCTTCTACACAACCTAGGAACTGGTGCACAATGGCTGCGTTCTCGAGGTATTCCTCGAAGGTGAACAATTCTGAAGATACTAAAGCTCTCCTATAAGCTAACCATCTATGGCAGGCTCTCCGAAGTTCATGATAAAAAACTAGTTGGTGAGGATCCAGGATTCTATCTAGGACTAGCCTCTTGATTTGCTTAAGTTGTGTGGACCTAGATGAGATGAGACTAAGTCTTCTATCAAGTTCGTTCCACAGGAATTGATTTCTACTTGTTTCAGGCACACTAAGGACAGAATTGACTTCTATGGCTGCCAATTGGTTTTCTACGTTTATAGTAACTGCTAACCTTTTCTTAGGAGCTACCATCTAAACATGATTTCAAACTTAAAGGATTTAAAATGCATCTATGTTTTAGTTGTTCTATATTTTTTTTGTTTTGTTTTTGTTTTTCAAAAGGTTATGATGCATTCACGTCGGGTTCACCAAAATGTATCGCTCCAAATTTTTCGCATCCTTACCTTCAGGCTATAGGATCCGTGCCCGGAAGGAGGATGGGAAAAGGATGGTGCGGTACCTCGGACTGAGAGGACTTTGCGAAGGTCCCGCCTCTCAAGGGAGGTGTATTTTGATGATTTTTTGACGGATGGTGGGTTCACCAGGAAACATTTAACGACAGCTTCCACGCCTAGGTTTTGGAATGTGTTTAAATGTGTTCGTTTTTAACCTTAAGCATTCATATCCTAGGTTTGGCCAAATGAATCTAGATTAATCTATATGAAAATGCAAATTCCATGAATACAGAAAACAAATTTAAAGACAAAAAATAGAGAGATTACGAGAATGCAAATGAGGAATACCTGATCCGGATGTCTGAAGAAGATTCTGATGTTGAAGCGAGTCTGGATCGTCTGAAATTCGACAGAATCGTCTACAATCAAACAAGATCGTCTGAGATCTGACGAATTTGTCAGACGAATTCATCAGAGACCTGCAAAACCGAAAATAGATGCAAAATACAAAAAGTACTACAGTGCTAACAGAGGGAAATGATATAAAATGGCAGCAATGTTATCAAACTGAAACTTAAACACAGAGAAAGAAATGAATCGTGCTAATTAGATGATAATTAGGATTTAATTATGCACTTAATCTAAATGGGTGAACTCCAAATGCAAAATAACATAAAACACTGAATAGACTATCTAATTTGCAGAATAAAATGACAGAGAAAAGGTTGAGAAATGCAAACTTCGAGCATCGATTGCCTTAATACGGATTGCGATCGAGATCGTCTCGCATCAGTACGAAATCGTCTCGAATTCACCAGGTTCGCCTCCGATCTGAACAGGTTCGTCGGCGACGATGTGTGCTGGCTCCGGCTGAAAAACAGTGATGTACCTGCAACAAAATTGATATGGAACTAGTGCAAATGAAGAATAGGGATGATTTAACGTAAATGGAGTTAACTTGCAGAGAATTTCGGCCAGGGGGGTGCTAAGGGAATAGTTTAGGATTAAATAGGCTTAGGGGAGTAGTTAGGAGGTTGGAGATCATCCCAATTTGGGAGATCTCCAACGGGGGAGGAGTCCCAACGGCGCGAGACACGCTTACGCCCGGATTGGAGACCCGTTGGAACAAAATCCAACTTTGCAAAATCCGTTTTGCGACAAGATCGTCCGGACGTCCTAGTCCGGACGAAATCGTCAAATCTGGGGCGATATCGTCTGATCGGCGACGATATCGTCAAACGGTCAAAACAACCTCTAAAAATGGCACGAAAAAGGGGGAAACGGATTTCCCGACGGTTAACGGGCGGTTTGGGAGGTTAAATTTGAATTTTAAATTATTTACTAAGGTGAATGTAATTATTGTAATTTTACTGCGCCAATTTTAGGGTGCTACAGCTTGACCTTCTTCACCTCATTTGCTTTAAAATTCATCTCCCCATATTCCTTTGTATTAAAATTCGCCTTCCCTTCTTCCTTCGCACCTTTAGCTCCTATATTTGAACTTGCACATTGTACTTCCTAATCCCCCATATAATTTTTTCTTCTAATGACTAATTAACTATAATGGCCTTTGCCATCTGATGATGTAGAGGGATTTTTCTAGCCAGTTTCTTAGGAGTGGAAAATCCTTGAATTGACCTAGCTTCTCCTATGATATGGTCTCCTTGTTTCAAATTGAAGCTACCCTCATGCCCAAAAAGTTTCATCTCTTCCTTCATTTTCACTTTACAATATCTTGCCATGTGCCTAGTTTCATGACATTTGCGACATCAAAATGCAATGTTTTCATAATCCACTTACTGATCTCATTCTCTTGATTCAGATTTAATCCTAATTGACTGTAGTAAATGTTTAGAAATATCCATGGCAACACATATTGAAGTGTATACAACATGCCTTCTCTCCTTAATAGTTGGTCCCTCTTGGATGAATTCATCTAGAGTATTACCAATATTCTAAACCTCCTTATTGATGAGTTGATAAGTAAGTCCAAAAAGCCTAATCCATATCAAAAGCTTTTTAATAGTTTATGTGTCAACAAAAAAATTCTCACTCCAAGGTCTTAAATATAATGCATCTTTGCCCCTAAACCATGGGCCTCCATCCATTATTTTATCCCTTATTTCTGAACTAGTTTTGAAGAAACGTCATGGAGTAATTTGAATTCAATCCCCACTTCCACTTAATCTAATTTTGAATCTCAGACAGACCTGGCCAATATCCATGAAACTTACAAATTAACCCTATGGTTTTAAGAATCATTAGATTATGCTCAATCATCTCATCCTTGATAATCACTTATGGTGTAGAATTTTCTACCTAGACTGGGTTTGTCATAGATTCTCTCTTCCTCTTATTGTTAGCTAGGGCATCCAAACTTCCAACTTGGCCATTCATACTTTTAGTAAGGACTTCCACAAATGACTTTCTTTCCATGTTACCTAGATTTTTTTCAAATGAATCCTTTAAATTCTCGTAAGATCCGGAACAAGAAGTGATACTTGTTACTTGATCACACTTTGCTTTCTAGTTTCTACTTTCCTACTCACACTTCCCCTTCACTCCAATCTTGCGCTCGCACTCGCTTTTGGCTGCACTCACTCCTGAGTTGCACTTACACTCTTGTTTCTAGCTACACTCACTCCCGACTTGTACTTGCACTCTTGTTTTTGACTGCACCCACTCTCGGCTCGTGCTCGCACTCGTTCCTAGCTACACTCACTCCTAGCTCATGCTCACACTCGCTCCCAGCTGCACTCACTCCCGGTATACCTAGCTTGCACTTGCACTCTTGTTTTTTACTATAGTCACTCCCGGCTCATGCTCGCACTTGCTCCCGACTTGTGTTCGCACTCGCTCCCTGTTACATTCACTCCCGACTTGCACTCACACTCTTGTTTCTAGCTACGCTCACTCCTCACACTCGCTTGTGTCTTGTGCTCCCACTCACTTCACTCTAGACTTGCACTCACACTCTTGCTTCTGGCTACACTCATGTCACAACCCAATTTCTGTCACTTAAAATACACTAAAATGTTTTTATCTAAAAGCATCATTACTTTGCTTTACCCAATCATATTTGTTAGCTCAAGAATATTTAAATCACACTTCAAGAATATTCACCCCTACAGCTGGTGTCTTAAGTGCTCGAGACTGGCCACATCCCGCAAGTCGCCATGTAGGATTTTGACTCCTTCCTCGAGTCAATATGAAATTTGGCAAAGGGTTGTTCTTTCAGGGCCCATAACACTTGAAAGGGGAACGCTATCTCCCTTGTCCAAGGTTGTAAGTTTCGCAAACTTTAGAGTCCTCGACTCAATTGCTTGGAACCAGCGTCAATATGCCAGTGCTAGCCCTTGACCCTCTGCTAAGGTTTGGCTAGAGTCCACCATCGCATGGTTTAAGGACTAGATATCCAAGACCTATCTCAGGTTGATGGTAATGTTGCCCATAACCATCTACCGTTGGATCTTCCAACAACATGAGTAGCTCTCTAAACATGCTTCTTGTTGGCACCTCCCCAACCTGAGCGGAATGTTGAATACCCTCACTTCCCTGGAGTGACATCCCATACCGTCACTCTTTACACTCGATAGCTCGGACCCCGTCCTTGAGTATTTGGAGTACAATGGTACAGTCACACCTAAGTCACCGCGTGACTTAGTGTGGTTGGGTAGATTAAGTCCCTACTCGGCTTAATCTAAGTAGGAGCAAAGTAAATTACAATATGTTCTATTTAAGTTCTCAAAATCCTTATAAAGTGTTTAAGTTTTGAGGTAATAGGCCTTTTTTAAAATATACAAGTTAATTATTGATAGAAAACAATGATACAACTTAATTTTTTATTTAAAGCAATATTATAAAAGAATTCCAAGGTCTTTACCTGATATGACATACATATTCTTTTCAAGAGTTTTTCCATCTTTAATAATAATAGAACATCCACTTTTGTAACATATTTTATCCCAAGGTATATTAAAAACTAAGAATAAACTTTATCCCAAAACCCCTATTTTTCTCATGGTCACAAGTACAGATAGTATTCTACTTTTAAACATAACTTTAGAAGATACATAGCAAATATCGTTAGTTTTCCAAGGTAAACTTTCATCACACATTGAAAAATCTCATGCCACCAATATACTAATCTTTTTCCAAATAAGACATTGATAGCTATCTACCTTGTATTTTTTTAAAATATAAAAACATTAAACTACTCTTCAAATAATTCAATGAACTACCATCCTGCATTTTCGAATAGGTGCATCCAATTATGCTATACTTTATTGTATAAATCTCTTCAAAAATGTAAACTATAATACACTATGATGTTTATAGTGACATCTTGTCAGGCTCCTAACACCCTACGAATATCAATTAAATTCAAAGGCGTCAACTACTTCTCAATATTTAAACTCTCAGCCGAAGACACTATTCTATCTTGGGTTTGGTTGTATACATTGGGTATATAAAACCAGAGGTTTCTACCTTGTTATTTACATTTTCCAAGTTCTGAATATTCCCATATAAATATTTCTAACATCGTAGGTGTTTATATTAAACTGCATTCTACGTTTTTAGTTTCCAAGGTTTTCCACACCATACATTACGTTCTACTCTAAAACATGTACAGTGCTTTTCCTATGTACAATCCATAAAAGCTCAATGCTACATAAATTAAGTTACAAACTGAAGAACATAGTAACATTTAACCATTATCTACAAGTATTGACGAATTCAAGTTTAAATCTGCATTCCTAAAGTATGAATGACCTCCTACATGGATTTGGGATAGAGATTATTTTATGATGATGCTTTCTCTTGATGCCTCTTGATGCTTGTGCTCATCCAAGACACTTATGCACGTCCTAGTATCTTTAAACACTTAGAAATTTTTTTGAACTTTTAACCCTTGTTCGATCTTCACTTAGCTTAATCTATTGCTTTCACTTTGCTTCAGTAAATCTACATTGTTTAAATACTATAACATAGCATCCATTAACAATGCTATGCACGTCTTATTTCTCCTTTGTTTTATTACTTTATCTTTGCAAATCTTACGATGTAAATACTACTAACGTCATAGTTTAAAGAACTCCTTTAAGTTCTTTACTTTCATATTCCAACTAATGCAATGTAGATCACAAATAATAATATGGTGCTTCTTAAAACTTGATGTAATGTTCAAATAATAAACTTGTATTGCACCAATATTATAACTTGTATTGCATACCTTTATGTTCGCTTTTAGCTAGCATCTTGGGTGAACTGGTTCACCCTTGAATGTAATCTGAATTTTGTAAGATTTGTATCTTCACAAAACTTTATCAAATTTTCAGCTCTAATTTCTACTTAACTTTCTCCTTTCTTGTTGCTAAACAACACTTCACAAAACTATCCCAAAACTCTCTGAATTTGTAGCTCTCTATCTCCCTCAAATGTTGTCCACAAAATCTAATTTTGTGGTTTTGATTCTATTCCAACTCTATCTTCACAAATACTGAAACTAGCAGCTATTAATGTTGCCCCAAATGGTGTTCATAAACCTGCAACTCTACAATCACTTCCTTCCTTCTTTTGTTGGCTTAAACCTACAATGAGAGTCTTTAGAATGTTGTATTTTGTTGTTGTATAGACACCTTCAATCTCCTATCCATAGGAACTCCAAAATCTACCCAAAACTTCTCCAAATTGTAGCTCTAGGCTAACTTCAATATGCTCTCTTTCCACCCTTCAATCTCTACTACAAACCCTGCAATCTTATCCTATCAAGTCAGCCTTAAAATCTATATGGTTGTCCTCGGATTTCCCAAAACCTTGGGCTCTTCTATATCCTCTTCTCCTACAATCTCCTTGTCGAATTTTGACTACAAAAACCAATCTCCTATGTTGTACACTTTCTCAAGAATCTAAATATCTTGAGATCTTCAAATCCCTTCTCCAAGATTTGGCAGATTTCTTGCCAAACACTTCTTTCTATTGGGCTTGTCGTTGAATGGTGACAATTGTACCAAATTAGAAACTTCTCATTGCTCGTAATATCTTATCACAAACTTTCTTCAAATCTCCTGCATTGGTAACTTTTCCAACAAAGTCACTCATCTCTACTTGTAATCCCCTGCTTCTCACTTTATCAAAAATACCTTAAATGGTTGCTTCTCCAAACTTGCAACAAAGCTTTCTCTAGCCTTCTTCTTCTTCAATTTTTTGAGACCTCTCTCTTGGATCTTCTACTTCTTCAACTCTTCTTTGTGACTCTTCAACTTCTCTTCTCAAATCTCTACTGAAACCTTTTCCTGAGTTCCTCAATCTCCCAACTATGGAAATTTTGCAATGAGATCTCTTTGCTAGATCTCCAAAGTCTACTACTCCCAATATCCTAAATCTTCAAATTATTTTGCTCTTTAAATCTGCTATAGAACCTATTATTAGGTCTTCTATATCTCCAATCTCCAATATGTAATGAGAACCTTCTGCATAGGTCTCTTCAATCTCCAATCTCTAGTCTTCAATCTATAATCTTCTATATCCAATATTCTATCTTTCAAAACTGGAAGTTCTTCAATTTGACCTCTTTTAGGTCTCTTAAACTTCTCCAATCTGCAGCTATCTTAAATTTTCAATCTTCTTATGGGGACTTCCTTCTCGAGTCTTTTCAATCTTCAATCTTCAATCTCCAATAGGGTCTTTTCTCAAAACTCTTCAATCTCAAGTTTTTCACAACAAAGAATTAATCCCTGCACAAGGAAAGCACATAGACTTTTAGGCAACGAAGGTGAAATTCTTCTTTATCTATTGGAGGAAGCTTCTCAACTTTTGGGTGTTAATTTTTGCAACCAGAAAACTTAGATAGTAGTACCAAATATGTTAGAATATCCAAAATTCTAAAATAAACAAACTTCACTAGTTATCCTCAAAACTAGTGGAATGAATTCTATGTTGAGTCCTAGTCATCACAAGTTTTTCTACAACCTTGTGGAAAGACTCTAGCCAATCTGCAATTTGTAGTATCCTTTAATTTAACTTCTCCAATAGAACCTCCTTCTTGGGTCTCTTAATCTCCTAATCTCCCAATATCCACAATATCAAGGTCTAACTTCAAGACCTAAAATATCCTTCTATTCCAAATTTGTTCATGGAATAGAAATTCTCCAATCTTCTTTGGTTTCACCTTCCAGAGATAATCTCCTCACCTTCACTGGTTTCTCCTCTACAACTTCAAAAAACTCTGCAAGTCCAAACCTTGCAATAGTTATCCCTATCTCCTATCAAAGTCCCTTGTGGCTTTGATACCACTGTTAGATTTTGATAATGTTTAATATGTAAAATAACCACAAGATGTAAAGTAGAAAGAATAAGATAACGAACTTCTGCAAGAACTCTAAAATATGTTATTAATAGAAACTCACAAAAATATGGAACTACTCTACTAATGCATGCTATGAGCAATGCACCTTAAATGCCCATTACAATACTTTGTCACACACATATAACAGTATGTGACTCTTCATATGATGCACTCTTGATTTTCACACTTCTAGACTATTCAGTTCCCTATTCTAAGGACTCATGTACACATGGACTAATGTGCACATTTACATTATTGAATATTATGCACATTTGTGCATTTATTACATTACATAAAGTAAAGCCTAACCTAAGACATGTACCAAATAATGTAATATACTTCTATAGGTACATCATTAGATTAGAAGTATGTTCTAGATTAGAGTGTGAGTAAATATTTTATGTAATGCAATAATGTGCAGGAAATGCATGTGTCATGTAATTGAGTGTGCAAGTGTGGTGAGTGTAAATGTGCACAAGTGTTCATTATGTAAGAGTGTACATGTGTCCTTAGAATAGGAAAGTGAAGAGTCTCAAAGAAGATTAGAGGTCAATAGTACTTCATATGAAGAGTCACATTCTATATATATATATGTGTGTGTGTGTGTGTGTGTGTGTTTGTGACTAAGCATTGTAAAAGAGAGAGTGTATGTGACCTTTATTCTATACCAGTTTACTATTTTTGACAACATTTATTAGTGTCACTTTTATGAGTTATGAAGTTATTTGTGAGTTATATTTGAATGAATTATTTTCATTACTAAGTATTTTATATTGCAACTTTATATTTGAATATGTGGTTATTTACATTAAGAGTTAAGCATCAAAAGCTAACAGTGGTATCAGAGCTACAAGTTTTTTCTTGCATAGGTTTTTTAAAAGTTGCAAATAGTCTAAGGACATTTCCACTGTTCAAGGGGAAACCAGTGAAGTTGAAGATATTACCTCTAAAGAAGAAAAACCAGAGAAGATAGTATTTCCATTGTGTTGAAGAAAAACTAGTGAAGATTGGAGATTCAATATTTGAAAATTTTAGATAGATTGAGTTTACCTATTCCAAGAATAAATTTGAAATAGAAGGTAATCTACAACATAGTTTTAGGTCTTGAAAATAGACGTTGACATTGACAAGCTTAAGAGATCCAAGAAAGAGATCCTATTGGAAAATTTGATAGAGAAAGCAAAGTTGAAGGTAGAAGAAGATTCCAAGTTGCATTTGGCTAGAGTCTTTCCACAAGGTTGCAGAATAACTCGTGAAGACTAGGACTCAACATAGTTTTTACCACTAGATTGGAAAACAACTAGTGAAGTTAATTGATTTTAGAATTTTTGAAGATTTGAATGTATTTGATTATTTCTATCTAATTTTTTGTTCTAAAAAATTATTCTCAGAAGTTGAGAAGCTTCCTACAATAGATAGAGAAGAATTTCACCTTTGATTGCCTATGTGCTTTCCTTGCATAAGAATTGATTTTGGGATTGCAGCAAAAGAGTAGACATTGAAGATTAAGGAGGCCCAAGAGAAAGGTCCCATTGAAGATTGAAGATTGAAGATTGAGGAGACCCAAGAGAAGAGGTTTCATAGCAGATTGAAGAGAGAACAAAGAAAGAGGCTAGAGAAGTCCTATTGAAGATTAAGAAAAAGGAAACCCAAGAAAAGAGGTCCCATTGAAGACTTAAGAAATGAGCTAGGATATTTAAAAGAGAAGATTGAGGATGCCTAGAAAAAAAGACCTTCAAAAGGGCCTTTCCTCTTAGGATTCAAACAATAAGCTCCTCTCCGAGCAAGAAAACACATAGTTGTTCTAGCAACATACGGAGGATCAAACCAACTTTGATACATGATGAAGCCCTCCACTTTAGATGATGTAGCTTGGGTCATCAAACTATTGGAAGAGCTTGAGGTACAATTACACAAGGTCATTGGATAAAATAAAAAGTTTCTCTCGTGATGACCAGTTGGAGCTCCAGAGGTGCTATAGATAGTTCAAGAAAACCAAGCTACCATGAGATGATGAGTGGGAGAAAATCAAGGATTTGATGGACAAGTTATTCTTTCAATGATCCTTCATTATTTCTTCATCCCTTCTATTATTTCTTCATTTTTTTCATAATTATTATTCTTCCACTGACCTCATGCCTAATGAATAAGGCAACGATTCTTCTAGATTCCATTATCTTTAGCAAGCAAAATATTCCTTGTGAGTTGCCAGAACTATAGTAAAATTTCACTACACCTGGGAGTATGCCTTGGCCATTTTACAAAGTCAGCCTCGACAATAAGTGGATCGACAAGCTAAGGAAGAGGAAGCAAGAGTAAAAGCGCAGCATCGATTTTCCAAATCTATGACTAGTGTTAGTTTTGTAGGGAAGAGGTTCATTGAAAATTTGACATTACACATATCGTCAATCTCATCAATCAGTGAGCACTAATTTAAGGATTAAAAAGCCACAGGGCCCTTTTCATGTTGCAGCGACCTTTGATCATGGTGGTCCAATGATGGGTGCTAAGTCTAGTAAAAAGTAATGGAAAAAAGCAAAAAAATAATGTGAATTGTTGATCTCTTTTAATCGAACGGTGAGCGTCAATTCTTGAAAAAGCTAACAAAAATGGACCTCTAAGGCTCTGTAAACCATTGATCATTCATCCAAAAACCTATGCCATTTCATAAACCTGGCAATGTAAAGTGTCATATGGGCCCTCGTCATTGGTTAAAGCATGAGACACATGACAGATGTATTGACGAGTCATGGATAAGTAGGTAGTCATCCTGTCAAGGTTGCGTTAAATAAGAAGAGCCACTATCACTTTTGAAGGGAAGATTGATTTATTTAGGTCACAAAGTCACACGAGTCATCCGATCTCAACGATAAATGACCTGCATCATCCTTAAGAATATTTTAGCAATAATAAAAGTAGCCACATCATTGGTTGAAGCATAGCAACATCAATGGCCACAAACTAATTCTCCTACATTTTTTGAACTCACACTAACCATCTACATGGTTGCCTCACAATCTCCTCACTCTACATTCAAGAAGACACCAATGACCAAAGATCAAGTCAAAGTTGATCTAACGACTCATAGAAATTAGAGGAAAGCTCAAGTGGTGTAGCACTGAAAAGTCATGCCAATCGTCCAATCTCCACCATTGGTCTAGGAAAGAATATGCAAACAGGAAGAAGATCAACAAAAGCTTTGTCGATTGTCCCAACAAGGGAGAAACAACCCAATCCAATAGGCCATAATTTTGAAAAAATAGCAGCAAAGTCATTCAAATTTTGCCACCAACCTTCCACTTACACGTAGCAAAGAACCCCCATGACAAGCAAACACTTTTACTACAAGTGACGTCAAGAAGCAATCTCCCAAAGAGGGCAATATAACTCATAAAGGTAACAGTTACCAAAAAACCTCAAATCCACCTACCTGCATCACTCAAACGTGGCATTCTAGGAGGAGCAGTCAACATCTTAAAGGCAATAGCTATGGAAGCTCCAAATCCAAAGACCTCAAGCGTAGCAATATTAATTGTAAAGAGATCCTTCATTTAGTTTTGAGGGGAAATTCTAGTAAAAGTAGCTGGTAATAGCGGCAAAAATCCAAAACCAAAGGCCTTGAACCCTTTGACATTAACAATTTTAGATCCAAAGACCTTGAGCCGATCAACTTTGAATGCAAATAAATCTCTCGCTCAATTTTAGAGGAAATTTGGATTACTTGTATAGTTTTGGAGGGAAGAAACCCTAGTGGTTTCATTTTCATTGTAAGACATTGGAAATTGCCTACTCGTACCTAATATCTGACCTTCTTTGTATTTTTTTTCACTTTTCTTCCATGTATTAATTTGGACTTGAACCTTGAGTTATTTTATTATGACCTTTGAGCCTTATAAATAGTCATTTCATTTTCATTGTAAGGCATTGGAAATTGTCAAGTCGTGCCTAATATATGACCTTTGTATTTTCTTTCTTTTCTTCCATGTATTAATTTGGACTCAAACCTTGAGTTATTTTATTATGAACTTTGAGCCTTTTTTTATATATAATCTATGTAAAAGCATATTATTATTATTATATTATGAAGTTTGGCTATCTTCACTATGCCCTATTTCTTATATACATCTTGTGTATAAATGATTTATGTTAGATTAAAACCATGTTCATTTAATTAGCTTATAGCGGATGATGCATGTGTTCATTCCATTTCAGTAATATATAGAAAAATTGTTTGATCTAGGCGCATCACCTCCGTTAGATTGGGATTTTATTTTCTACATCTCTCTCTTTTCCTTTGATATATGCAAGTAATTTAGGAAGAGTGTGCGTCAAAGATCATATCTAATAAGGAACCAACCTTAGAAAAATCTCGTAGGTTACCCTGTGAGTCGTGTTTCATGCTCATAGAGCTTCCTGCTATTTTACTCTACAAAAGACACGAGTGTTAGGCACATTGGGCTATTGCAACAAACGATTGCAACATTCTGAGCGACCAACACCAAGTAAAAGAGGTTATTAGACAAAAAAACAAAATATTTAAAGGAGGTCAATAATTGATAGATTTTAGAGCAACCACAACTCTAGAAACCACCTCTAACATAAAAGAAGATAATATCATGGAAAATATTAAGGCTACAAAAGTGCCTTAAAAAGTTAACTATAAGGTATTTTCTCCCATGAAAATCCTTATATGTATTTTATTCAACAACATTTTTTTTATGATAAGAATTATGATAAAGTGAGAAAGTATCTAAAAAAGTCCGCCTCATAGTGCAGCTGGTTTCCAAAACATGGCCTCGAGATGAATGGGAGGTCGATATGAATGGGACATCCAGTGTTCGAACCACCCCTTGTGTGCCTTCGCAAGTGTAGTTGGTTTCCAAGACATGGCCCCAAGATGAACGAGAGGTCCAATGTTCGAACCTCCCTCTGTGTTGTCTTTGCAAACACATTAAAAATCCACTATGTAGGCCTTAGAGGTATTACTCGGATGGGACTGGCGATAGGCCCCAAGGTTGAAGTAGTGGGTTTCCTTTCACCCACACATTTTTTTATGGTAGTAGATCTAGGAAGAGTGGACTTTAGTGGCAGTCGATCTAGGCTTCAATAATAGTGGGCTTTGGCTTTGACGGTAGCAAATTTGGGCTTCAATAGTGGTGGGCTTCAACAACTGTGGATCTAGGCTTCAAAGGTAGTGGATCTAAAGCTTCAACAATGGCAAATTTGGGGGGAGCGGGCTTTAGCAACGGTGGTTCTAGGCTTCGGTGGGTTTTGGCTTCAACGACAACAAATCTGGGCTTCAACTATGGATCTGAGCTTCGAAGGTTGTGGATCTGAGCTTTGACAATGACAGATCTAGGGAGAGTGGGCTTTAGCAACAGTGGATCTAGACTTCGGCGGTGGTGGGCTTTGGCTTCAATGACGACAAATTTGGGCTTCGATAGTGGTGGACTTTAGCAACTGTGGAGTTGGGCTTTAGAGGCAGTGGATTTGAGCTTCGATGACAACATATTTGGGGAGAATGGGCTTTAACAATGATGGATCTAGGCTTTGGCGGTGGCAGGCTTTGACTTCAATGGTTTATGATGAAACCCTAGCAAATGAAATCTCTTGCGAGCCCTTTGGGCTCAGGTTCTTCCCTTATGACTTTGGTTGTGAGAGAGGGGGACGAGGAAGTTGGGGGAAGCATTGGAGATGAGGGAGGTAGTTTCGTTGGAAGCAAAGACAAAGACGACGAAGGTGTTGGAGATGATGCAAATAAGGCGAATCTAGAAGTTGTCAATTGTAGCATCAGCCTAGTTGACCCAAGTGCTGCAGCTAGACCCTCGTCTGATTTAGTTAAAAGGTACTACTCTAAGCCCTCTTGAAATTTTTGAGATCTATCCTTTGTAAGGATGAGGATATATCGTGTCTGGATGTCTCGGACAAATTAATTAAAAGATTAGCAAATAGACAAATTTTTAGTTTAGTTGAAAAATTTATTGGTTTTCGATCAAATTTGGACATTATTCGAAAATGGGTAGCTTGCAAATGGAAGATTAAGGGTCATCTAGAGATAGTAGCTTTGCCTAGAAGCTTTATGCTCTTTACCTTCACTATCATGGAGGATATGGTTGATGTCTTGCTGAAAGGACCTTGGTTCTTGGGCAAAAAAGGTCTATCTTTGAAAATATGGAAGCCAGGATTCAATCTTGAGACAGATAATATTCACCTAGCTCCTCTTTGGGTGAGACTGTCAGGCCTCCCAATTGAATATTGGGATGAAGACATAATGAGGGGAATTACCAGATCTATAGGACAATTGATTGCCTTTGACCCAACAACCAAAGCAAGGACTAGATTGGTTTTTGCTAGGTTTTGTATTAATGCAAACATGGAAAGAACCTTGCCATCCTCAATCAGGTTGAAATCTAAATATAGGACTTGGGAGCAAAAAATCGAATATGAAAACTCCCCAGCCTTAAACAAGGTTAGTAAAAGAAAAGACCATCTCCTTGAAATTGTCCACCCAAGCAAAAAGAGGGTAAATTTGGTGAAGAAAATAGTCTCAACAACAAAACAAAGAGGTGGAAATGTTGAACAAATTCACCAACAAGAAACAAAATGAAGAAGGAGATTCCTCAAAAAGACAAAAAGCAAACGTGAACAATTTTAGCACCTTGGTAAGTGAAAAAGAAGGGGAGCTCTTTGGAGAGGAAGAAGAAATGTGGAAGGAACAATAGCTAGTGTTAGTTCCTCTAAGTCCGACTAAAGCCCATTAGACTTCCAATAAAATGGAAAATGAGCCCCCATTTGTGGATGTTCCTGTTGAGGCTGCATATGAGATCATGCAGAAAGATAAGGGAAGGATTTCTTCTTCCTCTATTAAAAAATGCTTTGCTACTCCATGCCTGAGAATAACCAGAAGTACCAAGAAAAAAACGGATGTACAAGTGGTAGCAAGAAGAGGAAGACCTAACCTCAAAGAAATCTAAAACATAGAGACCGAGAAGGAGGTTTGTGATGGGAATCAAAGAAATTTGGATTTAAGCATAGCTAGAAGCTAGAAATAAAAGACAACAATGTAAGTTGTTGTTTTGTTGTCAAAAGTTGTTTTAATGTGGTCAGTTTGCTAGCTTTGTTTCAGATTTGTTCCATTTTGGGCTTCAAAGCCTTGTTCTTTCTGTAAGCTTATTGTTTCATCTATAGTTTGGTTATGTACAAGGTTGTGGGACCTTCCAACACCTCACCTTTGTTAAAAAGGTTCAGGATCCCTTTCAAAACCCTTTCTCTAACTTCAACAACAACAACAACAACAAGAAATGGTATGTAAGAATCAAATAGAACACCAATTTACATAAGATGAATGGGCAAATAACCATTAACCAACACAACTTTCGAAGAGAGAAAGCAAAATATTGGGGTTGCAAACTTGAATACCAAATTCCAAGGCATGCTTATATTTTTAAAGTTTAAAGAACTTGATAAATCCCACTAGATTGAGTTGACAACAATCTCTTACTTCCAACATAGGCAATGATATAGAATCTAGTCAAGAACAAAAGATATATAACCTGAAGATGTTGAACCATAAAGATTGCTCAAGATAGCAACTAACAACTTCTTTCACATCAACACTCGCGAACACCAGCAATTTAAGTGTGACATCTACTCTCTTTTTTTAAGTTTTGGAATATGAACCAATTTACCATCTAATGGTATATTTTCATTCTCCATACCACAGTTCTATAAAAATTATATTGTGTTGCAAGATCATGCAGAGCCCATTAGCATACTCTCCTTATATCTCTTCTCAAAATTCCATTAGATAAGTATTCCATATGGATAAATTTTATTGCTTGGTTTTTCTTTGTTCTCTCCTGAATTCATATATATTATTATAAGATATTAGATTCAAGAATTTGACTTAAAATAGCCTCAAATGTCCCAAAGTGACACTTCATCCCCTTTATGCCTGTATGTTTGTACTTTTACCACAATGAAAGTCTCTTTTCCTATATTCCTTCAAATAAGCTCATGATAGATCCATCCTCCTGTTACCATTTTTCTAGGTTTTTATTTTATTTTATCTTATTTTTAATGGAAACATAACAGGGTCACTCACACCTACCCCATGGTTTGAACTTTAGTCTCCTTGATGAGAACCCAAAGATATACCAATTCAGTGTCCAAACTACCATTTTTCTAGTTATGAAATAAATGAATTAAAAGGAAACTAAAAAATAAGATGTTAGAAAATACTTTATGATGTGGTGGAAAATGAAATTTCCCCAATTGTTAACAAAAATATAATTATACTTTTCATTTACAAAATTACAACTGAAAATATTAGTTTCACCCTTATTAAGGAAGATATGATTATATCCTTTGAATATTAAATTGCAACTATAAATACTTGTTCACAAGGGAGATTTGCTCATAAATGTGCAAAAACAAACTTCTTTACTACAGCTCTTACCAATTAATGTTTAAAATTTACATCAGCTCTTACCAATGAATGTTTAAAATTTATAAAATTAAAAAAATGGACTTCATGTTTTCAATAGCATTCTTACTTCTTTCTTTTGTTTTCTTAACAACACAGACAATGTCACACACTCACCAAAACCTGCGAGTTTAGGCAAGTTTTGCCAAGTTTTGCGCAGTTTGGCTCTTTTTCAACCTAGTTGTTACTTTTATGAGATTCTGGGTTGTCTCAACAACCCACATAGATATGGTAAGAACTAAGAACCACAAAATGTGCCCAGGCACATAAAAGGACGTATCAGAAGGACCTTGGACTTCAACATATGACAACAAGAATTGTTCAAAAATAAGACAAGTCTGATTGATGAATGGTTGTCACAGGATAAAAGTTCTAAGAGATTTAGAATGCATAGTGCATAGTGCCGTCTATCTGTATGATGAAACTGAAACTACATACCATTTTCTTTGGTATGTATGATGCATATTTCTAAAGAAAAGCTGTGGTAACAAGCCTGAAGGCTCATCATTCCTCAATATACTGACCCCCCAAACTACATACCATTTTCTTTGGTATGTATGATGCATACTTTTAAAGAAGAGCTGTAGTAACATTCCTGAAGGCTCATATTTTTAAAGAAGAGCTGTGGTAACAAGCCTGAAGGCTCATCATTAACAAGCACTGATGTAGAAAACAAAATTAGCAAATCATTCAAGCTTCTATAGTGATACAAGTGAGAAAGATACAGAAGTCATCTATGCAAAGAAAATATGTTTATTCTTCCCAATGCTCGGGTTGAAAAGGATGGCCCACATGATTTATAGCACAAGAGACCATAATGACTGATAACTTTAAGCCAGGGTAAATACACTCCTCCAGAATATACTTCTCTGTTTTTTTAACAATTCAAATAAGTACAGTTAGATGTTTTGCAAACTGTCCCAGAACAGAGAAAATTTGAAGCTCAAATATATCTGGGTGTGGATACTGGGAAGAACGTACCCCTAAAAGTTGGACATGAAAAATGAGCAAAAACAATACTGCAGTAACAACAACGATGATAGTGGTTTGCGTATCACCTACCTTCACTCCATTGAATTTCCAAGTACATCACAATACTCAGCGTCTTGAACATCTGTTAAGGTTGTCACAAGTGTGTTTCATCTGTGTCAAATAATATCCAAAGTATGCTTAGAAATGAAAGAAGAAACCATAGATGCATTCCCAGGCTTGACAATAATAGGTTTCCTGTCATCCCCCTCATCTCCCATCTCCTCCATGACTTTTGCAATTTGAGTTTTTGTTTCACTGTAGATTCTAGGAGTAAGATGAGAGTTGCGAGATGAAATGTGAGATGATTGAGACACAGCAGACAATGCAAACTCTTCATACCTCAGGCCTTGACGGATTGGCAAGACTCAATTTATTATAAGCTTGGTCAAAGTGCCAAAACACAAAGGGGTACAAAATTGAACTAATAATGTAAGATAAGGTGATCCTTTCTCCCATAAGAGAGCTTAATGCATCTGCATTTCGCTAAATTCAATTGCATGGCCAATAAGCCTCTTTACCAACAGTTGCATAATAAGATCTAATCATGGGACTTTATAACTACTTTCTGTGCAGATTTATCATCAAGTCTTATTGCTCTAGTCCTGGTTTTGGCATTTTCTATTAGAGTAAATAACTCAGTTCTTAGCTCACAGGTCTAATTTCATAAGCCCACAAGTTTAAATGGTTGTGTTACACTCAATTTGTCCTTACTCGATTTACTATGAACTTGGTCAAAATGTTGAAAACCAAGAGGTACACAATTGAATTCATAATATAGAATGAAAACTTTCCCTTGCTCAGACAAGGGACTTTAATGTTTTCTGCACTTCACTAAATTCAATTGCATGCTAATAACTTATAAGCCTCTTTACAAATGGTCACAAAATAAGGTCTAATCATGGGACTTGACAACTACTTTCTGTGCAGATTTGTCATCGACTCTTATTTATCTCTTATCTGGGTTATGGCATTTTCTAATCAGAGTAAAGAACTTGATACTTAGCTTACACATTCAATCTTATGAGCATACAATTTGGATGGTTGTGCCACATTCAATCCACTTTCAGGCTATTATCCACTTCTTTATTTGTCCAGCTATTCAAAACACCAAGTGAAACCATGAATTTGGGATAGTTGTCAAGTTATATGTGTGCACCAAATGCAAACTGGCATTGCATAGCACAGTTAGATGAGAGTTTGTCGGCACCCATAGTTAGCAAATCCTGGCAGATCTTTGACTAAATCCAAATCAGACCAAATTTTACACTGTCCGGATTAGTCCAACTGGATTTGTAGCTTTGTAAAGTTAAAGTAATTTCTAACATTACTAGACTAAAACCATAAGGAAAAGGACCTAAAACTTGCACACATGAGCATAAAGTATAGATGGTTTGTAGTCTGCATAGCATCCACCTACCATCATTTCATGCAAAGTGTTGTTTTGCAATTCTTCTTTGTTTTGCCTCCAAAACAAATCCGAAATTTCAACCCTTGTTACTCTGATAATAAGGCTTGTTTTATTTAAAAATAAATTAAAACAGCACATAATTAACCTGTACTTAATGTTGTTAATATCTTATATGAGTACCCAGGTGTTGTAGGTGAGTTGGAGAGGAGAGGGCAATCCTCCAAGGGGGGTCTCAGGTTCGAATCTCCACCCTACCAAAAAGTTGAATTGGGTACCCAAAATCCAATTGATAATGTTGGTGCGGGCAAGGCCGGGCGTGACTCCCGGGTGACTTTGATGGTGTAGAACCCCCTGGTCGTGGTCTCTCAGACCAAGGCGGCCCCGCAAAGGGTTTTTCGCTTTATATATATATATATGAGTATTTCTAATTTTTGGATGTTTTGAACTATGTCTGCACCTGAGGTTTTGTAGGAGTTATAGGCTTTTTCATCTTTCCTTGAAATATGTGGTTAAGTTTGTTAAAACTAACTAGAATTATGTCTTTCTGCATAAGAACAAAGCATGGCCTTAATATATGAAATTAGAAATACTAATGAAAAATCTTAAATCTTCTACAACTAAACTATGACATTGATGAAATGAATATTTTAGGTTGATAGCATTCCTACAGTAAGATACCAATGTTCTTGAAGAAACAGCTTTGGAATCATCCATGTACCAAATAATATTTTCCATTCAAGGGATCAACCGAACTTGCTGCCTAGTTATACACATTCCAGTGACATGAATTGACACCTGTTTTATGTCTATAGAAGAACTGTCAAGATTTCTTTCCAGATTTTCTACCTCCACCATGTCCTCAGACACAAAGGTAGCAATATAATCAGCTGAAGTACTAAGACTTCCATAAACATGATTTACAGTTCAAACCTTTAATTAAACAAATTTCTGAACACAATCTTGGACGTTATATGCGCTACAGTCATGCTTATTGGACTGATAAGTAACTTGGTGCCACGATCAAGGCTGTAAGGTTTTAAAAGGCCTAGTTGGTTCTTGCATTTTGCAAGTAGGCCATGATTCAAACAAAAGGCAGCGTTGAAACGATCTGCCATATTTAAAAATGAGTGTGAGATATTTGCAAATCTTCAATCACAAGAGCTTTTGCTCATATCTGAAAGAAGGCTTCCTGATACATCTTGAGAACGCGTTCTTTGCAATTGGATTGCGCATACTTCAAGAAAACTTGGCAAAGGATAAGATTGAAGCAAAAAAGCTGAGGGTCCCCCGGGCCTTGGCCTCAAAAGGTGCAAAATATCTGTAGGAATTTAGAGCCAACCCATCCCCCAGAATGCAAAAATTGGAATAAATTGCATGAAAGTAGCAAAATTACTGAAGCCGAATTCAGGGAACTGTGCTAAGAGCAAGCTTACCTTTGAGTACTTCATACAACTTTGCAGCCTGAGAACTACATTTCACAATCTTCTCCATAAAATTTTGCTCGTTCACCAAAAGCATTCTAAGTAGGCTAGGCAACCTTTCGGTATGCTCCATTGCACTTAGAGATTTGAAGACTTCATATCGTGGCCTGAGCCTTTTGTCTATGCTGTACTGCAGCAGCTTAGAATTCATAACAACAATCTTGGGCTGAAGTCCTGCTGTACCCACCAAGAAATCTACGTTTTGCTGCATCTTGTTCGTGGAAATATGAAGCAGAGTAGGGTTGCTCTTAACAATATGACGGACCTCGTCTTCAAGGAGACCAAGACTCGACATATACTTCAATTTTTTTTCCACATTTTCAGACGTACGGCCAGTCACTGCCTCGAGAGCATACACAAAAGATTTGGAGGATTCCCTAAAACCCATATTTTTTATATACTCTATTTTCAGTTTTAATGTCTCTGTACTTAAGTCGGTCAGAATATTAGGCTTTGTTGACATTAAGAGTGAAAGCAACTCACCTTGAACCCCAACTTGGTCTAAAATGCCCACAGACTTCATCATCCTGTCTTCGTTAAATAACAGAATAATAGGTTTTCTTTTCATCCATCTTAGGAGGTTGTCCCTTGATCCAAAGATCTTATCAAGGTAAGATATTCGAGCACTCAGTTTGTCTAGATTAGAGCCGAGCAGCCTGGGTACCCTGCATATGACATTTGGCAACTCCTGGGCGGTTAGGCCTAGAGTTTTAATAAACTCGATCTTGACCTTCATCTTGCCATCGCCTTTGTAAGTGATAAACGAGGGGTGTTTAACAATGATGTGCTTGATCTGTGTTTGGCTGAATCCAAAGTCCCTGAGACATTGAACGGCCCCCATGGCTGTCTGGATGGATCTGGTCCTCAGCAAGGATGGCCTTATTTTCATGACTGTTGTCACTTCAGACTGGCGAAGCCCGCATTCGTTGAGCAGGAATTCTGTAATGGCGCTTTTAGTGTGTTGGGTTTGTACATGGGTGCTGTAGAGGAACGAAAAAATAATGGATGTAAAAGTAAAAGATGAAGATACTCCTGCGAGTGTTACTGGTGTTGGGTGAAGAGTATGTAGAATGGAACGAGAAAGGTAGCGCCCAACTAACATTGGCGTTGCCATCGTATGAGGTTACAATGTGAATGGATAATACCAGCGAGAACACCCGAGGCGAGCCGGGGATATATTTGGGAGAGGGATTTCAAGGGCTAGGGCTTTGGAAATTATAAGCGATATTTTTTCCCGGCACAAACTCTACGGCAACTATTGCGTATGGTATAAGTTAAATTATTTAAATTTGAATTGTAACTTTCAAGGGTTAGGACTGGTAAGTGGGTGAGGGATTTCAAGGGCTAGGGCTTTGGAAATTATAAGGGATTTTTTTCCCGGCACAAATTTTATGGCAACTATGGCAACTACGGCAACTACGGCGTTATGACTGGTAAGTGGGTGGTTGGACATTTACTAAGAAGAGATTTAGGTTCAAATTTTGGAAGGAAGCTAACCTTTTTAAAGGTAGTAGTCTGTTCCAAATCCTCTTAATCCAACTGGTAAGTGGGTGGTTGGACATTTACCAAGAAGAGATTTAGGTTCAAATTTTGGAAGGAAGCTAACCTTTTTAAAGGTAGTAGTCTGTTCCAAATCCTCTGAATCCAAATACTTGTGGTTTAAATACTACGCTTCTCAGTTACTTGAAAAAATAGAATTGAGTTAATAATACATGTGGAATTATCAAATTAGTTATTATTTTATAATATCAATCACGTGGTTGTGGTTGTGGTTGTAGAGTTAATAATACATGTGGAATTATCAAATTAGTTATTATTTTATAATATCAATCACATGGTTGTGGTTGTGGTTCTGGTTGCGATATAATTAAATTTGTGGATGGTTTGTTATGATATAATTAAAATGTGGATGGTTTCAATTTTGGGAGGTCTAAGGTTCAAACCGCTATGTGGGGTTGTGTTAATCCTTTATTGATAAGATTAGTTTTCGACCCAAGAGGTTATGGATGGGAGGGGATTGCTCGGCCCTAAGTGTTGGCCGTATAGGTTTCTCACACTAACTTAATTTATATATATAAGAATCAAGTGGATGTGGGAATCAAATTACTCCATGAATTATTTTTTAGAAGGATTTTTCATCATCTTCTCTCGTTCGAAAATAGATTATTCAAAGGCTTTTAATGTGGATTATGTTTTTTGGACTTCCATATAAAGAGGTCTTGAAGAGTATTGGCGTTAGGGGAATTCATGTAGTAGGGACCAACTATTAAGGAGTGAAGGAATGTTGAATAAATTTAAATATGTTTACCACAACCCATTAGGATTAAATTTGAATCAAGAGAATGAGATTAACAACTGGATTATGAAAATATTGCATTTTAATGTCACAAGTGTTATGAGGATGGATATATGACAAAATGAAAATGATGGAGAAAGAGAGAAAATTTTGGCGTGAGACAATTTTCAATATGAAGTAAGGAGAACACAGAGACAATTTTCAATATGAAGTAAGGAGAACACATCATAGTAGAAATTGGATCAAATCATAGATTTGCATTCCCAATAAAGTGGCAATAAAGTCCCTTTGCCTCATCAAATGGTAAACGCCTTTACAATTTACTTGGATCAACCATTAGAAGAAAATATGACACAAGAGATTGAGGAAGTGTAACATGTATGTTCAAATTTAAAAGTTCAAGGTGCGAAGGTGTCACGACCCACCTTGACATGACTTATTTATGAGATGAATTATGTATTGATGTGATGTTTCAATGCTTGGTATTAATTGCATCATGGATGTTTAATTGCAATTGTTGCTTTGTTTATATTATATGAGAATATGGTATTGTTGATGTTACGTGTGTTTGTAGGACCACTTTCGTAGATGGGCAAGGAAGTTTACCACCAAGAACGAGATACCGAAAAAGGGAAATGATGTTCAATCTAATTGACAACAACTCCAGGGTAGAATTTACCCACATGTAGTTGCATTCATAATGATGTTTGGTGGTGATTATAGTTTCAAATTTATGCTTTCCTTAGAATAAAGGAACCGAAACGTATTCGAAAAATGGTTTACCTTGTTTCCATGAACCTTTGGATACATACCTTTTTGCTGGAGTTTTCCTCTTTATGGTTGCTGCAATGTTTTTGTTTTTGATCAACACTATGGCCTTTGATTATTAGAACATATTTATGATAGTATATAGTCCTCTACCACCCTCTTGAGAAGCCTATAGAAGTTCTTTTTATATAAATAAATTAATATATTCATACCTTATAATCTCTTTAGTATTATAGCGTATGTTTGGTTTTATAAAGAGAATAAAACTTTTTTAAGATTGTTGTAGATATATTTATTAATCTCTTTAGCATTATAGTCTATGTTTGGTTTTATAAAGAGAAGAAAAAAGTTTACAAGTTGTTGTAGATATCTCTTTTAATCTCTATAGCATTTGATATTGTGAAGAGAAGGAGAACGTTTACATGTGAGCTTGTTGTAGATTATATATATATATATATATTGCAATTAATTTTTGGGTATTCGATGGTTTAATCTAGGGAATGGTAGCTCTTTAGTCAAGTTTAAAATGATTAAAAAAAGAAGGAATGTTAATTGTTCCTTTTTTGAAGGGAACTTATTCATGTATTACTTTGTACCTAAAATAAGAGGATCAAGGTTTTCCTTTCATATAATTATTGTGCTCTTGTGTAGAGAAACAGAGAATAAGTTTCTCTTTAGTTTATCTTTTTTAAGTTATATATAGGAAGGAATGATTTGTTAAGATGTTGTTAGAATGAAGATATAGAATAGTTTTTATATGCATAATTTTCTAGGTTTAATAAGTTTTTTATTAATATTGGGTGTGGAGCCACTTTTAGTGAGTACACTTGGGGGTATCTCACAAGGACTTGTAAATAGGAGTGGAGACTATTTACAAGAAGAAAATTTTTGGGGTTTCCTTATGTACACTTTTGAAAAGAGTGAGTTATTTCCAGAGTATATGTAGCTTGTTTGGATGCATTATTTTTCTTCAAAAGAGCATATAGGTATGCATTTATCAAAAAATTAGGAGTTAGGAATTGTCCTGATCCCTTTTTACAACTTGGTTGAACGCTGGAAGAAGATCAAACAGATTTGTCTTCAAAGGAATATAGACCTATAATTTTATAATTGGCATAGTTCTATACATTGGATATTTGTCATTCTATGTACAAGAATTATATGAAGTTTGTAAAGGAGGATAATATTGATTATTTTATGTAATAGTATATTGATAAAGATTCTTGTGAGCTCTATCATGCTCGTATCAAACCATGTAATCTTTATGACTAAGATAAAATGTAGAAAGAGTTACACTAAATGTTCATGGGAATGAATCTATGACTGTAGAGATTATATTAAGTTAGAAAAGGCTTTGCTATTAAGTCTCTTGATCATGAAAGGGTTTGATTTTATTGTTTAAAGTAATTTTATTAGTATATGAATTTCTTTGGAAAGCTTAAGGTTTTAGTTACTCATATGGTAAAAAATGGATGTTTCCTTATGAATGACAAAATGAATTGTAAATAGATGGAGCTTTGAATTTATTAAATGATCATGCTTTCGACATAGGTGTTGATTTAGTATGTTGATTAATGCTTTTGAAATATGCTTAAGGAATGTTAATTTTCTTCCTTTTTAAGTTAGTTAAGCATGTTTTACTTTTATTTATGAGAGAGAGTTTATCTTTGGTTTTGAGAATTAGATAAGGGCATACTTATATTAACCTCAAATAGAATCCCTATAAGATGAATCTAAACCTGAGGGAGTTGCAAGGAGGCAACACCCAGGATATTTTATAGTGGATACATTTCGATTGGAGAACTCGAATGTGAACTAAAGATGGGGAGTCTTTGGTTAAGATTTTAAGTGGTATAACTTGAATTTTACATCCTATCACAGAGGATAGAATCCCATGTGCAATAGAGATAAGTGACGACATCTATAGCGGGTAGGCTCAGGTGTCCATGCGAAACTACCATGTAGAGTGATAGTTGCCTTAGCTAAACCCATCATGGAGATGGGGCAGTTAAGCACGTAAGATATAACAGTTCCACCGTGGAGATGCAATTGACTAATACTGAAGGTATTATACCTAAAATAACCCACATAGACTGATATATGATGGGTAAGGGAATAGGCATCCCCCTTATTTAAAGATAAAGATTGGATAATCCAAATGTTATGGTCAAGACATCTTACATTCATGGAGAATGTAAGAAATGTGGGGTAACCATTTGAGGCATCCTTTATGTTGTAGAGGTATACAAGGTAAACCCTAGAATCTACGAGAGATTGGTCTCTCTTGTCCACTCGAGAAATGTCTACAATTTTATCATATTGAAATGTGGTAATGCCTTATCAACTAAAATCCTATTGGAAACATCTTTAGAGAACCCTAACTGTGATCTTTATCGAGTGTGAAAAAAAACTCTCTTGGGTTGGTTAGAATTGGGTTGTTACAGTTGGTATCAGAGCACTAGGTTGTAGGGTTAAATGGATGCAAAACCTAGTTCTCTGCAATTGCAAATACCCATGTTCAGTGGAGATCATTATGAATACTGGAGTTTTCGTATGAGGACCCTCTTGATATCTCAGGACCTGTGGAATTTGGTTTCACAGGGCTATACTGAGGCGGATGCAATTGTCTTTGTTGGTATGGCTGCGAATGAGAAGAAGGAGCTCCTGGAGACCCGAAAAAAGAATGTTAAGGCTCTTTTTACTATCCAGAGTGGGATTGATGTTGCTATATTTCCCAAGATTGCAGAGTGCAAGGTTTCTAAGGAAGCCTGGGATACCCTTGAAGCTGCTTACAAGGGATCGACCAAAGTTCGTGTGGCTAAATTGCAAATGTTGCGCAAGGATTTTGAACCTCTTCGCATGTCTGAGGAGACCATTGATGGTTTCTTTGCAAAGGTTTAGGACTTGGTCAATGCTATACACTCTCATGGAGAGGAGTTGAGCAACACCAAGATCATTGAAAAGGTACTGCGTAGTCTACCCAGAAGATTCGACCCCATCACCATAGCTATTGAGGAATCGAAATATCTTTCTCAGCTAACCGTAGCAGAGTTGCTTGGTAGTTTGACTACCTATGAGCATAGAATTTGTGATAGAGCTGAGGCCCTCGATCAGGCATTTTAGGGGAAGCTTCGTTTTAGTGATCAGGCGTCTACATCAAGAAACAAAGCTCCTCCCTCTGGTTCTACATCTTCCTCCAGAGGTCGTGGCAGATCTGGGCGTGGAAGAGCCCGTGGTAGAGGTCGTGGGGGAGGACGTTCTACTGGTGGCAGATCTCAGAGCTCAACTCCCCAACATTGTGATTTATGTGGTAAGGATGGCCACACTAAGCAATATTGCTGGAAGAAGAAGAAAACACAACAGTCAGCCCACTACACTGAAGGAGAAGGTAACCACAATGTTTTCTTGCTCGGTCATAACAACTTTGAAGTTGTAGATGATTGTATTTGGTACCTCGATAGTGGTTGTTCTAATCACATGTTTGGCAATAGAAACCTATTTGTCAAACTTGAGGAAACGACTAGTGGTCATGTCAAGTTTGGAGATAACAACCAGGTAAAGATTGTTGGCAAAGGAACAATTGC
Organism: Wollemia nobilis; assembly: GCA_028583015.1. Classification (NCBI taxonomy): domain Eukaryota; kingdom Viridiplantae; phylum Streptophyta; class Pinopsida; order Araucariales; family Araucariaceae; genus Wollemia; species Wollemia nobilis. Next base: position 5,853,461 of record JAQPPZ010016859.1, on the reverse strand, counting down.
TTTTAGAGCAAGATCCGGTCAGATCATGCATATGCATGACACCTGCTATGTTCCTAGGCTGAAGCATAATCTTCTCAACATTGGACAACTTGCCATAAAAACTACGAGGTTGTCTTTGAAAAGAGGAGTTGCAAGATCACGGATGAGACAAATCATAGGGTGATTGCTACTATTGTCATGTCTGAGAATAGAATGTACATGTTGACTATGCAACCGACTGCCAGTTTCTTGAAAGCCATTGAAGACCTTCCTTGGTTGTGCAACAAACGGTTTGGGCATCTCAACTTTAAATCCTTGACTAGTTTGTAGAAGTTGGTTAAAGGTTTGCCCACCCTTTCCCATCCCTCTCATCCTTTGTGTGAAAGTTGCATTGTTGGTAAACAACACAGGGAGTCCTTTCCAAAGCATAATTATAGGGCAAAGTCTCCTCTTGAGTTGGTGCATGTTGATCTATGTGGACCAATGTAGACTCCTACTCTTGGAGGCAAGTGCAGATATATGCTACTCTTCGCTAATGACCACTCCAGAATGAGCTGGTGTTATTTGCTACAAACTAAGTCAGATGCTTTTGATTTCTTTGTTAAGTTTAGAGCTTATGTTGAGAAGCAATCTGATTATTTCATTAAGAAGTTTAGGACTGACAGAGGGGGAGAGTTTATATCCAATGAATTTAAAGAATATTGTAGCAAACATGGGATTCAGAGGCAGTACACAACTGCTTACACACCGCAACAAAATGGTGTTGTTGAGCGAAAGAACCGAACTGTTTTGGAGATGGCTCGATGCATGATCAAAGAGATGCATCTTCATAACAATCTTTGGGGGAGGCTGTTCATACTGCGGTATATATTCTTAATCGCTATCCTACTCAAGTTCTCACAAATTCCACTCCATATGAAGCTTGGTTTGGCCAAAAACCAAGCATCTCCCACCTCCAGATTTTTGGATCCACTTGCTACGTTCATGTTCTTTACCTTCACTATCATGGAGGATATGGTTGATCTCTTGCTGAAAGGATCTTGATTCTTAAGCAAAAAATGTCTATCTTTGAAAATATGGAAGCCAGGATTCAATCCTGAGACAGATAATATTCACCTAGCTCCTCTTTGGGTGAGATTGTCAGGCCTCCCAATTGAATATTGAGATGAAGACATAATGAGGGGAATTACCAGAACTATAAGACAATTGATTGCCTTTGACCCAACAACCAAAGAAAGGACTAAATTGGTTTTTGCTAGGTTTTGTATTAATGCAAACATGGAAAGAACTTTGCCATCCTCAATCAGGTTTAAATCTAAATACAGGACTTGGGAGCAAAAAATCAAATATGAAAACTCCTCAGCCTTAAACAAGGTTAGTAAAAGAAAAGACTATCTCCCCAAAAATTGTCCACCCAAGCAAAAAGAGGGTAAAATTTGGAAAAAAAAAGAGTCTCGACAACAAAACAAAGAGGTGGAAATGTTGAATGTATTCACCAGCAAGAAACAAAATGAAGAAAAATATTCCTTAAAAAGACAAAAAGCAAACGTGAACAATTTTAGCACCTTGGTAAGTGAAAAAGAAGGGGAGCTCCTTGGAGAGGAAGAAGAAAAGTGGAAGGAACAATAGCTAGTGTTAGTTCCTCTAAGTCCGACTAAAGCCCATTAGACTTCCAATAAAATGGAAAATGAGCCCCCATTTGTGGATGTTCCTGTTGAGGCTGCATATGAGATCATGCAGAAAGATAAGGGAAGGATTTCTTCTTCCTCTATTAAAAAATGCTTAGCTACTCTATGCCTAAGAATAACCGGAAGTACCAAGAAAAAAACGAATGTAGGAGTGGTAGCAAGAAGAGGAAGACCTAACCTCAAAGAAATCCAAAACAGAGAGACCGAGAAGGAGGTTTGTGATGGGAATCAGAGAAATTTGGATTTAAGCATAGCTAGAAGCTAGAAATAAAAGACAACAGTGTAAGTTGTTGTTTTGTTGTCAAAAAGTTGTTTTAATGTTGTCAGTTTGCTAGCTTTGTTTCAGATTTGTTCCATTTTGGGCTTCAAAGCCTTGTTCTTTCTGTAAGCTTATTGTTTTATCTATAGTTTGGTTATGTACAAGGTTGTGGGACCTTCCAACACCCTCACCTTTGTTAAAAAGGTTCAGGGTCCCTTTCAAAACCCCTTCTCTAACTTCAACAACAACAACAACAACAAAAAATGGTATGTAAGAATCAAATAGAACACCAATTTACATAAGATGAATGGGCAAATAACCATTAACCAACACAACTTTCGAAGAGAGAAAGCAAAATATTGGGGTTGCAAACTTGAATACCAAATTCCAAGGCATGCTTATATTTTTAAAGTTTAAAGAACTTGAAAAATCCCACTAGATTGAGTTGACAACAATCTCTTACTTCCAACATAGGCAATGATATAGAATCTAGTCAAGAACAAAAGAGATATAACCTGAAGATGTTGAACCATAAAGATTGCTCAAGATAGCAACTAACAATTTCTTTCACATCAACACTAGCGAACACCAGCAATTTAAGTGTGACATCTACTCTCTTTTTTTAAGTTTTGGAATATGAACCAATTTACCATCTAATGGTATATTTTCATTCTCCATACCACAGTTCTATAAAAATTATATTGTGTTGCAAGATCATGCAGAGCCCATTAGCATACTCTCCTTATATCTCTTCTCAAAATTCCATTAGATAAGTATTCCATATGGATAAATTTTATTGCTTTGTTTTTCTTTTTTCTCTCATGAATTCATATATATTATTATAAGATATTAGAATCAAGAATTTGACTTAAAATAGCCTCAAATGTCCCAAAGTGACACTTCATTCCCTTTATGCCTGTATGTTTGTACTTTTACCACAATGAAAGTCTCTTTTCCTGTATTCCTTCAAATAAGCTCATGATAGATCCATCCTCCTGTTACCATTTTTCTAGGTTTTTATTTTATTTTATCTTATTTTTAATGGAAACATAACAGGGTCACTCACACCCACCCCATGGTTTGAACTTTAGTCTCCTTGATGAGAACCCAAAGATATACCAATTCAGTGTCCAAACTACCATTTTTCTAGTTATGAAATAAATGAATTAAAAGGAAACTAAAAAATAAGATGTTAGAAAATACTTTATGATGTGGTGGAAAATGAAATTTCCCCAGTTGTTAACAAAAATATAATTATACTTTTCATTTACAAAATTACAACTGAAAATATTAGTTTCACCCTTATTAAGGAAGATATGATTATATCCTTTGAATATTAAATTGCAACTATAAATACTTGTTCACAAGGGAGATTTGCTCATAAATGTGCAAAAACAAACTTCTTTACTACAGCTCTTACCAATTAATGTTTAAAATTTACATCAGCTCTTACCAATGAATGTTTAAAATTTATAAAATTAAAAAAATGGACTTCATGTTTTCAATAGCATTCTTACTTCTTTCTTTTGTTTTCTTAACAACACAGACAATGTCACACACTCACCAAAACCTGCGAGTTTAGGCAAGTTTTGCCAAGTTTTGGGCAGTTTGGCTCTTTTTCAACCTAGTTGTCACTTTTATTAGATTCTGGGTTGTCTCAACAACCCACATAGATATGGTAAGAACTAAGAACCACAAAATGTGCCCAGGCACATAAAGGACGTATCAGAAGGAACTTGGACTTCAGCATATGACAACAAGTATTGTTCAAAAATAAGACAAGTCTGATTGATGAATGGTTGTCACAGGATAAAAGTTCTAAGAGATTTAGAATGCATAGTGCATAGTGTCGTCTATCTGTATGATGAAACTGAAACTACATACCATTTTCTTTGGTATGTATGATGCATATTTCTAAAGAAGAGCTGTGGTAACAAGCCTGAAGGCTCATCATTCCTCAATATACTGACCCCCCAAACTACATACCATTTTCTTTGGTATGTATGATGCATACTTTTAAAGAAGAGCTGTAGTAACATTCCTGAAGGCTCATATTTTTAAAGAAGAGCTGTGGTAACAAGCCTGAAAGCTCATCATTAACAAGCCTGAAGGCTCATCATTAACAAGCACTGATGTAGAAAACAAAATTAGCAAATCATTCAAGCTTCTATAGTGATACAAGTGAGAAAGATACAGAAGTCATCTATGCAAAGAAAATATGTTTATTCTTCCCAATGCTCGGGTTGAAAAGGATGGCCCACATGATTTATAGCACAAGAGACCATAATGACTGATAACTTCAAGCCAGGGTAAATACACTCCTCCAGAATATACTTTCTGTTTTTTTAACAATTCAAATAAGTACAGTTAGATGTTTTGCAAACTGTCCCAGAACAGAGAAAATTTGAAGCTCAAATATATCTGGGTGTGGATACTGGGAAGAACGTACCCCTAAAAGTTGGACATGAAAAATGAGCAAAAACAATACTGCAGTAACAACAACGATGATAGTGGTTTGCGTATCACCTACCTTCACTCCATTGAATTTCCAAGTACATCACAATACTCAGCGTCTTGAACATCTGTTAAGGTTGTCACAAGTGTGTTTCATCTGTGTCAAATAATATCCAAAGTATGCTTAGAAATGAAAGAAGAAACCATAGATGCATTCCCAGGCTTGACAATAATAGGCTTCCTGTCATCCCCCTCATCTCCCATCTCCTCCATGACTTTTGCAATTTGAGTCTTTGTTTCACTGTAGAGTCTAGGAGTAAGATGAGAGTTGCGAGATGAAATGTGAGATGATTGAGATACAGCAGACAATGCAAACTCTTCATACCTCAGGCCTAGACGGATTGGCAAGACTCAATTTATTATAAGCTTGGTCAAAGTGCCAAAACACAAAGGGGTACAAAATTGAACTAATAATGTAAGATAAGGTGACCCTTTCTCCCATAAGAGAGCTTAATGCATCTGCATTTCGCTAAATTCAATTGCATGGCCAATAAGCCTCTTTACCAACAGTTGAATAATAGGATCTAATCATGGGACTTGACAACTACTTTCTGTGCAGATTTATCATCAAGTCTTATTGCTCTAGTCCTGGTTTTGGCATTTTCTATTAGAGTAAATAACTCAGTTCTTAGCTCACAGGTCTAATTTCATAAGCCCACAAGTTTAAATGGTTGTGTTACACTCAATTTGTCCTTACTCGATTTACTATGAACTTGGTCAAAATATTGAAAACCATAGAGGTACACAATTGAACTCATAATATAGAATGAAAACTTTCCCTTGCTCAGACAAGGGACCTTATTGTTTTCTGCACTTCACTAAATTCAATTGCATGCTAATAACTTATAAGCCTCTTTACAAATGGTCACAAATTAAGGTCTAATCATGGGACTTGACAGCTACTTTCTGTGCAGATTTGTCATTGACTCTTATTTATCTCTTATCTGGGTTTTGGCATTTTCTAATCAGAGTAAAGAACTTGATACTTAGCTTACAGATTCAATCTTATGACAATACAATTTGGATGGTTGTGCCACATTCAATCCACTTTCAGGCTATTATCCACTTCTTTATTTGTCCAGCTATTCAAAACACAAAGTGGAACCATAAATTTGGGATAGTTGTCAAGTTATATGTGTGCAACAATGCAAACTGGCATTGCATAGCACAGTCAGATAAGAGTTTGTCGGCACCCATAGTTAGCAAATCCTGCCAGATCTTTGACTAAATCCAAATCAGACCAAATTTTACACTGTCCGGATTAGTCCAACTGGATTTGTAGCTTTGTAAAGTTAAAGTAATTTCTAACATTACTAGACTAAAACAATAAGGAAAAGGACCTAAAACTTGCACACATGAGCATAAAGTATAGATGGTTTGTAGTCTGCATAGCATCCACCTACCATCATTTTGTGCATAGTATTGTTTTGCAATTCTTCTTTGTTTTGCCTCCAAAACAAATCCGAAATTTCAACCCTTGTTACTCTGATAATAAGACTTGTTTTATTTAAAAATAAATTAAACAGCACATAATTAACCTGTACTTAATGTTGTTAATATTTTATATGAGTACCCAGGTGTTGTAGGTGAGTTGGAGAGGAGAGGGCAATCCTCCAAGGGAGGTCTCAGGTTCGAATCTCCACCCTACTAAAAAGTTGAATTGGGTACCCAAAATCCAATTGATAATGTTGGTGCGGGCAAAGGCCGGGCGCGACTCCCGGGTGACTTGATGGTGTAGAACACCCTGGTCGTGGTCTCTCAGACCAAGGCGGCCCCGCAAAAGGTTTTTTGGTTTAAAAAAGATATATATATATATATATCTTATATGAGTATTTCTAATTTTTGGATGTTTTGAACTATGTCTGCACCTGAGGTTTTGTAGGAGTTATAGGCTTTTTCATCTTTCCTTGAAATATGTGGTGTAAGTTTGTTAAAACTAACTAGAATTATGTCTTTCTGCATAAGAACAAAGCATGGCCTTAATATATGAAATTAGAAATACTAATGAAAAATCCTAAATCTTCTACAACTAAACTATGACATTGATGAAATGAATATTTTAGGTTGATAGCATTCCTACAGTAAGATACCAATGTTCTTGAAGAAACAGCTTTGGAATCATCCATGTACCAAATAATATTTTCCATTCAAGGGATCAACCGAACGTGCTGCTTAGTTATACACATTCCAGTGACATGAATTGACACCTGTTTTATGTCTATAGAAGAACTGTCAAGATTTCTTTCCAGATTTTCTACCTCCACCATGTCCTCAGACACAAAGGTAGCAATATAATCAGCTGAAGTACTAAGACTTCCATAAACATGATTTACAGTTCAAACCTTTAATTAAACAAATTTCTGAACAAAATCTTGGACGTTATATGCGCTACAGTCATGCTTATTGGACTGATAAGTAACTTGGTGCCACAATCAAGGCTGTAAGGTTTTAAAAGGCCTAGTTGGTTCTTGCATTTTGCAAGTAGGCCATGATTCAAACAAAAGGCAGCGTTGAATCGATCTGCCATATTTAAAAATGAGTGTGAGATATTTGCAAATCTTCAATCACAAGAGCTTTTGCTCATATCTGAAAGAAGGCTTCCTGATACATCTTGAGAACGCATTCTTTGCAATTGGATTGCGCATACTTCAAGAAAACTTGGCAAAGGATAAGATTGAAGCAAAAAAGCTGAGGGTCCCCCGGGCCTTGGCCTCAAAAGGTGCAAAATATCTGTAGGAATTTAGAGCCAACCCATACCCCAGAATGCAAAAATTTGAATAAATTGCATGAAAGTAGCAAAATTACTGAAGCCGAATTCAGGGAACTGTGCTAAGAGCAAGCTTACATTTGAGTACTTCATACAACTTTGCAGCCTGAGAACTACATTTCACAATCTTCTCCATAAAATTTTGCTCGGTCACCAAAAGCATTCTAAGTAGGCTAGGCAACCTTTCGGTATGCTCCATTGCACTTAGAGATTTGAAGACTTCATATCGTGGCCTGAGCCTTTTGTCTATGCTGTACTGCAGCAGCTTAGAATTCATAACAACAATCTTGGGCTGAAGTCCTGCTGTACCCACCAAGAAATCTACGTTTTGCTGCATCTTGTTCGTGGAAATATGAAGCAGAGTAGGGTTGCTCTTAACAATATTACGGACCTCGTCTTCAAGGAGACCAAGACTCGACATATACTTCAATTTTTTTTCCACATTTTCAGACGTACGGCCAGTCACTGCCTCGAGAGCATACACAAAAGATTTGGAGGATTCCCTAAAACCCATATTTTTTATATACTCTATTTTCAGTTTTAATGTCTCTGTACTCAAGTCGATCAGAATATTAGGCTTTGTTGACATTAAGAGTGAAAGCAACTCACCTTGAACCCCAACTTGGTCTAAAATGCCCACAGACTTCATCATCCTGTCTTCGTTACATAACAGAAAAATAGGTTTTCTTTTTATCCATCTGAGGAGGTTGTACCTTGATCCAAAGATCTTATCAAGGTAAGATATTCTAGCACTCAGTTTGTCTAGATTAGAGCCGAGCAGCCTGGGTGTCCTGCATATAACATCTGGCAACTCCTGGGCGGTTAGGCCTAGAGTTTTAATAAACTCGATCTTGACCTTCATCTTGCCATCGCCTTTGTAAGTGATAAACGAGGGGTGTTTAACAATGATGTGCTTGATCTGTGTTTGGCTGAATCCAAAGTCCCGGAGACACTGAACGGCCCCCATGGCTGTCTGGATGGATCTGGTCCTCAGCAAGGATGGCTTTATTTTCATGACTGTTGTCACTTCAGACTGGCGAAGCCCGCATTCGTTGAGCAAGAATTCTGTAATGGCGCTTGTAGTGTGTTGGGTTTGTACATGGGTGCTGTAGAGGAACGAAAAAATAATGGATGTAAAAGTAAAAGATGAAGATACTCCTGCGAGTGTTACTGGTGTTGGGTGAAGGGTATGTACAATGGAACGAGAAAGGTAGCGCCCAACTAACATTGGCATTGCCATTGTATGAGGTTACAATGTGAATGGATAATACCAGCGAGAACACCCGAGGCGAGCCGGGGATATATTTGGGAGAGGGATTTCAAGGGCTAGGGCTTTGGAAATTATAAGCGATATTTTTTCCCGGCACAAACTCTACGGCAACTATTGCGTATGGTATAAGTTAAATTATTTAAATTTGAATTGTAAGTTTTAAGGGTTAGGACTGGTAAGTGGGTGAGGGATTTCAAGGGCTAGGGCTTGGAAATTATAAGGGATTTTTTTTCCAGCATAAATTTTACGGCAACTATTGCGTTACTACTGGTAAGTAGGTGGTTGGACATTTACTAAGAAGAGATTTAAGTTCAAACCTTGGAAGGAAGCTAACCCTTTTTAAAGGGTAGTAGTCGGTTCCAAATCCTCTAAATCCAAATACTTGTGGTTTAAACCCTACGCTTCTCAGTTACTTGAAAAAAATTGAATTGTAGAGTTAATAACACATGTGGAATTATCAAATTAGTTATTATTTTATAATATCATCACGTGGTTGTGGTTGTGGCTACGATATAATTAAATTTGTGGATGGTTTGTTATGATATAATTAAAATGTGGATGGTTTCAATTTTTGGAGGTCCAAGATTCAAACCGGTTCAAACCGCTATGTGGGGTTGTGTTAATCCTCTATTGATAAGTTTAGCTCTCGACCCAAGAGGTCATGGATGGGAGGGGATTGCTCGGCCCTAAGCATGGTCGTATAGGTTTCTCACACTAACTTATATATATATATATATATATATATATATATATATATATATATAAAGAATCAAGTGGATGTGGGAATCAAATTACTCCATGAATTATTTTCTAGAAGGATTTTTCATCATCTTCTCTCGTTCCAAAATAGATTATTCAAAGGCTTTTAATGTGGATTATGTTTTTTGGACTTCCATATAAAGAGGTCTTGAAGAGTATTGGCTTTAGGGGAATTCATGTAGTAGGGACCAACTATTAAGGAGTGAAGAAATGTTGAATACATTTAAATATGTTTACCATAATCCATTAGAATTAAATTTGAATCAAGAGAATGAGATTAACAACTGGATTATGCAAATATTGCATTTTAATGTCACAAATGTTATAAGGATGGACATATGACAAAATGAAAATGATGGAGAAAGAGATGGAAAATTTTGGCATGACACAATTTTCAATATGAAGTAAGGAGAACACATCATAGTAGAAATTGGATCAAATCATAGATTTGCATTCCCAATAAAGTGGCAATAAAGTCCCTTTGCATCATTAAATGGTAAACGCCTTTACAATTTACTTTGATCAACCATTAGAAGAAAATATGACACAAGAGATTGAGGAAGTGTAACATGTATGTTCAAATTTAAAAGTTCAAGGTGCGAAGGTGTCACGACCCACCTTGGCAGGACTCATTTATGAGATGAATTATGTATTGATGTGATGTTTCAATGCTTGGTATTAATTGCATCATGGATGTTTAATTGCAATTGTTGCTTTGTTTATATTATATGAGAATATGGTATTGTTGATGTTACGTGTGTTTGTAGAACCACTTTCATAGGTGGGCAAGGAAGTTTACCACCAAGAACGAGATACCGAAAAAGGGAAATGATGTTCAATCTAATTGACAGCAACTCCAAGGTAGAATTTACCCACATGTAGTTGCATTCATAATGATGTTTGGTGGTGATTATAGTTTCAAATTTATGCTTTCCTTAGAATAAAGGAACCAAAACGTATTCGAAAAATGGTTTACCTTGTTTGCATGAACCTTTGGATACATACCCTCTTGTTGGAGTTTTCCTCTTTATGGTTGTTGCAATGTTTTTGTTTTTTATCAACACTATGGCCTTTGATTATTAGAACATATTTATGATAGTATATAGTCCTCTACCACCCTCTTGAGAAGCCTATAGAAGTTCTTTTTATATAAATAAATTAATATATTCATACCTTATAATCTCTTTAGTATTATAGCCTATGTTTGGTTTTATAAAGAGAAGAAAAACATTTTAAAGATTGTTGTAGATATATTTATTAATCTCTTTAGCATTATAGTTTGTGTTTGGTTTTATAAAGAGAAGAAAAAAGTTTACAAGTTGTTGTAGATATCTCTTTTAACCTCTATAGCATAATAGTGCTTTGATATTGTGAAGAGAAGGAGAATGTTTACATGTGAGCTTGTTGTAGATTATATATATTGCAGTTAATTTTTGGGTATTCGATGGTTTACTCTAGGGAATGGTAGCTCTTTAGTCAAGTTTAAAATGTTTAAAAAAAGAAGGAATGTTAATTGTTCCTTTTTTGAAGGGAACTTATTCATGTATTACTTTGTACCTAAAAGAAGAGGAGCAGAGGTTTTCCTTTCATATAGATATGGTGCTCCTGTGTAGAGAAACAGAGAATAAGTTTTTCTTTAGTTTATCTTTTTTTAGTTATATATAGGAAGGAATGATTTGTTAAGATGTTAGAATGAAGATATAGAATAGTTTTTATATGCATAATTTTATGGGTTTAATAAGTTTTTTATTAATATTGGGTGTGGAGCCACTTTTAGTGAGTACACTTGGGGGTATCTCACAAGGACTTATAAATAGGAGTGGAGACTATTTACCAGAAGGAAATTTTTGGGGTTTCCTTATATACACTTTTGAAAAGAGTGAGTTATTTCCATAGTATATGTAGCTTGTTTGGATGCATTATTTTTCTTCGAAAGAGCATATAGGTATGCATTTATCAAAAAAATAGGAGTTGTCTTGATCCCTCTTTACAACTTGGTTGAACGTTGGAAGAAGATCAAACATATTTGTCTTCAAAAGAATATAGACCTATAATTTTATAATTGGCATAGTTCTATACATTGGATATTTGTCATTCTATGTACAAGAATTATATGAAGTTTGTAAAGGAGGATAATATTGATTATTTTATGTAATAGTATATTGATAAAGATTCTTGTGAGCTCTATCATGCTCATATCAAACCATGTAATCTTTATGACTAAGATAGAATGTAGAAAGAGTTACACTGAATGTTCATGGGAATGAATCTATGACTGTAGAGATTATATTAAGTTAGAAAAGGCTTTGCCATTAAGTCTCTTGATCATGAAAGGGTTTGATTTTTATTGTTTAAAGTAATGTTATTATTGTATGCAATTCTTTGGAAAGCATAAGGTTTTAGTTACTCATATGGTAAAAAATGGATGTTTCCTTATGAATGACAAAATGAATTGTCAATAGATGGAGTTTTGAATTTAGTAAATGATCAAGATTTCGACATAGATGTTGATTTAGTATGTTGATTAATGCTTTAAAAATATGCTTAAGAAATGCTAATTTTCTTCCTTTTTAAGTTAGTTAAGCATGTTTTACTTTTATTTATGAGAGAGAGTTTATCTTTGGGTTTGAGGGTTAGATAAGGGCATACTTATTTTAACCTTGAATAGAATCCCTATAAGATGAATCTAAACCTGAGGGAGTTGCAAGGAGGCAACACCCAAGATATTTTGTAGTGGATACATTTTGAGTGGGGAACTCGAATGTGAACTAAATATGGGGAGTCTTTGGTTAAGATTCTAGGTGGTATAGCTTGAATTTTACATCCTATCACAGAGGATAGAATCCCATGTGCAATAGAGATAAGTGACGGCATCTAGAGCGGGTAGGCTCAGGTTTCCATGCGAAACTACCATGCATAGTGATAGTTGCCTTAGCTAAACCCATCACGGAGATGGGGTAGTTAAGCACATAAGATATAATAGTTCCACCGTGGAGGTGCAATTGACTAATATTGAAGTTATTATACCTAAAATAACCCACATAGACTGATATATGATGGGTAAGGGAATAGGCATCCCCCTTATTTAAAGATCAAGATTGGATAATCCCAATGTTATGTCAAGACATCTTACATTCATGGAGAATGTAAGAAATGTGGGGTAACCATTTGAGGCATCCTTTATGTTGTAGAGGTATACAAGGTAAACCCTAAAATCTACGAGAGATTGGTCTCTCTTGTCCACTCGAGAAATGTCTACAATGTTATCATATTGAAATGTGGTAATGCCTTATCAACTAAAATCCTATTGGAAACATCTTTAGAGAACCCTAACTGTGATCTTTATCGAGTGTGAAAAAAAACTCTCTTGGGTTGGTTAGAATTGGGTTGTTACAGTTGGTATCAGAGCTCTAGGTTGTAGGACTAGAAACTTCCATGGAGAGAAACTTAGGTTTGACCTGACTTGATGAGTGACTTATAGGAAGAAAAAAAATCTTCCAATGGGGATGGCACCTTATGTGGAGTAAGAACGACCATAAATATTATTAGTGGATTATAATACTCTGTTGTTAGTTCACATGGATGATGTAACTAACTAGTAGTTAGAGGTGAAATTTGAGGTGAAATTTGAAGAGGAAATTGTGACCTAACTCAACCTTTAATTTGTGTGGTCAGGGAATATGACACCAAAATTAAGAAGAGGAAGAAAATTATCTTCCCAACCACCAAGGTAAATTGGCAGGATCGTACCGATGCTAGACCTCGAGGAGGAAGTTCAAGGAATTCTAGTAGAGAGGTAGAGAACCTCATTGTTGTTGTCTCACTATTGCAAGAGCAAATAGAACAACAAAGGGAACAAATAAACCAACAAAGGCATTTGTTGGAAACTATAGCGAGTCAAGGTTCATAGAATAAAAATCCTAAGGTTAGACAGGAAGAAAATCCTGCTATAGGAAAACAAGAAGTTTGGGCCCTTATAAAGGCATAATTGGCTAAGGATTTGAAGAATGTGAAAATATCCAAATTCATTGAAAAATATGGAGATGATTTAGTTGAGGCTTGGATGAATGAGTTGGAGACATACTTCTCCATGAAGAACTACTTCTGAGTAACCCAAATAGTTTAGGTCACTCTCCATTTGTAGGAGACAAGGTTGGAATGGTGGAACACCTTTAAAGCCAAACAAAATATTCAATCTATAAACCTAAAGTGGGAAGGCTTTGTTGAAGCCTTTAAGAAGAGGTTTCTCATAGAACTATACTATGTGGAGAAATTCGAGGATTTCTCCACACTTCACCAAGGAACAAAGACAGTGGAGATTTACAACCAAAAGTTTGTAAAATTACTTAAGTATGTACCAGTATATAAAATAGATGAGAAGATGAAGGTGCTCAAGTTCATCTTAGGAGTAGATTCTAAAATTAAATCAACAATAAACTTGCACAAACCTGAGACTCTACAACAAGCATAGGATTTGGATCGATAGGTTGAAGCCAACCTACAGTCAAATAAAACTTACTTTAACTATGTTGAATTATCAGAAGAAGATCAACAATCACTGAGAAAAAGGAAAAGTGTTGATTTTATGAAATGGGAACAAAAGCAGAACAATAAAAGCAAAGGTATTACGAAGTTTGAGAGAAAGAATGATGAAAAACAAAGGAATTTTAAGAAGAAATTCCAAAAGAGGAATAATAATAATAATCCTCAAACTTAGATGCAGCCAGAACTGTCACAATCGGATAGGATAGAGGAACGAAAACATGATAGATAGCCAGATCCCATAGGTGGTTGCTACGATTATGGGGATCCACATTATGCAAACCAATGTCCAATTTGGTTAGTACCAAGTAAGAGGGCAGAGGAACCAAACCACAGGATATACGTAGCAACGAGAAACCATAACTTAGACAGGCAAGTCACACCGATGCTCTTAAATGGTAAATTTTTTGATGAGAAAGTTAAAATTTTGATAGATAGTGGAGGTACTGATAGTTTCATTTCTTCTAGTATAGTCAGGGATATGTTAGAAATACTAGGATTTTTGGCACAAGGGTGGAAAGTCGATTATGGGTCTGGACAGACCTACTTAGTGGATCAATATTTTCCCATAATTGAGACCATTCTACCCAATGACTACCATTTGACACTTATTTGTAGTGTCATTGCATGCGTTTGACATCATCTTAGGAATGGACTGGTTAAAAGCTCATGGAGCCCTAATTAATTTCCAAGATAGATGGTTAGACTATACATATAAAATAATCAAATATTGAGAATCTATAGTGAGGATCATTTCAACCTTAGTTGATCTCAATAATGCAGCTAAAGAAAACTATTAGAAAAATTGGAGTGGTCTATGTCATTAAGTTGAACCATAAGATCGTGGATGATATAAAGAAGGAATTGTTTAAGAATCATCCAATTTTGCATGAGTTTAGGGATGTATTTCCTGAAGACCTCCCAAGGTTACCATCTAAACGTGAATTTGATTTTACTATTGAACTAATGTCAAGAGTTGAACCCATTCATAGAACTCCTTTAGGATGAATCCTATTGAGATGCAAGAAAAAGGGTTGATTAAACCCAATGTATCACCATGGGGTGCACTTGTACTATTTATTAAAAAAAATATGGTTCGCTAAGGTTATGCATAGACTAAAAAATGTTGAATAAAGCAACCATCAATAATAGGTATCCTTTACCATAATTGAAGATCTATTCGATCAATTTAAGGATGCCACCATTTTTTCCAAAATTGATCTAAAATCAAGATATCGTCAGTTGAGGATCTAAGAGGAGGATATCCATAATACTGCTTTCAATACTAGGTATGGACATTATGAGTTCACAGTATTATCTTTTGGGTTGATCAATGCATCGATAACATTCCTGAATCTGATAAATAGTGTGTCTAGAAGGCATCTGGGTCAATTTATCTTGATGTTTCTGGATGATATCTTGATATACTCCTGAAGTAGGTAAGAACATGATAGGCACTTGAGAATCATGCTCAAGTTGTTAAGGAAAAACCAACTCTATGGAAACTTGTCAAAGTGTGACTTTTATGTCCCACAAGTACAATACCTGAGACATCATATTTGTAGAAGGGATAGCTATGGATACAAAAATGATTGAGGCTACTTTAAATTGGCCACTATGCACTAACGTGCCTGAAGTGTGGAGCTTCATGGGTATTATAGGATATTACAGGTATTTTGTGAAATATTATTCTAAAATAGTCTGCTCTATAACTAACCTCTAGCGAAAAGGAAAAGAATATATATGGACATACAAGTGTGAAGTAACCTTTGAGTTGCTTAACTAGAAGCTTACTACCACACTTGTGCTTAAAATTCCAGGTCCTCAAGGGAATTTTTTCGTATGTACTAATGCTTCTTTGGAAGGTTTGAGAGGAGTTCTATCCTAGGATGGATTAGTTGTAGCATACGAATCAAGGAAACTCAAGAAACATGAGGTAAGCTATGCTACGCATGATCTAGGGCTAGTCATGAATGTGCACACTCTTAAGATCTAGAGAAATTACTTATTAGGGAAACCTTTTGAAGTAAGAATTGACCATCAGAGTCTAAGGTACATTTTCACTTAGCCTATGCTCAATGCCAGACAGAGAAGATGAATCGAGTTCCTAGCAGAACATGACTTTGGTATAGAGTATATCAAAGGCAAGGAAAATAAGGTCGTTGATACCTTAAGTAGAAGAAGGCATAAAACTGCTTTGACCTGTAGTCACGTGGACTTAATGGGCCAAGTCAGGAAAAAGCAATCTCAGGACCATTATTGCAGTGAAATTCAGGGTAAGATGGGAAGGAATCCTGCAGAGAACAAGGATTTCGACATAAAATATGGTCTTTTATGTTTTAGAGACAGGATAGTTATACCTAGAATTAGTGATTTGAGGAGATTTATTATGCAAGAGGTGCATAAATATCCTTCCTCTACTCACCTTGGAGGGGTTAAAATGAAGGAGAACATGAAAAATACCTACTAGTCAGGAATTAAGGGAGATATCACTAATTTTATTGCTCAATGCTTGGAATACTAGAAAGTGAAAGTTGAGCATAGACATCTAATAGGACAGTTATACCCACACTATATACTAGTGCAAAAATGGTAGATCATATATATGGACTTTATTGTGGGTTTATCTAAGACTAGGTACCAACATGATGCAATCCTTGTAGTGGTCGATAAGTTGACTAAGATTGTGCACTTCATACTAGGGAACACAAAGAATGATGCTCTAATGGTGGTAAATAGGTTTTCCAAAGAGATATTCAGGTTACATGATTTTCTTAAGGTAATCATCTCTGATAGGGACTCTAGATTCACATCTAAAATTTGGCAAGCTCTTCATTATGTAGTGGGCACCAAGCTAAACATTAGTTCTGCATACCATCCAAAAAGAGATGGTCAAATAGAGAGGGTAAACCAAGTCTTGGAAGACATGCTTCGCATGTACTGCATTGGACCAAAAGTCTTGATGGGAAGAATTTTTGCATCTAGTAGAGTTTGCTTAAAATAATGGTTATCATGCTTTCTTGAAAATGATCCCATTTGAATCCTTGTACGATAAGCAATGTAAAACTCCTCTATCTTAGGATAATTTGAAGTATCAGGTTGTCATCGAACCAAACGTGGTCAAAGTGATGGAGGAACAACTCAAAATTATTATGCAAAGGCTTAAGGAAGTAGTTGATCATTAGAAGAGCTATGTTGATATGAAAATATCACCTAGAGAATTCTCTATGGGAGACAAAGTATTCTTAAGAGTTAAACCCATGAAAAGTGTCATCAAGTCTACTAAGTTGGATCCTTGATATGTTGGGCCATTTGAAATCATTGAGAGGATAAATTCAGTAGCTTATAGACTTGCCTTGCCACCCAACTTGTCAAATATCCATGACACTTTCCATTTATCCATGCTTAGAAAGTATATTGCTAATCCTAATCATGTGTGGGATATTACAAAATTGTAGATGGCAGATCCCTCAATCATTAAGGTGAGAGTAGTGAATATTTGAGAGTTTTGTTCCAAAGTGATGAATAAAATAACTCTAGAACAATGCAAGGTCCAAAGGGACCAATATTATGAGAAAAGTGCCACTTGGGAAAAAGTGGATGAGATGAAAAGATATTTTCCTTATTTGTTTGAATATGTAACGTTTATTGCAGGAAAAACACAAAGGACTGTGTTTAGTCAAAGGAGTAGTATGTTATGACCCACCTTGGCAGGACTCATTTATGAGATGAATTATGTATTGATGTGATGTTTTAACGCTTAGTATTTATTACATTATGGATGTTTAATTGCAATTATTTATTTGTTCATATTATATGAGAATATGATATTGTTGATGTTATGTGTGTTTGTAGGACCAGGTACTCTTGTAGGTGGGTGAGGAAGTTGACCACCAAGAATGAGATACCAAAAAAGAGAAATGATGTTCAGTTTGATTGAAAATAGCTCCAAGGTAATATTTACTTAGGGTAGAATTTACCCGCATGTAGTTGCATTCATAATGATGTTTGGTGGTGATCGTCGTCATTCAAAGTCGTCCATAGTAATAAGTTGGTAACCTAGAAGTTACCATAAAATCTTCTGCTTGAGGACATGGGCAAATGGATTGGTGATATATTACTTCTTATTGCTTGTTTGTGTTTTGGGTAATGCTTATCTTATGAGAATGATGCATGAATGGATAGATTAAGCATTTCATTTTATATAATTAAAAGTACTACAATTTTAAAAAAGAAATAAAATCATACTTTTTTTTTAAATAAAGGGATTCAAATTTATTGATAAGAAGACAAGATTACTAAGTACAGCGAAGCCCCCAACTAGGACTCAAATAAACAATAAAATAGGCTAAAACCACCATATTGGGTCAAAACCCGAAGAAGACAACAAGAAAAAATCACATTAAGTTTGGACATATTTGTGGATAAACTCTTAGAGGCGCTAAGAGTTCCCAATCGAGAGACTCTCCTAGTTATCCATAATCCAAGGACCCGAAAGCTTAGAAGCCCTTTTGGCCAAATAATCAGCAACCCCATTCCATTCCCTTGGTATGTGCACAAAGGAGATAAATTTGAACTCTTCACTAATTCTGAGAATCTGAATGGCCATAGAGGTCAACTACCAATTAACATCCTCCAACCTTTTGCTATTTAAAATATTAATCAAAATTTGAGAGTTGGACTCACAGATGCTCCTACGCCAACCAAGAGAAAACCCCCTCTACAAGGCCTCGAGAATTGCAAGAGCTTCCATAAAATGTTGGAGTGAAAACCTTTATAAATGGAAAAGATAAATTTGACCATGCCAGTAGAGTCTCTCCCAACACTGCTAATTCTAGCATGTACAGGATTATCCCTCGACGACCCATCAGTATTAATTTTTAAAACTCCTCTAGGGGGCAACCTCCACCTACCCTCTCTCCAAAATTTCTTGTTGAGCTAGAGAATCCTGCTAGGGTAAGAAGAGTTCACACCGACCCCAAAGAGACCAAGGGCCTACCTACCTTATCCTCCCTAAAGTCCAAAAGAGGATCCACATCACATTTGATATGGATAGTTTGTTTAACCATACACAAGATCCTTTGCCAGATCTATTGAACAACCAAATGTCTACCCTAAAAGATGCAATAGTTCTATTCAAGCCAAATCTTCCATATGATGCAAGAAGGGCTCAAATTCCAAGCCACCTAGAGGAAGGGGGTATTGGTCGAAGGTTTGCCTAGATTGCTCCAAAACTCCACCAAGGAGAGCACATAAAAACAAGGATGGTTCCAGGCACTCCACCACCGGTGCCAAATGTCTCTAGCAAGGGAGCTTTGGAAAAATAAATGAGAAGAGTCATCCTCAATATTACCACAAAGGATACAAAAAGAGGGAACCTCAAATCCTCTCTTCCTCAAGTTATCCCAAGTGAGGCATTTATTACGATCTACCAGCCAGAGAAAGAAGTTACATTTAGGCCAAAATTTGTTCCACACATTTTTCCACCACGTGATAGGGAGGCTCTCATACTTTTGCATATCAAGAACCTGATAACCATAGGCTACATAGTAGGATCCCTTGGGATCAAGGTTCCAAGCCAAAATATATTTAACCCTCAACGAAGAGCAGGGCCTCCCCGCAAGAATAAGAGCAAGCACATCTCTGTCCTTGGCCAATCCCCCCTGGGACCATTCTTGCAAATCTTTCCACTTGTACATCTCCAGATTACCAAAAGGCTAGATTCTTTTAAATTCCTCCACACAAGACCAGTCTGCTTCTAAGAAATAAATGCTTAGGGAACGTAACTTGGGATATTAATTCAAGATAGGAGGGTGGCCATTCCAAGAATCCTCCTAGAAAAGAGCATCTGATCCTCGATTGCAAATCTAGAACAAATCCTTCTTAATTAAATTAGCCCCTCTTTTCAGAGTATCCCAAATAATCAAACCTTTCCGAACCAAGCTGACTATAGGGATCTCAACCTCAGAAATACCTCTCAAGTACTTACAAGATAAGATTTTAGCCCAAATCTGGTCTTGAGAAGTACACCATCTCCAATAGAGTTTCACAGCCAAAGCCTACCCATAAAGAGCCGACTATCGCAACCCAAGGCCTCCCTCTTGAATCGGCCTACAAACATAATCCCACCTAACCAAAATCCATTTAGATTGAGCAAGTTTTCTAGACCACAAAAATTGTATTGACAAAGTATCCATGTCCTTGATAAAACGAGAGGGAGCTATTTGTACAAAATACATGTAAATGAGTAAAGCTTGAACAATAGATTTTAAAAGCAACACTCTACCCACAGAGGAGAGCCATCTGATGGTACAATGATTTACATTCTCTCTAAACTTATCAAGCACAGACTGCCAAGAAGATCTAGGTAGAGGATGAGACGAAATCGAAATACCAAGATAAATAGGGGGAGTCCCAACCCGAAATCTTAGAATTCGAGCAATCCTGGCTTGAATAAGAGGAGGGGTATTGAAGAAGAAAATAGAAGACTTGTTCTCATTTATCAACTACCCAGAAGCACCAAGATATATGTTAATAGATCATCTAATGTTGCCAGCTTCCCTGATAGTGGTAACTCCCAACAAAGCTGTATCATCCACAAATTGAAGGTGTAAAAGAGACAACGAACTACTATCCTACTTCCAACCCTAAATAAGACCATGCCTAACTTGAGACTTGAGCAGTATTTCCAACACTTCCACCATAATGATAAATAAATAAGGAGATAGAGGATCTCCTTGCCTCAATCCCCTCGAGGCCTCAAATAGCTCCGATGACTCATTATTAACAAGAACATAGAACAAGGAAGAAGAAACACAACTCATCACCCATCTAATCCATTCCTCCTCAAAGCCAAAAGTAGTAAGAACTTTCTAAAGAAAGGACCATGTGACCCAATCATAGGCTTTGGCCATTTCCAACTTAATAAACATAGATTTCTCCTTAGAAGTTTCCATCGAGTGAATAGCTTCTGTAACAATAACAACCCCCTACAGGATTTTTCGGCCAGCAACTAACCCACCTTGCTCCTCACAGATGATTTTTCTCAACCATATCTTCAACCTCTCAACAATAATTTTTGTAATGATATTATACACAACATTGTAGAGAGCAATAGGCCTGAACATATCTAGAGAATTCACTCCCTCTTTTTTGGGAATAAGCACCACAAAGGTAGCATTTAGGGCCCTTAGCATATGTTTGTTCTTTTGGGACTCATGGACCACCTCCAGAAGATCAAATTTGATTAACTCTTAAAACTCCTGATAAAACTCAATCGAGAATCCATCCGGGCCTAGGACTTTCTTTTTTTCATATTGAATACAACATTTTCCAACTCCTCAAGGGAAATTGGGCCCATCAAATGCTCATTCATCTCTCTAGAAAAAATCAAGGGAATACAATTTAGAATAAGCTTTTCATCCTCATCATCTAAGAGAGAGTCCTCCTTGAAGAGAGAGAAGAAATACCTCCTAGTCTCTTCTGAAATCTCCCTGAAAGAAGAGAGAAGAGCACCCTGAGAATTCACAAGAGAGGAAATCAAGTTACCATTACGGTGAGCCTTAACTAAGTTAAAAAATAAGATCGTATTCCTATCCCCTTCCTGAAGCCAATCCACTCGAGCTTTTTGTTTCCAAAAAATTTCTTTCCTTAGCTCCCATTCAACAAGTTCTTTTGCAGCCTCAGATTCCTCAAAGAGAAGCTCCTCTGTGAGTCCATGATATCTAATATTCCTTGAAGCGTCTTCCACCTTCTTAAGAGTTGCCAACTTAGCCAAGGAAAGTTTCCCAAAATTTAGCCTATTCCACCTCTTCAATTTATGCTTAACAAATTGTATCCGCTTCATAAAGAAATACATAGCGGCGGCATGAGACGGTTTGCCATTGGTCCACCAGCCTTGCATGAAATCATGAATCTTAGGATCCCGAAGCCACATAAGTTGAAACTTAAAGGAAGGATTCTTTTTTAACCCAAAATAAAGAGCAGAGATTTTGATAGGCCAATGATCAGTTCCCCTACCCTTCAAAATCATAGAACTAGAGCTTCTGTTAATACCAATACAAAAACTAGAGATCAGAAACCTATCCAGTCTCTCTAAGATGGACTCTTCCCCACATATTCTATTGTGCTAGGTAAATATCCCATTATCCAGCTTGATGTCAACCAAGTTTAGGGCTCGGATATGAGAACTGAATATAGAGGAAAAAGGCTCGAGACAATCAACTCCACCACGTTTCTCCTCTAGATAAGTGATAGAATTGAAATCTCCAGCCAAAATCCATGGGTAGAAGGGATCCAG
This sequence comes from Wollemia nobilis, assembly GCA_028583015.1. NCBI lineage: Eukaryota > Viridiplantae > Streptophyta > Pinopsida > Araucariales > Araucariaceae > Wollemia > Wollemia nobilis. Next base: position 5,831,384 of record JAQPPZ010016859.1, on the reverse strand, counting down.
ACTTCTCACAAAGTTAATGTGCTCTCACAAATTTACTTTACAATTGTAATCAACAGGAGCATACACATTTGTAAGTAGGATGGTTTCACCAGATTCATTATCATACCCGATAATCGAAATAGAACATCTACTAGAAATCCAAGTAAGAGGAGAGATCTTAACCGGATCCCATAAACAAGCAACACCACCAACATATCCACATGTGCCAATACACTGGCATTGACCCCTTCTCCACAACTTGGGAGAAATATTGAACATACTATTAGTAGCCAATTTTGTCTCTTGAATAAACACCACATCCAGAGAATGTACACGAATCAAATTATGAACAACTTTTTGTCTGGGGATGTTGTTCAACCTCCTTCTATTCCATAAGAGGATAATCATTTATGGGGGCTCGAAAAATTGGAGTCCAATGTTCTCACCAAGCTTGACTCCACCAAAGTCTCCCCCATTAACTTAATTTTGTCCTGGTCTTTATTTCGATCCACCTTCATATTCTTATCCGAAGCACCTTTTTTTAATTATTTTCTGCTGCAATCCCAACAACATAGGAGTTTTGTAGTCCAAGGATGATTGCATCAGTTCCTAAGTAGGAGAGAGCACAACTATATCTGTGCCACTTTCCAAAATATTTTTCCTTCCAGGGCTAGAGCCAACCATATCAACTATACTCAAAACCAAAGCCATATGTTCTTCATTTAAACCCACTAGACCTGATTCCTTAGGTTCCACATCAAGAAGATACATCTAATTCGACCCTGTTATATCTGCATCAGGTAGCGAAGTTTCAGGTAACTCCATGCACTGATCAAGATCATCCAGTATCTCAAAATGATTGAGCAAAGCATCTGGATGGCTATCCTTAAGGGCTTCTTTTACCCTTCTTCATCTGTTTCGGGGTTCTACAGGAACAAAGATATCCTTATCCTGATCCCCTTCCTTTATTGGGGCTTTTTCTTTATCCAGATTTTGTGCAGATCGAGAGGGCCCAGGATTTAAAGCTACTGGCGAGACAAAATTAGGACATTTTCTTTGCAAGTGGTCGTATTCATGGTAGATCTAGCAATGAAACGGAAGAGCTTCATATTCAAGTTGTTGAACCTATGTAGACGATCCAAACTGTATTTCAACAAAATCTAGAATATGATTGTTTAAATCAATTTCGACAGAAATATGGGCAAAAAAAATTACCTTTTTCTCCATCATCTGTTGTGATGGTCCAACCGACTTCCCAAGAAGAAGGGCAATCATATGCAAGATGTCGTTTCTCCAGAATTCCAATGGGAGCCACGGGAGCCGAACCCACACTGGAACCCGCGACGATCGCTCCTCTGACGGGTTGAAACCCACATGCCAAGGTTTAAGAAAGAGTCTAGCTTGGTTACAGAAATAGGAACCCCCTTCAAATGCTTTGTTACGATCCGCAATACAGGAGAAAACCATCATAAAATAGCTATTTGCAGTTAGCATCACCTCCATGTCACCGTCAGGGTTCCAAGTCTTCCTAACCCAAGCCTCCACAAAGGGAAGAGAAATTTGGATGCCCATAAATTTGCCAATAAGTGTATGCTTGGTTAAATACTCCACATCTTCTGCCACCGAGTCTGGTTGAAGCACTAGAACCGACCTGACTTTACATCGTTCCAAACATCCATTGTTCTTTAACAAACAATTTTTGACATGCATTGGGAATTATGTTCCTTCCAATCATTTTTAGATAAAAAACGTCACTAGCTTGCACACTCTGTGATGGGCCCGACGCCATCGCAACATTCCTCTATTTTTTCAGACTTAGGGGGTCAGTTTGCATCTCTCTCTCATTTCCCTCCATCTCCTTTCATATCAAAGGATATTAGCAAAGAAAATCATACTTTTATGCTAATGTTGAAATATATATTAAAAATTATTATTGATTTGATTAAATGAGTAAATAATTTAATCAATTCTTATAGTTTGTTATAAAGGTTTATAAAGAAAATTTAAAGAAAATGATTAACTTGCTTTATTAAGGCTTTTTGATGGTGTTAATAATAATTTTATTATTATTAATGATATGTTGTCATGGGGCAATGGTTAGCAAGTCAGTTGTGGCCAACCTTTCTTTAAAGGGATTGATTTGTAACCGTTTGAGCGGTACGAATGAGGTATGGTCTAGATCTTCTTGTTTGGTAATGGGAAAAAAAGAAAAGAAAAAAGAAAGGGGATCGAAGTGGAGAGAGCAGAGCAAGAGCATGGAAGGGTGTTGGATGAAACAAAGATATTCATACCTTTCGAAGAAGTCGTGATGCACTTTAGGTGGACCTCCATCTCGGTTTTTCTTGGTTACAATGTTGAAACTTTAGATGAATGCTTGGGTGTTATTAAATGAAAACATAGTTGTTGTTGTGCTTTGTTTTAGTTTTGCATTTTGAATCCAACCAGTTTTAAAGAAACCAAGTAGTTTCAGATTTATTCTTTCCTTGGAATAAAGGAACCAAAACTTATTCAAAAAATGGTTTACCTTGTTTGCATGAACCTTTGGATAAGTACCTTTTTGCTGAAGTTTTTGCAATGGTTGTTGCAATGTTTTTGTTTATGATCCATGAATATGTGTCCCCCTTCTCTAAAGATTGAGATGGGATAATCCTAACGCTATGGTCAAGACATCTTACATTCATGGAGAATGTAAGAAATGTGGGATGACCATTTGAGAAGTCCTTTATGTCGTGAAGGTATACAAGGTAAACTCTAGAATCTACTGGAAATTGGCCTCTCCTGTCCACTCGAGAAACATCTAAAATATTATAATATCAAAATGTGGCAATACCTTGTCAAATAAAATCCTGTTGGAAACATCCTTAGTGAACCCTATCTATGATCTTTACCTAGTGTAAAAAAAAATCTCTCACGGTTTAGTTAGAATTGGGTTGTTATAGAAGGAAGATAAGAAGGCAAATTTTAAAGCAAAGAAAACAAAAGATGTCAAGTTTAAACTAAATAAGTCATCTTCGTTTTTCTAAGGTAGCATAATATCACAAAGCATGGCACCAAGCAAATGTAGAACAAATTTCAATAAAACGTGTTGCATAGTTATAGACATTCCAGTGACATGAATTGACTCCTATTTTATGGTCTATAGAAGAACTTTCAAGATTACTTTCAAGATTTTCTACCATGTCCTTAGACACAAAGATTGCACTATAATCAGCCCAAGCACTAAGACTTCCATATACATGATTTACAGTTCAAACCTTAGTAGAACAAATTTCTAAACACAATCTTAGACGTTGTATGTGCTGAACTCATGCTTATTTGGATAATATGTAACTTGGTCCTTGCATTTTGCAATATCACCTGGTAAAAAGCCCTAGTTGGTTTTTGCATTTTGCAAGTAGACATGATTCAAACAAACGGTAGCGTTGAATCGATCTGCCATATTCAAAAATCAGTGTGAGATATTTGCAATATTGCTGAGTAAAAATCTCAAATCACAAGAGCTTTTGCTCATATCTGAAAGAAGGCTACCTCATACATCTTGAAAACGCGTTCTTCGCAATTGGATTGCGCACACATCAAGAAACCTTGGCAAAGAAATGAGATTGAACCAAAAGAGCTGAGGGTCCCGCAGGCCTTGGCCTCAAAAGGTGCAAAATATCTGTAGGAATTTACAGCCAACCCAACCCCCAGAAAGCAAAAATTGGAACAAATTGCATCAGACTAGCAACATTCCTGAAGCCGAATTCAGGGAACTGCTAAGAGCAGGCTTGCCCCTTGAGTATTTCATACAACTTTGCAGCCTCAGAACTGCATTTCCCAATCTTCTCCATGAATTTTTGCTCGGTCATCAAAAGCATAGTAAGTAAGCTAGCCAACCTTTCGGTATGCTCCATTGCACTGCACCTTTTCTCTATGCTGCACTGTAGCAGTTTAGAATTCATCACAACAATCTTGGGCTGAAGTCCCCCTGTACCCACCAACAAATCTACATTTTGATGCATCTTGTTCTTGGAATTTTTAAGCAGAGTAGGGTTTTTGTTAACGATGTTAAAGACCTCGTCTTAAAGTCGACATATACTTCATTTTATTTTCCAGATTTTCAGACGTACAGCCAATAACTGTCTCAAGGGCAAACACAAATGATTTGGAGGATTCCCCAAAACCCATATTTTTTATATACTCTAATTTCAGTTTTAATGTCTCTGTAATAACGTTGCTCAGAATATGAGGCTTTCTTGACATTAAGAGTGAAAGCAACTTACCTTGAACCCCAACTTGGTCTAAAATGTCTACAGACTTGATCATTTTGTCTATATTGGCGCCGAGCAGCTTGGGTGCCCTGCATATGACATCTGGCAATTCCTGGGAGGTGATGCCTAGGGTTTTAATAAACTCGATCTGGAGCTTAATATCCGCATCGGCTTTGTAAGTGATAAACGAGGGGTTTTTAACAATGATGTGCTTGATCTGGGTTTGGCTGAACCCCAAGTCCCGGAAACACTGAACGGCAAGGATCATGGCTGTCTGGCTGGATCTGGTCCTCAGCAAGGATGGCTTTATTTTCATGACTCTTGTCACTTCAGACTGGCGAAGCCCGCATTCGTTGAGCAAGAATTCTGTAATGGCATTTTCACTGTGTCGGGTTTCTGCGTGGGTGCTGTATAGGAACGAGAAAATAAAGAATGTAAGAGTAAAAGATGAAGATACTCCTGCGAGTGTTGGGTGAAAGGTATGTAGGATGGAACGAGAAAGGTAGCGGCCAACACACAGTGTCATTGCCATTGTATGAATAGATAATACCAGTGAGAAGACACGAGGCGAGCCGCGAGATATATTTGGAAGAGGGATTTCAAGGCAAGGCCCTGCGATCACATTCAGCTAGGGCTAGGGTTTCTGAAAATCTGCAAGAATTCCGCGGGCCGGTTTGTTAGCCTGTCATGAAGAATTGGAACAAATACGCTTTTATTTTTTTAATGCTTTTATTTCTTATGAATTAGCCGCAAAGGAAATTATAAACGAATTATGGGTTTTTTACAGTAACTTAATTAAATTATAAACGAATTATGGTTTTTTTTTTTTTCAGTAACTAAATTAAAAAAAAAATGTAATTAGGCATCACTTGTCCCCAAGGATATGTGATGTAGGGTCAGGGTGATCAATCCTTACCTACACGGCACCACAGCTCCTAAGCCTCACTTAGGCAGCGTGGACTACGCCTCCAAGTGTTCGTACCTGCACAAGCCAGCAAATAGACAAGCCAAACAATATTTGTATTTATATAGCGGAAGCAAACAACACAAGGTTAGCACAATATCGCAATGCACAAGATAGACATCCACACAATGGCCAACACAAGAGTTGCAAGTAGCAAAAGCTTTATTTATATTGGATATGCCGTCAAACGGATTACAATGCAAAATGGCACAACGGCCTGGCACTATCGGCCCAGTTACAAAACAAGTGGCTCAAAGGCACACACTCTCTGACCGCCCAACGCCCGCAGACCGGAACGCTGAACGTCTCCTGATACTATGCCCGGTGAGTCCCGATACGCGTCCACTCGTACCACTCACAACCTCGGACAACTCCCTCCACCTCGCTCAACAACTCATGGCAATTTCACAACAGCACTTGGCAACACACGACAACTTGGCAACACACAAAACCGACAATGAGCTTGGCAGGAGCACTGGACGTAGGAAGCAACTTGCAGGAGACTCAAGTTGCTCATATTCTCCCCCACTTAAGCGGGCGACGCCCTCGTCGCCAGTAACAGGTCCCTCTGAACATTTGGTCTGCAGCCCTCTGAACATCAGGTCCCACACTGAACACTTCGGCACCTCCCACCTTAGGGAAAGAATCTTTGAGCTCTAATAGGCGTAAAGTGGGTTTGCAGCCCTCTTCTCAAGGAAGGCGTGCAACTTCTTTCTAGCACTCCACAAGGCTTCTTCTCGTTCCCAGCTGTCGGATTCTTCACCCTTCCAACTGACTAAGAATTCCCTGTGTTGTCTGTTACCCCAGCCAACTGTCTTCATATCCCAAATTCGCTCCACCTCCCGTTCATGCTTATCAATCACATTCGCAGGGGGTCGACTCGGCTCACTTCTCTCTGGCTCGGCCTCATCAGCATAAAATTGTCGCAGTTGACTCACATGGAAGGTCGGATGAACCTTCATGTGTGACGGTAACTCCAGTCGATAGGCAACTTTGCCCACTCTAGCCACTATCTTGTACGGTCCATCATAACGACGGATCAAGGCCTTGGACTTGCCCTTCTTGGCTTTGAACACTTCAGGTTCCATCCTTAACAAGACCTTGTCCCCAACATTGAACTCCACGGACCGTCGACTTACATCTGCAAAATTCTTCATTCTTTCAGCTGCTTTCAACAGATGAAGTCTTGCCAGGTCCACCCTTTCTTGCCACTGCTTCATGTAGTCGGTAGCTGATGCGCACCCCTTTAGGTACCCTCCAAGCACTGTATGGGGCGACAAGGGTTGCTGCCCTGTCGCTAGCTCGAACGGTGAGTGCTTACTTGACCTACTCTTCTGGCTGTTGTAGCAAAACTGTGCCATATCAAGTAGATCCGGCCAATTCAATTGGTCGCTATGTACAAAGTGTCTTAGATAGGTCTCCAAGATGGCATTGATCCTCTCTGTCTGCCCATCTGTCTCTGGATGAAATCTTGAAGACATCAACAACTTCGTACCCATCAGCTGAAACAACCTCTGCCAAAATCGACTCGTGAAACGAGTGTCTCTGTCCGAAATGATACTCAAAGGTACCCCCCAATACTTGACCACATTCTTGAAAAACAGCTCTGCGGCCATCTCTGCTGGGCATGGGGACGGACAGGCGGTGAACACTGCATACTTTGAAAATCGGTCTACCACTACCATGATGGATGCAAACCCCTTCGATTTGGGTAGACCAGTGATGAAGTCCATACTCACACTGGCCCATGGCCTGATTGGAACTGGAAGAGGTTGTAACAAACCACCTGGCAACCGATACACACTTTTATCCTGCTGGCAAATAAGACAAGACTGGACATACTCATTGACATCCTTCCTCATCTTCGGCCAGTACAGTCCCCTCTCCAACAATGCCAAAGTACGTTGCTGACCTGGATGTCCCGCCCATAGAGAATCATGGCATTCCTTTATAAAGTCTCGACGGAGACTCCCCCACTTAGGGATATAGACCCGATCCTGGCTGAACCATAGAATTCCATCTAACATGCTAAACTTGTTCAACCGACCCCTTCGAGTCTCATCTTTCACAGTGTCGACCAACGCAGCTGCTTGGGGATCATGAACCAATCCCTCCTTGATCTTTTCCAACAACTCCTCTCCAAGTACAATCTTACTTTCACCATGGATAGAAGTTGGGCTCTCTGACGCTATTGTCAACACTGCTAACTGTTGCTTTCTACTGAGTGCATCCGCCACCACATTCTCTTTTCCTGCGGTATGCACTATGTCCATATCGAACTCAGCTAGAAAGTCTTGCCACCTGGCCTGCTTGCCAGTCAACTTGCTCTGAGTCTGAAAGAAAGTGTTGGACACATTGTCCGTTTTGACCACAAAGTGTGCACCAAGAAGATAGTGTCTCCACGTCCTCAAACAATGCACTACTCCGGTCATCTCTTTCTCATGCGTAGGATATCTCCTCTCTGCATCGTTCAACTTCCTCGACTCAAAAGCAACTGGGTGCCCTTCCTGAATGAGCACTCCCCCAATGGCAAAGTCCGAAGCATCCACATGTACCTCAAACGGCTTACTGAAGTCTGCCAGAGCTAACACTGGTGAGGAGGTTAGCTTCTCTTTCAACAGCTCAAACGTTGCTTGGCACTTTGATGACCAGTCCCATTTTTGATCCTTCTTCAATAAGTCTGTCAAAGGCGATGCCAACTTCGAAAATCTGCTTACAAATCGCCTGTAGAAATTAGCGAGTCCCAAAAATTGGCGTAAACCATGTACATTGCTCGACGACTCCCAATTCCTAATTGCCTCTAACTTCTTCGGGTCTGGCTTGATGTTACCTTGACCAATCACATGCCCGAGAAATTTCACTTCTTGCTGAGCAAAGGCGCACTTCTCTTTCTTTACATACAGGCTGTGCTCACGTAACAAGTCGAAGACCTCTGCTAAGTGTTTCTTGTGTTCCTCAATGTTCCTTGAATATACCAATATATCATCGAGGTAGACCACCACTGACTTGTCCAATAATGGTTTGAAAATGTCATTCATGAGAGTGCAAAACGTGGCCGACGCATTACACAATCCAAATGGCATCACAAGAAACTCGTACGACCCATACTTTGACACACAGGTCGTCTTCTCAACGTCTTTCGGAGCAATTCTCACCTGATAGTACCCTGATCTCAAATCCAGCTTAGTGAACACCTTCGCCCCTGCTAGGCGATCAAAACAGTCATCTATTCGTGGAAGCGGATAACTATTTTTGATGGTAAGCTTATTCAATGCTCTATAATCCACACACAAACGTAAGCTCCCATCTGCTTTCCTCACGAATAGTACCGGCGCTCCAAAAGGTGAGCGCGAAGGACGAAGATACCCTGCAGCCAACAACTCTTCCAGCTGCTTCTTCAATTCAACCATCTCTGGCCCACTCATCCGGTAAGGAGCCCTTGCTGGAGGTCTCCCCCCTGGGGTCAACTCAATTCGATGGTCTATCGCCCTTCTAGGCGGCAACTCCCGTGGCAGTTCCTTCGGCATCCTATCTTGGTACTGTCTAAGTACTCCCTCTACGGCAGGTGGGATTGGAACCTTCTGTTCATCTTCATCCCAACCTCCTACCAATGCAGCAAGCATCATTGGCTGCTTGCCCATCTTCCTTGATGCTCTTCTCATACTCATTGCACTGCACAACTGCCCCTTTCCCTTTCCTTTTGCTCTCGACGGTTCGACTAGCTCCTTCGTCGACTGTCTTCGTCTAATGGTCCTCACAGTGCACGTCTGCCCTGGGTTGAACACAAACAACGACTCCAGATGCGGGAAAATAGCTACTCTCTCCGTCTTGAACCACTCCTGTCCCAATATCATCTCAAATTCATCCATTCTTAATACTGAGAAGGTGGCTCTCCCTTTCCACTCGCCAGCTTCGAAGTTCACATCCTTTACTATGTCGACGGTCTTTATAGTGGAAGAACTAACCAGCTGAAGCTTATCACCTCCTCCTGAATACTTGAGGCCCAACCGCTTCGCCGTTCTATCACTGATGAAGTTGTGAGTAGCCCCCGGGTCCACCAGCGCAACAACTGTCTGCCCTCTCGCCATCACCTCCACAAACATCAGATCGTTCTTCCCATCAACTACGGGGGTTCTCCCGTTTGGCCAGCCTCCCCTGTCGGAACAGGCTGCCATACATTCTTGCCTTTCGGCCTTCTTCCTTGGGCCCCTTGCCCGACTTTTTGCACATCTTGTCCTCTGTCCCTGTTGGACATCTCCACTGTTGAACACTGCCCCATGATGACTCCAACCTGAGCTCTATCACATTCTGCCTGTTCTACTGCCATCAATCGACGTGGATGAGGACAATCCTTCTGTAAATGAGGTCCATGGCAATTCCAACAATCCATCCATGTTTTCTTGTCACCGCCTTTGTTGTTGTAGGTCGGCTTCTTTCCTTTGTTGTTGTTGGAATGTTGCTTCTTCGACCCTGATGTGCTTGTTGAGGACCAATTCCCTGACTTCTCCCCTTGAGAACCATTGCCCTTCGCCTTCCACGACTGCTCCTTATAACCGCCACTAGAACTCTTCGTTTTGGTGCTCGGATCACGAGTGTCCTTCTTCGTGACCGATTCTTGTTTGAAGTCATGGAACGAATCCGCCATGGCAATAGCCTCATATATATCCTTGGGGTTTCGACGCCTTAGTTCAACCTTTGCCCAATTCTGTAGACCTCTCTCAAAATCTATCAACTTATCTTGTGGGGTTGACGACTTTACTAACACCATAGTGTCCTGATATGCCTTGATGTAGTCTCGCAATCTCCCAGTATGCTTGAGGTCCCGCAGTCTGTTCATTGCCTCCCATTCGGAGTTGGCTGGTCTGAACTGCTCTTTGAGCGCCTTCTTGAAGTCTTCCCAATTCTCTATTCTCACCAAGGTCCTCTTCTCCTCCATATCTTCTGCCAAGCCACGCCACCAAGTCTTGGCTATCCCTGTCAAATAACTGGCGGTCGTTTCCACTTCTTCTATGGCAGACAAACCACCCACCTTCTTCAAATACTGCCCAACGTCCCAGAGGAAATCATCCAACAGACGATCATCCCTGGCACCATCATAGCTCTTGGGCTCTACAAGCTTTGGTGGTCTCTTCTTCTGCTCTGAACTGCTCTGCCCTCGGTCACTACTATAAGCACCCACAACTGCCGCACGACAATAGGTGACCTCTGCTTGGACCTTCTCAAGGGACTTTACCAAATCGGCATGTGAAGTCTCCCACGCCGCCTGGGCATTCAGGCTATCCTCCAACCTTCTCCTCAACTCGGACATTTCCTCTATCATTGAGGAGCACCATCGTCCTGCCTCCTCCATGGTCTCGTCATATTGGGACCTCCATTCCCCCATGGACTCGTCCATAACATGAACTTGTCCTTCTATCTTTTCAAACTTTTTCGAGACTCTCTGTTCAAGGGACTCGATGGCATGGTTCCTACTGGCATGGCGTCCTCCACCACGACCAGTATTCACTCCTTCAGCTCCTTCGCGGCCCGTTCTTTGTGGGTCCAAAGGTAGCTCCTGCTCTGGTCCAGACTCGGCCATATTGCTTTCACAAACTAGACCGGTCCAGCTGGTCGCTTGCTCAAAGAAGGGAGCAAGTAGAATAGGGGTACTAAACGTACAGACCCTGGAAAGCTTTTCAAACACACCGACAAAGGGGTAAGCTCGAACCCTTTAAGAAAACAAACCTAATTCACCTAAGGCTTGACTTGACTCAAGGCAAAATGAGGGGAAGTTTCGATTGCGGAACGACTCCTTGCAGGCACAAACTGAAACAGGATACGAGCGACAAAGTAGCTCTGATACCAACTGATGTAGGGTCAGGGTGATCAATCCTTACCTACACGGCACCACAACTCCTAAGCCTCACTTAGGCAGCGTGGACTATGCCTCCAAGTGTTCGTACCTACACAAGCCAGCAAATAGACAAGCCAAACAATATTTGTATTTATATAGCGGAAGCAAGCAACACAAGGTTAGCACAATATCGCAATGCACAAGATAGACATCCACACAATGGCCAACACAAGAGTTGCAAGTAGCAAAAGCTTTATTTATATTGGATATGTCGTCAAACGGATTACAATGCAAAATGGCACAACGGCCTGGCACTATCGGCCCAGTTACAAAACAAGTGGCTCAAAGGCACACACTCTCTGACCGCCCAACGCCCGCAGATCGGTACGTCGAACGTCTCCTGATACTATGCCCGATGAGTCCCGATACGCGTCCACTCGTACCACTCACAACCTCGGACAACTCCCTCCACCTCGCTCAACAACACACGACAACTTGGCAACACACAAAACCGACAATGAGCTTGGCAGGAGCAATGGACGTGGGGAGCAACTTGCAGGAGACTCAAGTTGCTCATACTGATGTAGGGTCAAGGTGATCAATCCTTACCTACACGACACCACAGCTCCTAAGCCTCACTTAGGCAACGTGGACTACGCCTCCAAGTGTTCGTACCTGCACAAGCCAACAAATAGACAAGCCAAACAATATTTGTATTTATATAGCGAAAGCAAACAACACAAGGTTAGCACAATATCGCAATGCACAAGATAGACATCCACACAATGGCCAACACAAGAGTTGCAAGTAGCAAAAGCTTTATTTATATTGGATATGTCAATAAACGGATTACAATGCAAAATGGCACAACGACCTGGCACTATCGACCCAGTTACAAAACAAGTAGCCCGAAGGCACACACTCTTTGACTGCCCAATGCTCGCAGATCGGTACGCTGAACGACTCCTGATACTATGCCCAATGAGTCTCGATACGCGTCCACTTGTATCACTCACAACCTCGGACAGCTCCCTCCACCTCGCTCAACAACACACGACAACTTGGCAACAACACTTGGCAACACACGACAACTTGGCAACACACAAAACCGACAATGAGCTAGGCAAGAGCACTGGACGTAGGAAGCAACTTGCAGGAGACTCAAGTTGCTATGTAATGGTTATGGTTTTGGTATTTTTTAAGAAGTGTTTTGGCAGGGGAGGTTCTAGGTTCAAACCATAACTTACCTAGAAAAGAATAGGTTGAAAGATAGCAGTGGAGTGTTTGTCAATTGGCTGCTTTTATGCATCTCACTAGGGTTTAGAGGCAACATCCAATGGTGTTATCTATTTTTTATGAATTTAAAAAATAAAATAAAATGTTACCAAGATATTACCAATTTTTCTACACATTAATTTAAAAAATATACGGGCATAACATTAATTTTATATAGCAAATTAAAAAAACTGTTTTTAAATGTTTTTTATAATAAAAATATTATTTATAATAAAATGGTTGTTTTTATTTATTTATTTACAAAAGTGAGTGGTCTTACGAGTGAGTGCAAATCACTAAAGAACCTCATTGTTCTGTTTTTTTTAGAAAACCAATCAGTATTGTGAATGCAAGCTTGCAAGTGTGAAAAAGGATTTAGTCTCATTTTTTATAATAAAATGGTTGTTTTTTTTGTTATTTATTTACAAAAGTGAGTGTGTATTAGGAGTGAGTGGAGCCACTAATGAGCTTCACTATCTTGTTTTTTAAGAAAACCAACAAGTGTTGTGAATGCAAGCAAGAAGCATGTGTGAGCAAGGAGTTAGCATCATTTTTTTTATAATAAATGGTTGTTTTTTTTGTTACTTATTTACAAAAGTGAATGTGTGTTGGAAGTGAGTGCGAGCTACTAATGAGCCTCACCATTTTGTTTTTTAGAAAACCAACAAGTGTTGTGAATGCAAGCAAGACGTAAGCATGAGCAAGGAGTTCACATTATTTTTTTCTAGATATTTATGAAATTTAAAAACTAGAGGATTTTTATGAAGAATATCTAGATAGCATGGCAAGAAAGTATTTTTTGGAAGTCGTGACTAAAAGAAAGGATGCCTCAATTGGAAGTATGAATGCCATAGTTAGATATGAGGAAAAGTGAATCTATAGTAAATATAGTGAAAATTGACTACACCAACAAATCCTACTGAGGAAGATAACTTTGGCCAACTATTCGAACATAGATTGGTGTTGATTTGATCCTCGACGCTTCGTGATTCATCAATTGCCCACCTAATGGCTTACATTGTGGAATTACCAAAAATATTGTTAGAGAAAGATCTTCGTCGAAGGCCTAAAATGAATATGGAGATCTTTGAACCACAAAGCCTCTATTGAAGAATATTACATTATTTGGTATATGTAAATGTACCATGGATAGATAGATTATTTGGTACAAATGTAAATATGTGATAGATTATGATTGAGTTTATAGTTTAGATGAGTGATTTATATTTTCTCTTTATTAAGTGTCCATGTGCAAGACATGCACAAGTGTCATGTAAGTAAGAGTGCAAGTGTGTATTGAGAGAATGTGCACAAGTGTCATGTATGTAAGTGTGGAAATATGTAATGTGAGGATGTGCACAAGTATCTTGTATTAGGAACGCATGTAGGAGAGTAAGAGTCATGTAGAAGTGTGCAAGTGCCATAGAGTCAAGTATGCATGTAAGAAGAGAGTGAAGAGTCTAGTATACAAGTGGCAAGATGACAAGCCAAAGGTCATGGGAGCTATCATATGGAGAGCAATAGTCAAGTACATGAAGAGTCACTTTCTATATCTATATTATGGAGATAAATCTCCATACAATGTAAGGGAAAATGGTCTATGGTGATCACCGCATAACAAACATTTATTGGAGTATATTACATGATTTGGTACATGCTAATGTACCACCTTGGGTACTATTAGCTTTTGATAATATTTAATATGTAAAATAACCACAAGATGTAAAGTAGAAAGAATAAAATAATAGACTTCTGCAATAACTCTGAAATATGCTATTAATAGAAACTCGTGAAAATATGGAACTACTCTACTAATGCATGCTATGAGCAATGCACCTTCGATACCCATTACAATACTTTGTCACACATATATAACAGTATGTGACTCTTCATATGGTGCACTCTTGACCTTCACACTTCTAGACTATTCAACTCCCTATTCTATGGACTCATGTACACATGGACTAATGTGCACATTTACATTATTGAATATTATGCACACTTGTGCATTTATTACATTACATAAAGTAAAGCCTAATCTAAGACATGTACCAAATAATGTAATATACTCCAACACCCCCTCGTATTACATTATTTGGTTATTGAAGACTTTAGTCTTCAATATGGTTCTTCAATATTTTGTTGGAACTTGCGCTCTTCTTCATTGTCCTCCTTGTTTGTATCCTGATCAAGAAAATGATTAGTATCTTCATAAAACACAACTGATAATGCTTTGGCTTCATGTTCTTTTGTAGCCTCTTCTAATTCCTGTATTTCTTGGACCAAGTTACCCTTTTGATTTCCTTCTCTATATTGTAGTTGAAGTGGATTATACTATCATTGGAACTATGGCTGAGAGAATCTATATTGGTTTTGATATTATCTTGGTTGAAACAACCTATTTGGTTGATTCACTTGATTCCTTGGATTAAATCTGCAATAACTTGTATTATGACCTCTTCTCTTACAAATCTGACAATATCGATCATTCCATTTTGGTTTATCTCTTGAGCTTGAAGCAATGTTTCCTTTCTGATTATCTTTTGAGACTAATGCATTATTAGTCATTTCATATTTAGTTGAATTCACCACTTCATGTTCTTGTAGTATATTAACCAATTCATCAAATGGTGTATCTTTACCCAGAATTTGTAAAGATGTAACTAAGTACTTATAACTTTCAGGAAGTGCTCTTAAGACTACTTGAACCAAAAATTTATCTTCTATTGTTTCACCTAAGGTTAATAACTTTCCCTTTATATCTGCTACTTTTCTTAGAAACAACTCTATACTTTCTCCACTGTTAACTTTAAGAGAATGTAATTGTGTTTGAAGATTCAAGATGGTAGCTTTGTTCTTTCCTTCAAATATTTTGGATAGAGTGTTCCATGCCTCTGTAGATGTTCCTATTGAACTAATATATGGCTGAATTTCATCTGTAATTGCAAAAGTTATTATCATTAAAGCTTTTGCTTCATCTTCTTCATATTTTTGAATTTCTCTTGCATCTTCAGTAGGTTTAGTTTTTTCTCCTTTAACTATTTCCCAAACCTTTTCTACTATTAACATAGATCTTACTTTGTTTTTCCATGATGCATAATTAGGGCCTTTAAGTAATTGAGATTCTGAGAGAAACAACTTATGTGATGTCATGATTAACCTTTGTAGATTTCTAAATTTCTTAATCCTATGTTGATGTCGAATACCTTATATCTCCAAACTTAGAAATTTAGATAAATTATATTTGCAATTCTATAAGTCTAATTTGATGTAGAAACCCTTATTACTCCCTCTTTAATTAAATTGCAAATATCCCAAAATTGTTTTGTAACTTCAAATGATTTAAATTACAAAACCTTCCAAATGCTTCTTTAATATCTTCCTTCCAATATTTAATCTTCAATAATATATGTCTAAGGTTAAGTATTAGATTCCTTCTCTTCAAAATAACACTTTCAACCTTACGTATGCTCTTATCTCTCCTAATTCAATCTTATGAGAAAATTTAATAAAATGAATTACCTCCACTTTGAAACTGGTGATTCGTTGGTCAACTTGACCTCCTTCTGAATCTTCTCTCCTCCATGTACATTGATCAATATTGCTTGTGAACTTTGGGTGAATGTTGAACTTTTTGGAGCATTCCTTCCCTCCTTTCTAGCTTCAATGTATTCTCCACCTTAATTCTCACTGCATCAACATGTTCCAACCTCCACACTGGTGTCTTGGTATTTTGCCTCAATCCTGCCAACTATTCCCTTGCTATCTCTATGCCCAATCGAACAATCTGCACTCTATTATGCATCCAATAGAACTTGCACTATGAATGCTATATCTATTATTTTCTTTAATGGGCTTCTTAATGCTTGGTGGCTTAGAGGAACGTTTACCTTGACTTGGCATGAAAATCTCTTGACCTTCTGGCTTAAGCTTTCCACTTGGCTCACCGAACGCTAGACCTTTCACGTTTTGCCTTGTATGTACCGCCTAACACTTAATCTCTTCCACTACGCTTGCAAGATGTTTTCTTTCCTGGCGAATGATATTATGACAATGGGCGTTACTTGTAATGCTTCAACAATGTGGCACATGCATGCAAAACCTTTCTTCCTCCTTTGCTTGTTGTTTCCAATGCAAAACCTTTCTTCCTCCTTTGCTTGTTGTTTCCAATGCAAAACAATATTTCTCTAATTCATTTCATCCCTTATCTTAATACATTTGTCTCAATGTATTCCTGCACTCACTTCTCATAGCAGTAAGCTTCTACTTCAAGGATGGATGTCTACTTTTCTTTGATGCTTTCAATGGTGTCTACATCTCTTCAATGGTGTGGAGCTTCTATCCACATCTCTTCAATGGTGTAGAGTTTGATCACTTTTCCTCCTTAGAGCAATGGTAACACTCCTTTTGAGTGGTGGTTCCTCTTGCTATTTTGAGTGGTGATTCTTCTTCTATGATGATGCCTTCTCTCGATGCCTCTCGATGCTTGTGCTCATCCAAGATGCTTATGCACGTCCTAGTGTCTTTAGACACTTAGAAATTTTGCCAAAATTTTAACCCTTGTTCGGTCTTCACTTAGCTTAATCTATTGCTTTCACTTTGCTTTAGTAAATCTACATTTCTTAAATACTATAACATAGCATCCATTAACAATACTATGCACTTCTTATTCCTTATTTTCTATTTTTCTTTGTAGATCTCTAGGTGTAAATACTACTAACACCTTGGTTTAAAGAACTCCTTTAAGTTATTAACTTTTAGATTCCAACTAATGCAATGTAGATCACAAATAATAATATGGTGCTTCTTAAAACTTGATGTAATGTTCAAATAATAAACTTGTATTGCATACCTTTATGTTCTCTTTTAGCTAGTATCTTTGGTGAATTGGTTCACCCCTGAATGTAATATGAATTTTGTAAGCTTTGTATCTTCACAAAACTTTATCAAATTTGTAGCTCTAATTGTTGCCCAAATTTCTCCTTTCTTGCTGCTAAACAACACTTCACAAAACTATCCCAAAACTCTCCAAATTTGTAGCTCTCTATCTCCCTCAAATGTTATCCACAAAATCTATTTTTGTGGCTTTGATTCTATTCTAAATCTGTCTTCACAAATACTGAAACTAGCATCTATTAATGCTACCCCAAATGGTGTTCATAAACCTACAACTCTACAATCACCTCCTTCCTTCTTTCGTTGGCTTAAACCTGCAATGAGAGTCTCTAGAATGTTGTTTTTGTTGTCTAGACACCTTCAATCTCCTATCTATGGGAACTCCAAAATCTACCCAAATCTTCTCCAAAATGTAGCTCTAGGCTACCTTCAATCTGCTCTCCTACAACCCTTCAATATCTACTACAAAACCTGTAATCTTCTCCTATCAAGTCAACCTTCAAAACTCTATGGCTGTCCTCAGATTTCCCAAAACCTTGGGCTCTTCTATATCCTCTTCTCCTGCAATCTCCTTGTCAAATTCTAACTTCAAAAACCAATCTCCTATGTTGTCCACTTTCTCAAGAATCTAAATATCTTGAGATCTTCAAATCCCTTCTCCAAGATTTGGCAAACTTCTTGTCAAACACTTCTTTCTATTGGGCTTGTTGTCGGATGGTGACAATTATCCCAAATTAGAAACTTCTCCTTGCTCACAATCTCTTATCATGAAATTTCTTCAAATCTCCTCCACTGGTAACTTTTTCAACAAAGTTACTCTTCTCTACTTGCAATCTCCTGCTTCTCACTTTCTCCAAGATACCTTCAATGGCCGCTTCTCCAAACTTGCAACAAGGCTTTCTCTAGCCTTCTTAAAATTATTTTGAGACCTCTCTCTTGGATCTTCTACTCTCTACAACTCTTCAACTTCTCTTCTTGAATCTCTACTGAAACCTTTTCCTAGTTTCCTCAATCTCCCAACTATGGGAATTTTGCAATGAGATCTCTTTGCTGGATCTCCAAAGTCTACTACTCTCAATCTCCTGAATCTTTGAAGTCTTTTGCTCTTTGAATCTGCAATAGGACCTATTATTAGGTCTTCTCTATCTCCAATCTCCAATTTGTAATGAGAACCTTATGCACATGTCTCTTCAATATCCAATCTGTAGTCTTCTATCTCCAATCTTTTATCTTCCAAAACTGGAAGTTCTTCAATCTGACCTCTTTTAGGTCTCTTCAACTTCTCCAATCTGCATCTATCTTAAATCTACAATATTCTTATGGGGACTTCCTTCTTGAGTCTCCTCAATATTCAATCTCCAATAGGGTATTTTCTTAGACCTCTTCAATCTCAAGTTTTTTGCAACAAAGAATTAATCCCTACACGAGGAAAGCACATAGACTTTTAGGCAACGAAGGTGAAATTCTTCTCTATCCATTGTAGGAAGCTTCTCAACTTTTGGGTGTTAATTTTTTGCAACCAAAAACTTAGATAGTAGTACCAAATATGTTAGAATTTCCAAAATTCTAAAATAAACAAACTTCACTAGTTATCCTCAAAACTAGTGGAATGAATTCTATGTTGAGTCCTAGTCTTCACGAGTTCTTCTACAACCCTGTGGAAAGACTCTAGCCAATCTACAATTTGTAGTCTCCTTCAATCTACCAACTTCTCCAATAGGACCTCCTTCTTGGGTCTCTTAATCTCCCAATCTCCACAATATCAAGGTCTAACTTCAAGACCTAAAATCTCCTTCTATTCCAAATTTGTTCTTGGAATAGAAATTCTCCAATCTTCTCTAGTTTCACCTTCCAAAGATAATCTCCTCACCTTCACTGGTTTCTCCTCCAACTTCAAAAACTCTACAAGTCCAAACCTTGCAATAGCTCTCCCTATCTCCTGTCAAAGTCCCTTGTGGCTCTGATACCACTGTTAGCTTTTGATAATGTTTAATATGTAAAATAACCACAAGATGTAAAGTAGAAAGAATAAGATAACAAACTTCTGCAATAACTCTAAAATATGCTATTAATAGAAACTCATAAAAATATGGAACTACTCTACTAATGCATGCTATGAGCAATGCACCTTCGATACCCATTACAATACTTTATCACACATATATAACAATATGTGACTCTTCATATGGTGCACTCTTGACCTTCACACTTCTAGACTATTCAACTCCCTATTCTATGGACTCATGTACACATGGACTAATGTGCACATTTACATTATTGAATATTATGCACATTTGTGCATTTATTACATTACATAAAGTAAAGCCTAATCTAAGACATGTACCAAATAATGTAATATACTCCAACAAGTACATCATTAGATTAGAAGTATGTTCTAGATTAGAGTGTGAGTAAATATTTTATGTAATGCAATAATGTGTAGGAAATGTACAGGTGTCATGTAATTGAGTGTGCACGTGTGGTGAGTGTAAATGTGCACAAGTACCCATTATGTAAGAGTGCACACGTGTTCTTAGAATAGGAAAGTGAAGACTCTCAAATAAGATTAGAGGTCAATAATACTTCATATGAAGAGTCACATTCTATAATATATATGTGTGTGTGACTAAGCATTGTAAAAGAGAGAGAGTGTATGTGACCTTTATTCTATATCAGTTTACTATTTTTGACAACATTTATTAGTTTCAATTTTATGAGTTAGTTATGAAGTTATTTGTGAGTTATATTTGAATGAATTATCTTTATTACTAAGTATTTTATGTTGCAACTTTATATTTGATTGTGTGGTTATTTACATTACGAGTTAAGCATCAAAAGCTAACAGTGGTATCAGAGCTACAACAAGTTTTTTCTTGCATAGGTTTTTAAAAAGTTGCAAATAGTCTAAGGACATTTCCACTGGTCAAGCAGAAACCAGTGAAGTTGAAGATATTACCTCTGGAGAAGGAAAACCATAGAAGAAAGTATTTCCATTGTGTTGAAGAATAACTAGTGAAGATTGGAAATTCAATATTTGAAAATTATAGATAGATTGAGTTTACCTAGTCCAAAAACAAATTTGAAATAGAAGGTAATCTACAACATAGTTTCAGGTCTTGAAAATAGACCTTGACATTGACAAGATTAAGATATCCAATAAAGAGATCCTATTGGAAAATTTGATAGAGAAAGCAAAGTTGAAGGTAGAAGAAGATTCCAAGTTGCATTTGGCTAGTCTTTCCACAAGGTTGTTGAATAACTTGTGTAGACTAGGACTCAGTATAGTTTTTACCACTAGATTGGAAAACAACTAGTGAAGTCAATTGATTTTAAAATTTTTAAAGATTTGAATGTATTTGATTATTTTTGTCTAAGTTTTTGTTGCAAAAAATTATTCTCAGAAGTTGAGAAGCTTCCTACAGCAGATAGAGAAGAATTTCACCTTTGATCGCCTATGTGCTTTCCTCGCATAAGAATTAATTTTTGGGATTGCAACAAAAGAGTATACATTGAAGATTAAGGAGGCCCAAGAGAAAGGCCCCATTGAATATTGAAGATTGAAGATTGAGGAGACCCAAGAGAAGAGGTCCCATAGCAGATTGAAGAGAGAAGAAATAAAGAGGCTAGAGAAGCCCTATTGAAGATTGAGAAAAAGGAGACCCGAGAGAAGAGGTCCCATTGAAGACTTGAGAAAGGAGATAGGAGATTTGAGAGAGAAGATTGAGGATGCCTAGAAAAAAGGGCCTTCCCTCCTAGGATTCAAACAATAAGCTCCTCTTCGAGCAAGAATACACATAGTTGTTCTAGCAACAGATGGAGGATCAAACCAATTTTGATACATGGTCAAGCCCTCCACTTTAGATGATGTAGCTTGGATCATCAAACTATTGGAAGAGCTTGAGGTACAATTACACAAGGTCATTGGATAAAACAAAAAGTTTCTCTCGTGATGACCAATTGGAGCTCCAAAGGTGTTATAGATAGTTCAAGAAAACCAAGCTACCATGAGATGATGAGTGGGAGAAAATCAAGACTTTGATGGACAAGTTAATTTTTCAATGATCCTTCATTCTTTATTCATCCCTTCTATTCTTTCTTCATTTTTTCATAATTATTTATTCTTTCACTGACCTGATGCCTAATGAATAAGGCAACGATTCTTCTAGATTCCATTATCTTTAGCAAGCAAAATATCCCTTATGAGTCGCAAAAACTATAGTAAAATTTCACTACACCTAGGAGTATGCCTTGGCCATTTTGCAAAGTCAGCCTCGACAAAAAGTGGATAGGCAAGCTAAGGAAGAGGAGGAAGCAAGAGTAAAAGCGCAACATCGATTTTCCAAATCTATTACTAGTGCTAGTTTTGTAGGGAAGAGGTTCATTGAAAATTTGACATTACACATATTGTCAATCTCATCAATCAGTGAGCACTATTTTAAAGAGTTAAAAGCAATAGGACCCATTTCATATTGCAACAACCTTTGATCATGGTGATCCAATGATGGGTGTTAACTCTAGTAAAAAGTAATGCACAAAAGCAACAAAATAATGTGAATCGTTGATCTTATTTGATGGAACGGTGAGCGTCAATTCTTGAAAAAGCAAACAAAAATGGACCTCTAAGGCTCTCTAAACCATTGATCATTCATCCAACAACCTATGTCATTTCATAAGCATGGCAATGTAAAGTTCAGATGGGCCCTCGCCATTGGTTAAAGCATGAGACACATGACAGATGCATTGACGAGTCATGGATAAGTAGGTAGTCATCTTGTCAAGGTTGTGTTAAAGAATAAGAGCCACTGTCACTTCTGAAGGGAAGATTGAAACATTTAGGTCACAAAGTCACATCCGATCTCAACGATAAACGACCTACATCATCCTTAAGAATATTTTAGCAATAATAAAAGTAGCCACATCATTGGTTGAAGCATAACGTCAATGGCCACAAACTAATTATCCTACCTTTTTTGAACTCACACTAACCATCTACATGGTTGCCTCACAATCTCCTCTACATTCAAGAAGACACCAATGACCAAAGATCAAGTCAAGGTTGATCTGACGACTCATAGAAATTAGAGGAAAGCTCAAGTGTTGTAGCACTGAAAAGTCATGCCAATCATCCAATCTCCACCATTGGTCTAGGAAAGAATATGCAAACAGGAAGAAGATCAACAAAAGCTCTGTCGATCGTCCTATCAAGGGAGAAAAAATCCAATCGAATAGGCCGTAGTTTTGAAAAAATAGCAGCAAAGCCATTCAAAATGTGCCACCAACCTTCCACCAGCACACAACAAAGAACCCCCATGACAAGCAAACACTTTTACTACAAGTGATGTCAAGAAGCAATCTCCCAAAGAGGGCAATTTAACTCATTAAGGTAACAGTTGCCAAAAAACCTCAAGTCCACCTACCTGCATCACTCAGACATGGCCTTCTAGAAGGAGCATTCAACATCTTAAAGGCAATAGCTATGGAAGCTCCAAATCTAGAGACCTCAAGTGCAGCAATATTAATTGTAAAGGGATCCCTCGTTCAGTTTTGGGGGGAAATTCTAGTAAAAGTAATTGGTAATAATGGCAAAAACTCCAAACCCAGAGGCCTTGAACCCTTTGACATTAGCAATTTTAGATGCAAAGACCTTGAGCCGATCAACTTTGAATGCAAATCAATCTCTCACTCAATTTTAGAGGAAATTTGGATTACTTGTATAGCTTTGGAGGGAAGAAACCCTAGTTTTTGCTTATAAATAGTGGTTTCATTTTCATTGTAAGGCATTGGAAATTGCCTACTCGTGCCTAATATCTGACCTTCTTTGTATTTTTTTTCACTTTTCTTCCATGTATTAATTTGGACTCGAACCTTGATTTATTTTATTATGACCTTTGAGTCTTATAAATAGTGGTTTCATTTTCATTGTAAGGCATTGAAAATTGCCTACTCGTGCCTAATATCTGACCTTTGCATTTTCTTTCTTTTCTTTCGTGTATTAATTTGGACTCGAACCTTGAGTTATTTTATTATGAACTTTGAGCCTTTTTTAATATAGAATCTAGGTAAAAGCTATATGTGTGTGTGTGTGTAGTTTGGCTATCTTCACTATGCCCTATTTCTTATATACATCTTGTGTATAAATGATTTATGTTAGATTAAAACCATGTTCATTTAATGTGGATGATGCATGTGTTCATTTCATTCTAGTAATATATAGAAAAATTGTTTGATCTTGGTCTAGGAAAGAATATGCAAACAGGAAGAAGATCAACAAAAGCTCTGTCGATTGTCCCAACAAGGGAGAAACAACCCAATCCAATAGGCCATAATTTTGAAAAAATAGCAGCAAAGTCATTCAAATTTTGCCACCAACCTTCCACTTACACGTAGCAAAGAACCCCCATGACAAGCAAACACTTTTACTACAAGTGACGTCAAGAAGCAATCTCCCAAAGAGGGCAATATAACTCGTAAAGGTAACAGTTACCAAAAAACCTCAAATCCACCTACCTGCATCACTCAAACGTGGCATTCTAGGAGGAGCAGTCAACATCTTAAAGGCAATAGCTATGGAAGCTCCAAATCCAAAGACCTCAAGCGTAGCAATATTAATTGTAAAGAGATCCCTCATTCAGTTTTGAGGGGAAATTCTAGTAAAAGTAGCTGGTAATAGCGGCAAAAATCCAAAACCAAAGGCCTTGAACCCTTTGACATTAACAATTTTAGATCCAAAGACCTTGAGCCGATCAACTTTGAATGCAAATAAATCTCTTGCTCAATTTTAGAGGAAATTTGGATTACTTGTATAGTTTTGGAGGGAAGAAACCCTAGTGGTTTCATTTTCATTGTAAGACATTGGAAATTGCCTACTCGTACCTAATATCTGACCTTCTTTGTATTTTTTTTCACTTTTCTTCCATGTATTAATTTGGACTTGAACCTTGAGTTATTTTATTATGACCTTTGAGCCTTATAAATAGTGGTTTCATTTTCATTGTAAGGCATTGGAAATTGTCAAGTCGTGCCTAATATCTGACCTTTGTAATTTCTTTCTTTTCTTCCATGTATTAATTTGGACTCGAACCTTGAGTTATTTTATTATGAACTTTGAGCCTTTTTTTATATATAATCTATGTAAAAGCATATTATTATTATTATTATTATTATTATTATAATATGAAGTTTGGCTATCTTCACTATGCCCTATTTCTTATATACATCTTGTGTATAAATGATTTATGTTAGATTAAAACCATGTTCATTTAATTAGCTGATAGCGGATGATGCATGTGTTCATTCCATTTCAGTAATATATAGAAAATTTGTTTGATCTAGGCGCATCACCTCCGTTAGATTGGGATTTTATTTTCTACATCTCTCTCTTTTCCTTTAATATATGCAAGTAATTTAGGAAGAGTGTGTGTCAAAGATCATATCTAATAAGGAGCCAACCTTAGCAAAATCTCATAGGTTACCCTGTGAGTCATGTTTCATGCTTATAGAGCTTCCTACTATTTTACTCTACGAAAGACGTGAGTGTTGGGCACACCGGGCTATTGCAAAAAACGACCAAGAGGTTATTAGACATTAAAAAAAAAAAATTAAAGGAGGTCAATAATTGATAGATTTTAGAGCGACCACAACTCTAGAAACCACCTCTAACATAAAAGAAGATAATATCATGGAAGATATTAAGGCTACAAAAGTCCCTTAAAAAGTTAACTATAAGGTATCTTATCCCATGAAAAGCCCTATATGCATTTTATTCAGCAACATTTTTTTTATGATAAGAATAATGATAAAGTGAGAAAGTATGTAAAAAAGTTTGCCTCGTAGTGCAGTTGGTTTCTACGACATGGCCTCGAGATGAATGGCAGGTCCAGTGTTCGAACCACCCCTTGTGTGGCTTCACAAGTGCAGTTGGCTTCCAAGACATGACCCCAAGATGAACGAGAGGTCCAATGTTTGAACCTCCCCCTGTGTTGTCTTTGCGAACACATTAAAAATCCACTATGTAGGCCTTAGAGGTACTTAGATGGGACTAGCGACAGACCCCAAGGTTGAAGTAGTGGGTTTCCTTTCACCCACAAAGGTTTTTTTTATGGTAGTAGATTTGGGGAGAGGGGGCTTTAGTGGAAATGGATCTAGGCTTCGATAGTGGTGGGCTTTGGCTTCGACGGTAGCAAATATGGGCTTCGATAGTGGTGGGCTTTGGCTTCGACGATAGCAAATATGGGCTTCGATAGTGGTGGGCTTTAGCTTCGATGATAGCAAATATGGGCTTCGATAGTGGTGGGCTTAAACAACCGTGGATCTAGGCTTCAAAGGTAGGGGATCTAAAGCTTCAACAACGACAAATTTGGGGGGAGTGTGCTTTTGCAACAGTGGATCTAGGCTTCGATGGGTTTTGGCTTCAACGATGAAAAATTTGGGCTTCGATTGTGGTGGGCTTCAACAACTATGGATTTGAGCTTCGAAGGTTGTGGATCTGAGCTTTGACAGTGACAAGTCTGGGGAGAATGGGCTTTAGCAACAATGGATCTAGGCTTCGATGGTGGTGGGCTTTGGCTTCGATGATGACAGATTTGGGCTTCGATAGTGGTGGGCTTCAACAACTATGGATTTGGGCTTTGGAGGCAGTGGATCTGAGCTTCGATGATAGCAGATTTGGGGAGAGTGGGCTTTAACAATGATGGATCTAAGCTTTGGGGATGGTGAGCTTTGGCTTCAATGGTTTATAATGAAACCCTAGCAAATGGAATCTCTTGCGAGCCTTGTGGGCTAAGGTTCCTCCCTTGTGCCTTTGGTTGTGAGAGGGGGACGAGGAAGGTGGGGGAAGCATTGGAGATGAGGGCGCTAGTTTCGTTGGAAATAAAGACAAAGACTACGAAGGTGTTGCAGATGATGCAAATAAGGTGAATCCCGAAGCTGTCAATTGTAGCATCAGCCTCGTTGACCTAGGTTCTGCAGCTAGACCCCTAGTCTGATTTAGTTAAAAGGTACTACTCTGAGCCCTCTTGAAATTTTTGAGATCTATCCTTTCTAAGGATGAGGATATATCGTGTCTAGATGTCTCGGACAAATTGATTAAAAGATTAGCAAATAGACAAAGTTTTAGTTTAGTTGGGAAATTTATTGGTTTTCGGTCAAATTTGGACATTATTCGAAAATGGGCAGCTTGTAAATGGAAGATTAAGGGTCATCTAGAGATAGTAGCTCTGCCTAGAAGCTTTATACTCTTTACCTTCACTATCATGGAGGATATGGTTGATGTCTTGCCGAAAGGACCTTGGTTTTGAAGCAAAAAAGGTCCATCTTTGAAAAGATAGAAGCCAGGATTCAATCCGGAGACAGCTAATATTCACCTAGCTCCTCTCTAGATGAGACTGTCAGGCCTCCCAATTGAATATTGAGATGAAGACATAATGAGGGGAATTACCAGATCTATAGGACAATTGATTGCCTTTGACTCGACAACCAAAGCAAGGACTAGATTGGTTTTTGCTAGGCTTTGTATTAATGCAAACATGGAAAGAACCTTGCCATCCTCAATCAAGTTGAAATCTAAATACAAGACTTGGGAGTAGAAAATCGAATATGAAAACTCCCCAACCTTAAACAGGGTTAGTAAAAGAAAATACCATCTCCCCAAAATTGGAAATGTTGAATGTATTCACCAGCAAGAAACAAAATGAAGGAGATTCCTCAAAAAGACAAAGAGCAAACGTGAACAATTTTAGCACCTTGGCAAGTGAAAAGAAGGGGAGGTCTTTGGAGAGGAAGAAGAAAAGTGGAAGGAACAATAGTTAGTGTTGGTTCCTCGAAGTCCGGCTAAAGCCCATTAGACTTCCAATGAAATGGAAAATGAGCCCCCATTTGTGGATGTTCCTGTTGAGGTTGCATATGAGATCATGCAGAAAGATAAGGGAAGGATTTCTTCTTCCCTTGTTAAAAAATGCTTTGCTACTCCATGCCTGAGAATAACCAAAAGTACCAAGAAAAAAATGGATGTAGGAGTGGTAGCAAGAAGAGGAAGATCTAACCTCAAAGAAATCCAAAACAGAGAGACTGAGAAGGAGGTTTGTGATGGGAATCAAAGAAATTTGGATTTAAGCATAGCTAGAAGCTAGAAAGAAAAGACAACAGTGTAAGTTGTTGTTTTGTTGTCAAAAATTGTTTTAATGTGGTCAGTTTGCTAACTTCGTTTTAGATTTGTTCCATTTTGGACTTCAAAGCCTTGTTCTTTCTGTAAGCTTATTGTTTTATCTATAGTTTGGTTATGGACAAGGTTGTGGGACCTTCCAACACCTCACCTTTGTTAAAAAGGTTAAAGGTCCCTTTCAAAACCCTTTCTCTAACTTCAACAACAACCAAAAAAGTATGTAAGAATCAAATAGAACACCAATTTACATAAGATGAATGGGCAAATAACCATTGATCCACACAACTTTCAAAGAGAGGAAGCAAAATATTGGGGTTGCAAACTTGAATACCAAATTCCAAGGCATGCTTATATTTTTTAAGTTTAAAAAAGTTGATAAATCCCACTAAATTGAGTTGACAACAATCTCTTACTTCCAACATAGAATCTAGTCAAGAACAAAAGAGATATAACCTAAAGATGTTGACCCATCAAAATTGCTCAAGATAGCAACTAACAACTTCTTTCACATCAACACTAGCGAACACCAACAATTTAAGTGTGACATCTACTTTTTTTTTTTTGAAATATGAACCAATTTACCATCTAATGGTGTAATTTCATTCTCCATAACACAGTTCTATAAAAATTATATTGTGTTGCAAGATCATGCAGAGCCCATTAGCATACTCTCCTGATATCTCTTCTCTAAATTCCATTAGATAAGTATTCCATATGGATAAATTTTATTGCTTTGTTTTTCTTTATTCTCTCATGAATTCATATATCTTATTATAAGATACTACATTCAAGAATTTGACTTTAAATAGCCTCAAATGTCCCAAAGTGACACTTCATCCCCTTTATGCCTGTATGTTTGTACTTTTACCACAATGAAAGTCTCTTTTCCTGTATTCCTTCATTTAAACCCATGATAGATCCATCCTCCTGTTACCATTTTTCTAGGATTTTATTTTATTTTATCTTATTTTTAACGGAAACATAACAGGGTCACTCACACCCACCCCATTGGTTTAAACTTTGGTTTCCTCGATGAGAACCCAAAGATATACCAATTCAGTGTCCAGACTACCATTCTTCTAGATATGAAATAAATGAATTAAAAGGAAACTAAAAATAAGAAGTTAGAAAATACTTTTATGAAGTGGTGGAAAATGAAATTTCCCAACTTGTTAACAAAAATATAATTATACATTTCATTTACAAAATTACAACTGAAAATATTAGTTTCACCCTTATTAAGGAAGATATGATTATATACTTTGAATATTAAATTGCAACTAAAAATACTTGTTCACAAGTGAGATTTGCTCATAAATGTGCAAAAACAAACTTCTTTACTACAGCTCTTACCAATTAATGTTTAAAATTTACATCAGCTCTTACCAATGAATGTCTAAAATTTATACAAATAAAAAAATGGACTTCATTTTTTCAATAGCATTCTTACTTCTTTCTTTTGTTTTCTTAACAACACAGACAATGTCACATACTCACCAAAACCTGCGAGTTTAGGCAAGTCTTGCCAAGTTTTGGGCAGTTTGGCTCTTTTTCAACCTAGTTGTCACTTTTATTAGATTCTGGGTCTTCTCAACAACCCACATAGATATGGTAAGAACCACAAAATGTGCCCAGGCACATAAAGGACGTATCAGAAGGACCTTGGACTTCAGCATATGACAACAAGATTTGTTCAAAAAGAAGACAAGTCTGATTGATGAATGGTTGTCACAGAATAAAAGTTCTAAGAGATTTAGAATGCATAGTGCATAGTGCATAGTGTCGTCTCTCTGTATGATGAAACTGAAACTACATACCATTTTCTTTGGTATGTATGATGCATATTTTTAAAGAAGAGCTGTGGTAACAAGCATGAAGGCTCATCATTCCTCAATATACTGACCCCCCTCCCCGTCTTGTGGATTCCCCAGGCCATCTAATTTAAGGCATGCATGTTAATAATTAATTATAAATTAATACATATGCACTTCAGAGAGCAAGGACAATTGAAATCACAACTAGAACAAGAGCATTGTGTTAACCACTTCTGTGAATTCCCTAGGCCATCTAATTTAAGGCATGCAAGTTAATAATTAATTATAAATTAATACATATGCACTTCAGAGAGGAAGGACAATTGAAATCACAACTAGAACAAGAGCATTGTGTTAACCTCTTCTGTGAACATATTTGCCAAGCCCTTCTCTGCAAAAAGAATACCAAGTAGATGCATTTCGTTCTATGCTTTGGCCACAAAACCGGGCTTGCCTTAAAAGTGCTGGATCTAAATTGTATTGAAATATAGACAAAACATACATTTGTTTCTTTCCCAGTTTATTACAAGGATTTGTAAAATCAAAAACGAAAGAACAGAAGGAAAAAAATATGTCGGAAGCGAAATCTGCAATGATAGACACTTAAATATTTGAATCATTATTATTATTTCCAAAACAAGGAAAGGAAAGAATCAGGTTATCTTAAAAGGCTAAGAAGAATATGTAAATGTGACAAAGGAATGAAAAAAGGAACAATCTGATATGAAGCTAAAGAATTTTCTGTAGAACAAAAATGACTTGTTCCAATTTCTGTCAGAATATTTTTCCCAGTGAGGCCCAAGGAAATGTACAGCATACAAACAGTAACCATAAAAGCTTGCAGCATGTTTTACTGAATTCCATGGGACTTCCCCATAAAGATTTTTGAAGTTAATTAATTAATCCTGCAAACAGACTGGAAAAGAATTGCTCTCTTCAAGACTGATCAAGGAGGAGACCTTTTTCGATTATAAACCACGATACCATAGATACATTGGTGACCTGTACATTTCAAAATACTTGGGAAGATGAAGGACCAAAAAGCTAAATGCATAGGTCAAAAATGACCCCAAAAACAAATGTTTCGCTTAAGTACAAATTCTATAATAATAAAAATTTGAAAGGTGAAATTAAGTGCTTTTCTTCTCACAAGAAGATATTTGGCACTGTCTCTCTTCCACAAAGGCATTTTACCAGGGCGTAACCATCGTATGTTTCTAAAGAAAGAAACTAGTCATCAACAGTATATGTCAAGTATAGATCTTGCTTCCGAAGCACTTATGTAGAAAACAAAATTAGCATATCATTCAAGCTTCTATGGTGATACAAGTGAGAAAGATACAGAAGTCATCTATGCAAAGAAAATATGTTTATTCTTCCCAATGCTCGGGTTGAAAAGGATGGCCCACATGATTTATAGCACAAGAGTCCATAATGACTGATATGGGATGAAACTTCAAGCCAGGGTAAATACACTCCTCCAGAATATACTTCTCTGTTTTTTAACAATTCAAATAAGTACAGTTAGTGTTTTGCAAACTGTCCCAAAACAGAGAAAATTTGAAGCTCAAATATATCTGGGTGTGGATACTGGGAAGAACGTACCTGTTGCCACATTTTGCACGGGGTGCAATGTTTTCAATTTTTGTAAGAGAGCTGCTCTTCCCTTTCCCTTTTCCTCACTTTCCCCTTCCTCTTCTCCCCCTTTCTGTCTCTTCCCTACATTCTCATTCTTCCCTCTTTCTCTTGAGCCCCTCAGTCAAATCTCAAAAATGACAACAGTTGCCCTGAAAAATGGCTAAGAGTCAGGGCGCAATCCGACTTCGCAGCGAAGTCGGAGTGCACCCTCCAGTGGGAGCGCAGCAGGAGTGCAAAGTGCGCAGTGCGACAGAATCAACCAGAAGAACAAGTGTTCTGGGCGCAACCCGACTTCGCAGCGAAGTCGGAGTGCGCCCTGCTTTCTGGGCGCACTTGGTAGCAGGCTGGCAGGAAAAATGACTAAGTGCTGGGGCGCAACCCGACTTCGCAGCGAAGTCGGAGTGCGCCCCCTTTCCAGGGCGAAGTCCGTACAGCGGTAGAAATCAGCTTTCACCTGTGCGCAACCCGACTTCGCAGCGAAGTCGGGGTGCGCCCTTCGACAGGTGCGCAGTAGGGGAATAAACTCAGAAAAGTACCCAAGGCATGAAGGCCTTCCCGACTGCGCTGTTTTCTACCTGCGCAACCCGACGGCGCTCTGATCCTGGGCAAAGTTGGATAAACTACCTTTCAAGGCAAGCACGTGTCAAGCAGCATCATCCGACAAGTGTCCAACTTTGGGATCTGAGCCAAGACGTGCCGAGCAAAAGGACAAGCATGGGATGCACTACTTATGCCAGCTGCCTCATTTAAAGCTGATTGGAGGTTCTACTTGCTTCAACTACCCGCATTCCTGCCGATGAGAAGTTCTACCTAACGCGCTGCCACGTATCTGTACAGCCTTCAGGGAGACCATGCTGCGGGTACAGTCCTGCCCGACAAAGGTCAACATCTGCAGCTCCATGGCCGCTTTTGTACGCTAATGTTTGACTGGGACTTTGTGCCCATGAATGTAATCGGGAGGGACTCGGGCTATAAATAGCCACCACGTTTTCGTTGTAAAGGGGTGGAAGGGGAATGTCTGTTAGGGAACCATTGTAGCTGTGCTTCTACCTTCTAATATATTACATACACTTGGTGTTGTCCTATTGTTTTTATTTTGTATGCTACCTCTCTTTGACATTTCTGCCTCATGTTTTCCTGTATCATTGCTTGTTGTTGTACTGAACTCTGGACTCTGGCATTTTGTGATCAAGTATTCCTGGGATGCATAAATTAAAGGATACATAGGGTAAACGTTAGTGGCAGTTTTCTGGTTATGTTTTGTGTTATAGTGTTGTTAGTAGTGGTGATTGATGCGTTGCCGTACTGTTAGTTCCTTGGAGGGAATGTCCATTAGGGAACCATTGTAGCTGTGCTTCTGGCTCTTAATACAAAACATATACCTGACTCTGTTCTACTGGCTAGTGACAGCATCCATAGTGGTGTTTTATGGTTATATTGGTGTTAGTAGTGGTGATTGATGCGTTGTCGTACTGTTAGTTCCCCCCACCCAACTCCAATCTAATTTGGAATCCCTTTCTGCATTTTTATCTCTTTCCCTGCACTCTTATCTTGAACCTCAAAACCCCACAGGAAACCGGCCTTCTCCGGAGATTGGCACGGAAGGCATTCCTTCCTTCCGGCCTTTCAATGTTGGTTTGCGGGTCTAGGGCGCAAAAACAACAAATCCTTTCCTCATGGCGGATTCGTAACCAACAGTACCCCTAAAAGTTGGACATGAAAAATGAGCAAAAACAATACTGCAGTAACAACAACGATGATAGTGGTTTGCGTATCACCTACCTTCACTCCATTGAATTTCCATGTACATCACAATACTCAGCGTCTTGAACATCTGTTAAGGTTGTCACAAGTGTGTTTCATCTGTGTCAAATAATATCCAAAGTATGCTTAGAAATGAAAAAAGAAACCGTAGATGCATTCCCAGGCTTGACAATAATAGGTTTCCTGTCATCCCCCTCATCTCCCGTCTCCTCCATGACTTTTGCAGTTTGAGTCTTTGTTTCACTGTACAGTCTAGGAGTAAGATGAGAGTTGCAAGATGAAATGTGAGATGATTGAGATACAGCAGACAATGCAAAATCTTCATACCTTAGGCCTAGACAGATTGGCAAGACTCAATTTATTATAAGCTTGGTCAAAGGGCCAAAACACAAAGGGGTACAAAATTGAACTAATAATATAAGATAAGGTGACCCTTTCTCCCATAAGAGAGCTTAATGCATCTGCATTTCGCTAAATTCAATTGCATGGGCAATAAGCCTCTTTACCAACAGTTGCATAATAAGATCTAATCATGGGACTTTACAACTACTTTCTGTGCAGATTTATCATCAAGTCTTAGTGTTCTAGTCCTGGTTTTGGCATTTTCTCATTAGAGTAAAGAACTCAGTTCTTAGCTCACACGTCTAATTTCATAAGCCCACAAGTTTGAATGGTTGTGTTACACTCAAATTGTCCTTACTCGATTTACTATGAACTTGGTCAAAATGTTGAAAACCATAGAGGTACACAATTGAACTCATAATATAGAATGAAAATTTTCCCTTGCTCAGACAAGGGACCTTAATGTTTTCTGCACTTCACTAAATTCAATTGCATGCTAATAACTTATAAGCCTCTTTACAAATGGTCACAAAATAAGGTCTAATCATGGGACTTGACAACTGATTTCTGTGCAGATTTGTCATCGACTCTTATTTATCTCTTATCTGGGTTTTGGCATTTTCTAATCAGAGTAAAGAACTTGATACTTAGCTTACACATTCAATCTTATGAGCATACAATTTGGATGGTTGTGCCACATTCAATCCACTTTCAGGCTATTATCCACTTCTTTATTTGTCCAGCTATTCAAAACACAAAGTGAAACCATGAATTTGGGATAGTTGTCAAGTTATATGTGTGCACCAAATGCAAACTGGCATTGCATAGCACAGTCAGATGAGAGTTTGTCAGCACCCATAGTTAGCAAATCCTGCCAGATCTTTGATTAAATCCAAATCAGATCAAATTTTACACTGTCCGGATTAGTCCAACTGGATTTGTAGCTTTGTAAAGTTAAAGTAATTTCTAACATTACTAGACTAAAACTATAAGGAAAAGGACCTAAAACTTGCACACATGAGCATAAAGTATAGATGGTTTGTAGTCTGCATAGCATCCACCTACCATCATTTCGTGCAAAGTGTTGTTTGCAATTCTTCTTTGTTTTGCCTCCAAAACAAATCCGAAATTTCAACCCTTGTTACTCTGGTAATAAAACTTGTTTTATTTAAAAATAAATTAAAACAGCACATAATTAACCTGTCCTTAATGTTGTTAATATCTTATATGAATATTTATAATTTTTGGATTTTTTGAACTATGTCTGCACCTGAGGTTTTGTTAAGAGTTATAGGATTTTTCATCTTTCCTTAAAATATGTGGTGTAAGTTTGTTAAAACTAACTAGAATTATGTCTTTCTGCATAAGAACAAAGCATGGCCTTAATCTTTGAAATTAGAAATACTAATGAAAAATCCTAAATCTTCTACAACTAAACTATGACATTGATGAAATGCATATTTTAGGTTGATAGCATTCCCACAGTAAGATACCAATGTTCTTGAAGAAACATCTTTGGAATCATCCATGTACCAAATGATATTTTCCATTCAAGGGATCAACCGAACGTGCTGCTTAGTTATACACATTCCAGTGACATGAATTGACACCTGTTTTGTAATGTCCCCTTCCTAGTTTATTGATTTGATATACGAGATTAGCCTACTCTCGGGCTCCCGTAGGCTAAGTACGATGTAGGGGAGTCCATTCTGGGCCATTGACAGTCTTCAGTGGTCGAATTCTGGTGGCTTATTGAAGAAACTTACTATATATAGTAAGTCACTTGGCTAGGGTTTCTGCCAGAGCGGAAGGTACGACTGGATTGTTTGGCTTAATGGGTATCCAAATCCGTGATTTGTTTGTATGTTGGGTTGGTGGAGCTTGGAAATTTTAATGCCCGAAGATATTTATATAAAATTAAATTAAATATTTAATTTTATATATATTATTATGTTATGAAGGGAAAGGTCATTTAAGTCACTAAATAAATATAAAATTATAAAGTGACTTTCCTAGCATAAAAGTAAAAGGGGACTTAATGATAAATGATGATGTCATTTTAGAAGCGGGTTCTAGAAGCCAATTTGAATTTTGAAAAGTTCCCTCCAAAGCCACCAACCTTACCAAGAATTTCTATAAATTGGGATTTTGGCTCTCATTTTGGATATCCAGATTGAAGACAGGCTTTGGGTATTTTGGGAGACTTCTTGCAGAGGTTATTTGCAGGGTCAAGCTCATTGGGAACGATCATTTCCAGTGGGAACATCCAGTTCGGGTATGAAACATTACCCCTGTTGGATTGGTGATCAGATTCAGGACAAAGATTTCATTGGGCTTCATTGAGAAAATCGAGCTGGTGATTGGAAGAGATAAGAGGTGGTTCGAATATAGACATTGGAGTTCATACTCAGGCTGCTATTCAACATTCAACAGAATCACGTGGCTGTCCCAGGGCGGACGGATGCTGTTTTTGGGGGAAAGCTCCATTCTTCCAATATTTTCGTTACCGAAAAGGGTCTTTCCCGGCGCCGGGGTTTATACACTTTATTTGGTATTGGAAATCGAAATTGTATTCACTGTTGAATGAACAATTTTCAAATCATTACATGCTTCAAGTATTTGCAATGGTATTCCATAAGTCTGTGCATTATTAGTAATTACTTAGTTTTCTGCAATTAAGCCTGTGCATTCCTGAGTTCCTTTATAAACCAGAAAATACAAAAAAAAAAAAAAAATATAAGGCAGATCCGGGTGGGTTGTTACATGGTATCAGAGCCACGTCAACACTGCCAACCTGTGGGTAGATTGATCATTTCATGAGTGAAAGGGATAGAAGAGCAGCAGAAAGAGAAAAGAAGAAAGCCATCCAAATGGAAGAACGCAGTCATGATGAGCCCAGCCTCATGAGCATATTAAATGCTCTAACCAGAGCACAAGTGGACATGCAAAGAGAAATGCAAAGAAATCAGCAGGCCATAGCTGAAGCTTTGAGGGAAGTAACGACAAATCTACGAAGGGTCAATATGGGAGGACAAAATGGAGAAGGCAGTACTTCACATCAGCCATTGACCAGGGGGAGTAGCAACACCCCTAGACCTACACAACCATCCTTCCTTCCGAGGGAGGAACACCTTGAACAAGAGCAGCAAATAATATCCGATGAAACCATGATAGAATGGTGGCACCAGTATGAGGCCTTTCCAGAAGGGCTTAAAGCTAATTTACCTTTTGAGAAGTATTGTGCACAAAAACAAGGAAGGGCAGAATTTGGGGGTAGACAACAGCACCAGCGAAGACCAACAACTCCTAATGATCTTCAGCAAGCCCTCAACAAAATAACTATGCCTCCTTTTGACGGAAGTGGGAAAAGTACAGCAAGAGCTTGGGTTGAAAAATTAGATAGTTTCTTATCCCTCAGACCAATGCCAGAAGAAGAAGCAATAAAATTTGCCACACTACACCTAGACGGAGCAGCGCATGATTGGTGGTTCCACGGTCTTACAACATTGGGTCATGGAGCAATCACTTCATATGAGGAATTTACTAATAAACTCATTGATCGTTTTGACAAGAAGGACCCCGAATTACACTTCCGGGAGTTGGCCCAACTTAAGCAAGTTGGATCAGTTGATGCTTTCATTGCAGATTTTCAGGAGCTATCAGTCAAAGTCCAAGACATCTCTGAAAAGAGACTAGTAATCCTCTTTGTAGAAGGTCTATCCGAGCCACTCCGAGGGTGGGTTAAGGCTTTTGAGCCACAGACATTACAGGAAGCAATGAGGAAAGCCCGTAATATGGAGTTTGCTGTTCCAAAAAACAAACCAGTCTTTAAACCATTTCAGAACAGCAAAGGGAAGGATAAAAAGGATTTCCATAAACCCCCGCAACAACCTAAGGTGGAACAAAAGAGGCTGGGAAATGAGGAACTCAACGAGTTAAGGAAAAAGAAATTGTGTTTTCATTGTAGAGAACCATGGGATCTATCGCATAAGTGTCCTCAGAAGGTTCAAGCAAGGAAGATGGCACAGAAAGACTACTTTGAGGTGGAAACTTCTGAATCAGAAAATTCAGAGCAGCCAAGTGATTCAGATGATAGTGAGGATGAGACAGCTGAAACAGAGCCAAAAAGAAGTGAAACATTAGCTCAGCTATATAGCTTCCAGAAGGGCACTTCCTTCAAGGTCCGGGGCATCCTTAATGGGCAGCGAATAATCACTCTGATTGATACAGGAGCAACACACAACTTCATTGATGCAGGATTGATTGACAAAAAGGGGATAAAGACGGAAGACTTTGATGGATTTAGAGTGCTGGTAGCGGATGGATCAGCAATACAGTGCAATCGGAAAATATCAAATCTACGGATCAGATTGGGAGAATATGACCTCAATGATGATTTTTATGTAGTCAACATAGGAGACACCCATGCAATACTCGGAATGCAGTGGATGAAGTCTTTGGGTGAATTCACCATGAACCTGCATGCTATGGAGATGAAGTTTGTGGTTGCTGGTCGGAAATTTGTTTTGAGAGGAATGTCAGATGGGGGACCGAGAGTGGTGTCTATGAGGCGCATGGAAAAGTTATTTAGACATGATGAGATTGATTGGGCAGCGGAATGTATGATCATGCCAGCTGGTAAGGAAACTCAGGAGGTCACTTACCATCCAGCGATACAGGAGATTTTGTCCAGACACTCCAAGGTGTTTGGGGATATACCACCAGGGAAACCACCAGAACGTGGGACAGAGCACATCATCGAATTGGAGGACGGGGCGAAGACCGTCATCACTACACCATACAGGCACCATAAGAGGCACAAAGACGAGATTGAGAAGGCAATCAAGGAGCTTTTGGATATGGGGCATATACAGCCAAGTAAGAGTCCTTTTGCATCTGTTGTTGTTTTAGTTAAAAAGAAGGATGGCACTTGGAGAATGTGTGTTGACTATAGGGAATTGAATAAGAGAACGATAAAGAACAGGTATCCTATTCCCCGTATAGATGAACTAATTGATGAGCTCCATGGTGCTTGCTATTTTTCAAAAATTGACTTGAGGTCAGGGTATCACCAGATCAGAATGAGAGAGCAAGACACAGAAAAGACAGCATTCCGGTGTCACCTTGGCCACTTTGAGTTTTTGGTTATGCCATTCGGCTTAACCAATGCCCCAACGACATTCCAGTCTTGTATGAACAAGACTTTTAGCAGACAACTTAGAAAGTATGTTTTGATCTTCTTCGACGACATCCTCATCTACAGTCGCACTTGGGAGGAGCATCTGCAGCATCTAGAGGAGGTATTGAGCATTTTGGAGCAGGAATCCTTCTATGCTAAGGAGTCAAAGTGTGACTTTGGCATGAAAGAGCTTCTGTACCTGGGTCACATCATCAGTGCAGAGGGTGTCCGCATGGACCCTGAAAAGATCAAGGCCATTATTGATTGGCCCACTCCTACAAACCTTCCTCAGCTCAAGGGATTTCTAGGACTATGCGGATTCTACCGAAGGTTCGTAAGAGGATTTGCCCAGCTAGCTGCTCCACTCACTGATCTAACTAAGAAGGGGGCATTCTCATGGTCGGACACTGCACAGAGATGTTTTGAACACTTCAAACAGGTCATGTGTTCGTGCCCGGTATTAGTGATACCAGATTTCTCTCGGCCATTCGAGCTCCAGTGTGATGCTTCAGGAGAAGGGATCGGGGCGGTGCTCATGCAGGACAAACATCCGATAGCCTATGAGAGTAGGAAGCTCCAAGGGGCTGAAAGGAGTTATTCAGTATATGACAAAGAAATGTTGGCCATCATGCATGCTTTGGCCAAATTCAGACAATATTTGGTAGGGAGCCGATTCACAGTGAAGACTGATCATAACAGCCTTCGATATTTTCTCAACCAGAAAGATCTCAACGAGAGGCAACAAAAGTGGGTTAGTAAGCTTCAAGCTTACGATTTTGACATTGAGTATGTCAAAGGAAAAAAGAATATTGTCGCAGATGCCTTGTCTCGGAGACCGTATCTGGGAGCTATGACAGAAGTCTCAGCAGATTGGAGAGACGAGATTTATGCCGAGTATGCTAAGGACCCTTGGGCGTCAAGTGTGTTGGATGGTACTACATTGGATGACAGATACTCAGTGGTTCAGGGGCTGATTATGTACAAAGATCGGATCTTCCTACCGCATGACTCCAAGTTCAAGAAGAAGGTCTTACAGTGTTTCCATGATGATCCCACGGCAGGACATGCAGGAATCTTCAAAACATATAGGAGCATCAGAGAGAGGTTCATTTGGAAGGGGCTCAAGAGTGAGGTCCTGCAGTATGTTAGAGAATGCGCCATTTGTCAGCAGAATAAAGTGGAGCACACGTATCCAGCAGGGCTGTTGCAGCCATTACCGATTCCTAACCAGAAATGGGAAGGAATCTCCATGGATTTCATTACGGGATTACCCAAAGTTCAGGGCAAAGATTGTATATATGTGGTAGTAGACAGACTGACAAAATTTGCACATTTCTTCGCAGTTTCAGCCACATGTACAGCAGCTCAGGTAGCTGAATTGTTCTTCCGAGAGGTGTTTAGATTACATGGGATGCCGAAGACCATTGTAAGCGACCGAGACAGCAGATTTATGAGTATGTTCTGGCAGGAGTTATTCAGACTTGGAGGTACAGAGTTGACTCCTAGCACCAGCTATCACCCCCAAACCGATGGTCAAACAGAAATAGTGAACAAATGGTTGGAGGGGTACCTGCGGAATTATGTTTCGGGACAGCAGAATGCATGGATAAAATGGTTGCATCTTAGCGAGTTCTGTTATAACACTACTCACCACATGACTATAGGAATGACTCCGTTTAGAGCTTTGTACGGTTATGAAGCGCCGAGCTTCATAGACTTGCTACTTGGTGATAGCAGAGTTCCTCGAGCTAAGGAGGCATTACAGGACAGCCAGGATATCATGAAGACCTTGAGGGATAATATACATCAGGCACAAAATAGACAGAAGATGTATGCTGACCAACATAGGGTGGAACGCAGTTTTGAAGTTGGTGATATGGTATATCTTAGTTTGCAGCCCTACAGGCAGTCCACTCTCAAAAAAAGTGGAAAGGAAAAGCTGAAACAGAGATTCTATGGACCGTTCAGAGTCATTAGAAAGGTGGGAGAAGTAGCTTATGAGCTGGAATTACCTGCAGG
This sequence comes from Wollemia nobilis, assembly GCA_028583015.1. Taxonomy (NCBI): domain Eukaryota; kingdom Viridiplantae; phylum Streptophyta; class Pinopsida; order Araucariales; family Araucariaceae; genus Wollemia; species Wollemia nobilis. The sequence goes on along the minus strand of JAQPPZ010016859.1, from coordinate 5,791,272 downwards.
CAGCAGAATCCACAATGTCTTCCATGTTTCTCGACTCAAGAAGGCACTCGGTCATAATATCACTCCTTCTACAGAATTACCACCATTAGATGAGGAAGGGAAGCTAATCTTAGAACCAGAAGCCATCATCAGTTTCAGAGAAAAGACTCTAAGAGGGAAGGTGATCACAGAATACTTGGTCAAATGGAAACACCTACCAGAAGAAGATGCAACATGGGAAAGTGAAGAAGTGTTGCAACACCCCGGGTTGGAATTGCTTGAGGGCAAGCAATTTCAGGGAGGGAGGACTGTAATGTCCCCTTCCTAGTTTATTGATTTGATATACGAGATTAGCCTACTCTCGGGCTCCCGTAGGCTAAGTACGATGTAGGGGAGTCCATTCTGGGCCATTGACAGTCTTCAGTGGTCGAATTCTGGTGGCTTATTGAAGAAACTTACTATATATAGTAAGTCACTTGGCTAGGGTTTCTGCCAGAGCGGAAGGTACGACTGGATTGTTTGGCTTAATGGGTATCCAAATCCGTGATTTGTTTGTATGTTGGGTTGGTGGAGCTTGGAAATTTTAATGCCCGAAGATATTTATATAAAATTAAATTAAATATTTAATTTTATATATATTATTATGTTATGAAGGGAAAGGTCATTTAAGTCACTAAATAAATATAAAATTATAAAGTGACTTTCCTAGCATAAAAGTAAAAGGGGACTTAATGATAAATGATGATGTCATTTTAGAAGCGGGTTCTAGAAGCCAATTTGAATTTTGAAAAGTTCCCTCCAAAGCCACCAACCTTACCAAGAATTTCTATAAATTGGGATTTTGGCTCTCATTTTGGATATCCAGATTGAAGACAGGCTTTGGGTATTTTGGGAGACTTCTTGCAGAGGTTATTTGCAGGGTCAAGCTCATTGGGAACGATCATTTCCAGTGGGAACATCCAGTTCGGGTATGAAACATTACCCCTGTTGGATTGGTGATCAGATTCAGGACAAAGATTTCATTGGGCTTCATTGAGAAAATCGAGCTGGTGATTGGAAGAGATAAGAGGTGGTTCGAATATAGACATTGGAGTTCATACTCAGGCTGCTATTCAACATTCAACAGAATCACGTGGCTGTCCCAGGGCAGACTGATGCTGTTTTGAGGAAAGCTCCATTCTTCCAATAGTTTCGTTACTGAAAAGGTACTTTCCAGGCGCCAGGGTTTATACACTTTATTTGGTATTGGAAATCGAAATTGTATTCACTGTTGAATGAACAATTTTCAAATCATTACATGCTTCAAGTATTTGCAATGGTATTCCATAAGTCTGTGCATTATTAGTAATTACTTAGTTTTCTGCAATTAAGCCTGTGCATTCCTGAGTTCCTTTATAAACCAGAAAATACAAAAAAAAATATATATAAGGCAGATCCGGGTGGGTTGTTACATGTTTTATGTCTATAGAAGAACTGTCAAGATTTCTTTCCAGATTTTCTACCTCCACCACGTCCTCAGACACAAAGCTAGCAATATAATCAGCTGAAGTACTAAGACTTCCATAAACATGATTTACAGTTCAAACCTTTAATTAAACAAATTTCTGAACACAATCTTGGACTTTATATGCGCTACAGTCATGCTTATTGGAATGATAAGTAACTTGGTGCCAAGATCAAGGCTGTAAGGTTTTAAAAAGGCCTAGTTGGTTCTTGCATTTTGCAAGTAGGCCATGATTCAAACAAAAGGCAGCGTTGAATCGATCTGCCATATTTAAAAATGAGTGTGAGATAATTGCAAATCTTCAATCACAAGAGCTTTTGCTCATACCTGAAAGAAGGCTTCCTGATACATCTTGAGAACGCGTTCTTTGCAATTGGATTGCGCATACTTCAAGAAAACTTGGCAAAGGATAAGATTGAAGCAAAAAAGCTGAGGGTCCCCCGGGCCTTGGCCTCAAAAGGTGCAAAACATCTGTAGGAATTTAGAGCCAACCCATCCCCCAGAATGCAAAAATTGGAATAAATTGCATGAAAGTAGCAAATTTACTGAAGCCAAATTCAGGGAACTGTCCTAAGAGCAACCTTACCTTTGAGTACTTCATACAACTCTGCAGCCTGAGAACTACATTTCACAATCTTCTCCATGAATTTTTGCTCGGTCGCCAAAAGCATTGCAAGTAGGCTTGGCAACCTTTCGGTATGCTCCATTGCACTTAGAGATTTGAAGACTTCATATCGTGGCCTGAGCCTTTTGTCTATGCTGTACTGCAGCAGCTTAAAATTCATAACAACAATCTTGGGCTGAAGTCCTGCTGTACCCACCAAGAAATCTACGTTTTGCTGCATCTTGTTCGTGGAAATATGAAGCAGACTAGGGTTGTTCTTAACGATCTTACGGACCTCGTCTTCAAGAAGACCAAGACTCGACATATACTTCAATTTATTTTCCACATTTTCAGACGTACGGCCAGTCACTGCCTCGAGAGCATACACAAAAGCTTTGGAGGATTCCCTAAAACCCATATTTTTTACGTACTCTATTTTCAGTTTTAATGTCTCTGTACTTAATTCGATCAGAATATTAGGCTTTATTGACATTAAGAGTGAAAGCAACTCACCTTGAACCCCAACTTGGTCTAACATGCCCACAGACTTCATCACCCTGTCTTCGTTACATAACAGAAAAGTAGGTTTTTTTTTTATCCATCTGAGGAGGTTGTCCCTTGATCCAAAGATCTTATCAAGGTAAGATATTCTACCACTCAGTTTGTCTAGATTAGAGCCGAGCAGCCTGGGTGCCATGCATATGACATCTGGCAACTCCTGGGCGGTTAGGCCTAGAGTTTTAATAAACTCGATCTTGACCTTCATCTTGCCATCGGCTGTGTAAGTGATAAACGAGGGGTTTTTAACAATGATGTGCTTGATCTGTATTTCGCTGAATCCAAAGTCCCTGAGACACTGAACGGCCCCCATGGCTGTCTGGATGGATCTGGTCCTCAGCAAGGATGGCCTTATTTTCATGACTGTTGTCACTTCAGACTGGCGAAGCCCGCATTCGGTGAGCAGGAATTCTGTAATGGCGCTTTTAGTGTGTTGGGTTTGTACATGGGTGCTGTAGAGGGACGAAAAAATAATGGATGTAAAAGTAAAAGATGAAGATACTCCTGCGAGTGTTACTGGTGTTGGGTGAAGAGTATGTAGAATGGAACGAGAAAGGTAGCGCCCAACTAACTTTGGCATTGCCATTGTATGAGGTTACAATGTGAATGGATAATACCAGCGAGAACACCAGAGGCGAGCCGGGGATATATTTGGGAGAGGGATTTCAAGGCTGTGTGATCACAGCAGCTAGGGCTAGGGCTTTGGAAATTATAAGCGAATTCTTTTCCCCGGCACAAACTCTGCGGCAAGGTAAATTTAAAAAAAAAAATTAAGGTGAAAGTCTAGTGCAAAGGGAAAAAAAAAAAAAAAAAATCCATAATAAACCTTTCTATTGTGTATGGTATAAGTTTTTTTATTGAACACACACCTACAGTGGTGTAAACCAGAGTTTTTAGAAAGAAAGCCCTAACCATATAGTGTCTTGCAGGGACACAGCTATGATATAAGTTAAGTTAATTAAATTTTTTATTTTAAAGGGTTAGATGGATTAAAGGTTGGGTACTTGTTAAAAAAGAGATCTAAGGTTTAAACCTTGAAAAGAAGCTAACTTTTTGCAAAGGTAGAAGTCTATTCCAAATCTTCTAAATGTGCACCAGACCATACCACAACGGTACAAACCTTGAGCGACCATGGTTTCCATCTCATATTGGGTCACGGTCCAGACCAGACCACAATGGTACAAACCTTGAGCGACCATGGTTTCCATCTCACATTGGGTCACGGTCCATGTAATTTGAACCCTACGCTTACCAATTACTTAAAAAGAATTTGAATTATAAAATCAATAATACATATGGAATTATCAAACTAGTTATTATCTTATAATATCACCACTATCTTATAATATCATCTCGTGGTTGTGGTTATGATATAATTAAAATGTGGATGGTTTTAATTTCATATGTACTAATAATTTTCTATATTTTTTATTATTAGATTTTGGTTTAAATTTTGGAATGCGGTTGTGGTTATGGTTATGATATAATTAAAATGTGGCTGGTTTTAATTTCATATGTTTTTTTTAGTTATACTAGTAATTTTTTTATATTTTTTATTATTAAATTTTGGTTTAAATTTTGGAATTGTCACTATAACCTTTACTTCGCCTTGTTATTAGCAATTTGGTTTGAAGGAGACCACTGATGGCTCGAAATTGGAACCCCTGTCAGCTAATATCATCACGTGGTTGTGGTTGTGGTTATAGTTATGATATAATTAAAATGTGGATGGTTTGTTATGATATAATTAAAATGTGGATGGTTCCTATATTTTTTACTATTAGATTTAGGTTTAAATTTTGGAATTGTCACTATAACCTCTACCTCACCTCGTTATTAGCAATTTGGCGTGAGAGATCACAGGTGGCTCGAAATTGGAATCACTGTCAAAAGGGTCAAGACAATCTACTATCTTTGCCCTCAAACATACTTGCTTTCAAGGTTTGAACCTAGGTTTTCTATTGGTAAGCGTTGGTAAGGTTGGAACCTATGTACATCTCATATTATCAATAAAAAAAACTTTTTCATTTGAAAAATAAAATAAATGGTTGTTTTATAGTTATTTATAAGAGTGTGTGCAAGTTAAGAGTATAAGTTAGAGTGAGTATAAGTCAGCAATGATATATAAAATGAGTAATTATCACTTTTTCTTTGTTTTAGATTTTCTTGAAAATTTAGGTAGAGTTTTTAGAAGTACTGATGTATTAATTGAAAATAAGAGGAAGAACAAATTTATAACAAATATAGCACTAAAAATGATTATTAAAGATGAGATGATTGAGCATGACATAATGTTTCTTAGAAGTATAGGATTAATATATAAGTTCAACAGTCTTGGGGGACAATGCAATGCTTTGGGATTTGGCTCCTCTTCAAGAGGTCTAAGGTTCAAACCGCTACGTGTGTGGGGGTTGTGTTATTTTCAATTATCATTTTTTCTTGTTTTAGATTTTTTTTGAAGAAAATAATTTTTAGAAGTATGGATGTATTAATTGAAAATAAGAGGAAGCAAAAATTATCAAGGTAGCAAATATAGCACCAAAAATGATTATTAAAGATGATATGATTGAGCATGACATAATGTTTTGGAAAAATACAGGATTAATATATAAGTTCAATAGTCTGAGGAGAACAACAAAATGGTTTGGGGTTTGGCTCCTCTTTGGGAGGTCCAAGGTTCAAACTGCTACATGTGTGTCTAGGGTTGTGTTAATCCTCTATTGATAAGTTTAGCTCTCGACCTTACTAAAGGTCATTTATGGGAGGGGATTGCTCGACCCTAAGTGTCAGTTGTAGATGTTTCTCACACTAACTTAATATATATATATATATATATATATATATATATATATATATTATATATATATATAATTCCACAAATACTAGCCAGGTTTTTTTGGAGATTCAAATAAAAATCAAGTGGATGTGGGAAAAAAATTCAAATTACTCCATGAATTTTTTTCTAAAAGGATTTTTTTCATCATATTCTCTCCTTCGAAAATAGATTATTCAAAGGCTTCTAGTGTGGATTAGATTTTTTGGACTTCCATATAAAGAGGTCTAGAAGAGTATTGGCAATACTTTAGGGGAATTCATCTAGTAGGGACCAACTATTAAGGAGTGAAGGCATGTTGAATACACTTAAATATGTTTACCACAATCCATTAGGATTAAATTTGAATTAAGAGAATGAGATTAACAACTAGATTATGAAAATATTGCATTCTAATGTCACAAATGTTATGAGGATGGGCATACGATAAAATGACAATGATGGAGAAAGAGGGAAAATTTTGGCATGAGACAAATTTCAATATGAAGGAGAACACATCATAGTAGAAATTGGATCAAATCATGGATTTGCATTCCCAATTAAGTGGCAATAAAGTCCCTTTGCATCATTAAATGGTAAACGCTTTTACAATTTACTTGGATCAACCATTAGAAGAAAATATGACATAAGAGATTGAGGAAGTGCAACATGTATATTTAAATTTAGAAGTTCAAGGTGCGAAGGTGTCACGACCCACCTTGGCATGACTTATTTATGAGATGAATTATGTATTGATGTGATGTTTCAATGCTTGGTATTAATTGCATCATGGATGTTTAATTACAATTGTTGCTTTGTTTATATTATATGAGAATATGATATTATTGATGTTATGTGTATTTGCAGGACCAGGTACTCTCGTAGGTGAGCGAGGAAGTTGACCACCAAGAACGAGATACCAAAAAAAGGAAATGATATTCAATCTAATTGATAACTCTAGGGTAGAATTTACCCACATCTAGTTGCATTCATAATGATGTTTGGTGGCGATCATAGTTTCAAATTTATGTTTTCCTTAGAATAAAGGAACCGAAATGTATTCAAAAAATGGTTTACCTTGTTTGCATGAACCTTTGGATACATACCTTTTTGCTGGAGTTTTCCTCTTTACGGTTACTGCAATGTTTTTGTTTTTGATCAACACTATGGCCTTTGATTATTAGATCATATTTATGATAGTATATAGTCCTCTACCACCCTCTTGAGAAGCCTATAGAATTTTTTTTATTTTAAATAAATTAATATATTCATACCTTATAGTCTCTTTAGTTTTATAGTCTTTGGTTTTATAAAGAGAAGAAAAATCTTTTTAATATTGTTGTAGATATCTTTATTAATGTCTTTAGCATTATAGTGTGTGTTTGGTTTTATAAAGAGAAGAAAAAAGTTTATAAGTTATTGGAGATATCTCTTTTAACCTCTATAGCATTATAATCGTGGTTTGATATTGTGAAGAGAAGGAGAACGTTTACATGTGAGCTTGTTGTGTTTTTTTTTTTATATATATATATATATATATATATATATATATATATATATATATATATACACAACAAGCTCACATGTAAACGTTCTCCTTCTCTTCACAATATCAAACCACGATTATATATATATATATATATATATATATATATATATTGCAATTACTTTATGGATATTCGATGGCTTAATCTAGGGAATGGTAGCTCTTTAGTCAAGTATAAAATGTTTATGTTTATCCTTTGTTTTTAAAAAATGAAGAAAGAATGTTAATTGTTTCACTTTTGAAGGGAAGTTATTCATGTATTGCTTTGTATCTAAAAGAAGAGGAGCAAGGGTTTTCCTTTCATATAAATTTTGTGCTCCTGTGTAGAGAAACAGACAATAAGTTTCTCTTTAGTTTATCTTTTTTAAGTTATATATAGGAATGAATGATTTGTTAAGATGTTGTTAGAATGAAGTTATAGAATAGTTTTTATATGCATAATTCTCTGGGTTTAATAAGTTGTTTACTTATTTTTTGATTGGTATAAAGGGTTTTGAAAGGGTCCCTGAACCTTGAACAAAAAGGAATGGAGAAAATAGAAAGGTTTAGACACCACGCAAACAAAGGGACAACCACGAGAACCAAACCAGAAAAACCAGCAAACCAAGCAAGATAGAGGAAAGGAAAAATAAATACTAGAAGACCGACCAAGACAACAAGCGAGGTGGGGAAGGACAAACAAACTAGAACCCATCCGAAAACAGACATACCAAAAAACCCCCAGAAGGGACCAAACAACTTACTTCGAGGTTAGCCCATCTACGCTCTCCTTCTCGCTGGTAGGATCGAGGAGGATGATCTTGAAGGTCTCACTTTTGCTGGCAGTAATGGCCTTAAAAACCTGAATCGCATGCTCGAGGCCAGTTAAGGATTTTGATTGGGTCTGGTGTATATTCTCCAACATTTCAGTAAGGATCTCTGAAGGGTTGTGCCTAACTTTGGATATCACTTTGGCATCCATGAGGGAATGATCTAGCTCAGGTGTAATGCTTTCGATAGTGAGCTGATCAAGGCTCTTTCTTTTAATTGAAGTATTTTGCGAGCTTCTACGATTGCAAGAACTGTGACTATTAATCACTGCTTCACCTGCTTTTTTTGAAAAAATTGAAAAAAACTTGTATTAAAACATTGATCAGTTACAATTGGGATAAGACACATCCCAACCGAAAACAATGAAAGCACATGATTACAAGAGAAGAGGAAGATTTGCACTGGATCCAAATCTCTTGAACCAATACCAAGCTAGCTGAGAGAGCTGATAGGTCTGATACAACAACTTATCGCGAAAACACGCCAGCAAACACCAACTTCACCTCTGTCCGCGAAAAAGCTACAAGTCACGAAATCGCGACACAAGACTCCTCTGACCGCAAAAAAGTCAACCTGTCGCGAAATCGCGACAAAAATCCATCCTTGGCCGCGACGGAGCAACATGTCGCGATATCGCGACAAAAATCCACCAGCGGCCACAACGACGCAACATGTCGCGATATCGCGACAACTTTCCTCCCTTGGCCGCGACGGCGCAACATGTCGCGATATCGCGACAATTTTCCTCCCTTGGCCGCGCCGGCGCAACATGTCGCGATATCGCGACAACTTTCCCTCGACGGCAGCGACGGCGCAACATGTCGCGAAATCGCGACAACTTTCCTCCCTTGGCCGCGACGGCGCAACATGTCGCGAAATCGTGACAACTTTCCCTCGACGGCAGCGATGGCAACATGTCACGATATCGCGACAACTTTCCTCCCTTGGCCGCGACGGCACAACATGTCACGATATCGCGACAACTTTCCTCCCTTGGCCACGACGGCGCAACATGTCACGAAATCGTGACAACTTTTCCTCGATGGCCGCGACGGCGCAACATGTCGCGATATCGCGACAACTTTCCCACATCGGCCGCAATAGCGCAACATGTCACGATATCGCGACAACTTTCCCTCGGCAATGATGGCGGTGCAACATGTCACGATATCGCGACAACTTTCCTCCTTTGGCCGCGACGGCGCAACATGTCACGATATCGCGACAACTTTTCCTCGATGGCCGCAACGGCGCAACATGTCACGATATCGTGACAACTTTCCCGCATCGGCCGCGACAGCGCAACATGTCGCGATATCGCGACAACTTTTCTCCAGCAGTCGCGACGACGCAACATGTCGCGATATCGTGACAACTTACCGCCAATGGCCGCGATGGCGCAACAAGTCACGAAATCGTGACAAAAACTACCCTTAGCTTTTTCATTGATCATTGTCTCAAGGATCTTTCAAGGCCCTGCCTAATCACCTCATCTTCAATAGGCATGTCACTGTGCAACTGCACCCCTACCTCTTTCGCAGCACCCATCTTAGCCAGGAAATCGACCGCTTTGTTTAAATCTCTGCTCACATATACTGGAATCACATCATCTAATTCCCTCCATAATTTCTTGATTTGAGAGACCAGAATCCTCAACCTCCAAGCGTTCAACGAAAAGTTCCTCATGCAGTCTAGAGCTCCAACCAGAATTTGAGAATCATATTCAAGAATTATCCTCCTGTGACCCTGAGTAACTGCCCAAATAGAGGCAGATTTGATAGCAATGGCTTCTGCTTCATTATTTGTGGCTCTACCCAAACCCTGTAGTTCCCAATAAAGCACTGATCCCTCATGATTCCGGCAGACCATGCCAATACCGACGCTACCCAGATTGCCCTTTGCAGCTCCATCAGTATTGATTTTAATCCAGCCTTCTGGGGGTGATTTCCAACTGGTTCTGTTCTGTCCCTCTCGCTGGTCAACTCCCTCTTCCATTGGCCCAGGAACAACCTGAGTTTCCTCTTTAGCGTAGACGGCAATAGTTTCTATGACTTTGCTCCAGATGACCTGCCAAACTCCATCTAACGAGGAAAAGGTTTCTCTAAAAATTCTAGCATTTCTCTCCAACCACACTTGCCACCAAATGAAGTATAAACCAAGCTCCCACCCAATTTGAAGAGCTTTGGATGTAAATCTACCCCGCTTCCATCTTTCCCAAATATTAGTCCGATTCATGTCACCATTAACCTGGATTTTATAATGAGAGAGCCAGCGCTTCCAAATCTGACGCGTGAAAGGGCACTCAAACATCAGGTGATCAGCTGTTTCTTCGTTCTTGTGGCATAAAACACATTGAGAAGGGCCGATGATTCCTCTACATCTGAGATTGTCAAAAGTGAGAATACCATTGTGCATAAACTGCCAAGCAAAAAAGTTTACTTTCGGCCAGCCCTTAGAGTGCCAAATCTTTCTCCAATCCTCAACCGAAAAAGAATGGGGGGAGGGTCTGGGAGGATCTTGTCATATCCGTCCTTCACTGTATAAACACCAAGGCTCCCATAGCCCCAAGCTAATTCATCCTCCTCGTCTCTCCCTGTGAGAAACCTTTCTCATCAAGATTTTGGTTAATAAGGGTGCCAACTCCGAGGGGATTGGAATTGGCCACTCCTCCAACCTCTTAAACTTCTTAAACTTATACTCCCCAAGCTTGAGAAGTGTTGAAATAACTTTCAATGTGGACCCAACCCATGATTTCTATGGCAGATTTTATTGGAAGTAACTCGAGGAATTCAACAATGATGGGTGGGTACTGATCCCAAGAATCAGTCCAAAAACGGGCCTTCTCCCCTCTCCCCACTTTCCAAAATAGTTGATCTTTAATAACCTGAGATCCTAGCTTGAGAGCCTGCCACACTAAGGATCCAGTACCATCCAGAGGGAAACGGCCCACCTCATTGGGGTTAACTTGACCCAAATATTTACTCGTTAGAATTCTACTGAATAAGGAAGTTGGTTGGGAAATCCACCTCCAGTACAACTTTCCAGCCAAGGCTTGATTATTTAACTTGGATCCTCTCAGTCCCAGCCCACCTTTTACCTTGGGCTGGGTGACTTTATCCCAACCCACTAAGGCCCACTTTCTTTTTCCTTTAGCTCCTTCCCACAAAAACTTCCTAGCCATCCCGTCCAACTCTTTCCATATTGTAAGCGGGGCAGCCAGGATAGAGAATTTGTAGATTGGCATGGCTTGAATGACTCGACCGTAAGAACGTTAATCTGCCACCATAACTTAACCACTTGTGAGACCAATGATTAATTCTGTCCTTGATACACTCCAAGCATATTCCTCCAAGTGTCTAATTTCAGCCTCTTGAAGTGCAAGGGGATACCCAAGTAAACCACAGGGAGAGAAGTCCTAGTGAATCCCAGGATTTCTAAAATTCTGTTCTGAAGCCTTTGCTCCAGATTAAAAAAGACCACTTTGGATTTCTTGTCATTAATGACCCGTTGAGTAGCCCTGAGATAGACATTAAGAGTATCCCTAATCGTTCTAGCTTCCCTGATGCTGGCTACTCCCATCAAACCAGTGTCATCCACAAACTGCAGGTGCGATACAACTTCATCCCCCACCCTAATACCCAATAATCTGCCCTGCTGTCTTCTCCTCGAGAAAAGTCAGCCAAGACCTTCAGCCATAATGAGAAAAAGATAAGGGGAACAGGGATCCCCCTGGCGCAGACCTCGAGAAGCTCCAAAAGGTTGCGAAGGAAGGCCCTTGATAAGCACAGAGTAAGTCGGGGAAGAGACACAGCTCATGATCCACTCAATCCAGCCCTGAGAGAAGCCGAAGGCTGCCATCATTTTAGCCAGGAGGCTCCATTCAACCCTATCATAAGCCTTTGACATATCCAACTTAATGAACATCCCTTTATTACCCGAAGTGTGCATTGAATGGATTGCTTCCCGGGCCACAACCACCCCATCCAGAATCTTCTGTCCCTCAACAAAGCCTCCTTGCTCAGAGGAGATAATGTTGTGAAGAAGAGGTTTTAGGCGCTCACCCATTACCTTTGTGAGTATTTTGTACACCACATTACATAAGGCAATAGGCCTATAATCTGAAATATGAACCCCCTCCTCCCCTTTTGGAATCAAGGTAATGAACGTGTGGTTTATAGCTTTAAGCATTCTCTTATTTTTTTTGGATTCTTCAACAACAACCCTTACATCTTCCTCTAAGCAGTCCCAAAAAGCCTGAAAGAACTCAATTGGGAAGCCATCTGGACCAGGAGTTTTACCAGTGCTCATTCCAAAGACCACAGTTTTCAATTCATCCCTATCAATGGGTTTGAGGAGGGCCTGATTTTCATCCTCCGAAATAATAGCGTGTATGATAGAAATAACTTCATTTTGGGCCTCTACATCTTGAACCACACTTTCCTTAAAAAGCTTTGAAAAATAATCCATAGCATGGGAATGAATACCCGGAAGAGTATCAAAGGAATGACCGTTCTCATCTTGAAGGGCCTCCATCTTATTCATCCTGTCTTCGAGCACAAGCAATCCGATGAAAGAATTTTGTATTTCTATCCCCTTCTAATAACCAGGAAGTTCTTGCTCTCTCGTTTCCAATAGATCTCCTCCCGGTTGTCAATGTCCTCTACCGCAGAACGCAAGGCATCATCCTCAACTTTGAGCCGATCGGCTTATTACTCCTTCTCTAAACTGTTTGTGGACCTCATCCCAGCGGGCCACCAACGGAGCTCTTTGGTCCTGGAAGTCGATTTATTAGAACGCCTCCAATACTTCAACTGAGATTTGACATATTGAAGTTGTTTGTGGATTCTAAACATAGCTCTCCCATAAGCTGGGCGGCCCTCTTCCCACCACTGTGGAATTTTCTCCCGAAGTTCTTCTTTCTGAAGCCAAAAATTCTCAAATCTGAAAGGTTTGTGATGGATCCCCATCCTAGTCCCGCTTTCCAACAAAATAGGACAAGTGATCAGAAACAGGGCCTGCCAAAATCTGAAAATTGATATTCCATTTTACAAACACCTCCTCTGAAAGCAAAAAGCGATCTAGCTTCACCTTCCTACTATGGGGCTCCCGCCTTTTATTAGTCCAAGTGAAGTTATTGCCGGGACATTTAATGTCCACTAAGTGCAAAGCCCGGACTTGAGCAATCATGAACCGGTCCCTCGGATCCAAAAGAGGTGATCCCCCTTCCTGGTCTCTAGAAGATAATTTAGCGTTAAAGTCCCCCGCTATAATCCAGTCTATATCTTCCCTTGATGCTCGCATGTCATGCACAACCTTCCACTGCCGCCTCTGACCCTCTAGAGTTTGAGAACCATAAAAGTTAGTGACAAGAATGAATTCTGCAGAGACATTATTCCTAAACAAGGAAGTGAGAACACCCCTCCAGGCAAGGTGTTCTATTGCAGACCATTCCAGAGAGTTCCACAGAGTAACAATCCCCCCTGAGGCACCTTGGGCAGCCACATCCATATGACCAGGACCCCTCCAAATTATGTTGATCGTTTTAGACATAAGATCCAAAGACATCTTGGTCTCTTGTAAAAGCAAAAAATCAGTATTGCTATGCTCTAATAATCTTTGAACAGCAGATTGATGGGTTCTGTTGTTTAAACCCCTCACATTCCAAGATTGTATAATCATGGGTTACCCTGGGAGCAATAAGAGTCAATTGTCCTCACCAATCCTCCCATGATCAATTTGTCTCCCTGGTCGCTAGCGCCTCCTTATTGGATCTTCTACCAGCTCCCCGAGAATTACTATTTTTTGATTTTTTTTCTATCCGGGTTATCCCCAAAGATGGCCTTTCCCTGTTTTTCTCCGCTATCCCCATGCGAACATCCCGAGAAACCGTCTGCCTCCCGGTTATGGACTACTAAGGCACCGGAACACACCGGGTCGTGATACCTCAGAGGGATCAACTATCTCGTCGAATGACAGGAGAAGATGAGAGGGGAGGTGGCCCAGGAACAACAGAGGTTTCCTTGAAACCCTCCAAGCCCTCCATAGATTGATCCTCTTCATCAACCAATGACTTAAAAATCTCATACCTATTGGCGAGCCCGAGATGAGATTGCTCCTTTCCCTCCTTTTTCTTTGTCTGTATTTTTCTTCTGGGCTGTTCAAAACCCTCTCTCTGAGCCTCCTAGCCCTGACTGGTGCTAATAGGATCTTTATTGGGTGCAACCTTATCCTCTTTAGGCGAGTTTGGCATTCCTGAGGAGGCCTCCATATTGGCATTCATATTAAGAGGACAAAAACGGGCCAAATGTCCATGCTTGTGGCAAACCCGACATCTAAAGGGTAGGGCCTCATAGTCCAACTGTTGAATCCAGGAAAGACCTGCCAGCTCAATTTCCAACTCGTCGGCAAAGGTCGGCTCGTATTCATCTCCACACATATTCGAGCATACACCGCCATGCTCCCTTCAATAGTGTCTCTGGAAACACCCAGATGTCTACCAATCGAATTGCCAATCATGGCCAGTCCTGCTCACCCCAGAATTCCATTGGAAGAGCATATAATCGAATCCACACTGGGACAACAGTAGGTTCAACACGAGGATCGAATCCTACCCTCCAGGGTTGAACAAATAGCCCTGTCGGGCCATGGTTTTTCTTCTCCGACTCAAAAGCCTTATTTCTATCAGCCAGAGCCGAGAAGCTGACAATAAAATAACCATTACTAATAAACCACAATGAAAACTCACCGTGGGGCTCCCAGTTCTGGCGGATCCAAGAATGCAGAAAGCTCAGGGAAGGGCGAATACCCATGAACTTGCAGATTAAATCATGTCTAGCTCTATAGAGGACAGACTCCTCAACCATGCCGGGATCAATGACGATTTTTGGCCGGGATTCGGCTCGCGATGAAACAACCATTCACACGCCGTACTGAAGACCTATTCCCAAAAATCGTGAAGAGCTTTTTATATGCCATCTTTTGGGCTTCGACATTCTTCGAAGGAGAATCTTCTTTAAACAAATCAGCATAAGAGCTAGTACTTCCTCGGAAAAGGAGCCGGAGGAGTCCCCATTGGACCCTCCCCGGGGCACCGATCGAACCTTCAGAACCACCGTACCCCAAAGACACCTCTGCAAGCCAACAGAAGCCAGAGATTTTTCGAAAATCCAAAAACCCTAGTTCAGATTCAAAAATCGCCAGAGCTCATTTTCCCGCTCCTAACCCTATCTATCTTGAAGTTCTAAAAACCACTACTTCACCTATTGATTGATCCTCCTCAATGCAAAGAATAGGGATTAATTCCACCTTAGTTGCCACTTTTTGCAGCATGTGATCGTAGATGACCAAGAAAAGGCCTTGGTGCTTGACGTGGGTGGAGTCCCTCTTCTAGTAGTTCTCAATGGATACCTCCATGGAACGCCAAAGGTATTTAGGCACATTTACCTCTTTAACATCCCTTAGAACATTGAGAAATGCCAAATGAAAGCTTCTCAATGGTTCATCAACCTTGTCAATTGTGATGTATTACATCATTGGAATTAAAGCCCTGCACCATGGCTCTGGTAAGTTTCTGTGAACAATGTCTTTGTCATTTCTCACCAGCTTCTTGCCCCTATCAATAAAATATTTCAGCTCATCCTAGATAGTGTGATTATCCCTATGAAGCTTGAAGCCCTAATTGGGAAGTTATGTGATCTCAGCTAAAAGGTTGGCGGAGATGGTAAACTTCATCCCTCTTACCAAAACCTGACCATTAACCCAGTAAGTAATGAAATCCTTCGTGATCCCATCGTAAATATCCCTAAATTTTCTAAGGAAAGGAAGGAAATTGTGGTTATGAAGGATGATGTCAATATTGGGCTCAAGATTCAAAGTGTTAGGCTCAATGATGGCCATGGTAGGGAAAGGGTGATAATTGATGGCATACCAGGGCTCACTGAACAATGCTTCATGCAGAGGGACTCTAATGTGCCTAGGGGAAATGAAACCATGGGAATAAAATAAAGATCTAAAATAGTCAGAGGGACGCTTATTCACCATTGGTTTCCAATGCATACTCAGGACTAAGCCAAGGTGGAATTTTTCTGGAAAAATGGTAGGCGTGTTGAGGGCTTGGACAATTTTTTTTTCATTTGTGATTAGGTGGCCTGGAGGGTAAGCTTTGAGACTAAGCCTATGCTTAAGCTTGGACTAAAAAATTATGGTTGGGGGATGACTAGTCATAAAAACCCAAACGCTGATAGGATGATACACCGACAACGGAATCAAAATTTTTGAGGAGACGACGTTGGAGTTCTTACCTTTGAAGGTGGCATGGGTGCACAGGCTAATGATGACATGGGTATTAAAGACTCCCTGCATCGGATTGAAAAACCTATATTGAGGCGACCAAGGATGGACACATGAGTAGCCAAATAGTAGGCGAGGAAGGTGCCACATTGGGTTTTGCTTGAATTGTTTTGGGTGCCATGATAAAAAAAAATTATAGGGTGAGCCTGTTGAGCCAGATTACAGAAATCTGCCATGGAATTATCAAAATTTCCATCTTCAAGGATAGGATAGGACTGTGGCCTTCTAGACATGTGGGATTCATGAAAAAATATAAAACTACAGTAATCAACACTACACACATGATTCATCAGCTATGAAGGATGATGGAGGCCTTGGTTTCGAGTGTTGTTGACTTGGGCTTTAGAAGATTGGTCCATCTTCCTAAAAGAGCGTTAAAAATAAGACGATACACCTTGTAATTTCTAACTAGGGGCTTATTCATGGTAGCCACGATATTGGAGGTGCTGTGAAGGTGCTTGGTTAGGAGAGCCATGACCTTGAAATTCCCACCTTGAGGATCATTCGGAGGCTTGGAGCTTGCCTTGGAGTAATTACAAAGTGCAGACATATTTAGTGGAGGTGTCAGTCCTGAGGTCATGCAGAAAAGAATTCTTTCAAATGTGAATGGAGGTTTCACGAACACCCATGTTCGCTAACCAATCAACCGCTTTGTTCCCCTCATGGTATTGGTATTGGATAACAATGTTTGTGTACATGTTGATGAGTGTTTTGCATTCGTGGAGGATGTTGCTTAAGGACCAAGGCAGAGTGGAATTACCTTTGAGACAACTGATGATGTGGAGAGAATCCCCTTTGATAATTAGTTGAACTTTGGTATAGAGCTCTAGCTTCAGCCATGTTATTTGTTTGGGTTCCCAGGTTTTCCATGAAGGCTAGTAAGATTTGCCCATGACAGTATCTAAGGATGCCTTCCCCACCAACGTCACCCGGATTTCCTTTCGCTGCCTCATCAAAGTTTAGTTTGAGCCATCCGGAGGGCAGAGGGATCCACCTAATGGAAGACTTGTTAACAGAAATAAGAGGTACACTATAAATGTTAGTGAGATTGAACTTAGAAGAGAGGGTAACCTCTAGGACAGGGGGTTTTAAAGGAAGAGATGATAGAGGTGTTCTCTACTACTAAGGACAATATTTTTAGAGTGGTCCTACGGGGTTCAATATCTTGAGCTTTGAAGATCCTCGCGTTTCGTTCTAGTCAAATTTTCCATAAGTAATGATGGAGATAGGATAACCAAGGAAGTTGAGCTACTGGTTTTTTAAAGGACATGGCCACTATTGGAAAAGTTGGTGGATAGTAGGTGGGTGGGCCCAAGAAACACTAAAGTTTTCAAAAACAAGGTTTACACAGCTAGGGAGAAAGGGCACTCCAAGAAAATATGGGTGGTCGATTCCCAATTTGACTTGTAGAGAACACACCAGTTGGGAATGAGAAGCCCTTTTGACATGAGATTATCAATTGTAAGAATTTTGTTCTTGGAAGCTAGCCACGAGAAGAAAGTGACTTTGGGGATGATGCTTTTAGTCCATATAATATTTGCTATTTTCCACTTTGTGATAGGAGGATCCTGACTGTAATAAGTAGATTTAATTGTGTAAACACCGGCTTTTGACAACCTCTAGATGGGGAATCAGGGGAGTGGGTGTTTGGGATGACACACATGCGAAGGAGGTTTTGAATATGTCTAGCAACCTCGAAGATATGGATAGATGGGTTATCGATAGTAAAGGACTTCCACTACCACCTGATGGGTACCTGAGTCATGAAGTCACCAATTTTATCTCTGAAAATGGCATTTGTAACAGGTTTGAGGGATGACAAATTTGGATTGTTGATAAGACGC
Source organism: Wollemia nobilis (assembly GCA_028583015.1). Lineage (NCBI taxonomy): Eukaryota > Viridiplantae > Streptophyta > Pinopsida > Araucariales > Araucariaceae > Wollemia > Wollemia nobilis. The sequence goes on along the minus strand of JAQPPZ010016859.1, from coordinate 5,773,266 downwards.
TAGTCATGAAGCCAAGGGTCCTCCCAAAAATTGATGATTCTCCCACATCCCAAGAGCCATTAGAGGCCTTATTTGATAATGTCCCTGGTCTGGGTCATGGAGTTCTAGAAATAAGAGCTCGATGGGAGGCGATGGTCACCCAAGAAAGGTAGGCGATGAAGGTACTTTGCTTTGACAATGTCTATCCAGGTAGATTTCTCATTGGTTACCACTCTCCATGCATGCTTGGCTATCAAAGCAAGATTCATTTTGCTGATCCTTCTAAAGCCAATGTCTCCTTGGTCTTTTCTGGAGCACACTCTATCCCAAGCAACAAGGGTGAATCTATTCTGGTTCTCATTGCCAACCCACAAAAAATTGCGCTGAATTTATTCAATCTTGTGGTAAATTGAAATTGGGGCTTTGAAGATTAACAAAAAGTATATCGGTTTGCTTTGAAGATAGGCTTGCATGAGAGTGGCTTTAGTAGCCTGGCTTAGCATTACACTCTTCCATCCAACCAACTTCTTTGTTGATGCATTCAAAGACGTTAGACCACATATCAACGTAGACCCTCCCATGAAACATAGGTAGCCCAAGGTATGTGGTGGGGAGATTAGATATGGTGTACCCTAGAATTTCTACAATTTTATTTTGTCTTAGGATGGAGGTATTCAGAAAATACAATCTACTTTTTTTATAGTTTACCTTTTGCCCAACAACTATTTCATAGTAATTGAGAATTGATTTAATGATCCTTGTTTCAAGTATGGAGGAGGATGATGCTAGAATGGTGTCATTGATGGGCTGATGGTGAGTGATGGCCCTAGATACAATGGCAGGTTTGATGCTTGATATAAGACCTTTGGAGCAAGCTACCAATATGGATCTTCCTAGGGCTTCTACCATGATGATGAAGAGGAAGGGGGATAGGGGGTCGCCCTAACGAATACCCTTGGAGCTTTGAAAAATCCAGTCGGAGAGCCATTGACAATAATTGATAACCAAGATGTGAAGATGCATTCCTTAACCAGAGCGATCCAGTATTTGTGAAAGCCGAACCTGTCCAATACCTTGAAAAGGAATTGCCAAAAAAATTTGTCGAACGCTTTGTTCATGTCAAGCTTGAGAAACATACTAGATTTTTTGTTCTTGACAACTGAATGAACCAGTTCGTGGATTGTTATGACTCCATCCGTGATGAACTTGCCTGTTGTGACTCCTTCACAATGACCCCAAAATATTGGGGACCCACTTGAAAATTTGAAAATAGGTTTCAAATGATAGATTATGCCCTTGATTCATCATGGTTATTCTAGGAACACCGAAAGGGTTGCGCTCATAAAAATGTTCATCTCTTTTGAAATGTGATAATCCGGGGTATTCTTTAAAATGTCAAAATATAAATAAGGAGAGCTCATATTCATAAAATACTTTGGTAATAAATGTTAAAGTCTTTGGGTTATATAAGGTGGTCATGTTATTTCTATATATTTTATTACTCATGTTAATTTACATCGTGCTTTGTATGGTGGTAATGTTGTTTGTTTATTATATTTTTAGGTCATAGTTCATGTTTGTTGTGTGTGAGAAGAACGTAAAATGTGTCATGCGGAGTCATTTCGACTCGATGTTGATATTGAATCACATGTTAAAAGGGTCATGCAATTTGCTAGATTAATCTAGGGTTTTATTGTGATGATTTCACAGGTGGCTCGAGGGAAAGCGATAGTCACCATAGTCTTCGGAAGATAATATTGTAGAGGCATTACTCCTGTTCCAAAGAAAATGGTGGGATGCTTCAAGGAGATTCGTGATTATACGTTGAAGGACGTTTATGAATAGATCGAAAGAATGATGCTATTTGAATGAAACGAGGCATAACAGAACGGATGTGGTGATAGCCAGAATTCAAGGAACATGACAGGAGGTTGTTTATCAACAATATTACATGACCTATGCCTAAGATGCATGGTAAAAAGCATGGGGAGTGGTGTCAGTTCTGCATTTATGGGATGATTGTTTTGTTGTCCTCGAATAGTGATGGTGATAGAAATCGGGCCCATCGATTTGGCATCGATGGTATAAATTACCGGATGAAAGGAATTTGCTTGTTTATTATGCCATTTAACCATAGGTCAGAAATGGAGCTATTTATGCTACTTATGAAGAGGGTTGCATGGAGTCCTCACCATCGGATAATGATATTAGGCTGGATAATGATCAAATTGTTGGCTTGCATGTGTTTGGAAGAGACAGCTCAAGAAAATATCTTGCATGCACTGAGAAAGGAATTGCTGTTATCAAATCCTTTGAAGGGGAATATCAACATGGTTCACCACATGGGTGGAAAATATGTGGATCTGGAACTGTTTTATGTTGCCGAGTTGATGGCAATGAGAAATATACTGCTTTTGGAGGAAAAGGTGTTGAATTGAACGCGTGGGACCTGGAAAAAGCCACCAAGTTATGGACTGCAAAGTCGCCTAGACGAAATAGTTTTGATTTATTTACTCAACATGGGTCACTACGAAAATTTTTTCTAAGTAAAGAGGACCATCAAAATATTGTGATTGGTACTAGCCAACATGAGGTCCGTCTCTATGATATTGCTGCACAGAGAAGGCCTGTTGTTTCTTTTAGTTTTCAAGAACATGCAATCAAAAGTTGTGGAAGAAGATCTTGATGGTCATACAGTCTACGTAGGAACTGGATCTGGTGGCCTGGCTTCCTTTGACATGCATGCGAGAAAATGTTGGATTCACAGTCCTCGAAGAATACAGGTCACACAGTAGTAATTTTAAGAAAAAAATAGGTACAACCGAGTTTTATGAGAATGTTTCAGATTTTGAACCGGATAATATTGGATGTTATAAGACATGGTAATTGGACATGATTACAAAGGCCACCAGGATAACCCGAATGAAATTTTTAGGGAAAGGTATACATATTCGGGTACGAAATTAGATGAATATGGTTGAATTCGTTTGTTTTGTTATTTATTTTAAGATTGCCCATATCAGAGGTTACAGAATGTCGAAATAGGGAGTGTTTTAATTAAGTAATTAATTATGATAAACTCTATGTTGGAAAGATGTACGAGGCTTTATTTCATGAAAGATACTCTAGTAACACATTACATTATGAAGGCATTAGAGATATATGCGATAAAGCAAAGATATGGTTGATATAACGTATTTGAAAATCGTTGGAAAACTGATGGAACAGAATCAAACGAATCATGTAACCAACTGAACAAATTATAAATTGAAAAAAAAAAGAGAAGGGACCAAAGCTTGGCAGAGAAAAGAAGGAGAGATTAATGAGAAGAAACGGTCAAATAAGAACTGGGAATACATCTTGGAAATACAGAGGAGGTGAACATCTGAGAGGAACACCAATATCTGGAGCATTTGGATACAGGTTTCTTTTGAGAATTATTATAAAAACTGTAAATCTTTCGAACTGTGATAAATATTTATTTATGCTACAGCTGTACAAACTGTTGGTTTTAGCATGGAAAATAGATATATTTCATAGTTGATTACTTAAAAAAAATCCTTAGAGGACTGCACCAGAGTATATAGTAAATTGTGATTTATGGTTTCATGTACACTGGTTATTCTCATTTAGCACTTGTATGATCTTTGCATGACTTGTATTCCTATTGAAAGAAAACAAATTGACGTTTATCCTATCACTTATCTGTCTTGGAGACTTTGAAAGATAGGATCATTGAATGTTAGGTTTTAAACATTGTGTTTTAATAAAAATTGAAGAACTTAAAATTCTATTGAAAACTCAACCATCATTGTCTAAAACATTATATATTAGGTTTGGGTAAAATTGTGATAAGAACAGTGGTTTTATATAGCAAGGTAGAACTGATGTTGTTTTATAAAAGTTGCATATTCACAGAGGCATTGATTTGTTGTGTCCTTATCAGATAGGAAAGAGTTAATTTTAAGATAGGGTTTTTAAATAGATTTAAAATGTCATTAAATGCACTGTAATTTAGTTTAGCTTGGTAAATAAAATATACATTTATCCTAAGGTCAGTAACTTAGGATTCCAAAAAAAAAAAGTAGGAAAGATTATTTCAAAGGAGAAATTAATTTTAGAATAAAGAGAAAGAGACAATTTTCTCTTTATTATAAAATAAATGACTTAAGGAACTTTGGGATATAAATATAATGTAAAAAGGAAAGTTCATTTTTTTTAGAGATGCTTCACATCACTTTATGAAATCATATAACAAAATACACAAGCCCCTTGTTGATAGACACTTGGCAAATAGTGGGATATTCTTGCACATGTGTTAAATCAAACATATACATTAAAGAACCTTGAAGATCTTAGATCTTTACAAGAGAGAACCCTAAAAGGTTTCTATGTTATGAGGATTCTGTGATTGGAAATAATTCATTCATCAACATTTTGGCGCTAGAAGGAGGGCCTGAAAACAACTTGATATCTGATTTCATCATTCTTGAAGTTATTTCTTAAAACTCATACTTGGAACCTGTCTCATTGCTTGAATTTATCCATATACGGTTTAAAGTATTAAGTTTGCTAGTGATATCTAGGCAGAACTGGAGCCTAGACGAATAATCACTAGGTCTAAGTCCACCGATGATACCATTTTTCAGAAAATTTCACCCACCAAGAGACATAGACGGAGCAAAACACAAACAGTAGTTTTGCCTAATGTTTCTAATGCAAGTCCCAGTACTATTGTTGCTTCTCCACAGGTTAACATGGCTGCTGCTGCTACTGCACCCAATGGAAACCTAGCATGGTGAGGTGCTCGAAGTAGTCCTTTGAATATTGCACGAGTTGTGCATGATATGACCAAAAGCATAGAGAAGCATTTACCGAAATACAAACACGATGGTGCTCACATGGCTGAAGAACATATTCAAGCATATACGGATGTTGTAACTCGGTTGCAAATAGAACATGAAGATGTAGCCTATAGGTTATTTCCTCTTACCTTAGATGAAATGGCTTATGACTGGTACGTATCGTTACCCGTTGGTTCCATAACATCATGGGACATGTTGAAAAATGCATTCATAACTCAGTTCAAATTGGCAATAGACCCTGCTACCATTTATTGGCAATTTGTAGCTACTCGTCAAGGACCTAATGAACCCATAAGGGTGTTTAATACTAGATTTCATAAAATGTATGCTCGACTGACTGCTCCTTATAATATTACAGAAGATGTTGCTATTCAAATATATTATGGAGCGTTAGATTCGGGGATTGCAATATTCGTAAGGAGAACACCAAATCTAACAACCTTGACAAGGACATACACAGAAGCGCTACTAGTTGAACAACAGATGATGTCATCAGGTGGTGGGATGAATCAAATGCCTATGTTGGGGTATCCAGGTATGACTAATCCAATGCTTATGGGTAACAATATTTTAATGAATCAAACACCTATGATGAATGCTTTTCAACCAATGATGAATCAAACACCATTTGCTCCACCTAGTAACCCATTGCTACTTGAAAGTCAATATGCCTCTCAAAAGGTTCATAATGAAACCCCATCGAACAACATGTATAGGAACATGCCACAAAACAATATGTATGGAAACATGCCACAAAATCATATGTATGGAAATATGGCATATAATCAAAATTGGAATCAAGCTTTGATGTTTCAAAATCAGCAATATAATCCAATGTTCCAACAAAACACTCAAAATCAAAATATGTTACAAGGTAACCCTATGTTTTCACAAAACATGCTGAATCAAGGGAATACAATGGGTACAAATCCTTGGAACAATTCAAATGTTGTGGCCAACCAAAATTTGCATAATTTCTCACCTCAAGTAGATGCCTTGAATAGGGCAATGCCTCAGGTCACACCTAATCAAAATTGGTTAAATACACAATCAAATGTGCCTAATTCAAATGCTCCTAGTTGGTTAAATTCAAATAGCTCAAACACAAACACAAATTCAAACCCAACAGCTAGTGGTAATCCAGAACTCGAAAGGGTAACTGTCATTGAAAACCTTTGCCATAAAATAAGTAATGATATGGTTCAAATTCAAAAATATGGTAATCAAGGCTCTCAATCTAATAGAAAATTCACTATGCAGAAGCCTAGACATTTCAATATACGACCTAATAATGGAGGTGTTCCCTCCCCAGTAGCCAATAACAATGGAGCTTCAAGCTAAAATTCCAAGGATACAATTTACAATATCACAGATGTCATAATGGATAATTGGTGTAGGCTACATCATACTAACGAGCATAATGAATTAGAATGTAACGAGTTTTCTTGTGTAACTAGTTGCATTCAATAGGGTTTGGACAAAATGGAGTTGGTTCCAACTGAGAATGAAAATGAAACTTTTGAAAGGAAAGGAAAAAGTCATGCATTTGTGATAGATGTATGTGAAAGAGAGGATGAAGAGGAAGAAGAGTTAAGTGAATAAGAGGAGGAGTTGATTGAGGAAGTACATACGCTGAAACAATATAAAAAACCCACTCACAGTTATCACTTGCGAAGCAGAGGCAAAACCTATAATACTTCCTCTACTCCTAAAGATTTAAATATACCACCTGATATGAAATCAAGTAATAATCCCACTCCCCCACCTTTGCCCGAAAGGCCAGAGGGAATGTCAAAAGCAGTTCCAAAATCTCACAACGGGGAATCCGCTAGCTATAATATCATAGAAGATTTAAAAAAGACAAAAGCTAGCATAAATCTATATGACATGTGTCAATTACCTGAACAGAGAACTCTTTTAATGCAAAACTTAGGGTTTCAGGAAGCAAAAGAAGTGAGTGAAATTACCGAGGTTAAATATTTTGCCAAAAAAGAAAGAGATGAAGCATTGCCATTTTTGCTAACAGTTCGTATTGCAAGGAAAAATGTACACAATTATATGGTGGATTCTGGCGCTTCAGGTAACGTGATGCCCTATTCAGTTTGTCAAAAATTGGGACTTACTCCCACGAAAACTAATAAAATTGTTGTTCAATTGGACAAAACTGAAGTAAATGTAGTGGGCATGTTAGAAAATGTCTTTATTCAACTTGCTTCTGAACCTAGAGTGCAACAGTATATAGATATTCAAGTGGTGGATATATATGCTAAATATGGTTTGTTGTTGAGCAGGGATTGGAGTAGGAATTTGAATGGATATTTCTTCACTGAATTTTCACACATGTGGTTGCCATGGAAAGGGGTAGCCAATCAAATCAAAGTTGTTCGAGAGCCAAGATTGAAAGAACTCATCATGGATTATAATAGGGGAACGAATGAAATATTGTTCACAGAGACATAACTGGGGACCTTCACGTTAGATGTGATCGAGAAAGCAAGTGACCCAGAGATATCAGGTATAGCTAACGATTCACTTGCAGAAAATGACCTTGTCTGGTTGTTGAAATTTGATGGATCTAGATCTAGACAATGCAGCGGTGCAGGGGTAGAACTCATAAACCCCAAAGGTAAGTCCTCATTCCATGCATACCGCTTGCAATTTCCATGTACATGCAATTCAACAAAATATGAGGCACTAGTTTGTGGTTTACAACTAGCACTGAGCAAAGGAATAAAATGTTTAAAAGTGTTAGGGGACTCACAACTAGTTGTGAAACAAGTTAAAGGTCAATACTAATGCAATGATAAGAGATTAATACATTATCGAATCGAGTACAAAGCTTAATTAATGAATTTATGGCCTTTAACATATCTTTAATTTCTTGAAAAGGCAACCGGGTAGCAGATTCTCTAGCAGTTGTCGCAGGTATGCTCAGTCCAATGGACGGTAAGAAGTTCAAAAAAATTTCAATTGAGCTTATGCCCTGTCCGTCTGTACCTGAAAATGTAAATAATTTTCAAGTTTTTGAAAATGACAGGCATATATTTGATTTTGTGACTAATTATGGTGTGTTTGAAAACTAGGTGATCGATGAAGATGATAGATTGTAGGAATATGTCAACGAGTGCGAAGAAATGGTGAAAGTCAATACTATCCCTCAAGGCATGTTAGCATTGGAAAAGATTTTCGATCTTAGTTACAACAAAAAACGAGGTAACAAGACTACTCTCTCACAACAAGCTTATGATTCTTACAACATTGGTGATTCAGATGAGTCATAGAATATTCTCATAAGCAAGGCTACAATGTTAGAAGAAAAGGAAGGTATTATGCATACCTTAAAATATTACAAAGATGTCATTGCTTGGAGTTATAGGGATCTTAAGACATATAATCCTAATGTTATAACTCACACTATTCCATTGAAATCTGATGCAAAGCCTTTTCATCAAAAACAAAGGCCAGTTAATCCACTATTAGAGCCATTGATAGAAAAGGAAGTTAAAAAATTACTGGACGCCAAAATCATTTTTCCCATCCGACATTCTACTTGGGTGGCCAACATAGTTCCAGTGAGGAAAAAGACAGGTGAAATTAGACTTTGTATAGATTTCAGGACCCTAAATAAAGCATGTCAAAAATATAATTACCCGTTACCTACTATTGATAATGTACTTCAAATGGTAAATGGGTCAGAGATGATGTCTTTTCTAGATGGTTATTCGGGATATAACCAAGTATTAATTGATCCCCGAGATAGAATGAAAATTGCTTTTACGACTAAGTGGGGAACTTTCGCTTATAAAATAATGCCTTTTGGATTATTGAATGCAGGTGCTACCTTCCAAAGAGCTATGGATTTTGCTTTTCAAGATTTAATCGAAAAATGCATAGTAGTCTATGTAGATGACATTTATGTGTTTTCTAAAAACAGGAAGGATCATGTGAAAGACCTGAGAAAGGTACTCCAAAAGTGCAGAGAACATGGAATATCGTTAAACCCAAAGAAATGCATTTTTGGGCTAACAAAAGGAAAATTGCTTGGACATCTTATATCGAAATATGGCATCTCTATCGATGAAGAAAGAAGTCAAGCTATTCAAAAAATCCAATTACCAGGGAGCAAGAAAGAATTGAGATCTTTCTTCGAAAAGATTAATTTTGTATGTAAATTCATCTCTGGTTTTGTAGAAATGGTTAAACCATTGAACCATATGTTGAAAAAGGATGTCAATATCACTTGGAACCAAGAAGCAAAATTCGCATTCCAAAATGTAAAAGATGCAATTTCCACGGCTCCGGTATTGGTAAGCCCGGACTACAAAAAAACATTTTACATCTACTCTTTCGCTTCAAAACACTCATTTGCTAGTGTTCTAACCCAAAAAGGTGAAGGTAATGTTGAGAATCCTATTGCTTTTATGAGTACGCCTTTCAAAGATGTTGAGGTGAGGTTTTCTATTTTAGATAAACAAATGTATGCCTTGTTTAAAATGGTAAAGAAATTTAGGCATTATTTGTTACATAGTCGTATTTTTGCGATTGTAGCTGACCCTGTTGTTAAAACGATGTATTTGCAGAACGAGTTAGGCGTGCAATGAGGAAAATGGATTTCTACACTACAAGAATACGATTTGGAGATCCAACCCATGAAACTTGTACGAGGAATGGGACTATCTAAAACATTGGCACAAATTGATCCACAAATTAATTGCCATCAATATACAGTAGAAGATATTACGAACGATGATTGGTATAGAGATATTGTGTATTTTCTACTGAATGGTAAAACACCTGTAAACCTGAATGCGCCCCAAAGAAGAGCTCTAAGATTAAAATGCGCTAAATTTATGATTAAAACAAGAGTTTTATATAAAAATAATCATGAAGGTATTTTTCTCAGATGCCTTGATCAAAAGGAAGCATTACAGGTAATGAATGATTTTCAAAAAAAAATTGGTACAAGTCATGGATCTGTGAATGCTACTGCTCATCAAATTCTTAGAGTAGGTTATTATTGGCCACATTTATTCAAGAATGTCCATTCTCATGTTCGTGCTTGTCATGTTTGTCAGGTGGCGGCCAATCGTGAAAGGAATACAACCATGCCATTGCAACCTGTAATCGAGTCAAGACCATTCACTCAAGGGGGATTGGATTTCATTGGAGAAATAAGCCCAAACTCCTCAGCGCAACACAAATATATTTTGATGGCTACTGATTATTGCACTCGATGGTCAGAAGCCATACCTACAAATAATTGTACCACTAAGGTTGTAATCAAATTTTTGGAGGAAAATATCATTACTCGTTTTGGCATGCCTAACGCTATAGTAAGTGATAATGGGTCCGCATTTTCTTCCATTGAATTAGCAAAATGGGCATATGACAATAAGGTTAGTTTGAAATTCGCTACAAATTATTATCCACAAGGTAATGGTCTTGTCAAGTCCACTAATAAAAATTTGTTGTTTGTCATAAAGAAATTATTAGAGCACAATCCTAGGGAATGGCATTCTAAACTAAAATTTGCTTTGTGGGCTGACAGAATCCGAACGAAGGAATCTATAGGAATGTCTCCTTACCATATGGTTTATGGGTAAGAACCATTATTTCCTACTAACCTCAGACTTCAAACTTTGCATTTTATGGATGATTATCTTGAAACAGATGATAAAGTAAAGTCCAGATTGGCAAATCTTGTTCAACTTGACGAGAAACGAGAAGAAGCATTAACACATTTCAGCAAACACCAAGAGGTAGTGAAGCATTGGTTCGACAAACGCGCCACCATAAAAGCTTTCAGAATAGCCGACTTGGTTATCTTATGGGACAAAGCACATGGGAAGAGAGGAGACCACAAGAAGTTTGATTACTTATGGATCGACCCGTACCAAATCATGGAAATTTTGGGTGAAAATGCGTTTCGATTAAAAACACTGAGCGGGGAGAAGTTTGCACTGCCTGTGAATGGGCGTCACCTCAAGCACTATTTCCAATCCTGAACACAGGAAGAGGGAGCATCATTTGTATTTCTATTGTACATAAAACCTTTGTTGTGTTGTATGTTCCTGTCATGTATGTTAGTTAAGGTGTTGTTATTGTTCATGTCATGTTATGTTGATTTGTCGTTTTATTGAGCCTAATGAAAGAATAACGTTGCCATTATGAGTTTCAAAGACCAAAGTAAGCTTGAATTGAGTGGGTATCGAGATGAAATCCAAAGGATCCTGGGATGAATACGATGAAATTACCTAGCTAGAAAACCAACAAAACTTGGTAAAATGAAAAGTGAAGCATTGGTTTGCATCCTTCGAATGGAAGCTAAGACAAGCAGGTATGAAATGCCAGAATTGTATTGCGAAAAGCTTCACAAATGTCACTAATATATATAATGTCATTTGAAACTTGAATGCAGGAAGTTATTAGTTTTGCAAATCATAGTCCATATGCACAATGCTTTCATCCACTTCACTTTCGCCACAACATTGGTATTTTACAAAGAAATTGCTCATTCTAAATGTCTCAATTGGTTCATCAGAGTCATGTCACTTTAATCAAGGGAATTTGTGTTTCATAGAATAACAAAGGCCAACATTCATATTCACACATCATCTTCCAAAACCTAAAAGTGGCTTCAATCACTCAACCATCTCTAGTATAATTTACAGCCGCCAAAAGAATTGTTGTTTCATCTTGGGATCATAAAACCCACTAAATAAGATCTTGAGATTGAGGACTGATGAAATTTTCCAAAATCATCACGACCTACTGCACAAAACTAAACAAAAAAAAAATGGACAAAATGGTCAAAACCATTCTTGGAAGAAAAGGTAAGGCGAAAAGGGGAATCCTGTCAGTCCTATTACGCAACATAGTCCACCAAATTTATTATAAACTCAATATTTTAAAATCTGATGCAAACTAGAGTAGTAAAGGATAGGGTCAAATTCTCATCACACTTCGGTTGAGAATCTGATTCCTCAAAGCTCTATCATTGTAGTAAAGGATAGGACCAAAATCCTCATCACACTTCGGTTGAGGATCCGATTCCCCAAAGCTTTGAATGCACTTGCATAAGGTATGACACAAATTGAAAGTCAGTTAACCAAGATCATGGACTATGGGATTAACCTTCATCGGGGCTATAGATGCCTGTCTGGAAGTGAAGTACCCATAATTCATAAACTCGGGACTATGGGGTTAGCCTCCACCGGGGCTATAGACGCCTGTATGGCAGTGGAGTAAGCTCAAAGCATGGCGACATGTCTTTTGAGACCTCTGATCGTTTCATAAGGACTGGCTAGCCTTATGCTTCTCCCATAATATGTTAAATCATTTTGATTGGAATAGGTAATGAACCCACTTGATTGCACATAGATTATGGTTAAAAGTAAACATCAGTACTTGAACTCTTGATCTGGTAAATGAACATGCACTCCTTGGTCCCAAGAGGTTTTGACATATCTTAGTGAGGTTGTTTGTCGTACTAAAGTGTTTGAATCTTTGTAAGGCATGCAGTTTACATCATGACAACAGGTTTGTTAAAACTTTACACTCCATGTTTCATCCGCATTTCCCTCGATTAAAGCGCAATGATGAGCATGACCAAGATAAATATAGATATAAAACTTCCATAAACTCACATCATAGCCTGCATAAGTCATTTTGTTCACATTCACGATGCGAAGCTAATAAAGGAATGCAAGATTGTTTCAAATGATTGATAATGAATGCACCACTTGCATCGAGCTGATTGCTAAATAATTTTGGTGTTTCATATCTTGCTTAGTCTATTTTCATTATTTAGATGCTTATTAATACTTACGATTTTCACATCTGGGTTTTGTTTGGTTCTCAGATTTTTGATCCTAGATTCTCAAATGTCCAGGGACATTTCCCAGTAGAGTCGCCATTTGTTGTGACTCCTTCACAACGACCCCAAAATATTGGGGACCCACTTGAAAATTTGAAAATAGGTTTCAAATGATAGATTATGCCCTTGATTCATCATGGTTATTCTAGGAACACCGAAAGGGTTGCGCTCGTAAAAATGTTCATCTCTTTTGAAATGTGATAATTCGGGGTATTATTTAAAATGTCAAAATATAAATAAGGAGAGCTCATATTCATAAAAATACTTTGGTAATAAATGTTAAAGTCTTTGGGTTATATAAGGTGGTCATGTTATTTCTATATATTTTATTACTCATGTTAATTTACATCGTGCTTTGTATGGTGGTAATGTTGTTTGTTTATTATGTTTTCAGGTCATAGTTCATGTTTGTTGTGTGTGTGAAGAAGGTAAAATGTGTCATGCGGAGTCATTTCGACTCGATGTTGATATTGAATCACATGTTAAAAGGGTCATGCAATTTGCTAGATTAATCTAGGGTTTTATTGTGATGATTTCACAGGTGGCTCGAGGGAAAGCGATAGTCACCATAGTCTTCGAAAGATAATATTGTAGAGGCATTACTCCTGTTCCAAAGAAAATGGTGGGATGCTTCAAGGAGATTCGTGATTATATGTTGAAGGACGTTTACGAATATATCGAAAGAATGATGCTATTTGAATGAAACAAGGCATAACAAAATGGATGTGATGATAGCCATAATTCAAGGAACATGACAGGAGGTTGTTTATCAACAATATTACATGACCTATGCCTAAGATGCATGGTAAAAAGCATGGGGAGTGGTGTCAGTTCTGCATTTATGGGATGATTGTTTTGTTGTCCTCGAATAGTGATGGTGATAGAAGTCGGGTCCATCGATTTGGCGTCGATGGTATAAATTACCGGATGAAAGGAATTTGCTTGTTTATTATGCCATTTAACCATAGGTCAGAAATGGAGCTATTTATGCTACTTATGAAGAGGGTTGCATGGAGTCCTCACCATAGGATAATGATATTAGGCTAGATAATGATCAAATTGTTGGCTTGCATGTGTTTGGAAGAGACAGCTCAAGAAAATATCTTGCATGCACTAAGAAAGGAACTGCTGTTATCAAATCCTTTGAAGGGGAATGTCAACATGGTTCACCACATGGGTGGAAAATATGTGGATCTGGAGCTGTTTTATGTTGTCGAGTTGATGGCAGTGAGAAATATACTGCTTTTGGAGGAAAAGGTGTTGAATTGAACACGTGGGACCTAGAAAAAGCCACCAAGTTATGGATTGCAAAGTCGCCTCGACGAAATAGTTTTGATTTATTTACTCAACATGGGTCACTGCGACAACTTTTTCTAAGTAAAGAGGACCATCGAAATATTGTGATTGGTACCAGCCAACATGAGGTCCGTCTCTATGATATTGCTGCACAGAGAAGGCCTGTTGTTTCTTTTAATTTTAAAGAACATGCAATCAAAAGTTGTGGAAGATCTTGATGGTCATACAATCTATGTAGGAACTGGATCTGGTGGCCTAGCTTCCTTTGACATGCATGCAAGAAAATGTTGGATTCACAGTCCTCGGAGAATACAGGTCGCATAGTAGTCATTTTAAGAAAAAAATAGGTACAACCAAGTTTTATGAGAATGTTTCAGATTTTGAACCGGATAATATTGGATGTTATAAGACATGGTAATTGGACATGATTACAGAGGCCACCAAGATAACCCGAATGAAATGTTTAGGGAAAGGTATACAGATCTGGGTATGAAATCAGATGAATATGGTTGAATTCGTTTGTTTTGTTATTTATTTTAAGATTGCCCATATTAGAGGTTACATAATGTCGAAATAGGGAGTGTTTTAATTAAGTAATTAATTATGATAAATGCTACGTTGGAAAGATGTACGAGGCTTTATTTCGTGAAAGATACTCTGGTAACACATTACATTACGAAGGCATTAGAGATATACGTGATAAAGCAAAGATATGGTTGATAGAACGTATTTGAAAATCGTTGGAAAACTGACAAAACAGAATCAAATGAATCATGTAACCAATTGAACAAATTATAAATTGAGAAAAAAGAAGAAGAGAAGGACCAAAGCTTGGCAGAGAAAATAAGGAGAGATTAATGAGAAGAAACGGTCAAAGAAGAACTGGGAATACATCTTGGCAATACAGAGGAGGTGAACATCTGAGAGGAACACCAATATCTGGAGCATTTGGATACAAGTTTCTTTTGAGAATTATTATAAAAATTGTAAATATTTCGGACTGTGATGAATATTTATTTATGCTATAGCTGTACAAACTGTTGGTTTTAGCATGGAAGATAGATATATTTCATAGTTGATTACTTAAAAAGAAATCCTTAGAGGACTGCACCAGAGTATATTGTAAATAGTGATTTTTGGTTTCATGTACATTGGTTATTCTCATTTAGCACTTGTATGATCTTTGCATGACTTGTATTCCTGTTGAAAGAAAATGAATTGATGTTTATCCTATCACTTATCTATCTTGGAGACTTTGAAAGATAAGATCATTGAATGTTCATTGAATGTTAGGTTTTAAACATTGTGTTTTAATAAAAATTGAAGAACTTAAAATTCTATTGAAAACTCAACCATCATTGTCTAAAACATTATATATTAGGTTTGGGTAAAATTGTGATAAGAATAGTGGTTTTATATAGGCAAGGTAGAATTGATGCTATTTTATAAAGGTTGCATATTCACAGAGGCATTGATTTGTTGTGTCCTTATCAGATAGGAAAGAGTTAATTTTAAGATAGGGTTTTTAAATAGATTTAAAATGTCATTAAATGCACTGTAATTTAGTTTAGCTTGGTAAATAAAATATACATTTATCCTAAGGTCAGTAACTTAGGATTCCAAAAAAAAAGTAGGAAAGATTATTTCAAAGGAGAAATTAATTTTAGAATAAAGAGAAAGAGACAATTTTCTCTTTATTATAAAATAAATGACTTAAGGAACTTTGGAATATAAATATAATGTAAAAAGGAAAGTTCATTTTTTTAGAGATGCTTCACATCACTTTATGAAATCATATAACAAAAGACACAAGCCCCTTGTTGATAGACACTTGGAAAATAGTGGGATATTCTTGCACATATGTTAAATCAAACATATACATTAAATAACCTTGAATATCTTAGATCTTTACAAGAGAGAACCCTAAAAAGGTTCTATGTTATGAGGATTCTGTGATTGGACATAATTCATTCATCAACACTGCCTTTGATCAAAGTACCTTGGCATTGATCAATATTGGAAGGAAGAATATCTTTGAGTCTGTTCACCATGAATTTGGTTATGAGTTTGTAAATCACACTACAAAGGTTGATGGGCCTGTAATCGGAGATGGACTTACAAGTTTGAGATTTGGGAATAAGAACAATGAAATTTTAGTTTGCATCCTTTGGAATTTGCTTGGATTTTTGGAAAAACTGAACAGCTTCAGAGACTTCTCTACCTACTATTTCCTAGAAATGCTGCAAGAAACATGAGGAGAACCCATTTGGTCTTGTAGTTTTATCTGGTTCCATTGAGAATAAGGCTTCCTTGATTTCTTCATGTGTAAAATCTTTGAGTAGCCCATCATTGAAATCGTTAGAAATCAGGTTGGGAATGTTTTGAAGTAGAGGAGTTTTTGATATGGGAGGGCAAGGTGGGCTGGGGCCAAGTATTTCTTGAAAGTGGGACACAACTTCTTCCCTGATTGCTTGAAGGTCATTATTTTTGGACCCATCACCTCTGATTATCTCTTTAATCCTGTTTGTGCTTCTATGTCTCAGGGTAGAAGCATGAAAAAAATTGTGTTCACATCACCTTCCTTGAGCCACAAAGCCACAATGCTTTGGATTTTTACCTCCAAAAAGTTTCCTCCTTGGCTAGATTGTTGTGAAAATTTGCGAGGAGGACTTTCTCTTCTTGAAAAATGTCAGGCCCCGGGTCCCCTTCTTGAATGAGCTTCTCAACTCTGCCAAGTTTCTTAATGATTTGTTTCTTTTCTCAGAACAGGTTGCCAAACACTTCTCTGTTCCACTCCTTGAGTTTAAACTTAACAAAATTGAATTTCTTGAAAAGTTTGGATAAGGGATTCCTCAAGAGGTCATTTTGCCACCATTCTTTGATGCACTTTGTGATGTCTGGGTGGTTTAGCCAAATTTTCTCAAACCTGAAAGGAGTTTTGAAGGATTGCCTCACAAGGGGTTGTGGTCAAAGCCTATTTTTGATCGGGCATAAGGGTTGGCATTGCCCAAAAAGTGGATGATCTCTTTGGACATAAGGAAATGTCAAGCCAAAGTTGGATAAGCTAGTTACCAGGTCTTCTATTGCTCTAAGTGTAGTTTGAACCTTGCAATTGTACATCCATGAGTTCATTGTTGTTTACAAAGTCACTGAATTCTTCTGTACATCTGGGAGTGACAGGATTTCCTCCTTTTTTGTTGGATGGTAAGAGGGGGGAATTAAAATCTCCCACAAGTAGCCATGGAATATTCTCAAAATTGCTATGCATTGCTGACAGAGTGTCCTAGAAAGTCCTTCTACTGGGAGAATTATTTGGGGCATGATATTGGATGTTATCCATTGTAGGTTCATTTATTTATTGATAAAGAGAATGTTGATGACCCTGTCTAAAATGGAAAGAGTTATGCCTTCAATGGTTTTAGGATTCCAAAGACACAACAATCCTCTAGAGGTCCCTTGTGAGGGATTGAAAGCAAATTTGTTGTTCTTCCATACAGATCTGCAAACCTCTATGCTATTTTGCTCATCCAACTTGGTTTCTTGAAGAAACATTATGTTTGGTTTGATTTATTTTTTGATTGATCTGACTATCCTTTGTTTTGCATCCCCATTGAGGTCTCTTACATTATAGGATAGAATATTCATCTAGATGTTTTGGAGGTGGATTTATTTCGTCCACCTCTTCCTTGATATGGAGTTGGTTTGGGTTTTTTTCCTCATTAGAATGAGGTTCCATATTTGAGGTATCTAGAAGGGATGTTAGAATGGTCAATTGAAAGCCATTAGCGATGGCCTCCTCTATTTCTTTTTGTCTTTTTTTCAATATGAGTGGGTCTACCTCTCTTATTTTCACTTCCTATGTTTACATTTGTTGTAGGTTTGGAGAGGCTAGGGAGATTCTCAAGAACTAGAGAGGACAAAAGGAGTTGTTGGATAAAAATGCCATAATAGCTTCCCAAGGAGGGATTTGGGGATAAAGGGTTGTGATAAGGGGAAAGCAAGGGGATGGGAATGGTGAGGGTGGGACTGACAGGTTGGGAAGATAGGTTTAGGGATTTAGGGTTCAGGTGGGAGAGGGATAGGAAAGCAACCAATTTGGCTATTTTTGACATAGGAGTGGGAGGGTGGGATGGCCCTGAATCGAAGGGGGGAAACATGAATATCTTTCACAGGATTAGCAACATAAGACAAGGAGAGACATAGTCTAATATTGTCATTAGGGTTAGGTTATTCAAACTAGAAATTAGAGACAACATCCAAATCCTGGTGGTTAACTAGAGGCATGAATGTATTAAATTTATTAAAAAGAGAGCCAACCTGATTTGACTTCTAGAAGATATGGGATGCAGGTTGCTATTATGATAGGATCTATTTACCTTTTTTGGTATGCATTTTTTTTTTTTTGAAAACCCTGGTTCTACATAGGGTTTCTTTGGATGGCTTATTTTTGGATCTCCTTTTTAAAAGTTTGGTACTAGTATCTGAGGTGCCCTTGGGTTTTGCATTCGATACAACAAGCTAGTTTATTTTTGTATTCAATGCCTTGGCGACGCTTGTAGTCTCTAGTTACAAGATCAACATAGGTGGGGAGAGCCAAGTCCAAGTTTGAGATGATGCAGATGCGGGCATAAGTCATTCTAGATCTAGACTTGGTAGCAAGATCGATGGCCACCAACTCCCCTATGGTCTACGCTATACCTTTGAGAGCGTCATTATAGAAAATTGCGAGGGGAGACCGTGCCAAGTTTATGCTTTGGGTTTTGGGGTTGAAATCTTCCCCCCACCTGCGGATAAAGAGACTACGATGCTCGAAGAACCATGGACTTCCAGTGAGGATTCGATTAGAATCTTGGGTGTTGTTGAGCCTAATAATGAAGAAGCCACGAGGGAAAGCCCTCAACTCCATGTTTCTAGAGAGGCACCATTTCAAAAGGGCCCATTCGTGAATGGACTCTATATTTGGCCGAGCTCCTACAAACTTCCCAATCAAGGAGATATATTCTTGGAAGATTAGGGTTTCCATTGATACGTGCGGGTAGGAAACTTCGTTGCCTAAAAGAAAAAAGGGTATGGGGGTTTGGAAGGAAGAGACCCCATAATAAACCCAAACTTTATCCACAAAGGAGGACGAGCTCCACGGAGGCACTTTGGGGTTTTTGCTTGATGAAACCCTAACTGCTTTGGGACCGCTACGACCACCCTCACTGTTTGATTATTTCCCGTGACCATCTTCATCATCGCCAAAAATACCGCCTCTTGAGGATTCAAAAAGCAGTGGTCCTCCACCTGAAGAAGTTGCAGAACCCACTGTTGCCACTATTATTCCTGCCACTATCGCTTCTATCGCTGCCATCGATACTACCATCGTTGTCCATATCTTTTAATAAGTTTTTTATTAATATTGGGTATGGATCCACTTGTAGTGAATACACTTGGGGGGTATCTCATAAGGACTTGTAAATAGGCATGGAGACTATTTACAAGAAGGAAATTTATGGGGTTTCCTTGTGTACACTTTTGAAAAGAATGAGTTATTTCTAGAGTGTATATGGCTTGTTTGGATGCATTATTTTTATTAAAAATAGCATATAGGTATGCATTTATCAAAAAATAAGAGTTGTCCTAATCCCTCTTTACAACTTGGTTGAACACTGGAAGAAGATCAAACAGATTTGCCTTCAAAGGAATATAGACCTACAATTTAATAATTGGAATAGTTCTATACATTGGATATTTGTTATTCTATGTAGAAGAATTATATGAAGTTTGTAAAGGAGGATAATATTGATTATTTTATGTAATAGTATATTGATAAATATTATTTAGAGTTGTTATTCTAAAGAACATTCTTGTGAGCTCTATCATGCTCGTATCAAACCATGTAATATTTATGACTAAGATAGAATGTAGAAAGAGTTACACTGAATGTTCATGGGAATGAATCTATGAATGTAGAGATTATATTATGTTAGAAAAGGCTTTGGTATTAAGTCTCTTGATCATGAAAGGGTTTGATTATTATTGTTTAAAGTAATGTTATTATTGTAGACAATTATTTGGAAAGCTTAAGGTTTTAGTTACTCATATGATATAAAAAGGGATGTTTCCTTATGAATGACAAAATGAATTGTAAATATATGGAGTTTTAAATTTATTAAATGATAATGTTTTCGACATAGCTGTTGATTTAGTATGTTGATTAACGCTTTGAAAATATGCTTAAGGAATTTTAAGTTTCTTCCTTTTTAAGTTAGTGAAGCATGTTTTACTTTTATTGATGAGAGAGATAGTTTATCTTTGGGTTTGAGAATTAGATAAGGAAATACTTATATTAACCTTAAATAGAATCCCTATAAGATGAATCTAAACATGAGGGAGTTGCAAGGAGGTAACACCTAGGATATTTTGTAGTGGGTACATTTCGAGTGGGAAACTCGAATGTGAAGTAAAGACGAGGAGTCTTTGGTTAAGATTCTAAGTGGTGTATCTTGAATCTTACATCCTACCATGGAGGATAGGATCCCATGTGCAATGGAGATAAGTGATGGTATCTTGAGCGGGTAGGCTCAAGTGTCCATGTGAAACTATCACACGGAGTGATAGTTGCCTTAACTAAACCCATCATGGAGATGGGGTAGTTAAGCACTAAAGATTTAGCAGTTCCACTATGGAGGTGCAATTAACTAATATTAAAGGTATTATGCCTAAAATAACCCACATAGACTGATATGATGGGTAAGGGAATAGGCATCCCCCTTATTTAAATATTGAGATTGGATAATCCTAATGCTATGGTCAAGATATCTTACATTCATGGAGAATTTAAGAAACTAGGCGTAACCATTTGAGGCATCCTTTATGTTGTAGAGGTATACAACGTAAACCCTAGAATCTATGAGAGATTGGCCTCTCTTGTCCACTTGAGAAATATTTACAATATTATCATCTTGAAATGTGGTAATGCCTTGTAAACTAAAATCCTACTAGAAACATCTTTAGAGAACCCTAATTGTGATCTTTATCGAGTGTAAAAAAAACTCTCTCTCGGGTTGGTTAATATTGGGTTGTTACAGTTGGTATCAGAGCTCTCGGTTGTAGGACTAGAAGCTTCCATGGAGAGAAACTTAGGTTTGACCTAACTTGATGAGTGATTTCTCGAAAGAAAAAAAATCTTCCAATGGATATGGCACCTTATGTGGAGTAAGAACGACCATCATTATTATTAGTGGATCATAATACTATGTTGTTAGTTCACATGGATGATGTAACTAACTAGTAGTTAGAGGTAAAATTTGAAGAAGAAATTGTAACCTAACTCAACATTTATTTTGTGGGGTTAGGTAATATGAAACCAAAATTAAGAAGAGGATCTTTCCAACCACCAAGGCAAATTGGTAGGATAGTGTCGAGGCTAAACCTCGAGGAGGAAGTTCAAGGAATTCTAGTAGAGAGGTAGAGAACCTCATTATTGTTGTCTTGCTACTGCAAGAGAAAATAGAACAATAGAGGGAATAAATGAACCAACAAAGGTAGTTGTTGGAAACTATGGCGAGTCAAGGTTCATAGAATATAAATCCTAAGGTTAGATAGGAAGAAAATCCTACTATAGGAAAAAAAGAAGTTTGGGCCCTTATAAAGGTAGAATTGGCTAAGGATTTGAAGAATGTGAAAATATCCAAATTTATTGAAAAATATGAGGATGATTTAGTCGAGGCTTGGCTAAATGAGTTGGAGATCTACTTCTCCATGAAGAACTACTCCTTAGTGACCCAAATAGTTTAGGTCACTCTCCATTTATAGGATACAAGGTTGGAATGGTGGAACACCTTTAAATCTAGACAAAATATTCGAGCTATAAACCTAAAGTGGGAAGGCTTTGTTGAAGCCTTTAAGAAGAGGTTTCTCACAAAATAATACTATGTGGAGAAATTCAAGGATTTCCCCACACTTCACCAAGGAACAAAGACAGTGGATATTTACTACCAGAAGTTTGTAAAGTTACTTAAGTATGTACTAGTATATAAAATAGATGAGAATATGAAGGTGCACACGTTCATATTAGGAGTAGATTCTAAAATTAATTAAATAATAAACTTGCACAGACCTGAGACTTACAATAAGCATAGGATTTGGCTCAATAGGTTGAAGCCAACCTACGGTCAAGTAAGACTTACTTTAACTATGTTAAATTATTAGAAGAGGATCAACAATCACTAAGAAAAAAAAAAAGTGTTGGTTTTATAAAATGGGAATAAAATCAGAATAAGAAAAGCAAAGGTATTACGAAGTTCAAGAGAAATAATGATGAAAAACAAGGGAATTTCAAGAAGAAATTCCAAAAGAGGAATAATAACAATAATACTCAACCTTAGAGGTAGCTAGAACCATCACAACTAGAAAGGACAGTAAAATAGAAACATGATAGATAGTCAGGTCCCATAGGTGGTTGCTATGATTATGGGGGTCCACATTATGTAAACCAATGTCCAAATTTTCTAGGACCAAGTAAGAGGGCAGAGGAACCAAACCACAAGATATACGCAACAACAGGAAATCAAAACTTAGACAAGCAAGTCACACCAATGCTCTTAAATGGTAAATTATTTGATAAGAAAGTTAAAATTTTGATAGATAGTGGAGCTACTGATAGTTTCATTTCTTCTAGTATAGTCAAGGATATGCTAGAAAGACTAGGATTTTTGGCACAAGGGTAGAAAGTCGAGTATGGATCTAGACAGACCTACTTAGTGGATCAATGTTTTCCCACAATCGAGATCACCCTACCCAACGACTCTACCATTTGACACTTATATGTAGTTTCACTACATGTCTTTGACATCATATTAGGAATGGATTGGTTAAAGGCTCATGGACCCTAATTAATTTCTAAGATAGATGGTTAGACTATACATATAAAATAAGTAGAGATTGAGAATCTATAGTTCGACCTCAGTTGATCCCAGTAATGTAGCTAAAGAAATCTATTAGAAAAGAGTGGTCTATGTCATTAAGTTGAACCATAAGATTGGGGATGATAGGAAGAAGGAATTGTTTAGGAATTATCCAATTTTGCATGAGTTTAGGGATGTATTTCTTGAAGACCTCCCAAAGCTACCA
This sequence comes from Wollemia nobilis, assembly GCA_028583015.1. Lineage (NCBI taxonomy): Eukaryota > Viridiplantae > Streptophyta > Pinopsida > Araucariales > Araucariaceae > Wollemia > Wollemia nobilis. The sequence continues at coordinate 5,750,133 of JAQPPZ010016859.1, read as the reverse complement.
CCTAAACGTGAATTTGATTTTACTCTTGAACTAATTTTAGGAGTCGAGCCCATTCATAAAACTCCTTATAGGATGAATCTTGTTGAGATGCAAGAGTTAAAATTTCAACTTCAAGGGTTGCTAGAAAAAGGTTTGATTAAACCCAATGTATCACCATGGGGTGCACCTGTACTATTTATTAAAAAAAAAAAGGGTTTGCTAAGGTTATGCATAGACTACAAAATGTTGAATTAAAGCAACCATCAAACATATGTATCCTTTACCCATAATTGAAGATCTATTCAATCAATTTAAGGATGCCACCATTTTATCCAAAATTGATCTAAAATTAGGATATCATCAGTTGAGGATCTGAAAGGAGGATACCCATAAGATTGATTTCAAGACTAGGTATGGACATTATGAGTTCATAGTATTACCTTTTGGGTTGACCAATGCATCGATAACATTCATGAATATGATAAATAGTGTGTCTAGAAGGCATCTGGATCAATTTGTCTTGATATTTTTGGATGATATCTTGATATAATCCTGAGATAGGGAAGAAAATGATAGGCACTTGAGATTCATGATCAAGTTGTTAAGGAAAAACCAACTCTATGGAAATTTGTTAAAGTGTAACTTTTATGTCCCACAAGTATAGTACCTAAGACATCATATTTGTAGAAGGGATAACTATGGATCCAAAAAAGATTGAGGCTATTTTAAGTTGGCCACTATGCACTAACGTGCCTAAAGTGTGGAGCTTCATGGGTATTACAGGATATTATAGGTATTTTATGAAATATTATTCTAAAATATCCCACTCTATAACTAACCTCTAGAGAAAAGAAAAATAATATATATGGATAGACAAGTGTGAAGTCATCTTTGAGTTGCTTGAGCAGAAGATTACTACCACATTTGTGCTTAAAATTCCAGATCCTCATGGGATTTTTTTCGTATGTAATGATGCTTCTTTGGAAGGTTTGGGAGGATTTTTATCCTGTGATGGATTATTTGTAGCATATGAATAAAGGAAACTCAAGAAACATGAGGTAAACTAAGCTACGCATGATTTAGAGCTAGTCATGGTTGTGCATGCTGTTACGATCTTGAGAAATTACTTATTAGGGAAAAATTTTGAAGTAAGAACCGACCATCAGAGTCTAAGGTACATTTTCACTTAGCCTATACTCAATGCTAGATAGAGAAGATGGATTGAGTTCCTAGCAGAGTATGACTTTGGTATAGAGTATATCAAAGGCAAGGAAAATAAGGTCATTGATACCTTAAGTAGAAGAAGGCATATATCTACTTTGACCTGTAGTCACGTGGACTTAATGGGCCAAGTTAGGAAAAGGTAATCTTAGGACCATTATTGCAGTGAAATTAAGGCTAATATGGGAAGGAATCCTAGAGAGAACAAGGATTTCAACATAAAAGATGGTCTTTTATGTTTGACACGATATAGTCATACCTAAAATTAGTGATTTGAGGAGATTTATTATGCAATAGGTGCATAGATCTCCTTACTCTACTCACCTTGGAGGGGCTAAGATGAGTGAGAACATGAAAAAGACCTACTAGTCAGGAATGAAGGGAGATCACTAATTTTATCGCTCAATGCTTGGAATACCAAAAAGTGGAAGTTGAGCATAGACATCCAGTAGGACAGTTATACCCATACTATATACCAGTGCAAAAATGGTAGGTCATATCTATGAACTTCATTGTGGACTTATCTAAGACTAGGTACCAACATGATGCAATCCTTGTAGTGGTCGATAAGTTGACTAAGGTTGCACACTTCATACTAGGGAACACAAAGGATGATGCTCTAGTGGTGGCAAATAGGTTTTCCAAAGAGATATGTAGGTTACATGGGTTTCTTAAGGTAATAATCTCAGATATGGACTCTAGATTCACATATAATTTTTTGCAAGCTCTTCATTATGTAGTGGGCACCAAGCTAAAAATTAGTTCTACATACCATCCAAAAATATATGGTTAAATAGAGAGGGTAAACCACATATTGGAAGATATGCTTCACATGTACTACATGGGCCAATAGTCTTTATGGGAAGAATTTTTGCATCTAGTAGAGTTTTATTATAATAATGGTTATCATGCTTCCTTGAAAATGGCCCCATTTGAATCCTTGTATAATAAGCGACATAAAAATCCTCTATCTTGAGATAATTTGAAGGACCAGGTTGTCATCAGACCAAACATGGTCAAAGGGATGGAAGAACAACTCAGAATGATTATGCAAAGGCTTAAGGAAGTAACTAATCATTAGAAGAGCTATGTTGATATGAAAAGATCACCTAGAGAAAAATCTATGGGAGATAGAGTATTCTTAAGAGTTAAAACCATGAAAAATTCCATCAAGTCTACTAAGTTGGATCCTTGATATGTTGGGCCATTTGAAATAATTGAGAGGATAAATCCAATAACTTATAGACTTTCCTTGCCACCCAGCTTGTCAAAGATCCATGACACTTTCCATGTATCCATGCTTAGAAAGTATATTGCTAATACTAATCATGTGTGGGATGTTACAAATTACAGATGGTAAATCCCTCAATAATTGAGGTGAGAGTAGTGAAGATTCAAGAGTTTTGTTCCAAAGTGATGAGGAAAAGAACTCTAGAACAATGCAAGGTCCAATGAGACCAATATTTTGAGAAAAGTGCCACTTGGGAAAATTAGATGAGATGAAAAGATATTTTTCTTATTTTTTTGAACATGTAATGTTTATTGTAGGAAAAACACAAAGGACTATGTTTAGTCCAAGGGGGTAGTATGTTATGACCCACCTTGGAAAGACTCATTTATGAGATGAATTATGTATTGATGTGATGTTTTAATGCTTGGTATTAATTACATTATGGATGTTTAATTGTAATTTTTGTTTTTTGTTTTTATATTATATGAGAATATGGTACTGTTGATTATATGTGTTTGTAGGAGCAGGTACTCTCGTAGGTGGGTGAGGAAGTTGACCACCAAGAACAAGATACCAAAAAAGGGAAATAATGTTCATTCTGATTGACAACTCCAAGGTAGGATTTACTTAGGGTAGAATTTACCCGCATGGAGTTGCATTCATAATGATGTTTAGTGGTGATCATCGTCAATCAAAGTCATCCATAACAAGAAGTTGGTAACCTAGAAGTTACCATAAAATATTCTGCTTGAGGACATGGGCAAATGGATTGGTGATGTATTACTTCTTATTGCTTGTTTGTGTTTTGAGTAATGCTTATCTTATGGGAATGATGCATGAATGGATATATTAAGCATTTCATTTTATATAATTAAAAGTATTACAGTTTTAAAAAATAAAGAAAATCATACTTTTATGCTAATGTTGAAATAGATATTAAAATTTATTATTGATTTGATTAAACGAGTAAATAATTTAATCAATTATAGTTTGTTATAAAGGTTTATAAAGCAAATTTAAATAAGATAATTAACTTGCTTTTAAAGGCTTTTTGGTGGTGTTAATAATTATTTTATTATTATTAATTATGTGTCATCATGGGGCAATGGATAACAAGTCAGCTATGACCAATATTTCTTTAAAGGGATTGATTTATAACCGTTTGATCGGTACGAATGAGGTTTTGTCTAGATCTTCTTGTTTGGTAGTGGGAAATAATTAAAAAAGAAGAAGAAAGGGGATGGAAGTGGAGAGAGTGAGCAAGAGCATGGAAGGGCGTTGGATGAAATAGAGATCTTCATATCTTTCGAAGAAGCCATGATGCACTTCAGGTGGACCTCCATATCGATTTTTCTTGGTTACAATTTTGAAACTCTAGATGAATGCTTGGGTGCTATTAAATAAAAATATAGTTGCTATTGTGCTTTGTTTTAATTTTGCATTTTGAATCCAACCTATTTTAAAGAAACCAAATAGTTTCAGATTTATTCTTTCCTTAGAATAAAGGAATCAAAACATATTCAAAAAATGGTTTACCCTATTTGCATGAACCTTTGGATACGTATCTTTTTGCTGGAGTTTTTTGTTGGAATATTTTTTTTTAGGATCCATGAATATGTGTCCCTCTTCTCTTAATATTGAGATGGGATAATCCCAATGCTATGATCAAGATATCTTACATCCACAGAGAATGTAAGAAATATGGGGTGACCATTTGAGGAGTCCTTTATGTCGTGGAGGTATACAAGGTAAACTCTAGAATCTATTAGAAATTGACCTCTTTAGTCCACTCAAGAAATATCTACAATATTAAAATCTCAAAATGTGGTAATGCCTTTGTAGACACCAAAATATAGCGACTTGTCCTCCATTCATGCTTTCCCACCATCCTTATTTCTCGCCATTTTCAACCATTATTCATATTTATTTTTATACATTTATCTTATATATTTAAATATAATATTTTATATTATATTTTAATATATGTTTAATAAATATATATTAATAAAGTGGATTATTCCTAGTCATACAATATCATCTAATCTCATCCATCCATTTGTCGTAATCCATGCCATATACTAGATTGATTTTTCACCCTTAGATATGCTTTAATATCAACCACACGATTAGTGTCATTGAAACCCTAAAGTATGCCCTAAGTTGGACTATTAATATGAGTCATTTTAAGACTCAACCCCCTAGAAGTTCTCTGGAATCCTAATTAGCTAGAAAGTGACCTAAGTTTTCTAAGTGCCCTAGAGTTCCAATTGAGCCTTTAGTGCCCTAACCCTACATTTTCCCTAATCCATCTACCATTCCTCCATCACCTCGCTCGCCATCATCACCACCGCATCCCTCGCACTTATTAGATCTGCTTTTGTACATCTGATCTAACCTCTTGAGTGCCCTGCTGCTCTCAGCAGACCTCTCGAGCATCTTACTGCTCTTCGTAGATCTTTCGAGCACCCTACTTTACTCTACAGACATCCTAAGCACCATGCTATACTCTAAAATAACCTACAGGTATTTCAAGGCCCTATTATGATGTTGAGCGAGATCCTCAAGTGTTTCTAGGGCACACCCCCACCATTGACCTATAACATATCCATCCATCAACAAATAGTAAGCAAGAGCAAGGTAAATCCATTTATGTTGTTATATTTCATATTGTCTTATTTTGTTCACATTTGCATTGCTATAACTAGGGTTTTAAGTTGTAATTTTTGAGGGCTCACACTGTGGAGCCCTCGTTTATTAAAACTGATTCTCTAGTTTCTTTGTGTATAGAATTTGACAATACGTCAAAAGCATTGGATAGTTTTTTAATCTAGAGTGGACTGATATCAGATACACAAAAGCCTACTCAACCTTGTTGGGAGCAAAGACGCAGTTGAAGACACCACCAGTTATTTGTGACTAGGATTTTGGATAACCCTAGCAAATTTTGTAACATTGTATCAAGGGATTCTTGGATCCACTATTATTTCTAGGCTCACCCATTTTTTTGTGTAATATTTGATTCACTTGAGTTCTATTTTATTTAGCATTGTTGGGTGTCACATTTTAAGACTCAACCCCCTAGAATTTCTCCAGAATCCTAATTATCTAGATAGCGAACTAAGTTTTCTAAGTGCCCTAGAGTTCCAATTGAGCCTTTAGTGCCCTAACCTTAAATTTACCCTAAGCCAAATACATTCCTCTATCCCCTCCACCTTCACCTTCACCTTCACCATTGGATCCTAAGGTTTTCCAAGCAAAAATAGATAAGGATAAGCCAAAAGATTTTGATGACATCTTAGATGACATTCATCTGATTCCTATGCCCCATAAGCTTGAGGAAGGTTCTCACATGTCTATGGAAGATACTATCAGTGTGGACATTAGTTTAGACAAGGAAAATTTCTAAATTTCCAAGCTTAGAAAAGTTTATCACCTGAAAAACAAGAGCAATTTATTGCTCTCCTCAAAAGGAAGAAGGGTATATTTGCATGGTCATACAAGGACATGCCCAATCTTGAACCTAGTATGGTTGTCCATAATATTACCTTACAACATGTTGCTAAGCCGGTCAAACAAAAAATTAGGAGAATGCATCCTAACATGGCCCTCTTGGTAAAAACAGAGCTTCAAAAAATCTTAGACATGAACTTCATAGTTCCTATAGACTATCCTGAGTGACTTTCAAACATGGTACCTGTTCGTAAGCCTAACGGGGTGATACACATGTGCACTGACTTTCGAGATCTTATAAAGCATGTCCTAAAGATGAATTCCCTCTCCCAAACATTGATACTCTTGTCGATGTTGGCAATGTGAGTTATTTTATGTTGTCATTGATGTCACATGGATCACATTGAGTTTTGGTGGCCAAATGATATTTTAGAAAGCATGGATAAATATAAGGTTTTTTGTGAAAACCAAGGTAAACAAAATAAAAGGTTTTATTTAAAACCATGGATGGCAGATTTGAACTGGTTATTTCTTAAAATCCAAGTTGACCTTTCGTTTCATCGAAAAAGGTGCCCCGATGATGGAGATATTTAATTTTTAATATTTAGTTTAAATTTTAATTAATTAAAATTTAAAATTAAATATGTAAGATCTCCGCTGACGTTATAGAAAATAATAAGGAGGCTATATAAAGGGATACCTAAGGTTCATAAATCAATCCATGCTCGTGGTTAATAATCATTGGCTAAGCATCCGAATTGAGCTCATACAAAAATATTTTAGAAAGCAGAAGCAGCGAATAAACCAAGGTTGGTCGAAGTCCAAAGTCATCATGGACAGAGTGGCGCATTGGCAATTAGCTTTTCGCTAAGGTGTGTGGCAACACAAATTTCAAGGTTTTGAATCCCATTGACTGCGTTCAGAAGGCGTTGGAAGAAAAGTGCTCGAAGCGCTTTTGATTTATGGAAAGGGAGGAAAGGTTTTAAGGCACGTTGTGCCTTTTCCCTTTCGAACGAGTGGCTAGCTCGTGTGGCAACCTTAGCCACAGCTAAGGCATTACCGGTGTGGGCAAGTTAGGGGTTCGAATCTACTTGAGGAGGTAGATACCATTTTTCTCTAATTATTTTTGTTAAGCCCTAAGTTGGAGTTATAAGGTGGTTAGGAATAATTAAAGTTTTTAATTAAACTTTGTTTTTATAAGGGTTGTGATTATTATTTCAAAGGTGGATGAGTTGATTTAATTTGATGTTCATGAAATTAAGAATTAATATTTAGGATAAATAAGGAGTTGTTATAAAATAATTTTTGAGAGGTTTATTGATTATTATTTTTGATAAGGGTTTTTATTAAAAGGACTTTGGTGGATGTGTTTATTAAGTTGGAGTAAAAAGGTGTAAATTGAGTTATGCTTTATCTTGTGATTATTATTTGAAGTCCACAACCCTTATTGAGATTGGAAAGGAAAGTTGTGTTTAGTGTGGCAGATTTTGTGGATAAATTCTTGGCATAAAAAATGTATGGGCACATTCTCCTATTGATTGTTTATGGTGGTTGATTTCTGAAATATCATTGGAGTGAAAAGGATTGATTGTGGTTTCATTTTCGAAAGTGGTTAGTTGAATGCTTCAAGTTTTTCTGGTTTGAGAGTTGTGTTTAAACCTTGTTTTATAAGCATAGTTGTTGAAGCCCATTGGTTATGTAAAGAACTTGAAAAGAACATGAGTATCATTGTTATGTGAGATTTGTGGTTGAGCATTATTGGAAATATTTGAGTTGGTTGATACATACTTGGACTAGGGTTTTGTGAGAAAGAGTGTCCCTTGTGGTGATTGGTTGAGTTGAGTTGATTGAGCCTAGTCAAGTGATTGTGTGAGGTGATTTTTCAAGTCCCATGAAACAAACTATTCTATAATTCTGATTTGAGTTGAGATTGAGCTTAGAACATATTGAGTCTCTAACAATTCTATTTATGCTTATATGAGTTGACTTGAGTTGAGATTGATTTGAGTTGAGTTGAGTTGAGATCATAGTGGATCATTGTTGTCATCCATTGTAGAGTACATTGCCATTCATTGTTGAGTTCATCATTGAGCCTTGCCTTCATAGATTTGTGGATGAGATTTGAGTACTACTTGAGCACGATTGATTGAGCCTTTGAAAATGCCTTTGGGATAGATTTTTGGGCAGATTTAGGGTAGTTTGTGTATGATTGATTGAGACTTTGATAAGGCCTATGGGATAGATTTTTGGAAATATATGCAGCAATTTGTGTATGATTGATTGAGCCTTTGATAAGGCTTTGTGGATAGTTTTTGGGATAACTTTGTAAATAGTTTTAGAAAGATTTGTGGATAGTTTTGGGACAACTTTGTGGACAATTTTAGATAGATTTGTGGATAGATTTGGGACATATTTTGATGAGGTTCTTAGTGAGCTTGTTGGAGCATATTTGAGCAAGTTCTTGGTGAGCTTGCTAGAGCAGATTTGGACAAGTTCTTAGTGAGCTTGTTGGAGCATATTTGAGAAAGTTCTTGGTGAGCTTGCTGGAGCATATTTGGATAAGTTCTTAGTGAGCTTGTTGGAGCAGATTTGGATAAGTTCTTAGTGAGCTTGTTGGAGTAGATTTGAGCAAGTTTTGTCTGAGCTTGTTGAGCAGATTTGGACAAGTTCTGTGTGAGCTTGTTGAGCAATTTTGGACAAGTTTTGTGTGAGCTTGTTATGAATATTTGGATAAGTTCTATGTGAGCTTGTTATTGCCTAGATTTGAGAAAATCAAAGAAATTTGGACAAGTTCTATGTGAGCTTGTTGAGTAGTTTTGGACAAGTTCTATGTGAGCTTGTTATGCAGATTTGGACAAGTTCTATGTGTAGATTAAAGAAATCATTGTATTGGATAAGGATCCTTATTTTTGTGTGAAATATTATAATGAGATTATCTTGTGGAGTACCCCACATTGGGGGAACCATGTTAAATATTGTGTCTCAATTGTGTATGGTGACTTGTACTCTTGCTTACTATTGTTATCTGAGTTATTAATGCACACTACTATATTTTGTTATTGCAATTAAGAACATTAATTGATATTGGTTTGGAAAGAAAGTAAAAAGTGGTCTTATACTATTCACCTCCCTCTCAGTATAAGCTTGTGTTCTTCAGTCGATACCTACATTGGCCATGAAATGCTTTCACTCATGGATGATTTTTTAGGATACAACAAAATTTGAATAGATCTTGATGACCAACACAAAACAACATCCACTACACCTTGGAGAAATTTTTGTTACAATATTATGCTCTTTGGCCTCAAAAATATAGGTGCCACTTATCAACGTGTCATGACATACATTTTACATGACTACATGCATAAGATTATCAAATATTATATGGATGATATCTTCTCTAAATCCAAAAATCGATAAGAACATTTTGGTGTATTGGAGAAAGTTTTTGACCGACTCCTAGGGCATAATGTAAGGTTGAAACCCAAGAAATGTGTCTTTGGTGTTACCTCAGGCAAATTTCTAGAATTCATTATCTCTAAAACAGGCATTGAGGTGGACTGTAACAAGGTCAAGGCTATCATGGAGATGCCTCCCCCAACTAACTTAAAGGAATTGCATAGTTTACAAGGAAATATACAATCAATCCATCATTTTACTGTGCAACTTTCTGACAAATGTAGGCCATTCAATCACCTACTACAAAGGGGGTGCCATTCTCTTGGATAGATGAATGTTAAAAGGCCTTCAATGAAATTAAGCAATACCTAGCTTCTCCACCAGTATTAGCTCCTCCTCGTGTGGGGGTCCCATTTTATCTTTATATCTCAACAATGAACTTTGCATTAGGGACAATGCTTGCACAAAATAATGAAAAAAAATTGAGAGCAATCTGTCTACTACATTAGTCGAACATTGGTAAGCTATGAAACTAGATACACTTATGTAGAAAAACTATGCTTAGCAATGATTTTTTCCACTAAGAAACTTCGACATTATATTGTTAGACACACAACTTATGTCATAGCTAGAGAAAATCCTCTACATTATATGATGTCCCACACTTACAATAATACCTGCACCACTAAATGGATAATGCTCTTTATTGAGTTTGACTTAGAATTCATTAGCCAAAAATCCATTAAAGGTCAGGGAATAGCTGATCAACTTGCAGATGCTCCACTATCTAGTGATCATCCTTTGATTATTGAGCTCCCAAATGATTCATTATTTGTTGTTACTGAGAAAAAATAAGATGTCATTCTAGAGGAAGATGTTGATATCACATTATTCTTTGATGGCTCTAAGTGCACGAAAGGTCAAGGTGTTGGAGTCATGTTTCATACACCTGAGGGGGTACCTATCCCCTTATCATTCAAACTTGACTTCCAGTGCACAAACAACACTATAGAGTATGAAGCCTTAATATAAGGTCTTCAATCGGCTATAGCCATGAGCATTAAGTGTATTAGTATATTTGGGGATTCTCTTGTTGATAATAAAATCAAAGGAGAATACCCATTGCAAAGCATATTCTACACATGGGTTATTATTGGCCCATAATGGAATGTGATTGTTGCACCTATGTTAAACATTGCAAGAAGTATCAAGAACATGCTAATTTAACTCATGTACCATCACAAGCCTTACAACCTATTCAAAGTCTTTGGCCCTTCTCACAATGGGGTCTAGATCTAATTGGTAAAATTTCACCTCCTTTCTTGGGACAACATATTCATAAACACAATAATTGAATTCTTAACAAAGTGGGTTGAGGAAATTCCTCTAACCATTACGATAGGACCTAGAATTGTGGAGTTTATACTTCATCACATCATTTTTTTGTTTTGGTATACCAACGAAAATAATCTTAAACAATGGAAAGTATTTCAAGAACAAGGATGTTCGAGCACTTTGTGAGAAATACAACATTCAACATAGTTTCTCGATTCCTTACTACCCATAAGCAAATGGACAAGATGAAGCTTCCAACAAGACCTTAATTTCTATTCTCAAGAAACTTGTCAAAGAAAATCATAGAGATTGGTATACACAAATACCCTTGGCATTATGGGCTTATCGAACAAGCATATGCATGCCTATAGGGGTAACACCATTTTCATTGGTCTATGGAGCCAAAGAAATCATGCCTCTTGAACTTGAGATCCCCTCCTTGTGAATTTATTTGCAGGATTTCATTGATGATGATACTACTAGACAAGCATGTCTTGACTAACTCAAACTTCTTGATGAAAGGTGATTCAATGCTTTAGAGAATTTACGAGTTTATCAAGACCATCTCAAATGTGCTTATAACACCAAAGTTCATCTATGTGAATTCCAAGTAGGATATCTTATCCTTAAAGGGAATTAACAAAATACCAATTCATTACCACAACTAATTCGTTAGGTCCATACATTATTACACAACGAGTGGGTAATGGTACTTATAGATTTTCTATTCTAGTAGGAGAGGAAGAACCCGAACCACTTAATGTTATACACTTGAGATCATTCTATGCATGATTTTATTACTATATATGTATATATATACATGGCTAATACACAAAAATATTTGCATACACTTCATTCATAACATTGCATTTCACTTGCATCTACATTCCAAAAATAATGCATTCACCCATATTTCATATTGCATTTCACAAAATTGCATGTCATACATTGCATTCACATCCAAATTTCATTTTTATATTAGGGATCATTTATCCAGTTCAAGGTTTTCATTGGTCCAACAAAAATCATGTTGCCTTAATCAGGGGCACCCTCACAAAGTCGTCCACAGTTCCACTAAGTCATGTTGCCATTAGCACAAACCACACATTCACAAGTCCTAGGTGTTTTCGGTCACTTAACCACTCCTAGTGTTTTAAGAAACCTCCAAAATACATGTCAAGTTCTTTTAGGACCATTGCACATATACACTAAGAAAATCTTGAGTTTTGGGAATTGAATTTAAAACATTATTGAGCCAAACACAATTTTCACATCTTAAAAAACATTGTGTCAAAGAGGGATAACACCATACTTGGTATGTGAAAAGGGTCATCCTTGCTAGTCCCATCATGCAACATAGTCCACAAAAATAGCAGTTTTTATCACTATTACAATTCCAAAAATAAAATAAAGAGTAGGGAAAAATCCTTGACAAAAACTCTAGATATTTTACATCACACACCACTGATCATTGGGTTGTAAGGATCATACTACATTTCTAGTCATACGGCTAGGTAGTCATACCCAAAACTTAATAGATCAAAAACATAAAAATCATGGACTATGGAGTTAGCCTCCACTAGAGCTATAGATGCTTGACTAGCAGTGGAGTATGTTCATGCATGACGACACATATCTTCTCAAAGAGACCTCTGATCGCTCATATGGATAAGCTAGCTCCTTGGTTTCAACCATAATAGTTTTACCCAATTTTCTCAAGATGAGTTAATGAACTCACCTACACACACACACTGGTTCTTTATTTCCTTGAGTCATTACCATATTCTTGATTCAATATATGAATTCATTGCATACACATTTTGTCCTAGAGGGATTAGACAGTTTTAGTGAGTTTTTTTGATGCAACTAGTATGTTTGAGTCTCTGCAAAATAGTTAGTCTTCTGTATCAACATCCATATCTTCTCCCATATCAACATCCATGTCACATCATGAGCCATTCATCAACTATGCCACCAAGTTTGGTGCCCATAATTAAACAACAATGTTAGAAAATGGCCAAGCATATATCTAAACTATAAATAATAATTAGAAAATTCCATATTACATTGTAATAAAATGCGAACTAGATTTCATTATTCAGCAACAGGTTAAATAATACAGCAATGCCGGGAATAGACACCGGTTGAACTGAACTCTGTTACAACAGTTGTAACAGTGAACTAAATAATGAATAGAGACAAATAGAATAAGTATGCTAACATCTCTTAAATCCATGCTGCATAAGGTGATTGTCCATTTTTATACACCAAGCTCGAGGAGCTTGTTTTAGACCATATAAGGATTTGACCAATTTGCAAACCTTCTGCTCTTGGCCTTCCACTTCAAATCCTTCTGGCTGAGTCATGTAAACTTCTTCTTGGAGATCACAATTTAGAAAGGCACTTTTGACATCCATCTGGTGAACTTTCCACCCATATTGTGCTGCCATAGCACACATAACCCAAATTGTGGTCATCCGAGCAGTAGGTGCAAAAGTTTCCTCATAGTCAATGCCTTCCTTTTGAGCATAGCCCTTTGCAACAAGACGGGCCTTATGCTTATCAATTGTTCCATCTGCCTTGTACTTGACTTTATATACCCATTTGTAGCCAATGGGTTTCTTTCCATGCGGCAAATCAACAAGCTTCCAAGTTTTATTTTTCATGAAGGACTCATACTCTGTATCCATAGCAGCCTTCCACTGAGGCTCACTAAGAGCATCTTCCATTGATGCAGGTTCAAGATCATCTATGGTAGACATGAACGCCCTGTCATCATCAATATCCATATCCTCTACTTTTGTACTTGGAGTTACAGAAAGTTCCTCAAAATATTGACAAAGATCATCAACCTCACTAGTTTCTTTGGCTTCTTTTTCCTTTTGAGCCATACTGCGTGTACGAGGTCTATCCAAGTTCAAATTGGGAGGAGTGGATAAATTTGCGTCTATGATTGTATTTGTACACCATTTTGGATTCTTCTTCGGTGGTGGTGAAGAAGATGTAGAAGGACCTCCTGTATGTGTTGACGAAGGAATCTTCTCTTCCTTAGATTCCACAAGATCTTGGTGTACTTTAGATGTGCTCTGTGATGTGAAAGCTTCATCAAAGACAACATCTCTGCTAATATGAATTTTCTTGGTCAAAGGATCTATCAAACGATATCCTTTAGAGTGCTCATCATACCCAAGAAAAATACATCTCAATGTTTTCTCATCTAGCTTCTTCCTTTTCTCTTTCGGTATGTGCATGAAAGCGTGACATCCAAAAATACGTAGATGAGATATGGAGGGTTTTTGACCACTCCATGCTTCCTGTGGAGTCATTCCTTTTAGGGCCTTTGTGGGTGCCCTATTCAACAGATATACTGCAGTGGTGACAGCTTTCGCCCAATATTGTTGCCCAATAGTAGCTCCTGTGGAGCATACAACGAACCATTTCCATTATAGAACGGTTCCTTATCTCAGCAACTCCATTTTGCTGAGGAGTATAGGCAGTTTTTAACTGTCTCTTGATTCCATGCTTATCTAAGAATGCAAAAAATTCATTAGAGGTAAACTCTCCCCCTTAATATGAGCGGAGGGTTTTAATAGAAGCTCCTGACTCCTTCTCAACGGATTTCTTGAACTGCTGGAAGAATGCGAAAGCTTCAGATTTCAGTTGGAGAAAGAAAACCCACATCTTTCGTGAGTAGTCATCTACGAATAACTGAAAGTACCTCTTCCCTCCACAACTTTTGGGTGTGAAAGGACCGCACAGATCGATGTGAATTAACTCCAGAGGTTTTCGTGCTCTTGTTGAGCTCTTCTCAAATGGTACTCTATGTCGCTTTCCGCTAGCGATCGAGCACACCGGCAATGTGGCGTAAAGGGAAGGAAGACCCTTTACCATCTCATACTTACCGAGCTCAAGTAAGTAGCCAGAACTAAGATGCCCATATCTCTTGTGCCATAGGGAAGTTGCCTCCTTGGTAGAGATAGTCATGGCAAAATGTGGAGTAGAGATAGCATCTAGTGCAAATAAGCCGTGCTTATATGAAGCTGTTGCAATCTGCTTACCCTTCCTGGTAATAGTACAACACTTCTTGCCATTCTCAACATGAAAGTTGACAACCATATTTCTATCCAGGATTTGTGTGACTGACAACAAATTGTTAGCCAATCCCGAAACATAGAGGACTTTGTCAATCTGACACTTGCCATCAGGAAGAGTGACTGAAACTGTACCCTCTCCCTGAACCCTATAGGTTTTATCATCAACAATGGTGACAGGTTTGCCCTCTTTGGCCACAAATTATTCAAACCACGATCTGTCGCCAGTCATATGTTTGCTAGCTCCAGAATCGACATACCAAACGATATCCCTCTGTGTGGAATCTGTGGTAGTCATGAGCACCTTGTGTGCCCATTCAGAATCTGAGTCAGATTCTTCAACAACAACATTCACCTGGGGTTGCTTATTTTTATTTTGTGGTTTGTTTTGGCCTTTCTGCTTGTTCTTATGCCAACACCTATTGGTGTCATGGTTGTCTTTCTCATAGATCTTGCACCACCTCTTCTTCTGTTGAGGTTGTTTGCCTTTTCCTTTCGTATCTTGTTGAGAATTTCCTCCTTTCTGAAAGTTGCCTCATTTTTGCCCATTACCTTTCTTCCTAGAACCCTGCCTGTTGGTGTATAGGGCTGTATTGGAAGAATCATCCTTGTGAAGTTGGTGTGCCTCCTGTTGTTGAAGCAGATTGACCAAATCGATGTAGGTAATTTGTCGTTGAGACACCTGGATGGAGGTGATCAACATATCAAATGAATAAGGCAAATCTTTCATCATAAGTGAAATGAGAAGCTTTTCGTCCATAGTATCTCCCAAAGAATTCAATTTCTCTTTCAATTCAGACACTCTGCACAGAAAGAGTTCAACTGTTTCACCCTGTCTCAAACTTTGGTTATGAAGTTGTTTTTGAAGATGAAGAATGGTGGAATCATTCTTTCCCTCATAGATGGTTCTAAGGGCATCCCATGCCTCTTTACCACTTGCTTTGTCAACTATATGAGGTTGCACTTCATCTGAAACAACAAACAAAATGAGCACCTTTGCTCGACTGTCTTTCTTGTCAAAAGCTATCTGATCTACGAAAGGACCTGTGGATCCTGCTGTTGGTGAAGGTCTAGTTGCTACTCCAGTAACAATATCCCACAAATCTTCCATTTGGAGAATTGCCTTCATCCTATGTTTCCATGATGTATAATTTGGACCTTTCAATAACTGATGAGGATCAGTCATCAACTTTGCAACAACGGCCATAGTGAAGGTTCCTTATATCACCAATTGGTCCCCCTTTCGATATACCTTTTGCTAGGCCGTTATACCGTACAAAATACCCACCCTTACGTGAGGGAAACTATAGGTATTTAGAAAGATCAACAAAAAATCACCCGCCCTTACGTGAGGGAGACTATAGGTGAGTTTTAGAGATCATACGATACGTGGAACATAAGCGGTACTGAAAGGGAATCGCCTTGTTGATGGCACCTACCATAGAAGATTCTTCTCATGCATGGGGCGTAACTTCCCCTAAACACTATGAAGAATACTTCATCAGGATTTACGCCTAAACACAAGTGTGATAAAGGGTAGTGGATGGAGTAAAAAATGCAAAAATGGCGTACTTATTCCTCCCCGATGATTTATAGAGAACAAGCTCAGACGTCATTGTTGTAGCTATATTAGGCGATAGATACAGTAGCCCAAAGCACGACAGCTTTACCTGTAAGTGTGGGCCAGAGGTACCGTTTTTACCGAACGCTGCGGTGCAAATAAATTGCACAGATGGGTTTTAATTATTTCGGGGACTTAGGGAGTGTTTTGATTTTAATTTTTAATGTTATAGTGCAAAAATGAAATATGCAACATACAACAAAAAAAATGCCCACAGGAATAACCCACAAGGTGTCGGTCACAGCCGAAAATGCACCTTTTACAATTCACCAAATTGCTTTTTCAAAAAATTACTCACATTCCCCCTTTGATTTTTTGAAAAAAAAATATCCCCCCTTAAAAAAAACTCTTTAACAAAGCATTTTAATAATTATTATACATTTAAAGTTAAAATAAATAATTTTAATTTATATAGTTTTTAAAAACTTATAAAAAAATAAATTAAAATTAAATTTTAATTTATAAAGTTTTAAAAAACTATAAAAAAATAAATTAAAATTAAATATTTTAACTAAAAAATAATAATTAAATAAAACCTTTGAAATTTTTTTTTTTATACCTTAGGGGGGAGTCGGCGGGATTTGAACCCCCGACCTGCAGGCTCCCAGAGCCTTACCGCACAGCTCACTGCCAAGTGAGCTAGCGGGCTGATCCGAAGGGATCAGTGGAGCCCTCCTTTTTCAACTCTGGTTGTGCCTCCTCCTCTCTGCAACCCAAGCCCACTGTGGCTGCCTCCTGCGCGTCGCGGCTCGCTGGTCTCGCAGGCGGTCTCTTTTTTTTTTTTTTTTTTTTTAAATTCGCGGCCTGCTTTCCCGTCCACGTCACGGCACGGCTGTTCGGGGGGGGCTGGACGCGCGGCGCGCGCATTTTGCACTACGTTTGTGCGTCGGTGGGGGGGCGGGCACTCCCTCGCGTGCAATACGTGCGTCCGCGGGGGGTGGGTGGGTGGGGGGGTTGCGTAGGGCCCGCGATGGCGTTGCGTCCTCCAACGTGCGGGGCTGCGTTGGCCTCGCATCCTCCAACGCGCAAGGCGCGCTACGTCCAATGCAGACGTGGCGCCGCTGCGTCCTCCCGCGGACACATTGCGTCCAATGCGGACGTGGCGCCGCCGCTGCGTCCTCCAGCGGACGCGCTGCGTCCAACGCGGACGTGGCAGTGCTGGGGATGCAGCTTCCTGTGTCCCGCGGGGATGCTACGTCCTGCGCGAAATATATATATATATATATATATATATATATATATATATATATATATATATATATATATATATAAATCTCAATTAATCACGATTGCGTGATTAAAAAATTATTCGCACTCAGAAAAAGAACGCAGCAGCCTTCTCCCAGCTGAAAACGTAGCAACCTCCAGCCTTTCCCTTCACGCCTCCCTGCAAAAAAAATCCGTAGCTGGCTCTGATGCCATGTAATAAAATGCGAACTAGATTTCATTATTCAGCAACAGGTTAAATAATACAGCAATGTCGGGAATAGACACCGGCTGAACTGAACTCTGTTACAGCAGTTGTAACAGTGAACTAAATAATGAATAGAGACAAATAGAATAAGTACGCTAACATGCATTAATCATCCATAAATTTCACCTTGCATTAATCATCCATAACATATCATATGCATTAATCATCCATATAAACATGCATTACACAAAAGCATTCCACAAAAAGCATTCACACAAACACATATAACACAAAGTGTAAAATCCATGTATGTATATATATAAATCACATGTAAAATGAGTTCCCAAAGACTACATACAATAGAGCACCAAGGCTTATATACAAAAAGTGTATCTAAGCACTAGCTAATGCTTATGAATAGACCCTTGCGACCTAGTAGGAGCCCTATACCTAGGCATAGAACTCTACCTAGACTCATTTGGCTTAGATAGTTTAGTTGTAGAGGAAGATGGAGGATCTAGCAGCATGATATGATGTGCCATACATAAATCCTCCAAGGAATGCACATATATCTTGCTAGCTTGAAGTCATCGTAAGTCTAGCCCATGTCAATGTTATTTTCCTAGAGGCTCTGCTTGGAGCCTTGTGATCATATCTCAATCATCTCCACCAGCCCCTCTTGTCACCCACTTTGCTTGCATCTGAGCTATCATCACATCCTACAAACTAAGATTCACCTTTAGCTGTGCTATAGTCTCATCATGATATTGCACTAAAGCCTCTCGCTCAGCTTGTAGTTGCTCTATCTCTACTCATAGCCTCACCACATTTGATTTCTTCCCCATAGTATCATCCTCCTCCTCATACCTCCCTCCACCAAACATAGGAGTCTACTACACTGCACCCCTTGATCTGTTCCTTTGACTACTTTCTTAGAGATGTCTCGATCGCTTTAAGATCTCATCAGACTCCTCAACATCATCCCCACCATCACTTACCACCTTAGGTACCCATACTGGTTGGGTGGGCACCAAACCATTATACATACTTTAGGGTCATCCCCACATCATCCATATCAGGGACCTCCAGCTCCTCATCATCCTCAATCACCTCCCTTCGTGGAACTATGCATGGAAGACCTACCTCCTCTTGATGCCTCTTATACAATACCGACTCATCAAGTACTCCCTATAGTAAGCCAAATTGCTACAATACCCACAAGATCTAGAATTGCTCTACCTCACTTTATCTCCTCCTGAATATCCACATTGGATACGTCACCCATCGTAACTGCTCCCTATCCTCGATCCACATGGTCCCTCGCTAAGACCTCCATGTCACTTGGGAAAATGTTAGTCCAACCCACAACTCTTGGTACCGTTGGCTAGATCATATTGGATGGCTCGACTATACCTTATCCACCAATTTCCATCTCCTAACATAGGGCTATTAACCATCCCAATCACTACAAGGTATACCCTTTGATTATGCCACACTAAAGTGCTCCCATCCCTAGCACTGGAGAAGCAAGCTGCATTCCAAGTCCTCTTACCTTGTCGGATCACCTCATATAGCTCCTGATACACCTATGCCAACAAAGTAGGAGCCCATGCATATCACTATGGTGTAGTGAGAAAATCACTCACCAATCCCAATAGGTTCCATGGGAACCTACAACCAGTACTATTGGAGATCACTATGTTCACCAACACAAACATCACCAAGACTAGGAGGGGCTCCAACTTCTTGGCCACATACATGGTCAAGTATAGAATTATCCCACACTCCACCCTCACCTCCTCCCACCTATCTCCAAACATCCTACTCATCTATTCCTTTTTATCATAGTCTACCTCCACCTTCAACCCCTCCACTAGCACCTTGAGAATGCGATACACATCCTCAAGGGTAATAGTCACCTCCCTGGTTGGCACCTAGAAAGTCCCCCTATCTGCATCCCATCTCTTAGCCAAAGCTGAAAGATACCCATCATCCACCCTAACCACGTCAAGATGAGCCACATTCTCTAGCTCCATCGCCCTCAACAAACTCCAATCTACCTCTAGCAACAATTTCCTCATCCTAGGAATAAGAGGAAAAAATTGATGTCATGGCTCCAAAATCTGCAACTGTAGCAATAAACACATTTCATGAGCATTAATAAAAAACAACAAAAATTTGCACAACACAAAAGAGTCTTCAAAAGCATTACCTTGGCAAATCTTACCTTTGCTCCAACTACAACACTCATTCCTTCCACTGCCATAGCTTTCGCACCAAAATTCCACTACCTCACTTCACTCCTCATGTTACTCCACTCCTCAGACATAGCGTGCCCTAACCATACATTTGCCCTAATCCATTTACCATTCCTTCATCATGTCGCTTGCCTCCATCTCTATCACATCCCCCACCCTTATTAGATCTACTTTTATAGATCTGATCTGACCTCTTGAGTGCCTTGTTGCTCTTTGCAGATCTCTCAAGCACCTTACTGCTCTTTGTAGACCTCCCAAGTATCTTGTTGCACTTCGTAGACATCCTGAGCACCCTACTATGCTCCAAAATAACCTGTAGGCATTTTAGAGCCCTATTATGATGTCGAGCAAGATCCTTCAGTGTTGCTAAGGTACGCTCCCGCCATCGACTTGCATTAGATCCATACACAAAAAAATAGTAAGAAAGAGTAAGGTAAATTTGTTTATGTTGTTATATTTCATATTGTCTTATTCTATTCACATTTACATTGCTATAACTAGGCTTTTAAGTTGTTAATTTTGAGGGCTCACACTGTGGAGCCCTCATTTGTTATTATTGATTCTCAGGTTTCTTTATGTGCAAGATTTCACAATACATCAGAAGCATTGGATAACTGCTTAAGCTAGAGTGGCCTGATATCGGATACACATAAGCCCACTCAACCTTGTTGGGAGCAAAGACGTAGTTGAAGACACCACCAGTTATTTGTGGCTAGGGTTTCGGAGAACCCTAGCAAAGTTTATAATATTGTATCAAGGGATTCTTGGATCCACTATTGTAACAATAGAGTTTCTAGGATCCCCCCTTTTATCAATATAAATTCCATTTTGTTGTGCAATATTTGATTCATTTGAATTATATTTTATTTAGCATTGTTGGGTGTCGCATTTTTATCTCTTCAACCTTGTCAACTAAAATCCTGCTGGAAACATCCTTAGAAATCCCTACCTATGATATTTACCTAGTGTAAAAAAATCTCTCTTGGGTTGGTTGGAATTGGGTTGCTATAGAAGGAAGATGAGGAGGCAAAATTTAAAGCAAAGGAGACAAAAGATATCAAGTTTAAACTAGATAAGTCATCTTCATTTTTCTAAGGTAGTATAAAATACTCTTCCTTGTAATAAAAATAAAACTAATATAAGACTTTATCTCTTGCACTTTATGTTTTTGAGAGCAGCATAATAAAGAAATGTGTATGGAGGATATCTATGGAAATTTAGGGCTTTCAAAGCAACATAAAAAAGTAGTTACTATGGAGGTTTGTTCTTATACTTATAATTTCCAAGGGAACATCTAGGTTTCCATATAAATATAGGAAAGTAATTACTATAGATGATCATCCTTGAAATTTAGGGTTTCTAACACAAAATAATAATAAAAAAGTGTTTGTGAAGCTATTCCTTGCATTTTAATTTCTTTAAAGCATTATAAGCCTTTAGAAGATAAGTCTGTTTATGGATAGATTGATGAAGATGAAAGTGTTGGTAGGAATGAAAAATAAAAGGAAGACCTTCAAAACAAGAATACAAAGAAAATGAAACCTAAAACGATGTCAATTTGGAAAACCAAAAATAATATCCTAGGTGTTAGCAAGAAGTTGGGCTAAGCCCACAAATAAAAGTAGAATTTATGATGAAAATGGCATGGTGAAATGTTAGGGGTAAAAGTAATACCCTTAGAAAAATAATTGTTAAGAAATTTATAGGTTGTTATAGTCTTGAGTTTATTTTAATTTTAAAAATAAAATTAAGTAGTGACGAATGTAAGGATGTATTAAAAAATATTTAGAATATGGGGGATTGTCTAATAGTTTCTTCTATAGGATATTCAAGAGGTATTTTAACCATATAGGACAAACACAATTTGGATGGGTAATTGCTAGAAGTAAAATTAATCTGGTTGTTGATCCATTTTGTAGGAAAAATAAAAACATCAAGAACGAGGTTATAAATGTATATGGTCCAACTATAGTTGCTTATCGTGAAAGATGTTGGAAGGACCTTAGCATATTTTATTCAAATATAATGATTGATTCATAATTGTGATGTCCTCTCCTTCAAAAAAAAGTAGTATTCCTAGATGGTCAAAATAATATAGTATTTTGCTTAATTTGCCAATTTGAATGGCCTTTGGGATGTTATTCCTTCAACATTTCAATATACATTGGTTAATAGACACATTGAGTAAACTCATTTAACAAAAATATTAGATAGATTTTTTTCACTCAATACATGGTAACAAATAGAGTGTACAATATTTTTGAATATTTATTGCAAGCATGATCAAATCACAAACCCATTATCTTGTGATATACTCAATAATGGTCATCCAAAGTCATTTTGATTTCAATTTATGCTGCTCCAAGAATTTTATTTCCATGTAATTATGTTGGATGAAGCAAATCTTGAAGGATAATTTATGTACAAGTTTGTTTAAGAGATGAAATGTCTAAAACAAAGTTTTGGAATGTGAGTAGTATTGAGGCAGATACAACCCTATGAAGTCAGCCATTTGAAACAAGGGAATGCTAATTTCTCAAGTCATGGGAAACAAAATTGCAATATTTGTCACCTAGGGTTTTGATGATGGTAGGAGCATTAGAGGTCTAAGGCATCAACAAGGCATGACATTTCGTTTGGGTGTAAGTTTCATTTATCCCTTCATTATCTTAGAAGTTTTGCATGCATATTATTGTAGGTTTATTTTCAAATAATATAATCACTATAGGATATATTGGTAAATTTTAGTAGATATTGAGTTATAATTTCCTTCCCATGAACTTCTTTAGATCCAAATCCTTAGAATCATCCCTAGTTGTAGAGGTTGGGAGGGCCTCACAAAATAGTGATCCTTGTTACTCAAAGACAAGACAATCATTGGTAAATTTAATGGGTCTTGGGTAGGGGCTTCAACTACAAGAAAATGGATTTATAGGAGATGAAAGTATCTAAGAGTGAGTATATCATTCTCAAAGTTTTCTTCATAGCCATTTTTTGTTCCAAAGAGGAAAGCGATAGAATCCTAAAAGGGGGTCATTGGTTTATGGGAAGAGCATGACTCTTCCTTAGCCGTTGGTATGAAGGCTTTGCACTTGAAATTATAAATCTATCCCTAGTGCTAGTTTGGGTCATGATGTATGGGTTACCCATTGAATTTTGAAAAAAGGACACCTTCAAGGCAATAGGCAACACTCTAGGAGAATTCCTTAAGATTTTAAAACTACAAAAGATAAAGTCGTGGTTATTTATACTTGAAAATTGGTCATGATTGATATCAGTAAACCTTTATCATAATCAATCATTCATAAGTATGGGGCTAATTTGTGGACCCAAACCATGGATGGTGAAAACATATATTTCAAATGTAGAAGATGCCATGAAGTGGGCCAAATTGAGAGATCATGTCCTAAGAAGAGTCAAGCATAAAAATATGTAAAAACATACAAGAGAAACTTACAAATGGATATGAACGAGGATAATTTTCAACTTTAAAAAAATAGGTCTAGACAAATGAAAGTAAATGAAAAATGGAGACTAGTAAGTAAGGATATTGGAAGAAATACCAACTCTTTTAAGGCTTTAGCTTATAAGGAAAAAGCAAATCAAAGCTTAAAGGACATGATACAATAGGAATAAAATATTAACAAGGAACCGTCTACTTAGTATGAACCTAAAACATTCTTGTTGAACCTAAGGAATGTACCTCATCAAATTTTAAACTCTCTTGAAGCACCATGCACCATTCAAGAGAAGAAAAGTAGTAGAGAAAATGTAGTGTTAGATATTAATACCTCTACCATTAATAAGGAAATACCATAGAATGAGAAGGATAAATCAAAAGCTTCCTTAGAAGAGCTAGGAGAGGATAAATCTAATAAAGAGGAAAGTTATGAAAGAATATTTAAGAGTAGAATAATAAGACCTACCCCCAATATTGACATGGCAAAAAGAGGAAAACCTTCAAATTATCAAGTGAGAGTTGTTGAGTGATATTTTGTCCAATCACAAGAATATGCTCACAATCAGGATTCTACCCGGATATTCTCTCTTGTAAAGAAGCATTTGTGATTTCCCCAAGGTTCTGTTTAATGTATTAATCTGCTTATAATGTTTGTTGAAAAATATGAAATGCTAAAAGCTATTTGGATACATCAGTGTTGCATATATCTGTTAACAAGGGGTCTGTTTTGGTTTGATTTGATTTACAATGTTTTTGTTCATGGAATTTATGAAAATGTGACATTGATCAACTAAAAATATTTGAAATTTGATAGATATTTGATTTGAATATTTGAAAATTTGATTTTGATTGATTTTATCTCAAATTGTTAATCAAATTTTATCTTCGATTGTTAACCAAATTTTATCTTTGTTTGTTAACCAAATTTTATCTTCATTTTTTAACCAAATTTAAGAACACAAGCTTATATTGAGATGAGGGTGAACAGTATAATTCCACTTTTTACTTTTCTTTTCAAATCAATATTATGTAGTGTATAGATAACAGTATCAATAGTAGTAATAAAAGCAATGCACAAAACACCATACACAATAGAGACACCACAATTTACGTGGTTCACCCAATGTGGGCTACTCCACGGAGAAAATATTTTACTAAAATTTTCTCAATCAATCTCTTTGGGAATCCTTCCCAATTACAATGTTTATGGACCTCTGTCCAAAGGATATGTTGATACCCTAATATCAAGTTCATGGATCTCTTCCATAGGAGAACTCTTTCCCCTTCTGCTCTGGCTAGTGATCTTCTAGAAGATTCTGTCTCTCTACTACATTGACTGGTGGATCTCTCTCCACTTGAAGACTCCTCACTCAGATCTGTCTTCAATTATCCTGGTTGTTGGATATCTATCCACTAAGACTCTGTCCTCTATACTATGTCACCTCCAAAGCTCTATCTCAATATTGTACTAAACACAGTCCAGTCGGTCTAGCACAACTCTGCTCAATATCTTGTACTAAACACAATTTATTTGGTCTAGCACAAGTTTGCTCAATATCTTGAACTAAACACATTTCATTCATTTTAGCACAAATTTGATCAATAGGTCCTCTCTAGGAAGTCCTAGAGAGGACCTATTGAGCATATTTGAGAAGGTTACAGAAAATCTGCATAGCAAGCTTCCACAAAAGCTTACACAAAATCAGTCCACAAGCCTTCTCAAAGACTTACCTCAAATTAGTTTAACAAGCTCACACAGAACTTGTCCAATCTCATAGAATCATAAAGAGAATTGTTAGAGATTCAATATGTTCTATACTCAATGCTCAATCAATATCTCAATTCAATCTCATAGAAGCATAAAGATAATTGTTAGAGACTCTATATGTTCTATTCTCAAATCTCAATCTCAACTCAAATCAGAATATTGAATAGTTTGTTTCATGGAACTTGAACAACCACTTCACACAATTACTTGACTAGGCTCAATCAACTCTACTCAACCAATCACCTCAAGGAACAATCCTTTCCACAAACCCTAGTCCAAGCATGTATCAACCAAATCAAAATGTTTCTAACAATGCTCAACCACAAATATCACATAACAATGATACTCATGTTCTTAACTCAAGTTCAAGTTCTTTGCATGACCAATTGGCATCAACAACAATGCTTATAAAATAAGGTTTGATCACAACTCTCAAACTAGAAAACCTTGAATAATTAAACTAAAAACTCCTCAAAAAGGAAACCACAATCAATCATTTTCTCTCCAAAGATATTTTCATAAATCAATCACCCAAATAAGTCAATGAAGAATATTGCCCATACCTTTTTTATGCCTTATGAGTTATCCACTAAATCTGCCACACTCAACACATTTTATTTTTCCAATCTCAACAAGGGTTAGAGGTCTTGAGTAATAACACAATAATAAAAATAATATCTCAATAACACCTTATTAATCCTACTCAATAAAATGCACCATACCCTCTTATGCAAGAAATAAACCCTCAAAAGAATGAATCAAACTTACTTTTGAAACTCCTTGACAAAACCAGAAATATCTCCTTGCACACACCTTATTTCTCCCTCTAAGAAATCTAAACAAATAGCTCTCTAAAATAGCTTTCCAATGATATATAATATGATATACTTCCAAAAATAAAATCAGCAGAAATCTCTATCTTTCCTAGGGCATACCATATCCTTATTTCTCCTTAGGCAACCTTGGCAAAAATTAAAATATTAAAAAACATCAAAAATTAAATCCACTTGCCTTACCCTCGACAGGATTTGATCCCCCGATGTCCTCCTTCCCAATGCCTTAGCCGCAGCCAAGCCACCGTTGGGCCACACGCCCTAACGTGTCTAAAATGGCATGTCCACCATAAATTTTTCGTGAACATCGCTCCTCCAAAAACAACAAGCGCTTCAAGCGCTTCTTCCTTGCAATCCAAAAGGCCTCACGCGAATTGAACGCGGGACCTCCTCCTTAGTACCAAGCCAACATACCACTAGGCCACGCTGGCCTTTGTGCTTAGAGCCTCCGAACCTTCACACCTTTAGCCTTTACGTAAATCATAAGGCCTTCGAAAAACAAAACCTTTTCGCATGCACTTCGAATAATAATTGCAAGGGATGCCTTGGTAAATGTTTTTGATGGCATTTATATAATGCCTTTGTCCTCTTTTGCAATCATGTCGGTGCTTCAAATAATTTTGACGTCGACGTGATTTTTAATTTATAATTAATTTAAATTTAAATATTATAAATTAAAAAGAATCAACCTTAGGTTTAATTTAATTAAACCTTAGAACCTTGTCTTAATGCCCAATCTTGGTATAATTAAATATTATTTATAAAATTTAAATTCCTTGTGAATTTAAATAATTTATAAATAATTATTAAACCTCCTTTTTAACCTTTGCAATAACCCACCTTGGGTTTTTATAAACCAATCACTTAACCTGTGCTCCCAATAATATTAAAATATTATGGAGCCTTTTTCCTTTCATTTCTACACTGATGAAGCTTTTTCCTGGATGACTTGGGCAACTTTATTTCTTGCCGAATTCCTTAATAAGAGTGATAACTCTATCAGGTGACATCAATGACAACTTTGACTTAGAGGACTCAAAATGTCCAACAATCTCCCCCTTTGTCATTGATGGCAACCTTTATCCTTTTACTGAAACCTGACCTTCTTTTCTGCTCCCCCTGGGTCTTTGCTCCCCCTGGCTCAATGCTCTCTCAAATATCAAATCTCTCCCCCTTTGACATCAATGGCAAAGGGTCACATTTGGGGCTCGGGGCTAAGAATGAGCCTCTTAGCTTAGCCCCTCCCCCACCTCCACATGAGGTGGTTAATTCTCAGGTGGGAGTATTTCTACTCCTCGAAAGCATAGATTTGTACCTTTATCTTTCTCTCTTCTTCTATGAGTCTTCTGAATCCTCTCACTATTTCTTTCCAAGTCATCATCCCTGTTCCTGTCGTCACTTATGTTCCTGTTCCTACTCTTGTTCTCATCCATGTTCCTATTCTTGTTCTTTTTTGAGTCTCTATTCTTTTCTGAGTCTCTATTCCTGTTCATATTCTTGCTTTTGTTCATATTCCTATTTCTGTTCATATTCCTGTTCCTGTTCATATTCTTGTCCCTATTCATGCCTATTTCTAGAATATTTTCTCTACACCATATTGCTATGTGACCATCATTATTGCACTTATAACACTTAATGTTATTATTCCTTGGATGTGCAATTGTCTTAGGACTTCTTCTAGTGAAGCCATATCCTCTTCTATCTTGAATCCTACAATTCATTGCCTTGTGACCAAACTCATTGCATGAGTAGCAATATCCTTGGAAAAGCTATCCTTTTCCATACTCCTATCTTTGATGTGTCCTGCACTGTGAAGCCATGTGCCCAAACCTGTGACATGAAAAACATCTTCCATTGAAGCTTCCTTGTCTTGACCTCATTGGTCTCCTATTATTATTGTTGTTCCATCTGTATTTTCTTTGTGCATTGTTCCTATCTTTGTTGTCCAACTCATCCTCTGATGTCTCATTCCCACTTATACTATCATCTTCTGAAGTATCCTCTTCTGAAGTTCCTTCTTCTTCAAGACTTGAGGTAGATTCTTCTTCCTATTTCTTTTGAACTTTTCCAAAGCCAAGACCTGTTGAACATGATGTTCATTGTTGTCCACAGATGAACTTATCCAAGTTCCTAGAGCTATTTTTGAAACTCTTCATCTTGATCTTGGAGTCCTTTAAGTCTTATTTTAAAGTAGCCACTTCTTGTGCTAACTTCTCACATTCCAAGATATTTGCTTCTAATTTATCTTTGAACTTGCTTGCCTTAGCCTTTGATTTCTCTAAATCTTCTATGAGCAATAATATTTCTTCATCACATTCTTGAAATTGACTTTCAAGCTTAGAGTGTTGCTTTCTTACCTTCTTTAATGTGTCAAGGGCATAGATAAGTTCTCCCTTGAGATCATAGCCATTATCTATTGAATAATCCTCTATTTGTTTGCCTTTGTTCGAGTTTCTACTTCCTTTAGACTTGTCTTCTATGGGATCACTCACTTCTTCTTCTAATGCCATTAGAAGATTTTCATCTGGTCTTTCAAGTGCATCTTTAAAATCATCATCACTGAAACTATAACCATCCCTAGTGCAATCATCTTCAAGATGTCCAAATTTACCACATCTAAAACACTTGATAATAACTAGAGTCCTTTTCTTAATTGGATATTTCTCTTTAACCATAAATAGGACTTCATATCTATCATTGTCTGAAAAACTAGCATCACTATCAATTGAGTACTTACTTGCATTATCCGCATAGTAGCTTCTCTTTTATCTCTTGAAGAACTTCTTTCCTTGTCTGCTTTGTCCATCCTTGCTTTTCTTTTGGTACCTGTATCTTTCTAACTCCTTGTACTTGTGATCCTATTTTTCTTCATCATTGTTGTTCTTTGGCTCCTTGCACTCTATTGCAAAATGTCCATACCTTCCACAATTGAAACATTTGATAGATATTGGATCTATGGGTCTCTTGGAACCTCTATCTCTTCTGCCATAATTTGCTTCTTCATCACTGGATGACTCACTGCTCGATTCTATCTTCTTTCCCTTTTTATTTTTGTCTACTTTGAAAGCAACTTCTTTCGGAGGAATATGATATTTTGTTCTTATCTCAAAAGTAGTAAGCATGCCAAGCAAATAATTTCTTGTCAAAGAATCACTATCAATTGATGTTTCTATAGCAAAAACCTTTTCACTATACCTTTTTGGAAGAGTTCTCAAGATCTTATCACAAGAATAAGATTCATCAACCTTCATTCCTAGACCTCTCATCTCATGTACAAGTTCATCAATATTATTGAGATAGTCATGAATGTTTTCATCATCCTTCATTCTTAAGTTCTCAAATTCTCCTTTGAGATTTCTGATCTTAGCTTTACTGACTCCTTTATCTCCTTCATATATGTCATGCAAAATTTCCCATATTTCTTTTGTTGTTTTATAATCTATAACCTTCATACCTTTTATAATTGCATTCATAGCTCTTGAGTTTGCATGCATTAGAATCTTACCTTCCTTATCTATAGGAGGATTGACTATTGAATCATATCCAAGTTCCACTGCATCCCAAACTTCATTTCCAAGTGCCATCAAGTAAAATATCATCAACATACACCAATACAAGAAGTCACTTCCATCAAAGACTGGTACTGCATTATTGAAGAATCCATCTCTTTGATCCTTTTGATCCATTGTGTTCTTAGACCGCTTTTCCTTCAAGCTGTCAAAATATTTCAAAGGAACCCGCTCTGATACCAATTGAAGAACACAAGATTATAATAAGAGGGGGGTGAATATTATAAGACCACTTTTTACTTTTCTTTTCAAATAAATATTATGCAGTGTATAGATAGCAGTATCAATAGTAGTAATCAAAGCAATGCACAAAACACCATACACAATAGAGACACCACAATTTACGTGGTTCACCCAATGTGGGCTACTCCACGAAGAAAATATTTTACTAAAATTTTCTCAATCAATATCTTTGGGAATCCTTCCCAATTACAATGTTTATGGACCTCTATCGAAAGGAGATGCTAATCCCTTAATATCAAGTTCATGGATCTCTTCCATAGGAGAAATCTTTCCCCTTCTGCTTTAGCTAGTGATCTTCTAGAAGATTCTCTCTGTTGCACTGATTGGTGGATCTCTCTCCACATGAAGACTCCTTAGTCAGATATATCTTCAATTGTCCTTGCTATTGGATCTCTATCCACTGAGACTCTATCCTCTATACTCTATCACCTCCAAAGCTCTGTCTCAATATTGTACTAAATATAGTCTAGTCGATCTAGCACAACTTTGTTCAATTTATTGTACTAAACACAATTCATTCGGTCTAGCACAACTCTGCTCAATATATTACACTAAACACATTTAATTCGATCTAGCACAAATCTACTCAATAGGTCCACACAAAACCTTATCAAATCTACTCAACAGGTCCACACAAAACCTGCTCAAATCTGCTCAATAGGTCCACATAGAACCTGCTCAAATCTGCTTGACAAGTCCACACAGAACCTACTCAAATATGATCAATAAGTCCTCTCTAGGACTTGTCCAAATATGCTCAATATTTCCTCTCTAGGACTTCCTCAAATCTACATAGCAAGCTTCCACAAAATCTTACACAAAATCAGTCCACAAGCCTTCTCAAAGACTTACCTCAAATCAGTTTAACAAGCTCACATAGAAATTTTCCAATCTCATAGAATCATAAAGAGAATTGTTAGAGATTCAATATGTTCTATACTCAATGATCAATCAATATATCAATTCAATCTCATAGAAGTATACAAAGAATTGTTAGAGACTCTATATGTTCTATTCTCAAATCTCAATCTCAACTCAAATCAGAATATAGAATAGTTTGTTTCATGGAACTTGAACAACCACTTCACACAATTACTTGACTAGGCTCAATCAACTCTACTCAACCAATCACCTCAAGGAACAATCCTTTACACAAACCCTAGTCCAAGCATATATCAACCAACTCAAAATGTTTCCAACAATGCTCAACCACAAATCTCACATAACAAGGATACTCATGTTCTTAACTCAAGTTCAAGTTCTTTGCATGACTAATTGGCTTCAACAACAATGCTTATAAAACAAGGTTTAATCACAAATATCAAACTAGAAAACCTTGAAGCATTAAACCACCAACTCCTCAAAAAGGAAACCACAATCAATCATTTTCTCTCCAAAGATATTTTTAGAAATCAATCACCCAAATAAGTCAATGAAGAATATTGCCCATACCTTTTTGATGCCTTATGAGTTGTCCACTAAATATGCCACACTCAAAACATTTTATTTTTCCAATCTCAACAAGGTTTAGAGGTCTTGAGTAATAACATAATAATAAAAATAATTTCTCAATAACACATTATTACTCCTCCTCAATAAAATGCACCATACCCTCTTATGCAAGAAATAAACCCTCAAAAGAATGAATCAAACTTACTTTTGAAACTCCTTGACAAAACAAAAAATATCTTCATACACATATCTTATTTCTCCCTCTAAGCAATCTAAACAAATAGCTCTTGAAAAGAGCTTTTGAATGATATATAATATGATATACTTCCAAAAAGAAAATTAGTAGAAATCTCTATCTTTCCTAGGGCATACCATATCCTTATTTCTCCTTAGGCAACCTTGGCAAAAATTAAAATATTAAACAACATAAAAAATTAAATCCACTTGCATTTCCCTCGGTGGGATTCGATCCCTCGATGTCCTCCTTCCCAATGCCTTAACCGTAGTGTTGTGGCTATTCCACAACACACCCCAAAATTGGGGACCCACCTTTTTGCAGGTTTTCAGAGAAAATCCCAGTGACCCAGATGCTAAAAATGAAGAAAAGGGGCAAAAATGCACAAGTGTAGAAAGTGTCGCGAAATCGCGACATGTCGCGAAATCGCGACACGTTGCGCCGTCGCGGCCAAAAATAGAAAAGTGTCACGAAATCGCGACATGTCGCTCCGTCGCGGCTCAAAGAGGAGAGAGAAAGGCAGAATGGAAAACTGTAGCGAAATCGCGACGTGTCGAAAAATCGTGGTCAACGCAGTCAACGGCAGCAGGTGGGCAGAACGGTCGCGAAATCACGACGTGTTTGATTTTCGCGGCTCGAAAGCGGGCAGAGGGCACAAATTGGAAAGGCGTCACGAAATCATGACAAAACTGGGACATAGGTGCATAGTTCGAAAGGCATCGTGAAATCGCGACGTGTCGCGTTTTCATGGCGCAAGTGGATAAAAAGGCCTAAGTGACAAAAGGGTAGCGATTTCATGCAACTTTTGGCGAGGCATTCCATGCCAGACAAAGACGTCGCGAAATCACGATAGAAAATGAAGACCATGCCTGAAGTAGAGAAACGGTAGCGAATGAGATGAGAGGCGAAAGGAGAAAATGGTGGAATAGGGGTAGAAACGGTAGCGAAATCGTGACAGATTGCGGCGAGATGGCCCGAAGGAGAAAATGGTCATGATTTCATGACAGGTTGCGGCCGGAGCGTACGGAGAACAAAAGCGTCGCGATATCGCGACATGTCGCGTTTTCGCTGTGAAAGCGAAGGAGCAAGGCCGCGGGCTATTTTTGGTCACGATTTTCATGGGACCGTTACTGAACATGCAGAGAGTGCTGAACACGTGGCAGAAAGGCATGAGGATCAGAGTAACGCTTCAGATCGACAGTTACTGGCCACAGAGAAGATCAAACGTTGCAGATTCAAGCGAAAGGTTAAAAACACCAAAAAGCGGGAAACTGAAGCGAAGCGTCATGGGAACTGAAACGAAGCGTCACGAGAGCAACCGAGAGCAACAGCAGAAAGTTTAAATAGCAAAAATGTAGATAGATACGGGCTGGAAATTGTAGCAAGAAAGCATTATTTTTAAAATAAAGGAGTTATTTGGCAAGAGCAACTTTTGTGTGCAAAACCAAAAGGAGATTGAAGCTAATACTACTGTTTTCTCTGTTAATCTTTCCTTTGCATTATTTTCTCTTGTATCTATCCGTTTACACCATGAGATGGGTTACGATAGGTGAATGACAGAATGATGCAATCATTTTCTTTCCTTAGAGTCTTGCATCTGATCTGATTTGACTGTGTGTTAGTGCAGGTCTGTTAGGTCAGGTTGTTTTAGAACTTCGTCTCACAACTTGGGGTTTTGCAGGGAGGAGATTGCTAACCGAATTAACGTCCTGTTTTAGTTTTCCAGCTGATTTTCATAAGCAATGTTGCGGTTCTAGGTTCTGATATTATTTTTACTTTTTATTCGAAGATTGGCATCTCGGATTCTGGTGCATTCCAGGATACGTTTTATATTTTTTACTAACTCCAAACGCTAACGTAGAAATAGCAGAACATTTAAATGAAAGATAAAATGAACCAATTAACCATAAAATGAACCTCATGCTAAAGGCACGGAGCTTAAAATGAAGTGGCCTATACCACGCATTTTCTCATTTAAAATCTTTCTTTAAGCCAAAGATAAAAGAGGTTGCTAATTCATTCTAGGGAGGGTTTCATTAATTTCAAGATCATAAAGGAAGAAAGGGTTTTTGTTCTTTCTTTTGCTTTATGCGGTTAGATTATTTTAACAGATTAGGGTTACAAAGTTTGCTGGGAATCATCAAAGGCCCCTTGTTAATAGTTACTTGCAGAAAATAAGTTGTTCTAGATTACATTCATTTATTTGCATTTTGTCTTAATTGGTTATATGCATATGAATGTTTGTTCACAGGAAACTTGGAGAAATTAAAATGATAAATTTTCTTTGCAAGAAAGAGTCTGCGGGTTTGAGACTCCAGTTGCGTGTTCATTTTGTATTAGGACAAAATATTCACTCAACATTTTGGCGCTAGAAGGAGGGCCTTCTTTATTGCTTTGTGATTTTTGATTTGTTCTAACAATTAACGTGGGTAGTTTTGTTTCCACTTATTGTGCTTGCAGGTATAACATTTAGATACTGTATTTTGCAAGTAAGTTGAGAGAAGTCTTTTGAGTTCTAGAGTTTCCAAGCTGGCCCAACCTGAGTACATTGCTACTAGGTCTAAAACCACAGGGGAAACTATTTTCCAAAGCCTTTCTCCCACTGCTAGGAGGCCGAAAAACAAAACATTAGAGATCGAAATACCACCCAGTATACTTGAGTTAGGGATTTCTTTAGACTCAAGTACATCTAGCGGGCCTGAGCCCTTAATTTCAAGTGCGACAGTAACACCAGTTGTATCTGTCTCCACAGTTCCAAGCATTCCAATTGTTCCCACAGGGTTAACACCTTTGAATAACATGGCCCAACAACAACAACAACAACAACAACAACCACCTGCCCTCTGGTATGGTGCGCAAAGTTCCCCTTTAGATATTCCTGGGGCAGTCCATGACTTGCCTAGAAACATTGAAAGGGGATTACCCAAATTCTTGCACGATGGTCCCACAACAGTAGAAGATCATGTTCAAATCTACAAGGACTATATGTTTAGGCAAGGGGTTACTCACGAGGATGTTGCTTGCCAAGTTTTCCCTGCTAGTCTAGACCCCACGGCCAATGAATGGTATCGAAATCTTCCAGCAGGGTCCATCACTTCATGGGCCCAATTAGAAACCGCCTTCATTAGCTAGTTTAGAATGTTATTGGATCCCTCCATAATCTACAATCTGTTCGTATCATGTAAAATATTACCCAATGAGCCCATACGAACATTTAACCAGAGGTTCCAAAAACTATACACGAATCTGACTCGTCACTTTGCGGTAGATCCTGCAGTCACCTTGCAATTATATTTCGGAGCCTTAGATCCTTTAACGTCTTTGTTGACTAGAAGGAACCCTCAGGTTACGACGCTTCCTTTAGCTTATGCAGAAACAATGACTCTTGAACAACAGATGAACCTGCCAGGAGCAGGATTGTCTCAATTGACTGGGATGGGACAATATGGTCCATACAGTCAATTTGCCATGATGAACCAGTTAATGGCACCACAGGTTCCTATGATGAATAATTTTCAAACACCCACCCAAGTGGCGCCATTTCCCAGTTATCCGAATGCCTCCGTACAAACGCAGGGATTAATTCAAAATAGCCCGATGGGTTTTCCCGGGTTCGGCATGGGCAATAATTTGTTGACCATGCCGGGGTTTGCTCCGATTAGCACGCCAAGCCCAACGACTTATCCAACAATCACTCCCATTCAAAGTGTGAATCCAGGGTGGAATCCACCCAAAGCTATTCAAATTGAATGGATGGAATCCACCTGCAGACCCAAGCCATTGTACCTATTCCAGAGGTGGCTAATGCAGCAAACACATCTGGACCTGGAATTACATTGCCTCAACCACAAGGGTCTGAATCCGCCATAGAAAACATGAAGGAAACCTTGGCCAAAGTTTTGGTCACGGTGGGAAATGTCAATAAAAAAGTGGACCAAGCCATGGGTCATAACCGGCCTCATAACCATAGAGGAAAAGGAACATACAACACGCAGCCGAATAATGGGCGAGTACCCAATCCCGTAGCCAATCAGGCTGATGTCTCGAAAGATTTTGGAGAATCGGGACCTTGTGACAACGATTGTATGCATTGTGGCCACGGGAAGCATGAGTCTATATTGACTGAGGTTATACATTCCCAAGAAAGTGAAGAAGAGGAGGATGTGGAATTTTTTGGAAACGAAGATGAAGAAACATTGGAAGTTCATGCCAACAAACGTTTTGGGAAAGGAAATCACAAGTATTACACTAGGAGTTCTAAGGAGCCCAAAACTTCCTCTACTCCTCCAAACAACCAATTACTTCCTCCTGATTTCAAAGGAGATGTCAATCCCCCTCCTCCATCCATGGTGGAAAAGTCTAAGATGGTGCAAAATATGTCAAATTCAGAAAAACCCACTTATGACTTGGTGGAAGACATGAAGAAAACTAAGGCCAATGTCTCGATGTATGACATGTCCCGATTATTAGGCCAAGAAGTAAGTCCACCAAAAATATTAGATCCATCTGCCCAAGTTCATGAAGCTAAAAGTGCTGAGTCCCGATTGGTTTTACAAAAGGAAAAACGAGATATACCTCCTTTTCTGATAACCATTAGAATTGCAGGTAAAAACCTGCACAATTGTTTAATAGATTCAGGGGCCTCGGCTACCATCATGCCCCTAGAAATCTGTAGAAAATTGGGACTTACACCAAAACCTTCTAGAAGCAGGGTGGTGCAGTTGGATAGATCAACCATGGAGGCAGTGGGAGAATTGGGTGATGTTCTTATTCAAGTCAATTCAGAACCCAGGGTTCAACATCACATAGACATATTGGTGCTCGACATTCCTATCAAATATGGCATGGTTTTGGGAAGAGATTGGAGTAAAAACCTGAATGGTTACATTGTGACAGATTCTTCACATATGTGGTTGCCGTGGAGGGGAGTGGCCAACCAAATTCGGATTGATAGTGAACCTAGGCTCAAGGAGATGATCACGGAGTACAACAAACCGAATGAGATCCAATACATTGAAGCAGAGCTGGGAGCATATTGTTTGGACATAGAAACGCCTGAAAGTTCCCAAAATGAAAGAATTGGGTGCAACGTTACTGAAGGACATCAGGACATTTGGACTTTAAGATTTGATGGATCCAGGTCCAGACAAGGAGCAGGAGCCGGTGTTGAATTGTCATGTTCGGATAAGGAGCCTATGTTCGCTGCATACAGACTGTAGTTCCCTGCCACCAACAACATGGCAGAGTATGAGGCCTTGATTCTCGGACTTCAATTGGCCCTTCGAAAGAAAGTTAAGTGTATCAAGGTCCTTGGTGATTCGGAACTGGTGGTAAAACAAGTGAAGGGACAATACGTATGCAAGGACAAGCGGCTTAGACTTTACCGAACCAGGGTTAGAGATTTAATAGACGAGTTTGATGCTTTTAACATATCTCTGATCTCTAGAAAAGGCAATCGTCTGGCAGATTCTCTAGCCGTAGCTGCGAGTATGTTGAAACCAGTGGACCATAAGAAATGCAAGAAATTCTCCATAGAACTGGTCCCTTGTCCCTCAATACCAGATAATGTCACGAATTTCCAAGTGTTTGATAGTGACAGGCACATATTCCATTTTGTCACTAATTCTGGTATATTTGAAAAGCAGGTTATAGATGAAGATGAGAGGGATTTAGAGGAGGCAGATTTGGAAGAAAAAATTATTGGAAAAAACAATAAGATGCGAGATGAGATGGCTTCGTTAGAAAAAACTTTCGATATCGGATACCAACCAAGAGAAGGTAAAAAGGTTCCACCTCCCAGAGAAGCCTTGTGATTTGGTTAACATTGGAAGTGCAAGAAAACCCTCGAGAAGTATTCATAGCAAAAGCATGTACCAAGCAGGAGAAGGATTCCATTGCCAATGCATTAAAGGAATACATAGACTGCATAGCTTGGAGTTATAAGGAGTTGAAAACCTATGATCAGAATGTCATAATGCACACGATTCCATTGAAGCCAGATTCCAAACCCTTCAGGCAAAGACAAAGGCGAGTCAATCCATTATTAGAACCCTTGATAGAGAAAGAGGTGAAGCGACTGTTAGAAGCTAAGATCATCTTTCCTGTTAGGCATTCCACATGGGTTGCTAACCTGGTCCCCGTGAGGAAAAAGAGTGGAGAAATAAGGTTATGTATCGATTTTAGAAATCTTAATAAAGCCTCACAAAAGGACAACTACCCGTTACCCACCATTGATGAAATACTCCAAAAGGTAAATGGGTCGGAGATGATGTCATTCCTGGATGGTTATTCGGGATATAATCAGGTCCTTATCCATCCTAGTGATAGGATGAAAACTGCTTTTACCACAAAGTGGGGCACCTTTGCATACAGGAGAATGCCCTTCGGACTATTGAACGCAGGTGCCACTTTCCAACGAGCTATGGACTTTGCTTTTAAAGGGCTCATAGGTAAGTGCATCATTGTCTATGTAGATGACATTCCTGTCTTTTCTAAGAACAGGGAAAACCACGTCAGGGATCTTAAGAAAGTCTTTCAAAGATGCAGGGAACATGGCATTTCTCTCAACCCAAAGAAGTGCATTTTCGGGGTAACGGAAGGAAAAGCTGTTGGGACATATAATATGTAAGGATGAAATTTCCATTGACCCCGAGAGAATAGAGGCCATACAACAGATTCCTTGTCCCAACAGCAAGAAGGGGTTGAGATCATTTTTTGGGAAGATCAATTTCGTCAAAAAATTTATTGCAGATTTTGCAGAAATAGCAAAGCCTTTGAACGACATGTTAAAGAAAGAGGTCCGAGATCAAGTGGACGAGATGAAAATAGAGATGCTTTTAAAAATATCAAGGACGCGATTTCTAAAGCCCCGATTTTAGTGAGTCCCGATTATACGAAGCCTTTCTATATCTACACATTTGCTTCAGATCACTCCTTTGCGAGTGTTTTAACTCAAAAGAGTGAAGGCAGCATTGAAAATCCTATTGCCTTCCTGAGTAGTCCTCTCAAAGATGCGAAACTGAGATACTCCATCTTGGACAAGCAAATGTATGCTCTGGTTAAGACTGTGAAAAAATTCAGGCATTACATAGTCCACAGTAGGGTCTTTGCTATCGTCCCGGATCCTGCGAGTCAAAGCCATGTTCATACTAGAATGAATTAGGTGAAAGACGTGGTAAGTGGGTTTCAACTTTGCAGGAGTTTGATCTTGAGATTCAGTCGATGAAGATAGTGCGGGGACAAGGGTTGGTTAAGGCAATAGCAGAAAAGGATCTCGCGATTTCATGTCAACATTATGAAGTCGCAGATATAACCAAAGATGAGTGGTATACAGATGTGGTGTATTTTCTACTAAATGGTAAATGTCCACCGCATTTGAATTCTACTCAACGAAGAGCCTTGCGCTTGAAGTCTGCTAATTTCCTAATTAGATCTGGCACGTTATACAAGAAAAACCATGAAGGTATTTACCTTCGTTGTGTTGATCAAAAAGAGGCAGTGCGAATACTCGAGGAATTTCATGGTAAACATGGGACAGGACATGGGTCCGCTAATGCCACAGCCCACCAAATCCTCAGAGCCGGTTATTATTGGCCTCGACTGTTCAAAGATGCCCATATTCATGTGAGGTCATGTCATACATGTCAAACTGCAGCCAATAGAGACAGGAACGCTTCCATGCCTTTACAATCCGTAATTGAGTCTAGACCTTTTGCGCAATGGGGCCTGGATTTTGTTGGGATTATCAGTCCCAATTCATCTGATTCCCACAAATACATTACGACGACTACGGATTATTGCACAAGGTGGACTGAAGCTATCCCCACAAAGAATGCTACTTCGGAGGTTGTTATTAAATTTTTAGAGGATAATATTGTCACTCGGTTCGGGATGCCTAACTCCATTGTAAGTGATAATGGTTCAGCTTTTTCCTCTCTAGAGTTTGCTAATTGGGCCTTTGATAACAGCGTGAGTTTAAAATTCTCTTCCAATTATTATCCGCAAGGTAATGGATTGGCCGAATCATCTAACAAGAATTTGTTAAATGTCATAAAAAAATTGTTGGAAAGAAATCCGCGGGACTGGCATAACAAGCTTAAGTTGGCTCTTTGGGCCGACAGAATCAGAGTCAAAGAAGCAATAGGAACATCTCCTTACCATCTGGTTTATGGACAAGATCCCATTTTTCCTACAAATCTCAGGTTACAAACGCTGCATTTCATGAAAGATTATTTTGGAACTGATGATAAACTTGAGTCTAGACTAACACAATTAATGCATCTGGATGAAAAAAGGGATGAGGCTATGCTTCATTTTAGTAAACACTAGGATGTAGTAAAAATATGGTTTGACAAAAAGTCTAGAGCCAAGGCTTTTAAAATATCAGATCTAGTACTGTTATGGGATAAAAGACATGAGAAGAAAGGGGATCATGATAAGTTTGACTACTTATGGTTGGGTCCCTACCAAGTTTCAGAAGTCCTAGGGGAAAACAGTTTTAGACTAAGAACCTTGGATGGAAAGGATTTGGCATTACCTGTCAATGGGTTGCACTTGAAACACTACTTCCAGGCTTGAAGCAATTGGGTTTTGTATTATATGTAAATTATGCCATGCTTTGTTTCTTTTGTGTGTGCAGATTTGATATTTAAGTTGTGTGTTCTTGACATGTTTAGGTTTGTATTAATGTTGTGCTTTGTTTCTTTTGTGTGTGCAGGT
Organism: Wollemia nobilis; assembly: GCA_028583015.1. Lineage (NCBI taxonomy): Eukaryota > Viridiplantae > Streptophyta > Pinopsida > Araucariales > Araucariaceae > Wollemia > Wollemia nobilis. The sequence continues at coordinate 5,709,856 of JAQPPZ010016859.1, read as the reverse complement.
TGGACGTTTAGGTGGTGTGTTTATTTGACATGTTTTCATTGTCTTATACAGAGTAAAAAAAAAAAAAAAAAGGAATAAAAGTTTGAAATGGTAACACATGCCTAAGATCGGGAGAATATGAAGCATTGGAATTATGTTGTAAAAGCTCCACATATAACACAAACTGTTAAATAATATCGTTTGAGGCTTGTGATGCATGAAGTAGTCAGTTTTACAAATTATGGCAATACTTCATCTGCAATTCAAAGGGCAATGCATTCATAGTACATCTCACTTTGCATATACATGCCATCTTAGTTGCATATGCATTTCAGATACAAATCATTAAAGTGTGTTAAATCCTCTTAGGGTTATACTATAACATAAATAAAGAAAAAATCCTAAGGTTGGAAACTGAGCCCCAAGATATCTAGAACCAAGCACATTTTGTACACATTAAAAAAGATCTTGGGCAAAATGATCAAAACCTTGCTTGGAAGAAAAGGGTCAAGCGAAAGGAATATTTCATGTCTATCCTATTATGCAACATGATCCTTAAAACAGTGGTTTTTACCACTTCCATTAAGCTTAAAGCCTAAAATCGAGTAGTAAGGATAGGGTTAAGTCCTCATCGAACTTAGGTTGAGGATCCAACTCCCCAAAGCTTTGATTTGACCTACATGGAGTAGTAAGGATAGGGCATAATTCTCATCTCGCCTAGGTTGAGAATCTGATTCCCCAAAGCTCCTATGTCTCATTTCATGATAAAACTTGGATTGAAAGGATCGTACTACTTGTCCTCTGCAAAGGATGGGTAGTCATCCCCAAGGTCCAAGTAATAAAATTAATATTCTCCATTTTCATCTAAGACTTGGATTGGAAGGATCGTACTACATGTCCCTAGCAAGGATGGGTAGTCATCCCCAAGATCCAAGAAGTAAAATTAACTTTTTCCCATCTCATCTTTATATTGGATTGAAAGGATCGTACTACTTGTCCTCTGCAAAGGATGGGTAGTCATCCCCAAGGTCCAAAGAAATGAAGTTAAGTCATGGATTATGGGGTTAGGTATGCCCATGCATGACAACATGTCTTGTCTAAAAAACAAGACCACTGACTGTTCAAAGGGTTAGACTAGCATGACCATTTCTTCCATAATTGGTTAAATCATTTTGCTCAAAGTGAGGTAATGAATTCCAAATCATAGTAGTAAGAATAGGGTTAAACTCCCATCTAGATTAAGTTGGGAGTCTGATTTCCCAAAGCTCTGATTTCACTTTCACTTACACATGGGTTCAAGATAGTAGTGACTCATAACCAACTTTGGGATCTAATAAAACAATTCATTATACACATGGTTGATCCTAAGAGGGTTTGATAATCTTGAATATTTGTGTATGATATTAGAAGGTCTATGCATTTGTAAAAGCAAAATCTCTAAGCATATTCATTAGGTTTCACAAATCATTTACAGTCTCACACATGCATGCATGTAAAACTGACAATGGAATGTTGATCAAGTCCAAGCGATATGGAATGAAAACAAATAGCACACACCGAGCTAATACTAATGATTCTGATGTTTCATGTACTTCTGATCTGTCGGTATTTGTTTATCTTTTGTGTGCTAACGCCTGTATCTAAGCTTGTATATTTCAGGTTGGGTTCTCACAAAAATGCTCTGGAGCATTTGACAGCAGAGTCACCATTTGTTGTGGCTAATCCACAACACACCCCAAAATTGGGGACCCACCTTTTTGCAGGCTTTCAGAGAAAATCTCAGTGACCCAGATGCTAAAAATGAAGAAAAGGGGCAAAAATGCACTAAGTGTAGAAAGTGTCACGAAATCGCGACATGTCGCGAAATCGCGACATGTTGCGCCGTCGCGGCAAAAAATAGAAAAGTGTCATGAAATCATGACATGTCGCTCCGTCGCGGCTCAAAGAGGAGAGAGAAAGGTAGAATGAAAACGTAGTGAAATCGTGACATGTCAAAAAATCATGGTCAAGACAAGGTAGGGGGGCGAAACGGTCGCGAAATCGTGACGTGTTTGATTTTCATGGCTTGAAAGCGGGCAGAGGGCACAAATTGGAAAGGCGTCATGAAATCGTGACAAAACTGGGACATAGGTGCATAGTTCGAAAGGCGTCGCGAAATCGCGACGTGTCGCGTTTTCGCGGCGCAAGTGGATAAAAAGCTTAAGTAGGAAAATGGTAGCGATTTCATGCAACTTTTGGCGAAATGCTTTAGCCAGGAAAAGACGTCGTGAAATCATGACAAAAAGTGAAGACCATGCCCGAAAAGAGAAATGGTAGCGAAATCGCTGATAGGTTTAAGGAGAAAAGGGAAAGTTAAGAAAAGGTAGCGAAATCGTGACATGTGAAAGTGCGGAAAACGGTAGCGAAATCGGTGGTGCGCGAGAGGGCTCGAAGGAGAAAATGGTAGCGAAATCGTGACAGGTTTTGGCAAAGTGTACGGAACATAGAAATGGTAGCGAAATCATGACAGATTGCGGTGAGATGGCCCGAAGGAGAAAATGGTCATGATTTCACGACAGGTTGCGGTCGAAGCGTACGGAGAACAAAAGCGTCGCGATATCGCGACATGTCGCGTTTTCGACATGTCACGTTTGTGAAAGCGAAGGAGCAAGGCCGCGGGCTATTTTTGGTCATGATTTTCATGGGACCGTTACTGAACATGCAGAGAGCGCTGAACACGTGGCAGAAAGGCATGAGGATCAGAGTAACGCTTCAGATCGACAGTTACTGGCCGCAGAGAAGATCAAACGTTGCAGATTCAAGCGAAAGGTTAAAAACACCAAAAAGCGGGAAAATGAAGCGAAGCGTCATGGGAACTGAAACGAAGCGTCACAGAGCAGCCGAGAGCAGCAACAGAAAGTTTAAATAGCAGAAATGTAGATAGATACGGGGCTGGAAATTGTAGCAAGAAAGCATTATTTTTAAAATAAAGGAGTTATTTGGCAAGAGCAACTTTTGTGTGCAAAACCAAAAGGAGATTGAAGCTAATACTACTGTTTTCTCTGTTAATCTTTCCTTTGCATTATTTTCTCTTGTATCTATCCGTTTACACCATGAGATGGGTTACGATAGGTGAATGACAGAATGATGCAATCATTTTCTTTCCTTAGAGTCTTGCATCTGATCTGATTTGACTGTGTGTTAGTGCAGGTCTGTTAGGTCAGGTTGTTTTAGAACTTCGTCTCACAACTTGGGGTTTTGCAGGGAGGAGATTGCTAACCGAATTAACGTCCTGTTTTAGTTTTCCAGCTGATTTTCATAAGCAATGTTGCGGTTCTAGGTTCTGATATTATTTTTACTTTTTATTCGAAGATTGGCATCTCGGATTCTGGTGCATTCCAGGATACGTTTTATATTTTTTACTAACTCCAAACGCTAACGTAGAAATAGCAGAACATTTAAATGAAAGATAAAATGAACCAATTAATTGTAAAACGAACCTCATGCTAAAGGCACGGAGCTTAAAATGAAGTGGCCTATACCACGCATTTTCTCATTTAAAATCTTTCTTTAAGCCAAAGATAAAAGAGGTTGCTAATTCATTCTAGGGAGGGTTTCATTAATTTCAAGATCATAAAGGAAGAAAGGGTTTTTGTTCTTTCTTTTGCTTTATGCGGTTAGATTATTTTAACAGATTAGGGTTACAAAGTTTGTTAGGAATCATCAAAGGCCCCTTGTTAACAGTTACTTGCAGAAAATAAGTTGTTCTAGATTACATTCATTTATTTGCATTTTGTCTTAATTGGTTATATGCATATGAATGTTTGTTCACAGGAAACTTGGAGAAATTAAAATGATAAATTTTCTTTGCAAGAAAGAGTCTGCGGGTTTGAGACTCCAGTTGCGTGTTCATTTTGTATTAGGACAAAATATTCACTCAACACGTAGCCAAAACGCCATTGGGCCACACACCCTGACATGTCTAAAATAACACGTCCACCATAAAGTTTTCACGAACATCGCTCCTTCAAAAAACAACAAGCGCTTCTTCCTTGCAATCCAAAAGGCCTCATGCGAATCAAACGTGAGACCTCCTACTTAGTACCAAGCCAACATACCACTAGGCCACACTGGCCTTTGCGCTTAGAGCCTCCGAATATTCACACCTTTAGCCTTTACGTAAATTGTAAAGCCTACAAAAAATAAAACTTTTTCGCATGCGCTTCGAATAATAATTGCAAGGGATGCCTTGGTAAATGTTTTTGATGGCATTTATATAATGCCTTTGTCATCTTTTGCAATCACGTCGATGCTTCGAATAATTTCAACGTCGACGTGATTTTTAATTTATAATTAATTTAAATTTAAACATTATAAATTAAAAAGAACCAACTTAGGTTTAATTTAATTAAACCATAGAACCTTGTATTAATGCCCAATATTGGTATAATTAAATATTATTTATAAAATTTAAATTCCTTGTGAATTTAAATAATTTATAAATAATTATTAAACCTCATTTTGAACCTTTGCAATAACCCACCTTGGGTTTTTATAAACCAATCACTTAACCTGAGCTCCCAATAATATTAAAATATTATGGAGCCTTTTTCCTTTCATAATATTTTTCCTCGATGGCTTGGGTGACTTTATTTCTTGTCGTATTCCTTAATAAGAGTGATAACTCTATCAGGTGACATCAATGACAACTTTGACTTAAAGGACTCAAAATGTCCAACACAAATTTTATCTTTGATTTGTTTGTTAACCAAATTTTATCTCAAATTGTTAAACAAATTTATCTTAGATTGTTAGATGAATTTTATCTCAGATTGTTAAACATATTTTATCTCAAATTGTTAATCAAATTTTAAAATAATAAAACCTGTGGAGTGCAAGAAAGTTTAATTCTAAAACCTTAGGAAATGACTTAATTAGATTTATCCAAATAAATTAATGTTTTAACCTTAATAAAAATAATTATTTGGAAAATTCAATTAATTAAAACCCTAATATTATTTTTTAATATAAAAATATCGAGAAAGCATGTAAAACATTTTAGGGCTTTAATTGTTTAATGAAACTTAGGAAAAATAAAAAATAAAATGCAAAAGCTAGGGTTAGAAAAGCAAAACGAAATAGAAGTAAAAGTGTAGAACCAAGAAGATGGTAAGCTATTGTAAACTAAGCTTCACCGTAATCTACAAAGAATAAGAAGTTTTCGAATATCAAAACTTAATCTAATTAGACCTGTATTCACACAATCTAAATCAAATTAAGTGTAAGCTTTGAAGGAAATAAATCATATATTAAAACATTAAATAATGCCACCATCTGCATGCATGAACACTACTTAACAAAATTAATACATGAAGCCAAAAATATATTCAATGAAACAACTTTATGCAAAAAAATTCTCTATCTGGAGTACAGGGTGCAACTTCTATCTAGCAACTCCCAGTTTCCAACTCCTCTTCATGCTCTTGCCTCCAAATATTTTCAAACCTTTTGAGTTTCAATAGCTATTTAAATTTTTTGAGCACAACTCTTCGTTTTTCTCTTCCTCTTGTTTGGTTTCGTAACGCTTTTTTTCAACAAGATTCCCTTCCTTTCATCTTCTTCCTTTTCTTACATTTGTAATCGCAATGCCCTTTGTTATATCTTGTGTAGGTAAGTTAATTACCTCTATATTTCGTTATATAATATTCTTCAATGATGCATTATATTGGTTTATAAAACTTGATGGGCCCCTATTTGGAATCCTATTTATCATTCATCCAAGGATTGGTATGTATGAATTTTGATAATATTCCTTTGTCCTTCACTTAATCATATCAAGGAATTCAATGTCTTTCATATTCACAGCTGAAACCATGATTTACTCACTATCCAAGCAGATACATGACTTTTCATTAGGAAAATTATGAAATTCACACCAAACTTCACCATCAACATAGTGATCCATATCTTGAACATGCTCGTGCTTGAACCCACCCTCTTCTGTTTGGTGTACCAGATGTATTTTTGAAAATACATATATCATTTGAAACCACTCTTCCTCCTTCAGATTAAAATTTGAGATATGTATCTATTAGCCTTTTGGCAGATGGACTAGTTGCATATGCTAGTCATTTACATTATTGCAATCAAAGTCCATGTATTTCTTCCAAATTATACCACCCGTAGTTTTTATCCTTCGTAGTGATGCATACCCAATATCCAAAATATATGTTATGCAGAATTACATGCTTGAGCCAATACGACTGCTAACATTGAAGTTATTTCTAACACATTGTGAACTGCCAGGTGGTCAAAGGCTAAAATATATGATATAAGGTAATGGGATTGCTGTACATAATTGCATTGCACCATATCCAATTCTTGTGGAAGAATAACTCTAACTAGGTGAACCTCACATCGTCTATCTAATTCCAACATTGTAAATCTCAACTCTGTGTTCTTACAGATATGCCAGGTAAAACCACTTTCCATGAAAATGTGAATTTCAAATAATACCATGTCATGGAGCTTCACAACCGATTATAGATCCATACATGATGTCTCTAGGAATTCTACATACTTTTCCTGGTCAAACTTGATCCATCTTACACTACCATACACCGCATCCACCTCCTAATACAATCAAAATATCCCTTGATTAGGTGCCACATCCCAAGTTTTTCCCTATCCATAATTTATCTTCTTTGGTAACCTATTTTACTGATACTGCCACCACCATAGTCACAAATTATACTACCTTCATGTTAGAATATATTTCAATATTTCATTTGTTAATTAATTCAATCGTAACAATATTATATTGTTAGATTGATTAATATTAGGCTAGTTGTTATTTGTTACAACTCCACCTATATTTGTCTCGGGTGGTTCCACAACCTCCGGGCTAATCCTAGCCCTATTGTTTGTATTTATACTTCGTCAAATTAATCAAATGTGTTCCGCTTCTCACATGGTATCAGAGCAAATGCCACTCTCTCTGCCACTCTCATTTTTTTAAATTATCTCGTAGTAGCGTTGAGAATCGCCACTTTGGAGGCACAGCTTGGGAGTTTGAGAAATTTATTTTCTCAGAATTTGATAGGCTAGGGAGGCTGAGAATTTTTTTTTAATTTCTCATTTTTTTTCATTGAAATTTTTTTCGACCATTCGGTCGAAGAGGTGAAGCGTTCAACCGAAGTCGAAAGAGGATCGAAGGTTGAAAGAGGAGATCAAAAGGGCAAAGATCGACCACACGATTGAAAATTGAAAGGGCCTACATGTCATGGGAGCCAACATCGTGGCTACCCCATGACCCTCTCAGGTGAGAGCCTCTCCCCGAGAAGAGATACTCCATTGTGGAGTAAAGGGTCTAATAAACCCTTCTAAGATTGCCCTTCCCATCCGTGTGGGATAAAATACATCGAAGCCTCCAAAAAATGAAATCAAACTAGCACAACATGTCAATTTCTTCTCTGTCACCTACGAATGACGTCAAACCGGTATTGAACCTCCTATTTTTCGTTAACTGTGGTCACAGTGGCATCGAAGGAGGAGTGTTTTTTGGAAGGTAGAGGCCAATCGGAGAACATTGGCTGGATCAAAATTTGATCCAAGTCCTCCAAAACCCTCCAATACCAATTTTCTTCACACATCGGGCATCAAAGGTAGACATCAAGCTAGTTTGTTCTCCCCTGTTCTACATTTTTTAAATATTTTGATTGGTCTAAATGCTATTGCATAGGAAAAATGACCTCAGAGAGCTTTGAGTTGAGTGATTTAGATGGGTTTTTTGGCTCACTGTGAGCCCGCCACCTCTTAGCCACCTGCATGCCACCATAATGCCTCCTCTGCGCCACACCTAAGCTACCGATAGATCCGCCCGAGCAATGCCACCTGCGCTTCGCTCGAGCGATGGTGGAGGAGGGAGCGCCGCCGTGGAAGGCTTTACACCTTCGAACATAGTTTAATATGGAGGGCACCGAGGATTACTCTCGGATCAGCCCACTGGCTCACCGGTTGTGAGCCGAGTGGTAAGGGCTCCGGGAGCCCTCAGGTCATGGGTTCGAGTCCCGTCGACCCCCCTTGCACAAAGGTATAATTTTTTAAAAAAAAAATTTTAAGTTTTTTTTCTTAATTCTTTAATTTTTAGTTAAATTAAATGCAACTTTAGTTTTCTTTAAATAGTTTTTTAAAGGTTATTTTTTTTAGTAATATTTTTTTTACTATGAAAATTAAAAGTTATTTTTTTTAACTATTCATTATAAAAGAATATTTGAAAAATTCTTTATAAAAGAAAATTTTAAAGGAGGGAGTGTTTTTTTCTTGACAAATCAAGGGGGGATTGGGAGTGATTTTTTCTCAAAATATTGAAGGGAAAATAGTGAGCAATTTGTTTTCAAGCATTTCTACAAGAAACTTGGCAAAACTTGTAATAGGTGCATTCTCGGTGGTAACCAACACCTAGGGTCATTTTTTATGCTTTAATGTTGTATGGATGCTTTCATTTTTCAGCATTTACTTCTAAAGCATAAAGCATAAAAAAAATAAAAATAAAAAAATAAACCCATTTTTTTTTGCAAATTCACATTCAGCAAAGAGATACATAAATTGTCAGTTTCTTTTGCTATTGTTTCACTCCATCCACTACCCCAATCACTCTCGTGTTTAGGCTTAAATCCAGATGAAATTTCGGATATCCAAAGTGTTTAGGGGAAGTTACACCCCACGCATGCGGATTGAAGGCTTTCTAAGGTCGATGCCATCAACGAGGTGATTCCATTTCAGTACCGCCTAAGTACCACATATCGTATAATCATTAAAATTACCTATAGTCTCCCTCACGTAAGGGCGGGTAATTTTTTTAGTTTTTCAAAATACCTATAGTCTCCCTCACGTAAGGGTGGGTATTTTGTACGGTATAATGGCTTGGAATTAAGGTATATCGAAGGGGCGACCATTTGGTGTTATAAGGAACCTTCATAATGTCTACAAAACTAATGACTGATGCTCATCAGTTATTGAAAGGTCCAAATTATACACCATGGAAAAAAAAATGAAGGCAATCCTAGAGATGGATGATCTTTGGGAAATTGTTTCTGGAACAATAGTAAGACCTTCATCTATAGTTGGAGCAACAACTCTAACTGCTGATCAGAAAGACTTTGACAAGAAAGATAGCAAAGCAAAGGTGCTCATTTTTCTTGTTGTTTCTGATGAAGTTCAACCTCATATTGTTGATTGTCCAAATAGTAAAGCGGCATGGTATGCCCTTAAAACTATATATGAAGGGAAGAATGACTCCACAATTCTATTACTTTAGTCTCAATTACATAGTCTAAGCATGAAACAAGGAGATACGGTTGAAAAATTTCTTTGCAAAGTGTCTAAGTTGAAAGGAAAATTGAATTTCTTAGTAGCACCAGTTGATGATAAGCTCCTTACCTCAGTGGTAATGAAAGCTCTTTCGAATTCTTTTAGAGTGTTGATTACCTCCATTCATGTATCACAAAGACAAGTTACCTATGTTGAGTTGGTAAATATGCTTCAAGAAGAGGAGGCATGCCAACTACAACGAGATGATTCTTCTAACATTGCCCTATACACCAACAGGAAGGGGCAAAACAAGAATAAGGGTAATTTTAAAAAGGGAGGTAGTTCTCAAAAGGATTCAAAAGGGAAACAAAATCAACCTCAATAGAAAAAGATATATTGCAAGATTTATGACAAAGAAGGTCATGATACAAACATAAGTTGGCATAAGAATACAAAATCAAAACAGAAAGTCCAGAACAAACCACAAAAGAACAAACAACAACAAGTGAGAGTTGTTGTTGAAGAATTTGACACAGATTTTGAGAGAGCACACAAAGTGCTCATGACTACCACCATATCCAAGCAGACGGATCCTATTTGGTATGTCAATTCTAGAGCCAGTAAGCACATGGATGGTGAGAAATCGTGGTTTGAGTCTTTTGAGGCCAAAGAGGGCAAACCTGTCACTATTGCCAATGATAAAACCTACAAGGTTCAAGGAGAAGGAACAATCTCTATTACTCTTCCTGATGGCAAGTGCTAGCTTGAGAAGGTTCTCTATGTTCCAGGATTGGCAAACAACTTGTTGTCAGTCACACAAATTATGGACAAAAATATGGTTGTAAACTTTAGTGTTGAGGGGGGCAAGAAGTGTTGTTCTATCACCAGGAGGGGCAAGAACATTGCAACCACTTCATATAAGCATGGCTTATTTGCCCTAGATACTATCTCTTCTCTAGATGTAGCCATGATTGTCTCTACAAAGGAGGCAACTTCCCTAAGGCACAAGAGATATGGACATATGAGTTATGGTTACTTGAGTTAAGTAAGTATGAAATGATAAAGGGTCTTCCTTCCCTTTCTACCACATTGTCAGTTTGCTCTGACTACTTGGCAGGAAAGCAGCATAGAGTGCCTTTTGAAAGGAGCTCTACAAGAGCAAAGAAACCTCTAGAGTTGGTTCACATCGATCTATGCGGTCCTTTAAGTCCCAAAAGTTGTGGGGGTAAGAGGTATTTTTAGTTATTCATGGATGATTACTCATGAAAGATGTGGGTATTCTTTCTTCAATTGAAATCTGAAGCATTTGGATTTTTTCAGCAATTCAAGAAATCTGTTGAAAAGGAGTCAGGGACTTCTATCAAGACCCTTCACTCAGATAGAGGGGGGAGTTCACCTATAAAGAATTTTTTGAGTTCTTGACTGAAAATGGGATCACACGATAGTTGAATATTGCTTATACTCCTCAGAAAAATGGTGTTGCTGAAAGGAGGAACTATTCCATCATGGAAATGGTTCATTACATGCTCACAGGAGCTAGAATTGGGAAACAATATTGGATAGAAGTAGTCACCACAATAGTATATCTATTGAATAGGGCACCCATTAAGGCCCTACAATGAATGACTCCACAGGAAGCATGGAGTGGTAGAAAACCCTCCATCTCTCATCTACACATTTTTGGTTGTAAAGCTTTCATGCACATACCAAAAGAAAAGAGGAAGAAGCTATACGAGAAGACACTAAAGTGCATTATTATTGGGTATGATGAGCACTCCAAGGGTTATCGATTGATTTATCCCTTAAATAATAAGATACACATCAGTAGAGATGTAGTTTTTAATGAGGCTTTCACATAAAAAAACACATTAGATGTATACCTAGACCTTGTGGAAACTAAGGTTGAGAAGTCTCCTTCATCCAAGGTTGGAGTTCCTTCTTCATCTTCTTCATCTCCATAGAAGAAGAATCCAAAGTGATATACAAGTATGATTAGAGACTCTAAGATATCCACTCCACTAGATTTGACATTGGATAGGCCTCGTACTCGCAGCATGGCTCAACAGGAGAAAGCTACAACAGAGATTACTGGGGTTGATGATCTTTGTCAGTCTTTTGAGGAACTTTTTGTAGATCCAGAGAGAGATACAGAAGATATGGATATTGATTATGATAGGGTGTTTATGTCCTAAATAGATAAACTTGAACCTGCATCAGTACGAGATGCTCTTGGTGAGCCTCAATGGAAGGCCACTATGGATGCTAAGTATAAGTCTCTGATGAAAAACAAAACTTGGAAGCTTGTTGATCTACCATACGAAAAGAAGCCCATAGGCTACAAATGGGTGTATAAAGTCAAGTATAAGGTAGATGGGACAATAGATAAGCATAAGGCCCGACTTGTTCCAAAGGGCCATGCTCAAAGAGAAGGCATTGACTACGAGGAAAATTTTGCACCTACTGCTCGGATGACAACCATTCGAGTTCTTTGTGCTATGGTAGCACAGTATGGGTGGAAAGTGCACCAAATGGATGTCAAGAGTGCCTTTCTAAATGGTGATATCTAAGAGGAAGTCTACATGACTGAAATCATGAGATTTCAAAAATAAAACACTGAGATGCAAATAAAACAGAACTAAATCGAGGCATAAAATAACATAGATAGAATTAAATTAAAAACAAGAGCACAACCCTTTTTATTAATGTAATTCCGCTCGGTTACAGTATCTCTCTTCAGTTACACGTTCTCGGTTACAACAGATGAACAGTGATCCCCTTCCGCATGCCCACACGTAAAATGGGCGGGCTGTAGTGTTGTCGCCGCTTGATGTTTAATGAGTCTTGTTAGTCGTTGCCTATCTTGCGTTCAGCCGCTTACCCTACATTCAGAAACATGAGAAGAACGTTAGTAGCACCTGTAATAAGAGGGCAGAACCTTCTGACTTTAGCATACATATGAAGATAGATCAGATGCATGAATAAAACAACTCTTCGTGAAACTGCAACTTTTGCCGAGAACAGAGAACAATATACATTCGAAATGGCATATATCCGAGGATGTAAAATGTAAACTGTTATTTTTATTCTACTTGAAGACAACACAATACATGAGACATGGACAGTCATTAAAATAATCAACCGATTCTAATGCTATTGCTTGCAAGTTAGCACTTCATTGTGTTGCATGACAATATTCGATAAAACGTATTGCAAGACGCATTCGAGCATATAACGTATGACACGATATATTCTAACGTAAAGTTTATTTGAACAACATAAAGAATAAGCTATTTCGATACTATTAGTTTTTGCAATGTATTTCAAAAGAGAACAACATATATTGCATTAACTAGAAACGTTCATGGGCTGCCCAAGCGGGCCACCCCTGGTTTACACTTAGTCTCGATGCCAATCCACTAGGAATGGGCTCGAGATCTAAGGTCGTGTGTTGTCGTCGAATTAGTGGGATGCGAGTGATCCACCGTCGGGTGTGAAAGTCCGGTTCACTCTTCTAAGAATCACCCACCAACCTCTATTTGTGAGAGATTCTAGATGTAAAGAAGGTGAACTTAGATTGATACAGTCGGATATCCAAATGAGCAGCACTTCGTTGTGTTAACAAAATGCTTTGCAGTCTCTCCAATATATTGTATCGAGCCAGTTTTTTATAGAGGGTTCGGCCTCTGAGAGCATTAATGTTCAAAACCCTAAATTCGTAGGCGCCGCTCAAATTTGATCCTTATCGGGTCATTATGAGGCATGGCTCGCACAGAGATTCTCGCTAGAAAATCGTGTCAGCAGTTATGAAGTATGGCCTCAGGCTGGATTTGTTGTTGAGAGTGCTCGTCTCATTACTTCAGTTGGTGAAGTCCACCGTTTTACAGAGCCATGGGGTCTCTTCGAGAAGGGACACGTAGAGGTGCCACGTGGCGGTCGTTCCTTGGATGGTCGAATGTATGCTTTTGATTGGTGACGTGTCTGCTTTTGACTTTGGCCAGGTGTTGGCTTGAGGCCCAAAGTGTCGCGATATCGTGACACTTTGGGCCGGCTTTGGCTCGGGGCCCAAAGTGTCACGATATCGCGATGCTTTGGGCCGACTTTGGCTCGGGGCCCAAAGTGTCGCGATATCGCGATGCTTTGGGCCGGCTTTGGCTCGGGGCCCAAAGTGTCACGATATCGCAACGCTTTGGGTCGACTTTGGCTCGGGGCCCAAAGTGTCACGATATCATGACGCTTTGGGCCCGCTTTGGGTTGGGGCCCAAAGTGTCGCGATATCGCGACACTTTGGGCCCGCTTTGGGTCGGGGCCGTGTCGCGATATCGCGACACTTCGGCCAGGGCTTGGTTTTTGACAAAAGGCTTGGCACGGATAAAGGCTTGGCTTGAAGAAGGCTTTGAAGAAGGCTAAGAAGGCTTTGAAGTTTGTTAAAGGCTCTAGAACGACCGACTTTGCTCTGCTCATTTTTCGATCTTTTGAACTGCTGTGCAAGTGGCCAAGACCACTGTTTGACCTCTAAAGGCTGCCCTAAAAGCTGTGTATGTGCATGCGATCAGTGTTTGTAATCACTTAATCAAAATGGTGCTGTTTTGGTGTCTACAATGACTCAACCAAAAGGATTTGAAGTGGAAGGCCAACAATAGAAAGTTTACAAACTGGTCAAATCCTTATATGGTTTGAAATAGGCCCCTTGGGATTGGTACATAAAATGGATAATCACCTACTACAGCATGGATTTAAGAGATGTTCGTTGGATGCAAACCTCTATTTCAAGAAGCAAGGCTCTGAAATAGTGTTTCTTGTACTCTATGTTGATGATCTGCTCATAATAGGGAGTTCAAAAACAATGATCTCTTCTATAAAATCGGATTTAAGTGAATCCTTTGAAATGATAGATCTTGAACTTCTACATTACTGTCTTGGCCTAGAAGTGAACCAGAGGGAACATTACATCAAAGTGTCCCAAAAAAAATATGCCAAGACACTACTAGAAAAATATCGCATGACTAACTGCAAGTCGATGGCAACACCAATGGAAACAGGTCTTCAGTTATCACGATATGACAAATCACCTCAAGTAGATGCTACTCTCTATCGTAAGCTGATTGGGAGTGTCATATATCTGACCAACACTAGGCCGGATATCGTATTTGATATTAATTATCTTTTGAGGTTCATGCAAGAACCTAATACTACACACTAGAAAGTAGCAAAGAGAGTTCTTCACTATGTCCGTGGCACAATGGAATATGACCTAGAATATAAGAAGAACAAAAAATTCTTCTTACAGGGATACATAGACTCCGACTGTGCCGGATTATTTGATGATTGTAAATCAAATTTAGGATATTTGTTTTATCTTGGATTTGGTCCTATCTCTTGGCACAACAAGAAGCAACAGGTGGTTGCTATCTCATCAATAGAGGTAGAATACCGTGCCACACGTGAAGCTATGTGCAAATTGATATGGTTGCATCACATCTTGAAAAGTATGGTTCTTCCATGAAAATATCCAATACACTTGTTCTGCGACAACATGGGTGTTTTTAACCATGCTAAGAATCCAGTGCATCATGAACTAACCAAGCACATTGATACACAATGTCACTTTATTCGAGATGAAGTACCAAGGAACCACATTCAACTTCAGCACATATCCACCAATGCTCAAGTTACATACATATTCACTAAGGCACTTGCACGTGTCAAATTTGAATTGTTTCACAATTCTCTATGTATTTCAAAAAATGGGGGGATGCTAGTATAGCTAGTAGTTACATGTTTCCTAAAATATTGTAATAAGGGGGGGTGTTAGAATATATTTCAATATTTAATTTGCTAATTAATTCAATCGTAACAATCTTATATTGTTAGATTGATTAATATTAGGCTAGTTGTTATTTGTTACAACTCCGCCTATATTTGTCTCGGGTGGTTCCACAACCTCCGGGCTAATCCTGGCCCTATTGTTTGTATTTATACTTCGTCAAATTAATCAAATGAGTTTTGCTTCTCACACTTCATTTGGAGCCATAGTCAGAGTATTTGGATTCACGTTTAAACATCATTGCACATGTCATGGTTAGGTTCATTGTGTATGAAGACTTGCATGTCCATGTATTTGAAGTGCCATTCCAACACAATTTCTATCATTCCCATAAAAAATATGTTCGAAGCTCATCCTCCGTCCATCATAATGAATCCACAACAAGCCTACATCACCACCTCATCCTGTAGTTATAGGTTTGAAAGTAATATTTATGCCAAGTGTTAATGGTATTTTAAAATTATTTGATAAAATAGTGTGTTCTCCTGGGTCATGGCCGCGAGCATAATGCCACATGCATTCAAGGAAGAAACGGTGGAAGATTTATCAATGTGAATGCATCGTATACCATGTGATTTGTTGTTCACAATACAAGCCCACATGCAACCTTTTTAGACCATGCTCCTTGGAAACCATGTCTTGAAAACCATACCATGATGGCACCTTGGAAACCGTACCTCTAGA
Organism: Wollemia nobilis; assembly: GCA_028583015.1. Lineage (NCBI taxonomy): Eukaryota > Viridiplantae > Streptophyta > Pinopsida > Araucariales > Araucariaceae > Wollemia > Wollemia nobilis. The sequence continues at coordinate 5,694,078 of JAQPPZ010016859.1, read as the reverse complement.
CTGCATTGACTGTGCTCAGGGGCTGCATCTACTGGTCAACCATATCCACTTCAAAAATGGTGTCAAATATTTTGGTATCCCCTACATACATATTTTTAAAATCATTAAGGATAAAATAAAATCATATTAAAATGATTTCATAGAAATGAAATCATTTTTATAACAAATTAATTTTATAAATATAAAATCATATTTAAATGATTTTATATACAAAAATTCATTGTTATAACAAAGTAATATTAATTAATCGTAAGTATTTGAAAATTAATCATTTGAGGAGAAATTAAATTAAAACAATGTTCCATCATCAAATAATATAAAGTATAACCAATCTTGAATATCCAAGGAGGATTTGTCAAAATTTCAAAATTTGCACTTTAGCTTCTTTCTTAAATGTTGAGGAATTTAACCAATTGAGCTTTTGTGAAAGGCTTTTCCTACAAGACTTGGAATTTAGGCATACTTTAACACTTGACCTATAATTTTTCAACACTTTGTTATCTATATTGTAGAAACTCTTTGCATAAGATAAAAAAGAAATCACTTGATGCAAACAAAACTTCATTTTAAACACAAAATTTTAAGTGGGTCCCCAAAATTGGGATACGTTGTGCAGTGGCAACAAAAAGAGCCAGCAAAGCAAGAGCAAACATAGAGAAAGAAACACAATCTAAGTTGGTTGAAATTATATTTACCAAACAAAAAAATAATACTGGTAATTTGTAGGAGGGGCTAGTAGTCCCTAATGAGACATGATTACCATCTTGTGGAATATTAGGGGTGCTAATACCCCCTCAAAGTAGAAGTGTACTAGGGACCTCTGTTTAAGTAATAATCATGATATTATTTATATCAAGGAAACTAAAATGACAAAGGAAGAAGTTTTCAAAACTATGAAAGTAGTATGGGCAATATGTGAATGTGATGTTGTGAATTTAGGAGCAATATGGGGAATTCTAACATGTTGGAATCTAATAAGAAACTCCTATGAACCCTTCATAAAACTAAACATTGGATAGCCTCATTTTTTTAATAAGTTTACATAGGTTTTTATGAGGGGTATTGGTCCCCTCATACTGAGTGGGGTTTGAACTTGGAACTCTCAAAGAGAGGCCAAAGCCCTTGAGAGAAAAATGCCCTTACCACTATAGTAAGCTTGTAACTCTAAGGCTATATTTTTTCAATGAGTTTACACAGGTTTTATGAGAGGTCCTGGTCCCCTCATACTAAGTGGGGTCTGACCCTTGGACCTCTCAAAGAGGCCAAAGCCCTTACCACTATAGTAAGATTACAACTAATTGGATAGCCTCATTAGTCATATGCTAATTTGTAAAGATTTTTTTCATCCTTATAAATGTTCATGGACCTACAACTTAGTTAAGCATATCAAAATTATGGAGTGGTATTGAAGCGTTTATGAGAAGTAAAGACCAAGATACCTAATTCATAGTCATATGAGACTTTAATACCATAACCAAGTTGGATGGAAAATTTAGGGGAATTAAGAAAATAACCAAATTATGAGAGATTTCTCAGATTTTATTCAAAATAATAATCTATGGGAGGTTGAGTTTGAAGAGGACAATTTTACATAGACCAAAAACAAGACATGCCAAAATATGATAGCAAAAAAATTAGATAGAATCATACTTTTAGATCATTGGCTAGATGGAGGGAATTGTGTTAAAATTAATAATTTGACAAGGATTGGTTTACATAATTGGACAATAAGAGTTAAAATGGTATTAAGTGAATTCAAAAAATACTATATTTTAAATATGAGTAGATGTGGGAAGACTATCCTCATTTTGTTGATAGAATAGCACAAACATTGGAATTCTTCAGGAAACGATAGGTTGTATACACTTTCAAAAAAAATAAATCAGTGGCATCTAGATTAAAATAATAGAACAAGAATTGTTATCCTCTTCTATTTTCTTGGTCAAAACAATTGCACCTTGCAAAAAGTGACACAATAGGACCTTAGTTAGGAGCACGGGGTTTGGTTCAATTAGGGGCCTCTGATAGATTTTACATGATGTGACCTTTTAGACACACTTGAATTTCGAGGAAAAAGGATGTGAGAGATAAAAATAAATAACTTAGAAAATAAAAACCTAAGCTAAAAAGGTGGTGATGCATCAAAAATTTGCCAAGTCTCTTTGCACAACAAACCTAAACACTATGTGCTAATGATGAACGCTTCCTCTCCTTAACATAGGTAAGACAAAATGAGAGTTACCAATATATATGCACATAAATAAATAGGAAAAATCATAGGAACCATAGATGGCTAGCTATAAATTTGATGTAGGCCTCCCACATACATGCAAATAAAACCCATGATTAAGGTAAAAACTACAAACACATACACATATGTAGAAACATGTCAACATGAGAGACATAGATGGCTAGTCAAAAATTAATATTAGTCTCCAAATATATATATATGCAAATAATTTTTATAAGGATTGTGCTAGGAGTGGGGGTTCAATTTACCCACAAGCTACTCAGGAGCCAACTGCTCTACAGAAAGTAATGAAAGAAAAGCTTACAAAAAATTACAAATGTAAACTTGATGCTTTTATAGTTCTAGGCTACTGTCATTTGTAGATACAAGGATATTTTCCCTCCAAAATTATTTGTAGGTGGGTCTGACAATTTCATCTACCTCTCCTAGGGATCTTGAAAATTAAATGGGATACCCTTGGCTATATCAATTTTTTGATCTGGGACTATCATCACCATGCTTTCCTTAGATGAATTTTTGAATTGTTTGGCTAAAATGATGTTTGGAAGGTGGTACTTTCTATTTCTAGGTAAGGGCACATTAATTCAATTTGCCTACTCCCTCTTTCCATAGTTTTGTGCATTTTAGCTCACCCGAGATGTTGGTGATGGTTTAAGAATTTTTGGCATGCTTGGTCCTTTCAAAAATCGATGCATTTTTGCAAGTTGATCAAAACTGCTCATCACTAGCCTTGGTCATAGATTACAAAACTGTCGATATCGAAGTTATTTGGGAGGAATCTTATTTAGCTTCTTGGCTATCATTTTTGTCGATATTTTTCCTTACTTTCGATTATCTAGAATTATCTTGATCTCCTGCTTTCAAAATGTGTTGGGTACCTTCATATTCTAAGGCTATCTCCTTTGCTTACTATCTTCACAAGACTATGACCACCCTAGATTGAAACTTTTTCCTTCCTTGGGAGTTTGCCTTAGATATAAATTCATAGTGAGGAGTCACTATAGTTATGGTAACTCATAGGGGCCATATAGCTTGCTTGAAGGAGAACCCAAAATTTCCTTTATCCTTGGGCCTGGAGTCAAAAATGTAAATCTTGAAAGTCCTGGTTGACGCAAACTGGCTTAGGTCATCTCTCATTTTCCCAATGACCAATTCAATGAAATCCAATATCTTTGATTCTTACCTCATTCTATACAAAATTTCCAATTGGGCCATATTGACATTCTTGTCATGTTCCATGGCTAGGAGGAAGGTTGGCATACTCAAAGCATATAGTGAGCTTTCTTCAAACATATTGAGGGGAAGGGAACCTTGTGGAATCAGGTTATTTTTCCTATTATTTTTCTATTTTGATATTAGGAAGGCCATATTCTCATTATTCGAAAGCCTTTCAAACATTTCCTTTTCTATCTTCTCCTTGATACGAATTTCTCCTTCTGATAACAATAACACTTTTTTCATAATGGAGCCATCAATATTTATTGTAAATTCTTGTCTTTGAGAGGTTTTACCCCAAAACTTGATGATTTGCTAACTTTGTAATGCTCTAAGGCTCCTAGCCTTAGATTTTTAGTTCTTTTCAAGGTTCGTGGGTCTGAACGATTATCTAATGGGTCACTCAATATTTTAATATTAGAGGAATAAGCAAGTAAAAGTAATTTTATAGTTTTTGCTACATGGGAGCCTTTTGGTTTGGTTATACCAAACTTGGAAGTTATTGTTCAACTAGATTCCTTCTTCCTTTCTATTTAATTAGATTCTATAGTTTAGTAGACCTCTGCTTCAATTCTATTGCCACCCTAGGATTATGCTATAGAATATTTATATCTTTGTTGCTCCTTTTGGAAAGTATTGAATTTTAATATGATTTCCTTCCTTGTTCAACATGCTTCTCATCCTTTTTACTTGTCATGCATTTATTATCCTTACTTGCTAATTTTATAGGGAATATCTATATTCTATTGCTAGTGATATCATAAATATTTCTATTTTTCAAGACATGATTAGCTTTCAATCATAGTAAAAGTAGGCACCAAATCAAACATTTAATGTGAATTCTTGTATATTGTTGTTAACTTTTATTCCTAAGATATATTTAGCCGAGAGGTTCATTGTTTGATTTTCTTGGGTTTGGTTGTTATCAATTTTTTTGCAACCATACGATTTAAGTTTTGATTGTTGATTTTTTGTGGTTGGTTAGCCTTGGTTTGTGTGCCACTCACCCCTTTTTTTAATGAGACATGGCTTTTGGTTAGTATATACCTCTAACCTTGTACTTTATCTAGGATAGGATCCCATATTGTAATTTACCATTTGCACTTTTGCACACTTACGATATGGAAATTTTTGGTCATTATATCTCTTAACTTGGATACCTCCTTATTAAAAATAATAAGATGAAGTGCTTCCCCCAAAAATATATTTTTATAGCGTATCAGATTCAAGGCATCCTCCCTTAGAGGTCTGTTCTCCCTTTCAAATTACTTTCATGTGTAGTGAGTATTGGGGGGATTTGGTTAAATTTACTTTGACATTATTTCTCCTCCTGCTTTAGGTCCCATATCCTTAGTTTCTCCATCATAGTCCTTTTCTTAGTTGAGTGTTTTAGTGGGTCCACCTCAGAATGATCCATAAATTATTGGCTAGTCTTAGATTAAGGAAGGATAGTTTGAGTGCTTACTTGGCTACTTTGATCTATACAAGAAATGGAAGGTGCTCCTTCTTCCTTAAATGATTTTAAGCCCATTTTCCTCTATCTTTGTTCTAAAATATTCCATGATTAAGGAAGCTAGTTGGTCCCATTTTACAATGGAATATGGGGGAAGTAGCTCATACTTTTGACATGATCCTCTCTTGAGTAGTTTTGCCAGTAATCTCAAGACCACATTTTGACTTGTAATTTTGTGTGTCTGGTATAAAAATACTAGCTCCTTCAAGTGCTCAAGTGGAGTGAAGACCACTAGTATATTTTGGTAATATTTCTAACACTAACTTTGGGATATTTCTCCATATTGTAGGTGGTATTAGGGAACACTATGGGCTTAGGTTATCATATCTTGGGGAAATGTTACCTGAATGGATGACCATGTCTTAAACTTTGACATGACAGATACATCAACAAAAAGTTTTGATAGCGAGTTTTGCTTACATACCTTTGGGTTTCATTTATAGATGTAAAGTTGCCACATGAATATGGATTATTCTCTAAAAGTAGATATATTGAGGCCTTCATCGCAAACCCAATATAGTATTATCAACAATGAATTCTTTTGGTGTTCTTTCTATAATAGAATCACTAGGAGAATGAGAGGTGCTCTAATAAGTGAGAATAGGCAAAGACCCTCACCAAGTCTAGGCCTAGATTTTTTTTGTAATTATGGGACCAATGATTTTTTATTAGGGTCCACCAAGTGTGCCATTAAATTTTTTTCCTCTCTAATTGTCTTGATCAGAACAATCATGCCTTGCATGGAGTGACATAGTAGAGCCTCAGTTGAGAGCATGAGGTTCAACTTAATTGGAGGTCTCCAAGAGTTTTTACAAGACCAACTCCTTATGATGATGTGACCTTTTAGATGCACTTAAAATTCAAGAGAAAAGTGTTGCAAGAGATAAAAATAAATAACTCAAAGAAAATAAAAACCTAAGCTAACAAAGGTGGCAATACATCAAAAGATCTGCTAAGATCTCTCTACATAATAGGATTGAATGCTATGTGTCATTGATGAAAACTTCCTCTCCTTGACACAGGTAAACCTAGATGAGAGTTTTTTAAAGGAAAATATTTATTTAATTAACAAAAAGATCCAATACTATTTGATTAGAGAGATTAGAGTGAACAAAGCATTCAAGAAAAAAAACATGAAGAAAAAAAATGAAACAAAAAAGGTAGCATTATCAGTAGGTATCAAGTTTGATAGGACCTCATTATGGGATTCCTCGTTATCCTCGTATACCACCCCTACCCTTCTACTTATTTATGATTTGGAGGCAATAACAAGGGGCTATATTTATAGCTTGATTCGGTAGTGTGTCAACCTCTTCGTTGAATTCCTACCTTATATGTTGATAGGATATTTTGCCAATTATCCTACCTAGTTGTTTGATATTGTCTTGAATAATATTCAGTTGTATAGATCTAAAATATTTATTTCTAGAAAAATTTGTTATTATCAGTTAAGAATCCATGTAAACTATGACCTAGGTGATGCTAATTTTGCATCCAATAGCCTCTACCACATTGTTATATGTTGTTCCCAAGATGACCACGTATTTGAGGAGGATATCATGGATCCTATAAGAATTAGTCCTCCTATCATTGCTTGACTAGGGTTGGACTTGGAAGCACCATAAAATAAGAGTATCAAAAAATATATGTAAGACAGGGAATTGTTTGCTCTATGACCTCCCTTTGTCAGGAAAGCTTAGAGATTAAGTTGGTAGATCATTCTTATTTTTGTGGGTGATAGAACTTCTTCATACTATTGTTAATAGAAACTAGATTTGATATTTAAGACAAATTCTTATTTTATCCTTCATATTAATGTTTGGTTATCCTTACTTTTTCCTCCAAAAATTATTTGGTTTTTGTCGAACATATACCAGATGATAAAATATGGTATAAAGCTCCATAGGTATTTCAAGATGGGCTTATCTACTAGTTTAACTTTATATTCTTTATTCTACTTGGTAAAACATATGTCTATGGTTAACTTTCTAGAGTAGGAAGTGCCAAGAATTTTGGTTATTCCTAACCGAATTGAAATTTCCTTCGGGCATTCAAAGAAAAGATGGAAAATGTTTCACTATTCTACATGCACCTATAATAAACATGAGGCTCTGCTATAATCCTATTTTGTAGATTATCACCTATTAATATTTAGTTTTGAGAGACTAGCTTAGGTGGTGCTTGATTTTTTCACACGATAGTTTTTTTTTTTTGGTAAATCAAGTCTATCATTAAACCGGGTTTTAACGGTTGACCCAAAACCGATTTACAAAAATCAGCCCTTGGCTGAGGAACCCCACCATGAACCAAACTGAGGAAACTCTGTCCTCTAACCTTACGCTACTGCCTAGCCAAAAACCAAAAGAACCAGACCATACTACCCACCATAGTCGAAAACCCCCTTAACAAAAAGAGACACAGGTCCTATCAGGACCCTAACTACCCCAAGCACCCACACTTCGCACAGGAGATCACCCATAAGCCCATAGGAAACAAAAAGCCACTGCCACAACCAACACAACAAAACAAAATGTAGACCATCCAACCATATAAGCCAATCGGAGGAAGACCCTAGTCCTCATCCTCGACCTCCTCTTCCTGATTTTCATCTTTGTCTTCTTCGTTGTCGTCAATCTTCGGGTTGTAGACCACCGGCTTGTTGCTCTGGTATCCTTCGTTGAAGAAAACCTTGGTCAAAATCTCCTGTAATTCTTGCATCTATTGATTGATGTTGGCCATCGTGTTCAGGACATACCTTTTCAATTCCATGATTGTAGGGTTAGGACCCTCATCTTCAGACGTAATCTCCATGATTTTGTTGCTCCCCTGAACTTGCTTGTTTTTTAGCCTCAGGGAAGACCTAATGGGCTGGTCATCAATTCTCAGCCTTTTCCTTGCCGGGCCTCCCTTAGCGCTAGACTCACCCTCACGCTTCATGACAGGGGAGGGTTTTGGGAGACCAGGGCTCTCGCATCCCCTCAAAATTTCACCACGAACCATCGGGGGATCCTCAGGAGGAGGGGCAGGGACAGGTTGGGGAGCATGGAGAAGGACGTATTTGTAAATGACCTTGAGAAGGCCTTGATGCATGGGCATGGAAAAGCCTTTTTTTCTATGGGAAGAGGTGATGGTGTGGTTCAGGGAGTTCATCAAAAATTGGGGAATGCTTATGGGGTTAACATCCCAAAAAAATTTGACAAAGGCGTAATGGAAACTGAGTAAAGTTTTACCAGGGTCCTCCGTCGTGATGAATTCCAGCACATTCTTCATAACCGCATTCCAGGGAGTCGGGAGGTCCATCCTTGTGAGGCCATTCTTTGCCTCCTTGTAGATTTTTGGGTTATCCTTAAACTCTTTGAGCTCCACCTCCCAGTGGTGCTTTTGTCGGTGAATTGACCTTCCCTTGACCGACTGGCCGGTAATTTCCACCAGCAGTTGAACATCAATGACAAATTTGTGAACCCTAATATCCACATGACCATCCTCCCATGTTTCCATCATATCCAGTGTAATTTCATCTTTCGTACCCAAAAATAGATCAAAAAACTGGGTAAAATGCCTATCGGTCAGGATAGCCTGTGCAGCAGGCTCCATGACCACCATGTTGGGCTCAATGTATATCATATTTGATAAGGTAACTATCAAATTCCTCTCTGAATTGTCTGAAAGCTCGCCACTCATGGTTTCCTTCAAAAGACTCCAGTATTGAATGATTAAAAGGTGGTGGTTTCTTCGCTTGTCATATCCACCCATTGCTAAGTCCTTAAAACCCATGCCAAAACTGGAAATGACTCATGAAGCACCTTTGCCTTGATAATCATGCCAAATCATCATGTGGATCATGCCATCGTAAGCCTTGACCCCACTGATAGGATCTATTTTCTTGGTATTGATGTGGAGGTTAGTCCCAAGACCCCTCGCAGGGAACCTACTCCTCTCGGGGAAGGTTGGCCCATGTCTCAATGTGTTTGGAAACTTGCACCTCCCCCCATGGTGCGCCCTCCTCGCATAACTATCCTTTTTAGGAAATACCACCACCACCTCGTAGTCCTGCCACTTGTGAGTACGAGTTTCCAAGCTGGCCTTGGGTTGATCACAATCAGATTCCAACCTAACCGCAACCAATAAGAAAAACCTTCTGCTTTGGGTATTTTTCCCCCTCACGATAGTGATCCCCGAGGTACACGTGACTTGCCACCATGATAGCCTCATTGTTCCACTCATAGTCTTTCTGATTGGATGATATTTTCCACATCACCTGGAACCTCATTCATCCACGTGATCAGCCCGTCAGCCTCGACCCCGATGTTCACCAATTTATCCGCTGCTTTATTGGCTTCATGGAACACGTGTTGGACGACAAAATCTTCCCTCGCGTCAGCAAGGATCCTTGCTTCATTGATGATGGCCTCTATCCTCCAAGGAGGTTTCCTTTTGTTGTTGAGGAGGTTGACAATATTCAGGGAATCCCCTTCCACGTAGCAATTACCTTGAACCTCGTGGAGCAGATGCAACCCTCTCCACAGAGCTCTGGCTTCGGCCTCATTATTGGTTTTGATCCCTAAGTTTTCAGAAAAGGCCAGCACGACCTATCCTTGGTGGTCTCTCACCACGCCTCCCGCTCCAGCTTTTCCAGGGTTGTCCTTGGCAGCCCCATCAAAATTGAATTTGATCCAATCCATAGGGGGCAATCCATCTAGACTCTGCCCTTGGATGAGGTTTGCACACTCCTATGGACTCGTCTAAGGAAAGATCAAGAGATTTAGCAAGGATTTTCTCATGCAGAGGGATGGATTGGGGAGAAGAAGGAAGGATGCTGAGATTTTCTTTGGCAAAGGCCAAAATTTTGGTAATGATAGAAAGCGGGTCAAGAATAGAGTCACTAAGGGCTCTAAAGGCTCTATGGTTTCTCTCCAGCCAGATCTGCCATAGATAGTGATGGAGGCAAATCTTCCATAGGAACCTCAGCTGGGAACTGATGAAGGGAGACGACCATTGATGGAACAACTCAGGAACCATGGCAGGCATTGCCCATGAGATGTTAAAGGTTTGGAACACCCCATTTAGGATGGCTACCGACCAAGGGCATTCTAGAAATATGTGATGAATCGATTCCCAACTTTTCCTGCACAAATAACATCTGTTAGGCAAAATCATACCTCTTCGTATCATGTTGTCTATGGTGAGGATTTTTCCTTGAATGGCAGCCCAGGAAAAGTGAGCCAGCTTAGGGATCAACTTGTCGATCCACACCACTTTGGAAAGAAATGGTGGATCCTCATAGTCGAGAAGCAATCTGTACGTCGATTTCACTGAGAATTCCCCACTTTCAGTCATCGCCCACCTCAGATGATCCTCATCCGCATTCATAGGAATGAATTGTTGAGATAACACACCTTCAAGTTCCTTAGATTCATCTTGCAGTCCCTGCACCTTTACAGACTTCCACCTCAGCTTATTCCCCTCCTGTCTTAGGAAGTCTGCAACCATGGGTCCAAAATTTTCATCAGTGAAATGCTTGATTCTTGCTAACCTGGGGTCTATTATAAGGGCCTCCTCCCTCGCCCATCTATCCTCCCAGAATCTGATCCTAGTGCCATTCCCAACTATCCATCTCATGCCTTTCTTAACAATCTCCCTGCTCACCAAAATTGCTTTCCAGAAAGTTGATCCTCGTATCGGAATAGGAGTGTTCAAAAAATCAGAACCTTGCAGGTATTTCCTTTTCACAATGGCTATCCACTCATTATCTTGGCTTGATAGGACACGCCACGCTTGTTTGGCTAACAAGGCTGCATTCAGGTGGGAAACTCTCCTCAGGCCAAGGCCTCCCCCATCCTTGGGAAGGCACACTTTGTCCCACCCAACTAGGTGGATCATGTGCTTTCCTTCCGATCCTGACCACAAAATTTTTTTTGAAGTTGTTCAATATTTTGGAGGACACGAGTCGGGGCTTTGAAAACTGATAGGAAGTAGACAGGAATGCTTTGCAATGAAGCCATAGTCAGGGTAGCTTTGCCTGCTTGGGATAAAAAGTGACCTTTCCATCCTGCTAACCTCTTCTGGATTCTTTCCACCACATTGTCCCACATAACTCGCAAAGGAGCCCCAGTGAAGAGAGGTAGGCCCAAATAAGACGTTGGCAAAGTAGCTATGGCACATCCCAAGATCCCTGCAATCCTGATCTGTCTCTGAATGGGAGTGTTGAGGAAGAATATTTTGCTTTTGGTGAAATTGACCTTCTGACCGACCGCCTCCTCATACAGGGTAAGGATGTGTTTGATTCTTTTGGCTTCTGCCACCGATGCAAGAGAGAGCATCAGCGTATCATCCACAAATTGTTGGTGAGTGATAGGGGATGTTTGGGAAGTTGCTTTGATACCAGAGATGAGACCATCTGAACATTCCGCTTTGATGGTTCTGCCCAGGGCTTCGGCCACAATGATGAATAGCATGGGGCTAATAGGATCCCCTTGTCTTAGACCCCTACAACTTTGAAAGTACCCTACGGGGGATCCATTAACTAACATAGAGAACCAAGGCTTATGGATACATCCTCGAATGAGTTTTACCCATTGGGGATTAAATCCAAATTTAATCAGCACTGCCTCGAGAAACTCCCAATTTATGCGGTCGAAAGCTTTGTTCATATCCAGTTTTAAAGCAAAGGATGCTTTCTTGGTTTGATTTGCAGAGTGAAGGGCTTCATGAACCATGATGACCCCATCGAGGATAGATCTCCCTTGGACTGAGCTTCCCTGACATTGGTCAATGATAAGGGGTAGAATATCTTTCATCCTGTTTGCTATCAATTTGGTGAGAATTTTGTATGTTACATTGCACAGGCTCACAGGTCTATAATCGGCCATAGTTTTAGGAGCTACTCCTTTTGGGATCAAGGCTATAAACATGGAGTTGTAGCTTCTAGGAATGTGTTTGGAAGATTGAAATTCCCTCATGGCCGAACAAACATCTACCCCCATCGTGTCCCAGTAGGTTTGGAAAAAGTGGGGAGAGAAACCATCAGGCCCAGGTGCTTTATCTGGATCCATGGAGAACAAAGCTTTTCTGATTTCCTCATCTAAAAAAGGATCGGTGAGTTTCCTATTTATGTCATTATCAATAGTTTGAGGAATAGCACGTAAAAGGGATTCTTTTGCATTAGCCTGGCATTGCACTTCTTCTCCCAGGAGATTGTTGAAGTAATGTACAACTTCATTTTTGATTTCTTGGACATCTTGAGTTGTGGAGCCATCTTCCTTGATCATATCATGTATTCTGTTGTTGCTCCTATTTCGAAGAGTGGTCACATGGAAGAATTTAGAGTTAGAATCCCCATCCTTGAGCCATAATGCTCTAGATTTCTGCCTCCAGTACATTTCCTCATAGGCCAGGATATTGTGGAATTCAGCCAAGAGAATTTTTTCTTCTGATTTGGTTGCCTCATCATATTGACCATTTTCAATGCTCCTTTCGATGACAGTCAGTCTATCACTGACCTCTTTCTTTTTTTCAAACAGATTCCCGAAAACTGCTTTGTTCCAAATTCTGAGGTTATCTCTCACCATCCTTAGTTTTTGGGACAGCTTGAAGGAAGGGCTTCCATGACCATCAATCTTCCACCATTGAATGATTCTTTCCTTGAGGTCCTTATGCTTGGTCCACATTGCCTCGAACCGAAAGGGCTTCTTGAGGCATGAGCTTTGGGGAACCTCAAGTAGGATAGGACTGTGGTCAGAAGTGATCTTGGGCAAAGACAACAGGGAAGAGTCTCCAAAGGCCATGAGAGCCTCTTTCGAGAGAAAAAACCTATCTAGCCTCTCCTGAATAAGATGTTGCCCTACTCGTCGGTTGCTCCAAGTAAACTTGGCTCCTTTTAACTTGACGTCCATTAGTTCATTTGTGTTGACGAATGAATTGAACTCCTCCATACTTCTGAGAGGCAGCCCAGATCCTCCTTTTTTATCAGATGGGTATAGCAGAGTATTAAAGTCTCCCCCTACCACCCAAGGAATGTCCCGAAATGCTTCACCCAAATGAGTCAGGTAAACCCACAGAGACTCTCTTTCCTGAGCAGTATTAGGGGCATAAACATTTGAGGTGATCCATGACCTATTGTTATCTAGATCATGGAATAGAATGCTTAGGACCCTCTCCTCAGCCTGGATCACATTTCCTTCCACTTTTTAGGGGTCCCACATCATCATCAGTCCTCCAGAAGTGCCTCTCGCTTGCTTGAAAGCCATCTTCCCGTGCTTCCATATGCTAGGGGCCACAGAAATTGCCTGACCTTCATCCATTTTTGTCTCTTGAAGTAACATTATAGTCGGATTAATTGTTTTCCTTAATGACTTAACCATCCTTTGTTTTACCAGGCCATTAAGGCCTCTCACATTCCATGAGAGGATCTTCATTTAGACTGCTTATTGTTTTTCCCTCTCCCCCTTCCTTGAGGTGGGGGAGATTTGTTGTTTCGGCTATCATCCTGACTTGTGATAACTTGTTGTAGAAGTGTCCTCTATTTCCCATTTGCTATTTCATTGTCGATCTTGAGTTTATAATGATCTGCCTCGGACATTCTTCCTCTCTTTTTCTCACTCCCAAAGTCAATCGAGGATTTCGCTGAACTTCTTGTCTATTTTGGGCTAAACTTAGGAGGAGCTATTTGTTGCAGGATGGGACTAGATCCCCCCATTGTCATTTTGGATCCTATCATGTCAGTGCTGGACTCACCTCCCTCGAGGTTCATCCTGTATTCAAAAGGGTTCGAATCCACACCTTGAGGGTTGGTCAGGTCTTGAGGCAACACTAAGGATGGCCCTGCTTTAGGCAGAGATTCTAGGACTTCGGGCCATTCAATATGTATTTGATTATCTTCCTCATTTTCATCATCAGAATCCTTATCTGCTAATACTTCAAACCTGTTGGAGCTTAGGGTTTTCGGACTTACCTTGTCTCCCTCGATGGTTTGTTGCTTTCCTTTCTCCTTTTCCCGATTTTGGACTTGATGCTCAAGGTCTATTCTGACTTTCCTGAAAGCTCCTTTTCCTTGAGGGGCCCTAGGTCCTTGGTTTTTGATGATCCCTCTACCTTTGGGCACTCTCGGGTCCTGGTTCTTCGGGCCTTCTTTCTTTGATACCACTGTTGGGCACTGGCTTGGAAGGTGACCTTGGTTTCTGCACTCCGTACAAAAGGCCGATTTATTTTCATATTCAACCGGTTGCTTCCTTAAGTAATTTCCATATTCCAACTCGACGAAGGTTGGGAGCTCTGTTTCTAGATTTGCATTAACGCAGATCCTCGCCTGAGTCAATCTTGTCCTTGCCAGGGTGGCGTGATCAATAGCCACCAGTTCGCCAATAGTTTTTGCTATTCCTTGAAGCCAATACTCATTGACAAATTGAGTCGGTAGGTTAGGCAAGCGAACCCAAATGGGGGTCGTGTTAATATTTTGTGTATCAGGGTCGAAGTCTTCGCCCCATCTTCTGAGATAGAGGCTGCGTCTGCCTAGGAACCACGGGCCTCCAACCAGGATTCTCTCCGCATCTTCCTTGTTGTTAAACCTTATTATGAAGAACCCTTTGGAAAGGGCCACTATCTCCAAATTTCTCATCGTTTTCCATTTGTTCCATGCCCAAGCCCTAATAGTTTCAATGTCGGGCCTTCCACCCAGGAACTTTCCAACCAACGAAAACTTCTCCATGGCCAGGAATCCATCCATGATGTTCGCAGGAGCGATGATCCTGTTCTTTACTGGCACCAGTGGAGGAAAATATTTGAAAAAGTTGCTCCTCGAACCTTTTAGGGTTTTCGCAAAGGACCAAGATTTTTTGGGTCCCACAGCCCCATGTTGGGTCCCCTTATCAGGGTCTTTGTCGGGTGGGTCAGGCTCTCTGGCCGAGCCTACTTGGTCAGAGATCGAATCTCGACCATCCTTTGCCTCGGTTCCTTCCTCTGGATCCTCGCCTATCCCGTGAACACTGGTCCTACCTGCCTCCACAGAGCCTCCGTTGTTTCGAGCCTATGCACCCCCCTGACCTCTGCTGCTCCACCTCTGCTCCTCCGCTGCTCCCATTTATCTTTCACACTCAATAGTTTTTTATTGGTAGGTCCAATCTGCTAATATTGGACTCCTAGATGCACTGAGTATTCCCCATTATTTTTTATGCTATCCCAAATAAGTTTGTCTCGCATCATAGGATGAAGAGTTCTAATGCTCATCATGTGGGAATTAACATAATCCCAATCTCATTGAAGTTGATATGGAATGGGAGGAGATCCAATTCAAAATTTATGAGGTCTAATAAAACAAGCCACCTAATTTAAGTTTTTTTTGGCTTTTCAAGTGATTTTGCAATTTGATTGAAGTTATCTCTCTCTTAATGGTTTATTTATTAGGATTGGGTACTCCCATAGATTAATTGACTTACCATATTCGAGTAGCCAGGAAATTTTATCCTCTATTATGGTCTTTACTACCACTATATATTTCCAAACCAACGAGGCTCAAGGAATTTTGTCTATGTTTTTGAGCATTTGAAAACTCGATTGGTTATTTATATACTTGTTGAATATTATGTTTTTCTATGATTGATTGTACTTAAGCATGTTGCAAAGAAGTTTTTCTCCAAATGCTTTTGAAACTATCTTCATTTTCTAATTCCTAGTCCTCTTTGAAATTTACCTTTGGTGACCATCTCCCAATTGATCAAGTGGAATTTTTTTTCTTTCTGATTGCCTACCTCATTGCCATGGGAATTTGTATATGATTTCATCTACCTTTTATAAAATAAACTTGGGAGCATGATATACTAATAGTTGGTAGACTGGAAGAGAATTTAACATTGATTTGATCAGTACTAATCTTCTTGCAAGATTGAACCAACTATTATTGTAACTCTATATCCTACTAACCATCTTGTTCAATTTTGGGGTCCAATCATCTAAGGCTTTGAGGTGGAAGCTCATGGGCAATCCTAGGCATATGAAGTATTTTTTTATGCCAAAATAGAATCCTAGGATAGTGCAAAAGAGTTAATTGACTCTTGTTGTTGCAATATTTTGTATATAGAACTAACTCTTTTGAGTGTTTAAATGAGCCTTGATAGCTTATGTGAACCAATCCAAGCATTTATTGAGTTGTCTAACATTTTTATTGGTGGATTTGCCTAGAATAATGGCATCATATACAAATTAGGTGTGTGTTATAGAATTTCTTCTTGCTATAGCCTCTATTCCTATTATCTTTGTTTCTCTTCTAAGATGGTTAATAAATCTTCCAAGAGTCTCAACTAAAATGATGTAAATATATGGTGATATTGGACACCCTTGTCTAATTCCCCTTGTAGCCTAAAACAAAATTTTTGGTTCTCCATTTATTAAGGGGTCTATCCATGGGTTTCTAATGCATGCTCTAATCCACTTGATGACCTGATGTGGGAATCCAAACTTTTGTAGGACCTATTCTACAAATTGTATATTAACTTGATCAAAGGTGTTTGCCATATCAAGTTTTATAATAATTTGCTTCTTTTTTTATTTTCTACTAGTGTGGAGGGCTTCATGCACCATTATGATATTATCATATATTTGTTTTCTAGGCATGAACCCCCCTTGCTATTCTAGTATTAGTTTGTTAAGTTTCTTTTTTATTCTATTGGCCAACAGTTTGGTAGCAATTTTATAGGAAGAGTTACATAGAGAAATTGATCTAAATCTATAGAAAGTAGTGGTATTTTTTTCTTTAAGAATCAATGCTAGAGATGTGGATTTGATGGCTCCAAGAATATTACTTTTCAACCTAACATCCTCAATAATGTGCATTATATCTTGTATAATGATGTGTAAGTTTTGTTGATAAAATCTGTTTGTGAATCCATCAGGTCCATAAGATTTTTCCTTTGGCAAAGTTGCTATAATCTCCTTAAGTTCCTCCACAATGTCTGGTTAACTGAGATATTGTTTGTCTTCTAAACTTAATATTGTTAGTATATGCTACAACAGTATTTCCTGGAAATGTGGGTTTTCATTTTCTCTAGAGAACAAAGTTGAGTAATGTTGATTGACAAGTTCTTTAATTTTATCCCTATTTGTACAAGTGGTTCCTTCATGCTCTATCTCCTTGATTGCATTTTGTTGGTAGCGTTGCATGATTTTCAAATGAAAATATTTGGTATTTTTATCCCTCTTGGTTAGCCTGACCATTCAGGATCCAAGCCTCTAATGTGTTTATTCTTCAGTGCTTAATTTATTGAGCTTTTAAATCAGGTCATTTCTTCCATCTTCTTGCCATGGTTGAGGAGGATGTTCCCCATTTTTTGTTTCTAGCTACTTTAGTTATTGCATCAATTGCTTCTTGTCTGGTTTGACTCTTGCTTTTTCTACCAATCATTTTTTATCACGTGCTTCAATTTTAGAATTTTGCTTTTCCACTTTTCTTTGGGGTTTGTGGATTGGACTTGTTGGTTCCAAGTTTTTTCCACAAGTTCACTGAAATCTTCTTTTGCCTCTCATTCAGAGTTGTACTTAAAAGATTTTTTTGGGTGTTGTAGGCGTTGGTTGCTATCCAAGAGAATTGGCTTATGGTATAAGATAGAGTTTTAAATGATGTGACTAGAAGTGAGGGAAAAATGTGTTAGGAGATCTTCACTAATAAAAAATCTATCCAATATTTCTACAATATATTTTGCCCTTGCTCTTCTATTTCTCCAAGTGTACTTTCCTTTGGTTGGTCGAATGTCTTGTAAGATTTTATACACCATAATTTTATTGAGTAGATATCTATTTGGATCCCTTGATAAAATTTCCTCAACCTTCTCCTAGTGGTAGAGTATCATGTTGAGATATCCTCCCAATATTATGTTGTCAAACTTCTGAGTGTCTAGCCATTGTGCTATGTTTTGCCATGCTTCTCTTTTTTGGATATAATTATTTGGACCAAAAACTTTATTACTGCTACACTAGTTCCATCTAGTAAGATGAGTTTTGTTCCCATCCAATTATTGTGCTTATGTTGTATGATACATACTAATTGTTATGGGTCCCAAGCCAAAGCCAATCCACTTGAAGGTCCCATAAAATCAATGGCTATCAACTTTGTTTGTTTCCATATCTTCTTCCATTCTATAGTTGGTGTTTCCTCTATTGTTTTTATTTCTTGAATACAAACTATTATTGGTTTTTGCCCCTGTATTAGAACTTTGAGATAATTATTTTTAGAGGACTTCCTAGTCCCTTATAGTTCCATGAAAATATCTTCATTTTTTTGATTTCTTTTTATTTTTTTATAAAGCTCTCCTCAATTATGACTTGCGTTTTGGATTGCAAGTTTTTTTGTGCTTGCTCATTTCTGAGTTGTTGGTTTGGTTTTCTTCCCTTAGCTACAGATCATGTGGTCAAAAAGCCCTCAAGAATTACTATTTAATCCACTTGCATTTCTTCTACCTTTTCCTTTGAGTTTCCATCAGTTTCTTCTCCAATTATTATATTCTCTACTGTACCTCCTAAGATCTCTAATGAGTTTTCAACTTCAATCACATGTGTCTTATCTTTACCTTTAGGAGCCATCATATCTAGAGAGATGATTTCATTTTATCCTTCACTAATACTTACAAATTTATTTTTATGTTGGATGCTTTTTTGATTTTGTGGTTGAGGTTGTCCTTCTTGCTTCTTGATCTATGCAGTCTCATTTTGACTTTCTAGAATCCTGGTTCTTCCTTTTTTGTTTTATATGCTTGTTTAGCTGGGAAATTTTAGGAGAAGTTCCCATGATCATGATAGGTTATACTTGAATGGTATATACTCGTAGTCTAGGGGTTGGTTATATATCCAATCAAACACCTTTATTTCAATATGCTAGGAGAAACTTTTTTTTAGATTGCCTTGCACATAGATGCATGCACATATAGTGTTATTGGACTTTGGAGGAGCCTGGTCAATTAATGTTTCAATAGTATTTCCTATTGATTCCATCGAAGGTCTATTCCATAGGTGTAGTGACAAAAATGGTAACCTCACCCAGATATAAACTTCTTCAGGCTCCTCCTTTGGAGGATCAAATGCCATACTCCACGGGATCATGTATAGTGGGTTGGATATCATAAACTAGGGACATCCATGAAAGATAACACTCTTGTCATCCATAGAGGTAAATTTAATGATAAAGTATCCCATTTCTATCATCATAAATTTATAAGAGGAAACTTTACCTTCGTGTTAATCCATTTCTGGATTGTGACTAAATAGGCCATATACCCATAAATTTACGTGCAAATACTTGGGTGGAAAGTGTGAGAAAAGGATGTTGGATGAGGGTTGGGGGTACCTAAATCATTGGAGACTCATATAACATGGGCACAAATATACCATTGTTAGAGTAAGCAGGTGGTTTTTGATGGGGAGCTTAAATCACTTTAAGCACTTAATGAGTATGATCCAAATTCTCCTGATCTAAGGGAAACTATTGTAAAAACATAAATAAGGCCTTAGTACCTTCTTGTTTGAAAAGTGAGGTCGATGCTATAATTGCGACCAAAAGAATACCATAAATCACTTCATAAATAAGAGGCCCCTATAATTTATAATTTCTTGGCTTGAGCCCCAACTGAAGAAATATTTTAAAAGTTAGTGGAAAGTGTGAGCAAAGGATGTTGGATGAGGGTTAGAGGCACCTCAATGATTGGAGACTCGTATAACATGGGCATAAAGATACCATTGTTAGAGTAAGCAGGTGGTTTTTTATGGGGAGCTTTCCTAACTTTAAGCACTTAATGAATACGATCCAACTTCTCCTTATCTAAGGGAAACTATTGTAACAACATAAAGAAGGCCTTAGTGCCTTCTTGTTTGAAAAGTGAGGCATATGCTATAATTGCTACAAAAAGAATGCCATAAATCACTTCCTAAAGAAGAGGTCCCTATAATTTCTAATTTCTTGGCTTGAGCCCCAACTGAAGAAATATTTTAAAAGCTAAAGCTAAAGAAGTACCATACCTAAACTGATACTTGCGATCTCTCCTGGTAAAAATTGATTGATGCTAGGTTCTTTGTCTTCCCCCAAATTTGTTCCTCCCCAAGTTAATTCTCACTCAAGCCTAGATGAGAGTTACCAACATATATGTGCATATGAAAAAAGTTAGAGCATGGTAACCACAAATGACTAACTAGAAAATTAATGCAGGCCTTCCACACACATGAAAATAAAACCCATGATTAAGGTAAAAGCTACAAACGCATACACACATCCAAAAACAGGTCAACATGAGAGCCATAAATGGTTAGTCAAAAATTTGATGCAGACCTCCATATATATGTAAATTTTTACAATGATTATGCAAAGGGGTGGGATCTAATTACCCATAAGCCACTCAAGAGCTGATTTCTCCATAGAAATAAATTAAAAAAAAACTTAGAAAATATTACAAATGCAAACTTGTCGATGCTTTATAGTTCTAGGCTATTATTATTTATAGATACAACAAGGAGATTTTTCCTCTAAAATTATTTGTAAGTAGGTATGAAAATTTTATCTACCTCTCTTAGGGATCCTAAAAATTGGATGGGGTACCCTTGGCCATTTCAATCATCATATCTAGGATTATCATCACCATGCTTTTCTTAAATGAATTTTTGAATTGCTTAGCTAATATGATGTTTGGTAGGTGGTCCTTGATATTTCTAGGTAAGGGAACATTAATTAAACTCACCTACCCCCTCTTTCCATGGTTTTTTGCATTTTAGCTCATCTAAGATGTTGGTGATGGTTTATGAATTTTTGGCATGCTTGGTCCTTTTAAAATCCAATGCATTTTTGTAGGTTGATAAAAAATAATTGTCACCGAACTTGGTTAGTGATTACAAAACTCTCAATATAAAAATTATCTAGGAGGAAGCTTCTTTTGTTTCCTAGTTCTTATGTCTCTCATAATTTTTTCCTTTATCATTCTATGAGCTTTCCATTACTTTCAATTATTGAGAAATATCTTGATCTCATGCTATCAAAATATATCAGGCACCTTCGGGTTCTAAGGTTGTCTCCTTTGCTTGCTATCTTCACAAGACTATGACCACCTTAGATAAAAAATTCCTTCCTTAGGAGTTTTTCTTAGGCACAAATTAGTAGTAAGGAGTCACTACAAGAACACTTTCAAAAACATTTTTAAGAAAAAAGAACTAAAAGAGAAAATTTTAAAATTCCAAAGAGATAAGCACAATAATACAAGCTTGGACGAAAGGGAGTTGCTTATTTTGAGCAAGGAAGAGAAATTTTAGAGAACAAAATTGAGATAGTCTTAGTTAAAATAAAGAAATAAATACACAATTTTCATAGGATGGAAATAGTACAAAGATCAACATATAAAATTAGTAGGAGTTTGGATTGAAGAGTAGAGAAAAATTAGGAGTTAAGGATTTTTTACCAGAATATTATAGAATTGGAGGAGATTGAAGCTTTTAATGATAAATTACTATAATATGTACCTTCAGTTATAATATATGAAGACTAACAAATTTATGGTGCCTATTACTTTGGAAGAAGTTTAATCAACCTTTTTTTTTTGATAAGGATAAATCCCTAGGTTCATATGGACTTCTACAACATATCTAGGAAATAGTGAAGGATTCTTTATTAGTGGCAGTGGAATAGTCTAGGGTAAAACAATACATACCTTATAAAATAAATGCGACATATCTTACCTTGATTCTAAAAAAGAAGGATGCTAAATTGTTTAATTCATTTAGAATCATAATCCTGTGTAATATGACATATAAGATAATCTCCAAAGTGATGGAAAATTGGTTAAGACCACTATTAGACAAAATTATTTTAATAGAGCAAGGAGGATATGTGAAAGGGAGATAAATTTTGTACGGGATCATAGTATCTCATGAAGTAATGCATTCAAAAACTTTGAGAAAAGAGAGAGTAATGATCTTAAAACTTGATATGAATAAATTCTATAATAAGATTAAATAGTATTTTATTTTTGTAGTTTTAGAAAAGTTTGGATTTAGAAAGAAATGGGTTAATTGGATTAAAGCATGTGTCTCTATATTATCATATTCAATGTTGGTCAATGGCTTGGTAACAAAATCATTTAAAGCCAAGAGGGGTCTTAGATAGGGAGTTCCTATATCATTATATCTATTCATTATTATGGTAGAGGTATTGTGAAGAAAATTAAAGAAATAATACAAAGATGGGTTAATAAGCGAGGTTAAAGTTGGTAAAAATATCAACATCACCCATCAACAATTTGTAGATGATACATTCCTTTTTGGGAGGGCAAGAAAAAATGAGGTTAGAGATTTGAATAACTTATTAAAGGAATATGAAAGAACACCAAGGAAGAAATTTAATAGGACAAAAATCTAAAATTTATTTCCTAAAATCTCTAGTTAGAATCAACGTAGGGATATATAGATTACTTCAAATAGAGGAGGCAAATTTGCTAACAACATATCTAGGGATTCCCTTATTTGAGGGGAGAATGAGGATAGAATTGTGGAATCTAATATAATTAAAGTTTAAAATATACTATCAATATGGAAATGTATATGGTTATCATTAGCAGGAAGAATTCAACTAATTAAATCAGTCTTACATGCCATTCTAACATATTATATGTCCTTGTATATTATGCCAAAATAGATAAAAAATTTAATTATGCGGTCATTTTTGTGGTCATAAATTACATGATAAAAGCAAAATTTATTTAGTAAAATTGAGGAATGTATGTGATGATAAAACTAGGGAAGGTCTCAGTTTAAGAGTTCTTACATATGTAAACTTAGTCTGAGAGATATTTGGGATAGTTTGAGCATTCTAAAAGTCAAAATTTTTGCATGGCTAGTAGGTTATGGAATTTTTTTAATCTTGGGATAATCTAATGAAAAGGGGTTTTCATGGCATTTCATAATGTATTCTAAGTAAAAATGAGAAGAGTATAGACCATCTCTTGGGACACTACTCAATAGTCTGGAAACTATGGCAATGGATTCTTAATATGTTTGGTAAATGCATGGTGATTAATGCTGGGATTGAAGAATGGTTAAAGTAATGACAAAACACTATTAAAAGTGAGGTGTTGTAGACAATTTGGGATACATCAAAATATATAATACTTTGGACTATATGGATGGAAAGGAATATAAGAATATTTAAAGGAAAGGAAAGCAATTTAAAGGTAACAAAAAGGAAGATTTGTTTATCCATAGAGGAGTTTAAACCAAACCTATCAACTCACCCAATCCCTAATCTTGAAGTAGAAGCATTGATAGCTAGAGTAAATTCATCAAATGGAATTATGATGTTGGGTATAGGAGAAAGAAAAGGAAGAAAAATAATATAAAATTGAAACCATCAAAAGTAGAGTTGGTCAAATTAAATTTTGATGGAGTACCTAAAGGAAATCTAGTACATGTAAGAGAAGGAGGGATAATTAGAAATAGTAGGGTCGATATTTTATCACATTGCACTTTTAGATGTGGATAAGAAAAATAATGAAGCTAAAGCTTGGGTAAGTTTAGAAGGGTTAAAAACATGCAAAAAAATAAAATAGAATAGAGTATATATGGAAGGTGATTTAGTAATAGTAATAAATACAACTTTGAGGAAAACAAAGGCTCCATAGAACATACAAGAGATCATTGTGGAAATAAAATACTTTGCTATAAATTTTGAAGAAATTAGGTTTACATATACATTAAGTGAAGGGAACAAATGTGTAGATAGGCTAGCCAAAAAGGGGGTTTTAATAGCATATTGTGAAGTTAAATACTATTTAAGATTAGAGAAAGTAGTAAGTTTAGCTAAAACTAACAAGAAAAATTTGAAAGGAGCAAATTCAAAATAATGTTCCAAAGGACTACAAAATATTTTAGGGGATCCATTTATAGATCAATGCATTGGAGGAAACTAATAGTCTATATTTGGTAAAGCAACCTATGATTTTATGAAGTGAGTAGAAGTTTTATATGTTGAAGTAGAAGAAGATGACATTAGATGGACTTCATGGCTGAATGGATTATTTGAGTTGTTGGTTGTTGGTTGGATTATGGGACAAAGTATGGATTGAAACTTTCAACTTTTTGATAATGTTAAACTATTTATTAAAGTTATTGTGGTTGCACTTATGCTTCAAGAAGGAAACTAACAATGTAGATTTGGTAAAGCGGATAATGATAACACAAAATTTTGAAAGCATTACTCTACTAAGATGTGCACAAACAATAGAGGTGGAATTTTAGTGTTGTGAAGGTTATTGCAAAAAAAGTTAAGAAGGATGCTGAATTCTAGAATATTTGTATTCACAAATAAAATTAAAGATAAAATAATGAGAAATATTGAGGGATATACGACCTTGTGTAGTCAACCATCATGAACAAGGGCAGTGAAAATTTTTCAAATCAAGAAAAATAAAATTGCAAATATTTTTAAGCTAGGATTTAAATGATGGGAAAAGCAACAAAGGGATATGACTTTAGTGAGGTAAGACATTCTATCTGGACATAGAATTTTTTAGCTAAATTTTTTTCCCTTCTTTATCTTAGAATTTTGCATGCAAATTAATATAATTTTTTTTATCAAATATTAGATTTGCTATTAGGACATCGTGATAAATTTCAATAGATTTTGAGTTTTAGTTTTATTTCTACGAACTGATTTATAGTTAAATCCTTAGAATCATCTCTAGTGGTATAGGTTAGTGAGCACACCTCACAAAGATCTTTGTTACTCCAAGATAGGGTAGTTTTTGATAAATTTAATGCGTATTAGCCAAGAGCTTCAGCCTTGAGAAAATGGATTGATAGGAGTTGGAGGTATCCAGAAGAGATTCTACTTCCCAAAGGTTTTTTCCTAGATATTTTTTGTTCTAGGGAAGAAAGAGAAAAAATCCTAAAAGGGTGTCCTTGGTTTATGGGAAGAGCAAGACTCTTCCTTACCCATTGGTATGGAGGATTTTCACCTGAAAATGTAAATTCATCCCTAGTACTAGTTTGGGTTACCCATTGATTATTAGGAAATAGATACCTTCAAGGTAATAGGAAAAACTATAGGAGAATTCCTTGAGATTTTAGATACTATAAAAGATGGATTCTTGGCTATTTATGCTCAGATATTGGTAATGATTGATATAAGTAAAGCTTTATTGGAAACAATCATTCTTAAGTATGGGGATAAGATGTGGATCCAAACCATAGATTATGAAAATATGTCTTTTATATGTAGAAGATGTCATGAGGTGGATCATATTGAGAGATCATGCCCTAAGAAGATTTTAACAGAATCATATGTAGAAAACTACAAGAGAAACTTACAAATAGATATGGATGAGGATGGTTTTCAACTTCCAAAAATTAAAAATAGACAAATGAAAGCAAATAAATAGTGAAGATCAATAAGGAAGGATATTGGAAGAAATACCAACTCTTTTGAGGTTTTAGCCTATGAAGAGAAAATAGATCAAAGCTTAGAGGATGTAGTAAAATAGGTTTAACATATTAAAAAGGAATAAAATATTTAGTATGATCTTGATTTAGGGATGAACATTCTCAAATAACCTAAAGAATGTGTCAAATCAGATTTTGAATGCTCTCTTGAAGTACCATGCACCATTTAGGAGAAAAAAACTGGTAAGGAAAATGTAGTGTTAGATGTTAATACCTCTACCATTAATAAGAAAATACCAAAAAATGAGTAGGACAAGTCAAAAGCTTTTGTAGTAGATCTAGGAGAGGATAAATATGATGAAAAATAAAATTGTGAAAGAATATTGAAGAATAGAATAATAAGACCTACTCCTAATATAGGCAAGGCAAAAAGAGGAAAACACTCAAATTATCAAGAAAGATCCAAGGAAGCAAGATAAAACATAGAGAAAGGAACATAAACTAAGTTGGTTGAACTTATATTTACCAAACAAAAAAATGATATTGGTAATACGCCCCTAACGAGACATGATTATCATATCATTGAATATAAGGGATGCTTATGCCCCCTTAAAGCAAAGGTGTATCAAGGACCTATTTTAAGTAATAAGCTTGATATTCTTTGTATCCAAGAAATTAAAATGACAAAAGAAGTTTCAAAAACTATGAAAGCAGTATGGCCAAGATGTGAATGGGATGATATGAATTCTGAAGGAGTGGCAAGTGGAATTCTAACTTGTTGGAATCCTTCTAGAATCTCATTCATAATTATTCATAAAACTAGGCATTAGATAGCCTCTTTAGTCACTTGCTAATTTGTAGATGTTTGTTTCATCCTTATCAATATCTATGGACCTACAACTCAATCAAGTAGATTAGAAGTTTGGAGTGGGATTGAAGCCTTTATGAGAAGTAAAGACCAAGAAAATTGATTCATGATCATAGGAGATTTTAATGTCATAACCAAGTTGGATGAAAAATTGGAGGAATTAGGAAATTAACCCAAAGTATAAGAGATTTCTTAGGTTTTATTCAAAACAATAATCTATGGGAGGTTGAGTTTGAAGAAGATAACTATACTTGGACCAAAAATCGGAGAGGCCAAAACCTAATAGCAAAAAAATTAGACAAATGCATCCTCTCAGATCATTGTCTAGATGAAGGAACTTGTGCTAAAATTAATACCTTAACAAATATTGGTTCATATCATTGACCAATTAGAGTTATATTGGTGGCAAGTGAATTAAAAAAAATTATATTTTAAATATGAGCAGATGTGAGAAGATCATCCTCAATTTGTTGATATGATAGCACAAACATGGAATTCTTTAGAAAATTGTGGATGTATGCTCTTCCAAAAGAAATTAAATCTATGAAATCTAGATTAAAAGAATGGAACAAGAACACTTTTGGAAATATTTTTGAGAAGAAATAAGAACTAAAAGATGAACTTTAAAATTTCCCAAAATGTGATCATAATAATCCAAGATAAGAGGAAAGGGATTTACTTAGTGAACATCATAATATTTTGAGTAAGGAAGAGAAATTATGGAGATTAAAATCAAGACATTATAAGGAGATAAAAATGCAAAATTTTTTCATAGGATGACTATAGTACAAAGATCAACATCTAAAATTAGTAGAATTAAATCAATAGAAGGGGTTTTGATTGAAGATCAGAGTGAAATTTGAAAAGAGACAGTATTTTTATCAAAATATTCTAGGATTAGAGGAGACTAAATTTCTTAATGATAAACATCTTCAAGATGTACCTTCAGTTATAATGAATGAAGACAATAGGAAACTGATGGAGCCTATTACTCTAGAAGAAGTTCATTTAGATCTTTCTCTTTTAATAAGGATAAATACCCAGGTCTAGATGGAATCTCTACAAATTTTTACCAACATAATTGGGATATAGTGAAGGATTATTTATTGGTGGGAGTGGAATAGTCTAAGATTAAACAATACATACCTTATAAAAAAATGCAACATATCTTACCCTAATTCCAAAAAAGGATGGTAAATTGTTTGATTATTTTAGACCCATAAGTCTATGTAATATGGTATATAATATTATCTCCAAAATGATGGCAAATCGATTAAGGCCATTGTTAGACAAAATTATTTCAGAAGAGCAAGGAGGATTTGTGAAAGTGAGACAAATTCTAGATGGGATAATTGTAGCTTATGAAGTTTTACATTCAAAAAATTCAAGAAAAGAGAATACAATGGTATTAAAACTTGATATGAGTAAAGTATATGATAGGGTTAAATGAAATTTTATTTTTGTAGTTTTAGAAAAGTTTGGATTTGAGAAGAAATGGGTTAGATGGATTAAAGCTTGTGTCTCTACAATTTCTTATTTAGTGTTGGTCAATGGGTTGGTAACAAAATATTTTAAAGCCAAGAGAGACCTTAGACAAGGATATCCTCTATCTCCTTATTTGTTCATTATTATGGTAGAGGTTTTGACTAGGAATTTAAAGAAGGCTTACAAAGATAGGCTTATAAGTGGACTTAAGGTTAGTAATAACATCGACAACATCACCCATAAATAGTTTATAGATGATACAAAATTTTTTGGAAGGGCAAGGATAAATGAAGCCAAAGCTTTGAATAAATTTTTAAAGGACTACAAAAGAACATTAGGGCAAACAATTAATAGGACACAATCCAAAATTTACTTCCTTAACACTCTAGCTAATATCAAAGAAAGAATTTATAGTTTACTTCAAATGGAGGAGGTAAATTTGCCAACTTATCTAGGGATGCATTTATTTGAGGGGAGAATGAGGATACAATTATGGAATCCAATTATTAATGAAGTTTAGAATAAACTACTAGCTTGGAAAGGTAGATGGTTATCATTAGTAGGAAGAGTACAGTTAATTAAGTCATTCTTACAAGCCATTTCGACATATTATATCATTGCATACTATACCAAAATCAGTTGAAAAAAGTTTAGTCTATATTATGCAAATCCTTTTTATGGTTAGGTTTACATGATAAAAGGACATTTCCTTTGGTGAAATGGAGCAAGGTGTGTGATGATAAAACTAGGGGAGGTCTTAGTTTAAGATTTCTTACAGATGTAAACTTAGCTCTTAGGAAAAAAGTAATCTAGAGATTATACAAAGAGAGTCAAAGCCAATGGGCAAGAATCCTTCTAAGTATATTGATCCCAGTGACCTAAGTTTAATATTTACTGCATTCTCTCTACCGAATGGTTCTTCTCTTTGGAATGGTTTAAAAAAAAATATTTGATCTAATAATTAAAGATTTAATATGGGTGGTGGGAACTTGAGAAACAAAATCTATTTGTATGTATACTTGGTGTGATAAAAAACCACTCAATTTAGATCCAAGTTTGAAACCTTGGATGAGATTGCTTCAAGACAAATATGGTGATAGGGTTTCAAACATTTTGTACAAGGATCAGGAAGGAAGATACAAATGGAAAGAAGATTTTTTTACAAGTATACAAGATATTGATGCTAGGAGGTAATTGAGTAGGAAGATAACAAATATGATTATTCCAAGTGGAGACAAGGATAAATTGATTCGAGAGTTGAATAGCTCAACAGAATACACAACAAGAAGTGGATATAATGTAAAGCACCCAAAAAATAGTAATATCACTAGAATATTGAGAGATATATGGGATAGCCCAATCATTCCTAAAGTCAATGTTTATTTGGCCAGGTCATAAAAGATTTTTATCTCAAGATAACCTTATGAAAAGGGGTTTTCATGACATCTCTCAATGTGTTCTTTGTAAAAATAAGGAGAGTATATATCATATCTTGGGGCATTACTAAATAGTCTAAAAACTATGGCAATGGATTCTTAATATGTTTGGTAAATGCATGGTAATGAATAGCAGAATTGAATATTGGTTAAAGCAATGGTAGAGCACTTATGAAAGTAAGGCTTTATAAACAATATGGGATATATTAAAATATACAATACTTTGGACTGTATGGCTAGAAAGGAATAGAAGAATATTTAAAGAAAAGGAAAGCAATTTAGAGGTAATAAAAAGTAAGATATTTTTAGCCATAGAGGAGTCTAAACCAACCCTATCAACTCATCCAATCACTAATCTGGAAGTAGATATCCTTGATAGATGAAGTCAAAGTCATTAAATGGAAATATGATGTTCGGTACAAGAGAAAAAAAAATAAGGTAAAAAATATAAAGTGGAAACCACTAGATGTGGAGTTCATTAAATTGAATTTTTATGGAGCATCTAATGAAAATCTAGGACCAATAGGAGGAGGAAGAATAATTAGAAATAGTAGAGGAGAGATTTTATCTCATTACACTTTCAATAGTGGATTTAAGACAAATGATGAAGCTGAATCTTGGGCGGCTTTAAAAGGGTTAAAAAAATGGAAACAAATGAAATGGAATAGATTATGGAAGGAAATTGATTCTCTCATAGTAAGAAATGCAATTTTGAGGAAAGCAAAGGCTCCATGGAACATACAAGAGATAATTATGGAAATTTAAGATCTTGCTAAAGATTTTGAAGGAATCAGGTTTATACATACATTAAGGGAAGAAAATAAATGTGCAGATAGACTAACCCATAGAGGGGTTTTAATTGAGAATCACAAAGTTAAATTCTCCTTTCTATGGTTTGAGGAAGTAGTAAGTTTAGCTAAAGCTGACAAGAAAATGTTGATTGCCTAAAGCAAATAATGATTAAGATTTACTTTAATGTTTTCCATTGGTAATACCTACTTTATTTTATAACAATAATGTGTTTTATAATAAACTGTTTAATATAATTTTTGTGGTTGCACTTGTGTTTTATGAATGAAAATAGCAGTCGAGATTTGGTAAAGCATAGTGATGTTTTGGAAATATTACTCTACTAAGATGCAATGCAAAAATAATATGTTGAATTTACTCTCATAAGAAGGATGCTAAATTTTGGAATATTTGTATTCATAGAAAAAATTGAAAAGATCCAAAAAATGAAAATAAAGAATTTAGATATTTTATGTAAAATGATATAGGATTCTAGTTATAGCATTTCAATTGAGATGAGAAGTGTATCTATTTGTAAACTCTCAAGATCTAAAGAAGAGAGTTGTAACTTGTCAAGGGCGGGAACACAAGTACAACTCCTTGTTATCCAACAAAAAAAATTCAAAAAATGAAAATAAAAAATTTAAACTTACTTGTAGTGGTAAGGGCTTTGGCCTCTCTTTGAGAGGTCCATGGTTCAAACCCCATTCAGTATGAGGGGACCAAGACCCCTCATAAAAACTTGTGTGAACTCATTGAAAAAAATAATTCAAACTTTTAATGAAAAATATGTAGGTTTCTAACTACAACTCAATTGAGATGAAAATTGAATCTATTTGTAAACTCTTAAGCTCTAAAGGAGAGAGTTGTGATTTTTAAAGGATTAGAGACTCAAGTACAACCCCTTTTTCTTTATAAAAAAAATTATAATCTATTTTATTCTTTGAGTTTAATAATATTAGTATATTATACACCTGGGGTGCAACGCAACGGTTCGGGATTTGGCTCTTCTTCGAGAGGTCCAAGGTTCAAACCATAGCGTGGGCGAGTGTGTGAGGGGGTGGGTGTGTGGTGGCTTTGTGTTAAATTCCCTATTGATAAGTATAGCTCTCAGCTTTATGAGGGATCATGGTTGGGAGGATATTGCTCAACCCTGTACGTCGATCATAGGAGTTTCTCACAATAACCAAATAAAAAAATATTAGTATATTATACATGTTTTCACATTAGTGTTCGTTTGATTTCTAGGCATTGGTAAAGTTGATTGCCCTGAATCAAATAATGATTAAGATTCACTTTAATATTTTTCATTAGTAATATTTGCCATTTTTTATAACATTAATATGTTTTCATACAAACTATTTATTATAGTAACATTTGTCATATTTTATAACATTAATGTGTTTTCATATAAACTATTTATTATAGTTTTTGTGGTTGCACTTATTTTTCAGGAAGAAAACTAATAGTCCGAATTTGGTAAAGCAGGGACTATGATAACATAGAGTTTTGGAAATATTACTCTACTAAGATGCATTGCATAGATAAAATAGATAGAGTTTTGGTATTGTGAAGTCCGTTGCAAGAAAATGTCAAGAAAAAAGATGTTGAATTCTGAAATTTTTGTATTTACAAATAAAATTAAAAAAATCCATAAATGAATTTCAAGAATTCAAACTTTTTATGAAAAAGATGTAGCTATCCAGCTATAATAACTCAATTGAGACAATATTTGAATATGTTTGTAAACTCTCAAGCTTTAAAAGATATTTGAATATGTTTGTAAACTCTCAAGCTTTAAAATATGGAGTTATGATGAAGTTGTTATTTTTCAAAGGTAGGGGACCAAAGTACAACCTTTTTCTTTAAAAAAATAAAAAATAAAAAAAAATAATTGAAATGCCAAATATTTTAATTAAAACTTTGAAAATAAAAAAGGAAATCATATCTAAGGCCAAAAAAAAATAGTATAAATCTATAAAATCAAAAAAATACTTAAATGCAAAAAAAATATTTACTTTCTATCGTAATATATTAAACAAAGAAGAGTCATAATGCTCTAAAAAAATCTTAGAAATGGCTTAAAAAAAAAAAAATAACATGATTTTTTACACTACACCTAAAATAGATTTTTTTTTTGGTCACATGAAAATTTTGTCTTTTGTGACATAAATATATTTCAATCTAAAGTTTCAATCCTAATATTAAAACCTGTTCTATTAAAAAAAAAAAAAAACATCACATAATTAACCTCTATTTAGATTCAAACCATAGGGAATGCAACCATCAAACCTATCCATCTAGTTAAGGTTAACCGACGTGAGATGGGGACCACCATCGCTCGGGGTTCGTATTGTTATCGTCAGTCTGGTACACACTCAGAGGATCCGTCTCGTTAAGGTTAACCGACGTGAGATGGGAACCACCGTCGCTCGGGGTTCATACCATTATCAACAATCTGGCGCATACTTAGAGGAATCGAAACAAACTACTACTTAATGTTATCTTATATGAGAATTCAGCTGGCTAAAATAAATCTAGGGTTTGGGAAAATATGCAAGAATTCGACGAGCCCCTACGTCAGCCAGTTAAGAAGAATCAAAACAAGCATGCCTTCTAAAAGTTTTTATTTTGTTTCGCAAAGATATTTTAGTGTTATGTAGTTGGGCTGTTATTTAGGTTACCTAAGTTTAAATTACGGGGAGAGAAATCTCATTATGTCCCTGAAAAGTATGGGTCCTAGTTATGCTATCCATTAAAAATATATTCTTTATTTCTCTATCAAATGCATTAGCTGTTAAAGGAAATTATATGCAATGTTTTTTTTAATGAAATAAGTTATATTATATTAAAAATATAATATTAAAAACCATGCCACTGAAATTATATAAGGAAATTATATGCAATGTTTTTTTTAATGAAATAAGTTATATTATATTAAAAATCATGCCACTGATAAGAATATTGTTGTGGCCAAAATCTTGGTCCTTGCTGTGGAGAATGCCTCTCTTGTCTCGTCTTCCAAACCCCCCCTCTTGGCCTTGAATCGGACCTAACAAAACTTTTCAATCTTTCCAATTTCTCTACTACTCCCCGTACTTCTATTGACAGGTCTGTAATCAAGTGGGTCTTACCTCCTACTGGGTGGCACAAGCTTAACTTTGATGGTGCGGCCAAAGGCAACCCAGGAGCGGCTGGCGTAGGAGGAATTATGAGAAATCACAGAGGAGAAATAATTTTGGCCTTTGCTCAGAACCTGGGAATTCAATCTAACAATATGGCAGAGGCTCGGGCCTTGCTCCAAAGCTTGTTTCTCTTGGAAGGCTTGACCATCAATAAACTTATCATAGAAGGAGACTCATTGCACTACATCAACTGGCTCAATGGGACCTCTGTGCCTCCCTGGGCCCTTGTTTCGATCTTCCAAGAATGCAAGGCACTAATTGGCATTTACCCAGAATTAATCATTAAGCATCAGTATCGGCAAGGAAACAAAGCTGCGAAATGGCTTGCTAACAAGGGAGTTGTCGAAACGAACATTCATGTTTGGAGAGACTCCTTCTCCATCGGCCTAAGGGACGCTTCTACAAGTTCCAATGTCTGCACAATGTGAGTGGTTAACTGGTCACCGGGTTTGTTCGCTCTTGGAACTAGTCGAGTCTTCGCATCCTTTCTTCCTTCCTCTCCCCCTTCGGCTGTGTTTTGGCAACTTGTCATGATTTCGCGACACTTTTCACCATTGGTCGTGAAATTTTAGCTTGTCACGATATCGCGATATCCATTTTTGCTCTGGATGCGAGGTTGCTCCTTGTCGCGATATCGTGACACTTTTTTCTCCTTCGGACGCGGTCTTCCAACTTGTCACGATATCGCGACACTTTTTCTCTTCGGGTGCTTTTTTGCAACTTGTCGCGATATCGCGACACTTTTTCTCTTCAGGCGCTTTCTTGCATCATGTCGCGATTTCGCGACATTTTTTCTCTTCGACGGCGGTCTTCCATTTTGTCGCGATATCGTGACACTTTTTCTCCTTGGCAGCGGTCTTCCATTTTGTCACGATTTCATGACACTTTTTCTCTTTGACTGCGGTCTTCCAGATTGTCGCAATATCGTGACATTTTTTCTCTTCGGCTGCGGTCTTCCAAATTGTCATGATTTCGTGACACTTTTCCTCTTCGACTGCGGTCTTCCAGATTGTCGCGATTTCGCGACACTTTTTCTCTTCGGCTGCGGTCTTCCAGATTGTCGTGATTTCGCAACACTTTTTCTCCTTGGCAGCGGTTTTCCATCTTGTCACGATATCGCGACACTTTTTCTCTTCGACTGCGGTCTTCCATAATGTCACGATATCGTGACACTTTTTCTCATCGACTGCGGTCTTCCAGATTGTCGCGATATCGCGATACTTTTTCTCTTTGGCTGCGTTCTTCCAGATCGTCGTGATATCGTGACACTTTTCCTCCTTGGCAGTGGTCTTCCATCTTGTCACGATATCGTGACACCTTTTCTCTTCGGCTACGATTTTCCATAATGTCGCGATATCGCGACACTTTTTTTCTTTGGCAGCGGTCTTCCATCTTGTCGCGATTTCGTGACACCTTTTCTATTTGGCAGCGGGCTTCCATAATTGTCGTGATATTGCGACACTTTTTCTCTTCGGCTGTGATCTTCCTTCTTGTCGTGATTTCGTGATAGCATTTCTCTTTGACAGCGGTCTTACTTCTTGTCACGATTTCATGACTCCTTTTCTACCCGGGTGTGGTCTTCCTTCATGTCCCGATTTCGTGACTCTTCTTCTCTTCCGGCTACAACCTAGCAACTTGTCGCGATATCACGACACTTCCTCTCTTCTAGCAGCTACCTTGCAACATGTCATGATTTCATGAATTCTTCCCTCCTTTGGCTTCGACGACACTTCTTGTCACGATTTCGCGACATCCTTTCTTCTCTTGGTAGCAACGGTGCAACTTGTCGCGATTTCACGACATCACCAATTTGGTCACGATTTCGCGACACATTTCCTAGTGTGGAGGTTTGCCTGCTCTTTAATATTTTCTTCTTGGACCACCTCGGTCATTCTGGAATTCATGTAATTCCTCTTGTAAAAGGTTCAGGGACCTTTCAACACCCTTTCTACCAATTAAAAAAAAATATAACTTAATTATATAAAAAGTGGGTGGATACGCACATTCCAATAAGGTCTCAAAAATCACACTAACTGCATATGGTTAGGAGAAACCAAATAACAAATATAAAGATTTTCGCTAGCTGGCACAAAAAAAGGAAAGAATTAAAATCATCTTCTTAACCAAAAATCAAAGAAAAGCATGCGTTTGCAGAACATAAATTATTTCCAAACATTGGGGAAAAAATTGTT
Organism: Wollemia nobilis; assembly: GCA_028583015.1. Classification (NCBI taxonomy): domain Eukaryota; kingdom Viridiplantae; phylum Streptophyta; class Pinopsida; order Araucariales; family Araucariaceae; genus Wollemia; species Wollemia nobilis. The sequence continues at coordinate 5,658,753 of JAQPPZ010016859.1, read as the reverse complement.
CACATTGTTATCATAGCATCAGAGAGAGGCAACAATAGGAGATCCTAGCCAGTGCCAATACTGCCCATATGTAATTTTTTCTTAGAAACAAAATTAAAATTCCTAAAACAAACCTTTTTATTTTATAAATGATATTAGTTTAGTAAATAATTTTTCTTAGAAACAAAATTAAAATTAAAATAAATGATATTAGTTTAGTAAATAATTTTTTATAGGTTTAATAATACATGTAAAATTATTAAGTTAGTTATCTGCGATAATATAACTATATAGTTAATGTAATTAGAATAGGGACAATTTTAATCTCATATTACTAATTAAAAAAATAAAATTATTTGGAATATTTTTAATAACAATAATAGTTGTTTTTAGTTGCACCTGGGGTGCAGTGCAATGGTTCGGTTCGGGCTTTGGTTCTTCTTTGGGAGGTTTAAGGTTCAAATCACGGTGTGGGTGAGTGTGTGAGGGGGTGGGTGTGATGGCTTTGTGTTAAATTATCTATTGATAAGTATAGCTCTCGGCTTTACGAGGGGTCATGGTTGGGAGGAGATTGCTTAGCCCTGTGCATCGGTCATAGAGGTTTCTCATAATAACCTAACAAAAAAAATAGCTGTTTTTAGTTATTTACAAGAGTGAGTGCAATTTAGAAGTGATTGTAGGCTTACAATGAGCCTTATCTTTTTTGTTTGAAAAACAAACATGTATTGTGAGTGCAAGCAAGAAGCAAAAGTGAGTAAGGAGTACACATCACTTTTTATATTTTAGATTTTTATAAAATTTAAAGATTAGAGGATTTTATGAAGAAATTCTAGTTACTATACCAAGAAAGTAATTTTTGGAAGTCATGACTGAAAGAAAGGATGTCCTAGTTAGTAGTATCGATGCTTTAGTTAGAGATAAGAGGAAGAGCAAATTCATGGCAAAAACTATGAAGGTAGTAGATATAATACCAAAAGTTATTATTAAGGATGAGATGATCGAGCATGATATATTAATTCTTAAAAATATAGGGTTAAATATATATGTTTCATGAATACTAGCCATGTTTTTCAAATATTTAAATAAGAATCAAGAGGAAGTAGGGGTTGAATTCAAATTACTCTATAACTTTCATTTTAGTTTTTTTCATCATCTTCTCTCATTTGAAAATAGAACATTTAAAATGCTTTTAGTGTGGATTAGGCTTTTTGGACTTCCATGCAAGAGGGTTTTGAAGAGTATTAGCAATACTCTAGGAGAGTCCATCTATAGAGATAAACTAATAAGGAGCCAAGGCATGTCGTATACATTCAAATATGTGGTCATAGATATTTCAAAACCTTTACCATAGTTCATTAAGATTAAATTTGACGCAAGAGAATGAGATTAATAAGTAGATTATGAAAACATAACATTCCAATGTTGCAAATGTTATGAGGATGGACATATGGCAAGCTATTGCAGAGTGAAAATGATGGAGAAAGGGATGGAAAATTTTGGGCATGAAATAAATTTCAATATGAATTAAGACGATCATATCATAGTAGAAGTTGGAACAAATCATGGACTTGTACTCCAAAAAAAATGGCAATAAAACCCATTTACATCATCAAATGGTGAAAGCCATTATAATTTACTTGGATCAACCATTACAAGGAAAAAGTGACACAAGGGGTTGAGAAAGTACAACATGTAAGTTAAAATTTAGGAGTTCAAGGAGAAAAGGAATATGATGAGGCAAATATTAAAGAAAAGGAGACAAAAGAGGTTAAGGTTAATCTAGGTAAGTCATATTCATTTTTCTAAGATAGTATAAAATCCTCTTCCTATAATAAAAATAAAACTAATATAAGATTTTATCCCTTGCACTTTATGGTTTTGAGAGCAACATAATAAAAATATATATACAAGATTTCCATGGAAATTTAAGATTTTCAAAACAACATAAGGATCTAGTCACTATAGAGGTTCGTTATTACACTTTATGGTTTCCAAGGTGACATCCAGGTTTCCATATCAACATAGGAAAGTAATTACTATAGAGGTTCATCCTTTCATTTTAGGGTTTCTAATACAAAATAAAGAAAAAAATGTATGAGAAACTATTCCTTGCATTTTAAATTCCTTAAAGCATCATAAGCCTCTAGAAGATAGGTCTCATTATGGACAAATTGATGAAGATAAAAGTGTTGGTGGAAATGAAAAGGGAGAGGAGGATGATCAAAACAAGAATAAAGTGCAAAAGAAACCTAAAAAGATGTCAATTTGAGAAATAAAAAACAAATATCCTAGGTTTTAAAAAGAAGTGGGGTTAAGCCCACAAATAAAAGTAAAAAATGATGATGAAAATAATATTATGGAATATTAGGGGTATGAATAAGATCCCTACAAAAATAATTGTTAAGAAATTAATAGGTTATTATAGTTTTGAGTTTATTTTAATATAAAAATAAAATTGAGTGGTGAGGAATGTAAGGATGCATTTAAAAATAGTTAGAATATGGAGGATTGTCTAAGAGTTTCTTCTATAGGAGTAATATACGACAAATACAAATGAGATGGATAATTTCTAGAAGCAAAATTAATTGGTTTGCTAATCCATTTTGTAGTAAAGAGGGAAACATCAAAGTTGAGGTTGTACATGTGCATGTGTAGATATTCAATTTTCAACATCCAAACAACTATGCCTTATATCATCCGATCTCATAGCTAGACAAACTAGCCCAACTTACCTCAAGGCCAATATCAAGGTATTTATCCTTCAAATGTGTTTGCATTAGCCAACTAGCATTTGTGTTAGCTACAATTAGATGACACAAATGCAAAAATAGGTAATTTGAATATTTCTTGTTCAAATTCAATTTCAAATAGTTAAATCATGTTTGTGTCATCTAAATTTGCACTAGCATAATATTAGAAACATACCTCACAAGCACACCTTCATTCCTTGCCATGATAATGCATGTTGTTCTCTTATCCATGCCCTATTCCCTTTGAACATTGAATATCTAGAAGTTTCCCTCTAAGAATACACCATGGAAAAACTATAAATAAACCCTTGGCAGAGGGAAAAACAACAACTTATTTGCTACTTATATGCTACAACAAATTATTTTGAGTTCTCCAAGGCATCTTAATGAGCACCATAGAGCAAGCAAGCAAGGCCAACATAAAGCATTTCTATCCAAGGGGTAGGGGATTTACATGAAAAACAATGATAAGGAGGCATCCCATAGGATATTGGGTGGTGATATTTCCTCCTATTTTGCTTTTAAATCTCATTTCCTTCTTGAATTTCTAATCAAACCTTTATTTTTATTTGCTATACATGACTTGTTGACTATTTATCTTGCTCTTAGTTAAGCATTTTTAATAGGTCTTTTACATATTAGACATATTATCTTTTTGCATTTGATAATGTATTTATCCAAATTATTTAGCCAAAATTATATTAGTTTTTTTACTATCTCTACCGCATATCAAGACTCCTTGCACTCTATGGATTGTCCCCTCCCTTATAGCCACCTACAATCACCATTTCCTTATCTCTCTTCTACTTGAATCTCCATCCAACGCAATTGCACTACCTGATTATAATAGACAACACATTTGCATCTAATAGCATTTCTATGACTTTTCTACTAAAAAATCCTTCACATACACTTATCTATCATAGCTTTCTTATAGGACATCTCAGACCCCCATCTTCATTAAACTTGATATATTCAGCTTTGTATTTCTATGTTTTACTTCCATAAGCATTTGCACCGCCTGATTGCAATAGGCAATGTTGCATGTTTTATACATTTATTATTTTTTTTAAAGTTCCTTAAGTTACCAAGGGTTCTAACCTCTCAACTCAAAAAGTATCATACCTTATATTAGGTGGGTAGACCCCCTTGCTCTTGTCCTTATTTTTTTTGCTTATTTTTGTAGGTTTTGAAGAACACAAGATTATACTAAGAGGGGGGGTGAACAGTGTAAGATACAAATTTTACTTTTCTTTCCAAAGTAGTATCATCCAATATTATAAATTGCAATAATGAAACAATGTACAAATCACCACACACATAAGAGACACAAATTTAATGTGGTTCACCCAATGTGGGCTACATCCATGGAAAAATTTTCTTATAAATTTCTTCAACAAATTTTATGGTAATAAATTCCCTAATACAATGTTTATGGACCCCAATCCACAGGAGACACCAACCCCCTATACTATGGTTCGTGGACCTCTATCCACAAGAGACACCACTCCCCTCTACTATGGTTCAAGGACCTCTATCCATAGGAGACACCAATCCTCTTTTCTCTGGTTTGTGTACACCACTCCACAAGAGACACCAATCCCCTCCGCTCAAAGATATGATCTAAAATTTTCTCAAGTATTCTCTCAAATATGCTCAAATCAGCTCCACAACCTACTCACAAATCCTGCTCACAATTCTACTCAAATCAACTCCATTACCTGCTCACATCTCTGCTAAAATTAGCTTTATAACCTGCTCACAACTTTGCTCAAATCTGCTCCAAGCGTACTCACAAATCTATTTAAATTTGCTAACAAGCCTGCTCAAAAGGCCTACTCAAATCTACTCCAAAACCTACTCAAATATGCTCACAAAACCTGCTCACAATTCTGCTCAAACCTACTCACAAAACCTTCTCACAAACAATGCTCATATCTTTCCCAAAACAAAAAATGCTCATATCTTTCCCAAATCTTGCATACAAACAATGCTCATATCTTTCAATGTGCTTTTCTCAACTAAAGAAATTTAGACATATTCTACCTAGAGTTCTTTTATCTTCAAGACTTGATATGCATTAACAAATCCCCAATATGTTCTTTACATTCATTAAGTCTGTCACTTTCACATGTCTTAGATTTATTGCATTCAAAAGGATAGCTTTAGTTTAGCACTTGATGATTGACCTTCTTATGTACTCCCAAAATCAATCAAATCCAATGCACAAATTTGCTTCACAAAACTGATCTATAACTCTTGCACTTTCATTTCCAATATCACTCAAAACCAATGCACAAATTTGCTTCACAAAACTGATCTATAACTCTTGCACTTTCATTTCCAATATCACTCTAAACTAATGCACATCAAATCAATTCTTATACCTCCAACCATATGACATAAAAAATATTTTCCTCAAACAAAACCACCCTTGAGAAAGGAATTAAATCACCATACCTCTAAATCTGCCACAATGATGATGAGCTTCCCCAAACCCGTCTTTAACAAAAATAGTTTCCTTTTGTTTCTCTTTCTTACATAATCATCCACCTATGAACCCCTTTTAATATGCAAAATATAGTTTAAAATAAATCACAAATTACACCTTATATCTCCTTTCTCTAACATGCAAAAGTACAAATAATTTTCACCACAATACACCTTATATCTTCTTCTATTGATATACAAAAATTAACTCCCTCACACACTATACAACATACAATTTTCAAATATAAAATAATACACCTTATAACTCCTTTCTTTTAATATTAAAAAATAATTCCGTCACATACTATATAATTTTCAAATAACCTAATACACCATACAACTCCCACTTTCAATATGCAAAAATAATTCCCTCATACAAAATACAATTTTTAAATAAACCTAAAAGACCTTATAACTCCCACTCCATTTAATTTAATTCAAAATCAACAAATTTTAAATACCTCATGCATCGCCGTGATTCAAAACCATGACCTCCCACGATACAGTGCTTTCACAAGCACTTGTAATCAGCTATGCTACTACAATAGGTAAAACAAAAGGGGTGCACATCAAATTTATCAACCTTCTATGTTAATCCAAAGCTCAATACACATGGCAAGATGATTTTAGGGGGTTTCAACCCTGTGACCTCCTTCACAACAGTGCTCACGCAAGCCAACCAACCACTAGGCTACCCTAGTCGGGTGAGATGTGATAGCGCACACATAGATTTACCTTTATCTAGCACTTACACACCTTTAAATCTTCACTATCTTTTTCTCTGTCGTTTGCATTAATCACACACGAAAATCATTAATCGAAAATGCTTGCATTGATCAAAGGTGGAATAAATCAATGTATTTATATGCTTCTAAAATGGTCTTTGAATTTCCTCCAAGGTCGGCTCAAACTTATATTTGATTTTCCTCCAAAATGTTGGCTCCTTTGGGTTATAATATTTAATTTAAATATTATAACATAATATTTTAAACCCATAAATATTTAAATCCTTTTGATTTAAATAATGCATAATTATGTCCCATCCTTTGTCCATATCTTTTATAAACCTTTGTCCTCAAGCCTTTAAACCTTTATAATTTTAAATCCTTTGTCTCAAACCTTTAACCCTTCTTGATTTAAACATTTTTGTCCCAAGTCTCTTAAAATTTTTCTTTATAATATTTAAATATGATATTTAAATATTATAATCCTTTCCTTAAAAAATATTTGCCTTGCTTTGCACTAAACCTTTGCCTTGAACCTTTCCTTAAAAATAGTTGCCTTGATTTGCACTATACCTTGTCTTGAATAATTTGTCCATCCTTATAAACACATCACCCTTGAAGAATATTTTTGCCTTGAATACCATGTTCCCTTTGACATCAATGACAACTCAATATTTTCAACAGGTTTTGCATTTGCACCACCTAAGGGATATTTAAACCAATAGAGATACAGGTGGCGTATTCACAATTGGGCAATGCATTTGCCAATGAGGTAAAATTGGATAATATTATTCCATATCCCTCTCTATTTTGTTTCTTTGGTTTAGAATTTGGTTTTTGTTCACTATCTTCATACTTTGTTATCTTATTTCATTGCAAATTTAATAAAAGAAAAATATTAAATTTAGTTTCATTATCTTTGAATGTTATCTTACAAAACATGATTTAGGAAAGAAAGGAAACATCATAGAGTTGCATTTAGGATAGTTTTGTATTATTGCATAATCTCTTATATACTTTAAAATAGTAAAATCCCCTTTTAATTTTCTTGTAAGCATTCAAATTGTAAGAGCATGTAGTCTAGGGTTTGTTTGTTGTAGTTTGTTGTATTCTTGCATCCTTTTAAATTTTGTTATAGATCCTCCTTTAGAAGGATTAGGTGAAGAATTTGAACCCTTAGGTGTTTACAAATCAACACATCAAACATAGTATAGGATATACATACACATATTAAGGTGATATCATGTTGCTCAAACCCTTGAATAAATTTAAGGGATCCTAGGGTCAGTGTTTTGATATTACATTTTTGGTGAACTCAATATGAACACCTCCATGGGTCACAAAAATCCTTGATCCTAGCCTTAATAAAAGATAAAATTAATGAATATATTAATAAAATAATATAATTATGTTTGTGTTGCTAACAAATATTAACAAAAAAATATTACCCTCTCACATATCATCTAGAGTCATGTATCTAGGTGTGTTTGATCCGCATAACATTTCTCTTTCATGTACCTCAATGTCCCTCTCACATACAATCACGTATCTCAAGAGGACCAAGCCTCTTCCATGTACCCATAAGTATCTTGAGAGGAAAGGTATATCATAAATTTTAGGTATATGGGAAAACCCTCCTAAGGTATATCAACTAGATTGGTATATAGAGAAGAAGATATAGAAGTGATCAAAGCACTTTCTTCCCCTCTCCTTAGCCAAGCCCCTAAAAACATTAAAAATAAACTCTTATCCTACCTTACCCTATGGTAGAACACGCTTACAACACCCATAGTAGTGGATGTCCATCATCTTCCTATGATCCTTTTTCAAGCATCCATCAAGATAAAAATCCTTTCTCAAACCCTAGTTTTGAGGATGAGGACTATGTTGTAAAAAATAGTAGCTTTAGATTCTACAGACCATCTAAGGGACTTTCTACAACAAAATAAATATATATATTAGACATCCTTAAAGAAGATATAGACAACCAAAATAGAGAATATTCATCCTTAAATCATCCTCAACCACCTAATTCTAACACTATGCCATTACGTGAGGGAAATAATCAATTGAATAGTCAACCCAATATAAATATTAGTAAATTAAATGAAGACATTAACCAAGCAACTATTGTGGATCCTAGTGCCTCAATCGCTAATTTATTTGATTCTACTACCCCATATTGTTTTTTCATAGGTAGTAGGAATTAAAATATGCCATCACCCTTTGAATATCATATATCCACTTCTCGTATAGATATCTTCCACTCTAACATGTCTAGTTCCTATAAAATGGAAGATGCACCATTTCATTTAACGAGTAAAGAATATTATACAAAGAATGACCCTCTTGGAGGTTTTCACAATGGGGTATTCAAAGTGAAAAATACCCCTTTTACAATGTGTAATTAACATTAACAATGATGATAATGGTGATAGAAATGTCTTCAATGCCACCTTGAGGGTTGGGTGGGTTTTGAAGCTTTGGTTGCTTGACCACCCTAGGCTGAATGCTCCTCCAATGCACTTGCATACAACCCACAATAATAGGTTAATATCATCAAGTGGGTCTACCTAGGTTAGGCCCAAACTTGGTAAAATATGCAAACAATAACCTTAAAAATATTGCTTAAGATGAAAGCATACTCTTAAAATTTCATAAAAAATAAAAAATATACCTTGCTTAACTTGTTGTTCTATCTATTGCTAAGGTTGTGAATATTTTTTATTTTGAAATGTGATTGTCTAGGGGCTGATGGTATTCTTTACATATCATCTAGATTCATACGACAACGACTACAAACCATCAGGGGATGAACGACCAATGTCTTCATTGTATGAATGGTATTTGGTATCACTATGGTGTAGGAATGAGGCTTTATTTATGAACACCATAAAAATAGATTGTGTGCATGGTGAGAGTCATATTCACCTTAATGGTTGAGTGGTGATGCATAAGGGAGTTGGTTGCAAATGGAGGCTAAGCACACAAGAGAGGGTTGAGTGGAAATTTTGGTAAAGTTTTGGCTTAGGAAATCATGTTGTTCTTATAAACAAAGGAAAGGAGAGATTTATAGATTTTAGGTAAGGGAGAGAGAGTGGTGACTAAGATATGACATGGAATGAGGTGGTAGCTACGTGGAAGGTGTGAGGGGACATGGAAAATATGGAGATTTCCATTTAGGAGAATGTGCACCTTCCCCTATTAATGACCTTGGGTGGGGAGAGTCCTCACCCACCCAAGTGGCATATGCACATGATACCACATAAATTAACTTAGGTGGGGAGGATCCTATCCCTTACCAAGTGTCATAAATAATCATGGAGAGTGGTGAGGGTGCATGGGTATGTGAAGAACTAGGGTGATGTGGACCTATTTTAGGGTCAAATGGGGGGACTAGAGTGGGTAGACACATTGAATAAGCAAGGATGTAGGAGGAATTTTAAATTTCGATAAAGTGGAAAAGGTAGGATTGAGGGGATATTAGGAATTAATTAGAAATTTTTGAAAATTTGGGGAGATTTAGAGAATTTAAAATATTTTACGGAGTTTAGAAAAATTATTAAAATGGCTTTAGAGAGTTACATATTAAAAATATTTTGGGTGTCTACACTTCCATCTCTTCTAGTATTTCTCCTTACATTCCTTCCCTCACAAATCCTATATCCATAAATCCTTTCTTATCAAATGCATTCAAGATAAGCTATGTCCCAAAACCTATAGTCTCAATCCATATGGCATCAACTTTGGTGCCACTTCCTCAAACATCCCAAAACTTTGCATATATTAATCCACAACCTACATTAATCTTAACCTAAGCATCTTCGAATCCATCTTCCCTTGAATATCAAAGCATATATTCAAAATTAAAACAACTTGAAAAGCATAACTTCAAATTGGAGGAATTGAAATGCTATATGCCTTCTCTTCAAGGGGCTTCATCTAGTCACAAATACTCTTATAAAAAATTCTATTATCAATCATTAGACCCCATCATGACTAGTCATCATGTTTGATAAATTTTGAGACCCCCAAATTTTAAATGTATGATGGTAAGTAGGATCTGGTCAACCACCTTAGAATTTCAAATTGCTTGTAAAGAAATTACCCATGATGAAATATTGCTTCTTATATTATTTCCTAAAAGTATTAGTGTCCTAGCATTATAATGATATTTTTAGATACCTTGCCACTCAATTAAGAGCTTTAGATAACTTATGAAAGCATTTGTTAGGTAATTTCTAGTATACATTGAAGATAAGATCATCATTGATGATATTTACCAACTCAAGCAAGGTAAAGATGAGATATTTTCCAATTTATTGGCTAAATGATGAACTCTTATTGGTAGAATTAAATATGTCCCCCCACCAAAAGACCTCTTCCAAATTTTCATACGTAACCTATATAGCCAATTAGCTTATCCTTTAGAAACAACAAATATTTTCTACTTTAAAGAAGTAATTGATGTAGATAAATGTGTAGAAGCCACCCTCCTACAAAGGAGGACACTTAATTTCAAGAAGGAGGAAAATCCTCCTCCTCTAGTAACAAGTGACAATAGAAAAATAAACATGTGGTAGATGACAACATAACTAATTCTCATCAAGCCAATATCATAAATATGATAGTTACGACATATCAAAAGCTTATCCTAATAAAACAAGATATACCTAAACATAAGTTCACCAAACTAGATCAATCTCAATCCATCATTTTGAAACAACTCTTTTAAGCCAAGATGATAGAAATCCCATAGATCATATCAATGGACACGATTAAAAAGTTAAATACTTTACATAACACTATTCAAAACCTCATAGATGATGATCAAATTATTGTTAATAACTTTAATATCCAAGGTTATTCTACTCAAGATCTAGAAATATTCCAGAATCCTTTTCCTTATCATAATCAAACAATGAGAAACTATGCCCATGATCAAAATATGGCATACACAATTTACTTGTCTACTTATTATGTGGTGACTCGACAACAAAATAAGAGTTAATATTTAGGTCAACCCTCACAACCACCCTTGGTTCTCTGTAAGAAAAAAAATACAACCCCATATAATAAACCTTATTTGGTTCATTGATGTGCCAAAAATAGCCAAAATAATTTCAACCTCCATCATCAACTAGAAAGCATACTTTCGAAGATATCCTTTTGTAACTAATTAAAATTTCAATTGCTCATAGCGACATACTAATTAAACTACTAAGTGAACAAGAATTTCCCCATGACCTTCCTCCTAATGACATCATGAACTTGGTAGAGGCTACTGGAGTTAATAATGTCATCCTAGAATTTCATGAAAGTAATATCCTTTCATATTCTATGTTAGAGCATTTACCCCTACACATAATAGCATATATCAATGAGAAACTCATCAAATGAGTCCTTGTTGATAATGGTTCAACACTTAGCATTTATAATATAAATTTCATTATCAATTTTAAACTAACCAAACAAAATTTACATGGATCGAACCTCATCATTAGGCATTCAAAAATTATAAGCAAAAAGTTAGTGGGATAATAACCTCACCTCTTCAAGTGGGACCTCAAATATTTAACATTGTCTTCTACATCATTTCTTGTGACATAACATACAATATTTTTTTATGACCTTGGATCCATGCTATGAAGGTCATCCCTTCTACATTACACCAATGTATTAAGTATGAGTATTAAGGAAGGATAGTCCACATCCCTATTGATCCCAAATCCTTTGCATACTTCTAGATGGTAAAGGTAAAGAAATATAAGAAAAACTATTGCCTATCCCTCCAACCTTCCTTGCCATACACTCCTTCCTCCTCTTCCATTGATAATGCATCAGGTTTAATCACATTGAATGACCAATTAAAGGCAAGCAATAGTTAATTTGAGAATTCCCTCATTAATATAAATGACAATAGTCAAAACAAATCTAATTGAGAAATTCCAACAAAAAAAAGACCTATTATTAGACCTAGCTAGTCTCTTCCTCTCTCCTTGCACACTAGGTTTACCTAGTTAGAAAGGGATAACTGTGCAAATAGGAATTTTCTCCTTCATTTGTATTGGTACTATCTATGAAGAGCAAATTCGTAGTAGTAATGTCCTCCCTACTGAATACCCATATGCTTCATACTATTTGTCCCCTCATATCCCATCCCCAAAATATTTTATATGGGATCTTAGGGAAAAGGTTTAGGTCATAAATTACAAGGTAATAAAGAGTTCTTAGAGATCAAAACCTATTTGGGATGTTGTGGGATAGGCTATATCTCCAGTAAGAGTGAACCCCTTCTCACTTAATTATCATTTGACAATGATAAGGAAGCAAACCACCTATTTAGGGAACCCCACATTGAAACCGTGTCATTACATGGGCCACATTGGGATGAGAAAGATGAAAAATAGCTTTGGTCTCTCCTGAGCTCTAAATATTGTCAATTCACATGCTTTCCCAATGTCAATTTTTTGTTTGTAATTTATCTTAAATTAATAATCATTGAAACTTATTGTGAGGAGGAGGATATTCCATACAATCCTTCTAACTGATATTACTCTTATTTTAGGGAATTCCTTTTCCAAATATATAATTTTACCTCCTCATAATCACCTAATCCATAACAACTATCTCTAACCCCCATAATATCAAAAACTAGGGGGTCTTACTCACTCCTCTTCAATTCATGGATGAGTCACACATCTTAATTGAGGGAACTATTGAAATGAATATTGGAACTAAGGATAATCCTATGATTTTGAAACTTGGAAAGGTTCTAACCCCCAATGAATTCTTAGAGTACAATTAAATTTTAAAATATTTTAGCAATATTTTTGCCTAAACTTATGTTGATATGTTGGTTCTTGATCCTTCTCTATTCGTCCACCATATAATAGTGTGACCAAATGAAAAAATCGTCAAACAAAAATTAAGAAAGATGCATCCTAAGGCCACTCTTCTTGTAAAATATGAGCTTCAAAAGCTCTTAGACACCAATTTTATTAAAGCTATTAACTATTTGGGCTGAATATCCAGTATAGTTCTTGTTGTTAAGAAGGAAGGATTATTTTAAGCTTGCACTCATTTTTGAGACATAAATAAAGCTTATCATAAGAAAATTTTCCCTCTACCTAACATTGATATAATAGTTGATTTTATTACAGGATTCAAAATATTATCTCTAATGGATGTATTTTTAGGATATAACCAAATTAGGACCACTCTTGAAGATAAAACAAAAACAACCTTCACCACCCCTCGGGGAACATTAGGTTATTAAGTCATGCCTTTTGGACTAAATAATGATTCACCAACATATCAAAAGTAGTGACCTATATTTTCCATGATTTGATGCATGACATCATGGAAGATTATGTGGATGAACTCTTAGGATGTTCCTTCAATTGTGAGGACCATACTGAAATTTATGTCACATCTTTAAGTGACTAAGGGAATATAAAGTCTATCTAAATTTTTAAAAATGCATATTTGGAGTAACATCATGCAAGTTAGGATTTATTGTATCATGTTGAATTGACGTAGATCCTACTAAGATATTAGCCACTGTAGGTATACCATTTCCAAAGAACCTTATAGATCTCTGGAGCCTCCAAGTTAAGTTGTAAGCTATTCGAAGATTTATCTCACAACTTATGGATAAGTGTTAGCCAGTTTATAAATTTTCAAAGAAATATGCTAAATTTAAATAGGATACTAGGTGTTAAACCACCTTTTATGCTTTAAAAATATATCTTCTATCACCTCCTACCCTTGTTCCTCCTAAATTATCTAAACTATTGTTGTTATATATAACAACCACAATACACACCCTAGGGGACATGTTAGCTAAATATGATGATGATCATCATGAGAGAGACATTTATTATATTAGTAGAACATTAGTCAGCTATAAGACCCATTATACACCATTAGATAAATTATGCTCAGTAGTAGTCTTTGCTTCTCAAAAATTGAGACATTCTATTCTTAGATAGAAAATATTTTTTCTATCAAGAGTTGATCCATTACACTACTCAATGCCAAAATATTATCTTTTTTGAAGAACAAATAAATGGGTCATTGCACTTAGTGAACTTGACCTTGAATTTATTAGCCAAAAGTCATTGAAAGGAAAAGTGATTACATATCAATTAGTCACAACACATCTAGAATATAAAAACTTATTAGTGATTTCTTTCCTTGATGAATACATCCTCATAATAGACATAGAGGAACCAAACTCCTAGAACCTATACTTCAATGGTTCATAATGTGTCAAAGGAGTAAGGGTAGTAATTGTCCTAGTGACCCCATAACAACTTATCTCTCTATCATTTAAACTTCAATTCTCATGCACTAACAACAAGATATAATATGAGGTTTTCATATTAGGGCTTCGATCCACCTTGGCTCTAAAGATTAAAACCCTCTCTATATTTGGCAATTTCCAGATTGTAATTAGCAAAATCAATGGTGTCTATTAAACAAAGGATGAGAAACTAAGACCATAAAAAGATATTTTTGATAAATTAATGACATATTTTGACATAATTACCATTGATACCATCTCACAATAAAGTAATCATCATGAAGATGCATATCTTATCCCTTTAGAATTAAAATATGAACAATCTACAAGTATCAAACATCTAATTAAAAATCCTACAATATGGGAAACTAGTCAATATCCCTTAGATAAATTCACTATCGAAGCTTCTCTACCCAAAGAATCATCGTATCAAGATAATATTACCTTCTTAAAACATGGCATACTACCTGAAGGGGTGAATTGTAATTAGCATAAAAAATTTAAGCAATGCACCTGCACTATGTCATCATTGGAGATATTCTCTATCATTATTCCTTTGATGGTATACTCCTTAGATACCTAAACATAGATGAAGCAAAAACAATCATGAAATAAGCCCATGATGGGTTGTGTAGTGGTCATTTTAGTGTTATATCTATTGCTAAAAAAATCCTTAGAATGGGCTACTATTGGCCATATATGGAAAAGTATTCTTTTTATTATGTCGGGAGATGTGACCAATGTCAAAAGCATGACAACATTATTCATTATCCTTTCCAAGAGTTGCAACCCTTTTATATATGAGGGCTTGATAAAATTGGAAGAATCAACCCATAATCATCTGATGGGTACTTCATTATCACATTTATTAAATACTTCACTAAGTGGGTTGACTATATGCCTTTATCCTCAGCCACCAAAGTACAAATATCTAAATTCATCCTTAGTCAAATTCTATGCCACTATGTTATACCATCCATATTAATCTTAGATAATGACATACCCTTTAAAAACAAAGAAGTCCAAAAGATTTATGTCAGATACAAAACTCGACACAAATGGTCAATGTCATAATATCCTCAAGGAAATAGCCAAGAAAAATATTCTAATAAGATGATTATCAAAATACTTAAGAAACTAGTCAGTAAAATTGGTTGTGATCGATATTTGCAAGTCTACCCTACTTTATGAGCATATCCCAATAGTGTTTGAACTCGCATTGAACTGACATCCTATGCCTTGTTTTATAGAACCAAGGCTATTTTTCCCTTCAAAATCAAGGTTCCTTCTTTGTAAATCTTACTTCAAGACTTCTCTATCAAGGATAAATATCATCTTGGTCATCTCAATAAACTAGAGCTGTTAGACGAAAAGTAATTTTATGCCTTAGAGAGCACCTACAAGACTATATTATTAGGCTCAAACATTCCTGCAACAAGAAGGTGCAATCCAAATATTTTGAAATCAATTTATTTCTCAAAGAGAATCAAAAGAATACCAATGCCAACATTTATCTCAAAGGTAAGTTTGAGCCTAACTAGTTAGGTCCATTCATAATAATTGCTAAATTTGGGTTAGGAGCTTACCATTTGGCCTTACTTAATGGTAAAGAACAAAAAAATTGATTAATATAATTTATCTTAAAATATATTGTGGTTGAGTCTACGATATTTTATTGCTAATGTGCCTGATTTTATGGTTACATGTATGCATGACCATCTGACAATCATAAGTACTTGCACACACGCGCATGATTGCATAGTTTCATGAATTTGTTTGCTTCATACATCTAGTTAGTAGATCCACAATAATACAATGTTGATCCTAGCTAGAAAATATAGTATTTTGCATTTTAAAGTAATATAGGTAATTGATGTTAGTGAGTTCTCCCAATCCTATAATGTTTGCTTTCCATTTATTTTTATCTTTCTATATTGTCTATCTCTTCAAATTCTATTTCTCTACAAAAACTTATTGTGATTTGATATTGTGGTTGTATAGAACATACGAGAGGGGTGGGTTATGTCCTCCTTATCCTCCATAAGAGCATTACAATTTAGGGGTCTCTTAGCAATGACATGACATCCCTAAAATCTAGTAGCTCTATATGACCACTATGACAATCCCTTTTTCCTAGGTAATATTCTTCTTCTACTACTCCCTCTGTTGGCTCAAGTGATGTATGACACAATAATCCATGTCCCTAATAACCCTATCCCACCCCTTATTTTCCCATTATAAATCAAAAAATTACAATAAATTTTTCAAAGGTGTACTAGGAAACCAAAGAAACTTACTCCTTAATGTTGGCATGTTAAGTCACTTTGAAGCAAGGAAGGCAAATAAAATTATCATATCCTTGCCCTATAAGTCCATATGGGATGACAAAATTCATAATTTTATTTTCACTTCCAAATACAACTAGGCAATCCTAGCATGAACCCCTTTTTTTTAACACCAATCATCATCAACTCTAGGTCACCTAATATACCCTTGAAAGACCCAAACCTATTGAACCACTATATTGTGGATATGTAATAGTTTGCAAATATTCTAGGTAATGGATCAACGGGGTAGGATATTTCCATGCTTTACTATGAAACTATGATAAGAATTACAAATCAAATCGAGTCCATCTATGTTGCCTAATAGACCATCACCAGACTTGGGCTCTTTTGATCCAATACCTTATAATTATGTAAGTATTTTATAGATACACTAGATAATGGATCAAGGGTTCTAAACATGGTAGTTGGAGTATTAGGCAACTCAAAGCAACCCATTCATCACCTACTTCTTTTCATCCAAAACTCTATAATTTTCTTTATGCTATGACATAAGTCTTAACAATTATTAGAATAATAAAACAATAGTAGCCACATAGATATGACTAATACCAAATCCTACTCAAATGCTTCTCTAAGAACTCTCAAGACTTTCTTGACAATTTTTCTAATGATTTAATGCTTTGGAAACTGGTAAGACTCTCATATTTGCTTTCTTGACCATGCATTCTACCTCTTTCTCCTCTTTATAATCAAATACATCTATATTTATTAGTGGACCATTGAGGGGCTTACACCCATAAATCCACTACCTTGTAGGTATATAAGTTATTATATCTTTGCCAAATAATAGATCAAGGGTTTGAAACACCCCAATTGGTGCATTAAGCAACCAAGAACATTTGTTCATCAATATTCTATCTTCCAATTAAAAAACCATTAGGTTGCATGATGGACCATCAAGAGACTCAAGCCATTCAATATCGAATACATTATACAAGTGTAAACATTTATAGGTATGCTAGGTAGAAGCTAGAGGGTTTAGAACTTCTTGATAGGTATACTAGGCAACCGAGGACATACTTAATCATAGCTTCTTGTAACCTTTCTTCCATCTAAGTTGAATCAATTCATTTGGGTTGCATCATACACCATTTTGGGGTCCAAGCCATGTGAACCACTATATTGTGAGTGTAATTACTTATAGATATTATAGGAAATGGTACAAAGGGGTTGTCCCTCAAAAGGATTTATTAAGCAACCAAACTGATATTTACTATCGATTGGTTACTATTTTTTTCCTTGCCTACTTATAGGCCCTTGAGAGGATGGGACACAATTTATCGATACTTTTCAAGTGTATAAAAACTTTTAAATTCATCAAGCAATGGATAAATCTA
The DNA here is from genome assembly GCA_028583015.1 of Wollemia nobilis. Lineage (NCBI taxonomy): Eukaryota > Viridiplantae > Streptophyta > Pinopsida > Araucariales > Araucariaceae > Wollemia > Wollemia nobilis. The sequence continues at coordinate 5,640,816 of JAQPPZ010016859.1, read as the reverse complement.
TCATAATTTCTTTTTGGCCATCAAGATGATTAGCATGCACTCTCTTACACCTCATTTTCTTGTTCTTGTAACCTTATAGGCCCTATAGAAAGGATGCTATTTCTAACCACTACTTTGTGCATATACAATCTCTTTTATGCACACCATGTAATGGTTAGAAATACCCCCTCTTCTTGATAGCTTACAAGGAATCCAAAATAAACTTCTTCGATGCATCACTCCTGATCACAACATCATTAGCTATAGAACAAAAAATGTGGTCCTATGTGATCCTGATAGTCATATTCCTCTCTTTTTTTCTATCCCACAATGGGCAACCTTTGTTTGTATTGGTTGTCTTATAAATACTTGAGAATATTTGATACTTCTAACTATTGTCTTGTGTATATACAATAACTTATACATAATCTAGACAATGATTAGAAATATCCTCTCTTCTTGGCAATCTCAAGGACAACAATAACAGATTATTTTCAATACATCATCACTTTTTTCTAACTTCACCATAAATACATACTTTAGGGAAAAATATACTCAAATTTAATGCATAATCACCCCATTAGGGGAATTAAATTGCTTCAAAAGCAAATATATATTTTCTTTACCTACAAATAGATTATTTATTCAAGCATATTTTTATCATATTTTATTGTTGCATGCAAATTTTGTATTCACAGTCTTGCATATCGTTAATGACACAAACATTTTAAAGTATCTTGGACATGGGCATTTGGAAGTCCCCCTTGGACGTAGATATTTTAAAGTCTCACTTGGGCATAGATATTTGGAAGTCCCATTTGGACACACACATTTTAAAGGTCCTCTTGGATATAGAAATTTGGATTATCCCTTGGGCACAAACATTTCAAAGTCCCTCTTCAACATAGAGATTTGGAAGTTCCCCTTGGGCATAGATATTTTTAAATCTCCCCTTAAGAATATACATTTGGAAGTCCCTCTTGGGCATAGACATTTAAAGTCCCTTTTAGGCATAAACATTTAAAGTCCCTTTTAGGCATAGACATTTGGAAGTCCCCCTTGGGCATAGATATTTTAAAATCATTTTTTTTCATAGATATTTTGGAAGTCCCCTTGGACACGGATATTTGGAAGTTGCCCTTGAGCATAGATATTGGGCATAGACATTTGGAAGTCCCCCTTGGTAATTTCTAACTAAAATCCCCCTTGGGCATCTACTAACCAAAATTTTCCTTTGTAATTTACTATCTAAAGTCTCCCTTAAGCATTTAGTAACAAAAATATTACATATTTCTTGAAATTTGTACATAATATTATACAAGATATTCATTATCTAAGTGCTCATATATTATAAAAATTATTGGACACCCTTCAAGAATTTTATAACTCCTTGTACATACTTTTTAGTCATATCATTTCATTACCTAAGTGCTTGTCCATTATCAGGTTCACAAACCACCACTTAGGCATACAATAACTATATACATATATATATATATTTTTTAGATATATTCCTTCATAATTTAGTGCTTTCCCATTAATTAGTCTTTAGGCCACCAGTTAGGGATGAAACATAATTTTGTAAATATTTTTAGACATATTCTTTGGTTATCCAAGTGCTTGTCTAGTATAAGACACATAGGTCACCACTTAAAAACAAAACAACCTCTTGTATATATTTTTAGACATATTATTTCATATCCTAGGTTATTGTCTTCATCGAGCTCTCTAGGCCACTATTTAGGGATGAAATCTGTTTAAACCCTTGACCATCCGATCTTTGTTTTTGATAAAACATCCTACCTCTCTTGTCTTCTCCCTTGAAATATACACACCCTTTAACATTCCATTTTAATTCAACATCATCCATACTTAATATTTCATATTAAACTTTTTGAGGATGGCTAGTGATGAGTTAAAAATATTGTAGAACAATTGAAGCATTGGTATTATGCAAAACTACCACTTATCCACTTATTTAGTCCTTTTGATTGACCCACTTAAGTTGATATGCCAAAATCACTAATTAACATAACTGTTGCCACATTTTGCAAAGGGGTACAAATTCTAAAAAATCTAAATATTGCTGCTATCTACTTCCCTCCTTCTTTCCTTTCTAGCTTCTCATGCAGTTTCTAGTTTCTACCTTTTCAATTTTCTATTTTCAGCTTTGTGTTTCAAGATTTCCAGCAGTTTGGGAAAGCTTGGTGAAAATCCTAAAATTTTCTAAGTGTTGCGCACTCCCATGGTTGCTCTATTTTGGAGTGATTCTAGGAGTCGCTCCCTCTATCGGGTGATTCCCAGCTTCACCTCTCCAGTGACCGACGGTGTTTTGAGCAATAAGATAGACGAAGAGCGAATTGAAAAATATTCTAAGTGTTAAAATTTGAACGAATCTCATTGTCACTCATTTCTTCAAGCGTTGCCCATTGTCACTATATTATTTGAGTGAACCTCAATGGGGAACAAAAGATAAAGAATTTTCTAAGTGTTGGCTTGGGAGCGACTCCCGTCGTCGCTCCATTTTGGAGCGACTCCTGTCGTCACTCCCATTTTAAAGCGACCATAGGCAAAGGAAGAAAAAGAGAAAAGAGATGAAAATATTCTATGTATGGACACTCCCATCATCTCTCAAGGTCTCCAGCACCTCCCATCATCTCTCAAGGTCTCCAGCACCTCCCATCATCTCTCAGGTTCACCAGTGCCATTCGTTGTCGCTTGTCTTCGCCAAACATACTCAAGTTAAGGCAACATTCAAAGATAGACGCTGGTCACTCCATTTTGGAGCTATGTCGGGCATTGTTGCCATTTTTTAGTGATAGCAAGCAAGGAGGCTCAAAATTATTTAAGGTATCAAGGGAGTGACCGATGTTAGTCACTCATTTTTTGAGCGTTGCCCGTCGTTGTTGCATTTTTCTAGAAATCACTGTTTCCTCTCCCCCAATCAGTGAATATGAGAAAGAAGAACCAAATCATTAAAAAATCTAAGTCAAGGTGTCTCTCGAGTTTGCTCCATCTTGGAGTGACTCTCGAGATCACTATATTTAGTAGGAAACTTTGGTCAGACCCCCCTTTACATCAGGGAACTTCAAATCTGAGCCAAACACGTGTAGGTTTCAAGATTTGAGCCTGTTAGGATGTGACAAAAGGACTACCTCAAAGGTATGGAGCAGGTGAACATTGATGGCATCTGCAGAGGCAAATTGTACTCAACCTACCACCTTAATTGGACCTAACTTCTCATCTAATATATCTGTACGGATCTGTACCAACTTCAGAAGAATCTTGCTGCAAGTACACTCACGGTCAGCTAGGGTCTAATCCTGGCAACTTTTGGCAGCTTTGGCAGGTTTTGAGTTTCATGCATGATTGTAATTTTGGGGGGAAATTCCTGCTATAAGTAGCAGATGAACTTCATTGTAAAGGGGGGAAACATATTGCTAGGAAAGCTACTGTAAGCAAACATTTTGCATCAATACAAGGTATATTTAGCTTCATTTAATGTCTCTTTCTTTTATGTTGCCTTCCTCAAATATTTTTGAAAGTTTTATTTATTTTTTTGATTGCTGTCATTCTACATTATGGATCACAACATTGGTAATTAAGTAAACCTAGAATGAATATAGAAGGATACATAGGAAGGAATCATAGTGCTAGTTTCTGTTATATGTCCCACTATTGATTGTTGCTAGTTTGAGTATCAGTTAGTTACTGTGCTGCTTATTATTTACCACCAGTAAATCACACATTTACATATATTTATGCATATATTTATCTATTTCCTATTCCCTAATATAGAAATCAAAGTAGTGTAGCATAGGAGTTGGCCTTCTCCGAAGATTGGCATGGAAGGCATCCCTTCCTTCTGGCATTTCAATCTGCTGGGCAAATATAGGGCACAAAATATTAAAATCCTTTTCTATAGTAGCATATTCATAACCAATAGTTCCTCTGGCATGCCCAGTGGGACACGATTATCCCACCCTATAAGTAGTATTGAAGCATTAGTGTTCACTTCAGTGTTGTCGAATCTGAACACTTGATGACTCTATTAAACCTAAAAATATTTTGAGTCTCAAAGACTGGTCCAATATCAAAATTTCCTTCATGCATACAATATGGAGAGATAGGAATGTGGGATAGGAAGTGCTTGAGTTTTATGAGCTTGACATTAACACTGCTGGAGAGCACCTGAGGCTTATTTATTATCAAGCCCACCAAGATGAAGCATTTGTAGAGGAAGCTAAAGTTGAAGAGCAAGATACAACTTCAGATAGCATTGAGGTCTACCACGATCCTAATCAGCTCGATCAAGATGTAAATATGGCTTAGAAAAATGCTCCTGAGCTATTATCAGTCATTAAATCCACTGGAACCCTCAATATAGATGGGCAAGATGCTGTTCCAGCTGTTATTTTAAAGTCCATTCCCACATATGATGGAACTAAAAATATGACCTATGAACATATCCAGGATATCTTAGCTCTAGCTGTGTTGCATTCCATCATAAATAAAAGTTTCAAGACCTAGTTTTTGGCTCTATCTACGAGGTAATCTCCTATACTGGTAAAAATATCTATCGAATGACACTATTATAAGATGGAACCAACTAGCTAGACAGCTAGTCAAAGGGTTCAATGAATTCACTGATCTGTCCTCACTACTACATAGGTTTCAAACCATTCAATGACACCTATAAGAGGAGATATCAAACTTCAATGTGATGTTTATGTGGTCCTAGAAAAGAGTGCCCATTGAGCTACGTCTAATCGATAGACAAGCTACCCATTACTACCTTAGAGCCTTTAACTCAAAAATTAGTTTGGTCATCAAGTTGACCTGTGTTAACACTTTCTTCGAGTTGTATGAGGTGGCTCATAGGGTAGAGCTAGATATGATTTCCATAGGTAGACTTATGCACAAGATGTAGCCGTCGATCTACCTAGATTTACCTCAATCACACTATCCATTGGCGTATGCTCAAACATATTCTTAGTCTACTGCATATCACAATCCACCATGGAATATCACACTAGTTGTGTCTCAATTTGGTCCTCCTCAAATGCATTTTCCTATGCCACCAACACCTCAGCTCCCATATACCCCACAATATCCATCACTTCTCACTCCTCCATAATAATCGACATTTCTCCCAACACCGTCATTGGCACCATTGCCTCTGCCTACCTAGTCAACACAACTTGATATTGATGTGCAGTACAAGATTTTGTAATAGGTAGAGTCACTTCCATGTATCGAAAACTATCCAAAGACATGATTGTAATGAAGAAAAATCAAGCCCAGTAGGAATTTATTCCTAGGAGACCATAGCCTCCTCCCGCCTTGACAAGAGATCAAGTACCTCAGGCTAATAGGCCTTCGGCTAGAAATACTGCTAATAATAGGGGACTGAGCACTCTAGATAGTGTGCACTGGTGCTCTACATGCAATGAACCTCATGGAGAAGCTACCTACATTCTACATAAATATTATGTCCAAAATATTTCAAGCAGAAACTCAGAGGATCAAGTTAATATGATCCAAGAAGAAGAGCACAAATTTGCGGTCTTAGAAGAAGACCCAGTGTCAATTCTGACCAGGAGCAGTAAAAATCCAATGGAGGTCGATACGACCCAAATGCATCCTTTGAAGGTGTACACCAGAAGAGAAAAGGTGCAACTTGCCATGAAAGCTCATGATAAAGCACCTCCACCTCCATCCATGAAAGAGAAGGTGCCACCAGCCAAGGCTTCTGTGACTCAAACTCTGGTTGAAACCAAAGAGTAGGCTTGAGAAAATATTAAGTACCCATCGCTGAAAAAGTAGCAAAGGGTTAAGGCCATGCAGAAGTACCACACCAAGCATGATCCAGTGAAAGAAATTGAGGGGCCATCTACTTTGGCCTACAACATTATTGATGAGCTCAAGAAGACCCCGATGAAGATCAACATATACAATGCCCTTCAGCTATGTAGTTAGGTGGACCTATTGTAAGAGTCACTAAAAATTGTTAAAGGAGGAAAGCCACCACAACCCGTGTTAGCTTAGCTCCTAAAAAATTTAATCACCAAAAAGAATAGACCACCACATTTCTACCTGTCTTTGTGGATGGTAGAGCATGTGGTACATAATTGCATAATTGATTCTGGTGCATCAACCACTATCATTCCGAGGGCTATCTTTGAAGAAATTGGTATGGAACATATGTGGAGCAGTCAATATGTCTTGCAGCTAGATGGAACTCCTATGAAAATGGTGGGTGTCATAAAAGACATTCTTATCCAATTGCACAAAGCACCTGAGATCATGGTGATCCAGGAGGTGGTGGTCATGGACTTGGAGCCCTACTTCGGTATGTGCCTCTCAAGGGAGTTTACTGTCAATCTAGGTGGATACTTATCTCTAGACTACTTGCACATGGAAGTCCCTTTCAAAGGGAGGAAAGTGAAAATATACAATGACAAACCATCCACTTTCCTAGTTGAGCAGATACCCGAGGAAGGGCAGTAGAATGAATCGGTCCATATGATGACTGAAGAGTTGGTAGAAGTGGAGCTTGTGGAAGAGGCCATAGAGTAGTTACAAGCGTAGGAAGAGTTCTCCTTACTAGATTTCAATGCCATTATTGAATCAGATATAGGCTGCTACTCCATTACCCAACCCAATAAGCCCAAAGAGACGATGAAAGAAGACATAGAATCTGCCCTGAATGAGCTATGGAATCTATATTTTGATGGCACCCGATAAAAGAATGATGTTGGAGAAGAGGTCCTTATAGTATTTCTATCAAGAGAGCAAAAGGATTACTACTATAGGCTAGCCTGGAGTTGCACAAATAATGTGACCGAATATAAAGCCTTGTGCTTAGGCTTGAAGAAAGCAGAGAGACTGGAGATCAAGTAGTAGATATTTGGAGATTCAGAGCTAGTGTGCAAACATATAATAAATAAGTTCTCCTCCAAGAAGCATTACCTTAAGGTGTACCGCAATTATGTCTGGGACCTGATGGAGTCATTCAACTCCCCAAAGCTATCTCCCGGGAGAAGAATAAACATGCTAACATCTTGGCATCTATTGGAGTTAGGTACGTTATGGATGATGAAACTATGTAAAAGTCAAAGCTGGTTCATACTATTTACAAGCCTTCTATACCTAATAAGGACACCCACTAGTAGGTATTTGACTCTGAGGAGTAGATCATCAATTTTTTAATCCATGAAGTAGGTTCAATCGAAGGTAGAGACCCTGATGACGAGCAGTATGAAGGGTTTATACAGTTGAAGAATAACCATGTCCCTAAGGGAATCATCACCCTTGAAAGCCTGTTTGATCAAAATGATAGAGCTATATCCTACAGGATCAAGGTTGACTCCAAGAAATAGAGATATTTGGAACTTGAACCAGGAAAGGTAATCAAAGTTGGAACATACTGCACCCCAGAGGAACTGGAACAGATTCAGGCCTTATGTAGAAAGTATCTAGATATTGTATCTTGGTGTTATCAGGACCTAAAGGGGTATGACTGAGGGATTATACAACACACCATATAACTAGAAGAAGGGGTTAAGCCATTTAGACATAAATAAAGAGCGGTTAACCCAAAGATCAAGGCTATGATGAAGGCAAAGCTTTTGAAGATGCTAGAAGCCAAGATCATATATCATATCAAGAATTCTTCTTGGGTTTCTAATTTTGTCCTAGTCAAAAAGAAGAATGGGGATATCTGTCTCTATGTTGACTTTCACAATTTGAATATGGCCTCCCTCAAGGGTCACTATCCATTCTTATAGATCGACCTAATTCTTCATGTGGTCACAGGAGCTCAAAGGTTATCTCTTCTATATGGATTTTTTGGCTATAACTAGATCTAGGTCAAAGACAAGGACCAAAACAAGATGGTGTTCACCACCAAATGGGGAACGTTCACCTATCAGCACATGCCCTTTGTCTTATCCAATACTAGGGCTACATTCCAAAGGGCCATGGACCTTGCATTTCAGGAGCTGCTAAATAAAATCATTGTAATTTATTTATATGACATGACCGTGTTGTCCAACAAGAGGGAAGAACACACCTCTCATCTGGAACAAGTGTTCTAAAGGTGCCAAGAGTTTGGCATATCCATAAATCCCAAGAAATTATTCTTTGCAGTTAAGGAGGGGAACCTATTAGGTCATGTCATTTCTAAAAAAGTGCTAGAAATTGATCTTGATAGAGCATAAGCTCTCTTGAAACTCCCCATCCTAGTGGACAAGAAAGGGCTCTAGTCCTTCTTCGACTAGATCAACTTAGTGAGGAAGTTCATGCCTGATTTCGCTCAAGACATTAAACCTATGGCTGAACTATTAAAAAATGATGCCAATTTTATATGGATTGAGGAGAGAAATTAGGCCTTTGAAGAGACAAAAGCTAGGATTGGTCAGGTGCCCATGTTGATAAACTTGGACTACTCTAAGGATTTCATCCTTTATGAGGTAGGAGAACCTAAAAGTTATGCAACATTTATGACTCAGAAAGGAGATGACGACGAAGAACGACCATTAGCCTTCCTGAGCCAAGTGATCTAGCCCCATGAGGAAAGATATAATTTCATCGAATGCCAAGTGCATGCTATCATTAGGTCATTGAAAATTTTTTTGTTTCCTAGAGTTGGATGACCATGTTCGTTGTCCACCCAAATGTAAAAAAAATTATCATATAGGGGGAGCTAGGAAACAAAAGGGTGGGTTGGATCACCAAAATCTAGGAGTTTGACATAGAAGTGTGACCCACCAAGCTAATCAGAGGTTAGGCACTATGTCAAGAATTAGCAAGAAGTGCTACAGTAGAAGTCGCTGCCTATCAATGGGATGACTCAGTCCTAGAGGGCAATTTTACCAATTCTTCAAAAGAGGACAGAGATTGGGTAGATGAAATCATTTGGTACTTCAGCATTGGGAGGCTTGTTGATTGCTTTAATGCAAATCAGAGAAGGAGATTCAGGCTTCAATATCTAAAGTATGTACTACACCCTAAAGGGCTATATTTCAAGAACATAGATGACATCCTTTTGCGATGCATCAAAGAATCTAATAAGAAGGTCTTAGGAAAATTCTATTCTAGAATTTTTGGAGGACATCACTTAGGAAGTACAATGGCATTAAAAATCATTAGAGTGGACTATTACTAGCCCACCCTCTTCGTAGATGCACATGCAGTCTACTAAAAATGTAAGAAATGTCAAAGGTTCACCGATAGAAATAGGAATGCACCTATTCCCCTCCAGTCGATCTAGGCTGAGGCTCTATTACAACAATAAGGCCTTGATTTCATCAGAACTATATCACCTAATTCATCATCAGGGCATAAGTTCATTCTTACAACCAAAAATTACTTCACCAGGTGGATAGAGGTGATACCTAGTAAGCATGCTGACCAAAAGACACTCATCAGCTTCCTTGAAAGCTTAATCACTCACTTTGGGATCACAAAAGTGATAGTGATAGACAATTGGCCAGGTTTCACTGGAGTTGTACTCATAGAGTTCGCTAAAAAATATAGGATTTATCATAAAATGTTCTCCAACTACTACCCACAGGGAAATGACCTAACCAAGTCTACCAATAAGAACCTGATGAAAATCATAAAGAAGGCTCTAGAGAGGAATAAGAGGTCATGGCACCTATACCTGGATCGAGAGTTGTGGGCATACCGTATCTCCAATAAATCAATCAAGATGTTTCCATATGCGTTAGTTTGCAGGAAGCGGGTTATCTTGCCTACTCACATCAAGATGCCCATGCTTTGGCTATTATAGGATGAAAAGGGTGACATGGACCCTAATGATGCATGGTTGGATCAGTTGCTGCAACTCAAAGAGGAAAGAGAAAAATCTTATCAAGCTTTTATGAAGCACACTGAAAGCACACAAAACTAGTTCTCAAAAGGAACTATGACCCGAGTCTTCAATATTGGTGATCTAGTGCTAAAATGGGATGCCTTGATGGAAAAACCAAGCAACCATGAAAAATTTGATGCCTTATGGGAAGGCCCCTTTCAGGTTGCCCAGGTGAACCAGTTCAACTCCTTTATGTTGAGAGACATGGAGGGTCATATCCTTCTGATTCCAGTTAATGACTTTCATTGAAGCCTACCACCATTGAAAAATTCTAGAGGTTTCTCCCTGTACATATTTTATTTTCTATAGTTTAAGTTAGTTTCTTTTCTTGAATGTAAATATTGCTTTAAATAGAGGTATTTTCCTGCTTTAATCCAAGAAAAAGAGCCAAGTGTCTTGTGTAGAAGAAATGCCTGGTAGCAGAATAGAAAGGCAAGGTTTGCTGAGTTCCTTGGATCAAAGGGAGTGAAAGGGCAGAAGGAACTAAAAAATTGCACTAAGTGTTCATGAAGATAGAGATGCCCATATTTTCCCAGTCCAGCCAGCAACGATCATCATCGCACAAGATTTCAAGAGAAATCTAGCCATGTGCTAAGGGTGGCTCAACCAATAGGAAGAGGGAAAAAATTTGTCTAACTTCCTAGGAGCTCATCGTCGCTCAATATTTTAGCGACTCTAGGACTCGCCCTCCAAATTCAGTGACCTAAGAAGGTGAAAGAAAGAAAAAAAGACTAAGGTAGGGGTTCATGCCCGCTGTCGCTTCGAAACTTGGTGATGACGGAAGTTGCCTTGAAAAATTTGTGATCTTGGGAGGTGTTGAACTGAAGAGAGAAGTCAGTGATCGCTCCAAAAGCCTAAAAAAGCTTAAGATCGCTCACTCAATCAAGCGATTCCGGGAATCGCGTGGTCAAAGCGCGAGTTCGATGGCCGAGGTGTGCCAAGGAAAGTCAAGCCAAAAAGTGTGGAAGAGCTTCCAGAGGTCTCTCATTTTCCAAGAGATGCTGAGAATCGCTCTAATTTTTGAGTGAAATTTGGCGGGCCCGTTTCAAAGGTGCCAAAAAAAGGATGAAAAATTTCCTAAGTATAACCCGCCCTCTATCGCTCATTTTTCTCGCGACTCCCATGGTTGCTCATTTCTTTGAGCGATGCCAGTCGTCGCTCATTTGTTGAGCGAACCTGGGCAAAGTGTAGACTTTGAGTGGAAAGAAAATTTAAAATTTTTCTAAGTCCCAACAGATGTCGGTCACTTGCCAAGACACCAAAAGCTCAATTTTACCCATTTTTTTAGTGATTCTGGGAATCACCCCCAGTTTTGAGTGACTTTTGTCCCCAACATAGTTTTTGAAAATAACGGACCTCATGGCATGTGCCTAGGTGGTGGTGGGTGATGTCATCAAAGCCCACATTTTAAAAATAAGGAATGATTGCATAGTTCCTAAAGCAGATTTCATTAAAGGCAAGGACGAACATCGATCTAATCAATGATGAGTTACATTTTCCAAGGGAGATTTTATGCACGACCCACAAAAAATAACGGTTCCCCCCACCCACTTTGTGCCCCAAGATTTAATTCCACCACTCGCCATTAATGCTGACTTTTCACCTATCTTCGTAAAAGGGGTTCAATTGCTCATTCTACTATCAAAGTTAACCAAATGAATTTTGAGCTACGCCAGAGATAAAATTTAGAATTTTACCAGCAGGTAACTAAAATTTTGAATTATCTCACTGCAATGGGTAATAAATCGAGCGTAGATAAGGATAAATCCTTGAGCAGGCAACTTTGAGCTTGCATGAGAGCAAATTATAGAGGAAAAATAAGGGCAAAGGAAAAGCGAAGAGCACAGTGAAGAAATATCCTCCTCCGCTACCTGTAGATTGCCTAGGGGAATATAGAGATGATGACTATTCACACAACATTATACAACTATGACTCACTATAAAAGAATGGTGGGTGAAGGTCCCAAACTCACATCCTTTTGATGCATCATACCACTCAAACCTGTTCTGGTTATTGTGCCCGCTAGTTCACCATTGCCCAAAGCTGGTTGAGATCGTTGTCGAATACTACAAGCCCAACACCTGATAAGTTTGCAACTGTGAGGGGAAGGTGTTCTTTTACCTCTACAAGGAGAGCATAAAAATGGATTTTTCTCTAAGGTATTCACCTTATCGAAATTGCATTGTCAAAAGGGTCAGCTTGGGCGAACAGAGAATGGCCTTATCGAAAATGAGGAATTTTATCAATACCCAGCTGCAACAACCACTTCCAACCAAAGAATGGCCAATGCAGCCGATACCTTAGGAGCACTTTAAGAGCCAGTTCATATATGCCATGATAGCCTAGGTTTTAGGTCACAACATAGACACTATGGTCCACCTGTATCATATTTCTCTTGTAGAGTGCATCATGTATGAGGAATTTTATGATCCCAACACCCCAAAATCAAGACTGAGGCCATTATTCTTTGACTGGGCAGATTACATAACTTATGAAGTTCATTCAAACCTCATGGAGATGGAGGAAAGAAGCATGAAATTTAGATATTGTTTATTCTTGGAATGACTATTCCTATTCCACATGCATAACAAAATGAATACGATTCAAGTCCAGGGTAAGGATCAGGATGGTGTGCAACTTTCGATCTACGAGTGGACAAATATATTTTATAGGAAGGAATCACACTACCTATTTAATTTGAAATTCTTGGGCACTGCCCTGGCCATCCTTAATGACATATGTACATGCCCTCATCTAGACATGAAAAATTATCTTATTCGAGAAGAAATTGGTGATACCTTTAAGCTGACATAGTGCATTGTCATCAAGGTGTTCAAATTTAAAGGCAAACCCCTTCTTCTGCCATACTTCTACACTGAATATCATTTCACCTTGGAGGCAGTGCGACAAATGGACTACGTAGACCAGGAATATGGTCAGGGGAAAATAAAAGACCACATATTCAAGTCTCCAATCATCTGGGGTGACATTGAGGTCCATTTTGGTGGGCAACACCAATATTTGATAGCCACCCTCTTGAGTTTCAACTTGGTGGAGCTTCCCTAGTGCTGGAAGTATGATCTAATAAAAGCAATAAAGAAATTCACACACTCTTGCCCGCAACAAGAGATCATGGCAAAAAGGAATGACCCAACAGGGGGCAACCTAGAGTGGCATATTGAAAATATGTAGTCACTACCATCGTGGCATGATTTATATTGCATAGAGGTAGAGTATGATCCTGAGCATAATGATGACCACAAAATAGACTCCACAAGCTATAAAAGGATGCTATCGAAAGTGAAAGTGCTAGGCTAGAATGATAACAAGATAGTGCAATGTTGGATAACGAGATGCCATACAAAGAAAGAAAAGTCAAAAAAGTTGTTGGCCAATGACTACGAGTTCTCTGACCTATATGACAAAAATGTTGACATGTGGTAGCCACTCATTTTTCATGACATCAAACCTTGAGGCATCCGTTGCAAGAATAAAAAGAGGACCCCACCCCAAAGGTTAGTCGCGTAAGGGATTTCAAGTATTATAGTACAAAGGAGCCAAGGGGTGGACCCCATGGTGCATGCAACTCCCAAAAAGTCATAGCAATATGAAAAGCCACGAGAACCTAATCGATCTGCACAATCAATAAAGGAGAGATTAAAGCCATTGAGGTCAAAGCCAAAGTTTAGATTCACAGTTTCCAGCATGGCACCCGATGCCCCAGCCTTAGTCGCTGCCACTGCACCAAAAAAAGTAGCTATGCCTAGATAGAAAAAGAGGAAGAGGTCTAAAAATATGAAGGAGAAGTGGTCCACGCCTAGAAAAGAGACTGTACAACAGACCAAGGTGACTCCACATAAAGAGGTTACCGCTAGGGAGGTTGTAACTATCATTGAGGACAACCCAAAGAAGGATGTGTAAGTGTGGGTAACCCAAGATATCAAGATGATAGCTCATTCTGAGCACATAGGTACATCTCCTATTTCCTCTTAATAGTCTTCTGGTCCTCTATCCATCATACCTTTCTCCTCATCTATCAACCGTTATCGCTGCTTCCTCTCAGTCCCCTATCACATAGCCCCTTGCTTCCACATAGATATACCCACAAACATTTGACCACTTTGCCTTTGACCCTAACACTTTCCAAATCCTAGGCCATTCACAGTTGGTCTCCATTGTTGAGGAAGTCCCTAGTTCCCCTCGCCCTATGTCTCCTACGATCGCATTCCATAAAAACCTGTCTTTGCCCCCTCAAGAACCACCCACTGTTTCCCAAGCCCAGTCACCCTCAAAAGCGACTCAATCACCAAGCGCCACCCCCATTTGAGAAAATGCCTCAATATGAATTGTCTCTAGCATACCCATTGTATGGAGAACTGGATCTTGTAGAACGACAACTATAGATAGTAGATGATAAGCCCATGGCAACCAAGACGACTCAAATATTTCACATATTTCTCCAAGGAGTCAGGAAGAGGAGGGGTGAAGAACTAGCTATGGTGGAAAAGCGAGCTAGGTTTGACCTGGATAAGAGGGTGATCCAGATTGAGAAAATGGTCCCCAAAGTGAAGAATCCTATCAAGGACATGACCATCAATGACTATGACTATCATCGCAAGGACAAAATCTTGGACGACATCGTCATGGAAAATGAAATAGACGGTATCCATAGGAGGGTTGATACACTGTTCATAAAGCAAAAAGAGACAAAACAACACCTCTACCAGGTCAAGGACGAAAAGAGGTAGCTAGAGGAGGATATGGTAAAGCTACGAGCATAGTTGGAGACTACCTAATAAGAGGCCCAAAATATGAAAGAACAACTTGTGTCTTGTAAAATGAGACAATAGATCAAAAGGCAGTCGTAGAACAGCTGGCCAAGGAAAAGAAAGGAGCGCTAGTATAGGTATTTGAATTGCAAGGGCAACTCCAAGAAATTTAGAGGCAGCTGGAGGAGAAAGCATCACAAGCCGTTGCCTTCTCGAAAGAAAGAATTAAAGAAATTAGAGTTGGCCTACTGAAGGGTTTCAAAACCCACGTCTCCAGAGCCCTCGCAGTCTTCACCTTCATCTCCAAGGTGCAAGATATATCTGCCCAGGGTAAGCCTGTGGTAGAGGAAGTCGAGCGCCAAGCGAAGTAGTGGCTGGACTTGGCGATTAAACTTGAAGAATGTGAGCGCAAAGGCTTCCAATTTGTTCCCATGTCATAGATTACCCTAGACTGGGATGATGCAAGCGTAACCTTGCATTTGTATTTCAAGAAAATAGAAAGAATTCGGAAGGCTAGGAGGATGCTAAATGCATTAGAGAAGGAGAAGAACATATGGCATCTATAGAGGCAAATTGTACTCAACCTACCACCTTAATTGGACCTGACTTCTCATCTACCATATCTGTACGGATCTGTACCAACTTCAGAAGAATCTTGCTGCAAGTACACTCACGGTCAGCTGGGGTCTAATCCTGGCAACTTTTGGCAGCTTTTGTTAGCTTTGGCAGGTTTTGAGTTTCGTGCATGATTGTAATTTTAGAGGGAAATTCCTGCTATAAGTAGCAGATGAACTTCATTGTAAAGTGGGGGGAACATATTGCTAGGAAAGCTACTATAAACAATTTTTTTGCATCAATACAAGGCATATTTGGCTCTATTTACTGTCCCTTTATTTTATGCTGCCTTCCTCAAATATTTATGAAAGTTTCATTTATTTTTTTGATTGCTGTCATTTTGCATTATGGATCACAACATTGGAAATTAAGTGAATCTGGAATGAATATAGAAGGATACATAAGAAGGAATCATAGTGCTGGTTTCTGTTACATGTCCTACTATTGATTGATGCTAGTTTGAGTATTAGTTAGTTACTATGCTGCTTGTTTTTTCCCACCATTAAATCACATATTTACATATCTTTTTGCATATGTTTATCTCTTTCCTATTCCCTAATATAAAAATCAAAGTAGTGTAGCATAGGAGCCGACCTTATTTGGATATTGGCACAAAAGGCATCCCTTCCTTCTGACATTTCAATCTATTGGGTGAATCTAGGGCACAAAAGATTAAAATCCTTTCCTATAGTGGCATATTTGTAACCAACAATACCCTTCACCAAATTACTTATACAAATTCATCTAACTTAATTGATCAATTTCTTGATTCATTAAGAAATTTGTGTCATAGAAACTCCTCCCACCACTCCAGTCTACACTTTTTAAGGTAGGAACTTGCATCGTTCTTCATAAACCAACCCTATTTCTCCCAAAATCCTATTTACAACATTTGCACCACCTAAATATAGTTAGGTAACACATTTTATCCATTATCTACCTTATTCATTTATCCATATATATTGAATTCTATTCCCATTTTTTGGCATATGTTTGGTCCTATAGTTATATTCATGCCTATAGTACCTCTACTTTTCTTACCTAGCTACAGTCAAGCAATGGATTTGCTTCTAATTTTTTTCTTTGCATCTCTCCCTTGTGACCACTTTGACACACTTGGATCAAGTATTATTTTCCCTTTTACCATGCATGGCTCTTGTTTTCCTTACCTTTTCTTAAAACTCTCCCTAATGCATTTGTACAGCTTGACTACAATCACGAAACACATTTGTGTAAGTAGTTTTTTGATCCTCACTATCTAAATCCTAGGGCAATTCCTTTAATTATCATTCCATAGTTCATTATAATCTCTTTGAATCTTCCAAGTTGTTGCTATACCTCAAAATTCACATAAAAATGTCAGCACCTATTAATCAATTCATCAAATTATTTATTTTTCCATACCATCCATAAAAAAATGCAAATTAATATAGATTACAATAGCATTTTCTAAAGTTATCAAATCAAATCATAACCAATTGAGTCATCAATCAAATTTTATATATACCATCCAATATAATTTGCAATAGAGCCAAATTACAATAACAAATATATACCAATATCATCAATCACATACATCATCATGTAGAAATACAATCCACTCATGAATGAGATTAAAAATCATATCTTTATATCAATCAAATAATATATAGATAATGTCATGTGACTGACGTACCATAGTGCCAAAATTGGTACACAGTCTAAATTAATTGTTTGATGCACCACATGGCTCAAAATCGATGCACTCAACCTCAAACAGATCCTAACTTAGCAAAATGATAACACTCTAAATAAGATGATCTTGTATACATTTGTCAATCATAAATACAATGAAAGTGGTAGTATCGTATGCATTGAATTTTAGGAATACCAACTAATAGACCTTTATTAGGACTATATCCTTGACTGGATGGGCAATAGTACTCTTTGATCATACAATGTTGGTGTATTGTATAGTAGTTTATAGTGTATATACTACTCAATATTCACTTATGAATCCCTCTAGGTATCCTATAACTAACCCTACATTTATGATAATTGGCTCCACAACATGCAAGCTACATCATCAACCACAACATGCAAGCTACATAATCA
The DNA here is from genome assembly GCA_028583015.1 of Wollemia nobilis. Lineage (NCBI taxonomy): Eukaryota > Viridiplantae > Streptophyta > Pinopsida > Araucariales > Araucariaceae > Wollemia > Wollemia nobilis. The sequence continues at coordinate 5,623,481 of JAQPPZ010016859.1, read as the reverse complement.
ACACCTACCCTAATTGCTGCAACTTGGTATAGCATTGTATTATGCTCCATGATGAGCTACTATACCTACCCCATGGTATGATTTCTCTCTTGCTCTAGCATATATGCTTGAATTATAACTTGATCCTTTTATTGTATGAGAGGCCATCTCATGTCATAACCTAACCACCTTAGCCTATATATCATCCTCCTTTATCCTTCAGGTTATCTTTATGCTAGCTATCTATACCTATGTGTGGGTAAATTATGCTCTCAAATACTACAAACTCCTCATTGTTTCTCTCTATTATCACTACCTCTTCAATTAACCAAATAGGGCCAACCTTTGGTGTCACCCTTGGTATTATCATTATGGCCATCAAATGTTCCACATCTAACATCCTCACAATGCTAGACCTTGGTGCTTCCCCTATAATTTCCTATCTATCCTACCTTCACTATTGCACCTCTCACATCTTGAAAGCAAAATGATGATCAACTAGCCTCCCTCATGGTTCCCTAATCCCCATCATCACCCTTTATAGCCTAAAATAAACATTCCACTTCCTATAATTTTGGGTTTTTCCCATCCCATTCCATTTTGGCCCTACCACAACTAGGTCATCTTGATTTACCTTTGTAAAACTAGCTAGGCCAGGTGGGTGACCAAAAGTGACCTCTTGGATGAACCTTCAGTACTAGATAGACCCATCTAGAACCCCTTGCAATACCCCAAACTATCACAAAATGCAATCATATTGATGAAGCTCTCTCTCTTTACATGTTCTCACTAGCTTCTTGATCCTCCTCATCCTCACTGGTTGATATACATCCTCAATCCATCTAGGTTGTCTCCTCTAGGGACACTAGATAATTTGATGTAATTCTAAGTTATAAAATTCCCTACAAGCTACCTTCGTAGATCCTATGTAAAGTATCCTCTCACTACCCTCATAATAATGGGACCATTTGTATGCTACTAACAATTCACCATTGACCATAAATATTGAAAGACTTGGTAGCCACAACACAACTATGTGCTCCTAGACCCACACTTGGGGAAAACTACAATAGACAAGACTTCTTCCCATTTGATATACTAATCGATGGAGCATCCAATATAGTCAGGCCAAGATGAAGGGACCTATTGTTGTCTTTGATTATCCTTGGTGGGATAATCATACCTCATAGGGCATAACATAGTGGAGCCACGATCGAGAGCATGGGGGTTGTCTCAATTGGGGGTCTCTAGGAGTTTTTTACAAGTCCAAATCCTTGTTAAGATGTGATATTTAGGCACATTTGGATTCAATCAAAGGGAAAAACATTTCAAGAGAAATAAAAGTAAAAGGGAGTAGTGTGCCAAAATATCTACTTAGACATTCCTTCAAAAATAGGTCTAAATTCTATGTTCTAGTAGTGAACATTTCCTCTCCTCAATACAATGAAGCACAAATGAGATTTACCAACCATAGGCATGCATAAAAAGGCATATCCCATAGGAAAGACAATGATAGATGACTAGTCCAAAAATAGACACAGGCCCCTCACACATACATACACTTTCCAAAATAGGATAAAATATTATAGACACATACATACACAAAAAAATGGGTCCATAGAGAGCCACATATGGATAAACCAAAAATTGATGTATGCTTCTATATATATGCAAAAAAGTGACTAGAAATATTGTGCTAGAAGCAGGGTTTTGAGATTGCCCACAAGCCACTAAGGAGCCAACTAAAAAGAAATTAAAGGAAAGCCTACAAGAGAATACAATTACAAACTTTCCAATCCTTTACAAAGTTAATGCTACTCATATTTATAGATTACAATAGAGGAAAATTTTCCTCCAAAATTTATTGTAAGTGGATTTGAAAATCTCAACTACTCTTCCTAGGGATATTGGACATTGAATTAAGTACTCTTTGATCATAATAACTTGTTAGGCCTAGGACTATCATCACCATACTTTTTTTTGAATGAATGTCTGAGCCATTTACTAAAGAATTATTTTGGTAGGTGACATTTGTCTTCTTAGTTGAGAAAGCATTAAATCAAATCATCTTCCTCTATCAAAGTTTATCATACCTTTGATTTGAATCAAGCAATGGTGTCCATGTGAATTTTAGGCACAAATCCAAGGTCATATCACATACTAGTTGAGAGTTTTGTTGCTAGATATCCATCGATGATTGTAAAACATCCTATAACAAAATTTATCACAAAATAAAATTTAACTTGGCTCTTTATTTATCACTTGATCTATTGAGACTTTCCTATGAGTAATATTTCACATAAGTTTTGATTTCCAGGACTTATTTCGACCTCCTCTTCTTCAAGATAAAAAGCTTTGATTGCCTGTGATCAAGGCTTTGCCTTACTCATGGATGAGTAGAAATTAATCTCTATAGTCTTGGTAGCTCATAGGGTCCTAGCCTTCTTGAAGGAGAACATAAAATTTCCTTTATACTTGGGATCAGAGTCAAAACTCTTACAATACCTACAAAAGAAAGCACAAAAAATAAAATAAATTTTAACAAAATGTTACCACACAAAGAGCTTCTTGAATGCTTCCTTGATCTCTACCCATTTTTCATTTTATGGGCATTGGGTTAATTTAAACTCATTGTAAAGAGCAAGTACTTCATGTTTGTCATCCCAAGAAAAGTCTTTTGTTTGACTCACAAATTTATGCACTTGCACCTTAAGATTTGCTAATGGCCAAATAATTTGGGCTAGTTATATATTGAGGGGGGTAATCTACTCTCCATAGATAAGAGGAATATTTTTATTTGATTCAACCAACCTTTGATATTCCTCTCTTGATCCTAGTTTACCACATTGTTGTTTCCATGGTGAAGGAAGCCCTGCAGTCAATAGGGAATCCACTTCTACCTTAAGTCTTCTAAAGAGTTTAATTACCATTTATGCCATGGTTTCTTTTTTTTTATATTCTAGCAGTAGTAATCTTGGAGTTAGGTGCTTTATCTAGCTGAGCCTAGTAGGTTCTAGCTTCTCCAAGTTTCATGCTAATCCTATTTAGGTCCACTTTTTGCTCCTTATCTATTATAATTCCCAACAGTGCTATTGAATCTATGAACTCAAAAAATAGAAATAATATTAGTGTCATGCTTCCAATATCATCCTAGTATGCATCTTGGGTTTATCTTCCTAATATGGAGTCTTAGTAGAGTTTTTTTTTTAAATATGTGTAGGAGTATTTTATATTTGTGGTGATGACTATGATCCATCCTAAGAAGATTCTTGTATAGAGAAATTTTCATATTAGAAAATTTTCAAATGACAAGGGTAATCTAGATGAGTCTTTCTAAAATGCAAATGTCCGTTAGATCATCCATTTATGAAGGAAGATATTGTTATTACTAATGTGTTCTTTCCTTGGCCCCTTAGTTCAGATTATGAGGGGATGTTGAAAGTGTAATCTAACTTATTGCTAAGGATGTCATTATATGATATGATCTTTTCTAATACTATATGCAAATATTATACAAACATGTCTTATTTATTGTATTATTTTCTAATGTAAGCCTTGTGCACCATAGTTAACTTTGTTATTCTTAAAACCACCTTATAACTTGTAATTAACCTAAAGCCCTCTTATTATATTGGATTAGATTAAATTTATTTATGTTATTAAGTTTTTGGTATTGGTATAAATACGCCCCACTCCATCCAATTGTATTATTGTTGTGTATCTTATACATGGATAATACAATGATTATTTATGGTGTTCAAGGGAACCTCTAATCATTTTACCTCTCACTTTTGTTTTTTATTCTTTTATGATTTCTCTATAGGATTTGAATGAATATATTGCTTGTATTTTTTTATAAAAACAGGTATGAATTTAAACATGGGTGTGGTATTAATTGCAATGATTTTGTGTGCTGAAGCCCAAAACCAAATCTTCAATCTATCCAATTGACTAGGAAAGGCTTGGTGGATGGAAGGGTGGTGCATGCCCTCCCCTCATGGTGGTTGTGTTTTGGAACCAACCTATTTCCTACTAGAAGCATGTATTGAGTTGATGGATTTTGTTGTGCATACAAGGAAATGCAAGGATTTGAATAATTGTTATATTGTTATTGATTCAAAAAACCCTAAAAGGGATAAATTATTTTATGATAATTTTTAGTAACAAATTCCTTTTTGTAGTCACATTAATAGCACATAGAATCTTGTAATACACTATATTAAAAGAAAATTTTTACAAATAGATTCAATTATTATCTCAATTGAGTTGCTATAGCTAGATACCAACATCTTTTTCCATAAAAAGTCTAATTTTTTTTTTTTCATTTTCTAGATCTTCTTCAATTTTCTTTGTAAATACAAATATTCTAACATTTAGCATCCTTCTTGAAATTTTATTGTAGTTGCCTTCACAAAACCAAAAATCCACCTATACTCTTTATATATTGCATCTTAGTATTTACGTTACATCTGAGTAATATTTATAAAACTTTACGTTATCATAGTCCACTTCACTAGCTCTAAAATGTTAGTTTCCTTCTTGAAGCATAAGTGCAACCATAAGAATAGTAATAAATAGTTTAGCAATATCAAAAAATTAAAATCTCATGATTGAATATCATCAAGGAATACATTCTTAATAACTAAACTATGGGTTATTATATAATACAAGTGGAATTCATTTTAATCCCAATTAACCAATTAAAAAAATATTTTATTTTTTTAATGGGTTATGAAATAAATCTCATTCATATTATAATGATATTTTTACAAATCATAATAGTACTATTTTAGTAAATAGTTTAAGAGTCTCAAAAAGTTAAAATTTCTAATATTTACTCTATTCCATAATCCAACCAACAACCAACAACTCAAATAATCCATTCATCCATGAAGTCCATCTGATATCATCTTCTTATACTTTAGCATATAAAACTTCTAATCACTTCATGGAAATATGGTCTGCTTTACCAAATATGAACTATTAGTTTTTTCTAATACATTGATATATACATGGATCCATTGAAGCATTTTGTAATCATTTGAAACATTATTTTGAATTTGCTCCTTTCAAAATTTTCTTGTTAGCTTTAGCTAAACCTATTAATTCCACTAACCATGGAAAAATAATTTAACTGCTTGATCCTTTATTAAAACCCTTGCTATTGGCTAGCCTATATGCATAGTTGTTCATTTCCCTTAATATATGTGTAAAATTAATTTCTTTAAAATTTGTAGCAAGGTCTTGTATTTCCACAATGATCTCTTATATGTTCCATAGAGCCTTTGATTTCCTCAAAAATGCATTAATTACTATTATTGATTTTCCTTCCATCCATACTTTATTCCATTTTATTTGTTTGCATATTTTTAATACTTCCAAATCCGTCCGAGGTTCAACTTCATTATTTGTCTTAAATCCACTAATGAAAGCATAATGTGACAAAATATCACCTTATTATTTTTTAGTATTCCTTCTCATGCTACTCCTAGATTTCCTTTTGAATCTCCATCAAAGTTCAATTTGACCAACTTTGCTTTTAGTGGTTTCCACTTTATATTTTTTACCTTCCTTTTGATTTTCCTATACCCATCGTCATAATTCTAAATGATGAATTTAATCTATCCATCAAGGCTCTCTTATTCAAGATTAGGTATTGGGTGAATTGAAAGGGTTGGTTTAGAATCCTCTCTTGGCAAAAACATCTTCCTTTTCATTACCTCTAAACTGTTTACTTTTTATTTAAATATTTTTCTATTCCTTTTTAGCCATACAGTCCAAAGTATTGTATATTTTGATGTATTCTAGGTTTTTTGTAATACGTCACTTTTAAAAGTATTCTATCATTGTTTTATCCATTCTTTAACCATGCCATTCATCACCATGCATTTACCAAACATATTAAAAATCTATTGCCATAATTCTTAGAATATTGAGTAGTTTCCTAAGAGATGATCTATAATATCCTCCTCCTATTTACATAGAACACATAATGAGGGGCCATGAAAACATCTTTTCATTAGGTTATACCAGGATAAAATTTCTTGTGACTTACTAGCCATACAAATATTTTGACTTTTGGAATGCTTGAGCTATCCAAAATATCTCTCCATATTCTTGTAGTATTCCCATTTTGTTTGTAATTTACATTATATTTGCTTCATGTTGTGTATTCTCCTGAGCAATTCAACTCCCAAATAAAATATTCTCCACTCTCATTAGAATAATCACTGTTGTCATATTTTTACTCAACTTCATCCTACCAATGATGTTCGATATATACTTGTTAAAAAATATTCTTTACATTTGTATCTTCCTTGTTGTTCCTTGTACATAATGTTTGAAATCAAATTGCCATATTTTTTATGAAGTAATCTTATCCATGGTTTCAAAATTGAATCTAGATTGAGTGGTCTTTGATCACACCAAGTATCCATCCAAATAGAAAATTTTTCTCAAATTTTTACTTATGATTTTCTATAATGTTTTCACTTTAATTAATGTAAAATTTGAGGTGTTGTCCATAGGTTGCATGTGCTAGGAAGGTTTTAGGTTTTGGTATTGGATTCGTTAAACATACTTGGAAGAAAAATATAATTATACAATTTCTTAGAACATAAAGTTCTTTGCATAAAGTAAGCTACATCAATGTAATTGATTCACACATACATAAACTATAAGCACACTTTTATACAAAAGTTATAAATCAATTTATTTTTGATAAATTAAACACACTCTCATAAATTAAAAGAAATCCTACAAAATTCAAAATTTCACATCTAATTAAAATTAAAATTTGTTTGAATTGAAACCAAATTAAGATATTAAGACATTATATGAAAACAACACATTATTCAACAAGCAAGAGTAACCTAGAAAATACTTAAATATATATATATATATATATTTTAAAATATATTTAAACCAAGAAGTTAAAAATAAATAAATAACAATCTAAATAAAAATATTTATCTTAAAGATACTTGCATAAATGAAGAAAAATATAACTTCCCACTAGGCTATTGTAGTGGACCCTTGATCCATGACCAATGGAAAGGAAAGAATAATTTAGTTCTAAGCTAATTGATATAGCACCATGAATGAGAATAATTAAGGCTGAACTTTATTTAATGCATAACGACAATCACATTACATAAAATTACACACTAAATTTAGACATGCAAAACTATGCACAGACTAATATTTAGGGGTTTATTATATTACTGATGCCAAATGATTGTTTGATTTCTTCTTACATATATTTAAAGGAGCATGAATGAACTAAATTCTATATTAGCACAAATGTAATTTCAATTTGAGACAAGTATAACACATGTCACTGGGGATATCTTAACTACATAACAATTTCTGATTTGAATGGAGAATATTGTACACATATCATACATTTTTGCACATCGATAGCTGAATTTATATAGATGTGTGGAATACATATGTAAAAAGAGTAGACTCATAGATATACCAAAATAGAGGTATGAAGGTGGTTTAAAAATAACCACATAACTAGTAGAATCAACTATGTGATGGTTGCACAATGTAGGTGCACTCAATATTGCTCCTATTTTTGTCATCATAATTGCTATACTTTATTTTCCATGTGTCCTCTCTTGATGATGTCAACACATGCAAAATCATCAAACTGTTATAATTCAATGCATCCCACTTTAAACATTTACGAGTATTTCTATATTATGATGCATATCTGCATTAAAACTGCTTTGAAATATAGCAAAATACTACAACTTAAAGGTTTGCTATAAAATTACCATTTGATTAGACTTATGATAGAACTCATCACCAGATTACATGAAAAATCTATTCAAACAATAATTTTTATGCAATTTGCTTTTCATTATGTTAAGTTCAAATATTACTACCTATGTCTACTTAATCCACTATTACAAATGCACAAAATGAAAGTAAAAAGGGTTACTTGGATGTATTAGATGAGTCATTTTATGATCTCATCATCCACCACCCATCTTAAAACTTTAATTACTAGATAAATTAATTTTTTAAAAACTATTCCATAGTGTAGAACCATTTGGTAGTGAGAATGCAATAAATATTAAGCTTGAGACATTAGGATCAATGTACTTAGAAGAATTTGTAGACATGGAAAATTGACCCACTTTCAATGGGTAATCTTCCTTAGAACCCCTAAGAGGTCCCTAACCCTTTCCTAAGGCAAGGATAGGCCTCTCCTCCCTCAACCTTGCTTGTTTTAGTGCCTTTGGCAAAATCGTGCTCCGTCATGGTCGGGCGCGACTTCGTCGGAGCGATCTCGCGCTCCGTCATCCTGGGGTGCGACTTCGCCAGTTTTAATTTAATTTTTATTTTTATTCTTTTGGCCCGCTTAAACCTAGGTCTAAACCCTCCCAATGTGTTTTGGCATCGGCTTTGGGTTTATTTTGCCCACCTTTTTTCCTCCGATTTTATCTATAAAAGGAAGGATGTTCTTGCTTAAATAAGAGGCAAGTGATATGCGATCTTAATGCAAAATTTTGATTATTGATTAAGCTCAAAATTTTTATGATAGCTCGCTCTTCTTCCTTTGCTTTCTTCTACTGCAAGCTAACCCCAAAGTGCAAATTTTGGATTTGATCTTCTATTGCATGGATTGGATTGGATTGTTGTGTGACTTGGTGGATTCGTGGTGTGGTTCGGAGAGATAGAGTGCCCACTTGGATACTTCAATTTTCTCTGCCTACTTCTGCGATGTCCATCAGGGTTTGATTACTTTGTTTCTAGTATTTATTTCATCTTCTGCATCTGCATTTTATTTTTCATTAGTATTCAATGATATCGCACCCGACATTAGTGAGGCATGACTTCGCTTGCCCAGATTAGGGTAAACCAGTCCACAGAAGCGAGATCGTGCCCCGTCTAGGTAGGGAACTACTTTGCTGCTATTTTATCGTGCCCACTCCAGGCGAGGCATGACTTTGCCCGAGAGCACATCGGGGGCAATTTCAAGATTTTTTTTTCACTTTTGCATTCCATTTTGCATCTAGATCATACTGTTGCATTCCATTTTGTATTTATCATATTGTTGCATTCTGTTTTCTATTTTCTATTACTGCATTTTTGTTTTATGATTAATCATCCAAAGGTCAATTTTTGCTTTTGCTTTAAAAGGTCATCTAAAAGGACCTAGGGGGCTTGACTGCTGCACCTTCGAGGACTGTTACACAATGGCCTAAGCAGGCCCCCCTAATGCTAATCCCATTTTCAAGTGTTTTATGAGTTATTTTGCAGAAATAGGTATTTTTGATATCATTGGACAAGAGGCAGAAAAAATCTAAATCAACCACCAGTCTAGATAAGTGCTCTAATCATTTTATTGGTTGAAGATCTGATCTAATTATTTATTCTTAGGCATCTGAAAGTGAAAAGCATTTAGTTTGCATCTAGGGATAATTTTTGTGCATTTATTTTGTATGTTTCTGCTTTAAAGGTTTTCTAAAATAAACCCTAGGTTAGTGAGCATTCAAAATAAAGAATCATATTAGGTTAGCTCTTGTATGCCTGCATTCTATTTTCTACTATTATATTCTGCATTGTCCTTTATCTTTCCTAGTTTAGAACTAGAAAGACCAAACTTAGGTGTTTTTCTTAAAATTGAATACATCAAACATTCTTGAATATCCTGAGGACTTGGAGCGAGTCCTTAAACCATTCTTGGTGAACCCATCCCCCTAGCACCGAGTGTAGAGTACAACATACCCCCGTGGTTCACCCCACAAAAGGTTCTCTCCTTGCGGATCCAACCTTTTGTTTGGGAATTGTACGCGGTAGGGCAGTTTTCCCCCTCTACATATTTGGTGAACCCGATGTGAACACCTCCTTTTCTTTCAAACAATAAGCAAGATCATTAAATTGTGTGCCAAATATTTAAAAAGATAATTCATTTGTGTATAAGTGCATAAGTTCCTCTTTGGTCTTAGTTCTTCTTCTTGTCTTTCTCCTTTTCTCAATGGCTTCTGACCTTGGGGAAGGACGAAGACTCCTTAGGTTTGATGAGATTTTTCATGAGAATGATCAAATTGATAGAGAAAATCATAACCTAGAAGAAGAGGTTGATAATCATCTTGATCCTATCCAAGATTCCAATGGGAATATCATCTTTAAATATTTTGACCATATATGGACTTTTTATAAGTATCATAAGCATGCTTTGGATATGGCCTTAGAGGAAGAAGCATTACTCGAAAAGGATATCCCACCTCAAGAAAATCCTTTGAGTGAACCTTTGAATCATGGTAATCGAACCTATCAACCTACTTATGCCACTACTGTGACCACCAACATTGGATGGAATCCACCAGTTCCTCCAACTAGTAATGGCACCCAAAATTATTTTCAATTTCCTCCTTCATCTTCTAATGTCAACACTATTTCCTCTATTCCACCACAAGTTAATCTTCCATTCTCACAAGGCACCACATATAACAACAACCTTCACATGTCCAACCTAAGTCAAGGGAATATGGGAAACATACATAGTAATCCAAAAATGCAGAATTTGGCAAGTATAGTGAATCAGTTGGTTTCAAGGATGGATATGATTCAACCTTCAGGGTTTACATATAGCTATAAAGAAATGTGTAGTCAACCATTGGATCCTATTGTTGCTTCTAGACCTTATCCTAAGCATTTTTCTATGCCAGTATTACCAATCTATAAAGGGACTGAAGATCCAATAGAGCATTTAAGAGGATTCAGAATAGCTTGCCATGATCTTATTTATGATGATATGCTCTTATTGAAAACATTTCCAAAGAGTCTTGCTGGAGTGGCATTAGAGTGGTATTATCGGTTGCCCAACTATTCTTTGAAGAGTTTTGAGAAGACCGCAAAGATGTTTGTTCATCAGTTTAGTGCTTACATTGAAAAGGAAGTGACTATGAGAGATTTATATGATTTAAAACAAAGTAAAGAAGAAAGCTTTTCAGAATTTCTAGCTCGTTGGAGAAGTTTAGTTGGTCTGATTAAGACAACCCGTGTCTCAGAAAGATATGCTTGATATATTTATTGGTAATTTACAAGAACAATTATCTTATGCTCTAGAAACTACTACTGTCACATCTTTAGATCAAGCAATTGAGTTAGCAAGAAAAGTGGAACAAGCTCTCATTAGAAGAGGTCAACTTAAGGTTAAAGAGGATAAGCCAACTAAGTCTCAACATAAGAATAAGCATATAGGAGGCAATAGTGATAGTAGGCCTATTAACAATGTCACTAACAACCTACAAAAGATTGTACTTCAGAAACCTCCTCAAAGGAATTTCACAAGACTTAATATGCCTATGGAAGCAGTTTTGAAACAACTATTGGATGCTAAGGCAATTGAATTACCTCCCATAAGACAACCAGATACTACAACTCATTGGTATAAAGCAGATCAACATTGTGCATATCATAGAGTAGAGGGACATTGGACTAATTCTTGTAAAAGGTTGAAACATGTGGTTCAAGATTTAATCGATGTTGGTCGCATTGACACTGGTAGTTTTCAATCTTCCAACAACCAGCAGAATCAAAATAGAACAAGATAAACCAACCAAGTGTCCTATAAAAATGTACCACATTAGTATGATAACAACATGGTTGGAATGATAACATCTACTCCAGGAAAACTTGTACAGAATATGGATGATTCAGTGAAGATTCCACTCTTAGAACTTCTACATAATTCTCAAGCCCATAAAGAAGCTATGATAAATGTTTTGAAGCAACAACCAGTACCTCCAGATATTTCTCCTAGTGATATGACAAAGGTTATAAGTTCCCTCCGAAAGCCTCATCTAACATTTTTAGATAATGATATGGCTTCCTTAGGAGTACAGGAATATTCTTCTCTATACATCATTGCTTACATTGGTGACACTCTCATCAAAAGGGTTATGATTGATAATGGTTCTTCACTTAATGTTTGTACACATCATTTCTTTCAAAAATTTGGATTGAAGAAGGAATATTTGATTGCATCTAGTGACATCATTAGAACTTTTAACAATGATTCTCAAGAATCTTGTGGCACTATATTACTCCCTCTTAGGGTTGGACCCAAAATTTTGAAAATAATGTTTTATGTGGTGTCTTGCCCTGCATATTTTAATCTTCTTCTTGGATGACCTTGGATTCATGCAATGAAGGTTGTCCCTTCTACTTTTCACCAATGTGTAAAATTTGAATTTGAAAACCAAATCATTTCTATCATGGGAGATCCTCATCCATTTGAATTTTTCTCACCAGAAGATCTAGCCCAAATCAATTCATCACAATCTTCCTCTAAAATTTTTCTACAAATGTTTCATCACAGGATCAAAATGACTCTTCTTGTTTAGATCTTCTCTTTGATGAATCTCATCAAGGTTTAGAATGGAGTGTTAAGGATGAGGGTCCACCCTCTCCTAAGGTCTTAACCCTAGAGTTGCATGTTATAGATGAAGTTTTATCTCAGAATGACATCTGCTCTGATGGGTCTATCCCTTGCATAGCGCAGGTTGAGTCTTCTAGTTCTCAAGTGGACTTTGGTTCTATGTCTCCCGAGGACCTTGAGAAATTAGGAGTGATTCCTACCCCACCTCCTCTTGAGGATGATTTATCCATTCTTATTGAGGAGACCATAGATGTGAACATAGGTTCTGAGGAAGCCCCTAGAATCCTTAAGTTAGGCAAAGCCTTGACCATGGATGAGCAGGAGCAATTGACCAATTTATTGAAAGAATATTAGGATATTTTTGCTTGGTCATATGTCGACATGCCAGGGCTTGATCCCTCCCTTTTCATGCATCATTTGGTAGTTAAGCCTAATGCTAAGCCTGTTAAGTAAAAACTTTGAAAGATGCATCCGAAGGTCACCCTTTCAGTCAAGGAAGAGCTCCAAAAACTCCTTGACATCGGTTTTATAAAAGCCATCGACTATTCTGATTGGATCTCTAATATCGTTCCTATAGCTAAGAAGGAAGGAACAATCAGAGTATGTACCAAATTTTGGGACATTAACTTAGCATGTCCTAAGGATGATTTTCCCTTGCCCAACATAGACCAGATTGTAGATTTCACTACCAAATGTGGAATGCTTTCACTCATGGATGGTTTCTCAAGTTACAATCAGATTATGATTGCTCCTGAAGATCAAGCCAAGATAACATTCACTACTCCATGGGGTACCTTCTACTGGAAGGTCATGCCTTTTGGCCTTAAGAATGCAGGAGCTACCTATCAATGGGCCATGACTTATATTTTCCATGACATGATGCATGATATTCTCCAGGACTATGTGGATGACCTTTTGGCTCATTCCTTAGAATGAAAGGATCATGTCCATGACTTAAGATGAATCTTTGAAAGGCTTCGAAAATATAGGGTTCATCTTAAACCCGCTAAGTGTGTGTTCGGAGTCACATCTGGCAAGTTGTTAGGTTTCATAGTGTCTAGGTGAGGCATTGAAGTGGACCCTACTAAGGTAGCATCTATCATTGATATGCCTCCTCCTCGCACCCTAACCGAGCTATGTAGTCTGCAAGGTAAGTTGCAGTCTATCCATCGGTTCATTGCCTAGTTAGCTGATAAGTGTCAGCCTTTCCTTTGACTCCTTAAGAAGGATGTAGTTTTTTGGTGGGATTTTGAGTGTCAAAAGCTTTTTATGACCTATTGATAGGTATTTGTTGCTTTACATAGCGACCACCACTCACGCTTTGGGAGCCATGCTAGCTCAACATGATGATGAAAACAAAGAGAGAGCTATCTATTATATTAGTAGAACTTTGGTTAGCTATGAAACTAGGTACACTCCCTTAGAGAAGCTTTGCCTTGCTGTAGTGTTTGCTTCTTAGAATTTAAGACACTACATGCTCAACCATAAGATATTGGTGATTGCAAAGTTTGATCCTTTGCACTATTTGATGTCTAAGCCCCACCTTTTAGGTTAGGCTGCTAAGTGGGTGTTGGCCCTTAGTGAGTTTGATTTGACTTTCATAGGTTAGAAGGCTATCAAGGGTTAGGTGATTGCTGATTAGTTAGCCTCCGCTCCCCTAGAAGCTACCCATCCTATAGTTGTTGAGTTTCTTGATGAGTGCTTCAATGTTGAAATTGAAGAGTCCGAGTCTTGGACTTTATTTTTTGATGGAGCCCGATGCATGAAGGGTGTTGGAGTTGGAGTCATTCTAGTTACACCACAAAAATAGCTCATCCCTTTGTCCTTCAAGCTTCATTTTTCTTGCACAAATAATACTGCAGAATACAAAGCTTTGATCCTTGGTCTTAGAGCAGCCTTAGCTTTGCAAGTTAAGGTCCTTTCGGTCTTTGGTGACTCTCAACTTGTGGTTAATCAGATCAATAATGTTTATCAGACTCGGGATGATAAGCTTAAACCCTATAAGGAGATTGTTACCAAGTTGTTATCTTCTTTTGAGTAGGTAACCATAGAGTCTATCCCTAGATCCTCAAACCGCCATGTGGATGCCATGGCCGCTGCTACATCCTTGTTCCCTTTGGAGTTGGAAGATGATCAAGCTTCGATTATCATTCATCAACTCGAGAACCTGCATCTTTGAGTTCTTGTTTGGATCCCCTAGAGTGTTTTACCATCGGAGATTCCCCATCTGAACCATGGTATAATGATATATTTAATTTTCTTAAAGATGGCTCGATGCCTGATGGTTTAGATCACAATCAGCGTAAGCTATTGCATAAAAGAGCATGTCGATTTGTTATAATTGGTAATACTTTATATCGACATTCTTTTGAAGGTATCCTCTTATGATGCCTTAACTCTGATGAAGCCCGACTTGCTCTTAGTGATGCTCATGAAGGTTCATGTGGAGGCCATTTTAGCAACAATTCTATTGCCAAAAAGCTCCTTCGAATGGGGTATTACTGGCCTTCCATGGAGAAAGATGCATGTGATTATGTTCGACACTACGACAAGTGTCAATGCCATGATCATCTTATTCATGCTCCTTCTCAAGACCTTCGGGTAATATCTTCCCCTTGGTCATTCTCCATGTGGGGATTGGACATTATCGGGAAGGTTAACCTAGTGTCATCTAATGGTCACAAGTTTATCATTACTATGACTGAGTATTTCACTAAATGGGTTGAAGCCATGCCTCTGGCTATGGTGATTGGGACTCAAGTTTCTAAGTTCATCTTCAACTAGATTCTTTGTAGGTTTGGGATTCCTTCGATGATTGTTTCTGATAATGGCACTCCTTTCAAGAACAAGGATATCTGTAATCTTTGTGCTAAGTACAAGATTCAACATATATGGTCAACCCCTTATTACCCTCAAGGTAATGGGCAAGTCGAAGCATCCAACAAGTCCTTGATCAAGATTTTGAAGAAGTTGGTTAATAAGACCGATCATGACTGGCATACTCAACTTTATCCTACCTTGTGGGCCTATCGTACTAGCATGCATACTCCCATAGGGGCCTCACCATATGTCTTGGTATATGGGTCTGAGGTAGTGTTTCCTTTCGAGTTAGAGGTTCCTTCTTTGCACATCTTGTTGCAAGATGTTGAGGTCGATGATGAGTATCATGTAGACATTTTGCACCAATTGGAGCTACTGGATGAAAAGTGCATTCATGCCTTAGAGAATTTGTGAGCCTATCAGGATAGGCTTGATGATCTTACTCTAAAAATGTTTGCAATCATTCTTTTGAGGTTGGGGACCTTGTCCTCAAAGAAAACCAAAAGAACACTAATGCTCATGTTGATCTTCGAGGTAAGTTTTAGCCCAACTAGTTAGGGCCCTTTGTCATAACAACTAAGTTTGGCTCAGGTGCTTATAAGTTGGCTTCTATGGATGGTAAAGAACTTAAAGAACCAATGAATATAATGCATTTAAAAAGGTATTATGCTTGACCCATTTTTCATATTGCATATGCATTTAGTTAGATCATGTTGCATGTTTGCCTGACATATTATGCACGCTTGTCTATCATATTATGCATGATTGCTTGTCATTCTATTCTTGCATATTGCTTGTCATATTTGCATCGTTGCTTGCTCATGACTGCTTGTTCATATAGCTTTTGGGGACTCGCGACAATGGCATGTGATGATACCTAGTTAGGTCATAGCTCACATGCATTGCACTTTCACTAGGGTTCTGATGCCTAGCGAAGCCCCAACCTAGGGACCATGCATTTTCATCCCTTCTTCTCTTCTTTGCTTCCTTTGCTCTTTCTTCTCTTCTATCTTCTTCTTGTATTCCTTGACTTTGATAGTTTTACAATGATCATCATTCCTCCTCCAAGTCAAGGAATGCAATCCTCTTTTGGTATGTCCTTGTCTTTTTGCATGATTCTTCTTTTTCCTTTGTCTTCTTTGTTCAGATAAGGATATACATTCTTCTCTTCTTTGATTACACATTTCCTCCCTCTTGAATTTTCACTAGTTGAAACTTCAAGCTGGGGTACACATGCACAAATTTTTTGCTCCTCATTTTCTTCCTCTTATTTCTTCTAGCACATGCACACACTCACATCGTGTTATGCTCATATTGGTTGGTCCATACATACATACGCATACACCTTCTCAGGTAGTACTGGCATATACATTACATACATCATTTTACATCAGCATACACTATAACACCCCTATCGGGTTATGTCTCTCTTTGACTCAATGGGCTCAACACCCCATTACAGGATCAACTCCTTGGCCATTGATAGTAGGCCTCGGCATACATCCTAGCGGGTAATCACCCCACAATAGTTACTAGTGAGCAACCACCCATAGCGGGTTACACTATACACTTCACTTATTGGTCCATATTTAGTGAGTACTACACCCATAGTGGGTTCTTCACTCCATACATGGACCATATTTTGAGCATAACACCCTCTAGTCAGGGTTCTGATCTAGCTTCCTTCTCGATTTTAGATGGTTGACCTTTGGAGTTTTATCTTTGTCTTCTTCTTCTTTTTCCACTTCACAGTTTTTTGTTTCCACTCTTCTTCCTCCTCTCTTCTTCTTCCTCTTTCTTCCCCTCCCTTATTTCCCTCCTTTTCTTCCATGCATTTCATGCTAGTTGCATTAGATTCATGTTGTACCCAGTAACTTTTGCTTTGTTTCGCTTTGTTTTGTTTTTTTTATGTGTTTACCTTTTGCTTTCTTTCTCTTTACCTTTTTCGAGTTTCTTAAGGACGTTCCTTTCCTTTCGAAACTCGAGGGGGCACCCTAGCCATAGAGGTATTAGTGGAAGTAATACCTCATTTTGTGTGCAAAAGTCTAGGATGTCCTTTGTGATACCCCTTTTTGCACTACCCCTTTTGCCCAAAACCTGGCCACCCCTTCTTTGAGTTTGTTACCTTCTTGTGTGTGTTCTTGCCCATAGGAGTCTACATATTTCTTTGATGCATTTACTTGGCCTTAAATGCATCAAAGAGGGGGCAAAATGTAGACACAAAAAATTGACCCACTTTTAGTGGGTAATCTTCCTTAGAACCCCTAAGAGGTCCCTAACCCTTGCCTAAGGCAAGGATAGGCCTCTCCTCCCTTAGCCTTGCTTGTTTTAGTGCCTTTGGCGAAATCGTGCTCCGTCATGGTCGGGCACGACTTCATCGGAGCGATCTCGCGCTCCATCATCACGGGGTGCGACTTCACCAGTTTTAATTTAATTTTATTTTTATTCTTTTGGCCCACTTAAACCTAGGTCTAAACCCTCCCAACGTGTTTTGGCATCGGCTTTGGGTTTATTTTGCCCACCTTTTTTCCTTCGATTTCATCTATAAAAGGAAGGATGTTCTTGCTTAAATGAGAGGTACAAGTGATATGTGATCTTAATGCAAAATTTTGATTATTGATTAAGCTCAAAATTTTTATGATAGCTCGCTCTTCTTCCTTTGCTTTCTTCTACTGCAAGCTAACCCCGAAGTGCGAATTTTAGATTTGATCTTCTATTGCGTGGATTGGATTGGATTGCTGTGTGACTTGGTGGATTCATGGTGTGGTTCGGAGAGATAGAGTGCCCGCTTGGATACTTCAATTTTCTCTGCCTACTTCTACGATGTCCATCAGGGTTTGCTTACTTTGTTTCTGGTATTTATTTCATCTTCCTACATCTACATTTTATTTTTTATTAATCTGCAATGATATCACACCCGATATTAGTGAGGCACGACTTCGCTTGCCCAGATTAGGGTAAACCAGTCCACAGAAGCGAGATCGTGCCCCATCTAGGTAGAGCACGACTTTGTTGTTGCATTATCGCATCTGCTCAGGGGTAATTTCAAGATTCTATTTTCACTGTTGCATTCCATTTTGCATCTAGATCATATTGCTGCATTCTATTTTCTATTTTTTGTTACTACATTTTTATTTTATGATTAATCATCCAAAGGTCAATTTTTGCTTTTGCTTTAAAAGGTCATCTAAAAGGACCTAGGGGGCTTGACTGTTGTGCCTCCGAGGACTGTTACATAATGGCCTAAGTAGGCCCCCTAATGCTAATCCCATTTTCAAGTGTTTTATGAGTTATTTTGCAGAAACAGGTATTTATGATATCATTGGACAAGAGGCAAAAAAAGCTAAATCAACCACCAGTCTAGATAAGTGCTCTAATCATTTTATTGGTTGAAGATCTGATCTAATTATTGATTCTTAGGCATCTGAAAGTGAAAAGCATTTAGTTTGCATCTAGGGATAACTTATGTGCATTTATTTTGTATGTTTTCTGCTTTAAAGGTTTTCTGAAATAAACCCTAGGTTAGTGAGCATTCAAAATAAAGAATCATATTAGGTTAGCTCTTGTATGCCTGCATTCTATTTTCTACTACTATATTCTGCATTGTCCTTTATCTTTCCTAGTTTAGAACTAGAAAGACCAAACTTAGGTGTTTTTTCTAAAACTGAATACATCAAACATTCCTGAATATCCTGAGGACTTGGAGCGAGTCCTTAAACCATTCCTGGTGAACCCATCCCCCTAGCACCGAGTGTAGAGCACAACATACCCCCGTGGTTCACCCCACAAAAGGTTCTCTCCTTGTGGATCCAACCTTTTGTTTGGGAATTGTACGCGGTAGGGCAGTTTTCCCCCTCTACAAAATTCTCTCCCATTGTCTTTGACTATCTTTGTACAATCTCCAAATTAATTTTCTCCTTAGAGCTAAGTTTACATCTATATGAAATCTTAAACCCTTATTTTTATCATCACACACCTTGCCCCATTTCACTAAAGGAAATTTCCTTTTATCGTGTAATCATGACCACAAAAAAGACTACATAATATAGATTAACTTTATTTCTACCGATTTTGGAATAATATACAAAGATATATAATGTGTTAAAATTACCTATAAAACATTTAATTAGCTACACTCTTGCTTCTAAACTTTAGTTATAATTGGATTCCATAATTTTATTCTCATTCTCCCCTTAAATAAGAGCATACCTAGATATGTTGTTGACTAATTTGCATATTCAATTTGAAGTAACCTATATATTCTTGCTCTGATTCTAGCTGAAGTGTTTAGGAAGTAAATTTTAGATTTTGTCATATTAACTTTCTACCCAAATACTCTTTCATATTCCTTTAATAAGTTATTCAAATATCTAGCCTCATTTTTACTTGCCCTCCCAAAAAGGGTTGTATCATATACACAATTTTTTATGGGTAATGTTGTTGATGTCATTACTAGCCTTAAGTTCATTTATTAACCTATCTTTACATTCCTTCCTCAAGTTCCTCCCCAAAACCTCTACCATAATAGTGAACAAATATGGTTACAAAGGATCTCCTTGTCTAAACCCCTCTTGGATTTAAATGATTATGTTACTAGCCCATTGACCAACACTAAATATGATATTGTAGAGACCTAAGTTTTAATCCATTTGGACCATTTCTTCCCAAATCTAAACTTTTCTTCTATCGCAAAGAAAAAATACTATTTAAACCTATCATAGGATTTATTCATATCAAGTTTTAAGATCATTACTCTCTCTTTTTTTAGAAGTTTTTGAATGTATTATTTCATGAACTACAATGATACCATCTAGAATTTGTCTCCCTTTAAAAAATCCTCCTTGCTCTTTTAAAATAAATTTATCTAATAGTTATCTTAACTGATTTTCCACCACTTTGGAGATTACCTTTTATGCCCTATTACATAGGCTTATGGGTCTAAATGAATCAAACAATTTTGCATTCTTCATTTTAAAATTAGGGTAAGATATGTATTATTTTACCCTAGACTATTCCACTACCACCAATAAATAATCCTTCACTATTTCCTAGTTATGCTAATAGAATGTTGTAGAGATTCCATTTAGATATGGGGATTTATCCTTATTAAAAGAGAAAAGAGCTAAATGAACTTTTTTCTAGAGTAATAGGATCTATCAATTTGCTATTGTATTCATCTATTATAATTGAAGGTACTTCTTATAGAATCTTATCATTAATAATTTCAATCTCTTTTGATCCTAGAACATTCTAGTAATTTTTTTTCTCCTTCCCTTCTACTGATTTAATTCTACTAATTCTAGATGTTGATCTCTATACTATTTCCATCCTATGAAAAACTTTTTGTTTTTATCTCCTTTTAACTAAGCCTGTCTTAATTTTTATATCCAAAACTTCTCTTCCCTACTAGAAATATTATGATGTTCACTAAGCAACTTCCTTTATTATGATCTTGGAATATTATGCTCATATTTTTAGAATTTTGAAAGTTTCTCTTTTACTTCTTTCTTCTCAAAGTATTTTTGAAACTATTATTGTTCCATTCTTTTCATCTAGATGTCATTGATTTTATTTTTTTTGTAAGTGTATACAGCCCATAATTTACTTAAGAATTCTATGTTTATTCTATTATATCAATAAATTGAGGATGTTATTTGCACATCTATTCATATTTAAAATATGATAATTTTTGAATTCACTTACCACCATTTTAACTCTTATTGGCCAATGATTTGAACCAATCCTTGTCAAGGCATTAATTTTAGCACAAGTCCTTTCATCTAGCCAATGAAATGAGAGTATGCATCTATCCAATTTTTTTGCTATAGGGTTCTAGACTATCTTCTTGCTAGTCCATGTATAATTGTCCTCAAAAAATTAACATTCCATAAATTATTGTTTTAAATGAAATCTAATAATTTTGTCATTCTTTGGGTTATTTTCCCAAAATTTTCTAATTTTTTTATCCAAATTGGTTATAAAATTAAAATATCCTATGATTATAAATCAAGTTTCTTGGTCTTTACTTCTCATACATGATTTAACCCCACTCCATACATTTAATTTGCCTGATTAAGTTGTAGGTCCATAGATATTGATAAGGATGAAATGGATATTTGCAAAATATTAAATGACTACTAAGGCTATCAAATACCTAGTTTATGAATGGTTTCACAAGAGGCTCTAATTGGACTACAAGATATTAGAATTCCTCATGTCACTCCTAAATCCACAACATACCATAAATATCTTGCCCATACTACTTTCATTGTTTTAGAAACTTATTTATTTGTCATTTTAATTTCCTGGATATAAAGAATATTAGGCTTATTACTTAAATGAGGGTCCCTAATAACCTCTACTTTGAGGAGGCATTAAGGCCCCTTATATTCCATGACATGGTAATCATGTCTCATTAGGGGTTGCCAGCCCCTCTTGTGAATTACCAATATCATTTTGGTGTTTGGTAAAGAGAAGTTCAATCAACTTAGATTATGTTCCTTTCTATATGTTTTCTCTTGCTTCCCTAGATCTTGCTTGATAAGTTAAAGGTTTTCCTAATTTTTTGTTTTTAATATCAGAGGTACATCTTATTATTCTATTACTCAATATTCTTTCATAACTTTTATTTTCAATAGATATATCCTCTCCTAGATTTGTTAAGGAAGATTTTAACTTATCCTACTCATTTTATGGTATTTACTTGTTAATAGTAGAGGCATTAACATTTAACAATATTTTTTATTGACAATTTTCCTTCTAATATGTGGTGCATGGTACTTTAAGAGAGTATTCATAATTTGATGAGGCATGTTCCTTAGGTTTAGTAGGAATGTTCATACCTAAATTAGGCTTAGAATAAGTAGATGATTCCTTGTTAATATTATGATCCTATTGCATGATGTCCTCTAAGCTCTGATCTACTTTTTATTCATAAAATAAATCCTCAAAATAATTGGTGTTTCTTTTAGTATCCTTACTAGTTTCCACTATTTATCTACTTTCATCTATCTAGACCTATTTTTTGGGTAGTGAAAACCATTCTCTTCCATATCCATTTGTAAGTTTCTCTTACTATTTTATACATATGTTTCTGTTGCACTCTTTTTAGGGTATGATCCCTCAATATGCCCCAACTCATGACATATTCTACATATGAAAGATATATTTTAATAATCCATGGTTTGGGTCCACAAATTACCCCTATACTTAAGAATTATTGATTAAGGTAAAGGATTACTAATATCAATCATGACCAATATTCAAGCATATATAGCTAAGATTCTATCTTTTATAGTTTTTAAAATCTCAAGGAATTCTCCTAGAGTGTTTACCTATTAAATTGAAGGTATTTATTTCCTAGAATTTAATGGGCAACTCATACATCCTTACCCAAATTGATACTAGGATATATCTACATTTTAGGTGTAAAACCTTCAAACCAATGGGTAAGGAAGAGTCATGCTCTTCCCATAAACTAAGGAACCCCTTTGAGGATTCTATCTCTTTCCTCCTTGGAACATGTTGGTCAAGAGTCTGCCCTAGGATAAAATGTATGTATGTGCCCTAGACCCGACCAACATTGAAAGGTTGAAGGAAAGAAATGTCCTTCAGGCCAATCTCCAGAGGGGGCTGGTTCCCTTGCTACTCTAAAACTGGTATAAATATTAGGAAAAGAAATTAACAGAAAGGAAGGGAAATATGGTTGTAAGCCAAAGAGATAATGTGAGGATGAATTAACAACAATATTAACAACCCAGTTTAAACTAACAACATTCAATAGAAGGACAGAACATAAACTGAACTTAGATCATATTATAAAGCATGACTTCCAATAGCATTCTAGCATTCATTCCCCATTGAAAAACTAAATCTCGACTCATAATTTAATCCACCAATGATGATATAAATCTAATAGAAATGTAGAGCAGAAAGTATAAACATACATAAAATGATCAGAAACTCAGAGCCAAATAGTCCTTGAATCAAAGCAAATGTTTAAACTACGAGAGTTTCACAAGAAAATATCCATCCCTTTTTTACATCAAGTTTCCTAGTATTTATAGAGGATTTCGCCTCCAAAATTGAATGATCATTAAATAAAATGATGGCAAGTCAAAGATTGGTCGACAACAATTTTCTCCTTAATAACAACGAACCAATACGGTGGTACATTGGGAAGCAACGAGCAATTTCGGCAGATGGCATATCGGGACTTAATAGGAATCATCGGTAAAATTTTCATCTTCATGGTGGTGCCTCGAAAATGAGCATTCACCACAATGGACGGTACCTCGAAATCAACAGGATCACACCAGAGTCAAGAGCATAACATATTAGAAAATGACAACATTTAATTTTGGCTACCCCTGGTCATTTTTCAAAACTGGTCTTTATTGATAATTAATGCTTGAAAAATTAATTTTGTTGCCCAAAAATTAATTTTGCTAGAGAAAATATCTAAAAATCAATTTTTCTAAAGAAACTGCCCAAAATTGATTTTCATCGATGAAAATGAATTTTGCTGGTGAAATTGTTTGAAATTGCTTTCGCTGGGAAGGTTGCTGAAAAATGGATTTTCGCCAAAAACATTACCCAAAAATGATTTTTGTTGATGAAAATGAATGGATCTGTCTTCGACTGGCAAAAATTCCTGGAACCAAGTTCACTAGCAAAAATGCTCAAAAATGGAACTTCTAATGAAAATGGAGAAATTGATATTTCACGAGCAAAATTGAATTTTGCTAGAAAAATGCTAAAAAAAAAAGAATTTCGATAGATAAATTACATTTCATACTTGGGAGAATATAAAATTTATTTTTAGTGTGGAAAAATGCCAACACTTTTGGCGGCTCATGGGGTATTCAGCTCACCTGAATGCAATTGACCCCAAGGCCTTTATCCATTGGGCTCATTATCATCACCATCGATTGCATCATATTATCTACTACTTGCACCAATCTCTTCTTACCCTTTGAGATGCAAACATGTAGTTTCATATACTATGATGACTTCAGCCCAAGCATCAATACTGATCACCTGACGAGTCTAGAGTGTATCAACAATGTACTAAAAGGTTTGAACCTGCTCTAGGTCAATGTAGTTGGCCCTCTGGTTGAGCTCCAACAAACTAGACTCGATGTGAGTAAGCTTCTTCATCAATGGTAGCACATGCTCTTCGATGATGGGCTCTTCCTAGCCATCAATCTCTGAAGTGTCATTTTCGAAAATAGCCCATACTACATCCAGGTCTTTCTTCGCTAGAATATTCCCCTGATCATCAGTGAAACTAGGGAAACCATTGCTTGCTACAGTCTCAAAATAGACCAGTGAAATGTACCTCTCTTGTTCAAATGTATCTAGTAGCTTTCGAGCTTCTTTGACCAGATCCAACCTAGAAAAATAAGTGCATAGTGTTATCTTGGCATTTGCCCAAGCTCGGGCCATGTCACTCATTGGGCCAAAATTGAAATCTATTTTAGCCATTGTTTGGATCTTCATCACCATTTCTAATTTTAGTTCGAGGTCCTCTTCCAAATACTCCACTATGTGCAAGTCGTGCAAAACAACCTGCCACACCTCCTGAAGGAACATGAGAACCAATGTTGCTTTTGATGCCATTGTTGAACAATCGGTAAGCAGATGACTACGAGCCTCCTTGAATTTTTCTTTGTGAGAGCTACCGATTGCATCGCCTTATCTACCAACTGATCTTGTAGACTCTAGATTTGGTCCTTCAAGGCTTGGACTTGTTGCTCTGCTTCTTATTGTACTTGCTTGATGTTGTTTGACCACTTGCTTGTATCCTTCAATTTTTCCCTCTAAGCTTATCACTTTCTACTGCCATCATTGAGATTCTGACTATGCAGTGTCTAGTTGGACCTTCTGCTCAGCTAAAGCATCTTCTAGTTCTGCTATCTTCACTTCAGCTTGGAAGAAATGATCCTTGAAATGTTCACCATGCAAGTAGATTGAACTCATTTCCACTTGTATGTTACCCATTTTCTCAGTCGTATCAATTTTTGTGAGGTCCTCGATGATGAACTGATATGAATAATCATTCGACATCATTTCTCCTTGGAGTTTCTGGACCTGAGGGACCATCTTCATAGTGTGCACCTCCATAGCCTCCGGATCAAAAGTCACCTTCTTCACTATCTTAGTTGAGGCTTGCGCATCCTTTCACTTATAGATTTTCAACCATCGTGAGGAACTTTGTCATGCTCGATTGATCTTCTCTACTATGGGGTGCTCCGATAGAAGTTCCATTTCTAAAGCTAGTGGCTCCTATGATGCAAAAATAAAGAAAAATGGGAAGAGAGCTTGTTGAGGGTTTGGCTCAATAGAGGGAGTAGAAATGGAAGGTGCTACAATTACACTTACCCTTGGGGGGGCTTGCGTACTTATAGTGATAATGGGGTTGATAGGGATGGAAGATGGAATGGAGGATAATGGAAGGGAAAATAGATTAGGGGTGGATGCAAATGAATTGAAAGATAGAGGAATGGAAGGAACGAAAGAAGTGGGAGGAGCATTGGTGACTTACGATTATGAAATGGAGAAGGGAGCAGAAGAGGTAGGTACAACAAATGGAAGTGAAGTGGAAGTAGAAACTATAGGATGAGAGGTAGTGGTCACCAGATGCTTGTTATTGAGAGAAGAAGAAAGAAAATGTGTACCTGTAAGCTTCGACACCATTTGAGCCGATGACAAAGGTTGTTGCACTATTGGATCTTTCTCTTCCTCATATTTTACTACCTCTACTTCAAGATCTACCAACTTCACCATCTGGCTTGGTTGTCTTTGTTGAGCTGAAGAGGGTGCCTCCCTAAAACTAGTCTACCCAACTATAAGTGAAGAAAGAGGGTTTGTGCTAGGAGCAAAAATTGCACCACTTCTAGGGTTCTTTATAATTTTAGGGAAATATAACTTTGTACCTACACTCTTTTTTTGAGTGAAAGTTATTCTTCGGGTGGTAGGTGTTCCTCTTCTTCTTCAATAACTAGCTCCTCTTCAACCAATGACTTCTCTTCCATGACCTCTTCATTGTCAAGACTTTGAATACTTCGAGGCACCAGGTCAATGAAAGATATGGGCTGGTACTTATCACAATGCTCATCATAAATTTATGAAAACACTTCATCCATAGCCAATGGGTAAGCTGACCCAAGCTTCCCTCGGTGAACTCTCATGATCCACTAGTTGGCGATCTTCTCATCAGACCATTCAAGCAATTTATCTTTCATTTGATTAAACAAATCCTTAGGAGGAACCTACTTCGGATGATTTGCAAGATCATACTCAACTTCCATTTCATAGAAATCATGCCAAGGAGGGAGCAACATCATCTTTTCAATATGCCACTCAAGGTCACATCCCTTGGGATTGTTCCTCTGCTACAAGATATCTTCTTTGGAGTAGCAATGAAAATTCTTAGCCTTGATAAACTTCTCAAAAATACCCAAAGGGTCGTATCACCATCGTTGGGGAAGCTCAATTAACCCATGGTCATACAATATTTCGACAATCAACTCATTCTGCTCGTATTGAGTCACTTCAATGTCACCAAAGCGAAAAGGCATGGCGCACATGGCTGGATTTCTCCTACCTGACCCATATGTGTCATTGGTAAAGTCATTCTACTAGGCTACTTCCAATGCAAATAGATGCTCCATGGTAAAATACGACAAAAGAAAAGGCTTATCAAAGAAACCAAAAATTCTAACGACAACTCCTTGCATCAACAAAAATACATCACCTTTCTCTTTTTCAACAATCTCCTCCTTCATCACTTTTGACACTCTATCACACATGCCGTAAATGAGTTCAAGGGTGGGTCCCAAAAACATTCAATTAAAATTATAGTAGGATTCCTTCTTCGACAAATTTTGGGTCCATGAATAAATCGATAATATTTTGCCTACTTCATCTATTTTCTTCACTTCTACAAAGGTAAAATGATGATGCATATAATAAAAGAAGTACCAAACTAAAAAATAACAATGCCTGAAGGTGACATCTTCCCCACTCTACACCTTCTCCAGTTGAGTGTGCATCCTTCGAGCTACAAAATCTGCCCAATCAAAGAAAATTGGATTTGTGTTCGCCTTCATGGCAGTCGGGCATAAAACTCAACCTGTGAAATGCATTATGCAAGTGACACTTACCACTTATATATTGTGGAGTCTATGGATAGTCCGATAATCCATGCCAACATCGAATATAGGTCTGGGCTCTTAAAATATTTCAACGACTTCAGCAAAGCTGGCAATTCTCCAAACTGAGGTGTTTTTAGCAATTGATTTTCCATGAACTACCGCATGGGCACTATAGATTGATATCTTTCCTCCTTGCAATATTGAGCTTCTTAAAAATGATGTCAGAAGGAGGTCTCACACCACAAGCGAAATCTTCTCGAACAGAGTTGGCTAAAATGCTGAACAACCTGTCTCCGTTGGCATTTCGAACGACTCTCGTAGAAGAGTCATAAAACTAAGCAATTGCCCACACCAACTCTGGACATGCATGCACCGACGTACAAAGATACCAGAAAATATGAGAATAAAATACCGTGGTGCATGAAATTTTGATGGATACCTTCTGAAGAGCAAATTTGACATCTTGTCACAATTTCTCCACGCCTTTGTTCGTGATTACACAATCATTGATTTTTGCAAGTCGATCATAATAAGGCACCAGTTCTTCTTCTTCGTCCTTTTTGGATTTTCACTACTTCTTTCCTACGTCAGCCTTCTTCTGGGCCTTCTCTTTCTTAGCTTCTACGGTCTTCCTTGCCATCTTCAACCTTCTTTATTTAACAAACAATTCTACACCTTCGAGCAATGACTCTGCAAATAGGAGCTCTACAATTTTCTTTATTTATTCAGCTGAAATGTTCACCCTTTTATAGCTTTTTGACCACACCTACTAGATTTAATACATGTGATGCACCTACTAATTTTAGGATGAACGTGTGCCTAGGTCATGCTCTCCCATGATTTTAATGGTTTCACCCATATCTTTTTTGAGCATCGTGATAGGTTATTTTATTTTTTTCTTTTTGGGGCATGCAACCTATCATTAATGGTTATCCTTGGAAAGCATGATTTCCTACTTTTTTTCCTTGAACTATGTGATAAACGCTTTTTTCATTGATGTGGAGTGCCGATAATACCTTTTATTGACTTCATTGGCAAAAAATCCATGCATCTAGGAGTTTCGCTAAAAAAAACAAGGCAAAAAGCATTTTCACTCACTTAGACACTAAAATAACTTTTTTCAATTCAAGTGCCCAAAAGGCATGTAATTGGAAGTATCTCTTGCCAACTTGCGAAGATGAGTTTCGCTTCAAAAAAAACAAGATATGCATGGGTAAAATATTTGTTTTGGGCAAAGATTGCTTTTGCTTTTTTTAATTTTTAATTTTATCAAGTGTTTTCACTCTAGGCACGAAAAGAAGGTTTGAAAATGATTTCGCTAGTGAAAACACCTTTCTCTACCGAAAATGGTTTTCGCTAGCGAAAGTACTTACCTCTTTTTTTTAAAGCATGGCAAACTATATACATATTTACAACTTGGATGTTCTTAAATTTCTTATTGATAATAGGCCTTCAGATGAAGACCATTGATTGGAATTGGTAGAACACGACCTTCCATGTCCTACAAATAGAATGAATTAACTTGATTACTACTAGAAATCTGGAAGGGACCTTCCCATATTACCTCGAATTTATGATGATTACCCGACTTTGCTTTATTTTCATTCCACTTTAGTACAAGATCACCAACACTAAAGGCTTTTTTTGAAGTCTTCTTGCTGAACCAATTTTTAGTTACCTAAGCATGCTTCATGAAAGCATTATATGCTTTCTCTCTTTCCTCTTCTAACTACAAGAGTTGAGACAACCTTGTACTCATAGGATCGAACTCCCCCTCTTCACTATCAAGCAAGTGCAAGGATTGGAGCATTGAAAACTCTATATGGATAGGCAAGACTGCTTCCTTTCCATACACCAAAGAGTATGGAGATGTCTTGATAGACTTCTTGATTGAGATGCGATCAGCCCATAGAGCTTGATTCAGGAGCAAATGCCAACTCCGCTTGTTATCTCCTAGAGTTCTTTTCAAAATCCTTAGCAGATTTTTATTTGTTGACTCAACCAATCCATTTCCCTACGGGTAATAGTTGGATGAAGTCTTCAAATATATTCTGTACTTGCTTGCAAATTCATTAATTTTGGCTCCAATGAATGGAGTCCCATTATCTGTCACAATGGCATCTGGTACACCAAAGCGCATTATCAACCCCTCTAGGAAAGAAATGATAACTTCTTGATCTGCTTTCTTAGTTGGCACTACTTCTGCCCATCGGGTGAAATAGTCAGTGGTTGTTAAGATATATTTATGCCTAGTAGATGAATTAGGGTCAATAACCCCAATAAAATCTAAGCCCCATTGTTGAAATGATGCTTCTACTTGAATTGGGTGAAGTGGTAAGGAAGCATTTCTACTTCGACCAACATATCTTTGGCATTTATCACAACTTTGGCTAACCTTGAATGCATCAAAAAAGAGAGTAGGCCAATAATAACCCACCTTTATGATTTTTAGAGCCATGGGTCTACCTGCATAATGTCCTCCTGATAATCTGGAATGGAATTCTTCTAGGATCTTCTATTTCTCTGACTCTTTGACACATCTCAGAAGCACTCCATCAATGTTCTTGTAGAATAGCCCATTTGTCAACATGACATATCTACAGGCTTGCAACCTAAACCTTCTTCTTTGTGAAGCATTAATATGAGAAGGACACCTTCTTGTATTGAAGTATTCGACAAGGTCTTCTATCCAATATCGGTTAATTATGGGCTGATTAGCAAGATTACTTTCTTGCACTGGACCTTCAAACTAGCATGCTATTATTTTAGAAGTAGCACTCCTCGCAAGCTCTTGACATAGTGCTCGACCATGAACCAACTTGGTCGATCGAATCTCGATATCATATTCTTGGATCTTGGAGACCCAACCAACTCTCTTATCTCCAAGTTCTCCCTGGATAATGAAACTTCGAACATCAGGATGTACAACATGAACTATCATTTTGCTCTATGAAATAAAATGCCAAAACTTCTTCAGAGATTTCATCACTGCATACACTTGCTTCTCAA
Organism: Wollemia nobilis; assembly: GCA_028583015.1. Classification (NCBI taxonomy): domain Eukaryota; kingdom Viridiplantae; phylum Streptophyta; class Pinopsida; order Araucariales; family Araucariaceae; genus Wollemia; species Wollemia nobilis. The sequence continues at coordinate 5,593,112 of JAQPPZ010016859.1, read as the reverse complement.
TGAAGTTATATTTTTCTTCATGCGGTTGAATCACTTGACTCAGGAATGCAATAGGTCATTCATTTCCATCTTCTCCCTTCTGTGTAAGGACAACCACATAACTTTCTTGCTCACCGATAACATAAAGGATGAAATCCTTAGAATAATCAGGATTCACCAAGATGGGAGCCTAAGCAATCCTCTCCTTAATCTCTCTGAATGCTTCTTTTCTTTTCTCCATCCATTTGAACTCAACATTCTTTTTTAAGAGTTCAGTCATTGGCTTCACTACTTGAGCAAAGTCTACAATAAACTTCCTAACGAAGTTGATTTGGTCAAAGAAATATTGTAAACTTTTCTTGTTAGCTAGTAATGGGAGCTTTAAGAGAGCTTCGACTCTAGCTGGATCAATAACTAACCCTTTCTCAAAAATCACATGGCCTAGGAGCTTTCCTTATTTTACCATGAATATGGACTTCTTCGGGTTGATGGATACCCCAAATTCTTGGCACTTCTCAAATACTTATCGTAAATGTAAACCATGTTCCTCCCTTTTATGGGAGAAAACTATCATATCATCCAAATAAATGATAATGATTCGGTTCAGTAACTCACCGAAATCTAGGTCCATTGCTCTCTGAAAGGTTGCTCCGACATTTGAGAGGTCGAAAGGCATTCATTGGTAAGCAAATGTTCCCCACTTTGTGGTGAATGTCATTTTGTATTGGTCTTCATATTTGACCTAGATTTGATTATACCCAAAGAATCCATCTAGTAGAGAAAATATCTGCGCTCCTGCAACCACGTGGAGGATCTGATCTATCTATGGCAAAGGATAATGGTCCTTTAGAGAAGCTTGATTAAGATTTCGGAAATCAATGCATAAGCGAATATCTCCATTCTTCTTCTACACAAGGACCAAATTTGCTACCCAAGAAGAGTGCTTGATAGGATAAATGATCTTCACTTCGAGCATCTTCAAGAGTTCTACCTTCATCAGGGTCTCGATTTTGGGGTTGACTGGCCTCTACTTTTGTCTGAAAGGTTTTACTCCTTCCTGCAGTTCAATTGTATGTTGGATAACATTCTTGTCATACCCTTTGAGGTCTTGATAACTCTAGGTGACAATGTCTAGGAATTCTTGGTATAGTTCCTTGATTTGCTCGAGTTCTTCAGGTGTGCAGTCAGTTCCAACCTTGATTGATTTTTTAGGTTCTAACTACAACTCTTTGTACTCCTTTTCATCCACCTTGATCTTATGCTTTATTGTTCTATCATTTTTATCAAAGAGACTTTCGAGCGAAATCAATCCTTTCGGGATGTGATTATTTTTCAACTGGATCAATCCCTCAGGTTCTTCTTCATCAAATGTTCTCCCTTCAATACTACTAGCTTCATTTATTAGGAAGTTCACAATCTGCTCATCATTCTCGAACACTTGCCAATGAATATCCTTATCAGGAATTGAAGGCCTATAAACAAGCTTCATAGTCTTTGGTTTTTGCATCATGTGTTCAGCTGGGGAAAACCTGGCACCAATGGATGCCAAGAGATCGACATGCTTATTTTGTTCTTATGAAATCGCTTGGATATTTAACATCATGTAGGCTTCAAATAGGTCCTAAAATTTGTTGTGATACACCTTCAAATAGTGTTGTTTGGAGACACACTTGTTAGTCACTTGATTGACAATCAACTCTAAATCTCTAAAAATTTGGAGTTGTTTGATCTCGAGTTTCTCTGCTTTCTTCAAACCTAAGCACAATGCTTCATACTCGACAATGTTATTTGTACAGCTCCATGTCAGTCGATATGAATATGTCTTCTATCTTCTATAAGGGGATATGAGGACAATCCCTGCTCTAATGCCATTTTTACATCTTGCACTATCGAAGAAGAGTTTCCACAACTGATCGAGAGGATCTCCATCATTGGATACCTTCACTTCCACCTTTTCAGGCTTGGTAATGGCATAGCAACCAATCTCAGTTTCAATCATTGCATTGAAGTCATTCATGGAGAATTCATCTTCTATGTAAAGTTCACCCAGAGCTTCTTCCATTAAATCTAACTCTTCCATCTCTTCGATCATCAAGTTAGCAGAATCCATGCACTTTTCTTCATCCTCGATCCTTTCTATATGAAAGGTGGAAGGTTTCTCATTGTAGATCTAAATTATTTTCCCTTTGAAAGGAATTTCTATATGGGAATAATCTAGAGAAAGATAGCCTCCTAGCTTGGTAGTGAATTCTCTCGAGAGGCACATACTAAAGTATGGTTCCAAATCAACCATGACCACCTCCTGGATCATAGTGATTTGAGGTATTTTATGCAACACAATTGGGATATCTTTAATAACACCCACTATTTTCATAGGGGTTCCATCTAACTATAAAAATCTTAGGCTACTTCTGGTATACTCCATGCCCATGATCTCATAAACCACTTTTGGCATGATAGTCATCGTAGCACCAAAGTCAATCATGCAGTTATGCACAATCCAACCCTCCATCCTGAGAGACAAGTAAAATGGTGGTGGTCTATTCTTTCTAGTAGCTAAAGTTGTAAGTGTTTGAGCTAACATAGTCTGAGTAGGATTTTTATTTTTACCTTTAATAGACTTTAGAGATTCTTGCAACAAATCAACCTGTCCAAGCAATTGCAAAGCATCATAGAGACTAACCTTGGTAGGAATTTTCTTTAATTCTTCAACAATGTTGTACATGGATGAACTAGATTCTCTTCCTTCATTAGCAGCCTCATACTTGCTCTGATATTGTTGTGTGGCTTCCACCCTCTAATGCTTGGTCAAATATGGGTATTTAAGGTATTCTTTTACCTGTTCCTTCATCTCAGCTTGCATTTGTGAAGTTGACGCCTTCGCTTGAGAGATTATTTCTTTTGCTTGTGTGGGCAAGAGATATTTTAAGAGAATAGGTTCTTCCGACTTAGGTATTGAGCTAGGTGCCTTCTCCTATGCTTGTCTCTTTTCATTCTACACCTTCAACTCAGTAGGTATCTTCAGTGGCTCCATCTCAGTTGGGTCCACTATGATCAGCTTTTTTCTAGCTCTTATGAGAACTAAAACTTGTTCTATGGAAGGGATCATAAAGTTATGATCAACTTCTCTAATCATGTTGATCTGACCATCGAAAGAGCTATCTACCAATGTTTGCACATAGTTCAGATGAACCATGCAAGTTTCTTCACCATGCGGATCATTGTAGGTAGAACACCAATACATTTTTTTCTGATGGGCCAACTTCTTCATTTGTCAACATGGTTGCATTCCTTTTAGGAATCTTGCTGGTCGAAGTTGCTTGCTCTCTGGTGATTGGTGGAGGTTGAAATCTCCTAGGCTAGAAACTTCTCTCAACTTCTCTTTTCTTTAGGGTTGTGATCTCATTTGTCATCGTTCTCATTGTTGATTGCATCTCTTGCAGCATCTTCATTTGAGGATCAGGATTTGAGGGTGTTGGAGGAGCTGGTAATGGTAGTGGTATTGGAAGAGATGATAATGTTGGGAATGGAACTGGAGTGGGTAGTTGTGGAATGGAAGGGGCAGGAAATTATGGGATAGAAACTATTGGGGTTTGAGAGGAACTAGGATTCCATGAAGGAACTGGATACATGGGGGACATTGGTAAAGACTGAGAAGATGCATTGGGATATAAATGTTGTGGGAGATCAGGAAAGATCGACATCATCATTTTTGGTGGGAGCTTACCAATAGCAATTAAATCAACTTCAACCTTTTGCGCTTGGGAGTACAAGGCCAAAAATGTATCAACATTGGACTGATGGATGGCCATGCTAATGTCAAAATTAAAGGCCTAAAGATAATAAAATGTAGCTTGTTTAGGAGTCGATCAGAGATCGTCAGGGACTCTCTACCAAGTTCGAGCGAACCTAACATTGAAGTCAATGATTTCCTCCTATGGATACCTCTGAATATTAGTGAATTGATGCAATAGAGAAAAAGGATCCACTTGTTCATTGAAGCCTTTTATCATTAACTCAGCCAACTGGTCCCATGTGGTAATAGTGGTAGGTGGTAAGGACCGGTACCAATAAAGCATCTTCCCTCTGAGAGAGAGCATGAGCAATCTGACCATGACATCTTCATCTGTGATGCTATGAATAGTTGCCAAAGAAGCCACATCTTGAACATGCTCATAAGCTATTTTTCCCATACCATCGTAAGTAGGCAAAGCCTTTAATGTTGTTGTTAGGATCGGATTTTGAGCTTGCAGATTCAAAGCTCTAGAATGATTCCATGCTAGAAACTATCATGGTGGATTTTGAGCCATTTGGACTAGAGAATTTGCTCGAGGAGGAAAGCTAGTGGTAGTGCTAGAGGGACTTGAAGGAATGGAAAACACACCAGCTACCTGTGAAGATGTTACAATTGATGGGATAGTCAGAGTGATTAATCTAGGATGCTCTCCCAAGACTTGGGTGTCAAGCTCAAAAAACTCAATAAGATTTTCTGAATTTTTGGCCTTCGATCTTGTGATCATGAAGTAAAGCTTTCACCAACTTCACGTTCGGAGGCTTCTGGGTAAAATTGAGTCACCAGATGTTCTAATCAAATAACAAAATATGAACATCAAATCTTAATACTGCTTAAGGTGGACCTTTCGTGTCCCATCGGGCATGCCAAAAATTGTTGGTCAAGAGTCTGCCCTAGGATAAAATGTATGTATGCACCCTAGACCCGACCAACATTGAAAGGTTGAAGGAAAGAAATGTCCTTCAGGCCAATCTCTAGAGGGGGTTGGTTCCCTTGCTACTCTAAAAACTGGTATAAATATTAGGAAAAGAAATTAATATAAAGGAAGGGAAATATGGTTGTAAGTCGAAGAGATAATGTGGGGATGAATTAACAACAAGATTAACAACCCAGTTTAAACTAACAACATTCAATAGAAGGACAGAACAAAAACTGAACTTAGATCATATTATAAAGCATGACTTCCAATAGCATTCCAACATTCATTCCCCATTGAAAAACTAAATCCAGACTCAGAATTTAATCCACCAATGATGATATAAATCTAATAGAAATGCAGAGCAAAAAGTATAAACATACATAAAATGATCAGGAACTCAGAGCCAAATAGTCCTTGAATCAAAGCAAATGTTTAAACTGCGAGAGTTTCACAAGCAAATATCCATCCCTTTTTTACATCAAGTTTCCTAGTATTTATAGAGGATTTCACCTCCAAAATTGAATGATCATTAAATAAAATGATGGCAAGTCAAAGATTGGTCGACAACAATTTTCTCCTCGATAGCAACAACGAACCAATCCAGTGGTACATTGGGAAGCAACGAGCAATTTTGGTAGATGGCATATCGGGACTTAGCAAGAATCATCGAGGCAAATTTTTCATCTTCATGGTGGTGCCTCAAAAATGAGCATTCACCATAGTGGACGATGCCTCAAAATCAACAGGATCACACCAGAGTCAAGAGTGAAACATATTAGGAAATGACAAGATTTAATTTTGGCTACCCCTGGTCATTTGTCAAAACTGGTCTTTGCTGGCAATTAATGCTTGAAAAATAAAATTTGCTACCTGAAAATCAATTTTGTTGGAGAAAATATCTGAAAATTGATTTCGCTAAAGAAACTGGCCAAAATTGATTTTTACAGACGAAAATGAATTTCGCTGGAAAAATTGCTTGAAACTGCTTTCGTTGGGAAGGTTGCTCGAAAATGGATTTTCACCAAAAGCATTGCATGAAACTATGAACCTGTCTTTGGCTAGCAAAAAATCCTGGAAGCAATTTTGCTAGCGAAAATACTCGAAAATGGAACTTCACTGGTGAAAATGGTAAAATTGATATTTCACTAGCGAAAATGAATTTCAACAGCAAAAATGCTGAAAAAAAGGAGATTCGATAGCAAAATTGCATTTCATACTTGGGAAAATTTAAAATTTGTTTTTGGTGTGGTGAAAATGCCAATAGAACATAAAATGGATATGAAGAAACCTTTGGAAAGAAAGGATAGACTCACTTGTGGAGACTTTCATCTCGTATCAATTCATTTTCTCAGATTTGAAAGTCCCTAGCCAAGACCCATTAAATTTACCAATGACCACCTTATCTTTGAGCAACAAGGATTGTTGTTCTATGAGGACCTTCTTAACATCTACTACTAGGTATGATTATAAGGATTTAGCTATAAACTGGTCCATGGTAAGGACACTATAGCTCAATATCTACTAAAATTTACTACTATATCCTATAACAATTATATTATTTGAAAATAAACTTAAACTATTATGCAAGCAAAACATCAAAGAAAATGAAAGGATAAATGAAACTTAGATAAAATTATTCTACTCCTAGATGGAATTTCCTACCTCATTGATTCCCTAGCCCTTAATTGCTCATCCCTAGGCTTGTGAACTTGTTGGACTCAACCCAAACCTTGTTAAACAATAACATGAATTTACAATGATAATGTTACATGCAAGTATTCATGTTAGGTACATTTAGAGTTAAAAAATTTTAGAGTTGTGTTTTTGGGTATTTTTGCTGGGCACCATAGTAATCTACTTATACATATGTTTTTATTAAAAAATACTTCAAGGTATTTATTATCTTCAACCAAGATTTTTAAAATGGGATGTCTATTTTGTTATTGACCATATTGAATGCATAGTGGTTCAATGTAGGAACTTTGTGCATATAAAATAATCTTAAATGAATTGAGAGCCTAGACATAAAATTTACTTAACAATAGGCTTGTGCACTAGTTGGACTCAATATAAAACCTTGTTATTAGTGAGCTACATATTCACATTTGAAAATTATGCAAGTCTTCATGCTAGGGATATCTAGAGTGGCTTTCACAAAATTTTGGAGCTGTGTTTTTGGGTGGGCACCATAATAATCTAGTTGTAAATATATTTTTCTTTAAAAAATAACTCACGCTATTGTATTGTCTTCAAATATGGTTTTAAAATGGAGTATATATTATTTTATTTGTAATATTGAATGCATTTTCATTGGGAAAAATTAATAGTCTCTACTACTTGAATGCATTTCTAGTATGGATAAAAGAATACATATTCCTTTTAATTCCAATATTTTTATGCATAGAAGTTACTATTATTGCTTGCAATATTTTTGAACACATTTCCATGAAGTGGTCCAATATGTAAACTATGATACCTAACTAGATACTTAAGGAGACACATTTGCTATAGAAAAAAGTATTATCTATGATATAAAACCATGCTTATGTAAATAAGCATAGGGGACAAACATGCTAACTAGTTATATATAGATGGTTTTCTTCACCTAATATTAGTTTATTTGTATAGTGGCATAAATTAGTTTTGATAATGTTTACAAAAATGCACAATAGTTGCTTTTACCAAGGTAGAGATTTTATTATTATATAAAGTTATTTAGAAAAATCAACGATTGCATTATCATTATGTTCATTGATTTAAGTTGCATGATTATGTAGGGTTTAGCTCATTGTATTAAGCTACGTATCTTCCATAAATACATGTAGATGAATAATTAAATATGCACTCTCTCTGACCTATTAATAGTATGTATCTACCCTTCATAGGAGGATTATAATTCTCACAAAGGAAATTGAGACAATAAACTATATAGTTTTTTTTGATAGGGAAATAAAATACTTTGATAGTACTCTTCGTCATTATTCATCAGCCCATAGGCACTCTCTCTAACATACTCCATAGGAAAATATACAATTATTTTTTATAGGAAAATAAATTACTTTGATAATATTCCCCTTCACTATTTAGTAGTAATGGTAAATTGTATAACATATCATCCTAATCTATGTAAATATATTTAGTACATTGGTTCAATAAGGGATATGTAATGAATATTAAGATTTTTATTAGTGTGAAATTGTTGTAAATAAAATTACATATGTACATAAATGTTTGGTTGAAAGACAGAGTCATTTGTTGACTCTTCTTAAGAAGTGAGCTTATTATTTATATAACATTTTGATAAGTGTAGTCAATATAGTGCACTTTATAATGAAGCATAAAATATTTGAATGACCATAATAATAGTAAGAACAATAAAAAAAAAGGACTTAGGTGTGGTTTTAGTTGAGCCATCAAAATTTTGGATATAACTTGTTACAACTATGCAATAGAAAAGTGTCTCAATATAAGATTTAATGATATTAGCTAAGTGAAAATAGTATAAAATAGAGGGATGTTAAGTATTTTAAAAATATTTTCCCTCATATATTTACATAGATACATTATACTTAACATTTTATTTTTAGTATTATTAATATACTTTGTTTTTGAAGAAGAATTTGTAAAATTATATTAAAACAAGATTATTACAAGCAAGGACAAGACTCCTCCCAACCTTAGCCAACAAGAGAACCTATTTCCTCATTTTAATTTTCCAATAAAATTTCATACCTCTAAACCCAAATATCCTAAGAACTAACCACTATAATAAAATTTGCATTGAAGCCAAATATCTTAAACTATATATTTGCAATGGCTATTGAAATTAATCAAACGTTGGATTTGTTCACCAACCTACCTAATCATCTCATCCTCAATAGTCATATCACTATGCCATTGAACCCCTACCTCCTTATCTATACTTATCTTAAACAAGAAGTCTACCATTGTATTCAGATATCTACCCATATAAATCAAGATCACATCATCAAATTTCCTCCAAAGCTCCATTTGGGTGACAAGATTCCTCAACCTTTATGTATCCATAGAAAATTTCCTCATGCAATATAGAGATCCTACAAAGATTTTAGAGTTTGATTCTATGAATATCCTCCTATAACCTTGTCTTACTTACCGGATAGAAGCAAATTTTATCACTAAGGCTTTTGCTTCATTATTTTTGGCCTTTCCTAGGCTTTGCAATTACCAATAGAGCATTGCCCCAACATGATTCCTATAGACCACTCCAATTCTAGCTCCACCTAGATTTCCTTTTGTGACTCCATTAGTATTAATTTTAAGTTAGCCTTCTAGGGGTGTTTTATAACTAGCACCCCTCCATCACATAAAATTTAGCTTCCCCTACATCATTCCTCTTCTTTTAGCTTCCTTTTCCATCATCCCTATATCATCCTAAGTTTTCTCTTCAACATACACTACCATAATTTCTATGAATTTTCTCTAAATGACCTAGCAAATGCAATCCAATTAGGATGAAAATGTTTCTTTAAAAATGATGCTATTTATCTCTAACCACAATTTCCATAAAATAAAATTTAAACCAAGCTTCCACCTGATATGAAGAGTTTCATATTTAAATATACCCCTCTTCCATATTTTCCAAATATTAAATTGATTCGTTGGCTGAATTTTTAGAAGCTAAAAACCATCTCTCCCAAATTTGGCATGTGAAAGGGAAACCAAACATTAGGTGGTCAATTTTTTCCTCACTTTTATAACATAAAACACATTGGGGTCAAATATTCTCCTAAACCTTATATTATGAAAAGTATAAATTTAATTATGCATGAATTTCCAAACAAAGAAGTTTACTTTTGGCCAACCCGTGGATTTCCAAATATTTCTCCAATCCTTAACCTAATAAGCATGAGGATGAGGTTCTAGAAGGATCTTTTCATATCCATATTTCATTGTGTAGACTCCAAGGCTCTCATAGCCCCAAGAAAATCCATCCTATGCATCCACACCTATTAGAAATAAATTTTCCAAGATTTTAGTCATGACGAGTGATAATTATGTAGGGATTGGAATTTGCCACTTTTCCAACTTCTTAAGTTGCTTAAATGTATAATCCCCCAATATAATAGTGTTGAAATATCTCTCAATATTGATCCAACCCTTGATTTCCATGGTTTTTTTTACTAATTGTAATTTTAGGAATTTACCAATGATAGGTGGGTATTGATATCATGAATTTATCAAAAATAATACCTTCTCCCCTCTCTCCACTTTCCAAAATAATCCATATTTCACTATTTGAGATTCTAGCTTTAGAGCCTACCACATTAGGGACCCATTACCATACTAAGGGAAACAACTCACCTCATTTAGGTTCAACTATCCTAGATATTTACTAGTTAAAACTATGTTGAATAAAGAAGTTGAATGGGATATTCACCTCCAATAAATCTATCTAGCTAAAGCTTTATTACTTAGCTTCAATATCCTCAAGCCCAAAACTCCCTTTGACTTGGGTTGGCTTACTTTATCCTAGCCTACTAATACCCATTTCCTCTCTCCTTTTGCTCCTCCCCATATTTTTTTTGGTCATCTTGTCCAACTCTTTCCATATGGTATGTGGGGCAACAATAATAGAAAATTTGTAGATTGGCATGGCCTAAATGACTGACTACAAAAAAATTAATCTACTTCCAAAGGTTAACCATTTGTGAGACCAATGGTTAATTTGTTCTTTGATAAAATCCAAAATATTCCTATAGTCAACTATCTTCAGTTTATTAAAATGCAAAGGGACACCCAAATAGACCATTAGGAGATAAGTCCTTGAGAATCCCAATCTAAATTCTATCCTGAAGCCTTTGGTCAATATTGAAGAATACAAATTTGGATTTATTATTGTTGATGACTTGGTTTGTGGCCCTAAGATAAAAATTAAGAGTATCTCTGGTCATTCTTGCTTTTCTAAGGTTGGCCACTCCAATCCATCCAAAAAATGTAGGAGATTCAAAACTTCCTCACCCACCTTAACACCTATGAGCAAACCCTGTTGTTTTATCCTCAATATAAGTCTACCCAAGCCTTTAACCATTATGAGAAAAAGATAAAGAGAACAAGAATATTACTAACAAAGTCCTCTAGTGGATCCAAACAATTTTAAGGAAAAACCATTGATTAACACTAAGTATGTCAATGTAGAGACATAAATTATAACCCATTATATCCAATCTTGAGAGAAATTGAAGCCTATCATCATCCTTGACACGAAGTTCCACTCTACCTTGTCATAAGTCTTTGACATATCTAATTTGATGAGCATTCGTCTATATCTATATTTTTACATTGAGTGGACTACCTCTTGAGTTAGAACCACACCATTCAATATTTATCTGCCCTCTATAAAACCCCCTTGTTATGAGGAGATAATGCTATCTAGGAGAGGTTTTAGTAGCTCAACCATTACCTTTATGATTATTTTGTATATGATATTCCATAAGACAAGAGGTCTATAGAATGAAATATGCACCCCTCCTCCCATTTTAGAATTAAGGTAATAAATTTCTGATTTGAAGTTTTAAGCATTCTTTTACTACCCGTAGACTCCTATATAACAACTATTACATCCTCCTCCAATCTATCCCAAAGGGCTTAAAAAAATCAGTTGGGAAGCCATTTAGATTTGAAAAATTTCCCATAATCATTCCAAATACTACCTTCTTTAGCTTCTCTCTATCAATCGGTTTAAGCAAGGTCTAGTTTTGTTCTTTAGAGATGATAGAGGGTATGACAATAAGAACTTCTTTCTAATCCTCTTTGTATTGTAACATTCCTTTATTAAAAATATTAGTAAAATAATCCGTTGAATGGAAATACCTACCTAGGATTGTGTCAAAGGAGAGCTTATTCTCATCCTAAAGAGCTTCCATATTTTTTGTCCGTCTCCTAGCATAAGCAACCCAATGAAAAATTTATCACCTTCTAGTAACCAAATGATTATTGATTTATATTTCTAGTAGATCTCCTCTTGGTTTTTAATATCCTCAACCACTTTATGCAACTCATAATCCTCTTATTTGAGTTGCTCTATAATTGTTCCTTTCTTGAATTTTTTTTGCACCTTATCCCATCTGACCACCAATGGAGATCTTTAGACCTAGAAGTATGACTTTTTAGATGACCTCCATAATTTTGGTTGATCCTTAACATAATGAAGCTACTTTTGGAATCTAAACATTGTTGTCCCATATGTTGGGCATCCCTCTTCCCACCACTATAGTTTTTTCTTTCGAAGTTCCTTCTTTTGTAACCAAACATTTTCAAATTTGAATAGTTTTCGATGCTACCCTATATTGATCTCCCCATCTAATAAAACAGAAAAATGATATGATAGTAGACCTTCCAAAATTTGAAATTTTAGATTCCATTTTATAAATGCCTTGTTTGAAACCAAAAAATGATCTAAATTCAAATTACTACTATGTGGCTTCCTCCTCTTATTAGTTCAAGCATAGTTGGTTATAGGAAATTTTATATCCACCAAGTGTAATGTGTGGACCTAGGTAATTGTAAGTCAATCTCCTAAGTCCAAGATTAGAGTTCCTCCTTATTAATCACTAGATGATAATTTAGCAGTAAATTCCCAATAAAAATCCAATATAACTTCTCCCTCAAGACTCCCATATTATACACCACTTTTCATTGATGAATCTAACCATCTAGGTTTTGAGCCCCATAAAAATTTATGATTAAAACTTGCTCAACTATCATATTGTTCCTAAAATGGGATGTGAGGACACCCCTCTAAGTTATATGTTCTATTGCTGTCCATTCAAGAGAGTTTCAAAAGATAACTATCCTCCCTAAGACCCCTTAGGCAACCACTTCCATATGACCAACATCCCTCCAAAGTATATTTTTTTTTTATACATGAGATCTATTGACATTTTGGTCTTTTGAATAAGCAAGAAAATTGTTTTACTTTTCTCTAAGATATGAAAAATAGATTGATGGGTTTTGTTATTTAAACCCCTAATATTCCATGATTGTATAATCATTGGTTACCTTGAGACCAATAAGAGTCTATTATCCTCACTAATCCCCTAGTGATTAGTTTATCTCCTTGAGATACTATTAATTTCTTATTTGATTTTCTACCCACTCCCTGAGAGTTGATATGCTTTGATATCTTCTCCACCTGGTTGATCCCTAGAATTGGATTTTATTTGTTCTTTCTACTACGATCATGATGCCATCCTTTACTATAAGCTACTCTTCGTTCTATAATATCAATACCCTTGACATATTTGATTATGGTAACTCATTGCACTCTATTACCTACTCTAAGATAGGAGGAACCGAAAGAGGGGCTTGAACATGATATTATTGTTTTCACCCCTATCCACTCCTTCCATGAGTTGTTCTTCTTCCTGATCAACCAATACCTTGAATATATCATACCTATTTGAGGGCTTAGGATGGGTTTGCTCTTTGCCATATTTTTTCTTTTACCTTCCTTTTTTGGGATATTCAAAACCATCTCCCTTTTATTCTCCTCCCTCAAGTGTTGGCTACTTATTTAGTGATTGTAGACTTACCCTCCTTAGGAAGATTTGAAATTCCTATAGGATCCACCATTTATATGATCATATTTTTTGGATAGGATGGGGCCAAATGCCCATAATTATGGCAAACCCTATACCTAAAGGGCAACACCTCATAATCTAGTTGTTGAATCCAAGATAATAATACAATTTTTAGTTCTACATCTACTAGAAGAGGTTGGTTGAGATTCATTTCAATGCATAATCTAGCATAAATAACTTTTTTTCCTTCTATTGTGTCTCTAGAGACATCCAAATATCTTCCAAGGAAGTTATCAATGATTTCCAATACCTTATCGTTACAAAAATCCATTGGGAGTGCATACAATTGGACCCATATTGAGACAATAGTGGGTTCAATCTAGGGATCACATCCCACTCTCTAGGGCTAAATAAATAATCATATAGGGTCATGATTCCTCTTTTTTTATTTGAATACCCTATTTTTTTAAGCTAGTAAGAAAACTATATCCATTACTAATAAAACATAAAGAATACTCACCAAGAGGCTCCTAATTTTATCGAACCCACAAATGCAAAAAATTAGGATATGGAAAATACCCATGCATTTATAGATCAGTCATTATTGGATCTATATAAGACCCTTTTTTTACTATAATCTACTCAATGATGATATTTGGTCTTGATTCAATGTGTGGTAAGCATCCATTGACTTTGTGAGATGTTGATCTTTTTCTAGCAGCCAAAAAAATTATTTTTAATGCATTTTTTGTTTTATTTTTTGTTTGAGATTTCTCCTTAAATAAATATACAAACGAAATCTGTCTATATGAGAGAGAATATGAAGATGTCCCCATTGGACCAGAGCCATATTTTCATCTTTGATTTTACAATAATCTAAAAGTGTTTCGTCTACCCCGATTGATGCCTAAAAAATGAATGATGTTATTAAAAAATATCTTTGTATTACAATTAATATACTTTATTAAATTTTAAGTTTTTAATATATTTTTTTATCTTAGATTTTGATGACAATATTTGAATAAACATAGTATAAATTCTATTTTAAATTTTGTAAGTGTAAAATGAACAATAATTTTATACCAATTAAAAATATATGCTTTAGATTTCCAAGCTTATGTAATGATATTATTACAAAATATCTTTGTATTACAATTAATATACTTTATTAAATTTTAAGTTTTTAATATATTTTTTTATCTTAAATTTTGATGACAATATTTGAATAAACATAGTATAAATTCTATTTTAAATTGTGTAAGTGTAAAATGAACAATATTTTTATACCAATAAAAGAGATATGCTTTAGATTTCCAAGCTTATGTAAGTTCCCACTATGCAAAAGCAAGATAATAGTAACTAAAAAGTTTCGACTGAAATTTTTTGTAGTATTATTAAATCAAATAAAAAAGCTCACTTTGGTTGTTAACATGCATGACATGAAGTGAATATCAATATTGATATCAATCAAATTAACAAAACTGGAATGATTTTGAACCCCCACTTACATCGTATAACTTAAAATTTCAAAATGGGAGTATTAATGAATTTCTCTTAAGAGAGATGCCATCATAAAACTTGGAATTTTGAAGGCCAAGGCGGAACACAATTTAATTTTAAATGACATTAATTGCCTTCAACATGCATTCCATGTATCAAGTGCAAATTTAAATCCTTCTTTCCTTTCGCTTTAGAATAAATATCAAGACCAAATAACCTAATAAAATTTTGTATGGTTGATCTAGTTCTCTCATGAAATGAGTCAAGCTTGTAGTCCATGTATTGCTAGGAGTGTTGGGCATCTGTTCTGGTCATATTGGAATCGTATTCACTCTCCTCAAGATGTTTTAGTAGATCTTGGTATTTAGGTTGATGGCTCATCGAATGAGATGGCATTTGCAATGAAGTCAGTTCAACATTGGAACTACCTTGTTGAAGTATCACATAAGAACAACCTTGATGTTGCATAGAGCTGTACATGATTATTTTTGAGGGGAATGGTATGCAATGTAATTTTTTCCTTCGACATGCATTTATCTTGGTAAAAGGAAATTATATCCCCTATTTGCATATTCTTTTGCTTGACAAAATTTCTTCAAAGATGATAGAGGGTATGACAACAAGAAATTATTTATAAGACTCTTTCTCTTCCAATGCCCATTTCTTAAATAAATTAGAAAAATAATCCATTGAATGGAAATGCCTACTTGGGATCATATAAAAGGAGAGCTTGTTATCATCCTAAAAAGCTTTCATCTTGTTTGTCTTTCTCCTAGCACAAGTAGACTAATGGAAAAAATGGTGTTTTTGTCACCTTCTATTAACTAAGTGATTCTTGCTCTATATTTATAGTAGATATCCTCTTGGTTTTCAATGTCCTCAGCCGCTTTAAGCAACTCATATTCCTCTTCTTTGAGTTGCTCTATAATCATTCCTTCCCTAAAGAGTTTTTGGACCTCATCCCATATGACCACCAATGGAGTTATTTGGGTCTAGAAGTCTAACTTGTTAGATTACCTCCATCAATTTAATTGATCATTGACATAATAAAATTGCTTGTGGAATCTAAATATTGCTATCCCATATGCTGGGTGTCCCTATTCCCACCACTATGGGATTTTATTTTGAAATTCCTCATTTTGTAACCAAACATTTTAAAATATGAATAGTTTTTAGTGTTGCCCTATCTTGTGTTGAGGAATATTACATTATTTGGTACATGCAAATGTACCCCATGGGACCTTCATGGTACAAATGCAAATATGTAATAGATTAGGGTTGAGTCTATAGTTTAGATGAGTGGTTTAAATTTACCTTTTTATGTAAGTGTCAATGTGCACGAAATGCACATGCCATGTAAGAGTGCAATGTGTAGGAAATGCACAAGTGTCATGTAAGTTAGAGTGGAAGTGTGTATTGAGAGCATGTATGTAAGTGTGTAAATATGTAAAGAGAAAATGTGCACACGTGTCTTATATTAGAAGTGTATGTAGAAGAGTAAGTTTCACGTAGAAGTGTGGAAGTGTCATACGTTAAGTATGCATGTAAGAAGAAAGTGAAAAGTCTGGTATGCTAGTGGCAAGATGATAAGCCAAAGGACATAGGACTTGTCATATGGAGCAATATCAAAGAATATGAAGAGCCATATTCCATGTCTATATTATCGAAACAAAACCTTATACAATGTAACATGAGAAAATACTATAAAGGAGTTGAGAAAGTATTGATAATAAAGTTTGTATACAGATTTTAAGCAATTAATATTATAAGTTTTATTCATGCTTATTCATGAATGATTTTGGCCATTTACATTCATATTTGATATTATAACTAAATGCTATTTCATTATTATTTTGGCCATATATACATTTAATTGCTCATATATATATTATTCTACTCTTGAATATTAATATTTAGACCTTTAATATTATGGCTTATTTATATTTGGGATCTATGATATTTTGTTGTAGTAAGGCTTAAAAGCCAATATATTGATCCTCCCATCCAATAGAATGGAAAAGTGATATGAGACCAGACCATCCAAAATTTGAAATTTTAGATTCCATTTCATAAATACCTCCTCTAAAATAAACAAATGATCTAACTTCACCTTACTATTATATGGCTTTCTTCTCTTATTAGTTCAAGTATAGCTGGTTCTAGGACATTTAATATCCACTAAGTGTAATGCATGGAACTAAGTAATCTACGCTGATCTCCTAAATCCAATATTGGAGTTCCCCCTTCTTGATCCCTTGATAATAATTTAGCATTAAAATCCCCAAAAACAATCCAATCTAACTTTTCCCTCAAAAATCTCATATTATGCATCGATGTCTATTGATGAATCTGACCATCTAGGTTTTGAGCCCCATAAAAAAATTGTGATTAAAACCTACTTAGTTGTCACATTATTTCTAAAATAGGATGTGAGGACACCCCTCCAAGCTATATGTTCTATTGTTGTCCATTCAAGAGAGTTCCAAAAGGTAACCGTCCTCCCAATATCCCTTGGGTAACCACTTCCATATGACTAGCACCCCTCCAAAGTCTATTTACTATTTTATACATGAGATCTAGTGACATTTTGGTCTCTATTTTTTATTTTTTAATTTATTTTTTAATTTTTTTTAAATTTACATGGTTGAATCGGTAGCTGCCATGAATCCAGGAAAGCTGTCTAGATCTTATGGCCACCACAATATTCTACATTATTCACCTCAAAATATGCCTCATAGATCTTCGCACAGTCCGCCCCTATAATCACCATGCCATAATTATTTTAAACATTTTACGCCACTGAAAGCACCAAGAAAGAGACAAACATTTAGTTCGGCGAGGCCCGAGATTTAAACCTTGGACCTCCATCCACCTTATAGGGTTTGGTCGAACCAATTGGTCTACACCTCAGACCTACATTTTGGTCTCTTGAATAAGTAAAAAAATATTTTTACTTTTCTCTAAGATACTTTGGAACAACAAATTGATGGGTTCTACTATTTAAACCCTTAATATTTCATGATTGTATAATCATTAGTTACATTAGACCAATAAGATTCTATTGTCCTCATTAATCCCCCCCTAGTGACTAGTTTATATCCTTGAGATGCTATTAATTTCTTATTTGATTTGCATATCAATTTTAAGTGGGACTCTTAGACAGTAAATTTAAAAAGAAGCTCATTTGAATTGCAAGATATTTAAAATCATAGTTTTTCTTGCATAAAGTAATGAAATAAGATGATATTTGATTTTCCACCTAGCTAATCCCTAGAATTATCTTCTATTTGTTCTTTCTACCATACCCATGATGATATACTTTACTATCATTAGCTTCTAGTTATACACTATCAATGCCCTTGATATCTCTGATTGTGGTAACTCGTTGCACTCTATTACCTACTCTAAGATAGGATGAACCAAAAGAGGTGTTTGAATATGACATTATTGTTTTCATTATTCCTATCCACTCCTTCCATGAGTAGTTCTTCTCCCTGCTCAACTAGTGTCTTGAAGATATTATACCTATTTGAGGGCTTGACATGGGTTTGCTCTTTACCATATTTTTTCTTTTGCCTCATTTTTTTAGGCTATTCAAAACCATCTCCCTCTTCTTCTCCTCCCTGAGAAGAGTTGGCTACTTATTTAGTGATTGTAGAATTACCCTCCTTGGAAAGAATTAACATTCTTATAGGAGACCTCATTTCTATGATCATATTATTTGGGTAGGACTAGACCAAATGCCCATAATTGTGGCAAACTCTACACTTGAAGAGAAATACCTCATAATCCAATTGTTGAATCTAAGATAGTGCTATAAGTTCAAGTTCCACGTCTACTATAAGAGGTTGGCTGAGATTTATTTCAATGAATAATCTAGCATAAACAACTATGTTTCCTTCTATTGTGTCTCTAGAGACACTCAAATATGTTCCAAGGAAGTTATTGATGATTTCCAATACCTACTCACACCAAAACTCTATTGGGAGTGCATACAATTGAATCCATAACATGACAACAATGGGTTCAATGCAAGGATCAAATCCCACTCTCCAAGGCTCTCTTTTTTTATTTGAATACCCTATTTTTGTTGGTTAGTCAAGAAAAACTATATCCATTACTAATAAACCACCAAGAATAATCACCAAGAGGCTCTTAATTTTGTCGAACCCACAAATACAAAAAAATCTAGATATGGCGAATGCCCATGAATTTATAGATCAAGTCATGACTACCTCTATATAAGACCATTTTTCTACTATACTTTGCTTAATGATGATCTTTGGTCTTGATTCAGTTTGTGGTAAGCATCCATTGACTCTTTGAAGTGTTGATCTTTTTCCAACAATCACAAAGAATATTTTTAATGTATTTTTTCTTTATTTGAGATTTCTCCTTCAATAAATCTACAAAAAAACTGTCTATCAAATAGAATATGAAGGTGTCCCTTGTTAGGTCCTCTCAAGGCAACATTCTTGTCTTCGATTCTACAACAATCTCAAAGTACTTTATCTACCCAACTAATACCTTAAAAATAAATAATGTTATTATAATGTTATGTTATTAAAATTTCGTTCCACGTTAATACCTATCTATCTATCTATCCTTAGCATTTTGAAGGCCAAGGTAGAGAAAACTTCTATTTGAGACATCAATTACCCTCAACATGCATTCCATGTGTCAAGTGCAAATTTAAATCCTTCCTCTTCAGGATAATATCAACACCAAACAGCCTAATAAAATTTTGAATGTTTTGCGATATCAAGACACCTTTTCTCCTTTGGCCGCGACGATGCAACATGTCGCGATATCGCGACACCCTTTCCTCCTTTGGCCACGACGATGCATCATGTCGCAATTTCGTGACACTTCTTCCTCCTTGCTTTCTCCCTTTGCTGTGGACCGCGAAAATGCAACATGTCGCGATATCGTGACACTTTCCTCCTTGTGGTGTTTTGCTTTTTCTTTGATCTTTAGCAAATGGGCCTCTTCGGACTTCTTGGAAAACATGCAAAAAAGGTGGGTCCCCAATTTTGGGGTTCGTTGTGGAGCAGCAACAACACTTCCAAATGGTGAATTTCTCTGTTTAAGTTTCGCTTCCCCTTTCTGATTAGCCTCTGGTCATGTTTCCCTTTAGTTAGTTCTTCTAGTTGGTTCCTCTGGGCGCCTTTACCTTAGGTGGCCCCTGCTGTTTTCAAGCTGTCTCGTTCTGCTGCCGCCGTTCTTCCCCTTTGCCTCCCTCTTCGGATGCCCACGGCTGTCTTGTACAATGTTCAGGGACCTTTCAACACCCTTTCAACCAATCAATTTTTTTTTTTTGAATGTTTGATCTGGTTCTCTCATGGAATGAGACAGGTTTGCAGTCCATGTATTGCTCGGACTGTAGGGCATCTGTTCTGGTGATATTGGGATCGTGTTCACTCTTCTCTGCTCAAGATGTTTCAGTAAGTCTAGGTCTTTGGGTTGACGGCTAATGGAATGAGATGGCATTTGCAACGAAGTCAGTTCAACATTGGAACTACCTTGTTGAAGGATTGCATAAGAACAACCTTGATGTTGTTTAGAACCGTACATGCTGATTTTTTGAGGGCAATTGTCTGCAATGTAAAATTTTTCCTTTGGCATGCCTTTATCCCGGTAAAAGGAAATTATATCCCCCTATTTGCAGATTCTTCTGCTTGACAAAAGTCCTCCATCCTCACTATCACTAACTGTCAGCTGCTTGTCACATAGGTGGACCCTATCTATCATGAGGGCTCCTACAATCATCCTGCTTAAAGTTTTTTCATTTCCATGTATCTGTCTTGCTGCCTGATCAACATTGAGTTTAAGACTGCCCAGCCACTGCTGTAGTTTATTATCATAGGAGTGATCTTTGATCATCTGGACCACTTGTTCAGCTATGTACAAGCTCTGGAAAGGTGAGTCTATTGCAAAAATCGATAGCTCGGGGAGGTTTCTGAGGCCATATTTGCTTTTGAACTAGATGGAAGCTCTGTCATAGGCAAGAGCAGCATCCTCTTCTGAGTCGAATGTACCCAAACATATTCTTTTCTGATTGGAATATATCTGTGCTCCCTATTTGTCATTATATTGACCAACGACACCTCTGAGCCTTGAACAAGAATTTTGTCTAGCTTCCTTTGCCTCTTCTTGAATACTTTGGTTTTCTCTCAGTGCTTCTTCGTTAACAGGAATTGATTGCTCTTCAGGGCCACGTTGGTGTTCTGCAGTGCCTTGCAAGCCTTGCTCCAGCAAAGCAGCAGATACAGAGAGTAGTAGGTATGAGTCTTTTGAACTCCTTGGCGACCCCATTGAAAATAACAGGAGGAGAAAAAGTGTGGTGCTATCAAAGACCCCCAATTATCTACTCCAAATCCTAGATATTCTTCCAAACCCAACGTTGATCTAACTATGTTTTTTCTTCGTTGCTGTATGTAGAACATGATGCATCTAATATCAAAATCAGTGGATTCTGCTATTCATTTGATAATATTGCTGCTAAGTTACTGCAAGGAGAACAAAAACAACCAAAAGGATATTAGCATAAACTTATTTGACAACTATCAAACAGATAATCATTTTTCTATACTTTGAGAGGAAGTATTTCTGTTATTATTTGCCTATAAAATCTAAATACATTATCTATTTTGTGTGGGTTCCAACTTCGAACTACTAGAAAAACATATATGTAAATATATTAACAATTTTGGTATGGAGAAGTGGAGGTTCTTTCTAGATATATCGTCAAGGATAAGTCGGTGCTGGCTGATGTTTGTTTTTTGGGACAAGCTTTTGTGAAGAAAAGTGCTATTTTGCATAGCCTGCATCTAATTGAAATTAAGCAACGTGTGGTTTGGAGCTCTGTTAAGATGGCTTTAGATTATGCTAAGGAGGCCACCCAAATGTCCGGTAATGTTGTCAATGAATTTGACTCAATGATGTAGAACTATCTCGGTTCTCTCATTGGTTGATTCGTCTTGTCTCCCTTGTTGTTTTGGGGCCTCTTTCTTTTTTGTGTTTTCTTCTAGCTGCCTCTGTAATAAGTTACTTTCTAAAGGTAGTGGGATCCCTTTCAAAACCCTCTTCCTGTTAATAATAAAAAAAAAAATTGGTATGGGGAGTGTACAGAGTAGGTGTTATCCATCTGCAAAGCCTAGAAACTCAGAAGATATCAATTGATATGATGTTGCAATAGCAATATATCATTCTTTCCTTAAGATAAGTCCACTACATAATAGACCTCAAAACCGTGGCTTTTCTCTTTAGAATTTGAAGTATACAACGAACGGCTTATTCGAAAACATACCTTTTAACAAGATCAACAAGATGTTGCTTTGCATAAAAGTGACTGGAGTAACAGCTAACTGATATCGGTGGATACTGGTTTTAACTAGTTATTGAAATTTGTAAAATTCACGAGAGACTCGATTGCAGCCTATGCAGACATGTCTGGATGAAGCGCTGCTGTAGTTCTGTTGATCTCCCCTCTTCGGATAATTAGAAAGCAATATCCATAACCTCATTTGCTTTAAGGTAGAGAAAAGATTGCTTTATTTCTGGCTTAGATACTCGTAAATAGCGACCTACTATGCGAACTGCGAGCAAAAATAAGAAATAGCTCCATTTAGAAAAACATCCCCTTCTTAGTAAAATATTAGAAAATATTTATATGCCTTGTATTTGTAGACACGGTTAGGTTAGTTAATAACACCTTACATATTAAATTGTTTAATAATATCATAGACAAAATGTTCTAATTCTTTGATATTAGTTGCATTAAACCATTTCACTATCGTTATTAGAAGGTATATATATAAAGTGAAAGAGGGTTAGTTAAGAACACCTTACATAGTAAATTGTTTAATAATATTATTGAACAAAAAATATATATATATTTTTTGATATTTGTTGTATTAAATTATATTATATTATATATATATATAAAAGAGTGTGAGAAGCAAAGGAGTAGGGTTTAGTGAGAACTATGAGAGATTAATATATATATATATATATATTATATGAAATTAGATGAATATTAAGTCAAGTTATTATTATTATTTTATATAATAATAATATTATAAATATATTATTTACAATTAAATTATTTAAATATCATATTTATATAACAATATTTCATTTATTATATCTTATATAGCTAAATTTTATAATAAAATATATAATCACTTTTATATTTAAAATACTTAAATATAATAATATTTTATTTATTAAATCTTACATATATTAATACATGTTAAATTTTATAATAAAATATATAATTACTTTATATAATTAAATTTTATATATTTTATGTGTTTAAATATGCTATGATTTTTAGATAAGTAATGATGTGCTTAACACTTTTAATTTAAAGTCACCTTATTTTCAGGGAAAGTTAAGTTTACTACTTTAATTTCTTAATAACCACTTGGTGAGGAGAGAACTGGGTTCAAACCTTGGTGGCGTGAGTTTGCAAAGGTAGTAGTTTGCTCTGAATCCTGTGAGTGTGCGCCAAGCCGATGACGATGATATGAACCCTGAGCGACCAGCGGTCCCCATTTCACGCCGGATCAACAATTAACTAGACAAATAGGTTTGGTGGTTGTAATCCATGTGGTTTGAACCTTGCATTGCAACTTACTAAAAATAGTGGTTGTAGCCAACTCTCCTATGTAACAAAAAAAAAACAATTTACTACTTTTATTATAATAACATCAATTGAACTTACTTTTATAAAAATTTAATTGATTTTTTTTCAATAAATTATATCAAATTAAAATAAGTTTTTTATTATATCCATAATGATGTTATAATAACTTGAGTCTTGTATTATATTAATAGTGATATTATAATAGCTTGATAAATAATGTGTATCACATGGCATAATTTAATCTTAATCTCTTTGAAAGTTGAAGAATTTAATCCATAAAACTGATGAACTAATGTCATTTGATGAAATTTAAGTAATTGTTAATTAAATTAATTCAAATTACTAATATTGATTTTGGAGGGAGACAAATAATCACCATCAATAACATGTATTTATAATCATTTACAAATACAAAGAAGTTAAAAACATAAAACTCATAACCTTATTGTTGGTAAAAAATTAAAAATTTTCTAATTAAATAAATAAAAAAATATATTATTTTAAATAATTTGAAGATCTATAATATTTAAAACAAGTATTTTTAATTTATTAAAAAAATGATTATATTAATTAAAATATAATAATTTAAAAAAGGGTGTATATGAGCACCTCTAAACGACAAAGCATGCTTGAGATTAATAATTAAAATTTGTAAATTTTAGTTAAATATTTATATTATAATAAAGTTTTTTTAATTATAAATATAAATATAAATATATATATTTTAATTTACATGGTGGAATCGGTAGATATCATGAATTTGGGTAGGCTGTATGACTTTTTTAATTAATTATATATATATATATATATATATATATATATATATATATATATATATATATATAAAATTTACATGGTGAAATCCGTAAATGTCACGAATTTGGGCAGGTTGTTCGACTTTTATGGTTGTTACAAGGCAGACTATCCGGTTTTTATGACTACCACATTATTTGGTGCTGTTCGTCCCAAAAACTGCCACACATATCTTTGTGTAGTCCACCCCTATAACCACCATGTCAAAATCATTTTAAACCTTTTACGCCCTCTATAACCACCATGGCACAATCATTTTCTAATTAAATAAATAAAAAATATAATCTTTAAAATAAGATGAAGATTTATAAGATTTAAAACAAATGTTTTTAATTTATTAGAAAAGATCATTATATTAATTAAAATATAATAATTTAAAAAAAGGTGTATATGCACACCTCTAAAAGACAAAGCATGCTTGAGATTAATAATTAAAATTTGTAAATTTTAGTTAAATATTTATATTATAATAAAGTTTTTTAATTATAAATATAAATATAAATAAATATATTTTAATTTACATGGTGGAATCTGTAGATATCATGAATTTGGGTAGGTTGTCCTACTTTTATGATTGCTATAGGGCATACTGTCCAGATTTTATTGAATTTGGGTAGGTTGTCCGACTTTTATGACTGCTATAGGGCAAATTATCCAGATTTTATGACTGCCACAATATTTTGTGATGTCCATCCCAAAAAATATCACACATATCTTCACTTAGTCCACCCCTATAACCACCATGTCACAATCATTTTAAACCTTTTACGTTCCCTATAACCACCATTCCCTATAACCACCATGTCACAATCATTTTCTAATTAAATAAATAAAAAAATATAATGTTTTAGATAGAATGAAGATCTATAAAATTAAAAAAAAATATTTTTAATTTATTAAAAAAATCATTATATTAAATTAAATATAATAATTTAAAAAAGGATGTATATGCACACGTCTAAAAGACAAAGCATGCTTAAGACTAATATTTTTTTTTTAAATTTTAGTTAAATATTTATATTATAATAAAGTTTTTAAATTATAAATATAAATATAAATATATATTTTAATTTACATGGTGGAATCGGTAGATGTCCAAATTCGAGTAGGTTGTCCGACTTTTATGACTGTTACAGGACAGGTGTTTGGTTGTTAAGGTTTAAAAGCTATCATTTTAAACCTTTTATGCCCCCCATAACCACCATGTCACAATAATTTTAAACCTTATCTTCACGTAGTCTGATATTATAACCACCATGTCAAAATCATTTTAAACCTTTTACGCCCCCTATAACCACCATGTCACAATCATTTTAAACATTTTATGCCGTTAAAAGTACAAGGAAAAGGACAAGCCATTGAAAGAACCAGGAAATAGACAAGCATTTAACCAATTGATCTACTTGGGCCTTTAATTATAAATATATTAAAAATAATTTTAATTAAAAAATATTATTATAAATTTAAATTATTAAGTTTTATAATAAATTATTAAATTATTGAATTATTGTCAAAAGGGAGGGGGACAACGCAATGGTTTGAGTTTTAAATTTTCTTTGGGATGGCTTGGGTGAATGTGTAAGAGTAAGTATGTGTTAAAAAAAATTTAAATTATTAAAATTAAATTAATTAAAATATTTAAAAGAATATTAAGATATATAAGATATATATTAATGGAACAAAGATTGACATGGGGTTTTACGCTAGTGATGGCTCTTCAAAGCAACATGACCACCTAATACTTAGAAAAAACATTATGTTTGTTGGATATTTTTTAAAAATTAAAAAAATTATAATTAATATAAAATTATTTATACTTTTTATAAATTATTTATATAATATTTTAAAATAATATATTTATTATTTTTTATAATAAAAATAAAAATATATTATGTTTCTATTTTATATTTTTTAAATTTTAATTAGTATGAGAAACCTTTATGATTGATGTTCAAGCATGGTATTTATTTTTGTCATGACTTCTTATAAGAGCTAGAACTAAATTTATCAATAGTAGTCAAAGACACAACTATCAAACACCCATCCCCTTACACATCACCCACACCACTGATTGAACCTTGGATTTTTTGAAAAAACCAAAACCGTAACTTTTACACTGTCCTTCAAAAAATATAAATATATTATTAAAAAATAATAATTTTAAAATTATTTAATATAATTATTTATGTAAGATTATGCATAATTCTTCACTCTAAATGTCATTCCTTCTTGGCATTCCTTATTGATACATATGTTTTAAAATATAAGTGTGAGATCTCTATATAATCTATTAAATATAAATTTTAATATTATTTAGTTAATAAGAATTATTGAAGGGTAGTAAATGAATGCAATGTAAACCTTATTGTAGTAATGTAAACTCTTATAATAAGATGACTTTAGACAATATATTTTGTTCCAATGCCACTAACTTGGTTTATTGAAAAGATGTTACATAAATAAGATTTATTTTTATATTATATAAGGTATTTATAATATTTTTTAATTAGTTATATGAAATTAAAATGATATCATCTATATTATATCATGATTATATAGTGGTATCTTGATAGGATTTGAATTTTGGTTTCCTCTTTTAAATATTGAAAAATTTAAAGAGCTAAAGCTAATGTCACTTTAATGTCACTTGATTATAGGGTATTTATATTTAAATAATATAAATATTTTAATTATTTTTTGAAGATGTTGAAAACCAAACATATATTAGGACCACCCTTCCTTTGAATTAAACTTGGGCAGTGTTAAAAGAGAACAATAACTTTAGCTACAACTGTCAATGCCAGGACTAAATACTTTAATTTCTAGGAGATTTGGAAATGCAGAAAATTTAAGAATACTTTCATTTAGCTAGGCTGGTACATAGGTCTGAGTTTCATCTGGTGGTACATTTGACTAGAAAGAAATTCTAAAATTTTTAGAGATGAGTTCAGTCCAATGGAGTTGGTTTGGCATAAAATTGTTACTAAGATTTTTGAAATTGTCAAAGCTCACTTTATGGATAAGAAGACTCAGGTGAATGAGGAGACTTCCAAGCCATAGAAGTTGGGACCATGGCAATCCCCTCCCCTAAGTTGGAAAAATATTAATTCTGATGGTGCAGCTAAGGATAACCCAGGGTTTGGAGGCATTGGTTTTCTCATAAGAGATTTCAAGGGGAAGATCCTTCATTGGGAGATAGAGGGTCTTGGAAGGGCTACTAATAATGAAGTTGAAGGCTTGACCATTAGACAAGGTTCTCTGAATGTTTTGGAGAATGGGGTTAGAAAGATCATAGTTGAGTCTGATCCACAAATTATGGTGGGGTTTCTGGATGCTATTAAAAATTTCAGACCAAAGGCTTGGAGGATAAGAAACATTGTGAGCCAAATTAAGTCCATTTGACAGCAATTCGAAGATGCCATCCCAGTTTATGTTGGTAGATAAAATAATGCAGTGGATGACTTTTTGGCTAAACATGGCAATGAAAGTCCGATTGAATACATGCTGAATTCTAAATAGGATAGGACACTTTTGAATGGCAGGAGGTGAAGCAAATGGTTCTTAAATTTACCAGCAAAGACTTAGCTATGAACGAGGATAGGTCCAGAGTCTGCTAAGTCTTGTGGATCTATGGAGGATGAAAATTTTTTTGTTACCTCTTGCAACACTCTTTGGTTCTTTTTGGGATAGCATGGATTGTGTTCACAAGACTATCAAGCTTGCTAGGTGTAAAACAAAAATGGAAACAGGTTCAAAGTTTCTACTTTGTAGATGGTACTCGATTTTTTATTATTTTTGGAGATGTTATTCCTAGTTTTATTCAAATTTTAGAGCTAATCAAAAGTGGTAGACTTATAAATACAATTTGATTCTTGTTATCTTAATATAATTTTTTTCCTTTTCAAAAAAATTAAAAATTAAATTTATTTAAAACATAATTAAAAATTAAATTAAAATTATTTATCATTGTTATTTTTTAAATATTGATTTATAAATACACAAATGTGGGTTGTAAAAAGTATAAATATAGTAAAAATAATTATATCTAATGTATTTTAAATCCTATTATATGTATTTAAAGGAAGAAGTGCAGGTAGGAACTGAGCATCACTTTAATATTTATTGATTTTAAGTTTTTAATATATTTTTATCTTAGATTTTGATGATCATATTTAAATAAACATACTATAAATTCTATTTTAAATTTTGTAAGTGTAAAATGAACAATAGTTTTATACCAATTAAAAAGATATGCTTTAGATTTCCAAGCTTATGTAATTTCCCACTATGCAAAAGCAAGATAAGTAAATATAAAGTTTCCACTGAAAATTTTCGTAGTTACGTTGAAAAATCCCACAAAAACGCGAAAGTATTATTAAATCAAATAAAAAAACTGACTTTGGTTGTTAAAACTTAACATGCATGACATGAGGTGAATATCAATATTGATATCAATTCAATTAACAAAATTGTAATGATTTTGAACCCCCACTCACATCGTATAACTTCAAATTTCAAAATTGGAGTATTAATGAATTTCTGTTAAGAGATGCCATCATAAACCTTGGCATTTTGAAGGCCAAGGTAGAGCAAACTTCAATTTGAGATGACATTAATTACCTTCAACATGCATTCTATGTGTCAAGTGCAAATTTAAATCCTTTTTTCCCCCCGCTTCAGGATAAATATCAACACCAAACAGCCTAATAAAATTTCGTATGTTTGATGTGTTTCTCTCATGGAATGAGTCAGGCTTGTGGTCCATATATTGCTTGGAGTGTTGGGCATCTATTCTGGTCATATTGGGATCGTATTCACTCTCCTCAAGACGTTTTAGTAGGTCTAGGTCTTTGGGTTGACGGCTGATGGAACGAGATGGCATTTGCAATGAAGTCAGTTCAGCATTGGAACTGTCTTGTTGAAGGATTGCATAAGAACAACCTTGATGTTGTTTAGAATCGTACATGCTGTTTTTTTGAGGGGAATGGCCTGCAATGTAAAAATTTTCCCTCGGCATGCCTTTATCCCGGTAAAAGGAAATTATATCCCCTATTTGCAGATTCTTCTGCTTGACAAAAGTTCTCCATCCTCTCGTGAGAACATAACTCTGGCTGCTCGTCCAGTATGAAAATCTGAATTTCCACTCTCTACCATCACTATCTATACATGATATAAAAATTAGAGAGTCATTTTTTCCAATACCTTCCATACCATTATTCTCAAACTCAAGATTTTGGGGTCCATTTTTAAGTAATTCCATCTGTAATTTCTCCACAGGAAAGTAATGTTCAGCATGGCGTTTTGGGATCACCAACCTATTTAGGGCACCAATATCGCTGACTGTCAGCTGCTTGTCACATAGGTGGACCCTGTCTATCATGAGGGCTCCTACAGTCATCCTGCCCAAAGTTTTTTCATTTCCATGTATCTGTCTTTCTGCCTGATCAACATTGAGTTTAAGACTGCCCAGCCACTGCTGCAGTTTATTATCATAGGAGTGATCCTTGATCATCTGGACCACTTGTTCAGCTGTGTACAAGCTCTGGAAAGGTGAGTCTATTGCAAAAATCGGCAGCTCAGGGAAGTTTCTGAGGCCATCTTTGCGTTTGAACTTGATGGAAGCTCTGTCATAAGCAAGAGCAGCATCCTCTTTTGAGTCGAATGTACCCAACCATATTCTCTTCTGATTGGAATATATCTGTGCTCCCCATTTGTCATTATATTGACCAACGACACCTCTGAGCCCTGGACAAGAATTTTGTCTAGCTTCCATTGCCTCTTCTTGAATACTTTGGCTTTCTCTCAGTGCTTCTTCGTTAACAGGAATTGATTGCTCTTCAGGGCCACGTTGGTGTTCTTTAGTGCCTTGCAAGCCTTGCTCCAGCAAAGCAGCAGATACAGAGAGAAGTAGGTATGAGTCTTTTGAACTCCTTGGCGATCCCATTGAAAATAACAAGAGGAGAAAAAGTATTGGTGCTATCAAAGACCCCAAATTGTCTACTCCAAATCCTAGATGTTCTTCCAAACACAACGTTGATCTAGCAATGTTTTTTCTTCGTTGCTGTATGTTGGACATGATGCATCTAATATCAAAATCAGTGGATTCTGCTATTCATTTGATAATATTGCTACTAAGTTACTGCAAGGAGAACAAAAACAAGCAAAAGAATATTAGCATAAACTTATTTGACAACTATCAAACATGAAATCATTTTTCTATTTTTTTGAAAAGTAATTTGAATTTTTTTTATTAAAATAAAAATCATTTATAGGTTTAGGATGAAACTTTTCCAGTCTTAGTTAAACAGAAAATATGTTTACAACAGGACTGCATTTGCCAAATCTTTTAAATCATATTTTTACAATGGTTGTTCACCTGTAAACAAAGATCTACATTAAAATACAAATCTCCTAAACAATATCTTAAAATGACCATTTTAAATATTTCTGTTATTATTTCAATATAAAATCTACATACATCATCTATTTTGTGGGTTCCAACTTAGAACTGCTAGAAAAACATATATTTAAATATATTAAAAAATTTGGTATGGGGAGTGTACAGAGCAGGTATTATACATCTGCAAATATTAATATCTCATTCTTTCCTTAAGATAAGTCCACTACAAAATAGACCTCAAAACCGTGGCTTTTCTCTTCAGAATTTGAAGTATACAATGAACGGCTTCATAATATTCGAAAACATACCTTTTAACAAGATCAACAAGATGTTGCTTTCAATAAAAGTTTCTGGAGTAACAGCTAACTGATATCAACTAGTTATTGAAATTTGCAAAATTCAAGAGAGACTCGATTGCGGCATATCTGGATGAAGCGCTGCTGTAGTTCTGTTGACCTCCCTCTTCAGATAATAATAAAGCAACATCCATAACCTCGTTTGCTTTTAAGGTATAGAAAAAATTGCTTTATTTCTGGCTTAGATACTCGTAAATAGCGACCCGCTAGGTGAACTGCGAGCAAAAATAAGAAATAGCTCCATTTAGAAAAAAACATGCTCTTCTTAGTTAAAAATTAGAATATATTTATATGCTTGTATTTGTAGACAATTTTTGGTTAGTTAAGAATACTTTACATAGTAAATTGCTTAAAAATATCATAATTGTTGAACAAGATGTTCTATTTCTTTGATATTTCTTGGATTGGCTTTTATATATATATATATATATATATATATATATTTTATTAATTATGTTTAAAAGTATTAATTTATTTTTAAATAAATGTATATATTGAAATAAATTATATGAAATTATATGAATATAAAATAAGTTTGTATTATTATTATTTTATATATAATGATATCATAAGTATTTTGATGGAGATTAGGGTTATAGGGGTTCGCTATGATCTTTTTGAGTAGGAGGTCTTTTGTCTTCCCCTGTTTAGATATGACTATTTCTTTTGGTCTGTATGCTTTATTTCGAGGGTGGGCAGTGTCTTGTGCTAATTAGGGGTATTTCTAGTTTGTTCTGATTTATTGAGTGCTCGGTAAGCCATTGTAGATCTGGCTAAGGTCCATGAGGGAGATAGAGCCATATGCCAGCCCAACCTGCAAGGGTGATTTGGAGCTTTTGTTGTGGAGTGGAATGTTCTGGTTGGTGGTCCTCTGTTTGGCTTTTGACATGTGTTTTGGTTTGGTGAGTGTTGAATTTGCTTGGGTTGGCTTTCAGTTGGGGTCTTGGTCAGTCGGCTCTACATCTCTTTTGGTTTCGGTTTGCCAGTGTATATCTGGTCGGGGTCCTTGAGGAGGATAGGGCCAAATATTGACCCAAACCCATTGGGAGTGATTTCGTGGTGTTGTTGTTGTAGTAGTTTTTGGATGCTTTCCTTGGATGGCATCGAGTCAGGGTTTTGGGTGCTCGGGTGGTTTGGTGGTGTTTGTGGATGTTGAGCATCTTTCTCTAGATCTTGCTTGGGTGGAGTTGTCGATGTGTGGGCTTGCAATTTGACATTCTGGGTGGTTCCCGAAAGAGTTACAGTGACCTTCTATGCTTTGAAGTGGTTTTGTTGCAAGGTCCTGGCTTCCGATTTGTGCTATTGGAGTTGATTTCAATTTGTTGTTTGGTTTGAGTGGGATTGTTTATTTGAATTTCTTTGAAAATATTTTTTGCTCTTGTTTGTTTGGTTGTTAGTTTTACCGACATGAGGGAATGTTAAATATTTAAGTACGACGGTCGGGTTGCTTCTTTACTCCTGTTGGAGTGGTTGTATAAGGTTGAGGGATGCCTTTCAAAACCCTCGTTTCGCTATCTTGAGTTGCGCTCCTGCTGGAGCTGTTGTACAAGGTTGTGGGATGCATTTCAAAATACTCTTTTAATTAAAAAAAATCATAAGTATATTTTTTACAACTAAATTATATATAATTGAAGTGAAAGAACCGAGGGTGAGTGTGTGAAGGGGTGAGTGTGTGTTCATACAAAAATTGAAGTGAAAGAATGTGAGAAGCAAAGGAGTAGGATTTAGTGAAAACTATGAGAGATTAATAAAATATATTTATTTAAATTATTTTTTATTAATTATATTTAAAAGTATTAATTTATTTTTAAATAAATTTATATATTTAAATAAATGATATGAAATTAGATGAATATTAAATCAACCTTATATTACTATTATTTTATATATATTATTATTATAAGTGTATTCTTTATGACTAAATTATTTTCAGTCAATATTATATTTATATAACAACATTTCATTTATTATATCTTACATATATTAATACATGTTAAACTTTATAATAAAATATAATCACTTTATATCATTAAATTTTATATATTTAAACATAACAATCTTTTATTTATTATATCTTGCATATACAGTAATTCATGTTAAATTTTATAATAAAATATATAATCATTTTATATCATTAAATTATATATATATTTTGGATGAAAAAACATTATATTAAAATGGCTTAATCATACAAAAAAAATGGGTGGAATTAGCACACCCCGAGCACACAACCAACACACTAACTGTGTGCTAAATAGCTAGCAAAGCTACCAAAATAACTTATAGAAGTTCACAAGAAAACCAAATAGAGAACTACATAAAAAAACAACTAATAGACTATGCATCATTGTTGTGTAGGGGCTAGAGGAACAGGATTCACTACACAAGGAGCATTACCCCAATGATCAATAAGGTCCCGTAAGTGATGAAGATCTATATTCACTTTTTTGCTTGCACTGAAATCTGCAGCCAACAATCATAGAAAACCTGATACTTTTTAGCAAGAGAAAAAGTAGAAGAACGCTCCTGCTGGCTAAAAATCACTCTGTTGTGAGTTTTCCATAAATGAAAAATAATCCCCACTCTAAAGATATGCCACACAGGAACAAGCTTCTCAGAAAACTTAAGTGGATCCCCTAACAAAATATTCACCCAAGAACATGGACCTATCATATATGGTCTAAAAAAAGAGAAAATCCACTGCCAAGCCTCTTGAGCTCTCACACAAGACCAAAAAAGATGATGCACATCCTCCTCTACTCCACAAGATCTATAGGAAATATCATTCACACCCAAATATCTAAGTCGCTAACCAATAGGAAGCCCTTGAAACAATAAACTCCAAGCAAAAAAGGCTTGCTTAGGTTCAAGATACTTTGCCCAGAGTGTATTAAATCTGAGACTCCATCTGGACTGAAGAGATACTACATCCCACCTATAATTAAGCTTCTCAGCAATAGGCATAATAGGGGAAAGCCAAGAGTATCCCAAATGAGGTTTATACTTGGTGAGAGAAACATCTTTGGGCCAAGACCAATCAATCCACCAAGGTTTTTGATAATATCAAAAAACTTTACCCCAAATAGATAAAGGAGTGGAATCAATAACAACCTCATAAGTAGTCTTATTAGCAGAAGATAAACAAAAAAAAATCCTAAAAAATTCCCAAGGTATCCAAGACCTTGAATGAAAATCCATGAAATCAGATAACCGAGCAATACCTCGTTTATAAAATTTTTGAGCATGTATCCACTTGACTTGAGCAAGGGGAGTCCCCTGCAAACTGATGGCTAAAGACCACCAGACATTAAGCAAAGGTATTGAAGCCCCTAGCTTCCCCTTGTGACCTTTCCAAGAAATGTAGGGTTTAATGGCCTCCCAGGCCTTCCAAATGCTTTGCATAAGAAATGACCCATAAATATTTATTGGAACAGGGGTTGTAAGAATGGTTTGCAAATCAAGACCTTTCCATACCTTCTTACCAAAAGGAAGCCTCGTGGAGAGGCAATGACGAATTAAAAGTTTCCAAGTTTTCTCCCCCTGTAAAGCTCTCACAATCCATTTAGCACAGAGGGAAAAGCCTTGTCGTTGATAGTCAAAAAATCCCATTCCTCCAAATGTTTTAGGAAGACAACAAATATCCCAAGCCACCCTATGAAATCCCTTCTTACCAAACATTGAACCACATAAAATTTCGAAGAAACTTCTCCAATTCGACATAACAAGTCTTGGAAGGGACCCAAAAAGAAGAGTAATACACATGAGTAGAGGCCAATACCTTGGAACAAATATAAAACTTGTCAGCTAAGGATAATTTTTTGGTACACCAGTACAAAAGCTTCTTATCAACCTTTTGAACAACATAATCCCACAAACGAGCAGGAGAACCCAAAAAAGCAAAAGGAATACCCAAAAATTTAAAGGTTTCCCTAATTTGAATCCACTTCCAAGGCTTATCAGCTATCCAAGTAGGCATATCTTTTCCATACTATCTATAGTAAGAAGTTTTTCTCCATTGAATATTAGAGCCAGAAGCTAAGCAGAATGTATAAAGACAATCTAAAGCATGAGTAACGAATATCTCATCTTCTGCAATAGTCAAGAAAGAATAATTTGCAAAATTACCATTAATCAACTGCTTGGGGGAGGAAGGGAGATAAATTCCCTTGATCAATCCTTGAGAATATCTATGAGCTAGAATATAACCAAAATCCTCAACAACAAGAATAAAAAAAGAAGGCACCAATGGACAACCTTGTCTGACAGAATGAGCTAATTGAATATTCTGAGATTATCTCTTGTTCAGAGTTAACACAGTAGAGGCATATTTGAATAACATAAGTATAGTCCTGATAAAATAAGGGCCAAACCCCAGAGACTTTAGCATAGAAGTAATAAAGAACCATTCTATTCTATCATAAGCCTTCTCAAAATCAATCTTAAGGAAAAGAACATCCTGACCAGAGGATCTAGCCCATTCCATCCCTTCCAAAATAGCAATAACATTATCTAGAATATATTTATTCTGAACAAAACTAGTATGCTCAGGCCTGATTATCTCAGGAAGAATAGGTCTAAGTTTAAGAGCTAAAGCCTTGGCAATTATCTTATAACTGACATTAAGCAAGGTGATTGGCCACTAATTAGAAATAATTTCAGGGTCTCCCCCTTTTGGAATGAACTTAACATTACCTTTATTTATGATATTTTCCAATGACCCAGTAAGCATAGCCTCTTTATACACTTGCAGCAAATTAGAACCCACCAAGTTGCAGAATTCCTTTTAAAATTCACAAGGGAAACCACC
The DNA here is from genome assembly GCA_028583015.1 of Wollemia nobilis. Lineage (NCBI taxonomy): Eukaryota > Viridiplantae > Streptophyta > Pinopsida > Araucariales > Araucariaceae > Wollemia > Wollemia nobilis. The sequence continues at coordinate 5,557,334 of JAQPPZ010016859.1, read as the reverse complement.
TAATCCAGGTGATTTTTCATTTTCCATCTAAGATAGAGCTTGTTTGAGACCCTCTAGGGTTAAAGGTGCATGACAAAATTCCTGCTGAGATTTAGTAAGCTTAGTAGGGATGACTTGACAACAGGATTCTAGAGCTTGCAATCTATCACGAGTAAGGCCCTGAGAAGCAAACACTCTTTGATAATGATTAACAAAAGCTCCAAAAATATCATAAAGAGATGTGAACCTTTGACCATCAACTTGCAGAGTAGCTCAAGTGAGGGTGGGGCTGGGTAGTAGCAACAACTACTACTCCAGCAGTTGTTGCTACTGCCCACCCCCACCCTTGAGGTTGTGTCTTGCTGGCTCAATGTACAATGTTATTGTGTTTACAGATTGTGTTCCCTGTACATAGGGTGTGCTATAATCTAAGAGCACGAGAGTGTCTCAGAGCGCAAGGAGACACGTGTCCATGTTGGTGTCTGAGCACTTGCAATGGGCTAGATTAGGTGTTTGTGTATGCCTTGGAAGTCTAGTCCATGTTTTCCCCTCACTTGTTGTCAAAGTGTGTATCCATATTAGGTTGCCAAGTCTATGTGGATCAGTTTGGTAGAGCCTGGATCTAGTTCCTTGTTGGGTTGACTCCTCCCAGAGGTCCGAGGAACAATGTTCAAAGTGTGAAGAGCATACATATTAAGATGGATGGGGATGAAGGTGGCAAGGTGCCACAATAGCAGGTCATAGTGGACAAGCTCGAAGTGAATATTGTTCATCCTTGTGCAATGGTATGTTGTGCTGAAATGGATAATAAGTTGCTCTTGTGCTGTAAAGGATCATGTTGGAAGAGCAATTGACATTGGTTTTCAAGGTTGACAGAGCTTGAGGATGAGATACTATCCAAGAAATATATTATGGTGGCTACAGGTTGTAGAATAACTTGGTGTTTTGGCTAGGTTGTAGAAATGGGCAGCCTTGTATTGAGAAATGATGTGGCACTGGGTCAAGGCATAAGGGTCTGATTCTTCTACGATCAAACTCTTAGAAGGTGAAGGTACCAAAGTGCTGAGTTGGAGCATGAGATGGGTTGCCTTCTGGTATAATTCTTCTAGGATTTGAGAGAGTTCCTGGAAAGGTTTGGAGGATTTTTAGGAGCATAGTTTGTGCATGTAGCAGCATGGTACTTGGAATGTATAGCTCATGTTTGGTGGAAAAAATTGGTTGACCATCTGATGGCATACAAAACCCATAAGGACAATTTTGGAGTGATAAGGCTTTCAAATTGGTATGTAGTGTGGTTGGAAATATGTCATGGAATCTGATCTTTCATGAGTCACACATTAGAGGATGTCAAAAGGGCATTTTTTGTTGCAAAAAGTGTGTCAGCTTCAAGAACGAAGTCGTCAAAGAATACCTGGAACCCCGACAACTCAATGGAATGAGTGTATGAAGCAGGGGTGAGTTAGTATTATGGAACATCATAGGTGGGACTTGAGGTCTGAAGGCTAGTTGTCAGTCATCTTAAGAAGGAGAATCCATAATGGTTGTAGGTATCAAAGGGTGTTCAACTGGTTGAGTTGGATGTGTGAGTGGCCAAGGATGGGGGTCATTCATAGGCTCAATGCCAAGATGGGTTGAGTCAGGTGTGAAGGGACTTGCTTTGGTTGAATATTGTGATGGTGGTGATCAATGGAATGAGAGCCATGGTGCCAGTGGACATGGCACTGATCACAATGAAAGCATTCAATGAGCCTAAGAAAAGTTGACCTCCTAGCCTCTTGAGGTGCAAAAAGGTTCAAAGTAGTCAATTCACTTGTTGCAAGAATGACCAAGTCAGTGCAGATTGGTCATTGGAAAGGATAAGCTTGTTTCATCAGGGTTTTGATGGATGGTTTGAGCTTATGATTGGTCAAGAGTGATCCAAAAGGATGAAGTCACAGCGAGTTCCTTGGTTTGTAGGAAGTTGTAGTGGTAAATGACTCTGGGTAATGCAATGAAGGTTGCATGGATGAAAGGTGAAACCTCAGGGATATAGCAATGCTTGTGGTAGAGCGGGATGTAATGGAGGGACATTGTGTTCCTATCTCACTAGGCATGGAGGAGGTTCTTCATGTGTACCATGATTATATAGTGGATGAAGTTGCCATTGGACTTAACTCTTGGAAAAGCATGGTCCTTGACCCGCAAGGTTGGTCGCTCTTGTGCTTGGTGTGCACTTTGTTCAGTGGAGCTTTTGCATGATGGTTGGACAAAGTAAGCAGGGAAAGAGAGTGGCAGACCAAACTCAGATGTCTTCTACTCTTGGGTGTATGGGCACCTGGATAGGGTGGTTGAAATGGATTGCTCCTTTGTGCAAGGAATGCATGTAGAGAGCAATTTGAGTTGTGTTTGTTCTGGTGTACAGGGGTGTGCATGGACAAGGCAAGCAGTCCAGGTTGGAATACTTTCTGTATAGTTGGTGCAAAGAGTGTTGAGGATCCCTTTGTTCAGTGTTGGATCAAGAAGGGATGTTTCCCAGGGTTGATGTAGTGGTGGAGTCTTCCACGGAATCGAGGGCGTTGCTGATTTAAGTGGGGGAGAATATGGGCAAACAAGAGAAAACCCAGTTGTTCACCATCAACGTCTAGGAAGGAGTGTTGCTTATGAGGATCTGGTGCTACAAATAGGCATGCAGTGATACTAGCCAGGTAGTTTACTGGGTTCAATGAGGGTGAATGAATGGTCTCACATTCATCCCACACCTTGAGAGCCTTAGGTGGCCATTGTCATGAGCGGGTGCATGGTGAGAATGACAAGGTGACATGAGACAGATAGTTTCCTGATATTGTAAAGTGCGAGGTTAAGGTTGGTGCACACCTTGAATTGCTCTTTGAAGCTCTTGAGCTACAAGATGATGCATAAGATGCATGGGAATGCTAGAAGCCCTTTGGTTGTTGTATTGTGCCAAGCGATAGGTGTCTGCCCATCTGCCAAGCTGGAGGGACTGTGCGGCAGGAATGCCAAGTCCTTGTGAGGTACAAGTTTGGGCATGTCCAAGTGCAAAGTCAAAAGAGATCATGCGCACTGGTGTGCCATGACCTTGGCTTAGTGGAAGCACGTATGGACTGGGGTATGTTTATGGATTGGTCAATACTATTGGTTTGCAAAAGGGCATGATGGCAGGATGACAGTTGGATGTTGTTGGCTCAAGGAGTCATGAGTTGCTTTGGTATGGCAAGGAGCCATGAGCTCCCTATAGAGGATGAGCTATGCTGGAAGGATATTGTGAGTAACTCCTGTGTGGCTGGAAGTCATAATGGATAGAGTTGCTAGCATTGTGACAGGTTTTTCATGCTTGAGTCATAAGTATTATGAGGGAGCTCAAGGATCATAAGTCCTAGAGGTTCTTGGATGGTAGGGAGAAGTCCCAGTTTGCATTGTGAGAGACCCGCGCGTGAGTCCACAGAGTTGGGCAGTGTTGGGGACTTGCAATTGAGATTGCGGATGGCACCATGGTGGGAATGGTCATTGTTCTTGTGTGGCAGGTTGGCTATGCTGAAAAGGGACAATGGACATGAGGGTGACTTCTATGTGCAGAGATGTACAAGGAGTTGTGTGGGCTAAACTCAAATGTACGAAGCTTGTTGGTACCGATATGGGCCGAAGCAAGTAGTTGGCATTGTGGCTTCGCCTTAGGTGGGGGAGCTTGAGTTGTGTTGCTTTGAAGAACAGGCAAGATGCTTGATGAAAGGTAGCAAGCCCGTGGTTTGATCCTTTGTGGGTTGTGCTTCAGGAGGTATGTCATGGAAACGATAGTTATCCTAGAGAAGAGCAGAGGGTCGGTTGGAGATGGAGAGTTCATTGGGGCTTGGGACCAATAAACCTAGCAGAATATCGAGTTGGTTGAAAAGTTGAGTTCTTGGGGAGGATTGTCCATGTGATCATCAAGATATTTGTAATACATTGTACTTGATGGTTGTAAAGTATATTTTATGTGCTTAGATGTGTAAGGTTTTTTTAAAAGTTATGGGAAAGTTAAGTTTACTATTTTTTTAATATAGGAAAGTTGGTCACAACCACACTATTACAAATTTTAGGTTAGAAAGAAACCTCTAGAGCTACTCTTTGGTGGTCCACAATGTCATCCCATCTAGGTATACCACTATCTAGAGAAAATTCACAAGAGATTTTTTTGTGTCCTCCTCGTCGCAGAGGTTTGAACCGTGGACCTTCCATTTAACGGGGCCAATATTACCTTCTTCACTTGCAAAAACCGTTGTTAAGAAAAACCATTCCTCGTATTCCTTGGGGCCAGGACTTTTTGGCTCACGAGGTCTGTCCCATCTAGGTGTCCCCTCAGGCTAACTAGGTTTTTTTGTATTCGATATAGGCCACCAGGATTGAACCCTAGACTTCCTTTAGAGGATTGAGGAAAATTATCACTGAAGTACTTTTATTATAATGAGATGAGTTAAATTTACATTTATATAAATTTGATTGATTTTTTTCAATAGGTTATGTCAGATTAATTTTTTTTTTGTATTACGATAACTATGTATGTATAATTTGACATAATTTTAATCTCAATTTTCTTTTTGAAAGTTGAAGAATTTAATCCATTGATCTAATGAACTAATGTCATTTGATAAAATTTAGCTTGAGAAATATTTCACATAAGAGGCTTGAGAGGCATAGGTAATTTAGAGTTAGATTTCATGACATATTGAATGAGGGAAGATGTTTTCTCAGTCCTCGGGTTAGGAGGATCACCATTCCCAATCTAAAATTTGATTATGAGAAATTTTGGGATGAGAGACTTGCTGCAAGATGTCTTCAAGCAGCTTTGGATGCTCAGGCTGCTTTGGATCCCACCAAAGTTAGTATTAATCCTAATCCTTTTGATCTCCAGCTGGTGTCTCTATCTAGCTCCCTATCATCTTTGGATGTTGGTGGGTGGGCCCTTTCCTATGTTGTGGGATTTTCTTCTATTGATATTTTTGGGTGTGCTCAATCCACTGTTGGCCAAGCAAAGGTCTTAGAAATGCATGTGAACTCATATATGTCTAATTCAGGTGACAATTGTCCTTCTATTGAGATTTTTGACCAAATGGTTTCTCCTCAGAAGTCGTCTAGGGATGATTTTGGCTCTCTTATTTTGAGGCTTATCATTTGTGAGCTCTTGGTAGTTGGTGAAGGGGTTGTTGATGATTATGGGTATTCAGTGGAGGTTATTCCATCGAGTGTTGAGTTGGAAGCTAAAAAATATATAAATTCAAAAATTTCTCTCTGGTTTACTAGTGAAGGTTTTGGAATTCCAAAAAGAAGGTTCAACATGGTTTCTATGTGATGAGCTCTACTAGGGTTTAGAGGATGGGAATGCTAGGGTTATGAGTATCAATATGGTCCCAAACCATGGTAGACCAATGCATAGTATTGGTGTTGCAAAAGGGAATGCATGCGATAATGGCTCCTCTCAATCGATTGTGTAGGTTTGTGATAAGAATAGTCCACAAGGTAATCCTTGTTCTCCTAATGTAATTCTTCCATTGCCTAAATTTGATTCTACATGTCCCTAGTACGAATCATTCACCCTTGTTGGGCATTTTTTTTGATGCATCCCTAATGAGTCTTCCCTTAGGGCTTGGGTTAACATAGCTTGGATTCCTCATGGAGTTCAGCTAATGATAGTTCAAAACCTTACAAAGGTTTTTTTTTGTTTCACTTTGCATAAACATCCCACACTAAGGTAATTTACAAGCATGGCCCTTGGTACATGAGAAGCTCTTTGCTTGTTTTTTCTCCTTGGACCCATGAATTTTCTATTTCTGAGGAAATATCTACCAAAGTCCTTGTGTGGGTGGAATTCCTAGGACTCCCTCTACCTTGATGGCCCTTTCTTAGTCACATAGTAGCCTCTCTAGGGTGTTTCTTTTTGGTGGAGGTAAACAAATTTTTCCATGCACACCCTTAAAAATGTGTTTGTGTCAAGTTTGATATTTCTCAAGATCTCAAGAAGACTATTGACATACAAGTTGGTGACACTGTGCTATCCTAGTGGGTCCTCTACATTAATTTTCCCAATACATGTTTTTAGTGTCATTCCTCAGCACACAAGATAAAAAATTATCCCTTGATACCGCATACTAGGGACAAGTAGATCCCCACCACATCGAGTATGTCCACTCCTAAACCTCAAGAGAATGGTTGGACGATAGAGGGAGGGCATAAAAATGAATGTTTGGTTGCTTCTAAAGGTACATACTCCAAATCAACACATATCTCAAAGTCGATAGAAAAAGGGTATGAAAAGGAAAAATCTAGTCCCCTAGTCAAAAATTCCAACAATGAGGCTCCTCAGTCTCAACAAATTCATACCCCAAGGTCTGCAATAGTGGTTGCTTCAAAGTCTGACCAACCGACCAGTCCTCCAATACATTCCCCTCGGCTAATGCAAGGTGCTCCCATAGCTTAAGAAGGAGATCTATAGAAGAAGATGCCACTCTAGAGAAGCAAATTCATATGACTAGTGTTCAGTTGGGTAGTTATGTTATGATTCATCCAACAACCACAGTGTGTTGGAGTATCTTAGAGGTAGTGAGGATATGCCACTAGATGTAGAGCCATCATCGATGGAATTGGCGATTCCTAATGAGGAAGAAAAATCTAAATATCTCTCCCTTTCTGTGTGATTTTGATGTTCTCATAGTCCTTGATAGAGGAAATAATATGGTGATAGTCTACCCAAAAAAAGGTTTCAACCATTCAACCCAACAATTCCAACACCTTTGAGGTGTTGGATTTGAATAGACAGGATGACAAAGTAATTAGTCTACTTGGTGCCTAGAGTTACAGTTTTACAGTTTAGGTTTTTTTACTTTAGTTTATTTTTCTATGCTTAGTTATGTTGTTTTTTCACACTTTTAGGATTGGTTTCAATTTTGATAGTATGGGTGACCTTGCGCCTCGAGTTGTGATCTTTCCAAATCCTTTTTATTGTAAACTCTTTTATTTTTATTGAATATAATTTTTGGTTCCAATAATAAAATTTTCTCTCCAAAGGATGAAGTTTATAAAGGAAAAGTTTCAAATAATGGTGTGAAGGATTTTGTGGGGTATGTATCTTCTATTGAAGTGGAATATTTTGTCAAATTTGTCTCTGAATACCAAGCTTGTCTTGGTGGTCCAAATCATAAGATTGTTAACCCTCTTGTGGGCCCATTTAGGACCCTTGTTTCTCATCCTCTAGGATAAAGGTCTTATGTTGTAGCTATTTCTCAGTAATATAGAAAAGACCTTCTTGATTGTATTTTTAATCTTGACCTAGTGTAGAGTTATCTTTATGTGCCCTTAGACCTCTTAAAGTGTACTATGAGAGGGAGAATCCTCTCTCATTGAAAAGTTTATGGGAAAATCCAGACCTAACATGGATACTATTAGAAGGTGGGCATTTACAAAATGGTCTCCTAAAGATCATATGGATTTAGTCACTTTTCCCAATATTTTTTTCTTATTAGAATTTCTGAAATAGAAGATATTAGGTATATTTTGGGAGGAGGTCCTTGGTTTTTTGGTAGGAGGAGCATATTCCTACATATATGGGGAACACACTTTGATGTGGATGCCCAAAAAATAAGTATTGCTTCTATTTAGTTAAGATTTCCAAGCTTACCATTTCACTTTTGGCATGAAGTTGTTTTGAGGGGAATTGCAAAAATGTTGGGGGAGTTTATCATGCTTGATGCAACAACCAAAGCTAGATCTAGGATGATTTTTTATTGAGTATACCTGGTGGTATATTTATATCCTTATCTTATTGATTCTCTAGATTTGATGTCTAATATAGGTTCTAGGATGCAACCTATTTTGTATGAGAACAAGCATTTAATTTGTTCTCAGTGTAATAAGTATGGTCATGATCTAGCTCAATGCCCATAGATAAAATATTTTATGACTACTTTAAAAAAGGATCTTCTGGGCTCTGAAGAACCAATTAGGCCTAGCTCTGAGGTGATTCCAAATAAATAGACTCATAAGGTTGATGAGGGTAACAAGACTTTGGTACAATTGGGTGCCAAGGAAGTGAATTTCAATGAATATTTAAATCCCATTTCGAAGAATCCATTTGAATGTTTGGCATCTAGTGAAGATCTCCTTGTGACTTATGAATCAATGGCAAATTTGGATAAATCTAAGTCTAAAGAGCATATTTTTGTACCTCTTGGACAAGAATTTGAGAAGCCCTTCTTCTCTGGGTCCAACTACTAGAGTCCATGTCAAAGGAAGTCTAAATTTTGAAGGCTTTGAAAAGCCCTCGATCTTTAAATTTTGACCAAATTGTATTAAATGAATATTTACAGGCTTCTCTTGAAAAATATTTTAGGTCTAAAGTAGGTGGAGGTAGACATCGATTGATGGCTTTTTGGGTGGGATTTTTATTTCAAATTTTATTTTCAAATTTTTGGTGCAACCTTTTGGTAGGCTGGTTTCTAATTTTTGAACAAGATATATGTCTATTTTATGAGGTCTTTTTTGTATTTTCTCCTCTTGTATGGGTTTTATATTCTCCTATATTTTTACAATTATTATCTCTTGGTATTTTCCTTCTCAGTATTAGGTATTTTATCTAGTTCTCTTTGTAGCTCTTTTTTTTGCAATTGTCTTCCTCTTGTTAAAGGTTTGGGGATCCTTTCAAAACCCCTTTTTGCAACCTAATAGAAAAAATTAATGTAAGTTACTAATAATTTATTCTGGATGAAGAAAAATATTCACCATCAATAACCTGTATATATAATCATTTACAAATATCTCCACCAGGTACCTCACTAGCAAGTTTCCCAAATCCTCTAAAAGAGGTCCAGGGTTCAAGCCTAGAGACCTGTGTTGGATACAGAAAAAACCTTGGCTAGTTTGGGAGGTTCACCCATATGGGATAGGTCCCATGGAACGAAAATTCCTGGCCCCTAAGGGATACAAGAAACAATTTTATTTAACAAAGGTTTTTATCTGTGCCAGGTACCTCACTGGCAAGTTCCCCCAATCCTCTAAAAGAAGTTTAGGATCCAAGCCCGGTGACCTACACTGGATAGAAAAAAAAACCTCAGCTAGCCTGAGGGGTTCACTTGGATGGTACAGGCCCCATGGAATGAAAAGTCCTAGACCTTAGGGGATACGAAAAATATTTTTCCTTACCAAATGTTTTCTAGTTTGGCTAGGCACTTATCAAGAAGAGACACAGGTCCAAACCTTGGGGGCAACCTATAACAAATTTAGTAGTCTGATCCAAATCTTGCACGCTAGAATGAAAATGATGGTACAAATCTTGAGCATCCAATGGTCCATTTCATGTCAAACTATAAAACAACAAGATGGAATAGGTTTGGTGGATGTAGCCCCTGTGGTTTGAACCCTGCACTTGCCAACTACTAAAAATAGTGTGGTTGTAACCAAATATCCTATGAAGCAAAAAATAAAAAATAATCATTTACAAATATAATTAAGTTCAAAACACAAAACTCATAACCTTATTGTTTACAAAAATGTACAAATTTTCTAATTAAATAAATTGAAAAATGATTTATATAATTTTTGTAGACATGATGAAGATCTATAACATTTAAAAAATATGTATTTAATTAAATTTTTTAATATGTATATATATATATATATATATATATATATATATATATATATATATATATATATATATATATAATATATATATAAAAAAATTAATTACATGGTGGTGGAATCAGTAACCGCCATGAATGCGGGTAGGTTGTTGGGCTTTTATGGCCATCACAGTATTTTGCGTTGTCCACCCCAAAAATTGCTACACAATTCTTAATTTTTGTAGACATGATGAAGATCTATAACATTTAAAATATATATTTATCCACTCATGTAGAGGAGTTGGAGAGAAAGTGGGTAGTTAAAACTCTCCAGTTGAAATCGAGAGGCCCCGGGTTCAAATCTCTCCCCTCACATGCTTGTGGATATTCTATGTACAAAAGGTTACAAATTATATATATATATATATATATATATATATATATATATATATAATTAATTTTTTAAAAGACCATTTTATATATATATATATAAGAATTTTATGGCCGCCATAGTATTTTCTGCTTGTGATGTTCACCCCGAAAGTCGCCACACCTTTTATGTTGTTGAAAGCACCAATAAAGTCTTGCCCCCCAGGGGATATGAGAAACAATTTTCCTTAACATAAGATTTAGTCCTAGGGAGAACAACATAATGGTTTGGGCTTTAGCTCTTCTTTGGGAGGTTATATATATATAAGAATTTTATGGCCGCCATAGTATTTTGTGCTTGTGTTGTTCACACTGAAAGTTGCCACACCTTTTATGTTGTTGAAAGCACCAAGAAAGTCTTGGCCCCCAGGGGATACGAGAAACAATTTCCCTTAACATTAGATTTAGTCCTAGGGAGAACAACGTAATGGTTTGGGCTTTAGCTCTTCTTTGGGAGATCCAAGGTTCAAATAAGACCATTATATATATATATATAAGAATTTTATGGCCGCCATAGTATTTTGTGCTTGTGTTGTTCACCCCGAAAGTCGCCGCACCTTTTATGTTGTTGAAAGCACCAAGAAAGTCTTGGCCCCAGGGGATACGAGAAATAGTTTTCCTTAACATAAGATTTAGTCCTAGGGAGAACAACACAATGGTTTGGGTTTTAGCTCTTCTTTGGGAGGTCCAAGGTTCAAACTACAGCATAGGCAAGTGTGTGAGGGGATGGGTGTGTAGTGGTTGTGTGTTGAATTCCTTAATAATAAGCATAGCTTTCGGCTTTACGAGAGGTCATGGTTGAGAGGAGACTACTGCGCATTGGTCGTAAAGGTTTCTCACACTAGACAAATAAAAAGAAGCAAAAAAAAGAACAAATGTTTAGTTCGACAAGGCCCAAGATTTAAACCTTGAACCTCTGCCCCCTTTATAAGATTTGATCGAATCCAAGTGGTCACCTTAGACCTAAAACAAATACCGTTATATTAATTAACATATAATATTAAAAAAAATTATACACACCTATAAATATCATTAAATGTAAGCTTAAAAAAATATATTATTTGTCCATAAAACCGAGACCAACTGCTTGATACTATTAATACAATTTGTTAATTATAAATATATTCACAATAATTTAAATTAAAAAATATACGAATTAAAATAAAATAGTTAAATTCATATTGAAATATGAATTATTAATAAAAAATATATAAACATATAAGATATCATTAATGGAAAAAATATTGGCCCCAAATATTGGCATGGGATTTACCTTCATAGTGATAGTGAAGGCTCTTAAGTCTGTGGGTCTAGGTGGATTGGTAAGTTAGGATGTTTACCGAGAGGAGACCTAGGTTCCAATCTTACGAGTGTGTTCATGCATATCTAGTAGCTCGATCCAATTTTTTTGCATGTTGCACCTGACTTGATTGAGGACAATGATTTATTTTCTGCTTGTCCAATGGTCCCCTTCATACCACGTATTGAATCAAACTGATAAAGATGATGCGAACCCTGTTCGTCTGGCACCATTAATGAGATGGTGGGTATGTTGGAAGCCTTCACTGATAGTTGCTGGCAGTCACTAAAAATTTGTGATTGTAACCAATTCATCTATGTAACCAAAAAAAATATAGTGAAAGCTCTTCAAAGCAACATGACCACCTAATACTAAGAAAAAACATTATGTTTGTCGTATCATTCTTTAAAAATTAAAAGAATTATAATTAATATAAAATTAATTTTTTATTATTGAAATTATTTATATAAAAATTTAAAATAACATATATTATTTTTTTTATAATAAGAAGTATAAATATATTATTAAGAAATAATAATTTTAAAATTATTTAATATGACATTTTATGTAAGATTATTTAGGATTATCAAGAGGTATTAGTTCAATCAGTTATATTCTTTATCATTTAAGGAAGAGACCAAGGTTCAAATCTTGCCAAAAGATACATGAATAATATCCAAGCTTTGTTGTAATACTACTATATGGTGTTGATGTAATATAAATGAGTCCTGATTTAATTTTATATAACCAATTGAAAAAAAGTCTATAGAATTCCTAGTCTAAATTACATTTCTTATTTTATTAATAAATATGTTTTAAAATATAAATATAAAACCTTTATATAATTTATAAAACATAAATTTTATTTTTATTTTTATTTAATTATTAAGAATTATTGAAGGTTAGTAAATGAATGCAATCCAAATCTTATTGTAGTAATGCAAACTCTTTTAATAAGAAGACTTAGACAATATATTTTGTTCCAATACCACTAACTTAGTTCATTGATAAGGATGGTGCATGAATAAGATTTATTTTTATATTATATAAGGTATTTACAATATTTTTTTAATTATAGAATTAAAACTATTTTACTTATATTATATTATTATTGTATAATGGTATTGTAACAAAATCTAAATATTATTTAAATATTATTTGATATGATTTGAACCTTCTCTTCTTTTAAATATTAAAAAATCTAAATGGTTAAACTGATACCATTTGATTATAAGATATTTATAATTAAATAATATAAATATTTTAATTTTTTATAAAATATGTTGAAAAAAAAGCATTCCTCACCTAAATTGCATTCTTTCTGTTATTGATAGATATCCTAAAATATAGGTGTGAAACCTCTATATAATCTATAAAACATGACTTTTATTATTAATAATTATTGAAGGTTAGTAAATAAATGCAATGCAAACTCTTTTAATAAGACGACTTCGTCAATAAATTTTGTTCCAATACCATTAAATTAGTATTGAAACCCTTTCATCTATATTATATTATTATTGTATAGTGGTATTATAATAAAGATTAAATATTATTTATATATTACTTGGTAGAATTTGAACTGGGTCTCCTCTTTTAAATATTAAGAAATATAAATGGTTTAACTAATACCAGTTGATTATAAGATATTTATAATTAAATAACATAAATATTTTAATTATTTTTTAAGATGTTGAAAAACAAAGGCATATCAAAGGCCACCCTTCGTGTTGAATTGAACTTTCGTCTATGTTAAGAGAAACCAATAACTTTTGCCTTTACGATGTTCCCACCAGAACTAAATATTTTAATCATTATTAAAATTATTTTACAATTATTATTTTTTAAAATTAAAAGTTAAATTTATTTCAAACATAACTAACAATTAAATTTAAAATATTATTTATTATTAATTTTTAAATATTGATTTAAGTTATAAAATTCATTTATTTTACATTAAATATATAAATATATTAATTATAATTAATATATATATATATATATATATATATATATATATATATATATATATATATATATATATAAGAAATAATATTTGATGTGCGGAAGAAATGCAAGTGGGAAGTGAGCCTCACTTTATTTATTGGTTAAGATATCTTGTTAAATTTTGAAAATGAAAAATCCTCACGAATATAAAAAAGTTATTGAATGAAGTATTGGATGTAGTAGTTAGAAGGTATGATAATAATAACTAAGGTAAGTAACTTTTCCTTAAGAACAAAAGGAAGAAATTATCTATGCTAATGTTTGTTTATTTAGGCATGGATGATATTGTGAGGAACATGAGATTCTCATTAATGCTCACGAGAATATGGTTTTTAAGTAGCTAAGCTAGCTAAGTATATTTGGAACCATTGAGAATGGTATTTGATATAAACATATTATTATTATTATATATATATATATATATATATATATATATATATATATATATATATATATATATATATATATATATATATAATATTTATATATTTATATTATTTTTAGTAATTATTAAGTGTAAGGTTTAAATTATAGGGGTTGTTATTATTTCATTATTGTTAAATTAACATAAAGGGGACCACTAGTCAGTTGGGATTTATATCATTATTATTAATCTAGCACGCATTCAAAAGATTTACATCAGACTACTATCTTTGCAATAGGCATGTCCCCAAGGTTTGAACCTAGCTCTTTTCTTGGTAAGTGTTTGGTCAAATAAACAACTACCAATCCACTTAACTCTTGGGGGCTTTGACATAAACATATTATTGTATAATAAAATTATGAAGATTAAAAAAAAATATGATATTTTTAAAATACAATACCTACACATAAAAAAGTAACATTGTAATTTTAAAATAGGTAACTCTACTATGGGAAAGGAAAGTAAGAGTGACACTATTAAAAATCAATAATCATAATTTTTAAAATTGATAATCACACTTTTTAAAATCAATAATCACACTTTTTGAAATCAAATAAGTACACTTTCAAAAGTTCTATATGGTCCATATACTAAAATTTGATATTCATAGTTTTGACAACTAATTTAACTCTAGATTTTCACTTAGAAGAATAGCTTTAGAAAAATTAACATTGCTGACAGTATTTACCTTTATGTAATCACCATATAAGATAATAAACATGTCAATATAATCATCCATCTTCTTGTCTTCCACCATTTCTTCTTGGCATACTTTCTTCCTAGAATTCAAGTTGTTTCTCCAATTTTTAAAGGCAAGGTAGTTGCCACCAAAATGGATAATTATCAATAAATTGTATGATATTCATGTATATATTTATCATTGATAATTTTTATATTTTGGATGACTACATGAGGTCTAAATATATGAATGTGACACTACATTCTTCAAAGACTCATTTTCCCATTAGACACCAAATAGTGTATTGAAGAGATGAATTTATGTAAGTATCATACTTGCAAGGTAATTTCCTTTGAATATATTCCTTTTCAAGTGATAATATTATAGTGAGGAAGCCTTATTATTTTCTATCATGTTATGCTCAACCTTTGTATTGAGGTGAAACTCACCCTTCTCTATTTTTTTGAATCCCATGGTATAATATATAATCACAAACACTACTCTTTACTAAGTTAAGAGAATATTGCAAGCCTACTCTTTATCATCCTTGATGTCCAAGTTTTGGCTCATTTATGCCATGCATAATACACAACACCATGATACATAAAGGTTGAAAATAAATAAACTACAAAAAGATTAACAACCCAATCCTCATGTCCACATTAACTCTCTATAATAGCCTTAATCCATGCTTCTAGTGGGAAACAGTCAAAAAAATTTACATGATGTCACCAATAAATAGAGCTTTCAAGAGTGGACTAATCAAAGTAAAATTATACCTACCTTAAAACACAAAAATTCCAACCCTCACTATGTATTACCTTGATGTACAACATATACAAAAATGTTAGAATGAAACCACCCAAAAAGACTTATGTTAGTAAGATATTGTATAATGATTGATAAAAACTCGGTTATATAATGGAAAAAACTTCTTAGCATTATTTAATTTAAATATATCTCATTTTTTTATTACCAAATTGTATTATTTATGACTTAATTTGAATGTAACTCCTTAAAAAATACAAGAAAACTCTTTATTTTTTTTTGTTAAAAAGATTTTCTAATAATTAAAAGTGAGCAATAAGTTTACATCACCATCCCTTCCAAGAAAAAAGGAATTTAAGAGTTCTATAGAGGATTAGATATAATGCTTTAATTGAGTTAAGCAATAAAAAAAAAAGATCTAATAATTTCTTTTAAGTCATGAGACACATAAATCAATGTTACCAACATCAAGATGTAAAATATGGTAGAGGTATTTCCTAATTTGCTACATCCACCATCTGAAGAGGTCTTCATAATAAATTAGATCTCCTCGATACAAGGGCTAGTTTGCAATAGCATATGCTAACTTGTTTTGCTTGTGGGGGACATAAAAAAATAGTTGGTATAAATTTGGTTTGAAGGCTTCAAGTATTTTCTAACACTATATATAAATGCTAGTCTTGAGAAGGGGACTTAGTGGGATATTTCAACTTATTAATGAGCATTTGGGAGTTTGATTCTACCTTTACTAAAATCTATCCAACCTTAGTAGCCTCTTGAAGACCCTAAAATATAGTATAAGCTTCTACTAGAATGTTAGGGAGCACTCAAATTCTCTACAAATATGAAGATAGGATTGATGTTTGAAAGCATTTCTATACCCCAATATTGGATCTTCCTATATTACTTCTTGAATCTCCATCTGTGTTAACATTACCGACACTATTAGGAGAGGCTTGCCAATGACAATCTTGATGAATAGGAAACCTATATTTTTTAGGATTTTTTGTCTCCACTCATCCAAAGAAAGCTTCATCTTACTAAGAATACTATTCCACTACTACGATGGGGAATAGGGGACCTATATTACATGTTGGATAGTTTTCCTATATTAGAAAAGACCCTCTGCCAGATATAATGAATATCCTATTGAATATATTTGAAGATCCTATTATATCTTCCTTTCCGTAGATTCTAAAGTAGTAAAGAAATTTTGATCCACACCATCTTCTTTATAGAACTATCCATGCCATCCATCCTAAGCCAAGTATACTAGGCTTGCTCAAAGGAAGTGAATATGTGAGATCTAAAATCCAAGGGAGAGGCCAACATTATCCATAATTGGGTAGTTGATGGACAAGAAATAAAAAATGATTCAGAGTCTCTCCATATCTATGATACATCACATATTTATAGGGGTCAAAAAATCCTATTTCATCAATTTATCTCCTATAAGGATCCACTTATAAAAAATAAGTCATATAAAAACATCACTTTGGGCCATAATGACAACTATAAAAATTGATTGAAGAAATCACTAAAGGGTTTGGAAACATATTGATATGATGAGGAACATCCAAAGCCCACTATATAAACATCCTTGGAGTGAGGTCCCAAACCAAATTAGTCATCTGTTTGAGACCAAGAAAGAGATCAAGCTTTAAGAATCATTTGAATAGCTTCCTTATGATACTCGAGTTTCATCATAGGTCACTCAATAGTTGGGATTCACACTCTTTCATACCGAGAACCATCCAAAATATTCCTATAATAGTGCAAAACTTTGAACCACCCTTCCCTATGAATTTATTCCATGGGAGGACTCCATTCAAGAAATTATTAAATCAATAAGGGATATCCATCCAAGGTCTTAGTCTAGAAATTTGCTTGGTAGTTGTTGATAATATAGAACAACTACATACTAGGATTGGATATCCTTTATTGCATCGTTGATATATAGTAAATTCTATTGGTAATCCATTTTCTGTATACTTAGCTGTCAAATTCCAAGCCTAAAGCACATGAGGGGTGTTGATTAATTGTATGTACAATTTAGTTGCCAATACCTTATTATTGTTGATCATTGATCTAAGTCCCAACCCATATTTTTTTGAAAGGCATAACTTCTCCCACTTCACAAGTCCCCATTTACATTATGCTTTTGCTCCATTCCATAAGAATATTTAATTAAATTTATTAGTTAGGAAGAGATTGAAGAACCAATTTTACCAAAGAGAGCTTACCTTTAGAAGAGAACTGCCTATTAATAAGGTTATCTAGTTGACTCTTTATCCTCTCTATCAACCACATCCATTCTTCCTTTTTTCCTATCAATTTAAGTGGGACTCCTAGATAGGAAATTGGAAGAGAAGCTCATTTGAATCACAAGATATTAAGAATCATAGTTTCCACTTGGGTAAAGCAATGAAAGAAGATGATATTTGATTTTTCTCATTAATCAATTATCCTATGGATATCGAAAAGAGATTCAAAATCTTCTTGACCTTGAATGCCTTTCCCAAATATGCATGACCAAACAAGGTTGATTTTTCCACAAATTGTAAGTGGAATAGTGAAAGAGATCCAAAGGTCATTATAATTCCCTAAAAAGATCAATTGGTTTTGTCTTTAGAGATAAGACAATGCAAAATTTTTGCCAATATTATGAATAAGCAAGGAGAAAGAAAATACCTCTTAAAAAGACCCATGGAATTTGTAAACAAAGGAGATTGACTATCATTGATAAACACTACATAGGAGATAAAGGAATAAAATTGTCTTAGATCTTGAAGAAGAAAATATCAGTCTACCCCATCATAAGCCTTGGAAAAACCCAAATGAATAAACATGGAAGGGGATCATTGGGCCTACATAAATATAAGGCTTCCTAGGCTAGCACTATCTCATTTATAATTTGTCTCCCCCCATGAAACCTCCTTACTCTAGGGAAATTATCTTGGGGAAAAGTGGTTTCAATCTATCATCTATCACCTTCATAATGATTTTTATGAGAATATTACTAATTCCATTGGCCTAAAACTAGAATTTTTTTTAACCTCTTGATATTCAAGAATGAGCACACTAAGTTTTGTTGATTTCTTTAAGTTCTAGCTTAGCCCTTCTCGTTTCCTATACCACATCAAGCAGATCATCCTTAAGCAAATCCTAAAATTCTTGAAATAATATAATGGGAAAGCCATTCACCCCTAGCATTTTACCCTTTTATCTTGAACACAATTGAAAAGAAAATTTAGCCTACAAACTGGTTAGCTAATTGATTCCATCCTTGGCTAGCTAATTGGTTCTACACCGAACCTTGTGATTGGGGTCTAATTTCATTTTCTTAAGTATATCCTATTTTATGTTGGATGAATCCTCCATGGGATCTATACCTGGAGTGTATGTGTATATGACTAGGGCATTGTTGAGAGGAAGTGAGGTTTCCTTACCTATTGATAACTACTACGAAAGTATTTTTCATTCAAGAGATTCTTCTCTTTTGCATTGTCATCCTTTTCATTTTTTCTTTGAGAGTCTTTAGGGTTATGTTTTATATCCATGTACATAATAATTTGATTCTTGATGTTGACTGGGGTGGCTTTCACTATTGTGTCTAGTTTGGGTCCTCCAGTCCCAATGGGAGTTTGCTCTACCATAACTTCTATCTCCATTTGGTTGTCCTCTTCAACATCTATGTCTTCAATGAGAAGGTGGATAAAGATGTTTACTGTTGCACTATTTTCTATGATTGAATTTTTCTTTTGGACTAATTTCCTTTTGGATTCTTCAAAGCCAACTATATTAGTCTATTCCTTTTCCTGCTCTAGGATTTTGCAAAGGTATTCTCTTACAAAATTTCCATACTCGTGGTAAATTTAACATTTGAAAGGAATATTCTCATACTATACTTCCTGTTCCTAAATTTCATCGTCTACTTATGATGTGATCTTTTTTAGGAGGGGTTTATTAAAATCCTTCTAGACAAATTTTGATATAGACCATTTGCTCAAAACTATTTGTGCTCTCATTCACCATCATAAAAGCTTCCAAAGTATTTTCAATAGCTTTAAAAGAATTGGGGTTCCAATATTCTATAGGTAATATAAATAGCCTAACCCATACTAGACCCACCGATGATATTTCTTCCTCTACTTTAAATATTGTTTACCAAGATTTCAAGAAAATACTTGCTCTTCCAAAAAACCATGACCCTCCTTAGATAATTCACTCTTGATCCTTCTCACTAGCAAAGAGAGCCAAGAAATAGTCATTAGGGTAAAGTGCTATTTGAAACTCTCCCTTTGTGCGTCATTGTTTTTCTGCCTAGTTCTTTAGTGCTTCCAGTTGCGGTCTAAACCCCATGAATTTGCATATTAGTCCTCTCCTTTCCATATTGTCAATACCTTCCTAAAGATCCTCTTTTTTCAACCTTACTATTGGAGATCCATCAGTAACCTTTATACAACCTTTTTCTATCTTCCTAGGATCCATATTAATCATTCATAGGGGTCTCTATACAAGTTTAATGCCAACACTGCTAGCATTTTTTCTTGGTCTCATCTTAACTTTATCTTGAAAGGAAAATTTTTGGAGAAGGATTTCCCCATCATCTTTGCCCAAATGGGCTAAAGAAGTATGTTGATGGATTTCATGAGACAACAATGTCGTGGATGGATTATTTTTTCACCATAGACCAAGTTTTCAATCCAATTTTAATCTTTAGTTTAAAAATCTATATTTTTAATCATTTGATACATAACAACTCTTTTATTATAAAATTCATGCCATATTTTAATGGATTGCATTGTCCACTCAAAATTTTATATTTTGGTATCAAATCAAAACTTTGGGTAAAATACTCATATGGATATGTGGGTAGTTAAAACTCTCCAGTTATCGAGAGGCCCAGGTTCAAATCTCTTCCCTCACATGTTGCGGATATGTTGTATATAAAAATTTCCTCATCAAAAAAAAAAAATAGTTGCTAGCTATTAAATGTCATGAGTACAATTTATTTAATACCTTTATTTTCAAGGATAAGATCCAAATTTAATCTTGCTAGAGAATACATACAAACTTGCCAAAAATACTCAAGATATAATTAAAATGTTTTGATTCAATCTCATATAACCAATTTAATATATATATATATATATATGTTGAAGAAGGAGTTTTGAAAGGGTCTCAAATATTTACATCAACATAAGGTCTTCAGAGAAGAGAAGAGCCTGCAGAGAATCCTTACAACAAAAAAAGGATCCTTGGAGAGGAACCTAGAGAGCAAAATGCCAGGCACAAACCTGAGAAAAACCCAAAACAAGAAAAACCAAAACCCAAAACAAATACAAGGTGATCATCAAGATTTGCCTAGCCTTAAGTTTTTCTTTATGGTGGCTAGCAACTCTTATTCTTGGGATCTCGAGAGAGAGGATTTGGAAGCAAGATGATTTTGTTCCCAGCTTTGCGCTTCTTGGTAGTTGGAGGAGGATCATCCAACTGATGCACAAAGAGCTCCTTAGTGAGAGGGATGAGCCTCTTGAAGAGGTTTGAAGAGGGATTCCAGGGGGAACTGAAGCACAACACAAAAGAGGAGAACCTGACTGCAAGGCAGGTGAGGCAGTAGCAGGGTGAGGGATGGTTCCATAGGGTGCCTCCAAAGTAGACGGGAAGGCAGAGGCAGAAACCTGAGGAGCAGCAGCAAAGGATACCTCCAAAGCATTAGGAAAAGCAAGGGTGGAAACCTAAAAAAAAATAGATAAATTACAAGCCATCTCCTTTGAATAGTTAAAAAAAAGAATTATATAATTTTCAACGAGATTTAGACCTTAATATTCACCTTAAACACTCATACCATTTAATTATCATAAATCAACTTGAATTCAGGTATTAAATAAATAAAGAACATATCAAATCTGTAAAATAAAATTTAAAACTAACATCCTCCCTATAACAATACATCCACTGGTCATTAAATTGTCCCAGCTGCATGTTTAAGTTAGATGTAATAAGTCATCCGTTCGGTATATCTTGGTGTAATAGTTTTTTTTGTATATCAAATAAAATTACAGGTGGTTTCCATCCTACAAATGCGAGAAATTACTTGATGAATTCTTCAGCAGGTTCTATGTAGAATAAAATTTGGTGCATGTCATAAACCGGATCATATAATAAAATCAATCAAACGACCACCGAAAGTTACCATAACGAGACTGAAAAGTGCCAAATATAAATGGAGAAGTATAGGGAATTAAACTCAAATCAAAATGAGCTCTCCTATCTTCCTGTTCGTATACCAATACGACATCAAGTGGATATCAATATTGGTGTCAATCCAATAAACAAAATTCAACAAAAAGCCGCTGTTGTGCATCCAATTTCTGATCAGAGGCATGATTCTGAAACTCTCAACCTACAACAAATAATTTTACTTACAAAATTTGGGTACTAATCATTGAATGCTAAGATGGAGCAAAGTTTTAATTGCGATGAAATTGATTGCCATCAAACATGCAATCCAAGTTTCAACTACAAATCTAAAACCTTCGTTTGTTCCTTAAGGATAAATATTAACACCAAACAGCCTAATAAATTTTCGTATGCTTGCTGCGATTCTCCCCTGGAAGGAATCAGGCATTTGGTCCTTGTCTTGCTCCGAGTGTTGGCCATCTGTTTTGGTCATAGTAAGATCGTCTTCTTTCTCCTCAACAAATTTTGGTAGCTCTGGGTCTTTTGGTTGACAGCTGAGGGAAGGCGATGGCATTTCTGATGAAGTTAGTTCAGCATCCGAACTGCCTTGTTTAGGATTTGGATAGTAACAATCTTGATATTGTAGATAATTGTGTCTCCTGAATTTTTCAGGGGAATGGTGTTCAATGTAGAATTTCTCCTTTGGCATGCCTTCACACCGGTAAAAGGAAATTATGTCCCCTACTTTCAATTTCTTTTCCTTTACAAAATTTATCCATCCTCTTGTGAGAACATAACTCTGGCTACTTGTCCAGTATGAAAATCTGAATCTCCATTCTTTGTCATCACTATCTATACATGTAATAAAAACTGGGAAGTCATCAGGATTTCCTGTACCATCTATATTATCATTCTTTAACTCATTATTTTGGGATTCATTATTATGTAACTCCCTCTGTAATTTCTCTAAAGGAAAGTAACGTTCAGCATGGCGTTTTGGGATGACTAACCTATTTAGGTTACCAATGTCACTGACTGTCAGCTGCTTGTCACATAAGTGTCCCCTATCTATCATGAGGGTTCCTGCAATCATACTACCCAAATTTTGTTCATCTCCAGGTACCTGATTAGCTTTGAGACTATGAGTGCGCAGCCACTGCAGCAGTTTATTATCATAGGAATGATCCTTGATCATCTGAACCACATCTTCAACTGTGTACAATTCCTGGAAAGGTAAGTCTATTACCAAAATTGGCAGTTCGGGGAAGTTTCTGAAGCCATCTTTGCCTTTGAACTTGATGGAAGCTCTGTCATAAGCAAGACCAGCATCCTCTTCTGATTCGAATGTACCCAGCCATATTCTCTTCTGATAGGAGTATAATTGTGCTCCCCATTTGCCATTTGCTTGAGCAACAGCACCTTTGAAGTCTGAACCCGAATTTTGTCCAATTTCCTCTTCCTCTTCTTCAATACCTTGGCTTTCTCTCACTGCTTCGTTAACAGGAGTTGATTGCTCTTCATGGTGTTGTGCAGGGCCTTGCAATTGCTCTTCTAGTGGGTGTAAGTCTTTCGAACTGCTTGGCGCCCCCATTGAAAATAACAAGAGAAAAAAAGGTGTCGGTGCTATCAAAGACCCACAATTATCTACTCCATATCCCAGCTCTTCTTCCAACCCCACATTGGTCTTCGTTCCTGAAAGTAGTGCATCATTCATCTAATATCACAATCAGTGCATACTTATTAATCCTACATTTGATATTTAACTGAATTCTATTGTTCATTGCAAGATAAATATAAGCAAAAGCAAAAGCACAAATTTTTTTAACTGAATTCTATTGTTCCCTGTAAGATAAATATAAACAAAAGCAAAAGCACAAGTCTTTTTTTAAAATAAATATAAGCAAAAGTAAAAGTAAAAGTTTTTTTTTTCATTAATATATTCTAACTATTAAACCACTCAATATATTTAACTATTAAACCAAGAACTTTGTTTTTCGTAATATCTATGATTTATATAACAAGGTTAAAAAGCATTGAACATATAATTATCAGATACTCTTTGTGTCTCAGTTATGTAGCGTCGTCAGCTCACAACACTCATTTATGCAGTGTTATGCTCTTCCAAGTTTCCAACACGGATAAAGCCTAACCTATGTGCATACATATATAAGAAGAATGCAGAAACAAGATAATCATCATTCAGAATAAATTCAGAAGATATGCAGTCATATGGTGTTGCAACATCAATATATCATTCTTTCCTCAAAATGAGTTCTGTACAACTTGTGTAACCAAAGGTTTGCACCATATTTAAGATATCAAACCAAACTTTGCTCTCAAAATCCTGGTTTTTCTGTATAGAATTTCAAGTATACTAACGGCTTCATAATTTTCGAAGAAGGATTAGGAAATAGTAACCTATCTTTGGTAGAATTTTAAGGCATACCTGTTTTTTGGTTTCGATATTGAAAACGCAAAACAAGCAAACGCAAGATGATTACACTGCCACCTGATTGATTATAATGAATGCTCGCTTCAACTAGCTGTTGAAGCTTGGATTGGAACTCTGCTTTAATATTGACCTGGTCTACCTGTAAAGTCATCACTTAACCCAAGATCAATCCTTATAAAAAGTATTATTATAAAAAAAATATTACCTGGCCTCTTTGGTTAATAACAAAGCAATATCCACAACCTCATCTGCTTTAGTATTCATTGGCTTTAGCTATAGAAATGATTGCTTTATTTTTAGCTCAAATATTCAAAAACAATAATTAGTTTGTGATTAAAATGCAAAAATAAGAAATAGTTTGCGATTAAAAAAGAGTTTTCCCTCTGTATTTACCCACCTACTTAGTTGGAATGGTACAACGTTTTTATTAAAAATATAAGAATTAAATTATATAATAATATAATAATAATTTTTAAAATAATAATATATTTTTAAATTAATGAAATATAATTTGAAATTGATAATATAATATAAAATTAAGTAAGAAATTATATTGTTTTATTATTTTAATAAGCTATATTATAATAATTTAGTGAGTTGAAGAGAGGTCCCTTCAAATCTCCATCTTACCAAACATACATTGGGTACCCAAAATCCAGTTGATAATATAGTTACCATTGAAACTAAATCAAAAAAAAAAAAAAAAAACTACATTATAATAAATTGCATTATTATATGCTAATTAGTTTTTTTTTTTTTAATTATATTTCTCATCCGTCATGGGATTGAACCCGTCTTTGCTGATAGACCACGAACATATGACGTCCTTGCTGATAAACCACACTCACACGCAAGTTATACTATCATATATTAATTTTTTATAAAAATATCTTTCAAATTTTAAATTTATTTTATATATAATCACATTTCATTTGTCACTAATTCGAAATTTTAATATTTAATAGACATCAAATTCTTTTGATTTTTAAATATTTAATACATATCAAATTCTTAAAGCATACGAGCACTTATTATTAAAATTTATACATTTTATATGCTTGAACCCATTACAATAGTCTCATCTCTTATCATGGAAAGAATAATAAATGCAAGAGAACCTCATAGTCTATATAAAAATGTTAATGAGTTGTGATTAAAATATAAGTCTGTCCCTCTCTTTTCAGCCCCAAATCATATATATATGGTAAGAATAATAAATGCAAGAGAACCTTATAGTATATATAAAAATGTTAATGAGTTGTGATTAAAATATAAGTCTATCCCTCTCTTTTCAACCCCAAATCACACATATAGAGATAACCAATTTAATTGAACAATATCTTAAAGTTATGGCTATTACTTTTTATAATGGTAATATTTGAATATAATTTTAATTGATTGTTGTCAACCAAATTAATTTAAATTATGAGATTGTTTTTATAATGAGGTAATTTATTTCTATAGGAAGCTAAAAGTTACACATCAAGTTATACAGCGGAAGACGGAGTACAATTTATTTCTCTAATATATATAATATATAGATTGTTTTATTTTTTATTTTTTGAAAAAATACGTTAAAAATAAAAATATGGATTAAATAGTTTAACTTTGGAAATAGAGTCTATTCCATCATTTGGTTTATGTAAATGTATCCCTCCAAGATAAATATCTAGATTAATTCATGTGCAATTTATCTAGTTATTTTATGCAATGTAATAAATGCACAAGTGTCAATGTACAAGTTGTATATGTGCAAGTTGTCTCTTGCACATCTAGATAGAGTTTTGGCCAAGTATCTTATTTTGCCTATATAAAGATGGCCTCTTAAATAGATAGTAGAGAGAGTTATTTCATGCAATGTAATAAATGCACAAGTGTAAATGTACAAGTTGTCCCTTGCACATCTAGATAGAGTGTTGGCCAAGTATCTCTTTTTACTTATATAAGGATGGCCTCTTAGATAGATAGTAGAGAGTCAGAGGACATAGTTAGATAACACAACTTAGTGGATAGTGCAGTTTTGTATGCCACATCATTCAGTGGTGATGGATACAATGTAGACCGGTAGATTTTTTAATGGAGTGCTCACTTCCTCTATAGCTACATTGTAATATTTTATATGATTATATTTTTAGCATACTTCAATCATCTAGTAAATTTACTTTCTTTCATGTTATTTTGTATCTTGTGATTGTTATCTCTCATGACTCATTTATCAAAATCTAATAGTGGTATCAAAGCCA
Organism: Wollemia nobilis; assembly: GCA_028583015.1. Taxonomy (NCBI): domain Eukaryota; kingdom Viridiplantae; phylum Streptophyta; class Pinopsida; order Araucariales; family Araucariaceae; genus Wollemia; species Wollemia nobilis. The sequence continues at coordinate 5,531,283 of JAQPPZ010016859.1, read as the reverse complement.
CGGTAGATCTCGTCTATGTAGGTCAATAGGGAAACCACCATTGTTGGTTAGCCTGAAATTTTTTGTCAAATTGATGCACCATTGGATCAACCATTAATAAAATATCTCAGAAGTATTTAGGTGGTAGATTTTGGGAGATTCACAAAGATAGGACTGAAAGGAATCTCAATTTTAGAAAATATTGAGATCATTTTTTTCTAGAGTCTTTTCCACAGAGTTGTTATGAAAACTTGTGAAGACTAGGACTCAACACTCAATCCACTAGATTGACAAATCATCTAATGAAGATCATCTAGGTTATCTGGAATTTTCTTACGGGTGCCTAAAGTTTATTTTGTTGCAAGAAATCAATTCTCAGAGGATTAAGACTCCTCTTGTGAAAAAAATATAGAAGGCTCCAACTTCGTTGCCCGATGGTCGATGTGCCCTCATAGTTTAGAGGTTAGTTCATTGTGCAAGAGAAGAATACTGCGAAAGAAGACTTCTGGTGAAGGATCATGGTGAAGATAGGAGACTGAAGATCTCCATTGCTGGATTGTTGAAGATAGGAGGCTGAAGATCTTCATTGCTGGATTGTAGAATTCCATGGTTGAAGAATAGGCCATAAGAGCCTTGATACAAAATGCCATAGAAGCCTTGAAGAAGAAGCCACAAAAGTCTTGATACAAAAAATTCCACATAAGCCTTGATACAAAAAAGGCCACAAGAGCCTTGATATTGAAATAGGCCACATAAGCCTTGATCCTGAAGAAGAATTCAAGAAGAATATTTGATTCAGAAGAAAACTAAAATATTTCAGTACTAATATCTTTTTTGGGGAAAAAAAGATTCAGTGAGTTGGGAGACTTCCTACAAAAAAGTTAGGAAGAGTATCTTCTTTAGAATTAGCTCAGCCTTGAAGCAAAAGTGAAGAGATTAGGAGAATATATCATTGAAAAAATTCTAGTATTGAAAGAAGAATAATGAGTAGGAAAGTCTTACTCGAAGCCAAGAGGAGCATAATCAGAAGATCCAATAAAATATCTCACCACCAACACTTACAAGAAGCAGAAGGTTGAAGAAAAGGTCTCAAAGAAGACCATCAGAAGCTACCAGATCAAAGAACCACAATTATCTACTCCATATCTAACTTTTTTTTTTATTCACTGCAAGATAAATATAAGCAAAAGCACAAGCACAAGTTTTTTTTTTTTTTAAACAGAAATTTGAAAGGTTATTTTTAAACCAAAAACTTTAAATATTGTACCTTGCCGGATTGAAAGCTTGTCCCTTCCCTAGTGCTCCTTCCCTAGTGCTTTTAGTGACATAAAATATTTAAAATGATTGTGGCATGGTGGTTAAAAAAAACGAAAATATGTGTGACTAAAAAATATATCTATAATTTATGTAACAAAATAATTCCTACGTTTGATATTATAATATAACAATATAACAAACTATTTTTTTAAGGTTAAAAAGCATTGAATATATAATTATTAAATACTCTTTGTGTCCGAGTCTTCGGCTCACAACACTCATTTATGCAGTGTTATCCTCTTCCAAGTTTCCAACATGGATAAAGGCTATGTACATAAATATATATTTTTTATTTGGTAATTTAATTGATATTATATTATACTGGGAAATATGAAGGCTCTTTAATACCTTTTACATCAGTAGGGAACAATAGGCATCAACCTAAGCCTAAGAGAAGTATACAAAACTCTCAGAAAAGCAAGTACAAGAGAAGTATACAAAACCCTCAGAAAAACAAGTAAATCTTCACCTATTACATTGGCAAAAAAACACTACAACAAACATAGATAAAAAAATTCATCCTTCAAGACTACAAGAAAAAATCCAAACCCCAGAAAAACAAAATATTTTAGAATGGAAAAACAAGATAATCATCAATTCAAGATATGCAGTCATATGATGTTGCAACATCAATATATCATTCTTTCCTCAAAATAAGTTCTGTACAACTTGTGTAACCAAAGGTTTGCACCATATATAAGATATCAAACCAAACTTTGCTCTCAACATCCTGGTTTTCTGTATAAAATTTCAAGTACACTAACGGCTTCGTAATTTTCGAAGGAGGACTGGCAAATAGTATCCTATATCTAGTAGAATTTTAAGGCATACCTGTTTTTTGGTTTCGATATTGAAAACGCAAAGCAAGCAAACGCAAGATAATTACACTGCCACCTCATTATAATGAATGCTCGCTTCAACTAGCTGTTGAAGCCTGCACAATCCAAGAGGAACTCTTCTTTAATATTGACCTGGCCTCTTTGCGTAATAACAAAGCAATATCCACAACCTCATCTGCTTTAGTATTCATTGGCTTTAGCTATAGAAAATATTGCTCTATTTTAGCTCAAATATTCATAAACAATTTACTGACTGTGCAAAAATAACGAATTGTTTGTGATTAAAGAACAGTTTGCTGACTGCATGCAAAAATAAGAAATGGTTTGCAGTTAAAAGACAGTTTTCCCTCTATATTTACCCACCTACTTAGTTGGAATGGTGCAATATTTTTATGTAAGTATAAGAATTAAATTATTGATCTATTTTTATTAAATATCATAGTATAATAATAATTTTTAAAATAATAATATATTTTAAATTAATGAAATATAATTTTAAATTGATGATACATATTTAAAGTAAGTAAGAAATTATATTGTTTTATTATTTTAACAAATTATATTATAATAAATTGTATTATTATATGTTAATAAGTTATAAAAATATCTTTCAAGGATACCATTTGCATTATGAGTGATGATTATGAGTGATGTGACTTCGAGTTCAATCTCATCATGATAGATGCATATAAAAAATATTACTCAAAATAAATAATCCCATAATAAATGTATATAAAAAGTATTACTCTAAATATATAAATAAATAAAATAAAAATAAAAAATATATCTTTCAAATTTTTAAATTTATTTTATATATAATCACATTTCATTTTTCACTACTTCTTAACACTTTGAGATTTAAATATATATTTAATAAATATCAAATTCTTAAAACACATGAGCGCTTCTTATTATTAAAATTTATACATTTTATATGCATGAACCCATTACAATAGCCTCATCTCTTATCGTGGTAAGAATAATAAATGCAAGAGAACCTTATAGTATATGTAAAATTGTTAATGAGTTGTGATGATGTTGTTATTAATTAAAATATAGGTCTATCCCCTCTCTTTTCAACCCCCAATCACACATAACCAATTTAATTGAACTATATCAATTATCTTAAAGTTATGGTTATTACTATTTGAATATAATTTTAATTGATTGTTCTCAACCAAATTAATTTAAATTATGAGGTTGTTTTTATGATGAGGTAATTTATTCCTATAGAAAGCTAAAAGTTGCACATCAAGTTACACAGCGGAAGACGCGAGTACAATTTATTTCTATATATATATATATATATATATATATATATTTTTTTTTTTGAAAATTATGTTAGAAACAAATATTTGGATTAAAAGTTAAACTAAAACGATTTTAATTGCGTTTAAAAATAAAATAAAACATTACTATTTATAAAATTTTAATAAATATTATAAATAATATATAAAAATTTTATATGTATGTTAAAAATCAACAAGAGGCAATTTATTCCTATCGAAAGCTAAAAGTTGCACATCAAGTTACACAGCAGAAGACACGAGTGCAATTTATTTTTTTAATATATATAATATAATTATATATAGATTGTTTTATTTTTTAAAAAATATGTTAAAAACAAATTAAAAATTAAACTAAAATGATTTTAATTGTGTCTAAAAATTAAAAAAAATATATTATTATTTATAAAATTTAAATAAATATTAAAAATAATATATAAAAATTTTATATGTATGTTTTTTTTAATTGATTGATAAAAAAAGGTTTTGAAAGGTCTTGTTAACCTTTTACACAAATACAACAAAGACACATAGTCGGAAGCAAATTAACTAAATAGAAAATAAACAACCCTAGAGGGGAATGAAACAACGAACTTTAAACTAGAAATAAGGCGCAGACAGAAACAAAAAGGAATAAGGATTTAAACTACAACAACGGTACCCAAAAGGAAACAAAAAACAACTACCAAAAACCCAACCAAGATTACAACATTTAGTTTGACGAGGTTCAATTTGTGAGCTTATTGGAGCAACCACTTCCACTATGCTGGAAATTAGTAGTTTTATTTGCCATTCCTTGCCACATGGGTTCACGAGTGATAGTTGCCTTGTGAACTTTCCACATTCCTTGCCACCTGGGTTCATGAGTGATAGTTGCCTTGTGAACTTTCCACATTCCTTGCCACCTAGGTTCATGGATGACAGTTGCCTTGTGAACTCTCAACATCTCCTCAACATTGCCATTGCACAAAGGTGCATAAGGGAAAAGAGGATATGTGCTGGCATGCATGTCAGACAAACCATACTCAGTCACTAGGCTCCAAATCAGCCACATCAGCACCAACAACTAGTTAAATATTAATATTTTTATTTGTATCAGTGTGGGCCATAATACATTGAGGAAAATTATCATACCAGACTTGGAGGTTATCCTGTTCAACTCCTTGATTGGCAAGGAGGTCAGTAGCTTTGTTTCCTTCCCGATAAACATGTTGAATTGTAACATATTTGATGCCTTCAATTATCTTCAAGCTTTCTTGGATAGCATTGAACATGCTCCAGGTAGGAAGCTGACATTTTTGGATGCATTGAATGACATTCTTAGAATCACTCTCTATGATAAGTTCTTCAAACCGAAGTCATTTGCAAATTAGAAGTCCAAGGTATAACGTACGAGCTTCAGCAAAATTATTGGTTTGACTGCCCATGGACTCAACGAATGTGCACATGACTTTACCTTGACTATTTCTGAAAATACCACCTCCTCCAACCCTACCAGGGTTTCCCTTTGAGGCTCCATCAACATTGAGTTTAACCCATCCACAAGTTGGGGGAATCCATTTCACCATTGACCTGTCAGCTTTTGGAGGATCCCGAGGAGGGGGTGTCAATCTAAAATTTGAGAGTATTGAAAATGGATAATTCCCATTGGTTCTTGGGATTTTTAGCTTGGATGAGATTAGCATTCTCAATGGCAAACAATAGAGCTCAAGAGAACACTGATCTGGCATATTTTGAAACAACGCCAAAAATTATGTTGTTCCTCTTCAACCATACTTGCCACAAAAAATAAGGAAAACAAAATGACCAAAAAACACAGGTTTTTGAATCAAAAACGTATTTGGCCACTAATGGTAGGCATCAACAAGAGTTTTTGGGTATACCCAGGACATGTTGGCCAGCTTGAGAAAGGAAGACAACACTTCATTAGAGAATGGGCACTCAAGAAAGATATGGATCACAGATTCCCAATTATTTTTATAGAGGACACAACGATTAGGGAGTATTAGGCCTCTGTGGATTAGATTGTCAATGGTCAATATTTTGTTTAAATAAGTAAGCCAAAAAAATGGGTATATTTAGGGATTAGACTTTTCAACCAGATAATCTTAAATCCAAGCTAGGAGTTGACTTCTTTGGTTTGGGTATATTAGTTAAACTTAACAGTATAAAGCCCATCCTCACAAAGGCACCAGAATGAAGAGTCTAGAGCATTTGGGTTAATAGGAATGATAGTGGTGCAAAATAGAACAATAATAATAGAAAAAGCAAAGGATTGGGCAATGCTGATGTTAACATAGGGAAAGGGCTTCCATCTGGCTCCGTTACAGTTTTTAGAAAAAAAATTACATACCTTAGAACCAAACAGGTGATCAGTGATTGGATTGATGCAGGAGAGTCTAACATCACTGATTAGAGGGTGATTGTTGAGCCATATGTCCTCCCAAAAGTCAATAGATGTTCCATTTTCTAGCTACCACTTGAGCCCAAATTTTAGGATGGGTCTCATATTAATCACAGAGTTCCAAAAATACGATCCAACTAGAAGTGGTTCATCACTTAGAAAGGCTCATTGTTGCAGGTATTTATTCTTTATGATATTGATCCAGGTGGCTTGTTCATTTTGGATAATTCTCCAACCTTGCTTACCAATGAGAGCAGAATTCATCTTACTAGCTTTCCTAAAACCCAACCCTACCTGATTCTTCTTCAAGCAGATCTTGTCCCAAGCAACCAAGGGAATTATATTGGTATTTTCACTTCCTGATCAAAGAAATCTCATTTGTATCTTTTCAATATTCTTGTAGATAGAAGCTAGATATTTAAAGACGAACAAGAAATACACCGAGAAAACCTTGTAAACAAGCTTGGACAAGAGTCGCTTTTGCTGCTTGGCTGAGGAGATAACCTTTCCACCTAACCAACTTTTTTTGAATTTTCTCCAAGATGTTGTTCCACACATTTGCAGGAGGTTTACCATGGAAAAGGGGCATACCTAGATAGGTGGAAGGAAGGCTTGATATGCTATAACCCAGGATTTCAACAATCGTTTGTAGTCTATCAATGGGAGTATTCAGGAAATAAATACAGTTTACTTTTTGAAAATTAACCTTTTTTCCAGTAGCAAGCTCGTAGGAGACTAGGATATTCTTGATTACCCTTGCTTTAGGAATTGAAGCTTTTGTTTCTAGTAACGTATCATCAACAAATTGTTGATGCGTGACTGATTTTCATATGGAGGGGCCTTTATTCTAGAGATAGTACCATTAGAGTAGACAATTGAGTGTCCTCCCAAGGGATTCTATAAGAATAATGAATAAATAAGGGGAAAGAGGATCCCCTTGCCTAATTCCTTGGTTGTCTTGAAATACCCAACAACAAAACCATTTACAATGACAAAAAATTAGGCAGACGAAAGACATTCTCGGATTAGGGCAATCCACTATGAATGAAAGCCGAATTTTTCTAGCACAACACAAAAAAATCCAAGATACCCTGTCAAACGCCTTGGTGATATCTAACTTGAGAAAAAGGCTTGAATTTTTGTTTTTTGAGACAGAGTGGAGCAGTTCGTGAATAGTTATTATACCAATTAGTTATAAGCCTTCCCTTGACCAAGTTGCCTTGACATAAATCAATAATACCAGGGAGTAGTTTCTTCATTCTATTGGCAATGGTCTTGGTCAAAATTTTCTAGACAACATTACACAAGCTAATCGGCCTATAATCAGAAATTGTTCTGCATTTCTAAGTCTTCGAGACAAGGGTGATAAAGGTGGAGGTGAAGTCTCATTTTATATGTATGTTAAAAATCAAATTTTAATTAAAAATACATATTACTATAGTATTAATTTTTATCATAAATATATTAGAAAAAAATAATAAACTATGTGTGGGTTTTATTGGAGACTATTTCTATTAATTTTTTATTTTTTAATTTGGTTAGTGTGAGAAACTCCTATGACCAACACATAGGGTTGGGCAGTCTCCTCCAAACCATGACCTTGTAAATTTAAGAGCTATGCTTATAAATAGGGTATTTAACACACAGCCACCACAAACCTATCCCCTCACACACTTGCCCACACTGCAATTTGAACCTTGGACCTCTTGAAGAAGACCCAAAGCCTGAATCGTTGCACTGTCCCCCTGGGACACAAAAAAAAAACATTACATTGTTCCATTTCTAACAAGTTAATTAAAGCCTATCCAAATTTACCTTTGGTTCAAAGAAATTTTTTATTTGTCTTTCTATCAATTTCCATCTTCCTCAATTTTCTAAGTTTCCACAATCAATTCTTTTTATATAAGATGCCTTCTAAAATTTAAAATTTTCCATGATGAAATTCAACACCATTAATGGCTAAAATATTTGCTACCCAAATTTTATATCTATAAATATCTTGTCTATAACAACCTCACAATTTTTTAATACCTTTTTTAAGGATACTTATCCATTCAATTAATATTCCAAGATATTATTTTCATTGTTATTTTTTTAATTTTATTTGTGGCTTTAGCCCCACTTCTTGTTAGCACTTGTGATATTTACTTTTGTTTTCCCATATCAATATTCATCTAGGTTTTTCTCTTTGTTTTTGCTTCTTGGGTCTTTCTCTATTTTTTCATTCCTAGCAATACTTTCATCTTCATCAATCTCTTCAATCTTCTCACACTATTCATAGTAAGACTTATCATCTTTAGGTTTACCTTGTTTTGAAGGATCTAAAGTGCAAAGAATAACCTCAAAAGCACAATCTTCTTTATGTTTCCCTAGAAACCCTAAAGTGCAAGGATATTCTTATGTAGCAATTACCTTCTTATTTTGCTCAAAAAAATCTAAATTGCTATTGGTTTCCTCCATTCTTATTTCTTTATTATGATGCTCTTGAAACCTTGAAGTGAAAGAGATAACATATTCATCCCTTTTACTCTTATTACTTGAAGAGGATTCTATACTACTTGAGGAAAATGAAGATGATTTACTTGGAATAAACTTGACCTCTTTTGTTGTCTATATTTTAGGATTTATCTCCACATATTATTTTACACCTTTAATTCCTTTTAAACTTTCCAAATGATACTATAGATAGGATTTCTTTACCTCTTTTTTTAGAGTGGAATATATTTGATCTAATATAGATTCTATTATTTTATAATGTCCTTGCTTCATCTTGAAGTTTATATCATGGCTAGATTTTTTTCTCTTTATTTATAGTTTTTACTTTGCAAACTATGGCCATGTGTCCAATATCAAAACAATTATGGCAACAAATTGCCATATTTTCATAATCTACTTTTTGATCTCATTTTCTTGATTCAAATTTTATCTTAATGGATTGTGGCAAAGGTTTTGAAATATCCATAACAAAACATATTTGAGTATATAACATGCTTTCACTCTGTAGTAGTTAGTCCTTCCTTGATGAATACTCCTAGGGTATTTCCAATACTCTTAAGAACATCCATATTTATAAACTGATATGAAAGTCTAAAAATGCCAATCCATATTGGAAGCTTCTGAATAGTTTTATCTCAACAGAAAAAATTTCATTCCATTGTATCAAATAAATTGCATGTCTTCCCCTAAACCATGGACCACCAACCATTATTTTATCCCTAATTTTTGAACTGGAAAAGATGATAAAAAAATATTTAAGAAGAAAATTCATAGAGTAATTTGAATTTAATATCCACTTCCGCTTGATTCAATTTTGAATCTCCAAAAACCCTGACCATGATCTATGGAACCTATATATTAACCATCTACTTTTAAGAACCATTATATCATGCTTAATCATCTCATCCTTGATACTCACTTTTGGTGTAACATCTGCTACCTAGATTGAACTTGCCATGTATTTTCTCTTCTTCTTATCTCCAACTTAGGCCTCCATACTTCCAACTAGGGCATCCTAACTTCCCATTAGGAATTTAAAATATGACTTTACTTCCAGAGTAGCTAATAAAGCTTACTCTTGGCTTGCACTCTCTCTTGTCTCATATTTCCTCTGAACTTGCACTCACTCCCAGCTTGTACTCTTTTGCCTCACACTCACTCTCAAGTTGCACTCCCTCTTGGCTTGCAATAGCCCTTGTCTCTTCTTTTTTCTAACATTCCTTTGATTCAATATTTTTTTAGAAATAATTTTCCACATTCATGGTAAGGGTTTGAAGCATTGATGCACTCTGGATGAACCCACTACTCTTCTACCATGATTGCATCTTGGCTTGCACTCTCTCTTAGATTGCATTTCCTACTAGCTTGCACTCTATTTTCTTCAATTGGATCACACTTTGCTTTCTACTTCATGCTCACACTTTCTCCTCCCTCTTGACTTGTGTTCATGCTCACACTTACTTTTGGCTACACCCACCCTCATATCATGCTTGCACTTACTTCCGGTTGCACTCACTCTCAACTCGCACTCTCGCACTCACTACTACACTCAATATATCAAAAAATAATTAAATATAAAATATCTAAAAATAATCACACAAGAAAAATGTAACATAAACAATGAAAGTATTAATTAATTTATTGCTATAATATTTTGCATAAGATAGATTAATATATATATATATATTAGGCACATAAAATCACTATCAATAGAAAAAGTGTCTTGAGTGTATAAAAGTTGCATGGGATATCACCTATAAAGGTTAGCTAGCAATTTTCTTGCTTGAGTGAATCACTTGCCAATATATAGAGGGGTAAAAATAAAGGTGCACATCCTAAGGAAAATATTTTCAAAGCAATGGTATATATTGCTACACTAACTCAGTTTGGAATATTTCTAAGACTACTAAAAATATATCTATAGGCACATAACATTTAGAGGAGCATAATGTTTTAGAAGTGCTCTAAATAATTACTTTTATTAGAAGAATAATTTTCTTACCCTAGGTAACTTAGGGGCAAACTCCTACTATAAATAGGAGCCACATGATCTATTTTAAATATCTTTTATCTATGGTAATTTAGAACTACACTCTATGAAATTCACATCATTATTGGTATCTTATAAATGATGAGAAATTGACAAGTCCTTTTGTATTTTATCAGTGACACTACCCTCCTAGATTGTAGAATATGTGGTGATTGAGGCATAGTCATTTTTTCTATCTTATCATTTTCTTGTCAATATCATATTTATTGAATGTCAGCATTGTTAAAATTTATATTCTCATGTGTTGATTGATTGCATACTTCTATGTTATGGTTACAACCATATTTTCATTTAAATTCCTCACACCCTTAAACTTTAAAATTTACTTTTCATGCATATAATTTTTTTATTTTACTTTCATGCAATCATTGTAGTTTAGATTAGGAATTAATAACGATAGTGGGGAGTCAACCTCATCTATAGGTTGGACGGGTCCACAAGCTCTTCCTTCCAATAACTTGTTGAATGGCTAGAATTTAGGTGCAATACTAATCAAATTAGAAGTCAGGACTATTACACAATTTGACATAACTTTTCTAGAATGCCTCTTGGGACCAACCATTGCCCCACATAAAACATTCACTAATTTTTTTAGTAAAATATACACCATGCACCATTCAACATAGTTTTTCTATCATACCTTTTGGGACAATTCCCAATATTTTCCCATTAGCATTTTTGCCAAAAAATGACTAAATTCCTTGATTGTTGTGCCAAATTTGCATTCAACATAGATGAAGTGATTGGCTAGAAATTGAAGAAAATTTTATCAAGTTTTTACACAAGTAGTGATTCATTTTGTTTAATCCAATAATTTAGAAAATATTCTGAGTCCATTCTAGGGAGAAATTCACTCTATTTTGCTAGTGATTCACTTGGAAATTGTCCGGTTTGTTAAAATTGAATTCAAGGCAATTCACCAAGGCTAGGGCTTGATTTATTGAAGCTAGACTCAAATTGACCTATAAATTTACATAATTTTTATTATTTGTACAGTTTTTAGGAACTTTACAAATTACGATTACAACATGCACTTTAAAATCTTAAAGCTTTCATAAAGCAAACAAACTAGACAACATTAAAATTGCATTAAACCTTAAATCTAACCCTAATTTTGAATCTTCTATAGGCTTGAAGCATTTAAGAAAGATTTTGAGAAACTGATATGAAATATTAGTTCAACTAGCAATTTGTTCCATTTAGAAAATAATTTACTCTAGAATAATATTATTCTGCAAGTAGAATTTGAAGAGTGATTTTATTAGAAGCTATAAAGTGATTCATTATGAAAGAAAAGTCTCATCTAAACCCATATATAGAAATCAATTATATTTAATTTTGAAGTGATTCACTCTACATGATTTGCTTAGTCCCTTGCTCTTAAAAAAAAAAAAATCAAAGTTTAATTTTTGCTAGTGATTAGCTAAAATTGCTAGTGATTCAGTTCAAGTTATAGGGGAATTTGTTTACCCAGGTGTTTTAGGTGAGTTAGAGAGGAGAGTGCAATCATCCAAGGGAGGTCCCAGGTTTAAATCTCCACCCTACCAAAAATCTGAATTGGGTATCCAAAATCCAATTGATAATGTTGGTGCAGGCAGGGTCGGGTGCGACTCCCGGGTGACTTTGGCGGTGTAGAATCCATGTTCGTGGTCTCTCAGACCAAGGCGGCCCCGCAAGGGGTTTTTAAATTTATAAAATAAATAAAAAAATAGGGGAATTGGTTCATAAAATTAACCTTACAAATTTCTAAAATGTTGACCTTGTATGTGAAATATTATGAATACATACTCAAAGGCATAAATATTTAAGAATGAACATCAATCAACAAAGATAATCACATACTATCCAAATAACACAAAAATAAAAATGAAGGAATAAGCCACCATGTAGGTACATCAAGATGATGATATTAAGGAGATAAATATAAAATATCATTTCTTCAAAAGGTAAAATCCTAATGACCAATACCATTAATCAAAACCCTACATCCTAAAAAATTGTTTTGCTGGATACAAAATGTGTTAATCATCTACTCTCACAAACCAAACTTGGGAAAATATCAGTCCAACATTGATCCATAAAAATCCTCTCCATGGAATTTTCTTTTATGTAAATAACCCTACAAGTAATCCATATTTTGTGTCTTAGCACCACACACTTAATGCAAATCAACCTTCCACACATGGTACTCAAATATAACTCCTACCCATATGGACTTAACTCAAAGTATACATAGATTAAGCTTGTCTAACACATCCAATATTCCACTTAGATAGTCCATAGATCCAAACATAAGATATTTACGATAAATATTTCCCAATCAAAGCCAAAGCCTTACTAAAAATTACAAGTGTTGACTAGATAAATAGGGATGTAAGAAACCTATAAAAACCCCAAGGACCAATGCTTTCCTTAGCTAGTCAGATATAATAATTTCCATTGCCTCCAAACCAATAGATTTCTATGCAAGGCTTGAATTACCCTCTTCCATTTCTAAATATACATCCTCCTCTAAATAAAAAATGGTTTATCAAAATCCATCCTCTCCTTTTCACATGCCAAATTCTCATTATAATGTGCCTTACTATCCTCTATACCAATATCATCAAGTACCTTCATCTCTTGCTCAAGGTTAGAGATATATACTTATCTATTTCCACAACAATAATATGGTCAACCTTCTTCTCTACAAAATAATCAAGTGCCTTCACTAGGGACTAAAAATAAACTTCCTAATTGGACTTATCAAAAGCCATTAAAACTAGGAGTCCATTACCTACTTTTTATGAAATCAATAATAAGATGACATTAGATAATCTTAGAAAGTTGTCTATACTCAAATAAATTTATCAAATTTAGCATAAGGACGTTATGGTGCATTTACTAATTTATTATTTACACAATAAAACTACATTGTGGTATAAATGTTTACCTGATAGTTTTACAACTAAATAGACATTAATAATAGATCCATTCATACATAGGTTTGGAAGTATGGGTAGTGATTATTTTATTATTTTTTAATTAAATACAATACAAAGGCACCTTTAAAAAAATATATGACCTTAAATTTGATCTTACAAAATGTTAGGTAAAATTAAGAATAAGCATTGCTTTATTATATCAAGGGTTTACTAGATGACCTACCTTTTATGGTTTGTAATGCTAACCCCAAGACACCAGCTATAACTTTTAAAGAAGCCACCCATGTGAAAGATGTTCTAATTAGGGTAGAAAACTTACCATTTACCCTACCTATTGTCTACATCTCACATGTTACTCATAAAGAATTAATCCCTAGGTCTACACATTCTATTTTTCCCATCCTAAATGCTCAAATATTTTATCACTACCAATATGTCATCCTATATATACATTATCATACATCCTAGCTAGAATTCATCATCGGGTGTTGCCTTTCAACCATAATAGCTAGCTATTTTTCTCCCTTTAAACTAATAATGTTTTCTCTAATAATATTGGGATGAGAGAAGTATTAGAAATGATGAAGACCATAGTAAATCATAATAAAAATGAAAGGAGACAATGACAACAACCTCAAAATTGGCAACTACAAATACTGTGTACCACACTAAGGATCACATGCCTTGACAATGTGTGAATCAAGGGAATAACAAAGTTTGAAATAATATGGCGAATACAAATTCATAGGTTAATACACTATGATGGTTTCCATATAATGTGAGACATAATCCTATAGAATGTGTTGTATCCATTAGGTATTCTCAGATGAACTAATATGATCAATAATGTCAAGCTCAATAGGTCATCATCTTGGGACAAGTGGTACCAACCATGATTCAACCCACATACCGATAACCTTAAGTTTTTTTTTTACATGGTGAAATTGGATAACCTTAATTACAATAGGTAGTCCCTATATTTTTAAAACCCAAATAATACAATTTTTTCAACTTTAACACTATTAGATGAAGATTCCATGTTTGAGAATATTGTTATATGTGTGAATCAATAAGAGTTTGAGACTATAGGTAAGAAAAAAAATACCTAAGAAACAACCCTTGATCCAAAAGCAAACTAAAGACAATAAGATAATTGTAGTACTTAGGAGAGGGATTTTTCCATTGCATTTATAAGAAAAGGGGTCAATATTTATATAATAAGAGAATCAAAAGGAAATTTTAAAAAATAAAATTATAGATACATTAGAAAGAATAAATAGATAGATAAGGGAAAAGAGTCTAAAACTAGAAATAAATGTAGAAGGAATGAATAAGTTCTATGATAAGAGGAGTGATAAGAAAATGGAATAAATTAAAAATGAGATATACTGATTTTTGAAATACCCTTCTCTCACTAGTGATGTTCATGCAATGACTACAAATCAATAAAAAAAGTTTATGACATGTAGTGAGAGCAATTTTATTGAATTTAGATTTAATATTGCTAAAAAAAATGTAAAAGTTATTTGATAAAGTAAGAATGTTGAGTCCACTAGCTCTACCTAGTCAATGAGATCTGCTTTAAAAGGTTGTAAAAGAGCAATAAATAATCTCTATCAAGAATAAACAACCAAAGCCCATTCAAACCAACATGGATAAATAGAAAAACCTGATAGTATATCATCTATCTGATATCCAAGTCAAGGAGGTTAACATACGAAATGATGAATTCTAAAACACTAAAGTTACCTCCATTCTATATGACACGAAAAATTGAAAATTACTTGCTAAGGATTTGCATAGTTGATTTAGAGGAAACAATACCAATGATGCCAAAAGTGGTCTTTAAAGAAATGGGTTTATCATATGCAAAGAAAACTAGGCATCTTATCTAGATGAATGGAACTAGATGTTGGAAATTTTGAGTTAGTTGTGTTGTCATTGATGTCAAGAATCAATGTCAGGAATCCGTGTAGGACTTGGCAAAATAAGGGATAAAATATTTATATTTTAAATCCAAAAGATTCAGTTTAAGAGCTCCACATGATTGGTCAAAAGTATGGTTAAATACCCTGAAGGAAAGGCCTAAATGAAATAATATTATAATATTTATTATTATAATATTAAATGCGGTCAGAAAATATCTAAGGGAGAAAGAGGAAAACACCTAGGCCCAATGGAAATAATATTATAATATTTTATTATAATATTAAAAGGTTAATTAATACCTAAGGTAGTTTATAAATAATTTATAATATTTATATTATAAATTAATTTATAAATTAATAATCCAAAGTTGTTTTAGGTGCCAAATTTAATTGATATTTCATATTCCTCCGTCAATGTTGAAAAAGGGAAGCATATGGTATAAATACCATAGCACTTACCTCACAAAGGTAAGTCTTTGAAATATTTGTGCATGAAATTTTGAGTGAAGGCGAATAATTCGTGAGCAAGCAAAGGACAAAGGTTTCAATTTTTAATTGTCCTCAAAATACATGAAAATCAAAGCGACCAAGGCAAGAAGTTTCAACACCAACCATTTGTTGGGCTAGTGGCGAATCCAACGTGTTCAGGGTGTTGGAAATGTATAGGTGTTGTGTTTGAGTCTCGATGGTGATGCAAGGACAAAGCCTTTTGGATTTTGGTGCAGGAGGAGGAGTCAAGCGCACTAGGCACTTTTGCCTCCCACGTGAGTGCTTAGCTCACATGGTAAGGGAGCCATGACTAAGGCACAGGGAGTAATTTGAACAGGGATCAAGTCCCATGAAGAGCATGCACAAGGTATTTGATTTTTAGATTAAAACGTGCATAGTCTAAGGTTGTTGGTGGCACTTAAAGTGCATGCTTTAATTTTTGCACCTAGGTTAAAGTGTGAAGTGGGAATGTTATGAGCACGTGGTATATTTGGGTTTGTTGAGTGCTTAGGGAGTTAAAAGGGATAAGGTAATTAATTTTTATCTTAGACAAAAGTGAGAAATATTTTTATTGAAGGTTGAAAATAAATTGCATTGTTTTATAAAGTTAATTATTTGAAAATGCAATTGTGAGTAGGGAGACATAAGTAGTTTTTGGATTACTTCATACATTAAAATTTTGAAAGGGGTTATTGTGAAACTGAGTGGTTGAAATATTTATTTGATAATTTTGGAGACAATAAGGTGTACTTGAGTTTTTGTTAATCTTTAATGTTGAATTAATATTGAGAGAATATTTGGGTGAAAATTTTTGCTATCTAATCATTGAGATTGGCAAAGAGGTTGATTGTGATTGAGACAGATTTTGAGGTCAAATATTCTTCAAACAAAGGTATGGGTACATCTTCCTTGTGAGTGAAATATTGTTGGATTGGATGTTGTGAATGCTAAGTTGGAGTGAAAAGGTTTGTTTGATAAGCATTGTTGAGTGAGTTTTCACATGCATGTTTCATGAATGTTTGTGAAGATAATTGAGTGTGATATTGAAAACTATCTTGAACTAGGGTTTGTGCAAGATCATGAGTATCATTGTTATGTGATATTGATTGATAAGCATTACTGGAAATCTTTGAGTAAGATTTCATGTGCTTGACTAGGGTTTGTGAAAAGATCATGAGTATCATTGTTATGTGAATTTAGAATCATCTTGAGTCAAGGTTTGAGTTCCATTGTCTGAGTTGTTGGAAGTATTGTGAAACACTTGGTTAGGGTTTTGTGAGCAAGTTGTGTTTCATTAAGTGATTGGTTGAGTTGATTTGAGTTGATTGAGCATAGTTGATTGGAAAGTGTTGGAGTGATAGTTCAATTTCTACAAAAAAAATTGTTCTTAATTCTAAATTAATTTGAAAAGGATTTTGGAAGTGATTGAGAGTGTTGTGAGTGAAACATATTGAGTCTCTAACAATTCTCTATATGCTTCTATGGTTTAACAATATATTGAGTGAAACTTTTTTGAGTTATTAAAGAGATTTTCTAAAAGAGATTAAGTTGAGTATGTTGTGAGTGTGAAACATATTGAGTCTCTAACCATTATCTATATGTTTATGAGGTTAAACAAGATTCTGTGTGAAATTTTTTTATGGAATTGAAGAGGTTTTTGTGAGAGGTTGAGCTGAGTTTTTGTATGCAATTGATTTGAATAAGCATTGGTGGAAGCTTGTGAGAAGATTTGAGTAAGTTCTAAAGGGGACTTAAGGATAGAGTTGAGTAAGCTTTTTTGAAAGCTTAAGGATAGATTTATGTAAGCTTTTGTGGAATATTACAATCAGATTGGACAAGTTATAGTGAGGACTTGTTGAGAAGATTTGAGGTAAGTCTTGGTGAAGACTTTTTGAGTTAATTTGAGGTAAGTCTTGGTGAACACTTGTTGAGAAGATTGAACAAGTTATAGTGAAGTAGATTTGAGGTAAGTCTTCGTGAAGAATTGTGGAAAAAATAGTGTGAGATTTTGTGGAAGCTTACAATGCAGATTTGAGGTAAGTCTTGGTGAAGACTTGAGAGAAGTTTGAGCAAGTTCTAGAGAGGGCTTGTGGATAGATTTGAGGCAAGTCTTTGAGAAGACTTATGAGTAGAGTTGATTGATTGATTTGTTCAAACATTGAGTTAAGTTTTGGGGTAGATATAGCAGAGTTGATTTGTGATTGAATTAGGCTTTATGTTAAGGATTGAGGAAAGATTTGAGGACAAAGTTTGGTGCAAATTTAAGGGTTGATTTGTGCCAGACCAGAGATAGAGATTGAGTAGATTTGCACTGTGTTTAGTGAATATTTGAGATAGAGATTGAGTATATTTGTGCTAGATCGAAGGACAGTGTTTAGTGTAGATTTGAGATAGATATTGAGTAAATTTATGCTAAACGAAGGATAGTGTTTAATGCATATTTGTGATAGATATTGAGCATATTTGTGCTAGATCGAAGGATCGTGTTTAGTACAAATTTGAGACATATTTGAGAGAAATATTTGGAGGTGATAAAGTAGAGGATAGTAGTCTCCAGTGGATAGAGATCCATTATCCAAGGTAGAGAGGAAAAAGGTCTTCAGTGGAGATAGATCCACAAGCTAGAGCAATGGAGGAAATAGTCTTCTAGAGTATCACCAGATAGAGCAGAGGAGAAGGATTTCTCATGTGGATAGATATCCATGAACCAAATAAGGAGATTGGTGTCTCCTATGGGTTGGTGCCCACAAACTAGATTAGGGTATTGGTGTCTCCTTTGTATAGATATTTGTAAATATTGTAATAGGGAAAGGTTTCCCAAGAGATTTGTTGAGAAAATTTTAGTGAAATATTTACTCCGTGGAGTAGCCCATAATGGGTGAACCATGTTAAATTGGTGTCTCTATTGTGTGTGGTTATTTGTGCATTGATTGGTTACTGTTGTTGATATTGCCATTGATAATATTGGATATTATTGTTTGAGAAAGAAAAATAAAAAGTGATCTTATACTGTTCACCCCCTCTTAGTATAAGTTTGTGTTCTTCAATTGGTATCAGAGTGGGTTACTTTGAAAGAGTTTAAAAATTTGAAGCAAAAGCTCTCAAGAACGTAGATGGATTCTCAAAATGGATCCTTAGGGAATTCAACACCATTGTTGGATGGAAACAATTATATACTTTGGAGTATGAGAATGAATATTCACCTAATGGAACTTGAAAATGAAATATGGGAAGCAGTTAATAATGGATACATACAACCAGCTACTCCACCTATAGATAAATATGGTAAGCTCCTACATCTAAATAATTCAAATGCAATGAATGGAATTTTGAAAGGTTTGCATGAAATAAAGTTTATAAAGGTTATGCACTACAAATTAGAAAAGGAAATTTGTGTTAAGTTGAAAGGTATATATGAGGGAGACAAAAAGGTCAAAAGGGTAAAATTACAAGATAACATTTGAAGAACTAAAGATGAAGAAAGAGGAAAACATTTATGCATATCTACTTTGTGTGGATGAGGTTGTTACCTCCATGCAAGGAATTGATCTAAAATTTGAAGAAATAGATGTTTGTGACAATATTTTAAGGTCACTCCCAAAAAGGTATAGTTAAAATATTTTAGCTATAGAATTGTCAAAAGATATTGAACTTTTGACAAGGGATGAATTACATGGAATTCTCACAAATTTTGAGATGAGAATAAAAGAGGAACCTAATCCCCAGAAAGAAGCAATCTTCAAATATTCTAAGAAGACAAAGGTTAAGAAGTCAGATTCAAGCAATGATTTATCCAGTGATGAGTAAGCAAATTATGGAAGAAGGAACAAGGACTCAAGAAAGTGTAAAGATACAAAATCAGTTAGATGTTTCAATTGTGGAAAATATAATCACTATGCATCTGATTGTCCAGAAGCTGAAAATAACAATTATGAAGAAAAACAAGATCATAAGAATAGGGAAATAGGAAAACATGGGTACCAAAAGAAAAATAAGGATGAACAAAGTAAGAAATAAAAGAAGTTTTTCCAAAGACATAAGAAGAGTTTTTATGCAGAAAATATAAGAGTTCAAGTGATAGTGATGGAAGCTCCTTAGGTAATGATAAAAAATAAATTCTATTTCTAGAAAAAAATAAGAAGTGGTTAGAAAAAGGTCACCAATGATTCTCAAGTGTTTTAGATGTGGTAACTTTGGTCATCTTGAAGATAGTTTTACAAGGAATGGATTTATTTTTAGTGATGATGAATATGAAGATACACTTGAAGGACCAGAAGAAAGTCTACTTTTGGCAATAGAAGAAGAAGGAGGTGCTCCTATTGAATACAAATCAGAAAGGAATGAAGATGATCCCAAAGGCAAAGAGATAGAGGAAGAATCAAAGAAAGGATAATTTGATCTTGAGGGTGAGCTTATTTCTACCCTTGATGCACTAAGAAAGATCAGAAAGCAAAACTCAAAACTCAAGCTTCAATTTCAAGAATGTGATGAAGGAAAGCTTATATAAGATCTAAACAACTCATTAGCTAAGACAAGGAGATTCAAAGAGAAGTTAGAAGCAAAGGTTTTAGAATGTGAAAGGTTAGAGCAAGAAGTAGATTCATTAAGGAAGGAAGTAAAAGAGTCTAAAGACAAGCTACACAGGTTTTGGAGAAGCTCAAAGAAATTGGATAAGATTATCAAGGTACAATGATCCTCATCAAATAAGACAAGACTTGGTTTTAAATAGGAATAAAAAGAACAAGGAGGAGAGTTAATATCAATATCCAAAGAAGAAGAAAATTTAGAAGAAGAGAGTGTAAGAGAAAGTGAGACTTCTGAGGATGAGTTGGACATTAGAAATTTCAAAAAGATAAGGAACAATACACAAATGAGGAAAAAATGGAACAGGAAACAACACAAGGTAGAAGAGACTAAGATACCAATGGGTTCAAGGCAAGGTAGTTTCAATGGATTATGATTCTCATGTCATAGGTCTGGACACAAGTCTACATAGTGCATGACTCATGAAATATAGGAATATGGGGATTTTAGAAACAGACATCTTTTTCAAGGCTTTTGCTACTCTTGAAATCAGTTTGGTCACAAGGCAGTAAATTGCAGGGTTCATGATAGGAATGGATATCAGTTCACTAGGAGAAATCCTAAGACATTTGCACCTTCAAGGAACTTCAACATTAAGTTTTATAAGTGTAATAATTATGGGCATACAACAAAGTGGTGTAGAGTAGAAATTCTAGAGATAAGCAATAACATGGATAGTTACAGGAATAAAAAATATTAGTGCATGCTAGGAGTAGAGATACTCCCAACCTAGAATTAACCACCTCAAGAGAGGATATGGGGGAGGGGCTTAGCTAAGAATCTCATCCTTAGCCCCAAGCCCCAAAGGTGTTCCTCTACCATTGATGTCAAAGGGGGAGAAATTTGAGTTAGGGGGAGAGCATTCTGTCAAGGGGAGCAATTTTGAAAGAGGAAAAAGGTTTGGTAAAAAAAAAGGGGTTGCCATAAATGAAAAAGGGGGATATTGTTGGAAATTTTGAGTTAGTTGTGTTTTCATTGATTTCAAGAATCAATGTTAGGAATCAGTGTAGATTTTGGCAAAATAAGGGTTAAAATATTTATATTTTGAGCCCAAAAGATTTGATTTAAGAGCTCCACATGATTGGTCAAAAGGATGGTTAAATACCCTGAAGAAAAGACCTAAAGGAAATAATATTATAATATTTATTATTATAATATTAAAGGCGGTCATAAAATGTCTAAGGGCAAAAGATGAAAACACCTAGGCACAATGGAAATAATATTATAATATATTATTATAATATTAGAAGGCTAATTAATGCCTAAGGTAGTTTATAAATAATTTATAATATTTATATTATAAATTAATTTATAAAATAATAAATTTATAACCCAAAGTTGGGTTAGGCACCAAAGTTAATTGATATTTCATATTCCTCCACCGACGTTGGAAAAGGGAAGCATATGGTATAAATACCATAGCACTTACCTCACAAAGGTAAGTCTCCGAAATATTTGTGCATGCGATTTTGAGTGAAGGCAAATAATTTGTGAGCAAGCAAAGGATAAAGGTTTCAATTTTTAATTGCCCCCAAAATACGTGGAAAGCAAAGTGACCAAGGTAGGAAGTTTCAACACCAACCAAAAATTGGTCTAGTAGTGAATTCGAGGTGTGTAGGGTGTTGAAAACGTAGAGGTGCTGCGTTCGAGTCTCGATGGCGACCTCAAGGACAAAGACTTTTAACTTTTGGCATGGGAGGAGGAGTCAAAGTGCTCTAGATGCTTTTGCCTCACATGTGAGCACTTAGCTCACATGGTAGGGGAGCCATGACTAAGGTGTAAGCGATGCTTCGAACAAGGATCGAGTCCCACAAAGAGCGCACATGAGGTATTTTATTTTTTGATTAAAATGTGCATACTCTAAAGTTGTTAGCAACACTTAAAACACATGCTTTAATTTTTATGCCTAGGTTAAAATGTGAAGAGGGAATGCTATGAGAATGTGGTATATTTGGGTTTGTTGAGTGATTAGGGAGTTAAAATGGATAAGGTAATAAATTTTTATCTTAGACAAAGTGAGAAATATTTTTATTGGAGGTTGAAAATAAATTGCATTGTTTTATAAAGTTGATTATTTGAAAATGCAATTGTGAGTAGGGAGACATAAATAGTTTTTGTATTACTTCATACATTAAAATTCTAAAAGGTGTTATTGTGGAACTGAGTGGTTGAAATATTTACTTGAAAATTTTGGAGACAATAAGGTGTACTTGAGTTTTTGTTAATCTTGTAATGTTGAATTAATATTGAGAGAATATTTGGGTGAAGATTTTTGCTATCTAATCATTGAGATTGGCAAAGAGGTTGATTGTGATTGAGATATATTTTGATGTCAAATCTTCTTCAAACAAAGGTATGGGCACATATTCCTTATGAGTGAAATATTTTTGGATTCGATGTTGTGAATGCTAAGTTGGAGTGAAAAGGTTTGTTTGATTAGCATTGTTGAGTGAGTTTTCACGTGCATGTTTGGTGAATTTTTGTGAAGGCAAATGAGTGTGAGATTGAGAACTATATTGAACTAGGGGTTGTGCAAGATCATGAGTATCATTTTTATGTGAGATTTTTTGATAAGCATTGTTGGAAATCTTTGAGTAAGATTTCATGTGCTTGACTAGGGTTTGTGAAAATATCATGAGTATCATTGTTATGTGAATTTGGAATCATCTTGAGTCAAGGTTTGAGTTCCATTGTGTGAGTTTTTGGAAGTATTGTGAAACACTTGCTTAGGATTTTGTGAGCAAGCTTTGTTTCATTAAGTGATTGGTTGAGTTGAGTTGATTGAGCATAGTTGATTGGAAAGTGTTGGAGTGATAGTTCAAGTTCTGCAAAACAAATTGTTCTTAATTCTAAATTTATTTGAAAATGAGTTTGGAAGTGATTGAGTGTGTTGTGAGTGAAACATATTGATTCTCTAACAATTCTCTATATGATTATGTGGTTTATCAAGATTTTAAGTGAAACTTGTTTGAGTGAATAAAGATGTTTTCTAAAAGAGATTAAGTTGAGTGTGTTGTGAGTGTGAAACATATTGAGCATCTAACCATTATTTATATGTTTTTGATGTTAAACAAGATTCTGTGTGAAACATTTTTATGGTATTGAAGACGTTTTTGTGAGAGGTTGAGCTGATTTTTTGTATGTAAGCTTTGCAATTGATTTGAATAAGCTTTTGTGGAAACTTGTGAGCATATTTGAGTAAGTCCCAGAGGGGACTTATGGACATATTTGAGTAAGCTTTTGTAAAATCTTAAGGATATATTTGTGTGATTTTTTGTGGAAGGTTACAATCATATTGGACAAGTTATAGTGAGGACTTGTTGAGCATATTTGAGGCAAGCCTTGGTGAAGACTTGTTGAGAAGATTTAAGGTAAGTCTTTGTAAATACTTTTTGAGAATATTGAGCGAGTTATAGTGAAGTAGATTTGAGGCATGTCTTGGTGAAAACTTGTGGACAGATTAGTGTGATCTTTTGTGGAAGCTTACAATGCAAATTTAAGGCAAGTCTTGGTGAAGACTTGAGAGCATTTTGAGCAAGTTCTAAAGAGGACTTGTGGATAGAGTTGAGGCAAGTATGTGAGAAGACTTATGAGCATATTTGATTGATTGGTTTGTTCAAACCTTGAGTTAAGGTTTGGGGAAGATCTAGCAGAGATGATTTATGATTGAATCAAGATTTGTGTTAAGGATTGAGGATAGATTTTAGGACATATTTTGGCACATATTTGGGGGTAGATTTGTTCCAAACCAGAGACATATATTGAACAGATTTATGCTAGACAAAAGGAAATTTTTAGTGTATATTTGAGACAAATATTGAGCAGATTTGTGCTAGACAAAAGGAAAGTTTTTAGTGTACATTTGAGAAAAATATTGAGCAGATTTGTGCTAGACCAAAGGATAGTGTTTAGTGCATATTTGAGATAGATATTGAGTAGATTTGTGGTAGATTTGAGGACCGTATTTAGTGTAAATTTGAGACGGATATTGAGCAGATTTGTGCTATACTGAAGGACTATGTTTAGTGCAGATTTGAGACAGAGTTGAGATTCAAGGTTATGCATAAGGGGTAGTACCAAAAAATTATTTATAAATTTGGGACGAATCAAGGTGAATCATGTATAAACTGTGGACCAAATTTTTCAAAAAAATTCAAAAAATTTATCAAAATATGGTGAATTTTTAAAAAAATTTCACATAAATTATAAATATTATTGGGACAACATTTGAACTATTAAATAATATTCAAACTTCATAAAAATACCACCGTTATATCAGCCTTGAAAATATCTTTCCAACGAGTACCAATATGCCTATGTTTGGATATATTTTGATGCCTAAAACTATAAAATTATTGTTAGTTGCCATCTACTAATTGCCATTTACTGAAACCAAATAAGTATTTCACATTCATATTAACTTAGGAAAATAGATTACATTCGCTTAAATAAGCTTAGAATAACCATAGGAGAAATTAGGGGGGAATAGGAGAAGATAGGGGAAAAGAAGTTTAATTAAAACAAATCACTTCTGCCGCCCAACCTTGCTGTCGTCCAACTGCCGTCCAGGTAAGGTAAAAGGTAAGTAAATTTACCCAAGGTAAAATATTAATTTTTAACCTTTTACCATACGTAAATTTCCAACATTCTCCCCCTTGATGCTAAAGACACTCATGCAAGAGTTCTTTAAGCATCACAACATTGGAAGAAAACATTTCTCTTACGTTTCCTCCAATCTTGTATCAAGTAATCAAAATTTATAAAAAACTTGTGGTGGCACTCCTTCCACTCTTCATGTGGGATCTCCTTCATCTTTGTTGCTACTCTTTCCTGCAAGTAACCGAGTGCCCTCTTTTGATGAGCTACTCCCCCTTCATCAAAAGCTTCTTCAAAAAATGACATTCCCATAATGTCACATGTATTGGTTCTCACTAACCAATCTAGCACATTTCTTTCATTATTCTTTCTATGATCTTCAAACCATATTTCATCTCCTAATACTCCTCCTGAGTATGTAATATGCATTGGAATTTCATTCATCTTTGATGTTGCTCCTCCATAACGCAAATGCTTGAGTGCCATATTTTGTTGATTAGCTCTCCCTTCAACAAAAGTCTCTCCTCTTGTGGTTTTCAGCAACCACTCTCTTACATCTTGATCATGATGGTCTTTAAACCATACTTTCACATTTTGATCATCTTTTACATCTTCATCACTAAAAAATACTCCACATGAGTATTTACAATTAATCATCTCACATAGATGATTATACCATACAACTCTTTCAGATATTTCTACACAAAATATCACAACAAATATGGCCATCCAATGACCAATTACATATGCAACATAAAGTTGCTCCTCACACAAATGTTCTCTCAAAACAATGGCTTTACAATATTCCTTCTCCCAAGGAATTTTAAACACATCATTTGGATCCATGTGACCCAAGTTCTTCATTACTGTCTTCGCTCCAAGAAGACTCTTCATCAAAGTTGTCTCAATGAGACAATCACCTTTAAATAATGCCTTTGGAAGACATTCTCCTTTCTTTTCATACCTGCTCACAAAAAACAAATCATTAATCATAAAAATATTACCTTCACTATGATTAGATTTGGTGCTTCCCATAAAGCTGCTTTGTGGCAATTCTCCTTCATTGTATGTTGCTTCAAGAGCAACCATCAACTCTTCACTAAGAGTTCTCCTCCTTTGTTCAAGCCATGTTGGTGTGTTGAAACACCATTCATCCAAGCAATCATTCATTGTTGCTTTATCAAAACAAATCTTTTTCTGCAATGTAGTCACTCCAAGTGAGTGATCTCCATCCACAATTGTCTCTTCAAGACAATTCTCAATCTCCTTTGATGATGCCTCCATTTCACCATGAAGTTCATCAATGACTATCTCCCTATTTTCTAGCTCCTCTTTGAGATAGTTTTCCTCATACAAAATAGTTTTCACTCCTGATGAGTGATCTTCAATCATGAGTGATGTTTCCTTGGCCATTACAACAAGAAAATCAGCAGTCACATTGTTATTTTCTGTTTCTATCTTATTTGCTTTCTCACTTTTCTTCTCCCAAATGAGATAATCTTTTGTGCTCTTTTCTTCACACAACATATTGTCATCTTTGAGATTCACAAAATCTCTCTTCACATAACCTTCTTGGACTGATGGACAAGAAGTATCTCTATTTGTCACTCCTGATGAGTGATCTTCACAATTGAGCATGAAACTTATAGTCTTCATCTCCTCTTCATCAACAATGTCATGGGAATCAACATCCCATACTTCTTGTGAATCAATCTCATCTTTATATTTATCATTTTCTTCCCCCTGTAGAGGAACAATTTTATCATCTCCTTCAAGGAGATTTTTAGTTGCTCTTTCAAGAGAGCACACAACCATTCCAAGTGAATGGTCTTCAAGCCAATGGTCTTCCTTGAACATTGCTTTTCCAGCATCATGCCAACAATCTTGGTTGAGGTCATTTTCATCATTATTCTCATCCATGAGAATTTTAGGTGCATTCTCCATAATACACTCTTCATTTGTCTCTCGCTTTATGTGAGTGGTCTTCAACTATGCAACACTCCATGATGAGGGTTTCTCCATCATTATCTGCTTTATTCTCCTCCATGAGAATTGTAGATGCTTTGTTCATGAAGCATTCTACAACAAATAACTGATGTGGTGTCTTCTCCATAAGACACTCTTCTTCATATGTCTCCTCCATGAGACATTCTTCATCATACATCACCTCATCTAGGTGATCTGCAAGCAAGGAACACTCCAATGTGAGTGTTTCTCTTCCTTCAACTTCAAATTCTGCTTCCACTTTTGAATGATCTTCACAACAAGATCTTTGAGCAATTGTCTCGTCATTGAGACATTCATCCTTTTTGCTATCAATGTGAATGATTTCAAAGCATTCCATTCCTGCAAACAATTCATTAGTACAATTTTTCTTTTCATCTTTTTCTCCTCCTAAAAGAAATAATTGACTATTACAATTTTCAATAACTGTAGGTGCCTCCCCCATGAAGCACAAATCTGGAATAGCAATACTTGGAGATTCAATCTCCCCCTCAATCTCAACAATGCATTTGTCAAGGGCTTCACAAACAACCTCTTCATCTGCATAACTCACAAAGCTTCTACAAGAAGCAAAACCTCTCTTGCCTCCTCTTCCTTTTGAAGCATAAATACCTCTTCTTCTCAAATTTTCCTCATAGACTTTATAAGCCTCTTCTTTCTGCAAAGAAACATCTTCAAAGAATAAGGGCTGATCTCTCTTTTTCTCATCCTCTTGTCCATGAAGGGATTTCATATCTTCGTCTTTCTTTTCTGCAATGTTACATTCCTCCATTCTTGAGAAATGGTCATCAATGGAATATCCTTCCATATTTTCAAGATGCCAACACTTTTGGGTTGAATCTTCAAGCAAGCCATCATCCAGTTTGGAGTGGTCTTCACAATATGCATCATTCCCATAGAATGATCTTTCCTCTATTGTTTCGTAAATGAGACTTTCCTTGTCAATGTCCATGTTTTCCAAACATGCCATTTTCTCAACTGATTTTGTTTCCTTACAAAAAACCTCATTCACACAATTTTTCTTTTCATCATCATATTCTCCCTCTAAAAGAGAGAATTGACAATTTTCATCATATTCTCCATTTAAAACAGAGAATTGATATATACAAGGTTCCATGCCAACACAAGACATGTCTTCATATGAGTCTTTACAAGACTCTTCAAAATCTCCTTGAAAAGGATCTAATTCAGAAGCTTCTTCAAGGAAGCAAGGCTCCTCCTTGCTTAAACAATCTTCTTGATTGTCACTCATGACTTTATGGGTGTCTGCATCAAACCCATAAGCATCCTTCAACACTTGCCATGCCACTGTAGCTGATTTACAATTGGCTATGAGAGGAAAAACACTCTTTTCCATTCCTCTCCTCAAATCCATAAGGGCTAAGCAATTTTCATATTGCTTCCCTTTCATATCTTTACTCTCGTCTCCTTGTAGCTTGTTCCATGTGGGTTCCTCATATCCTTCTTCGACTATGTCCCAAAACCCTTTTGCAATCAATAAAGTCTTCATCTTAATTGCCCAGAATTGATAGTCTTTACCATCAAAAACTGGCACCTTCACATATTCAAACTTGGTGTCCATTTTGTAAATGTCCAATCATCAATATTCCATCACAATATTTAACCCTTCAACGGGGTTCCAAGGGGCAGCGCCCCTGGCGTGCCACCCCCGTCACGAGATGGGGAGTCCAAAATTTTCTAGAAGCACTAAACGGGTGCTCCAGAAGGCTTCCCGTCAATTTTCTTACCTCACTTTTGATGCAAAAAATATCCCTCTTTTAAAGCCTTTTTACAAGGATTGCCTCTAGGGCAATTGTGCCAATCACTTACAAAAATTGCCTCTTAGGCAATGTTTCCTCTTTTTTTTATTTTTAACAAAATTTCACCTATCAAAGCGTGAAAATTTTACATATATTTCCTCTTAGGAAATGCCTTTTATCCAAAAATTTTGACAAATAGTTTCCTTTTCATTTTCAAAATTTTCTATTTTTTAAATGCTAAATTTTTTTAATTTTAATCAATTTTTTATATAAAAAATATATATATATATATAGATAAATTTTTTAAGTGTTTAAAATTTTTATCTATATAATATAAATTTTATAAATAAAAAAGATTAAAACATAAAATAAAAAAATATTATATATTTTTTAAGCAAAAAAAAATTTCTGCCGCGCGTGGGGTTCGACCTCGCGACCTCCCGCGGCCAAGCTTGGCGCTAGCCCAAATAACCAGTCGGGCTAGCGCGTCCGACGGGTACAGAAGGCGACTGCCTTCTATTTAAACCCTCCGTCGCGCCATTGCTTAAAAAAAATAAAACCGGGACTTTTTGTCCCACATCCGTCACGCGGACGGATTTAGAGGCTTTAAAAGCCCTTTGTCGCGCGTTAGTTCTCGATTGCCTGCGGGCAATCGAGACCGAGATGATTTTGCTCGGCCGAACGGTGGCCCGCGGGCGCGCCACGTGGCGGGGTTGATCGCTGCCACGTGTCGCGTCCGATTGGTGCCACTTGTCGGCCAGCGATCTTCTCGCCTCCACGTCACCACTTTGTGTCGCCACGTGTCCTGCTCGCACGCCGCCACACACCGCCACGTGTCCTGCTCGCACGCCGCCACGTGTCCAGCCAGCCTCTGCCTCGGTTTGCATGCTAGCTCCAATCAGTCAGGTCTCGCTCCTCGGGATCCGTGCCGCTGCGGTCCCGCTCCTCGGGATCCATGCCGCTGCGGGCCGCTCCTCGGGATCCATGTCGGTTAAGGCTACGCCTCGCCTCGGGATCCATGTCGGTCGAAGCAGCGCCTCGATTTCCGTGCAGGTTCCAGACAGTGCCTCGGGATCCGGGCCTCGCCGTGCCTCCTCAGCTCTGATACCAAATGAAACCAAATAAGTATTTCACATTCATATTAACTTAGGAAAATAGATTACATTCGCTTAAATAAGCTTAGAATAACCATAGGAGAAATTAGGGGGGAATAGGAGAAGATAGGGGAAAAGAAGTTTAATTAAAACAAATCACTTCTGCCGCCCAACCTTGCTGCCGTCCAACTGCCGTCCAGGTAAGGTAAAAGGTAAGTAAATTTACCCAAGGTAAAATATTAATTTTTAACCTTTTACCATACGTAAATTTCCAACATTTACCACTTGCCATATGCCACTCACCTTGTGCCACTTGCCATGTGCCACTCGCCATGTGCCACTCACCATATGCCACTCACCATGTGCCACTTGCCATATGCCACTCACCATGTACCAATCGCCTTATGATAGTCGCCACATCGTGATTGGCAGATGGTGACTGGCAGATGGCAACTAATAATTATTTTACAACTTTAGGCATCAAAATATATCCAAAAATTGGCATATTTATACTCATTTGAAATCTATTTTTGAGCCTAATCTAATGATGGTATTTTTATGAAGTTTTGAGATGATTGACTAGGTCAAAATCTACCTCAAAATGACATTACCTCCTTATCACCATCTTTGGTACCATATTTGACCTATTAAATTATCTTCAAACTTCATAAACATACCATCATTAGATCGGTCTTCAAAATATATTTCCAATGAGTAAAAATATGCCTATGTTTGGATATTTTTTTATGCCTAAACTTGTACAATGATTATCAATCACCATCTGCCACTCACCATATGCCACTTGCCTTGTGCCACTCACCTTCTGCCACTCACCTTGTGCCACTCGCCATGTGCCACTCACCATGTGCCACTTGCCATGTGTCACTCACCATGTACCACTTGCCATATACCACTCGCCATGTACCACTTGCCATTTGCCAGTTGCCTTATGCCAGTTGCCTTCTACCAGTCGCCACATGGCAATTGGCAGAAGGCGACTGGAAGATGGTGACTGATAATAATTTTATAATTTTAGGCATCAAAATATATCCAAACATAGGCATATTTATACTCGTTGGAAAGATCTATTTAATCCTAATATAATGGTGATATTTTTATAAAGTTTGGAGATGATTTAGTAGGTCAAAATCCACCTAAAAATGATATTACCTCCTTATCACCATTTTTGGTATCACATTTGACCTTTTAAATCATCTTCAAAATTCATAAAAATACCACCATTATATTGAGATTGAAAATACCTTTCCAATGAGTACAAATATGCCTATGTTTGGATATGTTCTAATTCCTAAACTTGTAAAATGATTATCAGTCACCATCTGCCACTCGCCATATGCCACTCACCATATGCATCTCACCTTGTACCACTCACCATGTTCCACTCACCATATACCACTCACTATCTACCACTTGCCATCTGCCAGTCGCCTTATGCCACTCACCTTATGCCAATCGCCTTCTACCAGTCACCACATGGTGAATGGTAAAAGGCGATTGGCAGATGGCGACTGGAATATGGTGATTGATAATCATTTTACAATTTTAGGCATCAAAATATATCTAAATATAGGTATATTTGTACTCATTGGAAAGATATTTTTGAGCCCTATCTAATGGTGGTATGTTTATGAAGTTGTGAGATGATTTAGTAGGTCAAACTCTACCTTAAAATAAAATTACCTCCTTATCACCATCTTCAGGACCACATTTGACCTATTAAATCATATTCAAACTTCATAAACATACCACCATTATATCAAGATTTAAAATATCTTTCCAACAAGTACAAATATGTATATGTTTGGATGTGTTTTGATGCCTAAACTTGTAAAATGATTGCCAGTTACCATCTGCCACTTGCCATATGCCACTCATCATCTGCAACTTGCCTTGTGCCACTCGCCATGTGCCACTCACCATGTGCCACTCACCATATGCCACTCACCATGTGTCACTTACCATCTACCATTCGCCTTTTGCTAGTCGCCACATGGTGACTGGAAGATGGCGAATGATAGTATGAGGGTCGTTGTTACAGTTAAGTATATATAATGGGGTACAAGGGGTGAATTGGGTAGGATATCTTTTATTTTTAATAAATTTAGGGAAAAAATTAGGTGGGAAAACTTATGACAATGGGGTGAATTTACCCTTAAAAAAATTGGATCCCAAAATTTTTGAGCGAACGGGTCGACCTCTATGGTCCCAAAATTCGTAAAATTAACATTTTGGAAATCTGAATATTCGCGCTAAATTATGAAATGCACCACTATGCAAAACCCTACTGAGAGTAAGCTTTGGAGGTGATAAAGTAAAGGATAGTAGTCTCTAGTGGATAGATATCCATTAGCCAGGGCAGAGAGGACAAAGGTCTTTAGTGGAGAGAGATCCACAAGCCAGAGCAGTGGAGGCAGTAGTCTTCTAGATGATCACCAGCTAGAGCAAAGTAGAAGGAGTTATCCTATGGATAGAGATCCATGAACCAACTAAGGAGATTGGTATCTCCTGTAGGTTGGTGCCCACAAACCAGATTAGGGGATTGGTGTCTCCTTTGGACAAAGGTCCATAAACATTGTAATAGGGAAAGGTTTCCCAAGAGATTTATTGAGAAAATTTTAGTGAAATATTTTCTTTGTGGAGTATCCCACATTAGGTGAACCATGTTAAATTGGTGTCTCTATTGTGTGTGGTGATTTATGCATTGCTTTGATTACTGCTATTGATATTACCATTTATAATGTTGGATATTATTTTTTGGGAAAGAAAAGTAAAAAGTGGTCTTATATTGTTCACCCCCCTCTTAGTATAAGCTTGTGTTCTACACTAGAGTGAACATTGGGGATGTTATCAAAATTATAATCATGACCATAACAATATATATGAAACTAGTAGTAGTACAAGAGGTAATAATCATTGATCTTTCATTATATTTTGGTATGTAACTATCTAGATAATGGACACACAAGTTGTTAAGATATGGATACCTTATGATAAATTATACTCACATGAATATGTGTAGAGATGGGAAGATGATCTAGATTGAGAAAAATTCTTAGTATAATTATCTTTTGAAAACATTTTATGAGTATGACATAGTATATTGGAATAAACTCCTAAAGTTTATAGAAGATGATGAAGGGACTAAATATAATTAAACATCTAAGATTGATATGATAATTGGTGTGATTCAAGACTAAGAATATTTAGAGTTCAATATTGAGGAGAAAGAGCTTAGGACTTACCTCATATTAGAAGAATCATATAACATCCCATCTATGACTAGTCAATATGAACAAGGAGCTAAGAAGACCTCAACAATGCACTTTGATTGTACTAGAACTAGAAATGGGGCAGGTGTTAGTATCCAATTTATTAATCCATAAGGTGCACAAATCAAATTTATATGTCAGTTATTATTTAATTGTTCAGACAATATGGTTGAATATGAGGCTATGGACATTGAATTCATAAGGCTAATCAACGAGATCATACTCATTTACTTTGATGATTTAATTATATATTTCAAAGATAGAAATAAGCATATTGAACATCTTCAATCAATTTCTAAAAGGTGTAGAAAATTTGTTATTTCACTCAATCCCAAGAAGTCCATGTCCATAGTCTAGGAATATAAACCATTAGGTCACATAGTGTAAAAATATAACTTAGCCACAAATATTTTATAGGATAAATGATGAGGATCAATAGGGCATTAAGTATATCATATTTATTAGCTAGGCTTAGTTTATATTGTAATGCATGAGTCTTAAATGCTCATAATATTTTGTTAGCATCTAAAGTTAGAATACTATTTATTAGCATCTTATTTTCTTATCATATTAATCTATTAACATCTCATCATCTTATTCTATAGCATTAATTATCATCTTATCCGTTAAAATATGGATCTATTGTAACTTTGGCATTCCTTTTCCTATAAATACTTGTGAAATTTCCCTTGCAAATCAATACCACTGATATGTGATAATATGATTATTAATGGTACAATATAAGATACTAATTAATGCTATAATATAATATGATTATATGCTAATAGGATGTTGGTATTGAAATGATATGAGATATCTATTGATACAAAATAAGTACAATATATAGGCATGAGGTCTATATGATAACATGACAAGTGTCAAGGACACATGTTATAACTGATAGAAAAAGTACACATTAACTCTAATAGTGCACATTATATTCTAATATTCCCTCTTAATGTACACTATCATAACTATAGAGAAAAAAAAGTTAACATTAGATAACATTCCCCCTTAATGTTGACTTTTTTAAAAGAACCCTATCATCCTCCTTTATTACATAATTTTGTCTAGGCTTGTGCTCTTTACACTTGGCTCTCCAAATATGAATAATGCTAGATCAACGGTGTATACATATTGGTTTGTTACCTAGGGGTTAGCCACTTCCTTGGATCTATTACCTCTAGTTTAGTTGTCTAAGTACCTCAAGGTCATCTTGGGTGCCTCAGGGTCAGCCACTTTTCTATTGCCTCTGCAATTCATCCTCTAGGTATGTTGCCTCTTGTAGGTCACTAACTAGGTTCACCATGAATGTCATCCCCCATCATGGTGAAACTCAATCTAGAAGGTGTCGATATCCATAGAAAATGCACCTTGATAACAAAAGAAATACGAGCCATATAAGAGTGTTGGTCTTTGCTAAAAATGCACTTAAAAATTACAATAAAATAAGACATAGAATCCAAATGTGGAGGAGAAGAAAGAAGATAGAATCTTCTGAAGTGTCTATGTTTATAGTCTTTAGAAGTTGATCCAAAAAAGTCCTTAGATAGAGTCTAGGGTGTCTATATCTATAGTCCCTAGAGTAGGTGTCCTTATGGTAATCACCTCATATTACCAAAATGCATGGGTAACCATCCACTGCATCTGCCAAGTATGATAGAGGAGAATACTAGATACTAGGTTCACTTACAATTTACCTTGGGAGTGTCGGGTTCAACCGAGAGTGCACTCCATTATAAAACAATATTTGAGACCGAAAAATACATATATTATTATCTCAAAAAATGAATTGGACACCACCAATGTGTTTGTCTTAGAAAAACCTTTTCGATGACTATAAACACCCCTATATTTTGGTGTCAATGGGACCTTCATCTTGTGGAAAAAGTAGCAACATACTTCTTTAGGCAGTAGGGGAGTATTCTGGAATGTCCATTGAAATAATACAATGGCCATGTGAGGCCCTTCCATGCCATGTGGGAAAAAACATTTAAATAATGACCAAAGAAAGATCATATGATCGGCCAATTTCCTCATGGAAAATAAAATGAACTCTTTACAATAAAAAAATAAGTGGTCCCTCTCCACTTATAAAAAAATAAATCATAAGAAATTGAAATTTAAATGGACCATATGGGAATATTAACATGCCTCCATTGGGGATTTCAATGAGCACAAGGACAAATTTTTGAAACCTCAACCAGAGAGTGGGAATAAGGCTGGAAAGTGGAATATTTTTTTGAATTTTCAACAGTGAGGCATCATAATTTACACACTATGCTTTAGCTTCAAGGTGTTCTTGCTTATTAATTAATTACAAGTATTCTTCATAAGAAACAATAAATATATTTGTTTTTAGGGTCCCCACCCATATCATTACTCCTACACAAAAAACATTACCTACGATAGGATTGCATCTCAATACGGTGGCATAGAGTTCCATAAAAAAAATCCTAAGGCCATGTCTGTAAGAAAAATTCCCACCATAAAAGGATGCTCATCGGGGCTGATGTCTACCAAGAAAAGATAAATCTATAGTATATTCAACAAATTAAAAAAAAAAAATCTTCCAGTTGAGTTATCTAGCATGTGTGCATTGAAAAAGTGGAGGACCATCCACGTGGAATGGAAATCTAAGTTATCACCATGGCACGTTTGAACAAGAGGAAGCAGCAACAAAATAGGAGGTCGTAGTGTCATCATTGATGCTTAGTCAAACAAGAGGAAGTAGAACCATGTTAGGTGGTAAGGTGGACTTTGAGTTCTGGTGCGGCTCACGCACATTCAAAGTCCTACATCATGAATTGCAATGGGGAGAAAAATTCCCAGCACATAGCATTATTCAAATATGACCTTAATTAATCACTCTCCAACACTCCCACTTGTTAGAGGAACACAACCATTCTACATATCTCGATTCTCAACACAATGCATTAGGGTATTCTACAATAGAATATTTCATCATTGGCCACAATCTGCTTTAGTGAGAAAATCATGAGCACCATAGTGAGCATATCAATGTAGGTAACAACACTAGTGATCAACATTTTTTGATGCAAATAACTAGAGATCATTAGCATACCATGCAGGAAAAAAAAATAGGGGGTCATCATTAAAAATATGTTTAGCATGACTATATTTGGCCACTATTGGCTGCAAAAAAATACATGTATGCTACTCAAACACACATTTCCAATCAATTAATAAATAAAATTTCCCCACAAACACGTATCTTGAACACATGTTGTTCAACAGGGCTGAAGTAGCCAATAACACATTCAATAAAGTTCCTAAAATAAAGGGCAACAGTAGTAGGATTCCTATAATATCAATAATGATCAACATCCAAATAAAATTACCTTAGATCATGAATCAACACTAACAACTTTGAGGTAGTTGATATATGAAAAATAACTATGCACCATCATAGATATAGAAAAAATGATATGTTCATCTAAAAAATCTGACTTGAATGCCCCCTCGAGTATTTCTGTAACAGGCACCAAACAATGAATGAAGGCCCATAAAAAAATTAGGATGAGCTCCATTGATGAAGGCAATGGCAATATGAAAACAATAGATTCTGGTACTACTTTAGGGTTTTTGGAATATTCTTGAGGAGCCTATGTAAACTAGTAGCCGCTCCTTCATTGTAAAATCACATGCCAATAAACTAGTAGTCTCGTACACACAACATCACTCAATGGCACTCCAAGTAAAGTCACCACAAAATCCACCATTGGTTCAAAACATTTAACACCATCCTGTATTGTTCTGACTTGTAGCACCCTGGAGATACAGTGACCACTACTTGTATCACTACAACATGGCGAATGATCTCTGATTTTGGGGTGGTGTTGATGAATGAGCTGGCTTTGATATACATTTTCGACATGATAGATGGTGCAACCAAGAACAATAATGCACCCCTCAACTAGCCAAAAAATCACAAAAAGAACCATGGCATAAATGGCACAGTAATCAAATACAACACGACTATGATATTATTCGATGCTCATGCTAGTGCTGCCTCCACTCGCAACTGCACTACAATGATGGCCCTCCAAGATGAATAATAGAAACAGAAATTTGCCATGCAACTCAAAAGAAAAAAAATGCTCTAGTAGAGCACAGGCATGATTCATTTCAACTCAGAACCACATTAGGAAAAACCATCGGATATGATAAACCACTGAACATGCCCACATTATTGATAAGACAAAATACCCTAAAATGGATTTCAATGGATGAACATAATTCCTTTTGCAGTGATGTATTAAAAAATATAAAATTCACATCCATGCATGTAAACATGTTGGTGGCATCAAAAAAATCTTGGCCTGTAGCTCGTTGATGATCGACAAACCTAGGTGTAATTCTACATGGGTGCAATTATTAACAACATGTTTGACTTCCTAGCCTAAAGCTCTATCAAAACAGACTCCCATTGGTGTAGTCCTAGGATGGCAGGGCACTGATAAATTTAGTACCATTCCATGGTAGATGCTCTTTGAAGAAATTTAATGAAGTTCAATCCTTCAGCTTCAATATTTCAGGCCACTAATTCTTGTGCATATTCCCCTACAAATAGCCTTTAAAAAATCTGATAAATGTTTATCTCAACCTCACACCAATCCAAGCAATCAATGGCTTTGACTATCTTGTATAGAATGACTGTGTTCGAATAGATTATTTGGCTACAACTAAAATTTTTGGTCCTCTGGATTATGTGGCCAGAATGATTCTTCGATCCAAACATTCGTCGCTTTTGGAAAAACAACTTGTTCTATATAGTGGGGGTCACATTGGCCACAGTAAAATGAAATCATTTTGTTCATTGCATTGCATCCTGATAAAAACTTACAACCTCCACCTCAATATTATAATGTTCTTATAAATGGATGTTTTAAAATAAATTTCATCATCATTTTGGTGAATACAAGATGCATCTTTTTTTATCAAACTAGCAGCAACTCCTCCATGCAAAAATTCATGACAACGCTCTTCTCCCACTGCTGAGTTTTCTTCAAAATATAACAATAATCTCAACAATAATCTTAAAATATCCATTCCTAAATTATTTCTCCCACTACATGAATCCTTGGAGCCAAAATACTACAACCCACCTTCATGGCATCTTTTAAAAAATAACATCTCCTAGAATGATGACATGTTCACATATCCTACCATGAAATTTGCAAATAAAAATAGTAGATCCCAAATGGTCAAAAAAAGCAGATCCTGCTCCAATGGCTTTCATCCGCTGCAACCAGCCACTCACTACAACATTGAATAAGCAAAAAAAATCTCTCTATCTAATCTATATGTGGGAAAGTCATGAAACTGGTGCTGGGCAGAATGAGGAAAAAATTTCATAAAAATAGTGGATCTAAAATAGAGCAATAGATGAGCAACGAACTAGATCGGTCATGGATTTTCCTCTCAAACTTATGTTTTTTGATCCATTGTATATAATGGAGAGCATACTCCCTAATTTGAGAAAAAATGGGGAAAAAATGAGGGAGAAAAAAAGTGAGGGGGGATTTCCATGACCTCAAGCTCACAAGCTCAGGAGAGTGCTTAGGCTCTGATACCAAATGTTGGAACTGAAATGATACGAGATATCTATTGATACAAAATAAGTACAATATATATGCATGAGGCCTATATGATAACATGACAAGTATCAAGGACAAGTCGTAACTGACAGACAAAGTACACATTAACTCTAACATATGATAATATGATAAAATGATAATATTCTAACAAATAGTATTCTATAAAACTAATTTTAGAAGCTAATAAACTATCATGAACATTTAAGGCTCACATATTTTAAGATAAAATAAGCCTAACTAAATATGCTATAATTTATGCCCTACTAATTCTCATAAATAAATTCCATCTAAGACCTCCCTCTATCCATGTCAATCAAAAGAATATGACCCTTCCTAAGTTAGATCTAGTTTGTTACCAACTTCATAACTATTTTTTCCTAGTTGGTTAGACCTGTAACCAAAATGTTAAAAAAACATACAACACTAGCCTTGGCTAACTAATGTAAGAGAGCCTTTCAAGACATCAAAGATGTCATAACCAAATTTTTATTCCTAGTTAGACTCTGTGTATTTGGGATAGACGAAAGTATTGTCGCCATCTTAACTAGAAAAATAATATGGATGAATAACATTACATCTCATTCACAAGTTAAGTCCTCCAAAACTATGAAGAAAGATACACACTCATTAAAAAATAGGTAGGCTCTTAGAAGGTTTAGGTACTACCTATCATAGAGCAAGACCATCTTATCTATAGTGCACCCTAATGTATGATATGCTATGCTTTATTCATGGTGAGTTGAGGGAAAATAGATCTATACAACTTTTTTTAAGAATTTAAAATTAAAATAAAACCCACCAATATCATTAATAAGAGGACCTTATGTGAAAATATAGCAATTTCTATCCAAAAACATCATGGCACCTAGTAGAAGAAATAGAAATTTATGATTGGATAGGATGGATGGGTGACATCTACATGTATATGGTTACTAGACAAGTCATAGAAATATTAACAACCAAATAAAAGGTTTGATTCAAGAAAATAATAATGCATTATACATGGCTCGATGGAGTTCTATTCAAGAAAGGGTATAATGGCCTCTTGCTATGTTGTATCAAAGAAGAAATGACAAGAACCCTAATCAAGAAATATCATGATAAGTGAGGATATTTTTTATTGGTTGTAAAGGGGGTTTTAAAAGGGTCCCCAAACCTTTTAAAAGTGAGACAAGGAGAGGATATCTGTAGGGATATGGTCTCCACAAAGAAAAAAATAGTGTAGGATATGATCCCAAAAGGACCATCTCTAAAATATTCAAAATGAAAAATGGGATCATCTCACTCAAAAAAGCACAAAATACAAAGAACCTAGCTTGTGGGAACCCAAAATAAATATTCAATAGATGAAACCCACCCATAATGGATATGGGAGAGCTATAACAAAAATCCAAAATTTTAATTACAAAAATCACCCGAGGGACACAAAAAAGAAGTACAAACAACAAAATTTGAAAAACCAAGGTTGCAGGATCTTGGGATAAAATTTCAATAGATAAATCCCACCCAAAATAGGAATGGGAGAGCTAAAACCAACAAAAAATAAATAAAATAAAAATCACACCCAAGGACCCGAGATAGAAAGTAAAATTGGTATAAATTTGAATCATGACATCCCACCTAATAGGGAACCTGGGAAACCAAAAAATAAATGATGAAAAAATCACAAAATAGTGGTAGCCTAGAAAATGAAACAATAGCAAGGTGAGATCTCTTCAGGAAATGAGGTCTTGCTGTAATGGAGATGAAGATCACAGTTGGAAAGCAAGAAAATCCTAAAAATTAAATCCATTATGGTACATCTTGGTTGGAAGGGATCATCTCACCTAAGAACTATCAATAGGAGATCATCATCTTCAGTAAGCATGCATGCATAGGGCCTCCCTCCAAACCAAAAAAACTACAAAGAGGAAATCTATCAGATAGTCAACTAAGCAAGAACACCAACTAGCCTCAGTAATCATCCATCCAAGAAGAAATTCATGAACACCTTTACCCACAACTGCACGAGAAACCTGGGGCCCATAACCAGAGGCCAAAAGGAAGCAGTAGGAAAAAGAACCACAAAAACCCAGGATAGACAAAAATGATCTTCTAAATCTGGATCTACATCTAGAGATAAGAATATATTGATCCACTTTTGAAGGCCCACAATAGTAACAACCAAGAGCCACTCTACTTCTAATAATATGATCGAGGTCCTCCTCAAGAGCAATAAAACAACAAAGAGCAAACCCCAAGCTACAACAACATGGATAAACAAGAAAGTGAGATTCCCATTTCAAATGCTAAACCTAAGATAGGAGTAGAGACAATATTCTAGTGGATAGCAAAAGTGCACAAGCCCCCCAAATACTAGAAAGGTCTACCAAGATAGTATCTGCAACTCTAAATCTTGATTCAAGCCATCTAAAAGCCAACCACAACTGAGGGTCACCATGGAAAGAAACTCTAAAAGTTTCCAACCAAGTACTTGCAATATTTTCAAATAGGAAAACACATCTTGGAAGTCCCCAAGAGGATCTTGTAGAGGTCCAAGAAGTGCAGCAAGGATAACATAAAAGGTTCATCCTGACTAGGAGTTCTTAATATAGGAGGGGGGAGTAGGGAATTCAGGATGGGGTCCTCCTTCCTAGAGCGATATACCTCCCACTTCCCCTCACATTATTATGCATCTATCACAACCTATAAAATATTAAAATATGAATATTGCTAGCCTACCATGTTATCTAATTATTTATAATGGACTAATAATTTTAAACCTTATTGTATATTTATGGGGAAGAGAAGGAAAGCTTTGATGACCCTAAATCCCATCATCATCATAGAAACTTTCTAATAGTGGGACCTATATTTTATTAACAAGACCAATACTCTATATAACATATGGTATGGGTGGATCCTCATATCTAATGACTATTTCATAAATTAGATATAAGAAATGCTAGTTTAAAAGAGAAGTAATGGTCTAATTACAAGAAGATATCATCACCAGATTTGGAACACCATCCATCGTAGTCATCGAGAATGCCACCAAATTTAAAGGGGCCAAAGTGATAAAATTCACCTTAGAATCAAATAAAAATAATGTAACAAGGATCCTAAATAACACCACCATCAAATCACAAAGAGATTAACACATCAAGCTATGAAAAATCACTTTGGATAGATTGAGTGATGCTGAAAGCATCCACAAGATCATATCCTTACAATTTGATATATGACCAAGAGGTTATACTATTGGTTAATTTGTAACTCCCTTCCCTCCAAGAATCACAACAATTATAAATTGAAAACACTAACATAAAATTGATACAACTAAGGTTCAATGATCTATTGGCCCTAGAGGAAATAAATGAAATACTTTCAAAGGATAGTGTTGTTGGTCAAATATCTGCCTAAAATACAAATATGCTTTTATGCGCCCTATACATGGAAAACATTGAAATGCTGGAGGAAATAAATGTCCTTTGTGCCAATATCCAGATAGGGCTAACTCCCTTACTAATCCTACACTGGTTTAATATTAGAGTTGTAGGAAAAAAATTGGAAATAAT
This sequence comes from Wollemia nobilis, assembly GCA_028583015.1. Lineage (NCBI taxonomy): Eukaryota > Viridiplantae > Streptophyta > Pinopsida > Araucariales > Araucariaceae > Wollemia > Wollemia nobilis. Next base: position 5,489,065 of record JAQPPZ010016859.1, on the reverse strand, counting down.
AGAAAAAATGGGAAATAGAGCCACAGGCCAAATATGTAGGAGTGGGGATAGACTAGAAGCAAGAATTCCATCCAAGTGTTAAATTAGAATAAAATAGAAAAGGAGGCAAGAGAATCTCCTTACAGATCCCCAGAGATAAATTCCAAAATTGCATTCCAGTACTCACGCTTACACCAGCAATGCCCAAATCTAGATGTAGAATTTGGACTTCACAACAGATAGCAAATATGAATATAAAATAGAAATGCTTGAATAAAAAGAAATCACATAAAAATATTGCTTGTAAAATTAGAAGCCACAACTTCTTCTATTTACGTAAAGAACTTGAATAGTTTTTCTGTAGAATTTCTATCCTCCTATTACAATAGAAAATGAGTAGTATTTATAGAGGAATTTTACCTCTATCATTTAATGCACATATGACAAAATGTTTATAGATAAGGAACCTCCACGAAGGAATCCCTCCTTGAAGTTCTTGAAAATATCCCTTTTGAGATAATGATCTAGTTTTTAAAAGAAAACTCCCAAGAAATCAACACATTTGGGTGTCAGTGCACAAAAAATTGTGAAGGTGGTTGATGTCTTGGTACATTCGCTGCATCTCAAAAATTTATCCCTATTTAAAATATCTTGGAACTCATAAAAATTACCTTATTATTTTAATGTTGCAGCTCTTTTAGCTTTAAATCCACAACTTCAGTTACTTTTCACCCCAATTATTAATTCACCTTAATTCATCTGATCTGAGAGCCTTTGAAGACCTATGTTGAAACCAAAAGTAGGATTCGCCTAAAAACAAGCAATGAGTGAACATGCCTCCTTTAATTTTTTGTATTTGCTCCTTATTTGTGCTCCCCGGTGGAGAAGGCATCCACAACAACATTAATAATTTTGTTTGAATTACAATCGTGGAATCGTGCCTTTCTTCAAATTAAAAATGCTTCATTCAGCCATTTGATCACCTCTTGTAATTATTTCTTTATTGCAATCTATTTACATACCTTTAATTCACTCAAATTTTCACTCTTTGCATTGCATTCATATCCTTGTCGTAGCAGTAGTTAGGGTGAAAATTTAATTTTACAATTGAAACTTTGAACCAGCTTTGCATCATTTTGACAAAGAGCTTCAGTTTCCTCTCAGGGTGAAATTTTCTCATATAATATGTCTTCCTTCTTGAGAACATACGTTCACCTCCAAAAGAGGCAAAAGGCATTGTCACCCTTCACCTTGGGAAAACGTAGTTTTGAATTTTCAACGCTCATTCTTTTAATATACGCCTAAAGAAAAAACCTTTGGTGTGACTCGTGGACCCTCTTTATGTACTTTTGCCCCATAGAGGGGCAAATAGGACTTTTGCCCCTCCTAGGGTGCGAAGGCACTCCCACCTTTATTACTCCCAATGTGCACCAAGGTGGGGTCCACATTATCATATTTTTTATATGTTCACCCTTCTCTCAGGGTGAACACAACGTTGACTTCTCAATGCATTGACTAGGCGCATCCTTTTGAAACTTTGAGGATGTTCACCCCAAAGTGGGGCGAATGAGGCTTTCACCCCAACTTGGGGTGAATGTATTTCGTTTAAATCACCATCATGCTTCAACTTTGGGCACACTCCCAACTTAATTACTTAAATGCCTTTTTACCCAAAAGTGGGGTGAAAGGCACTTTTGCCCCTCATTTTAGGTGAAAGCATCCTTGCCCAAACTTAACACTTTCTTATTGTGTTTAAAAAGTCACATTCACCCATGAGTGTGGCGAATGTGTCAGTCACCTCACTTTAGGGGAAAATGCCCTTTTACCGTTCCTTTTTATCAATGATTAGATCATTGAATAAAAACATCTTCACCTCAAGGAAGGGCGTCGGGTTTTCATTCTTTGTTTGGGTGAAAATATTGCCATGGCCCTATTGGCATTTTTGCCACATTGATCTTGATTGAAATATTAATGCTTATATTGTTGCAGATCTAACCTCTATTTTCAGTTTTGATGCGGTTTTGAAGCAAAAAAGGAGCGAAATTGAGTAGAAAATGGCTAAGTCTAAAAATTGCAGTGATTCACTAACATGTCGCAGAATCGTGGTCAACGCAGTCAACGCAGGCAGGTTGGGCGGAACCGTCGTGATATCGCGACGTGTTCCAGAATCGCGGGTCGGTCGGCTTCAAAGACTAAGGTGCAAAACTTGCAGCGACGCGCTGACGTCTTATTTTCGTGATGCAGTGGTTTCAAAAGGCTCAAGTGGTGCAAAGTGCAGCGATTCGCTGCATATTGGTCGAAGAAGAGCTTAAGTGCCAAAACTTGCAGCGACGCGCTGCGTGTTCGAGCGAAGGAGAGTTCAAAGCAAAAAGTGCAGCGATGCGCTGCACGTCTTAAAATCGCGCGGTGATTGGCTTCAAAGGGCAAGAAGTGTTCCATTTTCGTGACCCATCCATAAGGCCGTACAAGGTGCCCGAAACATGTAGCGATATCGCTACATGTTCCATTTTCGTGGAGCAAAGCGAAGAAAGGAGCCAACGACCAAAAGACGTAGCGAAATCGCTACATGTGCCGTTTTCGCGTGGATAAGCTAGCGATGGAGAAGGAAGCCGAATACGTAGCGATATCGCTACAGGTGCCATTTTCGTGAGTCAAAGGTGGTCAAAGCGTACGGCATAAAAAGATGTCACGATTTCGTGACCCGTCGCGTTTTCGCGACCTGCGACTGTTTCCCGCCAAAGTGCAGTATGAACGGCCCGAGAGGTTTTTCTCGATTTTCGATGATTAGATGCTGACCCGAATTTAATGATTTGCAGATTTTCGAGGCATTCAAAGTAAAAGACGTGCCCAGGCCACCAAGATTAAAGATTTAATGCATTCGAGGCTGCTGTTCGTGGATTGTCGTAATGGTTTCATGCATATTTTAAAAAATGAATTTAATGAAGAAGACCGCCAACGTCTAATTGTATTTAATTTTTGCTGCAACTAAGGGGATCGTGTGCATAATTTCCGTTGCATGGTTGTAGATCACGAGGAAGTTGGTTTTAAATATTTAATGCTGCAAAGAGGACGGACCTCTATAAAAACCAATGTAATTTTCATTTACGGGGGTTGGAAAAGTTCTCTGCTAGAAACTGAAGTTCATTTGCAGGAATAAAGGATTGGCTTCTAATTTTTCAAGTGGTTGCATTGGTGATTTCCTTTCTGTTCCTGTTGCATTTCTAATAGTATTTGTATTTCTTCATGGCTGTTGCATTTAAATTCTGCATATTGGATTTATGTACTGTCGTGAGAGTATGATTCCTGGAATGTGATTTTGGAGGGTTTCTCTGCGTACATCGTGCGAAAGTTAGGTTGATAACTTTTATTGCTTGCTGTTGCTGCACTTTAATTTTCCTGCTGTTATTTTCCGATCCCATAACTTTGGCCTGCGGCCATATTTCCCATTCCTTTCTGCAACTTTTAAATCTCTTTCCAGCAACCCTTATCTTACACCAAGTTTAGAATAGTGAAGGGAACCAGCCCACTCTGGAGATTGGTCTGGGAGCCATTTCTTGCTTCCAGCTTTTCAATGTTGGCCGGGTCTAGGGCGCACTTGTAAAATCCTTTCCTGTGGCAGATTCGTGACCAACAGTTTTTGGCACGCCCGATGGGACAGACAAGTTTCTGTCTCCAAGAATTCATAATCGGTGGGATAAGAATAATTTTCCAAAGTGATAAACCCACCGGTGCCAACATTTTTGGCACGCTCGGTGGGACAGACAAGTTTCTGTCTCACAAAAATCCACATTTATTTTAACACCCGGAGGTCTCAAGATTTGATGAGTTGTCTTGGCCTCACAGCGGAGATTTGTAAGTTCATCTGGCGACTTTGCTGAGTTGAAGATCCGAATTTCTTGATCGTGGACACCTATTTTTTTTTTTTTAAAATTCAAAGAATGTTCATCTGGCGACTCTGACTTAATGGCGATGGCCGTGATTCCGCAGACCACTGCCACAAAGGTGAGGGTTTTTTCTAGATGGGATGATCCTGGCCCTCTGAATCTCCAAGTTCGGCATGAAATTCCCGAAGGTGCCCTGAAGAACCTGGAAAAATATGATGGTACCGAAGGCATGGCTCTGGCACATGTTGATGATATTGCTACTCCGTCCATGATCCATGTCATAGAACACGAAGATGTCATGATCCGACTTCTGGTTCAGTCTTTGGAAGGAAGAGCATTGCAGTGGTACAGATTGCTCAAACGTCAAAGCATCAGCTCATGGGACGATCTAGCGGGGGCACTGATCAAAATATTTGACGAAGATCCTTTCTACAGTTCTTTGGATCTCTACCAATTTTTCATGTACATCAAGAGAGCACCTCAAGAAAGCATCACGGACTTCAATGTCCGATTCTTGATAAGTTGGAAGAGAATTCCAGAGAAGATCCGTCCATCACCCACCCAAGCCCACCTCTTTTATGTTCGAGATTTTAATTCTGACATAGGTCTCTTTTTGCTGCAGTCAGGTGAACAACGGTTCCCACAAATATTTGAGGAAGCAGTGCGAGCGGAATAGCTTTTGCTCTTATCGAGAAAGTTACCGTGGGGAGAAACTCCATTACCTTCTCCGGTGGTTGCTGCTCCTGTCTACCCTGCACAATACTTTTCATGCCAGATCCCTTATATCGAGCAGAAACCTGAGATGCAGTTGTGTGGAGTTCAAGGGACAGATCTCGTCCAAAGTCAAGGATTGGGACATGCAAGCACTTTTCCAGCAATGAACAATATGGTTGCTTGCAGTTTTCATCAAGAGATGGGCCAAGTAGAAGAACAAGTTCAAATTCCGAACCTGAGGAGATCCCAGAATCAGATTTCTCACTTGAAGAGCCCCGTGATCACATCAAGGAGTTAGAGGAGCCTGTACTCAGCCCACAACCAGTAAAGTCCGCAAAGTGGTGGTGTTGGTTCTGGCCACTACATCCAGTACCTGAAGAATTCCTCCATGTGGGTACTAGTAAGAAGGATAATCTACCGCATTGCATCCTATTCGCACCATGGAGAACTTCAGGAAGGAGCCAGCCCAATTTCAAGAACCGACTCAAGTATGATTGGATCTGGTCGGGACATTGTAGATTTACCGGATAACCCTCTGAGACTAGGTTTTCTGGTGGCGACATGCCAATCATGTCGTGAACTATTGTATATAGTATTTAAAAAAAAAAAAAAAAGAGAAGAAGAAAAAAAAAAAAAGAGGTATGGTTAGTACTTGTTCATCTCAGCTCTTTTGTTGTCTGCGAGCTGTAGGTGCTTGTTTTTTTCCTTTTGTCTCTTCCTTTCCCGGCAGTTGGTGGCTTTCAGAAAATTCTTCTTTTCCCTACCCCGTTTCCTCTCTTTCCTTTCTTCATCTTCTTCCTTCTTTTTCTTCTGCATTAAAACAAAAATAAGCCACGGCTGTTGTTTCTTTTCCCTTTTTCTGTTTTTCCCCATCCCTTCTTATCCCTTTCCTCTAAGTTCAGTCTTTTATGCATTTATTTCGTAGTCTAGTTCATTTCATTTCACAGCCTTCATACTTTTATTCCCACTCCATAACTTCGTTCATTTTCATTTCATCATTCCATTGCAGTCACCGCTTGCGCAATCGCAGGGTCTCACTCCATCCTACCACTCCATTTGTTTCATAACCCATTATATGCAAGTACTTTCGGTTTCAGATTCGCAGCAGCAGTTTTTTTGCAGCAGTCCCCTGAGATGGTTCACAGCAGCCAGCTTCCTGTTCTAATATGACTCTGTGCCCAATGGACTAAGGCCTGGATTCTTGCATACAGTGAGCTGTATACCCCGCGAGTCGCCAAGAATGTTGGCATTTTTGCCACATTGATCTTGATTGAAATATTAATGCTTATATTGTTGCAGATCTAACCTCTATTTTCAGTTTTGATGCGGTTTTGAAGCAAAAAAGGAGCGAAATTGAGTAGAAAATGGCTAAGTCTAAAAACTGCAGCGATTCGCTGACATGTCGCAGAATCGCGGTCAACGCAGTCAATGCAGGCAGGTTGGGCGGAACCGTCGCGATATCGCGACGTGTTCCAGAATCGCGGGTCGGTCGGCTTCAAAGACTTAAGGTGCAAAACTTGCAGCAACGCGCTGACGTCTTATTTTCGCGATGCAGTGGTTTCAAAAGGCTCAAGTGGTGCAATGTGCAGCGATTCGCTGCATATTGGTCGAAGAAGAGCTTAAGTGCCAAAACTTGCAGCGACGCGCTGCATGTTCGAGCGAAGGAGAGTTCAAAGCAAAAAGTGCAGCGATGCGCTGCACTTCTTAAAATCGCGTGATGATTGGCTTCAAAGGGCAAGAAGTGTTCCATTTTTGCGACCCATCCATAAGGTCGTACAAGGTGCCCAAAACATGTAGCGATATCGCTACATGTTCCATTTTCGTGGAGCAAAGCGAAGAAAGGAGCCAACGACCAAAAGACGTAGCGAAATTGCTACATGTGCCGTTTTTGCGTGGATAAGCTAGCGATGGAGAAGGAAGCCGAATACGTAGCGATATCGCTACAGGTGCCATTTTCGCGAGTCAAAGGTGGTCAAAGCGTACGGCATAAAAAAGACGTCGCGATTTCGTGACCCATCGCGTTTTCGCGACCTGCGACTGTTTCCCGCCAAAGTGCAGTATGAACGGCCCGAGAGGTTTTTCTCGATTTTCGATGATTAGATGCTGCCCCGAATTTAATGATTTGCAGATTTCCGAGGCATTCAAAGTAAAAGACGTGCCCAGGCCACCAAGATTGAAGATTTAATGCATTCGAGGCTGCTGTTCGTGGATTGTCGTAACGGTTTCATGCATATTTTAAAAAATGAATTTAATGAAGAAGACCGCTAGCGTCTAATTGTATTTAATTTTTGCTACAACTAAGGGGATCGTGTGCATAATTTCCGTTGCATGGTTGTAGATCACGAGGAAGTTGGTTTTAAATATTTAATGCTGCAAAGAGGACGGACCTCTATAAAAACCAATGTAATTTTCATTTACGGGGAGTTGGAAAAGTTCTCTGCTAGAAATTGAAGTTCATTTGCAGGAATAAAGGATTGGCTTCTAATTTTTCAAGTGGTTGCATTGGTGATTTCCTTTCTGTTCCTGTTGCATTTCTAATAGTATTTGTATTTCTTCATGGCTGTTGCATTTAAATTCTGCATATTGGATTTATGTACTGCCGTGAGAGTATGATTCCTGGAATGTGATTTTGGAGGGTTTCTCTGCGTACATCGTGCGAAAGTTAGGTTGATAACTTTTATTGCTTGCTGTTGCTGCACTTTAATTTTCCTGCTGTTATTTTCCGATCCCATAACTTTGGCCTGCGGCCATATTTCCCATTCCTTTCTGCAACTTTTAAATCTCTTTCCAGCAACCCTTATCTTACACCAAGTTTAGAATAGTGAAGGGAACCAAACCACTCTAGATATTTGTCTGGGAGCCATTTCTTGCTTCCAGCCTTTCAATGTTGGCCGGGTCTAGGGCGCACTTGTAAAATCCTTTCCTGTGGCAGATTCGTGACCAAAAGGCCCCTTAAATTTTAAAGTGTAGTTTTCCTTGCCACTGTTAGGTGACATTCACTAAATTTTCACACCATTCTCCACAAATATTTTGCCTTGCAGCACCCATTATTCCCAAGCATGAAATATATAAAAATTAGAAAGAAGATTAACACACAAAGAAAAATATTACAACATAGTATTAATATATTTTACCACTCTTACAATCAATAAAATTTTATCAAAATTTTAATGTGGCATGGTGCAAAACTACCAACATTTTTAGTGGCTTTCAGGGTATCTATCTCACTTGAATGCAAGTGATCCCAAGCCTTTATCCATTAAGCTCTTCAGTGGTCCTTCTTACCAGCCACCTTGGCTAGTGCTTCTAATTTGGACTCTTTTTTACACCTTCTACTCTACTATCTTTTCAGTCACCTCTACCTTTGCTACAATCCAAGTTGATTTTGCTTGCTCCACTGCTACCTATTTTGTCATGGTCTGCTCTTCCTGCTCCTTCAAACTTTCATAGGTGATCTCATAAACTATAACTGCCTCTGTCCAAGCATGCATGGTAAACATGGAGGGAAAACTAAGTGATTCATATATACTACAAGTGTTCGGTATCCTCCAGGCTAAGGTGCTTAGCTCATTGGACCAACTCAAACAAGGACAACTCCATACAGGTGAACTTTATAAGTGGTAGTACCTATTCCTCTATAATATGGGCTCCTCCCCTTATCAATTTTGGATGTGTCCTCTACAAAATTCCTCCATGCCTCTTCTAACTGTTCCTTTGGTAGAGGCTCACCCCATTCATTGGTAAAATCTAGAAATCCCATATCGGTGAGAGCATAAAAATGAAATATTGAAATAATATGCTCCCACTCCATTGTGTTGAGAAGCTTCCTGCCTTCTCTTACTAGATCCAACCTTTGAAAATAACTATGCAGCGTGAATTTTACATTTGATCAGGCTCGGCCCATATCACTCATGGGGTGAATATGCATATTGGATTGGACCAAGGCTTGGATTTTCATAGTCATATCCATATGAGGATCCAACATCTTCTCAATATTATCTATTGTCTACTGGTTCAACTAAATTTGAGTTCGATCCTCATAGAGATACTGCAGAACCTAAACTGCTTTAGCTGTCAAATTTTCATAGCTCTGAGCCAACCAAAGGTGAGCCTCCTTAACTATTTTCTAAGAGAAGCCTACATCTTTTGTGGCCTTATCTACTAGCTAATTTTGTATGGATTTAATTTGCACCTTTAATAACTACACCTACTGCTCGACTATGTCCTTTTCATTTTTATGGGCCCTTGCTTGTTGACGTAAGTGCTCAATTTTTGTTGCCATCTTCTCCTACTATGCTCTGATTACTGCCAATGCATCTTCAAGTTCAGCAATTTTTGTTTCAACATCATAATATCCTTGCTTATACTACTCGTCGTGTAGATAAACCAAACTCATACCAACCTGTATATTCCCTATTTTCTCAGTCAGATAAATCCTCATCAGGTCCTCCATCATGGTCTCATACGTGTAATCGCTCAACATCATTTTTCCTTGTGGCTTTTGGACCAGGGGAATTATCTTGGTTGTGTGAGCCTCCATGGAAATCATATCAAAAGTGACTTTCTTGAGAGGTCTAGCTGGGGCAAGGACCTCCTTCCTCCTGTGAATCTTCAGCCACTACGAAAAATTGATATGAGCACGATTAATCTTCTATACATCAGGTTGCTCAGGCATCACCTCAGTTTCAAGTAGTGCCTGCATCTCAAAAATCATCATGAATGGGACCAAAATTTATGCACGGTTGGCTCAAAGGAAGAAGAGGAAATGGTTATGATAGCGGTAACCAAATAGTAAAGTGAATGGAGGAACCATGCTCAGTTGCAATTACACCCACTCTTGGAGGATTTTGCATACTTAAAATGATAGTGGAAGTGGTTGTAGAAATGGAAGGGGAAGGATGCAAAAACAGATTCAGCCTTGACGCAAATGAACTAAAAGAAAGGAAGGTCAAAAAGAGGGGAATAGGAGGAGTAGTGACTTGCAAATAAGAGGAAAGGATCAAAATGGACATGAAAGGCACACCAAATGGAGGAGCAAAAGAAGTAGGGACTGATAGAAATGAACTAATAGTCACTACTTGCTCCTAAGTAGAATAATATGGAAGTAAAAATGTGCCTTCGAGCACAGGCACCATGTGTCATGGTGATGGAAGCGATTGCATAATAAGTTCCTCTTGTTGCTCCTCTACTTCCACCTAAAGGTTAACAACTCCCACCTATTGGTCCAATGGATACTCACAGAATAATGGCAAATCTTGGGAAACTTCACCTTGATCAACCAACAGTAGCAGAGGTGGATCAACAGTTATCGTAGCAACCACAACTATAGAAACTACAACAACCAAAAATGCAATAGTAGATGAAGAAATAACACCAATTCTTGAAATTTTCATAGCCTTCAAGAATGGAAGCGCCTCTCAAATAATTTTTCTCTCCAATAGGGGCACCTCATCTATATTCCACTTCACCCACTGGGATATTTGTTGAAACACATACTACTGCTCTTCTTCGTTGGGTATCACATCCTCAGCTATCAGGTTCTCTTCATTTGCCATGATTTATTTGCTATAAAAATTTCAAAAACTTTGAAGCATGACCTTGGTAAAATAGATGGGTTGATAGATGTTTACAAATTCATCGTATTCCTTTGAAAATACCCCATCCATATTCAACCCATAGGGTGATGCAATTTTTCCTCTATGGACCTACATTATCCACCAATTCATAATTTTATCTTCGGTCCACATGGGAAATTGTTCCTTCATTTGGCCAAATAGCCCCGATAGAGGAATGTGATCTCTATGCACCATGGGATTATATTTGACCTCCTGCTCATAAAATTCATGCCACAGAGGAAGCAAAATCATATCTTCAATAGGCCACTCTAAATCATGCCCATCAAAATTGTTACGGTTTGCTTGAATATCAAGTCATGGGTAATAATGAAAAGTCTTGGCCTTAATTATTTTTAAAAATTTGCACAATGGGTCATATATCCATCGTTGAGGTAGTTCTATTAGACCTAGGTCTTGAAGTGCCTCTGTGAGTAGCCTGTTTTGCCCGACCTGGTTCACCTCTATACTACCTGTTGGTCACGAATCTGCCACAGGAAAGGATTTTTACAATTGCGCCCTAGACCCGGCCAACATTGAAAGGCTGGAAGCAAGAAATGGCTCCCAGACCAATCTCCAGAGTGGGCTGGTTCCCTTTACTACTCTAAAAATGGGTTTAAGATAGGGTTGCTGGAAAGAGATTTAAAAGGTTGCAGAAAGAAATGGGAAATATGGCCACAGGCCGAAGTGATGGGATCAAAAAAACAACAGCAGGAAACTACAAACGCAACAACAGCAAGTAACACAAGAAATCAGCTTCATCCTCGCACAATCACATGCCGCAAATCCCTCCAAACCCACATTCCAAGAATTGTACCCTGACCGCAGTATTTAAATCCAGTATGCAGAATTTAAATGTAATAGCAATGCAGGAGTACGAATGCTATTAGAAATGTAGAAAACAGAAAGCAAATTCATCCATGCGACGCTTGAAAAATTAGAAGTCGATCCTTGTATTCCCGCAAATACAATTCCAGTTTCTAGCAGCAAGTTTTTCCAACCTTTGCAAATGAAAATTACATTGGTTTTTATAGAGGTCCGTCCTCTTTGCAGCATTAAAAACGTAAAACCAACTTCATCGTGATCTACAATAATATCTTGAAAATCAGGAACACGACCCCTTAATAGCGGCCTCGAGGAAATACAAATTAAATACCATGAAACGTTCGCGGCCCTTCATTAAATTCGTTTTTTCAAACATGTGCATGAAGCCGTTAAAATAATCCACGAACCGCGGCTTTGAACCAATAAACCCTTTAATTTTGGTGGCCTCGGGCACTCTTCGAACTTAACCGCATCGGAAATCCGCAAAATATTTAATTCGGGTTAGCATTAAATCATTGAAAATCGGAAAAACCCTCTCGGCCGTTCATACTGCACTTGGCGGGAAAACTCGCGCAGTCGCGAAAATGCGACGGGTCACGAAATCGCGACGGGTCGCGAAATCACGACGTCTTATAATGCCGTACGCTTTGACCACCGTTGACCCGCGAAAATGGAACATGTAGCGATTTCGCTACATGTTTCCGCCGTTGGCTCCTCCTTGCGCTCTGCCCCGCGAAATCGGAACATGTCGCGATTTCGCTACATGTTTCCATCGCCGTACCAATCGCCTTTTTCGGTCGCGATTCGCTGACATGTCAGCGACGCGCTGCAAGTTTGCACTTTTTGCCTTCGACGCTCACCGGGTCGCGATTCGCTGACATGTCAGCGAATCGCTGCATGTTTCCAACTTAATGTTTTTTTGCCCGTCGACTCGCGATTTCGGAACACGTCGCGATATCGCGACGGTTCCGCCAACTCGCTCGCGTTGGATCGCGTTGACCGCGATTCTCGAAACATGTCGCAGCGTCGTCGCAGCTTTCAGACTTAACCATTTTTTGCTCAATTTTTCTCCTTTTTTCGCCCAAGCTGCATCAATCAAAGGTCAGATCCCCAACAATACATCAATGCATTCATCAATGAGAATCAATGTGGCAAAAATGCCAACATTCTTGGCGGCTCGCGGGGTATACAGCTCGTTGTATGCAAGAATCCAGGCCTTAGTCCATTGGGCACAGAGTCATATTGAACTGTAAACAAGCTGCTGCAAAACATGTCAGGGGACTGCTGCCAAACTTCTTCTGCTTCGGAAAACTAGAACTGGAAGAACCTGCATAGAAGCGGTTATAAACTGAAGAAATGGAATGTGATGGTGGAGTGAGCTCTTGCGATTGCGCAAGCGGTGACTGCAATGGAATGATGAAATGAAAATGAACGAAGTTATGGAGTGGGAATGGAACTAGGAAAGCTGTGAAATGAAATGAACTAAACTGTTAGCAAATGCGTAAAAGACTAAACTTAGAGGAAAGGGATAAGAAGGGACGGGAAAAAACAGAAAATGGAAAAAGAAACAACAGCCGTGGCTTATTTTGATTTAATGCAGAAGAAACAGAAGGAAGAAGATGAAGAAAGGAAAGAGAGGAAACGGGGAAGGGAAAAGAAGAAAGTGCTAGAAAGCCACCAAACTGTTGGGAGGAGAAAAACAAAGGAAAAAAAAACAAGCATCTACGGCTCGCAGGCAACAAGAGCCGAGATGAACAAATAAAAACAATACCAGTTTTTTTTTTTTCTTCTTCTTTTTCTATTTTTTTTTGTTTTTTTCAAAATACTATATACAATAATGCACGACATGATTGGCATGTCGCCACCAGACACCCAATCTCAGAATGTTATCCGGTAAATCTGCAATGTCCCGACCAGATCTGATCATACTTAAGTCGGTCCTTGAAATTAGGCTGGCTCCTTCCTGAAGTTCTCCATGGTGCTGATAGGATGCAATTCAGCAGATTATCCTTCTTACTAGTACCCACATGAAGGACTTCGTCAGGTACTGGATGTAGTGGCTGGAACCAACACCACCACTTTGCAGACTTTACTGGCTGTGGGCTGAGTACAGGCTCCTCTAACTCCTTGATGTGATCACAGGGCTCTTCAAGTGAGAACTCGGATTCTGGGATCTCCTCAGACTCTGAAATTTGCACTTGTTCTTCTACTTGGCCCATCTCTTGCTGAAAACTGCAAGCAACCATATTGTTCATTGCTGGAAAAGTGCTTGCATGTCCCAATCCTTGACTTTGGATGAGATCTGTCCCTTGAATCCCACATGACTGCATCTCAGGTTTTTGCTCAGTATAAGGGATCTGGCATGAATGTGCAGGGTAAACAGGAACAGCAACCACCGGAGAAGGTAATGGAGTTTCTCCCCACGGTAACTTTCTTGATAAGTGCAACATCTGTTCTGCTCGCACTGCTTCCTCAAATATTTGTGGGAAGCGTTGTTCACCTGACTGCAGCAAAAAGAGACCTATGTCAGGATGGAAAGCTCGAACATAAAAGAGGTGGGCTTGGGTGGGTGATGGATGGATCTTCTCTGGAATTCTCTGCCAGCTTCTCAAGAATCGGACATTGAAGTCCGTGATGCTTTCTTGAGGTGCTCTCTTGATGTACATGAAAAATTGGTAGAGATCCAAAGAACTATAGAAAGGATCTTCGTCAAATCTTTTGATCAGTGCCCCCGCGAGATCATCCCATGAACTGATGCTTTGACATTTGAGCAATCTGTACCACTGTAATGCCCTTCCTTCCAAGGACTGAACCAGAAGTCGGATCATGACATCCTCGTGTTCTATGACATGGATCATGGACAGAATAGCAATATCTTCAACATGTGTCAGAGCCATGCCTTTGGTACCATCATATTTTGCCAGATTCTTCAAGGCACCTTCGGGAATTTCATGCCGAACTTGCAGATTCAGAGGGCCAGGATCATCCCATCTAGAAAAAACCCTCACCTTTGTGGCAGTGGTCTCGGAATCACGGCCATCGCCATTAAGTCAGAGTCGCCAGAAAAAACATTCTTTGAATTTTTTTTTTTTTAAACAAAAACAGGCGTCCACGAACAGATCTTCAACTCAGCAAAGTCGCCAGATGAACTTAAAAATCTCCGCTGTGAGGCCAAGACGACTCATCAAATCTTGAGACCTCCGGTGTTAAAACGTGCCAAAATCATGGCACCGGTGGGGTTATCACTTTGGAAAATTATGCGTATCCCACCGATTATGAATTCTTGGAGACAGAAACAGTCTGTCCCACCGGGCGTGCCAAAAACTGTTGGTCACGAATCCGCCACAGGAAAGGATTTTTACAATTGCGCCCTAGACCCGGCCAACATTGAAAGGCTGGAAGCAAGAAATGGCTCCCAGACCAATCTCCGAGTGGGCTGGTTCCCTTTACTACTCTAAAAATGGGTTTAAGATAGGGTTGCTTGGAAAGAGATTTAAAAGGTTGCAGAAAGAAATGGGAAATATGGCCACAGGCCGAAGTGATGGGATCAAAAAAACAACAGCAGGAAACTACAAACGCAACAACAGCAAGTAACACAAGAAATCAGCTTCATCCTCGCACAATCACATGCCGCAAATCCCTCCAAACCCACATTCCAGGAATTGTACCCTGACCGCAGTATTTAAATCCAGTATGCAGAATTTAAATGTAATAGCAATGCAAGAGTACGAATGCTATTAGAAATGTAGAAAACAGAAAGCAAATTCATCCATGCGACGCTTGAAAAATTAGAAGTCGATCCTTGTATTCCCGCAAATACAATTCCAGTTTCTAGCAGCAAGTTTTTCCAACCTTTGCAAATGAAAATTACATTGGTTTTTATAGAGGTCCGTCCTCTTTGCAGCATTAAAAACGTAAAACCAACTTCCTCGTGATCTACAATAATATCTTGAAAATCAGGAACACGACCCCTTAATAGCGGCCTCGAGGAAATACAAATTAAATACCATTAAACGTTCGCGGCCCTTCATTAAATTCGTTTTTTCAAACATGTGCATGAAGCCGTTAAAATAATCCACGAACCGCGGCTTTGAACCAATAAACCCTTTAATTTTGGTGGCCTGGGCACTCTTCGAACTTAACCGCATCGGAAATCCGCAAAATATTTAATTCGGGTTAGCATTAAATCATTGAAAATCGGAAAAACCCTCTCGGCCGTTCATACTGCACTTGGCGGGAAAACTGCGCAGGTCGCGAAAATGCGACGGGTCACGAAATCGCGACGGGTCGCGAAATCACGACGTCTTATCATTCAGTACGCTTTGACCACCGTTGACCCGCGAAAATGGAACATGTAGCGATTTCGCTACATGTTTCCGCCGTTGGCTCCTCCCTGCGCTCTGCCCCGCGAAATCGGAACATGTCGCGATTTCGCTACATGTTTCCATCGCCGTACCAATCGCCTTTTTCGGTCGCGATTCGCTGACATGTCAGCGACGCGCTGCAAGTTTGCACTTTTTGCCTTCGACGCTCACCGGGTCGCGATTCGCTGACATGTCAGCGAATCGCTGCATGTTTCCAACTTAATGTTTTTTTGCCCGTCGACCCGCGATTTCGGAACACGTCGCGATATCGCGACGGTTCCGCCAACCTGCCTGCGTTGACTGCGTTGACCGCGATTCTGAAACATGTCAGCGCGTCGCTGCAGGTTTTCAGACTTAACCATTTTTTGCTCAATTTTTCTCCTTTTTTCGCCCAAGCTGCATCAATCAAAGGTCAGATCCCCAACAATACATCAATGCATTCATCAATGAGAATCAATGTGGCAAAAATGCCAACACTACCAAACTTGAACGGTATGCTGCAAGTTGTTCTTTTACAATGCCCTGTCCATACACATCATTGGTATAATTTGTTTGGTGCACCACCTCCATGGTGAAAACATGCTCAGTGGTGAAGTATGGGAGCAAGAATGACTTGCTTGTGAAGCCATAAATTCTTACAACCATGCTTTGAGTAAAAAAAAAAACGTCACCCTTCTCAATTGTGACAACCACATTCTTCATTGCCTATGAAACTTTATCGCTCTTACCACAAATTAAATCAATTACGAGCCCCAAAAATAGATGTTTAAAAGTATAGTATGACTCCCTCCTTGACAGAGCAGGAGTCCATGTATAAACAGGCAATAGTTCATCCTTTTCATCAACTTGTTTTACTGCTATAAACAAAAAATGCTAGTGTAAGTGAAATAAGAAATACCAAACTAGGAAGGAGGTATGTTTGAATGATGTCTCCTCTCCAGTATTCAACTTCTCCAACTAGATGTGTATATTTTGATAAATGAAATCAGCCCAAATAAAATAAATTAGATTTATGTTATTTCTCATGGCCATTGGAGCGTAGAACTCCACTTGAGATATACTTTGCACAAGTGTTGCTTGCCATTTGTGAACCATAGAGTCTGTCGAAAGACTAGAAACCTACGCCAACATAAAAAATAAGTCTAGGATTTTAAACTTTGACAAAGACTTAGGTATATTTGGCAACTACCCTAACTATGGCTCCTTAATCAATTGCATTTTCATAAACTGGTGCATCATCACCGTCGACACATATCTCTTCTTTCTCATTAATATGCAACTTCTTAAAAGTCATATCATAGGGGGGTTTTAACTCATAGGTAAACACCTCCCTCACTTCAAAGGTATATACAGATAAAATTACCTCCTCATTGGATTTTAGAATAGCCCTGGTAACTGGATTATAAAAGTTGATGATTAATTTTACCAATTATGGGAAAATGTGTATAGGCATACATAGATACCAAAATAACTATGCATAAATTGACATAGTCAAAGGGCTCTCCACCATTAATCCTTGATTTAAAGTAAATTCCACATTTTTCTGAAACTTCACCATGCCCTTGTTGATGATTACACAGTCTCCAACCTTTGCCATGGTGTCAAAGTATAGGTCCAAATCTACATTTTCATTTTTACGGGCCTTCATGTATTTTGACCTACCTTCTGCTTTTTTTTTTACTATTTCGGTTCTATAGTCTCTTTAAATTCTTTGCTTTTCTTACCCATTCTATCAATTCCAGCAATCCCAAATATGCTCTACAATTTTTACAACCAAAATCTCAAAAATGCACCAATAAATATTTTTAAAGAATTTTAACTTCTAAGTGAATTTACTTGTGCTCTATTTATAGAACACACTTCAACTACCAGAGTAAATGCAGTAAAATTTCCTGGTGAATTTTGGAGTTTGCATGCCTATTTTCCCTCAATTGACACTAATCTCGATGTTTAACGGTAACCGAATGTTATTCGTTGCAAAATCACTTTTGAAAATCATGCCCCTCTTGCTGCATTACACCTTTGAAAAAATGCCTAGGATGTTAAAATTGCTTCAAGAAAATAATTCACCACATGTAATCTAATGGATGCCCTTGATTTTATTAGTGTGATATTTTATTTCTTGGGAACACCAAAACACCTCCCAATGTAGATCCGGGTGCACGTTTTAAATTAAATACCCTGAAAATGTGTCTCAAATTTCATGAATAGTTTTTGAAATCCACCATGTGTCAGATGGTAAAATAAATTTGAGAAGGTGCTCTAAAAATTTGATTTGTACTTGAAAAATCGTCACACTCAAAAAAGCAATGGAGGGATGAAAACACTTTCGAGGTATGCTTGGTGTCTTTCAAAAATATCCTCAACCTGCTTGGTTTAATTTTATGGTGAATGTCCTTCTTTTAAAACCATTTTAAGCTTTTCTTTTTTGCCCCATATTTATAAAAGGCACCCTTTAAAGCTTTTTGATTTTCACACTATATTAAGAAAAGAAAATCAAATTTTGTTTTAAAATTTAATCCTTGCATTTTCGAAAAATCTTAAAATAAAAATTGTGCTTCTTCCCTGTTACTTCATTCCACTTCTAATTTTATCTAAACTTCATCAAAAACATTTATACACATTCATTTAAAATGCTAGAGTTTCTAGCTCTTGGAAAATTTTTGTTGCTTTGCCTTTATGAGGAGCTTCCAGGTTGACCAATCTTCTTTTTTAGTTGACAATGCGTTCGTTATTACCAACCATATTATCTTCGACTAAAATCATGGAAATCAGGGCAAAAAAAACTTTTAAATATTTCCTGTAAAGTGAATAGGACAGGATCTAAAATTTCCTTTTAGTATTTTCACTCCAACGAAGAAAAACATGGTTTCACCCCTCGTTTGGGGTGAAAGACCTTTTGACCACTTTTTTATATTGACCTTGCACTTTCATACTTTCTTTTCTTCTACAACATACGTTCATCTCCATTGGGAGGTGAATGGGGTTTTTTCCCCTTCATTTTCTGAAAGTGTTTTCATTTACCATACTTTACAAGTCTAAAATCACTCCCCACATACGTTTTCATGTTGCACTTAGATTTTTCAACTAAGGTAATTACTTGTCAGTGCCTATAATTTTTCTAGGTGTTTTTGAACGTCTTTCCTAGAACATTTTCCATTTTAACTTGGAGATAAATCAACCTTTTAGCTTTGGAGCTTTTCGAACCTGTTTGGAATTTTTAGTGCAACCATTAATTTTACCCAAAATTGTAACATGTTCTCATAGAAATATTTGAGGCAAAATTATTTTTCTTAGGGATCAATTTTCAAAGAATTTTTTTTGAAGGAAAGCCTGGCATCTTCAATAGAGTCCACACCCTACACTTTTTTTTATACTATAAAATAATAAAGTTCCTGTAAATAAAATATGTACATATTTACACCTCATACATTTTGATTTCATGATTGAAAATAGGCATTCAGATGAAGGCCATTAACTAGAATCGACAAATCCCAACCATACATATCTCTGATATGATATGCATTTGCTAAATTTGTTGTAGAAACCTAAAATGGACCTTCCCAGATCACATCAAACTTGTGGTGCTTCCCTGGCTTGGATTTGTTCTCGTTCCATTTGAGGACTAGATCCCCCACCTTAAACTTGCATTCTGTTGTATTTTTGCCAAACCACTTTTGCATAATTTTTGCATGTTCCTTAAAAGCTTCATACACCTTTTCTCTCTCCTCCTCTAGCTATAGCAATTGAGCTAACCTTGTGCTCATGGGATAAAATTCACCATATTCATCTTGGAACAACTACAATGTTCGAAGAATACGAAGCTCAATGTGAGTGGGTAAAATTACAACTTTCCCATATACCAAAGAGTAGGGATAAGCTTTAATAGAATTATTTACTAATATGTGGTCTACCCACAGAGCCTGATTTAACAGTAGATACCAACTCCTTTTATTGTTTCCAAGTGTTGTTTTCAAGATCTCGAGCAAGTTTTTCTTTGTGGATTCGACCAAGCCATTCCCTTGTAGATAATAGTTGGAGGATATCTTGAGGTAAACCCCATATCTTCCTATAAATTTGGTAATCTTGGCCCCAATAAATGGATCCCCATTGTCTATTATAATAGCATCTAGAACACAAAAATGGGTGATCAGTCCCTCAAGAAAGGATATAACTATAACATGATCAACTCTCTTAGTTAGAATGGCCTCTGCCCACCTAGTAAAATAATTAGTCACTGTCAAGATATATTTATGATCAGTGAAGGAATTAGGATCAATAACTCCAATGAAGTCCAATCCCCACTCCTAAAAAGGCATTTCCACTTGAATCAGGTGTAAGGGAAAAGATGTTTTCTTATTCCTACCAACATACCATTGATAATTATCACAACTTTGGCTTATCTTGTGTGCATCTACGAAAATATTTGGCCATAAATAGCTAGCCTAGATGATCTTCAAAGCCATAGGTCTTCCTGCATAGTGTCCACTAGATAAACTAGAATGAAACTTCTCCAATATATATTTTTTTAACCCTTCACACATATGAGGAGTACTCCATCTATATTCTTATGGAACAACCCGCTTGGCAATAGGACATACTTAAGCACTTGCAGTCTGAATCTTCGACACTATGAAGCATCAATATGTGATGGATATTTCTTGGAGGTAAGTAATTTGATAAGGTCCTCTATCCAATCATGATCAATAGTATCTTTATTCACACAAACGCTTTCGTTGATTACCTCATATTGTACTAAAGTCAGTGATTTAGATGCTATGCTTTTGGCTAGTTCCTAGCAGAGATCTCATCCATGAACTGAATTAGTTGGTCAGATCTCCATATTATATTCTTGAATATTTGAGACCCAACCTACTCTCTTGTCACCTAATTCTCCTTGAAGAATAAAATTTCTAACATCAAGATGAATGACATAGACGACTGTCTTGCTCTCTGAAATGAAATGTCAAATTTTTTTTAAGGATTTCATAATCACATACACCTATTTTTCAATGAAGTTATATTCCTCCTAGTTCAATGCGATGAATTGACTTAGTAAAGCAATCGATTTCTCATCTCCATCATCCTACTTTTGAGTGAGGACCATAACATAACTCTCTTATTTTCCTACTGCATAAAGGATGAAATCCTTCAAGTGATTTGGATTAATCAGCACTGGTGCTTGAGTGATTCTCTCCTTTATTTCTTGAAATGCATGTCTTCTTACTTTTATCCACTCGAATTTTACATTCTTTTTTATAAGTTCGGTCATTAGCTTCACCACCTAAGCAAAATCAGAAATCATATCTGAATGAAATTGATACTATGCAAATAATGATTTTAGATCCTTCTTGTTAATTGGCAGTGATAATTTCAAGAGAGCCTTGACTCTCGTAGGATCAATCACGAATCCTTCTTGCAAAATCACATGTCCTAAAATTTTATCTTCTTTGACATTGAAAATGGACTTCTTCGGGTTAATGGAAATTACAAATTCTTGATATTTTTTGAACACTTGCCTCATATGAGATATGTGCTCTTCCCTGTGGTGTAATAAAATATTCATGTCATCAAATTAAATTACAATAACTCTATTTAACAACTCACAAAAAGTGATGTCCATAGCCCTCTAAAAAGTGGTGCCAGTATTGGAAAGACCAAAGGGTATTCTTTGATAAGTGAAAGTACCCCATTTTGTAGTAAATTTTGTTTTGTATTGATCTTCGTCCTTCACCCAAATCTGGTTATAACAAGAGAAACCGTCCAATAATGAAAACCTATGTGCTCTAGTAACCACATGGATAATTTTATCAATCTATAGTAGGAGGTAGAAATCTTTTAATGATGCTTGGTTCAAATTTAAAAATCTATGCATAGGTGAATATCTCCATTTTTCTTTTGGACTGGAACCAAATTTACCACCCATGTTGAGTGTTTGATTGGATAAATTATTTTTGCTTCCAGTATCTTTAACAGCTCTACTTTCCCAAGCACTTCAATTTTTGGGTTGACAGGTCATTGTTTCTATAGAAAAGGTTTTGCTCCCTCCTACAACTCAATAGTATGTTGGATCACGTTCTTATTATATCCTTTTAAATCATGATAACTCCATGCAATGATATTGTAAAACTCATAACACAAATTTTTAATATCTTCAAGTTCCTCCGACGTACAGTCTATTTTGACTTTGATAATCTTCTCAGGCTCTAACTGCATTTCCTTATATTCCTTTACATCCACCTTGATCTTATGTTTCTCAACCCTATAATTTTTATCAAAAAAAAATTCAAGCAAAATCAGTCCCCTAGGAATGTGATTATTTTTCAATTGAATCATTCCTTCCATTTCCTCCTCAACAAGTATCCTATCTTCTACACTTGCAGCTTCCTTAATAAAAAAATTGATTATTTTTTCATCATTGTCAAACACTTTCCAATAAATATTTTTATCAAGGATCGAGGGTCTGTAGATTACTCTCACCATATTGGGTTTCCTAACTACTTGTTCCACAAGAGAGAAGTTAACCCCAATAGAAGCTAAAATCATCGCATGTTTGTTTTGCTCCCGAGAAATCACCTGAATGTTCAATGTTGTAAAGGACTCAAACAAATCCTATACCTTGTTACGGTAGACCTTCAAGTAGCATTGCTTCGAAACACATTTTTTTGTAGTTTTTTTGATGATGAGTTTAGAATCTCCAAATATTTGTAGTTGTTTTATGCCCAACTTTTTAGCTTTCTTTAGACCAAGGTACAATGCTTTGTATTCAGTGGCATTATTCATGCAACTCCAAGTTAATAATTATGAATCGGTTTTTTGCAACCCTATAGGAGAAGTAATAACAATACCAACTCCTACATAAGTAATAATAATACCAGCTCCTACATCGTTCTTGCACCTTACACCATTGAAATACAACTTCCATATCTAAAGACAAGTTTTGGATAACCAGACTTTTTTTTAGTCTAATCAAGTTTAGTTATTGTATAACAACTGATATCAGTTTTGAACATCACATTGAAATCCATAAATGAAAACTCATCCTCAAGGTGGAGCTCACCAAGTGCTTCCTCCATCAAGTCCACTTCTTGTAATTCCTTCGTCATCATGTTGACTGCACCAGCAGGATTTTCTTCTTCTTCAAATTTTTCTATATGAAAAGTGGATGGCTTTTCATTATAGATGTGGATTGTTCTTTCTTTAAATAGGATTTACAAATGGAAATAATCCAAGGAAATATATCCTTCTAATTTCGTTGTGAATTCCCTCGAAAGGCACATGTTGAAGTATGGTTCCAAGTCAACCACCACTACTTATTGAATGACAGTGATTTGTGGTATGTTGTGTAGAACAATAAGAATATCCTTAATTACCCCCACCATTTTAATCAAGGTCCCATCCAACTAAAATATTCCTAGACTGCTCCTTGTATGCCCCATCCCCATTACTTCACATATTGCCTTTGGCATGACAGTAGTCGCAACACCAGATTCAATCATACAATTATGCATGATCCACCCTTCCATTCTGAGTGAAAAATAGAATAAATATGGTTGGTTCTTACCAATGGTAGAAGTCGACAACATCTTGTTGGTCAAAATGACCACATCTAGGGAAATAAGGAGTAGTCTTCCAAATATTTTGCTAAGAGTAGAAAAAAGTCATGATATCACGACATTTTGAAGGCTGAAGACAAATCTCAGGTGAAAATTCATGATGGTGCAACATTTTGAAGGCTAAAATCAAAGCCAAGATAGAAAGTCATGATAGCGCAAAATTTTTAAGGCCAAAAAAATAACTAAGGTGGAAAGTCATGATAGCATGACATTTTGAAGTCCAAATACAAAGCCAAGGTGAAAAGTCATGATGGCATGACATTTTGAAGGCTAAAAGCAAAGCCAAGGTGAAAATTCATGATAACACGACATTTTGAAGGACAAAAACAAATCTAAGGTAAAAATTCACAATTGCACAATAATTTGAAGGCTAAAAGCAAAGCAAATATGGAAATTCATGATAGCGTGACATTTTGAAGGCCAAAGACAAAACTAAGGTGGAAAGTTGTAATAGCACGATATTTTAAAGGCTGGAGACAAAGCCAAGGTGAAAATTCATGATGGAACGACATTTTGAAGGCTAAAAGCACAGCCAAGATGGAAATTCATGATAGCATGACATTTTGAAGGCTGAAGACAAAGCTAAGGTGAAAATTCATGATGGCACGATATTTTGAAGGCTAACAGCAAAGCCAAGATAGAAAGTCATCATAGCATGACACTTTGAAGGCTAAAAGTAAATTTGAGGTGAAAAGTCATGATGGCGCAATATTTTAAAGGTTGAAGACAAATCTAAGGCAAAAATTCATGATGGAATGATATTTTGAAAGTTCAAAGCAAAGTCGAGGTGAAAATTCATGATGGCAGGACATTTTGAAGGCTAAAAGTAGAGCTAAGGTAAAATTTCATGATGGCATGACATTTTGAAGACCAAGGTCCAAACTAAGGTGGAAAGTCATGATGGCACAACATTTTTAAGGGCAAGTGTACCACGACGTATCTAAATAGGTTAAGGAAGATCACCGTAACAAGAAGATATCAACTACTTCCAGTTGAAGACTCCATGCTCCCTCAACTGCTTCTAAACTATAATGAGCCTATAGGCATGATGTTGTAACAAATTTCAGTTTTTTGGCTATTTAAAACTCTTATATTTAGAATAAGTGACCTAAAAAAACTGTCGGATCTTAGTTGTTTACAAGGCTATGTACACAAAATTTTGAAAGATTAATAAAATATCATACATTCTAGTTTATGGCTTACTGGTATTCTAAATCAAGTATGTATGTATTGTTGATTGCTATATAAATCTATATTGAATGTAACATGCATCAATTCTTACTCTGAATTCCTGCAATAAAGTTCTACTAGATCTGAAATTAACTTCATAGATAAGCTTCCACTTATATATATTTCTACCAAAAGTTTAGTTTCTTTGTTTTGGCATTTCAGTTTTATGCTTCTTTGTAAAAGGTTGTAATAAGTTGCTTTACTGTTATCTAATCTACACCCTTTAATCAACTCTAGAAATAGCTATATTTCCCTCTCTTTATTCATTTTCTTATCTCTCCATTTTCCTAAAAGAAGCAAGGAACCAGCCTCCTCTGGAGATTGAACCTAGTAATTTTTTTGTTAACCTAGTCTTTCAATATTGGCAAAGTCTTGGGCGTAAATGTAACCAAAGGCAAATTTTGCTTCAATAATTTTTGGCACACCTAGTGGGATTGAAATCCCACACAGTATATAGATCAAATCCCCAGTGAATAGCTTTTCCATTTTAATTATTTTTAATTAATTTGCAACTTTGCATCGGAAAGAAACCCTATAAAATACTTTACCCAGCTTCTAGTTATGCATCGTATTTTATGATAACCAGATCTAAAGAAAAAAATTAGAAGAACCCATAGAGTTTTTCAAACTACATCTTGGTAGACTCTGAGCTAATATTGTTTTATTTTCCAAAATAACTTTTGCATATGCCCATAATACAGGATACATAAATCCTTCCTCTACAGCCCTCCCTAGTACTGTTGCTAGCGAAACTTTAACTCTGGCTACCCATATAATCACAATGATCGTAAATCAACTGATTATGCCTTACCCTTTGTGGAACCATTTAGGCCCATTGAATTTGGTAGCTCAACATATGATTCTCGTAGAGGCCCTAAAATCTCTACCCCAGTATGACAGTACTAGGAAGACAACATGCGAACATTGTAAAGATGTAGCCGCACTAGCACCAACACATAACATCAATGAGAAAGATATTATGATAAGATTGTTGGTCATTTTCCTAAAAGTAAAAATGCTCTATTGGTACAGAGCTCTCAAAAATCAAATTATATCCACATGGGAACAACTTGCTGGTAAACTAGTGGGGGAATTCAATGAGCAAGCAAATCCATTCTCCCCACTAAATTAGTTTACTATTATCCAAAAACACCCTCAAGAGGAGATTAAATATTTTAACATCATATTCAGTTGGACTTGGCAGAGAGTACCTGATGGGTTGAGACCAACACATGAGCAAGTGATGTATTACTATCTGATAGCTTTCAACTTAGATATAAGTATGGTCATTAGGTAGTCCCACGTGGTTACCTTCCCCAATATTTATCAGGAAGCACAGAATGCAGAGAGAGATTTGATTGCCATCGAAAGATTTCTAGCCAAAATTATGATGCCCATTTTCCTAAGATTTTCCCCAAGCATCAAGTGCTACTTTTCCAACCCTACTTCAGCTTCCAGCTCTAGTCTTTCCAAATTGATTGGTCAACTTAATATTCTAGTAAAATAGGCACCCATGCCCCTCCAATGCTTCTTGCCATTCTTGCACTCCCTATGGCAATAATTACATCAACTCCAGATCCCCAACTTGTAGTTCTGCAATATCTACAAGCATCATTCAAAACTCTAGCAAATAAATTTACATCAATGGAATAAAGAGAAGTGAAAAGAAATTTCTAGCCAAGGATATTCCCATAAGTTACAAAGGATCAAGCCTCCATAAGTGGTAGAAGCTACCATAAATCTAACACTGTCTATGCCAATGAATATAGTGAACCCAATAATATTTCAATAGAGTCAAATTTCTAGTGCTCCACGTGTAACGACCCCCATGGAAAAACTTCCTGCATGATTCACCAACATAAGGTAAAAAAGATAGTCATTGAGAAGTCTAAAAGAATCCTCAAGGGTTAGATTAATATGATTAGAGAAGAGAACTAGAATTGTATGATGCCTTTAGTGGAACAAGTGGTTGTGCTAACCAAATTAGGGAAGAAGCCCCTGTAGTTTGATCCCCAAGAGCTTAACCCCTTGAAGGTGCTTTCACCTATAAGGAACCCTGTTAAGAAAATAACTTCTTATGAGAAAATTTCCCAAGTTTCAAACTAGAAAGAAGTGGAAACCTGCAAGGAATCACCTCAATAGAAGGAAGTAGAAACACAAGAACAAGCTAGAGATAAACTAAGATACCCCTCACTGACTAAGCGTCAAAGAATTTATGCTACTAATGGGTATAAAAATAAGTATGACACAAGTGTAAAAGAGAAAAGTGTAGACCCCATACCTTTCAACATAGTTGAGAAAATGAAGAAAACACCTTCCAAAGAAACTATGTACAAATATTTGCAGCTTCTAGGATATATTGACTTGTTGCAAGAATATTTGAGATCCATGAAGAATAAAAATAATACCCCAACTCAGTTAGATTCTACACAAGCTAGTTTGACGTCCACTTCAAGAAAAAATAGACCTCACCCTTTGTATCTATCCCACCAGATGGAAGGGTGGGTAGTTCACAACTCTATGATAGATTTTGGAGATGCGACCACTGTAATACCTACTGAATCCCAAAAGGCTAACCACATTTTGGGAGCCAATTTCACATTCCCCCATGGGGTGCACAAGGTGGTGCACCCAATATTAGCCCTGTATGCTCCACTCCAATGGAGCACACTCGAAGTCACCTAGGCACACAAGGGAGTGTGCCCCATGCACTCCACTCCTTGGAGCACAAAGTCCCCCAAGTGGGTGCACAAGATGGTGTGCCTACCTCTAGCCTGTGCATCCCATTGAGGAGTGGGGCACACAATATCCCTTAGGGATGCACAAGGTAGTGCACCATGACATAAGCTTGTGTGCTCCACGAGGAGGTGGAGTGCACAAAATCCCCTTGGGGCACACAATGTTGTGCACCCCACGTGCTCCAAGGGAGTGGAGCATGCATGAGCCTGTAAAAGGTGCACAGGTTGTGCACCCCAAAGAAGTTGTGTGCTCTATTGAATAGAGTGTGCAATGGATCACAAGGGTGCATATTTCTATGTGCACCCTAAAGCCCAATGTGCACTCCATTACAATGGAGCACACTCAATCCCATGGAGCATACAGTGCACTCCCTCTCCATCCAATGCACTTCAATATCAAAGTGGAGCACATGACCTTAGTTAGGGTATGCAAGGTTGTGCACCTTATCTTGAGTTAGCACACCCCTCTCTTTGGGGTACACAAGTGTATAAGTTGGGCACACAACCCTGTGTGCTTGCCTCTAGATTGTGAAATCCACCACGATGGAGCATGCAAGGTCTATGAGGGTGCACAACCTATGCGTCCTATTGAATCGAGTGAGCTCCAATCCCTTGGAGTGCACAAAGGTCAAGCAGGCACACAACCCTATGTGCCCACCTTGGAAGCTATGCATCCCAGTCCTCAATGGAGCGCACATGCTAGAATTAATACGAATGCACCTCAAGTAAGTGCATACCTACTGCACCCCACCATAACCAATCCTAAGCCGCCTCATGTCCCAATAATTGTCCATGGCTGTAATTTTCCCATTAGGATGAGAAGGTGGTAGTCAACGTGGCATGCCTAGCCAATCTCAAAGCTCTTGAAAAGAAAAAAAGTGCATGCACCAACTACCGTATTTAATTCACAAGTTTTAAAAGGAAATGTGGTAGCCCTATTTTCACACCATCCATGCATGCAGAATTACTCGATGATGAGGTTGAACACAGTGTAAAGTGTAGAGAACGTAGAGTAAAATACAGTCCTAGGTAGAGGAGAGACTATAGTTTGGGAGACAAATTTTATACCTGTTGTTGGTAAAATATGGCATCTATCAGCTCTTTGATCCTTGAAACAACAATTGTTCAATGGAGGATTGGCAAGATTACAGGGGCATGGCCCATCGATAAGAGGCTAGGGAGGGTATATAACCCTAAGGCATTTGAGGATTTTCCTGATACCAGTAGAGACATCACAGAAGAGAAACAAAAATATGTGGGAGGGGTCACCATTTATGCATTCAATCCACAAAATAAGATAACCAGCGTCACCCAACGCTCCTAAGGGACCCCTACATGTGGGCCTACTGAGACAGCACCAGACCAGATCTTGTATGTAATAAGTGGAGTACAAACCTAGTCCAATTAACCTATTCGAAGGTATACCATTCCTCTGATCTATTTGTGTGGCTCATAGTTTCTTACAATTCCAGAGTGCGCACCATTCACAACTTCAAGGGCTAGGTAGCATCTCGGGTGACGGCCGATAGAATTCAATAGGTTTTCAGCCTAGCCACCACCTCTAGGGTGGCATATTTTAAGATGTTGGTCCTCCATACCAATTATATGATGAATACTACGTTCCCCCATAACTTTTTGAAGAGGGGGAAGGTGAGGCCAACTGATTTCCCCATTAGGAAGTTTTTGCTTCATCCTTGGGCACAAGATTATGCCGACATGATCAATCTAGTCCTAGGAGTGAAATACTTGGAGCCAATCACTAAGGAGGTGATGTTTCTAATCCTCCAATGTAATAGAATAGATAAAATACCCCTTTACTGATGGGAGGATATTATTAGTGATAATATGGATGAAGAATTATGGCTGCTGCAGGAATCCGTATTGGTCGATAAGAGGGAGATGTCCCCCTTATCATACTACTCATTTTTTATTCATTTGTTTGTTGCATAATTGGATGAAGCCTTAGTGGCCCAGATGGAGGGGGTAAATGCACCCACTATATAGGATCGACTGCTATGCATCCAGAAGGGGTGTTCCAGTTATACAACCTTCTTCCAGAAGGTCCTCCCCATGATACATTTATGATTGTGTGGTGACTTTCCAGTTAGGATCAGGGCAGGGGTTAGAGATTTTCTACACAAAGAGAAAGTGAGAGATTACTTCTACATAGAAGAATTTTCCTATATTAGGATATATGGATCAAATTTTTCCTCAAAAGTACTTCCATACCATTGCCCAACTTCCATTGCTATCCTCGAGATAATTCGGTAGATGGTTGAAGAGGTGAAAATTAGACATCTGAGGAAGAAGGGACCAGTGAAGTGGTTGCTCATTCCATGTAAAATTGGCAATTACACCTATCTTGGTAACTTTGCTATCCTGTAGGCCATTTGTAATATGGCTACCTATTATTTCCTAGACGTCACCTAGAGGGCCTATGACCCCGATGACCACCACAAGAGAGAAGTTACCGACAAATTGGCCCTCTTGGTGGTCACACATAGTGGTGATGATTTTAAATATGTGATGCAACAAGATTTTAGAAATAACCAGACTCTATACTTGGTGTGGAGGATGCCCAAGTATAAGCGACCTTATAGTGAATTGGAAGTTGTTGGTGATTATAGCTCTCAACTAAAATTGCACTAAAGCTTGATAGTGGATAAAATGGCCTCACTGGTCCTAGTGGTCCCTCTTGAAGAATTCTAAGACCCCACTCTTCAAATTATTCAACCAGACTCCAACATATTTTAGGTCATGATGAAAATAGTTGATGAATAGGCCAAGCTCCCTTCCTCTTCTAGTTCCCCCATTGCCACTTCCAAAGGATAGCAGTTGGCAATTGGCCCCTCTTAGCAGGCTGCCATAGCATCAGTTCTAACCTTGATAAGCCCACATGAGCAGGCCAATTAGCAGAAATCCAATGTTCATTGTATTTTGATACCTTGGTAGTAAATCAAGAAGAATGTTAAGTACGAACCAAGGTGATGAATAGCGCAAGTTGGGGGGCTATCGAATATTTTAAGAGGCTATGATAATCAAAGTCCCATGTGGTCCCCTACTCACAAAAATGATAGAATTGAATCCTTGAATCAAAGAGTGGAGAAGTTTATAATGACAATGGTCACCGACGCTTGTTAGTTCATCGTTGATGAAGTCCAAATCCAAGACATGGAAAAACAAAGGTCCCTTAGCAAAGGGATAGTTAGGCATACAAATATAGCTGGGAAAATAACCACTGATATATTTTTTGCTACCTTAAATATCCCTTTGCCACCTAGCATGAAAGAGGCCACTATTGATGTAAGTAAAGGTGTCATAAGATCATAAACAGAACCCTTTGAAATGATGAAATCCTAGATGGCCTCTCAAGCACAGGTGGTAGAAGAAATAGAGAAATAACTCAAGGAGTTAAAATCCAAGGCTGTGGAGGTAGGGCCATTATAGCTCAAGGTCAAGCAACTTTAGGCAGAAGTTGATAAACTAAAGATACCCGCTCCTTGCACTGCACAGGCTAGTGTCCAACTTGGATCAGCAGATGAACTCAAACAAGAGATGAAGGAAAATATCCAAGCAAATATGGGGTATCTAGAGTCCATTTTTATAGATATATGCTATGATATGTGTAGTGGGCCTCATTCAAAACAAAATACAACCAGGGATACAGAGAATAGATGCAATTTTTCCAATCTATAAAAGGTCCTAGGGGGATTATGTGCATGTTTATGGGCTATCGGCTACTCTTTCATATGACTCCCTATGTTTCTTTGCTGAGGAATTCATCAAGGTCTCCATGTTCTTGCAGAATGAGCAGAATTGGTGCCAATGGAACCAAGAGGTGGCAAAATCTGAGCATGAGGTCAACGATGAATTGGCCAACTATAACCTCTCCATCGAAGACTTTGGGCAGGCCCTATTCATTAAAGATTTTTTTTTCAAAGCATCCAAGATTTTGATTTGGAGTCTAGCGACAGGTTGTCTAAACGCTTCATGAATTTGGTGGAGATGGTAGACCGCCTATGTGAGTTTACTAATAATAATGTGCAGTGGGCCAAGGACCGTATAATCGACACCACGCAAGATTTGAACATGTTGCTCTTTTCCTTGACTTTTCATGATGAGGCTTGGGAATTCATTGACCAAGCCATTCAAAATCATAGGGTTAGAGTGGGGCCTACCACTGCTATGAAATACGCACCAGGAGAACCATGACTGCTAGGCTAGGGTAGTATCAATGAGGAAGCATAATCCCCACCCACTTGAAAGAGAACGTGGGCTACGTGCCCATTTTTGAATGCATCTCAATGGTAGGTATGGGAAGATTTTTATAGTTGAGCGGTCAGGCAACCTATGCTATATATAGAGGATATCAATGCAACATCAAGTTTTTTTATCAAACCTCTGATAGAGAAAATCTAGGTATAGCTTTGTCTGTATTGAGTCATATTTTCTGTTGTGTTTCCTATATCTATTTCTTACTACCTTTCCTTCTGCCATGTCTAGGGATTACCAAGGAGCATTGTTCACTATGATAATTTCCTATTGAATGTGCTAAGTTGGATACTCTTACGTCACTGCAATCAATACGGAGAGGAGTAGCCCCTTTTTTATGTTATTCGAACAGGGTTTTTATTGTACTTCATTGGCATATAGGACCCAAGCACTTTGTTGGGTCTAATTTATGTAAATATATTATATTAATACAAAAGACAACTCAATTTTTGGCTCATCCTCTGTATTTATGGTTTGTGTGATGTTCATTCATGTGTTCTTGTAATCAAAACCTGTGAATGATGCTTTCTATTTCTCCAGTTTAATCATTTTGTTTACTTTACATTATTTGTCTAGGATAAAACGAACTAGTTCTTGCTTTAATCTATCTGAAGCCATTTATAAATTTTCTATGACTCTATAATGGATAACGCACTGATATGGGTTTTTATGAGCTTTAATATTGATAAGTCTGGTCACTAAAATATCAAAAACAACTAAATAAAAAAATTTCTAGCATAGTGGGCATGTGCATCATAAAGCATTAGTTAAAGAACCCACTGCTTTGGGTATACTTACCCAACCTGGTCAGTTTAGAGTTGTTTAAGGTAGTCTATTCCTAGGTTAATGAGGTGGATCTGCCAAAATCCACAGTGTTGGTTGTGATCTTCAGAGTTTTTTGTGACATGAAAAATCTGCTAAGGGTAAGTGGAAAACTCCACAACAATACCAAAAGTGATATGTGATATCATGGGCATGGAGTATACAAGGAGTACTCATGGAATCTTACAGTTATACAGATTCCCTATAAAAATGGTTGGAGTAATTAAATATATCCCAATAGTCCTTCAAAGACTACCTCAATTCATGGTCATACAAGAGGTAGTAGTAGTGGATTTGAAGCCTTATTTTGGTATGTCTCCATAGGGAATTTACTACAAAATTTGGAGGATATCTATCACTAGATTTTTTACACCTTGAAATTCCATTCAAAGGCAAAAGAGTGAAAGTATTTAATGAGAAACCTTCAAATTTTCATATTGAAAAGTTGTAAGAGGAATGCAAGCAGGCCACCACTATGAATATAATGATGGAAGAACTGGGAGACCTAAATTTGATGTAAGAGTATTTAAATGTACTACAAGAAGAAGACCAGTTCTCTCTTCAAGATTTTAATGCCATGATTGAGACAGATATGGGGAGGTACACAATTATAAAACCTAAGAAAGGTAAGCCCACTTCCCCCCCTCTGGTTAACCAACCTACCGATCAGTTGTGGAATCTTTTCTTTGATGGAACTAGATGTAAAAATAGAGCTGGAGTAGGCATCATTCTAATATCTCCAATAGCTAAAGAGAAATTCTTCTCTTACAAGTTGACTTGGAGTTCCACCAACAACACTACAGAATATGAAGCACTCTGCTTAGGCCTCAAGAAAGCTGAAAATATGTGTATCAAGCAAATATAAACTTTTAGGGACTCTAAATTTATAGTGAATCAATTCATCGAAAGGTGTGTAAGAAAACAAAATTACCTTAAAGCATATAGGAATAAGGTCTATAATTTTCCAGAATCTTTCAAATCCTTAAATATAAAATCAATCACAAGAGAGAAAAATACTCATGCAGACTTGTTGGCATCAATAGGGATGAATTTTTCCCTATCAGCAACATCATCCAAAAGTAAAAAATAGTTAGTATAATCTACAAGCCTTCTGTTCTAGACAAGGATACCTTATGGTAAGTTTTTTAGAATGAAAAAAAGATAGTGGAATTCCTCATCCACAAGATGAACTGCTCTAACAATAGGACAATTGAAGATGAAGAAGATGTAGGTATGATCTAACTAAAGAACAACAAAATACCAAAAGGATTGGTCACCCTTGATAGCTTATTCGATAATAATGACAGATCAACTGGCCATAAAATGAATGTTGACAAGAACAGGTACAAAAAAGCTTAGATGGGACCTGATAAAGCTATCAAAGTAGGAGTGAAAAATATGGAAATAGAACTGGATGAGATTAGGGAATTATGCAAAGATTTTCCAGAAATTATTTCCTATACTTATGGTGACCTAAAGGTCTATTACAAAGAAACAATCGAACACACAATAAAATTTGATGAAGGCACAAAGTCATTCTAGCAAAAGCAACTATCGGTGAATCCTAAAATTGAAGCTTTGATGAAACAAGAGCTGCTAAAATTGCTTGAAGATAAAATTATTTACCCAATAAAGCATTCAACTTGGGTTGCTAACCTAGTTCCAGTTAGAAATAAGAATGGATATATCTGATTGCGCGTCGACTTTCACAACTTGAATAAAGATTCTCTAAAATATTATTACCCTCTCTCGTAGATCGACCAGATCCTACACACAATAGCAAAAGTAGAAAGGTTCTCACTCCTAGATGGATTATCTAGGTACAATCAAGTATGGGTCAAGGACGAATATCAATTCAAGACCGTGTTCACAACCAATTGGGAAACGTTTCCTTACCAGAGAATGCCCTTTGGGTTATCCAACGTCTAAGCAACTTTTCAAAGAACTATGGATGTAGTGTTTGGATAACTTGTCAATAAAATAGTAGTAATATATATAGATGATATGATAGTGTTATCTCACCAAAAAGGATATCATATAACACATCTTAGGAGTGTGTTTGAGAAATATATAGAGAATTTGGTATCTCCATAAATCCCAAAAAAACTATCTTTGCTGTAGAGGAAGGAATTTTTCTTGGCCATGTTATTTCTAAGTCTAGTCTAGAAATAGACCCTAAAAGTGTGAAAGAACTATTATAAATCCTCCCCTAACAAAAAATGTTTACAGTCATTCTTCAGCAAAATCAACTTCATGCACAAATTCATAGCTTCGTGCAAATCGTCAAACCCATGATTGAGTTGTTGAAGAAGGACGCCATGTTCTAATGGATAGACTCAATAAAATAGGCTTTCCAGTAGATCAAGGAATAAATAGGTCAAGATCCCATCTTGGTAAACCTAGACTAATCCAAAGGTTTCATCTTATACATTGTAGATAAACAAGAAAGCTACGTCGCAATGCTCACAAAGAAAGGGGTTGACAATGAAGAAAGGCCCATAGCTTTTCTGAGTCAAACTATGCAACAACATGAAGAGAAGTATAACTTCATTGAAAAATAGATCTATGCAATAATGAAGTCTCTAAAAAATTTTAAGTATTTCCTCTCACAGAGTAGGGTTATAGTATATGTAGTTCACCCCAATGTTAGAAACTTCATCATACAAGGTGAACTCGATGATAAAAGAGCGGTTTGGGTGACTAAGATACAAGAATATGACGTAGAAATATACCCAACCAATATGGTAAAAGGTAGATAATTGTACCAAGAACTCACTAAGCAAGCTTCATAAGAATACGTAGCTTTTCAAACTCAAGAAGTAGCCTCAGATGATAATCAACCCTCAAAGCATCTTGACTAGGCAGGTGAGTTAACTAGGTATTTCTAGACTAGAAAATGCCTAGCAATATTGAATGCTTCACAAAGAAGAAGGTATAGAATCCAGGATCTGAAATACACCCTACTACCTGAGGGGTTGTACAAAAATAATTTGGATAAAGTATTGTTTCGATGCATAAATTAAAATTAAAAATAGATCTTGGAGGGATTCCATGATGGCTCATATGGAGGACACTACTCAGGAAGGACCACTACCTTAAAGATAATCAGAATTAGATGCTACTAGCCAACTATATTTGCAAAAACCTTTAGAATAATGATAAACTATGAGGAATGCCAGAGATACATCGGAAGAAACAATAATTCTTTGGTGCCTCTAAAGTCCATTCTAGTTGAAGAGTCTTTTCAACAATGGGGATTGGATTTTTTTGGAATAATAGAGTCCAAATCATCAAATGGACATAAGTACATCCTAAAAACCATCGACTATTTTACTAAGTGTGCAGAAGCAATACCTAGTAAAAAAGCAAACCAAGAGGTTGTGATAGAATTTATGGAAATTCTGATCACAAGATTTGGTATCCTAGATGCATTGGTTATAGACAATGGTTCATCATTTGTAGGTACCAATATGATTGAATTTTCATGTAAATATGGGATTTACTTTAAAACATCCTCAAAATATTACCTACATGGGAATGGATTAGCCAAATCTATGAACAAAAACCTGCTAAGGATTTTGAAGCGAACCATGTAGGACAATAAGAGAAGTTGGCACTCTATGATAAATCAATCATTGTGGGATGACATAATAACCATCAAGAAGTCTATAAACACATCTCCTTACTCTCTGGTCTATGATAAATAAGTGGTTCTTCCAATACACATAGAGATACCAGCTCTAAAATTACTTAATCAGACCAACATAGAGGAAGCAGAACCAATGGAGAATAGGTTGATCCAAATATTACAATTAGAAGAATAAAAGGAGAAATCCTATGACCACTATCAAAAATATGTGGTTGCCATAAAAAATGATTTGATAAAAATGCCACTGAAAAATTTCAATGTAGGAGACTTGGTCCTAAGATGGAATGAAAAGAAGTCAAAACTCAGAAATCATGACAAATTCGATGTGTTCCAGGAAGATCCTTTTGAGGTAGTAAAGGAAAAATAACAAAACTCCTTCCAGCTAAGAAACAAACAGGGTCAGGTCCAACCTATCCTAGTCAATGGCTCCCATCTAAAGTTGTACTACAAGTAAAAGGTTTTTCTTTGCATTATGTATTTTATGTAAATATTTGTTTTCTTTTAGTATTTAGGAAAAATGTCATGATGGCATGAATTTTCAGTGCTTAAAGTCCCCTTCAATGTAAATTATCATGATTTCATGACTTTTTGGTAGTCGATGGCCACTCCAAGGAAAAATATTGCAATGGCATGACTTTTTGGTGCTCAAAGACCCCTTCAATGAAAATTGTCGTAATTTCATTCATTTTTGGCAATCGATGGCCACTCTAAGGATAAATGTCATGATGGCATGAAATTTTGGTGCTAAAAGGCCCTTAAATAAAAATTGTCATGATTTTGTAAATTTTTGGCAGTCGATAGCCACTCCAAGGAAAAATTTCACGATGGCACAACTTTTCAGTGCTAAAGAGTCCCTTCAATATAAATTTTCATGATTTCATGACTTTTTGGTAGTCAATGGCCACTCCAAGGAAAAATGTCATGATGGCATGAATTTTTGGCACTCAAGGCCACCTCAGAGTAGCCAAGAAATTCTTATGGGAAGAGCAATTTTCTCAACATAAAAAGTCCCAATTTTTAAGGTATCATCATACCCGTTGATTGGTCTAGAGTAGAGGTGATGCCAATTTGTTGGCCCATGATAGCAGTGGAGCAATATCATTGGTCCAAAGAGAAATGATAATACATGGTAGTTGGATTATTGAAGATGCACACAAATTGAAGCACCTGACAACATTCAAAAATAGTATTGGGGTGTGTGCCACCAATAATAGTTATTGCATGTCACCTTGGCATGCGCATGCCTAGCCGATTATATCACAAATATTTTTCATCACCCTTTAATCTTCTACATTATTTTCCTTCTACTCATTGTGCTCCCTATTCTCTCAGAAAGCTCTAAAACACTATGCTAAGTACAAAAATTAGTTTTAACTACCAAAAAATAGAATACAATCATGACAACCACACCTCTAACTACTACTTCAAAGGGGAAAAAAACATTGTCCAGAAAGGGAATAAGTTTCTTTGACCCTAAAAACCTCATCATTGATACAAAGTTGACATGGAAGGAACCAAAATGAATTCAAAAGGATATAGTGGCTAGGATTTCCACAAACATCTCCCCATCGAGCCCAAGCACATTCTCTTACCACTCCTAGCTCTACTAGTACGACTATCCCCAGGTCCACCCCTAACCCAAGTTAATCAAGGCCATGGTAAAATTCTACAACATTAAGAACAGAATAGTGAGAAACTCCAAGGATGGAATCATATTCACGCTTGATGTAGACTCAATTAGGGTTGTCTTCGCTCATGGAAATAAACCTACAGTAAGCCCCATTTTGTTCGATCTTGCTAATTTTGCAAAGTATTACACCAATAACCTAAAAATTTCGTTATTCCTACAAGAGCACTTGCCATATTCTCTTTCCAAGGGAGCTATGCCAAAATCCTAAATTCCCTTGGCAAAATTTAAGAACAAGGAGATTTTTTCCATGATAGCCATGGTGGCAGGACTAGAAATAGTCACACAGGTCTATGAGTGGTAAATCGCAATAGCACAATGCATATCTAATCCTAAGTTTTATGATGCGATGTATATAGACCCAAGAAGAGTGCCAATATTCTTTGACTAGCCAACATACCTGGCCCTACAGTTGCATGCAAGGCTCTTAAAGCTACATAGAGATATCCCAGACATCTTCAAATTCTCTTCTTACCTGGTATGGATTTTCTTCTTCTTTCAAGAAAAAAAATTGACTTTTATTCCTACCACACAAAAGGACCAAAAGGGAGACCTCTTTCCTGTATGTGAGTGGATACTACTCCTTTCAAATGCAGGTTCATACTATCACTTCAATATGGAATTCTTGGGCCCTGCATTAAAACTCATGTATGGCACCATGCTAAGAATTCCCCAACAGATGTGAGATACTTTGCAACACCTCCATCCAGAAGAGGTGGACTGGTTTATTTTGACACAGGGAGTGGTCATCAGACCCTATGGCTTCAAAGAGAAGCTATTTTTGTTACATTATTATGTTACTAAGTGATTATTCACTCTAGAATACGTAAGGTAAACTAAATTGATCAACAATAGATTCAATACAGGTGCTAGTAATATAGGTACTTGCCTCATGTCATTTTATTTTGAGGGTGTATCAGTGTCAAATAAAGGAGACCATGAGCAAATTACTTGAACTTTGAAAATCTAAAGTCGATAGAATTACCAAAAATTAGAAGTATGACCTCATAGATAAGTTTGCTCAAAGGACAGTTCTCAAAAAAAAACCTTTCAAGAATTTGTATTCGTTAGATAGGCAAATTGATAAACAACACAGGAACAATTAATAGGACCAACCATTGGAGTGGCACATTGAAAAATGCAACCACTGCCTCTGTGGCATGATTTCTATTTGCACTTGGTAGATTGGTGCCTTGAAGTGAACCCAGCCCACAAGCTAAAACAAGACCATCGAAAGCACCAAGAAAAGAGGGGAGGATTGGGACCACGCTAATATTTTAGCAGGGTGGTAAATGAGATGCCACCTACAAACATTCTCCAAGTATGAGACAAATATCGATAAGGAAATATCAAAAAAATATGATGAGAATTATGATGAATGGTCTAAAGTAGTTGATGTAACTCCTATTGTTAAGCTTGATATGGATAACATTCAGACTGGCATTGAAGATTTGGAAAAAAGAGGACTAATTTGTCGGTTTGTGGGGTTTCATCCGTGTCTATCTGCTTTCAAAGTCTGGGCTGCAAAAAGCTAGAAAACTAAAGGTGAGTTAAAAATCTCTATTTATCCAAATGGTTATTTTCTTGTTTTATTTGCTAATAATGAAGATAGAGAGAAAAATTTTCAAGGGGGGCCTTGATTTTTTGGAAGGGCAGGGCTTTTCATGAAGCCCTGCATAATAAATTTAAAGTCGAAGAAGAGATGCCTTCTATTGCTCCCGTGTGGGTTAGACTCTTTGGCCTCCCTATTGAATTTTGGAATCCTACTATTTTTTCTTCAATTGGAAACTCTTTAGGAAATTTTATGATGACTGCTAATTGTACTCAAAATTTTGAACATATTATTTATGCTCGAATTTGTGTTTTAATGGATTTTGACAAACCTCTACCTAAAAATATCACATTAAAATTTGGGGAAGACACTTGGGAGCAAGTAGTGGACTATGAGAACATTCCTTTTCATTGTAGAATTTTCCATGAATATGGTCATTTGGCCGATGCTTGCCCAAATAATATTCCCGATCAAAAGTAAGAAGATATAAACTTAGCGAGTTTCCAAATACCTAAGAAGAAGAACACTCATAAAAAACAAGTTATGAAGGATCAATCAAAGTCATCTGCTAATATGATTGAAATCCTTTCCACAAATGATGTCCCAAGTGAGGAAGAGGAAATAATGGAAACTGAAAACTTAGAAACACAATTTAAATATGAAGGGAAGAACTCAGAGACAAACAAAAAAATCAAAGGTTTTCAACAGAAAAAAGAGAGAAAATTTACACAAGAAAAACAATATTTCAAATGTCAAAACTTCAAATAATGTAGGTCCCAATATAGACTCTATTGAACCATCTAGTAAAATTTTGGTTGTGTACGAGCATTCTTCAAGGTTAGAAGCCATCTCAAATTCAATTGGAATAAGTAAAAAAACAGGGGAAAAAAATTGAAGATGGATTCTAATCAAAAAGTAGGTTGCAAGACCAATCAATATCATATGGTAAAAGAAGGTGAAAATCTTGTAGAGGAAGGTAAGATTAATGACCTTCCCAACTTTTTTAGCCCTGGTATTAATGAAGATCATCACTTGGAATATTAGAGGACTCAAAGGGAGTCTTTCAAAACAAAATGAAATTAGAAGAATGATTTAGGTAAATCATCCACATATTGTTTTCCTTCAAGAAACTAAGATGTCAATGGAGGATATGGACTTAATTGCCAGTAAAATTTGGCAAGCTAGAAAAGTGGTTTCCCTCAGTTCCCAAGGGGCTTCGGGTGGCATTGCTTGTCTTTGGGATCCAAAAGAGGTAGTATTCACCATATGGTTGGTAGTTGGGGTTTGTTGGCTATAGCTATTCAAAGTAGACATTCCAACCAGATTATGCTCTGCACTACTGTTTATGCTCTGACTTCTTTGGAGGAAAAAAGAAGATAGTGGAAGGATAGTACTCATATTATCTCTCATTTTCCTAAATCTTGGATCTTGATCGGAGGAGATTTCAATACAATCCTCTATCTAGATGAGAAAAGGGGGGAATAGAAATTTGGACAAAATCACTGACCTCATGAGCGAATATATTGCAAACCTCCACCTTGTGGATATCCAACCAGATAATGGCCTTATGACTTGGTCTAACAGAAGGCAAGGCTTAGCTTGTATAATGGAGATATGGATAGGTTTTTGCTCTCTAAAAATTTCTTAATCCATGGTCACATTCCTAAAGTGAAGACTCTTAATAATGCTGGTTCGGATCATTGGCCAGTCATGGTGGAAATGTGGAAAACCAATATGATTTTCTCTCCTTTTCATTTTCAATTAATGTGGTTTAGAGATATTTCCTTCAAACCTCATGTGCAACAATGGTGGAAGGAAGGTAAACCTAGGCATGGGACTAAGATGTTCTGTTTTGTCAAAATACTGCAATACATTAAATCCAAAATCAAGACTTGGAACTGGAAATATTTTGGGGATGTTCATAAAAAAAACATGAATTTATTGCTCATCTTGAAAATTTGAATAAGAAAATCCGTTTATATGGCCTCACAGAGAAGAGAAGTGCAGATGAAATTAAGCTCACAACTCAGTTAGAGGAATGGGAAAAAAGAGAAGAAATATTATGGAAGCAAAAATCTAGAATTCAATGGCTCAAAGAAAGAGATCGAAACACAAATTTGTTCCACAAATCTCTTCTAGCTCAAAGATCTCAAAACTTCATTTCTTCCTTAAAATCAGATTCTGGAGATGTTTATACTTGGGATGGCATGAACTATATTTTTGTTGATTACTTTTCCAATATTTTTGTTGCTAATCCCCTTGACTTAGCTTCACAATATAATGTTCTTCAAGCAATCCCTTCTCTTATCACTTCTGAGGAGAACTCTATTTTGACTACTCATGTTACTATCAATGAGCTTCAACAAGTAGTTTTTAAAATGCAAAAAGGGAAAACCCCAGGTCCCGATGGTTTTCCTATTGAGTTCTACCAAGAGTTCTGGGATATCCTTCATGTTGATTTATTAGAGGTGGTGGAAGAAGCTAGGAAATCCAAAGAAATTTTGAAGGTTATCAATAAAACTTATATTAATCTTGTTCCAAAAGCTCAAGAGGTTGATCATATCTCAGCTTTTAGACCTATTGCTTTATGTAATGTTCTTCTCAAAATCATTACTAAAATCATGGCAGAAAGGTTGAAGCCTCTTTTGCATAAGATTATTTCTCCAGAGCAAGGGGGTTATGTGGAAGGACGTCAATTAGTAGATGAGATAGTTCTTGCTCAGGAAGCCATCCATTCCATGGATATGCAAAATTCTCCTTCCATGTTCATTCGGTTAGACTTATCCAAAGCTTATGACAGAGTGGATTGGCACTTCCTTATCAAAGTTTTGAGGCAATTTGGTTTCTCTAAGGATTGGATGGATTGGATTATGGGATGTATCTTTTTAGTTTCCTACTTAGTTCTTATCAATGGCAGGCCTTCTCAGTATTTCCTAGCTTCTAGAGGTATTAGGCAAGGTGACCTGCTATCCCCTTATTTATTCATCATTCTTGCTGAATGCTTGGGTAGGACTATAACCAAAAAGAGGGAAAAAAAAACCCTTGAGGGAGTTACCATTGCTCATGGAGCTAGACCTATCTCTCATCTTCAATTTGTGGATGACTCTACTATTTTAGGTAAAGTTACAGTTAAGGAAGCTTCTAATATTAAGCAAATCATTAGCTATTTTTCTAAGGCTAATGGGTAGTTGATCAATGAACACAAATCTAAAGTTATTTTCTTTCACCGCTCTGATAGACAGGAATCCATGGTCTTGGATAAGCTAAAATATAAGAAGACCTCTCTTCCAATCACTTATTTAGGTATTCCCATAAATATTCAAAGGCAAAAAAATAAAGATTGGAATTGGTTGTTGGACAAAGTCAAGAAGAAAATTGGAAAGTGGACCAACAAGTGGCTTTCTTATGGGGGTAGAATCACCTTGGTAAAGTCAGTCCTTCAAGCTATTCCTATTTATGTTTCTTCCATTTTGAATATTCCAAAGTTTGTTATTTGGGAATTGGATCAAATCAGTCATCATTTCCTTTGGAGTGGTACTAAGGAGAAAATAAAATGGGCCTTGGTGAAATGGGATACTTTATGTCTTCCTAAGAGTGAATGGGGGTTAGGTTTACGATATTCAATTAATAACAACAAAGTTTTAGCTGCTAAATTATATTGGAGGATGTTGCATAACCCCAATGCTCTTTGGGCCAATAATCTCCGTGCTAAATATGCTGAGAACAAAAGTCCTGAAGACCTTTTTCGCTATCAACTTCCTTCCAAAGGTTCTCCCATTTTAGCAGTTCTTAACACTGGTGAGGATTTTATTAAGAAAAAATTATTTTGGATCATTCATAATGGTCAACATGCAAATTTTTGGACAGATTCTTGGGATGGTCACAAGCCTTTGATAACTCAGTTTCCCGATTGGAGGCCTTGGATGGAGGAGCTTCACCGAGCTAATTGGATAAAGGTGGCTAATTACTATCGGTACCATACTGGTAATTCAAAGATTGGTAGATATTGGATTCCTATTGAGGACTGGCCTATTCAAATCCTAGAAATGCAAAGACAAGATATCCAAGGCATCCTTCATATGAGATCCCTCTCTTGGTCCCATGAAAAAGATTGTTTTGGATGGAACAACACTACTAAGGGTGAGTATTCAGTTGCTCAAGGTTATTTGACCTTATGTCATAATAATCCCAACCATTCTTCTGACATTTTTTCTCAATTGTGGGATCAAAAGCTCTGGCCCAAGGTGAGGTTCTTTAATTGGCTTTTATTGCATCGTAGGGTGCTTACTGGTGAGCAACTTATGAAGTGTGGTTTTCATGGCCCTTTTAGATGTGAAATGTGTGAAGAGAATGTAGAAAATATCAACCATATTTTAATTGAGTGTACTTTAGCCTCTGAGTTATGGAGGAGAATGGCCAATTTACTTGGCTTATCCAATTTTTTTACTTTTGAACAGCTTTGGAGGGATTGGCCTAATCAAGAGGGTGTTGATCATTTT
The DNA here is from genome assembly GCA_028583015.1 of Wollemia nobilis. Lineage (NCBI taxonomy): Eukaryota > Viridiplantae > Streptophyta > Pinopsida > Araucariales > Araucariaceae > Wollemia > Wollemia nobilis. The sequence continues at coordinate 5,445,622 of JAQPPZ010016859.1, read as the reverse complement.
GTTAGGCAGTTAGTTTGGATGGGTTCTACCATACTTCTTTGGAATATTTGGAATGAAAGGAACAACAAATTTTTTAATCAAGATAGGAAGGATATTCACTATATTTGGTAAAATACCATAGCCAACTTAGTTGAATCAGTCCATCATCTCCTTAATCACCCCCAAAACTCCCACCAAATATGGGATCAAGTGATGCAAATATTGAAGATTAAACCTTCTAAGGGCAACCATCTTAAAGGGAATGTGAGTATTAGTAAATTGGATAGGAATAGAAATTGGAAACCTCCTCCTAAGGATTTTGGAAAAGTCAATACTGATGGAGCCTCTAGAGGGAACCCTGGAAAAGCCAATGTGGGAGGAATTGGTAGACTTTCAGATGGCTCCCTGGTTTTTACTTTTGCTGAGAATTTGGGTATTCTTTCCAATAACCTTGTTGAGGGGTATGGTATCCTCGGAGGTCTTCAGGAGGCTACTAAGGTTGGATGGGAAAAGGTGTTAGTTGAGTCTGACTCTCAACTTATGATTAATCTCTTGAAGAATCCTTCTACGAATCATAAGGTGGATTGGAGAATAAAAAGAATTATTGAGAAGATCGAGTTAATCCAGATGGGATTTTTGAAAGTTGATTACAATCATGTGGTCAGAGATCAAAACAAGAGTGTTGATGCTTTAGCTAATTGGGCTTTGGACAAAGGTGATCTTACTTGTTATGGCCACCCTCCTATATGGTGGGCTTCTCAAATTAGGGAAGCTCTTCTTTCTATCATTTCTTTGGATGGCTCCTGTTCGAAGGTACCTAGTTTCTTCTTGTTTTTTTTTTTTGCTTCTCTTTGGTTCATTCAGTTTTTTTTAGTTCCCTAGCTCATTATATTCTTTATTTTGTTTCCTCTGTTGATTCTTGCCTTTATAGTCTTATGGTCTAGATGAGTTTTTGTTTTGTTATTTTTTTACTTCTTTTTTCCTTTTTATTTTTTTTGTTTAGTTTTTTAAGGTGGGTGGGTTTTTTTATTTTGTTTTGTTTTTGTGTTCTTTGTGTTGTTTTTTGTTGTTCTTGTGTTTTTGTTGTTTTTTTTTTTTTTATGTTTTTTGTTATTGTTCTTGTGTTTTTTTTCGTTCTTGTTCTTGGGTTTCTTTTTGTTTGTGTTATTTCGTGTTTTTATGGGTGAGTGTTTTCTATATTTTTTGTTTTTTTTTTATTGTCTGTTGTTGGTTGTTTTTTATTTTTATTTTTGTTTTATTTTTTAATTTTTAAGGTTTTGATTGTGTTTATTTTTCTTGTTTTTTTTTGGGGTTATGTCTTTGTAGTGTTCTGTTGTTTTGGTCTTGTCTGTGTTTTGTTATGTGTTTCTTGTATTTTTCTATGTGGTTTGTGTTGTGGTTTCTTTTATCTTATTGTGTGTGTTTGGTTGTGCTTTTATTTTTGACACACTCAAGGAGAATGTTTTTTGTTTTATTTTATTATTTTTGTTGTTATTTGCTTATTTTTAATTGGGTTTGTGTGTTTGTTTACTCCTTGAGTGTGTCAAAGGTGGTAGGCCAGGTCCGAGTCCTGGGCATTTTTGGCGGAATGGATACCTCTGCCTCCTTGGATCTTACCCGAAAGTGGCATCCATTTTGGAATGTTTTCCACAAATAATAATAATAAAAAAGCCCCTCCAGGCATAAATGGCATCCCCATCAAACCAATTGAAGGTAAAATAGATACTAAAAAATACAAAGGGAAGAGGGTCACCATTGAGCAAATGGAGGTCCCTAGAAAAAATAAACCTCGAATATTCATTCCCTTCCCAAATTTGACATAAATTTTGATGATGATGCTCAGCTTGACCATAGAAGAAAGAGCAGAATCAAGAAAGTGAAAAACAAAATTTACAAAGGGAGGAGACCAAAAGAAAAAAAAGTGGGAAGAAATACCTTTTGAGAAAACAAAAGGATAGGAAGACTCAAAGGAGCATGATGAATTAGAGGAGCATGAAGAATCAGAGGAACATGAAGGAACAGAGGACCAGGAAGGAATAGGAGAGATCTTTGAGTAAACTTCTGAGAATCAAGAGACAAATGAATAAGTGGTCTATATGACTAAAGAGCCTTCCACGATAAAAGAAACCCCTAACATGGAACAAATCCCAATAAAATCAACAACTGGTGTCAATGAATCAAGTTTGAAGAAAATAATAGAAGCTTGTACTGAGGACCCATAGAAGTCATGGGGAATTGGAAACACCAATCTTCCAGAATATTGAGGTATGTCTCCTATAAATCTCGATACTCCTTCTTCCTCTTCTCACTCCCAAAATAATTCCATTTCCCATTCTGAAGGTCGTGGCAATGCCTCTCCCACCTCAACTCATCAGTCTCCACCATATCCACCATCAACTCACCAGAATCCAAAAGCATATTCCTCTACCCCTAAATTTTCTCCCACTAAATAATAAAATTTAGAGGTCTCTCTGGTTATTTATCCTTTTCCTTACTCCACCAACCTACTGAGCTTTCAAGACATTCATACCGCTTATCTCGAGAGCAACCCCACCATTGTTAAATTCAAAAATTTTAAAAAAGCAACCTTTAATATTACTACATGGTTGAAATTGTGGATCTTCCAAATTTCTAAGGATATAGACCACATCATAGAAGGAACAATGTTGGATCCCATCAACATGCAACATTCCACTATGAAGATGACCCCACTTGTATAGAAGCTAGAGAAATAAATGACCCTAGAGGACTACAAAGCTGAGATAACCATGAAAGATATCACTCAACTACCAATGGATGATGAGTGGGGCAAGGCCTAGACCCAAATGGAAACCATTTATCTAAAAAAGCAAGAAAACATTTGGAAGAAGCCTTGCACCAGCAAAAAATAATCGAAAAGGATTTAAAAAATGAAGCTAAGAAATGAGAGCTGATGTTCAATGAAGCATACCCCTACAAAGAGAAAGTGATGAGAGCTGAAGAGCAGATACAAGTGTTACAATATCAGGTCAAGGACCTTAAAAAGTATCTCATAAATAACGCTAATAATACCAGTGGGCTATCTAAAGAGAAATCCAGGACATTCAAGAGAGACATGATTGGAAGCATCAACAAAATGACCCTAAAGGCGAGGCCCACACTATCATATCTACTAAAAAATAAAAAATATGATGGGGTAAGTGGAATATGAATTTAAAATATTAGTCAAACTCCTAGAAAAAAGGCTATAAAAAACCACAAAAATTCAAGTCCTAGCGTATAGAACCCAAGCAATTACTGGATACGAAGCACGGGATAAAAATTGGTCCTAGGCAAAGTTAATCGCCAGGAACTTTTTTAAAAGGTACAATCTGGTAACTAAAAGTGCTAAGATCATGCAAGAGCTTAGAGTAGAAGCTAAGGCAATTTTAAAGCATGTAATCATAGCTAAAAACTATGGCATTCCTAGCTTCTGGGATAAATATTTAAATCTCCTGGTCGAAGATGAACTAAAATCTGTCTGGAAGAAATTTATAGAAGATAAATCATAAATTGATAGCTGGGATGAGCCTGTCCAAGAAAAATAAATATTCAACATGGCTCAAGATATTACTTAGATCAACTCTTGTCTACATGAGCTGTACATAAAATCAAAAGCTTTATCGTATGACAAGGTTGAAGATTTGGAGTATTTGTACATCACTTTTAAGGAAAAAATAGATACAGATGAGGAAACCTAGAGGAGGGCCTGCACAACCTATAATGAAGTAGTTCAGGAAAATGACAAATAATAAAAGGCTAAGAAATCCTCGTCAAGCAGTGCAGTAGCTCCTAATCAAGTTGAAGTAGAAAAATATAATGAAGATACTCCAAAAGAATGATTGCCCCAAAGCAAGAAGTATTTTTTACCTTGGTATCATTCCCCTTCTTTCCCTTATTTTTTTATGTTGTTCTTTTTACTCCATTACCCAATGGATAAAGGCTCTAGGTTCTAACATCTCGTTGATAGAATTACCCTAGAAGGAACCAAGAATATTGGTCAAAATGACCACATCCAGGGAAATAAGGAGTAGTCTTCCCAAGATTTTGCTAAGTGTAGAGAAAAATCATGATATCATGATATTTTGAAGGTTGAAGACAAATATCAAGCAAAAAGTCATGATGATTTGACATTTTGAAGGCTAAAAGAAAATCCAAGGTGGAAAGTCATGACAGCGTGACATTTTGAAGGCCAAAGACAAAAAAAGGCAAAAATTCATGATAGTGCAACATTTTGAAGGCCGAAGACAAAGCCAAGGTGAAAGGTCACTATGACACAATATTTTGAAGGCTAAAAGCAAAGCCAAGGTAAAAAGTTATGATAACACGATATTTTTAAGGCCGAAGACAAATCTAAGGCTAAAATTCATGATGGTGCAACATTTTGAAGGCTAAAAGCAAAGCCAAGGTAGAAAATCACAATAACATGATATTTTGATGGCCAAAGACAAAACTAAGGTGGAAATTCATGATAGTGCAAAATTTTGAAGGCCGAAGACAAATCTAAGGTGAAAAGTCATGATGGTGCAACATTTTGAAGGCTAAAAGGAAAGCCAAGGTAAAATTTATGATAACACGATATTTTGAAGGTCGAAGACAAAGTTAAGGTGAAAAGTCATGATGGCACAATATTTTGAAGGCTAAAAGAAAATCCAAGGAAAAAAGTCATGATAGCATGACACTTTGAAGACTAAAAGCAAAGCAGAGGTGAAAATTCATGATGGCATGACATTCTGAAGGCTGAAGACAAATCTAAGGTGAAAATCCATGATGGCACGACATTTTGAAGGCTAAAAGCAAAGTCGAGGTAAAAAGTCGCGATGGTGTAACATTTTGAAGGCTAAAAGTATAGCTAAGGTGAAAAGTTGCAATGGCACAACATTTTGAAGGCCAAGGGCTGAACCGAGGTAGATAAGCTTGCACTTAAATAGATTTCTACTAGAATTTTAGTTTCTCTATTTTGGCAGTTCAATTTTATGCTTCTCTGTAAAAGGTTGTAATAAGTTACTTTATTGTTATCTAATTTGCACATTTTAATAAACTTTAGCAATAGCTAGATTCCCTTCTCTTTATTCATTTCCTTATCTCTTCCTTTTCCTAAAATAAGCAAGGAAATAGTATCCTCTGGAGATTGAACCAGGTAAGCTCTATGTTAACATCATATTTCAATGTTGGCAAAGTCTTGGGTGCAAATGTAACCAAAGGTAGATTTTGCTCCAATAGTTTTGTGCTAGCACTATTTGGAAATGAATTTTCTTCTAATATTTTGTGCACTTGAGAGACTCTTGCAACATGTCAACTTGTCCAGGTAACTGTAATGCATCATATAAACTCACCTTTACAGGAATATTTTTTATTTCCTCAACAATATTATAATTGTTAGTACTAGGAAGTATTTCTTCTACATCCTGCTCTTTGACTTGCTCTTTCAACTCAGTTTGTGATTGAGTGGCTATGGGATGTGAATTTGATGCCTTTATCTACAACTTCTCTTGAAATTTCTTGGGAAATAGATCATTCAACAAGATAGAATATTGCTACTTAATTTTTGCTCCAAGTGCTTTCACATCAGGCACTTTCACTTGTAGTTGTACATTTTTATTTTGTATCTTTTGTTCAACAAGAAATTTTAGAGGCTTCATTTTTGCTGGATCAATAGTCACCAACTTCTTTCCAACCCTTGTGAGAACTGAAACTTGCTCCAAATATGGGACCATCAAGTTATGATCAACTTTCATTATCGTATTAACTTGTCCACTGGAAGAAATTTTTACTAATGTCTATACATAGTTCAAGTGAACCATGCACATGTCTTCTCCATGAGGATCGTTGTAGGTGGAGCACCAGTTTGCTCTCTTTAATGTACTAGTTTCTTCATTTTCCAACATCATTGTATTTCTTTAAAAATCCTTGCTAGTGGTGGGTTGCTCCCTAGTAATTGGCAGTGTTTGAAACCTCCTTAACCAAAAATCAGCTTCAACTTGCTTCTTCTTAATTGCCATAATTTTGTTCGAAATTGTCCTTACGATTGAATAAATAGATTGAATTTCTTATAATAATTTTATGTAAGGATTAGGATTTGAGGGTGCAGGAGGTGCTGGTAAAGGTAGAGGTATTTATGGAGTAGGCAACAATAATGGAACAGGTGGTATTGGTAATGTTGGGAAAGGAACAAAGTTGGTAGCTGAGGAGCAACTAGCGTAGGTAATTGTGAAATACATGGAATGGGGAGTTATGGAACCATGACTGGATCAATTTGATATGGATCCAAGATCCATGAGGGAATGGTATAAATAGAAGGTATAGGCTATGAAAATTCACTCAAGTACAAATATTGTGGAAGATCAGGAAGGATGGGTATGGTTACCTTCGACAAAAGCTTACCTATGGTGATCAAATCTACTTCGACCTTCTATGCTTACATGTACAACTCTACAAATATGTTAACATTAGCTTGTTGGACAACCATGCCAATATCTGAGTTGAAGACACAGAGATAGTAAAACATAGCTTTCTCATGCATGGACCAAAGGCCATCAAAAATTCTCTGCCAACTTCGGGTGAACCTAACATTAAAGTCTACTATCTCCTCTTGCATATGGCTTTGGATATTCATGAATTGATGTAGCAAGGAGAAAGTATCGGCTTGCTCATGAAAGTTCTTGATTAGCAATTTTGCCAACTGATCCCATGTGGTAATAGTAGCAGGTGGTAAGGATTGGTACCAGTACAACAACTTACCTCTAAGTGACAATATCAATAATCTTACCATAATATCTTTATCTTTAATACCATGGATAATCACAAAATAAGCCACATATTGAATATGCTTGTAAGTAGTTTTACCAGTACCATCATAGGTAGGTAGAGCCTTCAAAGCTACTTGAGGAACTAGATTTTGTGCTTGCAAATTCAAAGCTCCTAAACTATTCCATACTAGGAATTTCCTTGGTGGCTATGGCTACTATGTGGTGGGTTTTGAGCCATTTGAACTAGTGTATGAGGTTGAGGAGGTGGGATGTTGGTAGCATTACTAGCCAAAATTGAAGGAATGAAAAATACACTAGCTAACTATGAAGATGTTGTAACTGACGTATGAGGTGGAGTGACTAATCTAGGGTGTTCTAATTTTTGGGTGTCAATTTTAAAAAACTCAATGGGGTTTTCAAAATTTTTGGCCTTTGATCTTGTGACCATGAAGCACAACTTTCACTGCCTTCTCATCTGGAGGCTTTCGGGTGTAGCTGAGTCGGAATATGTTCTAATTGTACAACATAAAGGTGAACATCAAACCTCAATACTTTTGAAAGTGGAACTTTTGAATGTCAACTTGAGATATATTTGTTCCATCGACTATGGATCTTACTGGGATAGAGATTGTCTATCCCACTGGGTGTGCCAAAACTATTAGTCAAATATATGCCTAAAATACAAATATGCATTTGTGTGCCCTAGACATGGCCAACATTGAAATGCCGGAGGAAAGAAATGTCCTTCGTGCCAATCTCTAGATAGGGTTGACTCCCTTACTAATCCTACACTGGTTTAAGACTAGAGTTGTAGGAAAGAAATTGGAAATAATAGAAAGAAATTGTAAATATAGCCATAGGCAAAAGATGTAGGATTAGGGACATACTAGCAGCAATAATTCCAACCAAGTGTTGTAACAACATAAAATAGAAAAGGAGGTAAGAGAATCTACTTACAACTCCTTAGAGATAATTTCCAAAATTGCATTCCAATACTCATGCTTACACGAACAATGCCAATCTAGATGCAAAATTTGGACTTAACAGTAGATAGCAAACATGAGTATAAAATAGAAATGTTTGAATAGAAAGAAATCACATAAAAATATTACTTACAAAATCAGAAGCCACAAATTCTTCTATTTATGCAGAGAACTTGAATAGTTTTTCTATAGAATATCTATCCTCCTATTACAATAGAAAATGAGTAGTATTTATAGATTAATTTTACCTTAATCATTTAATGCACATATGACAAAAAATTTACAGATCAAGAACCTCTTTGAAGGAATCACTCCTTAAAATTCTTGACTTTTATCCCTACCACACAAAAGGACCAAAAGGGAGACCTCTTGCCTGTATGTGAGTGGATACTTCTCCTTTCAAATGCAGGTTCATACTATCACTTCAATATGGAATTCTTGAGCCCTGCATTGAAACTCATGTATGGCACCATACCAATAATTCCCCAATAGATGCGAGATACTTTGCAACACCTCCATGCAGAAGAGGGGGACTGGTTTATTTTGACACAAGGAGTGGTCATCAGATTGTAGACACCAAAACAGCACCATTTCGATTAAGTGATTACAAACATTGATCACATTGATATCACAGCTTTTAGGGCAGCCCTTAGAGGTCAAATAGTGGTCTTAACCACTCGCACAACAGTTTAAAAGATCGAAAAATGAGCAGAGCAAAGTCGGTCGTTCTAGAGCCTTTAACAAACTTCTTAGCCTTCTTCAAAGCCTTCTTCAAGCCAAGCCTTTTGTCAAAAACCAAGCCCTCGCCGAAGTGTCGCGATATCGCGACACTTTGGGCCCCGACCCAAAGCGGGCCCAAAGTGTCGCGATATCGCGACACTTTGGGCCCCGACCCAAAGCGGGCCCAAAGCGTCGCGATATCGCGACACTTTGGGCCCCGACCAAAGCCGGCCCAAAGCGTCGCGATATCGCGACACTTTGGGCCCCGACCCAAAGCCGGCCCAAAGCGTCGCGATATCGCGACACTTTGGGCCTCAAGCCGACACGTCACCAAAGTCAAAAGCATGCATTCGACCATCCAAGGAACGACCGCCACGTGGCACCTCTACGTGTCCCTTCTCGAAGAGACCCCATGGCTCTGTAAAACGGCGGATTTTACAGCGGACATTAATGAGACAAGCGGTGTTAGCAAAATATCCGATCCGAGGCCACGCCTCATAACTACGATCTGTCAGTGCGAGCCATGTCCCATAATGGCCCGATAAGGATCAAATCTGAGCGGCCCTTACGGATTTAGGGTTTTGAACATTAATGTTCTCAGAGGCCGAACCCTCTATAAAAACCGGCTCGATACGTAATAAGGACTGCGAAGCATTTTGTTAACACAACGAAGTGCTGCTCATTTGGATATCCGACTGTATCAATCTAAGTTCACCTTCTTTACATCTAGAATCTCTCACAAATAGAGGTTGGTGGGTGATTCTTAGAAGAGTGAACCGGACTTTCACACCCGACAGTGGATCATTGCATTCCACTAATTCGACGACAACACACAGCCTTAGATCTCGAGCCCATTCCTAGTGGATTGGCGTCGAGACTAAGTGTAAACCAGGGGTGGCCCGCTTGGGCAGCCCATGAACGTTTCTAATTAATGCAATATATGCTGTTCTCTTTTGAAATACATTGCAAAAACTAACAGTATCGAAATAGCTTATTCTTTACGCTGTTCAAGTAAACTTTACGTTAGAATATATCGTGTCATACGTTATATGCTCGAATGCGTCTTGCAATACGTTTTATCGAATATTGTCATGCAACACAATGAAGTGCTAACTTGCAGGCAATAGCATTAGAATCGGTTGATTATTTTAATGACTGTCCATGTCTCATGTATTGTGCTGTCTTCAAGTAGAATAAAAATAACAGTTTACGTTTTACATCCTCGGATATATGCCATTTCGAATGTATACTGTTCTCTGTTCTCGGCAAAAGTTGCAGTTTCACGAAGAGTTGTTTTATTCATGCATCTGATCTATCTTCATATGTATGCTAAAGTCAGAAGGTTCTGCCCTCTTATTACAGGTGCTACTAACGTTCTTCTCGTGTTTCTGAATGCAGGGTAAGCGGCTGAACGCAAGATAGGCAACGGCTAACAAGACTCATTAAACATCAAGCGGCGGCAACACTACAGCCCGCCCATTTTACATGTGGGCATGCGGAAAGAAATTATTGTTCATCTGTTGTAATAAAAAAATCAGACTATTGTAACCGAGTTGGAATTAATATAAAAAGGCGGTGCTCTTACCTTTTGATATGATTACATCCGTGTTATTACATGCATTAAACTAGTTCTGTTTTTATTGCATCTCGGTGTTTTATTTCCGGAATCTCATGCTTTCAGTGGCGATCACGGTGGGACCGGTTCCCATATTTTTAAAAATCATAGAAGTTAATTAAACTTGTTGTGTCTTGTGCTTAACAGGTACTTCTTTTTAACCGGAGGTCAGAAACGGCAATTTCGGGCAGAAAGGAGGTAACGATTCTAGCCGTCCATATCATTTTCTTTTGCGAAGTTTCGGGTTATTTCGTTTCTGCATTTTAATTTCTTTTAATTATTACAGCAAGGTAGAAAAGTTTTTTTTAAATTTTTCTTGCTTTATTTAATTATTTATGTAATTATTCATTTAATAATTAATTTTTTAATTATTAAAATAAGGTAGAAAAATTTTTCTTGCTTTATTTAATTATGTAGTTATCTGCGTAATTATTCATTTAATAATTAAAAAAAAAAAATTTAAAGAAAGGTAGAAAATTTCTTTGCAATTTTTACTTGCTGTTTTCAGTTAGTATTATCTGTCTGGCATAGGGAAAGATTTCTTTTTCGGTTGCTTGTTTCAAATTTGCAAAGTAAAATGAATCCCACACACCACGTGGTACTTTAAACCAAGGCGTTGGTCGTAAAACCCCAACCCTTGAGCAAGACCAAAGGTGGATTCCATTATCACTTTGGCTTGAGATATTGCATCCATTACCTCGATCGCGACTGTTGCTAGACGTAAATCCCGACGAAAGCTGACCGAGTGTTGCTGGGGTGATTCCCATGCACGCGAGGATAAGTCTTCTATGGTAGGTGTCATAAACAGAGCGATTCCCCTTCCGTACCGCCTATGTTCCACGTACCATCTGCTCTCACGTACCTATAGTCTCCCTCACGTAAGGGCGGGTATATAGAGAGGTTGGTATATCGGTCCGACAATGGTATATTGAAGGGGCGACCATTTATGGGAGTCATATGAGCCAACATTATGCATTTAAACGTTCTTCCAAAATTGCAAAAACAAAACAAAACATCAAAATGCACTAAACCAGTTTAGGACACACTATCAATCCTTAAAAGAGATAATCACGGTTTTGCGTATGTGTGTGTTCATTTCTGCTTGGTGTGCACAAAAAGACAAATCATCATAAACGAGATAAAATCTGCTTAGATAGTAGCGAAACATCACAATGGTGTACACTCGTAGCCAAGCCCAATCAAGGGCAGACGCTATGGAAGGTACACAAAGAGAGGGCGCTAGTCGCCTTCGCTTTAGCCCTGAGGACCTAGCCATACCATCTTGGCAGTCTGGCCTACAACAAAGTCCACATCAGGCCACTTCAAGAAGGAACTATTGGGAACCTCCTCATTGGAATACACCCATTCAACACACCCCCTTTCGGGAAGATGGTTCACATGCGAGATCTCAATATAAGTAGACAACCGCCTCTTGAGGCTAGGTTTGAATGGCCACAGCGCGATGAAGCGCTAGAGAGGCATACTGTCCATTTGGAGGGGCAACGTGGATATGGCGTCCCTTATTTACCTCCCATCAGAACAGAAAAACAACATCCAGAGCGCAGGGCTCTTTACACAGGGCTAGCTAACTCCGCCCGCCTCTCTCACACCCATAAAATGGAGTACGAGGAAGATCATCACATTCCTCGAGAACAACAAACAGCGCGGGAACCTTGTGTTTCTGCACCTGCCAGATATCATAATCACACATCGAGGCCAGAACCTCAAACAAATGTCGCTTACCCCGACAAAGGGAAGCAACCCATTGAAATTCTTGACCATCAAGATCGAGGCAAACACATGGGCAAAACATTCAAGCCTCCTCAACAAAAGAGGGCAGACCCAGTTGACCCGACAGTCGCCAGACATGCCGCTCGTCAAGCCCAAATCACGCGGCTTAAACAAAGTCATCAGGAAATAGAGTATCGACACCGCTTGGATAGAGAGCGCATGCAACGCGAAGCGGATGAGTTACGCTATGAAATACCTGAGAGGGGGCCAACCCCTCGCATCCAAAGAGCACAACAGTATGAGAGGCACAACCCGTTGGGGCGGGACAAGTCTCCGCGACCTCGTCAAGCTTTGCCTCCGAGACCTTATAGACCCGAAAGGGAGGCCACTCCCCGGAACAATGATGGGTACCCTCAGCGGGGACTCGATCAAGGTCATAGGGCTCGCCCAGAGACTCCTCAAGAGTTTTATGAGGAGTATGAACCGAGAAATAGAATGGGTCGACACGCCCCATCAAGGCGGGAGGGCTGCCAATCGGCCACCTCCCCATAGGCCTCCAGTCTCCCTTGACCCACAACGGGAGCAAACCAAAGAAGAAGAAATAAAATCTTTCGATGCATACAAAGCGCTATTAGAGCGTTTGGAGTCTGTGGAGATAAAAGCTTACGGGCATCAAAAGCCCACACTACGTCAACTCCGCAGTCATCCGGTGCATCCCTCAGTACCCATACCTCTTTACCCTGAACATTTCAAGTTGCCACAATTGGCAGTCTTTAAAGGGGAGGAGGACGCACAAGAACATGTCACGAGGTTCCTGAGTCAATGCTTCGGCATCCAAGACAATGATGCATTATTGCTTAGAACTTTCATAACCACATTCGCGGGCCCTGCCTCGGATTGGTTTACACAATTGCCCAAACACAGTATCAACAACTTAGATCAACTAGTGGATGCATTTCTTGAACGCTTTGCTTTCAACACAAGGAAGAAGGCATCACTAAGTGATTTGGCCAGCCTCAAGCAGTATGAGGAGGAAACAATAGCGAGCATACGGGAACCGATGGAGGGCTTTGCTTTCCAGGCTACCCTACCGTCCCCCTATGTCTGATCTCACTCAGATGTTCGCACGGAGTTGCTTAAAATCAATCTCTGGGCTATTGCTGCTACAGCAATACGACAACTTAGAAGAAGCCTTGGCGCAAGCCAGAGTCATAGAAGAGATTAAAATAGGCGAAGGCACAATTGCCAAGCCTAAGAAGAAAGAGTGGAATAAAACCACTAAGACTGGGAATACGCAATCACAACCCGCAGCGGTTAATCAAGTTGCAATCAATGTTCCCAAGCCAGTGCAAGACACGCAGCCTCAAAAGGCCAATTACCAAGCAGTGCCTCCTAGTTATGAGAAAGATAACAAGAAACAGGAGCAGAATCAGCAGCGTCGCCCTAAGCGACAATTCACCCCCTACACGGAGTCTAGGGACTCCTTATTTGACCGCTTGTCAGCGGCAAATTTAGTAACCCTTCCAGAGATCCCGACTATAGACCCTAACGCTCCTAAACCTAAGGGATATAGAGAGGAACTATACTGTAGATTTCATAGGCGAAGGGGACACGATTTGAATGGATGCTGGAAGTTCAAAGGACTAATCCAAGATTTAATCAAAAATAAAACATTGGTCGTGGACAACCCCATAGCGCCAAACAACCAACAAATGGGGGTATTCAAGGACCCCTTGCCTGCCCACGAGGCACAGGCAAAACCTCTCCAAGTTAATGAGGTGCGCCAGAATCTTCCCATGCAAGGATTTGTGGGAATGATTAGCATAGTGACGCGGAATAAAAAATACTCAGCAGTTGCCCCTGGGACAGCCACAAAGGAAGTTCCGACAACGTCACAGCCTCAACAACACCCTATACAGTCACCTCCGCCTAGACCAGAAATCACGATACGGTCCAAACTCACGCAGAGTTTGCGGACCACATCGGCTAGGCTGTCCATTTACGAGCTTATTCAACAATCAACACCTCATAGAGAAGCTCTTATGGACATTTTAAAAACCATCGAATTACAGCCCCAAGAAGCAAATTCTTTCAACAACTTCGTGGGACACGTAAAACGATGTACTGAGCCGGTCATCACCTTCAAAGAGGATGAAGTCAAAGCAATATCGAATGACGCGGCAGATCCACCCCTGCATGTTGTTGCGCGGATCAACGGGATCCCGTATAAGAGAGTGTTGGTAGATACTGGCTCGTCCAGTAATATTATTACCACTGCAGCCCTGAAACATTTGAAGCTGCCAGCCTCTCATATCACAACCTCCACGTACACACTGCGAGCTTTCAATGATGCAATATGCTCGACAGTCGGCACGGTTGTTCTACCTGTCCAGGTAGGACAAAAGACAACACCAACATTGTGCCATGTGTTGGAAGGCGAGATGGCCTACAATATACTTGCTAGGGCGGCCTTGGATTCGGGACATGAAATGTGTCCCTTCCATCGCTCACCAGTGCTTAAAGTATGCTTTTGAAGGTGAAATACACGTAGTCCCAATGGACTTGGAACCCTTCAAGTATTGCAATGCGGTACAACTAATGCCTCAGTCGACCCTCCCTTCAACGCATTTGGATTTCCAATTAAATCCATCTAAACAGGGTCCAATACCGCAAGCACCACTGATGACCGAATCACCAAAACCCCAGCCAGGTGAGACTTCATCATCTGCTCCTTCATCATCAACGCCACCCGTCATGGCTACACAGAAGGACAAGGGAAAACAAATCATGGAAGAGGCTCAGCCCTTAGAAGAGGGGTTGCCCACAATATCAACGGTATCAACAGAGGAAATATCCAGCACAACGGAAGCTGAGACCCCAAACCTACCAAACATGGAATGGACTCAGGAAGGACTCCCGTTCCCTCCCTCCGAAGCATCAACAATCACTGTTAAAATGGCTAGTACAGGCCTGGGGGAGTACATAGTGCAGAATGTTGTGGCAACGCCCGCATTAGAGTCAGTCCAGGATATGGGAAGACCTCGCCTTCCCATAGGAACAGTTGTTCCCCTAGGTCACCCACCCAACCAGACAAATTTTGTGTATGGGGGCCTTGATCATGGTCTTGAACCATGTAAGCAAAAGGAAGCAGACGAAGAACCTTTTGTTGAAAACATCAATTATATGTCAAACCCACAATTTGCCCTCAAATATCTCGGCCAATGCCATTGGCATGGATACGGGCTAGGCGAGATATGAGCAAGGGATGCGTCTCCCTTGCCAACCAAGATATCAGATGCCATATGACAAGTCAGGAGTAGGGTTCAACCACCCCCTGCCCTTGGACATCTTGGTTGAAAATATGCAAGACCTAGAAATAGGCAACAAGGGGGGATTGGCACTAGATCTCTATGCCAACCCAAAAATAGAATTTACATTGGGAGATTACCTCCCATGGTCACCAAACACCCTTGGTAACAGCAGTAATCCCTCTCCTTTGCTAGAGAGAGGCGAAAGTTCGGATACCCATCCCCAAAGAGAATATCAATGGTGTCCGGACATCTTTTCAAAGCTGTTCCCCTTAGAGATTCCAGTTGAGTCAGCACAATGTCAAGAGAGTCAGGTCCCTCCACCAAAAGTGGAACAACCGCAATGGGACCAGATTAACTTATTGGAGCAAGGAGAGTCCTCAACATCGCCAGCAATAGTCGTTGAAGAGAATGAACATTTTTGGATCTCCGAAAGTGACTCAGAAGATGAGACTGAGATGGACTATCTCAGACATGCGCGATGACATTATCGTGCTTTAACTCATGAAGATCTAATGGGACAGATGGGCATACGATTAGGGCATGAATGGTGGGTCGACCCAGCAGGGTGGGACCTGATCTTGGATCCATGGCTCCACATTCACGATGAGCACCGTCCACCTCGAGACCCTATCATAACAACAGTTCCGAGGGAAGACCCTGTCCTCCATTTGGCACATAGGGCCGATCCGTTCGTGCCCGTTCCCATAGAGCCAGATCCAGAGTATAGGGAATATCTAGAAAAATCAAGTTATCATACCCGCGGTAATGGAGACCAAATTCATTCCATCCACATGATCTCCATTGATTTGACCGCACCCATCCGCAATCCGGCCGATCCAGCACGGTCATTGCATCTAGACATAGATGCCATCGACTGGGATCGCGTCAATTCACCCCTATCACCAACGAGTGTCGGCCTTTCGGTGAAATGCCTCATTTTACCCCAAGGACAACTCGGGATATTTTTCAAGCTGAAGAGGAACCCGAGGTTCCAAGCATAGATCTAAATTCAGCTAATGATATCCATTTGATCCCGACTCCACATCAGTTGGAGGACGGATCCCACATGTCGATCGAGGAGACGACTGACGTAGACATCGGCACAGATCCAATGAATCCACAGATTCTCAAGCTGGGGGTAAGTCTTTCCCCCGAAGAGCAAGCCGACTACATTGCCCTTCTCAAAGAGAAGAAGGAGGTTTTTGCATGGTCGTACAAGGATATGCCAGGACTAGACCCGCAACTAGTCACGCATAATTTAACGCTTGATCCGACAATCAAGCCTGTAAAGCAAAAACTACGTAAGATGCACCCAACAGTGGCCTTGATGGTCAAAGATGAATTACAAAAGCTGTTGGACGCACAATTTGTCATCTGCGTGGATTATCCGCCATGGTTGTCCAACATGGTTCCCGTCAAGAAGCCCGACGGGAGGATTCGCATATGCACCGATTTTCGAGACTTAAACAAAGCGAGTCCTAAGGATGATTTCCCCTTGCCCAGCATCGACGCGTTGGTAGACGCTACAGCAGGTCACGAAATGCTCTCCCTAATGGATGGTTTCTCAGGATACAATCAAATTCGTATCAATCCTGAGGATCAACTCAAAACGGCATTCACAACGCCTTGGGGGACATTTTGTTATAAGGTCATGCCTTTTGGCCTTAAAAATGCTGGTGCCACCTACCAACGTGCCATGACGTATATCTTCCACGATTACATGCACAAAACTTTGGAAGATTACATGGATGATTTATTAGCCAAGTCTCTCTTGCGCTCAAATCATATCGCTGACTTAAGCAAGATCCTCGATCGCCTCATGGAGCATAAAGTCAGACTAAACCCCAAGAAGTGCGTCTTTGGCGTCACATCCGGAAAACTCTTGGGTTTCATAGTCTCAAAACGAGGAATCGAGGTGGACCCAAAGAAAGTCAAGGCAATCCTTGAAATGGTTCCCCCAACCACAATCAAGCGGCTCGAGAGTCTACGAGGGAAAGGTCGCGTCGATTAAACGCTTCATAGCGCAATTATCCGACAAGTGCCGACCCATGAACAAATTATTGCACAAGGGGGTTACATTTCATTGGGATGACGAGTGCCGATCGGCCTTTGACGAGATCAAACAATACTTGGCTTCGCCGCCGGTATTGGCACCACCTAGGCCGGGAGTGCCGTTCTACTTATACATCTCGGCTCATGAGGTGGCACTGGGCGCCATGCTAGCCCAGAAGAATGAACTTCACAAGGAACAGGCTACATACTATCTTAGCCGCACTGCGGTCAGTTACGAACTTAACTATGCATACGTTGAGAAACTTTGCTTGGCAGTGGTGTTTGCTACCAAAAAGCTACGCCACTACATGCTTGAGCAACACTACGTATGTTGTGTCTAAGGAGAATCCATTGCGATACATGATGAGTCGTACTTATCATAGTAGTCGCACGGCGAAATGGATCATGTTGTTGACGGAATTTGACATAGAGTTTATTGGACAAAAATCTATCAAAGGACAAGTCATAGCCGATCAACTAGCGGAGGCTCCTCTTGAAGACAATCAGCCTCTGGTCATAGAACTACCCGATGATGGGGTCTTTCATGTCTCGGAATCGCCAGATTCTGATGAGCCTGAGTCACGAGCCGACATAACCCTATTCTTCGATGGTTCTAAGTGTGAGCAAGGTGGTGGTGCGGGAATTGTATTCTTCACACCGCAGGGTGCTCCAATGCCCCTGTCATTTAAATTAAACTTCCCGTGCACCAACAACAACGCAGAGTATGAAGCCTTGCTCCTAGGTCTTCAGACAGCAATCGCCATGAACATCAAAAGACTGAACATCTTTGGTGATTCGCTGTTAATAGTCAATCAAGTCAAAGGGGTATATCAATGCAAATGCCCAGTTCTGAAGGCTTATAAAGCCCTTGTGGACAAATTCCTGGTAAAACTTGAGTGGTATGACATCGAGGCACTCCCTCGATCATCAAACCGTTTTGCGGATACAATGGCCTCCTTGGGGTCATTAATTCCGTAGGACCTTTCTGGTGATATGACAACCATTCAAGTCAAAACCTTATCGCAATCCGCGATGGAGCGTGCAAGCTTAGACTCGACGCCAGGAATCCACATGATACAAATTGAACCATCCTCGGATAGGTTCTCTCGAATCCGAGATCGTCTGAAACACGCCAACTGGGGGTCCTTGTTCTCCCCTACTCCCATTAATAGCAACACAATACTATTCTTGCAGGTTCTATCCCATTCAGCATTTGCTAGGGATGAACTTCAGGAGGGATTGGCTGTTCATACTATCGAGGTTTCTGATCAACAGGACTGGTATTTACCCATTCGAGACTACCTCAAGTTAGGTAGTCTCCCACTTGATTTGACTCATGCCGCAAAACGAGCACTCAAGCGAAAGCGGCTAAGTATGTCTTGATAGGAGACATCTTGTATCGTCGCGACTATGAAGGAATCCTCCTTCGTTGCTTGGACCAGACAAGAGTCCACTTGGGCGATCGCCCAAGCGCACGATGGTACATGTGGTGGCCACTTCGAGTGGAATGGCCATCGCAAAGCGCATTCTTCGCATGGGCTATTATTGGCCATCTTTAGAGCGAGATTGTTGCACCTATGTCAAGAAGTGCGTGAAGTGTCAACATCATGCCAATCTAATGCACGTACCTTCTCAGGCCTTGCAGACAGTCCAGTCTGCTTGGCCGTTTTCGCAATGGGGCTTTGATCTCATTGGAAAGATCTCCCCTGCGTCGTCAGGCCGTCACACGTTTATCATAACGGCCACAGAGTACTTCACCAAGTGGGTGGAAGCAATTCCGCTTACCTCTACGACAGGACCCCGCATTGTGGAGTTCATTTTGCATAACATCATATGTCGTTTTGGTATTCCATCCAAAATAGTCTCGGATAATGGGACACCTTTCAAGAACAAAGACGTGCGTGCTTTGACCACAAAGTACAAGATTCAGACACAACTTTTCAACACCTTATTATCCGCGAGCGAATGGACAAGCGAGGCGTCAAACAAAACGCTAGTTGCCATCCTTAAAAAGACCGTCGCAGACAGTCATAAGGATTGGCACATTCAAATCCCACTTGCCCTATGGGCCTATCGCACTAGCATTCGGACGCCCACTGGGGCCACTCCGTTTTCGCTCGTGTATGGCTCCGAGGCAGTCATGCCTCTAGAGTTGGAGATTCCTTCCCTGCGCATATCAATGCATGAGTTCATAGATGATGATTCTGCGTGGCAGGCCCGGTTAGACCAGCTTACGTTGCTTGACGAACGACGCGTTAATGCTCTCGAGCATTTACGCATTTATCAAGAGCGACTTAAGAAAGCTTACAACATGAAAGTTCACCTCCGGGACTTTCGCGTTGGTGATTTGGTTTTGAAGGAAAATCAACAAAATTCCAGTTTGCCATCCCACCTAAGGGACAAGTTTGCGGCAAATTGGTTAGGTCCGTATGTCATTGATAGCAAAATCGGACCCGGGACATACCGGCTAGCTTCTCTTGATGGTATCAAGGAAACAGAACCCTTGAATATCAGTCATTTGCGACCATTTCATATCTAAAGAGAGCCATATCCCAAAAGGCTCCAAGGATTCTTAAAATCGTTGGTCAATCCCCAAGGTTTAATCGCTTGGTCAATCCCAAAATGCTCCAAGGATTATCGCAATCGCTTGGTCACCCCAAAAGCTCCAAGGATTCTTGCAATCGCTTGGTCAAACCAAAATGCTCCAAGGATTATCACAATCGCTTGGTCAATCCCAAAGGCTCCAAGGATTCTTGCAATCGCTTGGTCAATCCCAAAAACGCTCCAAGGATTTCCACAATCACTTGGTCAAAAATCATGAAAATTCAAAAACAACAAAAATCACCAAAAACAACAAAAATTTGCATCTCATTTCTAGGCATATTCAAATTCATCAAATAGAGAGTTCTTCTCGCAATTCATCTTCATATTCACCAAAATCAATCCATCAAAAATACAAAAATACATAGCTGCATCCAAGCATTGCATCCATACATTGCATATTCATGGTCGTACAGGTCAACGGCACCATAGGCTATCATGGTTCTACTAGTCCATCTTGTTCCACACTGTTCCATTTTACAAAAACAGCAAAACACCATGCACTTTACCACACCAGAGTCAGTGGTCTCTTAATGTATCAAGAGTTTTTCGTGATTCAGTCATCATTTTGCTCTTTAGCAATGAAATGTATCAAGTCAAACAGATTTTACGAAGGTAGAGTTACACTTGCAATACACCTTGTTACGTAACATCCCAACACAAATTAAAACACATCAAAAATTCCCGAGTTGTGTGAACGAAGGATGAACCCTGCACAGTAATCCAGGTTACCATAAGCGAAACGGTTATCTTGCTCATCCCCCTGTGCGAATGACCCCAAGAATGCCTGAGAGTTGGCAAAAGGACAAGCATCCTCCCTACCCAATTCCCTAAGAATCCCAAAGTTGCAAAACGTCAAAAATTTGCAAAATGTCAAAACTTCAAAATTTGACACCCTACGGTGCACATCTCAAAAAGCACAAAGAATAGTGATTATCGTCACTCCATATCTCAAGAGAAAAGAAAAACAAATCAAAATAAACAGTGATTATTATCACTATAACGAGCAAGTATCCCAATACAATTGAAGAAAAGAAGGGAGTTGACCTTGAATCCCCGGAACTCTCGACATTCAGACGGGTCATGAGGCAAGCCTCAATACCGGTTTGGTTGATAGCCTATCGGTCATTGGCGGTAAACTTCTCGCATGACGATATATCTGTCACATTAACTTGTGTACAGATCAATGTTTGCATGTGGATGAGCTAGCTTATGGTATCCTGGAGAACACCGCAGATTAATCTAACTACATACAACAAAGGAGTTAGTGGAGCTAATTAGGTGATCCTCGGTACGAGTTCGGTTGAAAGCCCATCTGGCATCGGCGGTATCCCGACAAATACCACATAAATGAACTCAATTGCACACACGAGGATGTGAAATAACTTGGTTAAAAACAAGTCCGATTCATACCTTGTTCAAAAGTCTTGTAAGATAAAGTACAGTCATGGCTAGTGAGTTAAAACTGTCTGAGTCTCAGAAAACCTTAGCTACATTTCTAAACCAACTGCGCTACTTTTCATCCTTGCAATACCATCAGAAAATACAAAAAGAAGAAACACCACATTTGTACATAGCAAAGTAATGGAGTTCTAAACAGTCTATGGTGCCATAACCAAATATCACCAAGTCCATACATCCATTTCATTTCTGCATATCACATGCATTTGCATTCATCATGCATCCATCAAACTAAATCAACATACAACATTGGTAATTATCATACCATATGCATCCATCCATATCAAGTAGCATGCATCCACCAACATCAATCATTGTGCATAAAATCATGACATATACGTAAAGAAAGAAAATCAAAACAACAAAAACATCACAAAAATGCAACACAAAAAGAAGCAATAAGCATTGCCGGACACGAGTGCTCTTGCACTCAACCTCTTGGCATAGAAAATCGATGTCGGGGCTCAAATTCTCATTCTCCTACTTTCCTAAGAAGGCTATCATAGCTGGACCGCTCCACGGGAAGACGGGTTTTTGATGATTTCACCCCATTATGGCATCACCAAAAGGGTTAACACCCACCAAAAATAGGTCCAAATGTCGGGAAATTGCACGTGCTCAAATGGAAAAACATCTAAAGCCACCCTAACCTAAGTCATCTTGGGTCAAGCGACTCGTCGCTTTTCTCACGAAGGTCATTCCCTCATCGATTCGTCGCTTGAGGGGGTAGTCACACTTAGTCACCAATCAACAAGCACACACCCAATCAAGGCAATGACATGCATTCAAAGAATCATTGACAAAGACAATCACGCTCCTCGCTTGGGGCAGCAAACAAGCAACAATTAAATTGATCAAATACTTGGCATTCCCGAAGCATGAACACAAGGTTCCCCTGTGGATAAAAGGTTACGCCCTTTGCCTAATCATGATTGATCAATGTCCAAGCTCAAGTCACACCTCACCAAAATAGGTTAACACTTGAAATCAAATTCCTTAGCTCGTCAGAAGCAAGGATTCAAGAATGCATGCCCTTTCCATACTTGGGGCATTAAAAGTTGGTTAGGTTACCAAGAAACCCTAATCATTAGTGCTTTGGTCGTATATTTTTGCTCAGCACTGCGTCACCCGCAGCGCTTCCCAAAAAGGGGCATCTGTAGACACCAAAACAGCACCATTTCGATTAAGTGATTACAAACATTGATCACATTGATATCACAGCTTTTAGGGCAGCCCTTAGAGGTCAAATAGTGGTCTTAACCACTCGCACAGCAGTTCGAAAGATCGAAAAATGAGCAGAGCAAAGTCGGTCGTTCTAGAGCCTTTAACAAACTTCTTAGCCTTCTTCAAAGCCTTCTTCAAGCCAAGCCTTTTGTCAAAAACCAAGCCCTGGCCGAAGTGTCGCGATATCGCGACACTTTGGGCCCCGACCCAAAGCGGGCCCAAAGTGTCGCGATATCGCGACACTTTGGGCCCCGACCCAAAGCGGGCCCAAAGCGTCGCGATATCGCGACACTTTGGGCCCCGAGCAAAGCCGGCCCAAAGCGTCGCGATATCGCGACACTTTGGGCCCCGAGACAAAGCCGGCCCAAAGCGTCGCGATATCGCGACACTTTGGGCCTCAAGCCGACACGTCACCAAAGTCAAAAGCATGCATTCGACCATCCAAGGAACGACCGCCACGTGGCACCTCTACGTGTCCCTTCTCGAAGAGACCCCATGGCTCTGTAAAACGGCGGATTTTACAGCGGACATTAATGAGACAAGCGGTGTTAGCAAAATATCCGATCCGAGGCCACGCCTCATAACTGCGATCTGTCAGTGCGAGCCATGTCCCATAATGGCCCGATAAGGATCAAATCTGAGCGGCCCTTACGGATTTAGGGTTTTGAACATTAATGTTCCCAGAGGCCGAACCCTCTATAAAAAACCGGCTCGATACGTAATAAAGGACTGCGAAGCATTTTGTTAACACAACGAAGTGCTGCTCATTTGGATATCCGACTGTATCAATCTAAGTTCACCTTCTTTACATCTGGAATCTCTCACAAATAGAGGTTGGTGGGTGATTCTTAGAAGAGTGAACCGGACTTTCACACCCGACAGTGGATCATTGCATTCCACTAATTCGACGACAACACACAACCTTAGATCTCGAGCCCATTCCTAGTGGATTGGCGTCGAGACTAAGTGTAAACCAGGGGTGGCCCGCTTGGGCAGCCCATGAACGTTTCTAATTAATGCAATATATGCTGTTCTCTTTTGAAATATATTGCGAAAACTAACAGTATCGAAATAGATTATTCTTTACGCTGTTCAAGTAAACTTTACGTTAGAATATATCGTGTCATACGTTATATGCTCGAATGCGTCTTGCAATACGTTTTATCGAATATTGTCATGCAACACAATGAAGTGCTAACTTGCAGGCAACAACATTAGAATCGGTTGATTATTTTAATGACTGTCCATGTCTCATGTATTGTGTTGTCTTCAAGTAGAATAAAAATAACAGTTTACGTTTTACATCCTCGGATATATGCCATTTCGAATGTATACTGTTCTCTCGTTCTCGGCAAAAGTTGCGGTTTCACGAAGAGTTGTTTTATTCATGCATCTGATCTAATCTTTCATACATGTATGCGTTCAAAAGTCGAAGGTTCCGCCCTCTTATTACAGGTGCTACTAACGTTCTTCTCGTGTTTCTGAATGCAGGGTAAGCGGCTGAACGCAAGATAGGCAACGGCTAACAAGACTCATTAAACATCAAGCGGCGGCAACACTACAGCCCGCCCATTTTACATGTGGGCATGCGGAAAGAAATTACTGTTCATCTGTTGTAATAAAAAAATCAGATTATTGTAACCGAGTTGGAATTAATATAAAAAGGCGGTGCTCTTACCTTTTGATATGATTACATCCGTGTTATTACATGCATTAAACTAGTTCTGTTTTTATTGCATCTCAGTGTTTTATTTCCGGAATCTCATGCTTTCACAGACCCTATGGCTTCAAGGAGAAGATTTTTTTGTTACATTATTATGTTACTAAGTGATTATTCACTCTATAATACATAAGGTAAACTATATTTATCAACAACAGATTTAATACATGTGCTAGTAATATAGGTACTTGCCTCATGTCCTTTTATTTTGAGGGTGTATCAGTGTCAAATAAAGGAGACCACGAGCGAATTATTTGAACTTTGAAAAATATGAAGTTGATAGAATTACCAAAAAAATAGAAGTATGATCTCATAGATAAGTTTTCTCAAAAGAAATTTGTCCTTAAAAAAACACCATTCAAGAATTTTTATTCGTTATATAGGCAAATTGATAAACAACACAGTAACAATGAAGAGGACCAACCATTGGAGTGGCACATTAAAAAATGCAACCATTGCCTCCATGGCACGATTTCTATTTGCACTTGGTAGATTGGTGCCTTGAGGTGAACCTAGCCCACAAGCTAAAACAAGCCCATCGAAAGCACCAAGAAAATAGGGGAGGATTGGGACCACGCTAATATTTTAGCATGGTGGTAAATGAGATTCCACCTACAAACATTCTCCAGGTATAAGACAAATATCGATAAGGAAATATCAAAAAAATATGATGAGAATTATGATGAATGGTCTAAAATTTTTATAGATAAAGTCCCTTTAGGCATAAATGGCATCCCCATCAAACCAATTGAAGGTAAAATAGATACTAAAAAAGACAAAGGGAAGAGGTTCACCATTGAGCAAATGGAGGTCCCTAAAAAAAATAAACCTCAAAGATTCATTCCCTTCCTAAATTTGACATAAATTTTGATGATGATGCTCAGCTTGACCATAGGAGAAAGAGAGCAGAATCAAGAAAGCAAAAAGCAAAATTTACAAAGGGAGGAGACCAAAAGAAAAAAAAAAAGTGTGAAGAAATACCTTTTGAGAAAACAAAAGAACATGAAGAGTCAAAGGAGCATGATGAATTAGAGGAGCATGAAGAATCAGAGGAACATGAAGGAATAGAGGACCAAGAAGGAATAGGGGAAAGCTTTGAGCAAACTTTTGAGAATCAAGAGATAAATGAACAAGTGGTCGAGATGACTAAAGAGCCTTCCATGATAAAAGAAGCCCCTAACATGGAAAAAATCCCAATAAAATCAACAACTAGTGTCAATGACTCAAGTTTGAAGAAAATAACAGAAGCTTATACTAATGACCCATAGAAGTCATGGGGAATTGGAGACACCAATCTTCCAGAATATTGAGGTATATATCCTATAAATCTCGATACTCCTTCTTCCTCTTCTCACTCCCAAAATAATTCCCTTTCCCATTCTAAAGGTTGTGGTAATGCCTTTCCCACATCAACTCATCAGCCTCCACCATATCCACCATCAACTCACCAGAATCCAAAAGCATCTTCCCCTACCCCTGAAGTTTCTCCCACTAAAAAATAAAATTTAGAGGTCTCTCTGGTTATTTATCCTTTCCCTTACTCCACCAACCTGCTGAGCTTTCAAGCCATTCATATCGCTTCTCCCGAGAGCAACCCCACCATTGCTAAATTCAAAAATTTTAAAAAAGCAACCTTGAACATTGCTACATGGTTGAAATTGTGGATCTTCCAAAGTTCTAAGGATATAGACCACATAATAGAAGGAACAATGTTGGATCCCATCAACATGCATCATTCCACTATGAAGATGACCCCACTTGTACAGAAGCTAGATAAATAAATGACCCTAGAGGACTACCAAATTGAGATAACCATGAAATATATCACTCAACTACCAATGGATGATGAGTGGGGCAAGGCCTAGACCCACATGGAAACCATTTATATAAACAAGAAATAAAGCATTTGGAAGAAGCCTTGCACCAGCAAAAATTAATCGAAAAGGATTTAAAAAATGAAGCTAAGAAATGAGAACTGATGTTCAATGAAGCAACCCTCTACAAAGAGAAAGTGATGAGAGTCTAAGAGTGGATACAAGTTTTACAACATCAGGTCAAGGACCTTAAAAATCATCTCATAAACAATGCTAATAATACGAGGGGGCTATCTAAAGAGAAATCCAGGATAGTCAAGAGAGACATGATTGGAAGCATCAACAAAATGACCCTGAAGGTGAGGCCCACACTATCATATCTACTAAAAAATAAAAAATATGTTGGGAAAAGTGGGATATGAATTTAAAATATTAGTCAAACTCCTAGAAAAAAGGCTATCAACAGCCACAAAAATTCAAGTCCTAGTATATAGCACCCAAGCAATAACTGGATACGAAGCATGGGATAAAAATTGGTCCTAGGCTAAGTCAGTCACCAAGAACTTTTTTAAAAGATACAAGCTAGTAACTAAAAGTGCTAAGATCATGCAGGAGCTTAGAGTAGAAGCTAATGCAATTTTAAAACATGTAAGCATAGCTAAAAACTATGGCATGCCTAGCTTCTGGGACAAATATTTAAATCTCTTGGCTGAAGATGAACTAAAATCTGTCTAGAAGAAATTTATAGAAGATAAGTCATAAATTGATAGCTAGGAAGAGTCTGTCCAATAAAAATAAATATTCAACATGGATTAGGATATTACTTAGATCAACTCTTGTCTACATGAGTTGTTCATAAAATTAAAAGCTTTATGGTATGACAAGGTTGAATATTTGGAGTATCTGTACATCACTTTTAAGGAAAAAATAGATACAAATGAGGAAACCTAGAGGAGGGCCTGCACAACCTATAATGAAGTAGTTCAGGAAAATGACAAATAAGAAAAGGCTAAGAAAGCCTTGTCAAGTAGTGCAGTAGCTCCTGATCAAGTTGAAGTAGAAAAATATAATGAATAAGATACTCCAGAAGAATGATTGCCCCAAAGCAAGAAGTATTTTTTAGCTTGGTATCATTCCCCTTCTTTCCCTTATTTTGTTATGTTGTTCTTTTTACTCCATTACCCAATGGATAAAGGCTTTAGGTTCTAACATCTCGTTAATAGAATTACCCCAGGAGGAACCAACAATGTTGGTCAAAATGACCACATCTAGGGAAATGAGTAGTCTTCCCAAGATTTTGCTAAGTGTAGAGAAAAATCATGATATCACGATATTTTGAAGATTGAAGAAAAATATCAAGCAAAAAGTCATGATGGTTTGACATTTTGAAGGCTAAAAGAAAATCCAAGGTGGAAATTCATGACAGCGTGACATTTTGAAGGCCAAAGACAAAAAAAAGGCAAAAATTCATAATAGTGCAACATTTTGAAGGCCGAAAACAAATCCAAGGTGAAAGGTCACTATGACACAATATTTTGAAAGCTAAAAGCAAAGCCAAGATAGAAATTCATTATAGGACGACATTTTTAAGGCTAAAGACAAATCTAAGGTGAAAATTCATGACATTTTGAAGGCTAAAAGCAAATCCAAGGTAGAAATTCATAATAGCATGATATTTTGTAGGCCAAAGACAAAACTAAGGTGGAAATTCATGATAGTGCAACATTTTGAAGGCCGAAGACAAAGCTAAGGTGAAAAGTCATGATGGTGTAACATTTTGAGGGCTAAAAGCAAATACAAGGTAAAAATTTATGATAGCACGATTATTTGAAGGTCGAAGACAAAGTTAAGGTGAAAAGTCATGATGGCGCAATATTTTGAAGGCTAAAAGAAAATCCAAGGCAAAAAGTCACGATAGCATGACACTTTGAAGACTAAAAACAAAGTTGAGGAGAAAAGTCATGATGGCATGACATTCTGAAGGCCGAAGACAACTCTAAGGTGAAAAGCCATGATGGCATGACATTTTGAAGGGTAAAAGCAATTTTGAGGTAAAAATTCGTGATGGTGCAACATTTTGAAGGCTAAAAGTAGAGCTAAGGTGAAAATTCGCAATGGCACAACATTTTCAAGGCCAAGGGCTGAACTAAGGTAGATAAGCTTGCACTTAAATAGATTTCTACCAAAAGTTTAGTTTCTCTATTTTGGCGGTTCAATTTTATGCTTCTCTATAAAAGGTTGTAATAAGTTACTTTATTGTTATCTAATCTGCACCTTTTAATTAACTCTAGAAATAGCTATATTTCCCTCTCTTTATTCATTTCCTTATCTCTTCATTTTCCTAAAATAAGCAAGGAACTAGTATCCTCTGAAGATTGAACCAGGTAAACTCTATGTTAACCTCATCTTTCAATGTTGGCAAAGTCTTGGGTGCAAATGTAACCAAAGGTAGATTTTGCTCCAATAGTTTTGTGCTAGCACTATTTGGAAATGAATTTTCTTCTAATATTTTGTGGACTTGAGAGACTCTTGCAACATGTCAACTTGTCCAGGTAACTGTAATGCATCATATAAACTCACCTTTGCAGGAATATTTTTTATTTCCTCAACAATATTATAATTTGAAGTACTAGGAACTATTTATTCTACATCCTGCTCTTTGACTTGCTCTTTCACTTCAGTTTGTGCTTGAGTGGCTGCGGGATGTGAAGTTGATGCCTTTATCTACAACTTCTCTTGATATTTCTTGGGAAATAGATCATTAAACAAGATAGAATATTGCTACTTAGTTGTTGCTCCAGGTGATTTCACATCAGGTGCTTTCACTTGTAGTTGTACATTTTTATTTTGTATCTTTTGTTCAACAAGAACTTTCAGAGGCTCCATTTTTGCTCGATCAATAGTCATCAACTTCTTTCCAACCCTTGTGAGAACTGAAACTTGCTCCAAATATGGGACCATCAAGTTATGATCAACTTTCATTATCATATTAACTTGTCCACTGAAAAAAATTTCTACTAATGTTTGTACATAGTTCAAGTGAACCATGCACGTGTCTTCTTCATGAGGATCGTTGTAGGTTGAGCACCAGTTTGCTCTCTTTAATGTACTAGTTTCTTCATTTTCCAACATCGTTGTATTTCTTTAAAGATCCTTGCTATTGGCGGGTTGCTCCCTAGTAATTGGCAGTGTTTGAAACCTCCTTAACCAAAAATCATCTTCAACTTGCTTCTTCTTAATTGCCATAATTTCGTTCAACATTGTCCTTACAACTGAATTAATAGATTGCATTTCTTATAATAATTTCATGTAAGGATTAGGATTTGAGGTGCAGGAGGTGCTGGTAAAGGTAGAGGTATTGATGGAGTAGGCAACAATAATGGAACATGAGGTATTGATAATGCTGGGAAAGGAACTAAGCTGGTAGTTGAGGAGCAACTAGCGCAGGTAATTGTGAAATACTTAGAATGGGGAGTTATGGAACCATGACTGGAGCAATTTGATGTGGATCCAAGATCTATGAGGGAATGGGGTAAATAGAAGGTATAGGCTATGAAAATTCACTCGAGTACAAATATTATGGAAGATCAGGAAGGATGGGTATGGTTACCTTCGAAAAAAGCTTACCTATGGTGATCAAATCTACTTAGACCTTCTATGCTTGCATGTAAAACTCTGGAAATGTGTTGAAATTAGATTGTTGGACATCCATGCCAATATCTGAGTTGAAGACCCAGAGATAGTAAAACGTAGCTTTCTCATGCATGGACCAAAGGCCATCAAAAATTCTCTGTCAACTTCGGGTGAACCTAACATTAAAGTCTACTATCTCCTCTTGCATATGGCTTTGGATATTCATGAATTGATGCAACAAGGAGAAAGGATCGTCTTGCTCATGAAAATTCTTGATTGGAAATTTTGTCAACTTATCCCATGGGGTAATAGTAGCAGGTGGTAAGGATCGGTACCAGTACAACAAATTCCCTATAAGTGATAATATCTTCATCTTTAATACCATGGATCATCACCAAAGAAGCCACATCTTGAATATGCTTGTAAGTAGTTTTACCAGTACCATCATAGGTAGGCAGAGCCTTCAAAGCTACTTGAGGAACTATATTTTGTGCTTGCAAATTCAAATCTCCTAAACTATTCCATACTAGGAATTGCCTTAGTGGTTGTGGCTACTATGTGGTGGGATTTGATCCATTTGAATTGGTGTATGAGGTTGAGGAGGTGGGATGTTGGTAGCATTACTAGCCAGAATTGAAGGAATGAAAAACACACTACCTAACTATGAATATTTTGTAACTGATGTATGAGGTGGAGTGACTAATCTAGGGTGTTCTCCTAATTTTTGGGTGTCAATTTTAAAAATCTCAATGGAGTTTTCAAAAATTTTGGCCTTCGATCTTGTGACCATGAAGCACAACTTTCACTACCTTTGCATCTGGAGGCTTTTGGGTGTAGCTGAGTTGGAATATGTTCTAATTGTACAACATAAAGGTGAACATAAAACCTCAATACTTTTGAAATTGGAACTTTTGAATGTCAACTTGAGATATATTTGTTCCATTGACTATGGATCTTACTGGGATAGAGACTGTCTATGCCAATGGGTGTGCCAAAACTATTGGTCAAATATATACCTAAAATACAAATATGCATTTGTGTGCCCTAGACATGGCCAACATTGAAAGGCCAGAGGAAATAAATGTCCTTCATGCCAATATCTAGATAGGGTTGACTCCCTTACTAATTGTACACTGGTTTAAGACTAGATTTGTAGGAAAGAAATTGGAAATAATAGAAAGAAATGGGAAATATAGCCACATGCCAAAGATGTAGGATTGGGGACATACTAGCAGCAATAATTCCAACCAAGTGTTGTAACAACATAAAATAGAAAATGAGGTAAGAGAATATAATTACAACTCCCTAGTGATAGCTTCTAGAATTGCATTCCAGTACTCATGCTTACACCAACAATGCCCAAATCCAGATGCAAAATTTGGACTTAATAGTAGATAGCAAACATGAATATAAAATAGAAATGCTTGAATAGAAATAAATCACATAAAAATATTGCTTGCAAAATCAGAAGCCACAACTTCTTCTATTTATGTATAGAACTTGAATAGTTTTTATGTAGAATATGTATCCTACTATTACAATAGAAAATGAGTAGTATTTATAGATTGATTTTTACCTCTATCATTTAATGCAAATATGACAAATTTTACAGATCAGGAACCTCTATGAAGGAATCACTCCATAAAGTTCTTGAAAATATCCCTTCTGAGAGTGATCTAGTTTTTAAGGGAAAACTCCTAGGAAATAAACACATCTGGGTGTCAGTGCATGGAAAACTGTGAAGGTGGTTGATGACTTGGTACATTCGCTACATCTCAAAAATTTATCCCTATTCAGAATATCTTGGAACTCAAAAATTGTCTTATGATTTTAATGTTGTAGCTCTTTTAGCTTGAAATCCACAACTTTAGTTACTTTTCACCCCAATTATTTAATTCCCTTCATTCATCTGATCTAATAGCCTTTGAAGACCTCTTTTGATGCTAAAAGTATGATTCACCCAAAATTGAGCTATGAGCAAACATGCCTCCTTTAATTTTCAAAATTTGCTCCTTATTCATGCTCCTCGATGGAGAAGACACCCATAAAAACATTTATAATTTTATTTGAATTACAATCATGGAATCATGCCTTTATTCAAACAATAAATGCTTCATTCACCCAATTGATCACCTCTTGTAATTCTTTTATTATTGCATTCCATGTACAACCCCTTACTTCACTAAAATTTTCGCTCTTTAAATTGCACTCATCTCCTTGTTGTAGCAGTAGTCAGGGTGAAAATTTAATTTTACAATTGATACTTTGAATCAACTTTACATAATTTTTACAGAGAGCTTCAGTTTCCTCTCATGGAAAAAGTGCCTCATATAAGACATATTCCTTCTTGAGAATATACATTCACCCCCAAAAGAGGTGAAAGGCACTGTCGCCCTTCATCTTAGGTGAACGTAGTTTTGACTTTTCAATGCTCATTATTTTAATATACGCTCAACGCAAAAACCTTTATTGTGATTTGTGGGCCCTCTTTATGTAGTTTTCCCCATAGAGGATTTTTTGGTCAAAATTATCACATCCAGGAAAATAAGGAGTAGTCTTCCCAAGATTTTATTAAGTGTAGAGAACAGTCACGACGTTTTGAAGGCCAAGGTAGAAATAAGAGCCAAACGTTACGATGGTATGAAATTTTGAAGATAAAAGCAAGCCAAGGGATAAAAGTCATGATAGCATGATATTTTGAAGGCCGAGGCAGATTAAGAGCCAAAAGTTGCAATGACACGACATTTTGAAGATAGAAGCAAGCCAAGGGAGAAAATTCATGAAAACGCGATATTTTGAAGGCTAAGGCAAAAATAAGAGCTAAAATTCATGATGGGATGACATTTTGAAGATAAAAGTAAGCCAAGGGAGAAAAATTTTAACAACACGATATTTTGAATGTCGAGGTAGAAATAAGAGCCAAAAGTCATGATGGCGTGACATTTTGAAGATAAAAGCAAGCCAAGGGAGAAAATTGATAACAACACAATATTTTGAATGCCAAGGGCTAGATATGGACCAAAAGTCATGATAACACGACAATTTGAAGATCAAGGTAGAAATAAGAGCTAAAAGTCATGATAGTGTGACATTTTTAAGCCCAAGGGCGAAGCCATGACCAAAAGTTATGATAACACGACATTTTGAAGGCCAAGGGAAAAGCTAAGATGAAAAATCATGACAACATGATATTTTGAAGGCCAAAGAAAAGCTAAGGCAAATGGTCATGATGGCATGACATTTTAAAGCTGAGGGTCCAAACGAAGACAAAAAGTGATGATGGCATGACGCTCTGAAGATAGTTGGACCATGACATGCCAAAGAGGTTAAAGAAGATTTTTGTAACAAGAAGATCTCAACCACTTACAATTTAAGGCTCCACACTCTCTTAATGCTTCTTTACCAGAATGAGCCTAAGGGCATAATATTGTAACAAATTTCAAATTTTTTGTTATGTAAAACTCTTATATAAAGGATGAGTGACCTAAAAAAAAATGTCGGATAGTAGGTGTTTACAAGGCTATGTATACAAACTTCTAAAATTTAGTAAAAGATCATTCATTCTGGTTTCTAGCTCATTGGTGTTCTCAATCAAGTATGTATGGATTGTTAATTTCTACATAAGGTTAGGTCGAATGTAACTTACTTTAATTATTACTCTGGATTCCTACAACAAAGTTTTTCTAGCTCTAAAATTAACTCTTATAATAAGCTTACATTTGAATAGATTTACATTAGAACTTTAGTTTCTTTATTTTAATGGTTCAATTATATGATTCTTTATAAAATACTATAATAGTTGCTTTGTTGTTATCTAATTTGTACCCCTTAATCGACTCTAGCAATAGCTATATTTCCCTCTCTTTATGCATTTTCCTCTCTCTCCCTTTTTCTAAAAGAATCAAGGAACCAGCCTCCTATGGAGATTGAACCGGGTAAACTTT
The DNA here is from genome assembly GCA_028583015.1 of Wollemia nobilis. Taxonomy (NCBI): domain Eukaryota; kingdom Viridiplantae; phylum Streptophyta; class Pinopsida; order Araucariales; family Araucariaceae; genus Wollemia; species Wollemia nobilis. The sequence goes on along the minus strand of JAQPPZ010016859.1, from coordinate 5,412,067 downwards.
GTTTTAACTTGGTCTTTCAGTGTTGGCAAAGTCTTGGGTACAAACATAACCAAATGTAGATTTTGCTCCAACGGTTTTTGGCATGTACGATGGGACCCAATTGCACGCAGTATACAAATCAAAGTTTCGGTGATTACCTTTGCCCTATTTATTTTTTATATAACCTATCGACTCCACCCAAGAAAGGAACCCTATGAAAGCCTTTACCTAATTTCTAGTTATATACCTTATTTTATGATAACCAGATCTAAAGCAAAAAATTCAGAAGAACCTATCGAGTTCTTCATACACCTTGGTAGCCTTAGAGCTAATCTTGTCCTATTTTCTAGAGCAACTTCTTTATATACTGCTAACACAAGATACACAAATCTTCCCCATGAAGCCTTTCCTAGTACTACTACTAGTGGAAATTTAACTTCAACTACTCATATATCCGTAAGACCCGATAGAACTAGAATTACAATGGCCACAAATAAGCACATTATGCCCTATTCTTTATGGAACCACATAGGCCTCCTAAACCTGGTATCTCAACATCCAATTCCAGCAGTGGTCCTGAAAGCATTACCCTAATATGATGGTACTAGAAAGACGACCTACGAGCACTTACAAGATGTGGCAGTGCTCACCCCGATACATAATATCATTGAAGAAGATGTTATGATTAGATTACTAGTTATTTACTGGAAATGAAAAATGCTCTATTGGTATAGAGCCCTCAACAACCAAAGTATATCTACTTGGGCCCAACTTGTCAATAAACAAGTAGAGGATTTTAATGAACATGCAGATCCATTCTCCCTGTTGAGTCAGTTTATAGTTATCAAGAAGCACCCTCAAGAAGAGATAGTCAAATTTAACATCAAATTCAGTGAAACTTGGTAAAGAGTACCTGATGAACTGAGACTGATTCATGAATATTCAATGTATTAATATCTAAAAGGTTTCAAATCATACATAAGTATGGCCATCAAGCAGTCCCAAGTATTTACCTTCCCAAAAATTTATTAAGAAGCTCAAAAGGTAGAGAAAGACCTGATCGCTATTGGAAGGTTCCCTGCAAAGATGATAGTGCTTATTTTCCTAGATCTACCACAAGCATTGATTTCTCATTCCCCCACTCCCAATGCAAGTATCCCTAAATGGATCGGATAGCATAATATCCTAGTAATACAAGCACCTCTCACTCCTCCAATGCTTCCTACAATTCCCTACACTTCTAATAGTAATAGTTACATCTACTTAAAACCTTTCACTTGCAGATCTACAAGACTTACAATAATTTATAAAAACTTTGACAAATAATATGACTTCCATGTAAAGAAGAGAAGCAGAAAGGAATTTTCAATCGAGGAGGTTTTTGCAAGTAACAAAGGATTAGGCCTCTATGAGCGGTAGAAACTATGATAAGTCTAATGTCATCTACGCCAATGAAGATAGTGAACCCTCTAACACCTTGAAAAAATCAAACTTTTGGTGTTCCACATGTAATTACCCACATGAAAAAGCCTCTTGTATGATTCATAAACACCATTTCCAGAAGGTTGCTATCAAAAAGGCTAAAATAAACCTCAAGGGTCAAGTTAATATGATCATAGAAGAGAATAAAAACTTCATGATACCTTCTATTGAATAAGTGGTTATCCTAAATAGATCAGGGAAGAAACCCCTACAGGTTCATCCCAAAGAAATTAACCCCTTGAAAGTGCCTTCACCTCTAATAAAACCTATTGATAAAATAACCTCCTACGATAAAATGCACCAGAATCCAGGTCAAAAGGAAGCAGAATCTCATAAAGAAACACCTTAGTAGAAGGAAAAAAAGATGCAAGAACAAGCTAGGGATAAACTGAGATACCCCTCACTGATTAAGCATCAAATAATTGATGCTACTTAGGGGTAAAAGAATAAATACAACATAAGTGTAAAAGATAAAAGTGTCGACCCTCTTTTGTTCAACATAGTTGAGAAATGAATAAAACACCTTCCAAAGAAACTATGTACGAAGCTTTGCAGATCCTAGGTTAGATAGACTTGTTGCAAGAATCTTTAAGATCTATGAAGAATAAAAATAAGACCCCAGCTCATTTAGAATCAGCATAAGCCAGTCTGACATCCAATTTGGGAAAAAATAGACCTCCTCATTTCTATCTATCTCTTAAAATTAAAGGATGGGTAGTTCACAACTATATGATAGATTTTGGAGATGCAACTATTGTGATGCTCAAGGTAGTATGTGACATCATGGGAATGGAATATACAAGGATTAGCCTTGGTGTCTTTTAATTAGAAAAAACCCTTGTCAAAACTATGGGGGTAATTAAGGATATCCTGATACTTATTCATAGGCTACCCCAGCTCACAACTATACAATAGATAGTAGTAGTGGATTTAGAACCCTATTTTAGAATGTGCCTCTCCAGGGAGTTCACTGCCAAAATATGAGGATATCTATCATTATATTTCTCACACCTAGAAATCCCATTCAAAGGCAAAAGAGTGAAAATATTTAATGAAAAACCTTCAACCTTCCACATTGAAAAACTTGGAGAAGAAGGTAAATCAACAACTATAGTAAATATGATGACAGAGGAACTGGGATATTTGAATTTGATGGAAGAAGCTCTAAATGTCTTGCAGGAAGAGGATCAATTCTCTCTCAAATACTTCAATGCCATGATCAAGACTAACATAGAGAGCTACACAATTTTAAAACCCAAGAAAAGTAGCCCCATTCCTCATCCTCAGGTTGACCAACCCAACAATCAATTGTGGAAAATATTCATCGATGGTGTTAGATGTAAAAATGGAGTTAGATTAGGTATTCTTTTGATCTATCTAACATGCAAAGAGAAATTTTTCTCAAACTGGCTAACCTGGAGTTGTGTAAAAATGCAACAGAGTATGAAGCACTCTGCTTAGGCCTCAAGAAAGCTGAAAATATAGGTATAAAGCAAATATAGACTTTTGGGGACTTCAAAATGATAGTGAACTAGGTAACTGAGAAATGTGTAAGCAAGTAGCATTACCTTAAGGCTTACAAAAATAGTAACCTAGTCCTGGTTAGAAAAAGGAATGGAGATATTCGACTATGCGTTGACTTTCACAACTTGAATAAGGCTTCTTTGAAAGACCATTACCCTCTCCTCCAGATAGATAATATTCTACACATAGTAGTAGGATAAAAAAAATTATCACTCCTACATGGTTTCTCTAGGTATAATCATGTATGGGTTAAATATGAAGATCAATTCAAAACCACATTCATAGCCAACTAGGGGACATTTGCCTATCTAAGGATGCCCTTCATATTGTCCAATTCTAGAGCCGCTTTTCAAATAGCAATGGGCATAGCTTTCATAGAATTGGTCAACAAGATAATAGTGATATATCTATATGATATGGCAGTGTTATCCCATTGAAAAGAAGATCACATCAGACATCTTAGGATCATATTAAAAAATATAGAGTTTGGCATCTCTATAAACCCTAAGAAATCCATCTTCACTGTAGAATAAGACTCTTACTGGGCTATGTCGTTTCTAATATTGGGTTAGCTATAGACCCTAACAAGGTGAAAGCACTATTAGAACTCCCTATGCCCCCTAATAAAAAGGTCTTACAATCCTTATTCAACCAAATTGACTTTGTGCACAAAGTCATAGCAGATTTTGCACAAATTGTCAAACCCATGACTGAGTTGTTGAAGAAATATGCTAATTTTAGGTGGATAGACACAATAAAATAGGCCTTCCAATAGATCAAGGAGCAAATAGCTTAGGCCTTCATCTTGGTAAACCCAGACGACTCTAGGGGTTTCATCTTATACACTGTAGGCAAACAATAGAGCTACGCCATAGTGCTCACATAGAAAGGGCCTAACAATGAAGAAATGCCCATAGATTTCTTGACCCATACTATGCAAGAACATGAAGAGAAGTATAAATTCATTGAATAATAGATCTTATACCATAATGAAGTATTTGAAAAAGTTTATGCATTTCCTTTCATAGATCAGGACTATAGTTTATGTAGTTCACCCCGACATTAGAAACTTCATCATACAGGGGGAAATCGATGATAAAATATCTGGTTGGGTGACAAAGATATAGGAATATGATGTGTAAATATATCCAACCAAGCTGGGAAGAGGTAGGGCACTTTACCAAGAGCTCTCCAAGATAGTTTCACCAGAATATATAGCTTTTCAAACTCAAGAAGCAGTCTCAGATGATGATCAACTATCAGAACAGATTGACTAGGCCAAAAAACTAATTAGGTACTTCCAAATTAGAAATTTACCTACAGGTCTGAACACATCATAGAGAGGGGTTATACAAAAAAAATTGGATGGAGTGTTACTCCGATGTATAAATGAAGATTAAAAAATATATATCTTGGAAGAATTCCATGGAGGCTCATTAGGAGATCTCTACTCAGGAAGGACCACTATCTTAAAAATCATTAGGACTGGATGTTACTATCCAACTATCTTTGTAGACACTTTCAAAGTAATAAGAAACTACGAGGAATGCCAGAGATACATTGGTAGAAATAGAACTGCTTCAATGCCTCTAAAACCTATTTAGGTTGAAGAAACTTTTCAACAATGGGGCTTGGATTTCATTGGAATAATAAAGCCTAACTCATCCATCAGGCATAAATACATCTTGATAGCTACTTACTATTTTACTAAGTGGGCGGAAGTAATACCTACTAAAAAAACAAAATAGGAGGTCTTAATGGAATTCATGGAAAGTTAAATCATGAGGTTTGGCATCCCAAATGCATTGGTCACAGAAAATGACTCATCTTTCGTAGGCACCAATATGATTGACTTTACATGTAAATATGGGATTTAATTGAAAACATCCTCAAACTATTATCCGTAGGGAAACATATTAGCTGAATCAATAAAAAAAAACTTTCTCAAGATCTTAAAGTGAACTCTGAAGTACAACAAGAGAAGTTGGAACTCTCTGATCAACCAAGCACCGTGGGCTGATCGAATAAACATCAATAAGTCTATCAACATGTCTCCCTACTCTCTGGTCTACGAAAAAGAAGCAGTCCTTCCAATACATATAGAGATGCCAACTTTAAAAATTCTCAATCAAACTGGTACAAAGGAGGTAGAACCAATGGAGAATAGATTGATCCAACTCATATAGTTAGAAGAACAGAAAGATAAAGCCTATGACCACTATAAAAATATATGGTTGCCACAAAAATGGTTCGACAAGAAGGCCACTCTGAGAAATTTCAAAGGTGGAAGACTTAGTCCTAATATGGAATGAAAAGAAGGTGAAACTTGACAATCATGATAATTTTGATGCATTATAGGAAGGTCCCTTCGAAGTAATAGATGAAAATCAGCAAAACTCTTTCCAAATGAGAAGAGAATATGGTCAAGTTCAACTCATTCCCATCAACGAATTCCATTTGAAGTTGTACTATAAGTAAAGGTTTCCATCTACCTTGTATGTGTTTTATGTAAATATGTCTTATTTCAAAAGACTCAATAAAATTTTTCATGATGGAAAAATATTTCGGCATCCATAGGCCTCAATGAAAATTATCATGATTTCATGACATCTCAATGACCGATGGCTACTCCAAGAGAATTTATCATGATGGCACAACATTTCGGTGCCCACAGGTCTCCTAAATGAAAATTGTCATGATTTCATGACATTTTGACAATCGATGGCCAATCCAAGTGAATTTCTTGCGATGGTGCAACATTTCAATGCCCATAGGTCTCCTCAATGAAAATTATCATGATTTCATGACATCTTAGCGACTAATGGTCACTCCAAGTGAATTCATCATGATGGTGCAACAGTTTGGTAGCCATAGGTCTCCTCAATGAAAATTTTCATGATTTCACAACATATCAACAACCGATAGCTACTCCAAGTGAATTTATCATGATGGCATGAAATTTCGATGCCCACAGGCCTCCTCAATGAAAATTGTTATGATTTCATGACATCTCAGTAACCAATGGCCACTCCAAGTGAATTTATCATGATGGCATAACATTTCAGTACCCAAAGGCCTCCTTAATAAAAATTATTATGATTTCTTGACATCTCAACAACCGATGGTGACTCCAAGTGATTTTTTCATGATGGTGTAACATTTTGGTGCCCATAGGCCTCCTCAATTAAAATTGTCATTATTTCATAACATCTCGATGACTTATGGCCACTCCAATGAATTTTTTATGATGGTGTAACATTTCAACATCCACAAGCGTCCTCAATAAAAATTATTGTTATTTTGCAACATCTCAACGTCAACACCTTTTGGTAGGAAAAACAATTTTCTCAAAGTTTTAAAAACCCCTCTTTTTAAGGTACCACTGTACCAGCTGATTGGCCTAGAGTAGAAGTGGCACTAATTTATTGGCCCAGGATAGCATTGAAGTGACATCATTAGCTGTAGCAAAGAAGTGATGCATAGTCATTGGTTTATTAAATGTGGCACACAAACCAAAGCATCCAACAATGTTCGAAATTAGTATTGGGGCATGTGCCACCAACCATTTTTATTGCTTTTCATCTTGGCATGTGCATACATGTCTATTTATATCCTTGATTTTTTTTATCACTTCTACCTCATCTGCATTTCTTTTTCTTTTGCTCATTCCACACATTGCTTTATTATAAAATTCTATAACACTATTCTAAGCTCATTCCTGACATATTTTATGTCCAAACAACAACAGGCAACCATGATGGCTTTGGCACCAGCTACTACTAAGGGAAAATACAAGTTTGCAAAGAATGTAGGTGGTTTTGTTGATCCAGACATTCACATAACTGATACCAATTTGACATGGAAATATCCAAGAAAAAATTGGAAATATATAACGACCAGGGTTGCCAAAAACATCACCCCGTCTTGCCCTAGGATGTTTTCCTACCACGCCCTACTTTATTGGTACATTTACCCCTAGGTCCATCCCTAACTCAAACTAATTATAGCTATGGCAGAATTCTATGATGCTGAGCATAGGATTGTAAAGGACTCCAAACGAGGAGTCATTTTTATGCTCAATGTAGATGCAATTAGGGCTACCTTCAACTGTGGCAAAAAACCTGTGTTAAATCCCATCCCTTTTGACCTCATTAATTTGAAATTTTTTTACACCAACACCCTAAACATCAAATTATTCCTACAATAATATTTGGCAGACCCTCTTCCTGAAGAAACTATACCAAGCTACCCAATTCCCCTATCCAAATTCAAGGGCAAGGAGCTCTTTTACATGTTGGCCATGGTGGTAGGGCTAGAGACAGATACGTAGGTCTATGGATGGCAAGTTTATGTAGCACACTACATGTCCAACCCCAAGTTTTATGATGTGTCATGCTTGGACCTGAATAGAGTGTCACTCTTCGTCGACCGGCCTACATACCTGGTGTAACAACTACATGCAAACCTCTTTAATATCGAAAGAGATGACTCTGATGCCTTTAGATTTTCTTCTTACCTGGTATGGCTTTTATTTTTCTTCTAGTAAAATAACTTAAGTTTCATCTCTACCATAAATAAAGACCAAAAAGGAAACCTTTTGCTTATGTGTGAGTGGATGCCTCTACCATTTTAATATGGAATTCTTGGGCCCTACATTGAAGCTCGTGTATGGTGCCATGCCAAGAATTCCCTAGTAGATACGGGATACTTTTCAACACATCATCATAGAGGTAGGGGATTGGTTTATTTTAACATAGGGAGTAGTCATCAGACTATATGGCTTCATAGGGAAGCCTTTTTTTTTGCCTTATTACGTCACTAAGCGATTGTTCACTCTAGATTACATAAGGTAAACTAAGTTTATTAACATCAAATTCAGCACAGGCACTGGTAAAACAGGTACCTCCCTCATGTTCTTTCAGTTTGAAGGTGTATTAGTGTCTAATAAGGGATACCACGAGCGAATTGCTTGAACTTTGAGGAATATGAAATTATTATAGTTATCATAGAAATGGAAGTACAAACCTATAGATAAATCTGCTCAAAGGCAAGCTACCCTTAATAAATCCCCCTTCAAGAAATTTCACTCATTTGATAGGCAAAATGATAAAAATAGCATAAACAATGGGGAAGACCAACCACTAGAATGGCACGTAAAAAAAATGTAGCCACAGCTTCTGTGGCATGATTTCTATGAACACTTGGTAGGTTGGAGCCCTTATGTCAACCCATCCATAAGATGGATAAAACTACCATCGAAAGGATGAAGAAATATGGGAAATATTGGGATCATACTAATATATTAGCATGGTGGCAAATGATATGCCACATACAAATATTTTCCAAGTATGAGACAAAGATTGACAAAGAGTTCTCTGAAAGGTACGATGAGAACCATGAAAAATGGTCTAAAACTCTTGCGAATAAAGTCCCTCTGAGCATCAATGACATCCCCATAAAACCCACTAAAGGCAAAATATATACTGATAAAGGTAAAGGGAAATATATTTCCACTGAATGAGTAGAAGTCCCTAAAATGAAGCCTCAAAGCTTTATTCCCCCTTCAGGATCAGACATGAAATTTGATGATGATGCTCTCCTCATCCACAATAAATGGAGAGTAGAATCAAGAAAGTAGAAGGCTGAACCAACGAAAGAAAAGGGATGAAAGAGAAGTAAACAAATAGATTCACACTCTAAATAAATAGAGTCACATTTTGAAGAAATAGAAGGCTCTCAAGAAGAAACAGGGGATCAAGAGGAAATAGGGGATCAACAAGAGATAGAAGAATAGGAAGAGATGGGGGAAGATTTTGAGTAGACCTCTGAACACCAAAAAATAGATAGCCAAGAGTTTGCTGATACTACCAAGAAAACCCCCTTGCAGCAGAAGCTCCAGTGAAAGCTACAACTGAGGTTGGCAACTCAAGATTGAAATAAATTATATACTTACACATAAGCTCCAAAGAATACACCATAAACTAGAGATGACGACCCACCAAAAATACCAGGTATATATCCTATCAATATTGATACTCCTTCTCCTCATTCCCAAATAAATTCCCCTTCCTATTCTATAGGTCAGGGAAATACCTCTCCACCTTCCACTCATCATAATTCACCATATTCCACTCAAAAACCTCCATCAACCCAAAATGATCCAAGAGCATCCTCGGTGGCCCTCATGAACCCCCTCACTGAACAGTCAAGTGTGGACACCTCTCTAGCCACTATTCTATTTCCTTATACAACCCATCTCCAGATCTTCCAAACCATTCCTGCCTCTTTATCTGAAAGCAACCATATCATTTCCAAGTTGAAAAAATTAAAGAAGGCAACTTTGAATGCTAATTCCTGGTTGAAATCACATAGCACTCAGAGCTCTACAACTATAGCCTACACCAAATAAGGGATACTCCTTGACCCAATCAACATGTAATGTTCCACCCTAAAAATGACATCACTCGTTCAAAATATCAAAGGAGAGATGACCCTAGAGGACTACCAAGTTGATATAACTACAAAGGATATCACTTAGCTACCAATGGAATATAAGTAGGTTAAGGCCCAATCCCACATGAATATTACAAGGAAAATTATCTTAGACCTGAATAAGCAAGGAAGCAATTAGAAGGGGCCTTGAGCCAACAAAAAACAATCAAAAAGGATTTGAAAAATGAGGCTAAGAAATGGGAGTTGATGTTCAATGAAGTATCCCCCTATAAGGAGAAATTTGAAGATAAATTACAACTATTGAACCAGCAGGTCGAGGACCTCAAAAATTAGCTCTTGAAGAATATTAATAAGACCAACTAGTTGTCTAAAGAAAAGGTAAGGATGGTCAGGAGAGAAATGATCGAAAGCATCCATAGATGACCATGAAGGCAAGGCCTACCCTATCATATCTAGTCAAAATTAAAGATACACAAGTCTAAGTGGAGGAAAATTCAAAGTATCAATCAAAATCTTGACAACAAGGCTATCGGTAGCTACAAAGATTCAAGTCTTGGTGGATAGCACACAATCAATAACTGGACATAGAGCACGGGACAAGTATTGGTCCCAGACCAAGTTAGTCACCAGAAACTTCTTCAAAAGGCACAAGCTGGTAACCAAAAGTGCTAAGCTCATGTAGAAGCTCAAATTAGAAGCTAAGAAAATTCTAAAACATGTAAGTATAGCTAAAAATTATGGCATGCCTAGCTTTTGGGACAAAGATTCTAATTTCTTGGCAAAATATGAATTGAAGGCCACCTGGAAAAAAATTGTAGAAGACGAGTCAGAAATTGATAGCTAGGAAGAGCTTGTTAAAGAAGAAAAAATATTCATCATGACTCAATACATTACCCATATCAACTCTTGTCTACATGGACTATACATGAAATAAAAAATCCTATCATATGACAAGGTGGAAGAGTTGGAATATCTGTACATCACTTTTAAGGAAAAATTAGATACAAATGAAGAGATCTAGAGGAAAGCATGCACCACCTATAACGAAGTCATCTAGGAAAAGGACAAAAATAAATTTCTAATAAAGCTTCATCAAGCAATGCAGTAGCTCCTGTTCAAGGTTAACCAGAGAAATCTACTGAATAAGATACTCTAGAAGAATGACTGCCAAATCAAGAAGCATTTTTTGTGCTTGGTATCAATCCCCTTTTTTCTCTTATTTTTTCTTATTTTATTTTTTTAACTCCTTTCCCCAATGGATAAAGGCTCTAGATTCTAACATTTCACTGATAGAATTACCCCAGGAGGCACCAATAATGTTGGTCAAAATGACCACATCTAGGGAAATAAGGAGTAGTCTTCCTAATATTTCACTATGTGTAGAGAAAAATCGTGACAACTGTTTTGAAGGCTGAGGCAGAAATAAGAGCCAAAAGTTATGATGACATGACATTTTGAAGATAAAAGCAAGCCAATGGAGAAAATTCATGACAACATGACATTTTGAAGGTCGAGGTAGAAATAAGAGCCAAAAGTTGCGATGGTGTGACATTTTTAAGATAAAAGCAAGACAAGGGAGAAAAGTCATGATAACATGAAATTTTGAAGGCCGAGGCAAAAATAAGAGCCAAAAGTCATGATGGCCTGATATTTTTAAGATAAAAGCAAGCCAAGGGAGAAAATTCATGACAACACGATATTGTGAATGTCGAGGTAGAAATAAGAGCCAAAATTCATGATGGTGTGACATTTTGAAGATAAAAGAAATCCAAGGGAGAAAAGTCATGACAATGCAACATTTTGAAGGCCAAGGGCCAGATATGGACCAAAAGTCGTGATAGCATGATTTTTTGAAGGCCGAGGAAAAAATAAAAGCCAAAATTTGTGATAGCACGACATTTTGAAGCCCAAGAGCGAAGCCATGACCAAAAGTCATGACAACACAAAATTTTAAAGGCCAAGGGAAAAGCTAAGGTGAAAAGTTACGACATTATGAAATTTTGAATGCCAAAGTGAAGATAAGGCAAATGGTCATGATGGCATGACATTTTGAAGCCAAGGGTCCAAACGAAGACAAAAATCAATGATGGTGTGATGCTTTGAAGACAGCTGGACCACAATGCCCCAAAGAGGTTAAATAAGATTACTGTAACAAGAAAATCTCACCCACTTTTAATTGAAGGCTCCATGCCCTCTTAACTGCTTCTTTACCAAAATGAGCCTATGGGCATAATATTATAACAACTTTCAATTTTTTTATTATGTAAAACTCTTATATAAAGGATGAGTGACCTAAATAAAAGGTCGACTATTAGGTGTTTACAAGGCAATGCATACAGACTTCTGAAAGTTAATAAAAGATCATTCATTCTAGTTTCTAGCTCACTGGTGTTCTCAATCAAGTATGTATGGATTGTTAATTTCTACATAAGGTTAGGTTGAATGTAACTTGCTTTAATTCTTACTTTGAATTCTTGCAATGAAGTTCTACTAGCTCTGAAATTAACTCTACTAATAAGCTTGCATTTGAATAGATTTACATCAGAAGTTTAGTTTCTTTGTTTTGACAGTTCAATTATATGCTTCTCTATAAAATACTGTAATAGTTGCTTTGTTGTTATCTAATTTGTACCCCTTAATTGACTATAGAAATAGCTATATTTATCTCTATGCACTTTTCTCTCTCCATTTTCATAAAAGAAGCAAGGAACTAGCCTCCTATGGATATTGAATTGGGTAAACTTTGTTTTAACCTGGTCTTTCAATGTTGGCAAAGTCTTGGGTGCAAATGTAACCAAAGGCAGATTTTGCTCCAATAGGGGCTAATGGAACTTTCACCCTTCCCAGGGGGCGAGGGTGTTTCCACATTTATTACTCCCAACATGCACCAAGGTGGGTTCCACATTCTCATATTTTGTATACATTCTCCCGAAGGGAGGTGAATGGTAGGTTCATCCCTCTCTCAAGGTGAAAAAAATGTTGACTTCTCAATGCGTGGATCGGGCACATCCTTTTGAAAATCTAAGGATGTTCACCCTAAAGTGGCATGAATGAGGCTTTCACCCAAATTTGGGGTAAATGTATTTCATTTAAAAAATCCATCGTGCTTCAACTTCGGGCACACTCCCAAATTTATTAGTTAAATGCCTTTTCACCCCAAAGTGGGGCGAAAGGGACTTTTGCTCCTCATTTGGGGTAAAATCATCCTCGCCCAAACTTAACACTTTTTTTCTTTATTTAAAAATTCACATTCGCCCATGAGTGGGGTAAATGCATCAGTCACCTCACTTTAGAGGTGAACACCCTTTTTTCATTCCTTTTGCTCACTGATCATATCATTGAATAAACATCTTCACCCTGAGGAAGGGCATCGGGTTTTCATTATTTGTTTGGGTGTAAAGACTACCACAACCCCTTGAATTTTAAAGTGTTGTTTTCCTTGCCATAGATAGGTGACATTCACTGAATTTTCATACCATTCTCCACAAATAGTTTACCTTAACACATAAATAAAATACTACAACATAGTATTAATATACTTTGTCACTCTGAGAATCTTCATATAATCATATGGTCATATTTCTATGTAATACTATGTGCATCTATGTGTAAGCCTATAGGTATTTTCATGTAGGCCTAATGTAATCCTTTTATATTTCACTCTTGATGGTATTGGTTAATCCACCTCTATGGATAACCTTGCTTAAATGGTAATTAATTATAATTTTATCATAAGGTTAATCTCAAGGTTAAATTAATGTCATCTTGAGGCTAACCTCTTATTGGGGATTTGGTATCACTATAAATATATATTAATGAGTATCCATTTGTAATAAGTATAAATACAAATATGATATATTGGTATGCCCATGGGCACCCACCTTCTACTTCTCTTTATTGTCTTCCTTTGTCCTTTAGTTCATTTAATATCATCATATTTTAATTAACTTTTTTTATTTTCTACATATGACTATGATAAATGCATGTTTTGGAATATTTCTTGAAAATATTGCAAATATGAACACAAGTGGGATGAATATTGAGAAAAACTAGAAATCCATCAAATATTTGACTCACTTTGGAGCAAGCCCTACCAAATTATTTAGATTATAGGACCAAATGATTACAATTTTACCACTTTATATGGAAGAATGCTACAAATATTAGTGAAATATTAACACCTCTAATCCATATAACAATAATTTTCGCAAAAGGAAATGTATATATGTAGATTTTGTTTTACATAATTATTACTTAAAATTGCATATATTATCTTCCCTTTCTTCTCTATAGCTTTGATGAATTTCACCCTCCATAAAGGGATGTAAATACCATCATTTCTTCTTTTGTATTCTAAAAAGAAAATGAAAATAACACACAATGAGAAAATCACTTTTTATAGTCAGTAAAGTGCTTGCTTTGGTGAGAAAATTGTCCTCTAGGCCACCTACCATAGGCCAATTTTCCAATCAGGTGAATTGGTGCCTATCAAGATAACTAAGCTATGGTAAGTATAGGTAGCCCATGGGAGCTATATACCCCCTAGGTACCCTTGCTACTAATCATTTTGCATCTAATCCTAACTAAAATTTGAGTTATTCACTACCTATGCCTATTTTCAATTGGCTCTTGAACCTCCTACAAAACACTCTTTGCAATCTATGTGGCCTACACAAATTGCACATTTCCTAATAGCACACAAATATCAATTCACTCTACATGCCAAGGATGAAGCCGTTATTATAGCTTAGGTAGAGCTCCAAAGGGGCTCCCCTTAATAACTAGATTTATTAAATTCCAAAACTAACCTTAGGTTAAACTAAAGTGAATCTTTGTTCCCATAAAAGCATCCTAAGCCAATGGATCAAAGGGTTGCAATAGATATGACTTGAGAATTATTATTTTGTATCACTTAGATGTTGAGTCTAGTTTGATACCTATATCCACTAAGTACATTTAACACAAGGAAATTGCTTGATCTAAAGAGTAAATCACATGGTTATATCAAAAAATTTCCTATGTCTAAACCATACCTTAAAACATTTTCAAGTACCCCTTACCTAGTGTTGGTTTATAAAAAATCAAATAACTCATATTTATAGGTAAATCAGCTAAAAAGTTAACTTTTTGTCCTTTGGTGAAGCAAGCTACCCTACCTAACAAGTGATTTTCTCAAATTTGCAAGAAAATTGCTACAAATATTAAAATTTACAAATTTATTCTTCAAGTGCCTAAAGACTCATCATCTTTATATTCTAAGAACCATGGAAACTTCATCCACTTTTGAAAGCATGTCAGTTCTATAGACCAATGTAGTTTCACCTCCATCTACTATCACCACTCTACCCATGTCTACTCCATATTCAGCCCTAGAAATGTTGCCATAGGAAGTAGATTCATCAAAAGGAAAAGAGAAGAAGAAAAATGAAAAATAGAGAGGCATTCATCTCCTCCTCAAATACTAGAGGAAATTTTGACAAACCATATAGAAGAGTGAGAAAGAAAAATATAACTCTATTAGCCAGGTTAGGAAGAAGGCATTGTAAAAATAACTCATGGTGAATCAACTGAATCTGCACCTCAATATTAGATATCAATTTTGTACAAAGATGCCTAAAATTAGTGGAACTATGTCCTAAAGTTATAACCCATCAATAAGAAGCTCCAAATCCCTACAATGGAGTGAGGAGTCTTATATCTAGGAGGGATAAATAAGAAAAATGTTAAACGTAGTTGATGACCCATCCATGTGGGTATCTTATAACTTGAATACCCATATGGACTTATATTATATGGGCACTAGCAATTACTAGGGACTTCATAGTTCCTTACCTAAAGAAACCCAATTTGGTAGTTAGCTTCAACATCCTGCTAGAGTTGGAGCTATTTCAAAAAGATGTGTTGATGGTGTTATCTAAGACAATGATTGTGATAAAATAAGGATTGGATACCAAGAATTATGAATATCATATTTACCTCCTCCATGTAGTTTAGACTTACTTAAGGTACTCAAAAATGATTGATTTTTCCAAATATGCCTCATATCAAATAGGCAATTAGTTGAAAGCATTTAAGAAGGAGAGGAAGTTAACCTAAAAATTTATCTATTATCAAAAGTAAAAATAGTTTTCATCATTACAATTGGATCAAGTAGGGGTATATGGAGAGACACTCACTATTATGGAATGCATATATGTACCCTATCAATATGTAGAAAATACCTATTAATTTTATGACAAGGTGTATGAAGTCATAATGGAAATATATATGGAAAGGTACCATGGTTGCAGATGAGGTAGGACACTTGATCAAGTCCTAGGAGTGGTCAAATAAAGACTTCAACTAGGGGAGTTGTTGTACCCCACAATTTCAACTCGATTTATACCCTAATTTTTTAAAATTTTGTCAAAATTGATGTCTAAGTGAACTTAGGGTGCAAGGGTCAAATTTTTGAGGATTGAAGTTTTGGGTTTAATTTAAAAATTTTTCTTACATCAAGATCTTTGAAAGTTAGCTTACACCAAGATTTTTTTTTTAAATTATGATTACATTGAGCTTTTGATATTGTTGAGATTTTTGCATCTTGAAGACCTGGATCTAGTTGCAATGATTTGGATTGAATATTTTTGAACATTTGTATCTTAATTGCATTATTTCAAATTAAATGTTTCAGAAAATGCAAGTTCTAAGGTCTTTCAAAGGTTTAATTAATTAAATTTCAAATTGTAGGGTTTGCCCTACAATTTGATGTGAAATTAAAATGGTCATAACTTCTTCCACAAAACTCCATTTGAGCTGATTCAAAAACTAGTGGAAATATATTGATATCATCTTCACAATGGTGTTTGATTTGCAAAAAATTGGATATCAATTATTTCTAGAAATAGTAATTTTCCAAAGTAGCCTAGGAATTTCTAATTAAAATATCTCATGATCTAATTTTTTATTTTTTATTTTTATTAGTTTATTTGGATACCTATTTTCCTCATTTAAAATCATAGGAATTTTTATAAAAATCTGGGCACTTTGAATTTTGACCTGATTTTAGTACTACTATACCAAAATTTATCATTTATCGGGCATATTTTTTAGTCATATTTCATCAAGCGAATGAGTCTGCCAATGTAACCTTAGTGGTTCGACAACACACCCAATGGAATTTCATTGGCTTAGATATTTTATGTCATTTTCCAAACCATTTACCATCGCCTAAGCCATCCGCCCGATTATCATTTCCATTGGCCATGATACCCGATTGCCTCCATAAAGTCTAAAATATCATAAAGTTTTTTAGTCCCCGAAATAATTTAAGTCCGCTCACTAAGTCTTATCAACCCTATCCATCTCATAGCTTATGCCCTTTCCATCTCACCTGATCGCCAATATACCTATTGGTCAAGTCACACAACCCTTAAATGCCTAGCGGCTAAGTCATCTGCTCTACCTTGATCATCGCTTATCCCAACCAATAGCCCTTTTTGCTCACAAAAAAATGCCCTATTGGTTGAGACTTGGAGGAATAATTTTGCACTTTCCCTAAGACTCAAGGGTTGATCAAATTACATTCTATTGGTTGGATATCTTACTCGACGACACCCCATTGGCCACTAAAAATAAAAAATTAATACTCTTACTAATGTTTTTAATGGAAATCGAGATAATTTAATTTTGAAGTTAAAAATTTATTAAAAACCATCGGGAAAGAAGTCATTTAATTAGGCAAGTTTGAATTATGGAACTGACAATATTATTAAAATTCCTTAAATCGAGCGAGTACTAATTTTTGAACTGACGACATAATTAAAAAATATATAATTAGGGCAAGTTCAAATTTAGGACCCAAAAACTTTATCAAAAGACATTTTATTCGAATGAGTGAGATGATTGCATCCCATTGGTTTGGATAAGAGAAGAGAACACATCCAATTGCATGGAGTTTAGCAAAATTAATTTTTTCAATGACTTTAAGTTTAGTTAGTTACCCTCGAAATAATTTTCTAAGCCCTAAATAAAATAAAGCTACTATTCCCTAATTGGTGCAACCCCTTCAAGTGAACACACTCGATTGGTCAAATTATATTTTGTGATCAGTTATCATAGGTGATGTAATCCCATTGGTGTGGATGAGCAAAATGGTCAAACCCAATTGGCCAAAAATGGAGAACTTTATTTGTGCGATTGTCTTGGTTGCATGCATCCGATTGGTGTGGATATCTCAAGCAAGTGTGTCCGATTGGATATAATTTAATAAAGTTCATTTTTGAAAGCCTATAAGGTCCATTTTCATGAATTTATTTTTATTAGACCTTTATCAATATGCCTTATTAAAAACCTTTTAATTGAATCGAAAGAATTTATTTCGAGATCGAAACATTGTAATGTGAGGGTTAAGCTTTAATGTGAAGTGGAAGATAAATCGATTGAGAAGGATGATAATAAAAAGATAAAAACAAAACATAGAACCATAGAGATATAAATTTATCATGATGACGGGTTCAATCCCCATGACAGATGTGTATAAAAAGTTTTACTTAAAAAAAAAACTAAGTATGGAATATTAAATTTGATATAATATAAAGTAAACAAGGTGATAATAATAAATAAATGTATGTATATAATAATGATAATAATAATAAAGGTAAATAAATAAAGATGAATTAATATTAATAAAATTTTGATATTAGAATTGATTTAATACATTAGCATAATTTTTTTTGGTTAGTGTGAGAAACCCCTACGACCAATGCATAGGGTTGAGTAGTCTCCTCCCAACCATGACCCCTCATAAAGTTGAGAGCTATGCTTATCAATAGGGAATTTAACACATAGCCACCACACACCCACCCCCTCACACACTCACCCACACCATGGTTTGAACCTTGGACATCCCGAAGAAGAGCCAAAGATTGAACCATTTCGTTGCCCCCTTGGTACCATTATAAATTTTAGTTTAGTGTGAGAAACCCCTATGACCAATGCACAGGGCTGAGCAGTATCCTCCCAACCATAATCCCTCATAAAATTGAGAGTTATTCTTAACAATAGGGAATTTAACACACAGTATTTGTGTCCACATTTGCATTGTAGAGGTTCTAACCATGGACCTCCTGTTCAACAGGGCCAGTCTTGCCTTCTCCACTTATGCTACAAAGACAAACTTAAAAATTTAAAATTTAAATCTAATGTTAAAACACTTTAAAATTGGTAGCAAAAATTAGAGCAGGCGGGAAGTGATGAACTAGGGTTTCTGGAGCTAAGGAAAATCTAGGGCATCAGGTGGGTTTCCGAAGTGTTTTCTAGTTACTATGGATTTGAAGGCAAGTTTTCTACCCTAGGAGGGCCCAATGGGGACTCCTCCGGATCCTTTTATAGGGAGAAATAGCTCTTATGCAGATTTGTTAAAAGATAAATCTCCTTCTAATAATGACAAAGCACAAAGAAATGCTCTTAAAATGCTCTTTAAGGATGCTGGAAAGAGATCAATAGCCCAACAAGTCAATGTATGCCTTCCACAGTCCGAATCAAGGCCCAAGATTGTCATCGAGCCAAGGATGGTCGAAGAAACAATCTTGTACAGAGCCAATCACGATCTGATCTATAAATTCATGGGTATTCACCCTACCCTGAATTTCTTTCATTCCTGGGTCAGGAAAAATTGGGAGCCTCATGGTGAGTACTCTTTATGGTTTATTAGCAACGGGTATTTTATTGTCAGTTTTTCTTCTCTGGTCGATAGAAATAAGGCTTTTGAATCAAAAAAGAGGAACCATGGTCCGACAGGGTTATTTGTACAACCCTAGAGAGTGGGTTTCGATCCTCGAATTGAACCCATGGTTGTCCTGGTTTGGATCCATTTGTATGCTCTTCCAATGGAGTTTTGGAGTGAGCAAGTTTTAGAAATTATCGATAACTCCCTTGGAAGACATTTGGGTGTCTACAAAGACACCATAGAAGGAAACATAACTATTTATGTAAGAATATGTGTGGAAATGGATCTTAGCCAGCCTCTACCAGCAGAGATGGAACTTGAACTGGTAGGACTTTCCTAGATTCAACAGCTAGATTATGAGGCTCTGCCCTTTAGATGCAGAGTTTGTCATAAATACGGGCATTTGGCCCAGTTTTGCCCAAATAATTTTAACACAAAAATGGAGGCTCCGCTAGGAATGTCAAATATTTCGAGGGAGGGTAAGTCAACTCTAAACAAAGAACCAACCAATACTCCTCAGGGTAAAGAAGCTCAGAGAGATGGTTTTGAACAGCCCAAAATAAGGAGAAAGCAAAAGAAAAATGGTAAAGAGCAAACCCAACTCAAGCCAGCCAATAGGTATGAAATATTTAAGACACTAGTGGACCAAGAGGATCAAGTCATGGAAGGAGTGGATGGGAATAGTGAAAATAGTAACATCCATGCTCAAGCTCCTCTTTCATCTCCCACCATCATAGAACAGGTAATTGAGTACACTGATTTACCGCGATCAGAGAGTGCGAGGGCATTGATAATGCATAACCAAGAGCAACCAATAATTAAGGATGTCAGCATGGGAATATCAAAAAAGAACAGAGAAAGGCCAAATTTAGGGATAACTCAGGTGGAAAAGAGATCAAAAAATAGCAACTCTCAAGGAGTGGGTAGAAAATCAAATAAGGAATTGCTAGCAGTTCAAGGAGACAAACTAATCACTGGAGGATCAGTGAGGCCAATAGATTCTTACTACTCTCAAGGTAACCAATGATTATACAATCATGGAATGTTAGGGGTTTAAATAGTAGAACCCATCAATCTACTGTTCAAAGACTCTTAGAAAAATGTAAAACATATTTTTTGCTTATCCAAGAAACAAAAATGTTGTTAGATCTTATGTGTAAAACAATTAACAGAATTTGGAGGGCCACTGGTCATATGGAAGTGGCTACCCAAGGTGCCTCAGGGGGATTTTTACTCTTTGGAACTCTCTGGAATGGAATGCAATAGAACATATAGCTTGGAGGGGTGTTCTCACATCACATTTTAGGAATAATGTCACAACTGAACATGTTTTAATCACAAATTTTTATGGGGCTCAAAACCTTGATGGTTAGAGGCTTCAATGGAAAGTTGTGCATAACATGAGAATCTCAAGGGAAGATTTAGACTGGATTATTGATGGGGATTTTAATGCTAAATTATCTTCTAGAGATCAGGAAGGGGAAACCCCAATTTTGGACCCAGGGGATCGTCTTATGATTTCCAAAGTCCAGGCTTTTCACTTAGTGGATATTAAATGCCCTGGAACCAACCATACTTGGACTAACAAGAGGAGGGAGCCACATAGCAGGAAGGTAAATCTAGACCGTTTTCTAGTTTTAGAGGATGCATTTGTAAAATGGAATACAAAATTTTAGATTTTGGAGGGTCCAGTTTCAGATCACTTTCCCATTTTGTTGGAGGGAGGGATTAAGACAGGGCAGCATCACAAACCTTTTAAATTTGAGAATTTTTGGTTACAAAAAGAGGAACTCCGAAAGAAAATTCCATAGTGGTGGGAAGGTCGCCCAGCTTATGGGACAACAATGTTTAGATTCCACAAACAACTTCATTATGTCAAAGCTCAACTGAAACAATGGAGGTGAGATAACAAGACAGACTTCCAGGTCCAAAGAGCTCCTTTGGTGGCTAGATGGGATGAGGTTCAAAAAAACTTTAGGGAAGGAACAATTATTGAGCAACTCAAATTCGAGGATGATGCCTTGCGTAAAGCGGTTGAGGACATTGACAACCAAGAGGAGACCTACTGGAAACAAAGAGCAAGAACCACTTGGTTATTAGAAGTTGATAAAAATACCAAATTTTTCCATCGGACTACCTGTGCTAGGAGACAGATGAATAACATGGAAGCTCTTCAAGATGAGAATGGACACTCCTTTGATACACTTCCTGGTATGCATTCCCATTCAATGGATTATTTTTCTAAACTATTTAAGGAAAGTACGGTGCAAGATGAAGAGGCTCAAAAATATATTATTGATGTCATACCTTCCGTTATCTCTGAAGAAGAAAATCAGACCCTTCTTAAACCCATTGATAGAGAGGAACTGAAGAATGTGGTCTTTGGAATGAGCATCGGAAAAAGTCCAGAGGAGGCCTTTTGGGATATTTTGGAGGAGGATGTATTGGCTATTATAGAGGAGTCCAGAGGTAATAAAAGAATGCTTAAAGCATTAAATCATACCTTCATTACTTTAATTCCAAAAGGGGAGGAGGGGGTACATATTTCAGATTATAGACCTATTGCCTTATGTAATGTGATATATAAAATAATCACAAAGGTAATGGCTGAGTGGCTAAAACCTCTTTTACATAATATTATCTCCTCAGAGCAAGGGGGTTTTGTAGAGGGTAGGCAGATCTGGGATGGGGTGGTTCTTGCTCAGGAGGCAATCCATACAATGCAAACATCTGGTAATAAAGGAATGTTCATAAAATTAGATATGTCAAAGGCTTATGGTAGGGTGGAGTGGATTTTCTTGTCAAAGATGATCGCAACCTTTGGTTTCTCTCAGGATTGGATAGAATGGGTCATGAGTTGTGTTTCTACTCTGACTTACTCAGTGTTAATCAAGGGTCTTCTCTCACAACATTTTGGAGACACTCGATGCCTTCGTCAAGGGGATCCTTTCTCTCCCTACCTTTTCCTCATTTTGGCTGAAGGATTAGGTAGAATTTTCTTGAGGAGAAGACAACAAGGTTTGCTAACAGATATCAAGGTGGGTGAGGAAGTTTTGACTCACCTACAGTTTGTGGATGATATAGTATTGGTGGGAGTGGCCAACTTTAGGGAAGCAAAAGTGATCAGAGATACTCTTAATGTCTACCTTAGGGATTCAAACCAAGTCATCAATGATAAAAAATCCAAAGTGGTCTTTCTCAATCTTGATCAAAGGCTTCAGGACAGAGTTCTAGAGATCTTGGGATTCACAAGGACTTCTCTCCCAATGGTTTACTTGTGGGTCCGTTTGCATTTTAAAAAACTAAAAATAGATATATGGAAGAATATTTTGGATTGTATCAAGGATAGAATGAATCATTGGTCTCACAAATGGTTAAGCTATGGGGGTAGATTAACTTTTTTACAGTCAGTCATTCAAGCCATGCCAATTTATAAATTCTCTATCTTGGCTACCCCACATACTATTTGGAAAGAGTTGGACAAGATGGCTAGAAGATTTTTATGGGAAGGAGTAAAAGGAGAGAGGAAATGGGCCTTAGTTGGTTGGGATAAAGTAACCTAGCCCAAGGTAAAAGGAGGGTTGGGACTGAGAAGATCCAAGATAAATAATAAAGCTTTGGCTGAAAAGCTGTACTAGAGGTGGATTTCCCAACCAACTTCCTTATTCAGTAGAATCCTAACTCGTAAATATTTGGGACATGTTAACCCCAATGAAGTAGGTTGTTTCCCTTTGGATGGTATTGGATTCTTAGTGTGGTAAGCTCTCAAGTTAGGATCTCAGGTAGTTAAAGATTGATTATTTTGGAAAGTGGGGAGAGGGGAGAAGGCATGATTTTGGACAGATTCATGAGATCAATACCCACTTATCATTGTTGAATTTCTTGAATTGCAACCAATAAAAATAGCCATAGAAACCAAGGTATGGGTCCAAATTGAAATTTATTTCACCACTAGTCAGCTGGGGGAGTATAAGTTTAAGTAGTTCAAGAATTTGGAGGAGTGGCCAATTTCAATCCCTCCGAAGTTGGCACCCATCATGACTAAAATCTTGACATAAATATTTCTCATAGGTAGAGACGAGGAGGATGAAATATCTTGGGGCTATGGGAGCCTTGGTGTCTACATAGTGAAGGACAGATATGACAAGATCCTTCTAGAGCCTCCCCCCCATTCTTATTACGTTGAGGATTGGAGAAAGATTTGGCACTCCAAGGGCTGGTCGAAAGTAAACTTTTTTGCCTGGTAGTTCATGCACAATGAAATTCTCACTTTTGAAAATCTCAGATGTAGAGGAATCATCGGTCCATATCAATGTGTATTATGCTAAAAGAGCAAGGAAACAGCTGATCACTTGATTTTTGAGTGCCCTTTCACGCATCAGGTTTGGAAGAGATGGCTTTTATATTATAAAATTCAAGTTAATGGTGACTTGAATCGGACTAATATCTGGGAAATATGGAAGAGGGGTAGATTTAAATCTAAATCTCTTTGTATTGGTTGGGATCTTGGATTAAAATTCATTTGGTGGCAAGTGTGGTTGGAGAGAAATGCTAGAATTTTTAGAGAAACTTTTTCCTCGTTAGATGGAGTTTGGCAGGTCATCTGGAGAAAAGTCATAGAAACTGTGGTCGTCTATGCTAAAGAGGAAACTCAGGTTGTTACTGGGCCAATGGAAGAGGGAGTTGAAGAGCAAGAGGGACAGGACAGAGCTAGTTGGAAACCACCCCTAGAAGGTTGGATTAAAATTAATACTGATGGAGCTGCAAAAGGTAATCTGGGTAGTGCTAGAATTGGAGTGGTTTTCTAGAATCATGTTGGATCAGTGCTCTATTGGGAACTGCAAGGCTTGGGAAGAGCCACAAATAATGAATCAAAAGCCATAGCTATCAAATTTGCTTATGTTTGGGCAGTTAAACAGGGCCACTAGAGGATAATTCTTGAATCAGATTCTCAAATAATGGTTGGAGCTCTAGACTGCATGAGGAACTTTGCCTTGAAATCTTGGAGGTTGAGGATTCTTGTCACTCAAATTAAGGAATTATGGAGGGAATTAGATGATGTGATTCCAGTTTATGTGAGTAGAGATCTAAACAAAGTGGTCGATTTCTTGGCTAAGATGGGTGCTGAGAAGGAGGTAGGGGTCCGGCTACACAGTGACATGGCTATTGAGGATGAGTCGATTAGGTAGGGTCTTGAAATGTCCCTGAGCTAATGATCAAATAAAAATCTAAGGAAGGGAAGGTGTCACGATTTCACGAAATGTTGCTTCGTCACGGCCAAGGGAGGAAAGGTGTCACGATTTCATGACATGTTGCTTCATCACGGCCAAGGGAGGAAAGGTGTCACGATTTCATGACATGTTGCTTTGTCACGACCAAGGGAGGGAAGGTGTCACGATTTTGTGACATGTTGTTTCATTGCAGCCATGGGTGGAAAGGTGTCACGATTTTGTGACATGTTGCTTTGTCGCGGCCAAGGGAGGAAAGTTATCATGATTTTGTGACATGTTGCTTCGTCGCGGCCAAGGGAGGAAAGGTGTCATGATTTCGCAACATGTTACTTCATCACGGCAAAGGGTGGAAAGTTGTCATGATTTTGTGACATGTTACTTCGTCACGGCCAAGGGAGGAAAGCTATCGTGATTTCGTGACATGTTGTTTCATCGTGGCCAAGGGTGGAAAGGTGTCATGATTTCATGACATGTTGCTTCATCATGGCCAAGGGAGGAAATTTGTCACGATTTCGTGACATGTTGCTTCATCACGGCCAAGGGAGGAAAGGTGTCGTGATTTCGTGACATGTTGCTTCATCGCGGCCAAGGGTGGAAAGGTGTCATGATTTTGTGACATGTTGCTTCATCGCGGCCAAGGCAAGAAAGTTGTCGTGATATTGTGACATGTTGCTTCATCACGGCCAAGGGAGGAAAGGTGTCAAGATATCACGACATGTTGCATCATCACAGCCAAAGGAGAAAAAGTGTCACGATATCATGACATGTTGCATCGTCGTGGCCAAAGGAGAAAAAGTGTCGCAATATCGTGACATGTTGCATCATCGTGACCAAGAGTGAAAAGGTGTCACAATATCGCGACATGTTGCATCGTCATAGCCAAAGGAGAAAAGGTGTCGCGATATCATGACATGTTGCATCATCATGGCCAAGGGAGGAAAGGTGTTGCGATATCGCGACATGTTGCATCATCGCAGCCAAAGGAGAAAAAGTGTCACGATATCATGACATGTTGCATCGTCGCGGCCAAAGGAGAAAAGTGTCACGATATCATGACATGTTGCTTCATCATGACCAAGAGAGAAAAGGTGTCATGATATCACGACATGTTTCATCATCATGACCAAAGGAGAAAAAGTGTCGCGATATTGTGACATGGTGCATCGTCGCGGCCAAAGGAGAAAAAGTTTTGCGATATCGTGACATGTTGCTTCGTTACGACCAAGAGAGAAAATGTGTCGTGATATAGCGACATGTTTCGTTGTCACGGCCAAGAGAGAAAAGAGTCGTGATTTCATGACATGTTTCATCGTCACGGCCAAAGGAGAAAAAGTGTCACGATTTCATGACAAGTTGCTTCGTCATGGCCAAAGGAGAAAAATATCACGATTTCGCGACATGTTGCTTCGTCGCGGCTGAAAGGGAAAAAGTGTCGCAATTTCATGACATGTTGCTTCGTCATGGCCAAAAGAGAAAAAGTGTCATGATTTCATGACATGTTGATTCGTCACGGTCAAAAGAGGAAAAGTGTCGCGATTTCGCGACATGTTGCATTTTCACGGCCAAAGGAGAAAAGTGTCGCGATTTCGTGACATGTTGCATTTTCATGGCCAAAGGAGAAAAGTGTCGCGATATCGTGACATGTTGCATTTTTACGGCCAGAGGAGAAAAGTGTCGCGATATCGCGACATGTTGCATTTTCACGGCCAAAGGAGAAGACGGAAAGAGTGTCGCGATATCGCGACAAGTTGCTTCAACAGACCAAACCGATCCCTCTGTTAGCTAGTTATTGGTTCAAGAGATTTGGCTCCATTGCAAATCTTCTTTTACTATTGTAAGCATGTTTTCTCCCTGATTTCGGCTGGGAAGTGTCTCTTCCCAATTTGTAATTGATCTTTGTTTTAATACAAGATTTTTCAAATTAAAAAAAAAAAAAAAACATTATAAAATTACAAATAATGTAAAATTAAAAATTGAAATGAGATAATGTTAAACCTTAGGAAACCATTTAATAAAATTTAAAATCATCAATAACAATATTAATAATAATACCAAATTTTGACTTTCTTTTACCACCAAAGTCCTAAATTGAATTTTTCTTCTATGTTTGCAGGTGACCAAACTAGGGGATGAAGAGGGAAGTCGAACAGTCAAGGAAGGAAGCCAAACGATCGAGAAGAATGATGTTTATTGAACCTGAACTAGATTTCACTTACTTATTGTTGAACAGTTGGATAAGCCCCAATAATTAAATCTGATGACTCAGCTCACCTAGCTTCAAGGAGAAGATACCAGAACAATTATAGAGATCAAAGGCCAAAATTACATATCTAAATCAAGAAGAACCTCAAAGTGACACATAACCCATGAGACAACTTATAAAACCAACTATAAACCACCATCGAAGGAGAAAATAAATTAGAGCCAAACACAAAACAAGAACAACCTAAATATTTGAGGATAGATGGCCATTTTTATCAATTTTGATAGCCTAGGACAACTAGTCTTTTGCTGGAATACACTGTGAGAAATGAATGGAAGAGAGGATGCTAAGTGGTTGCATATGCACCAAATATTCAAAATAGTATTGCATAATTTAAATTATAAAAGAGGCCTTTCACGCCAAAAATTAATGATTAAGCATCAGAATGGAAAAATCCTACAA
This sequence comes from Wollemia nobilis, assembly GCA_028583015.1. Lineage (NCBI taxonomy): Eukaryota > Viridiplantae > Streptophyta > Pinopsida > Araucariales > Araucariaceae > Wollemia > Wollemia nobilis. Next base: position 5,385,024 of record JAQPPZ010016859.1, on the reverse strand, counting down.
GAGGTATTTTGAGTATTTTGTCTAGGTTGGCTATATCCAAGAGTTGAGCTCGCTACCTAAGATCATTTCTAGGAGCTTCTTGAGGAGCCAGAGTCTATATGTCACTACAATTAGGATAGTAGATTGTATTCCCTTGTTGTGACATTCGAACAGGGTGAATATTGTATTATATTGTATTGTATTATATTCTTTGAGAGACTTAAGTACACTGCTAGGATCTATCATTGTAAACATCAAACATTGAATATAATACATCATTCTAGTTTTTGCTCTTTGGTATATTTTGTCTCAATGTGTATGTATTGCTTATTTGTGCATTGCATTATTTGAATTCACAAGTAATACTTTCTCTCACTAATTTAATACCTATGTTGATTACATTATTTGAATGAATGTGGGTATGTCAGTTATTTCCTTCTTTTTCTCACTATTTCATAAAATTGGTTAAGCTTTGCTACAGTCACCCAATAGACAAGACATCGGTCTACATTATTGAAATGCTATATTATCTTGATCACAATTCAAACAAAGAACAAACCCATCTTATCTGAAAGAGCCAAAAGGATAGAATGCCCATGGTTAATTAGGCTCTTATTAGGGTTTATAGAATTGACCTGTTATTGCATAAATTTACATTAAAATCCCCTTACAGGTTGAAGCAGCAAGTCCACTAGAGATTGCATATTATGATTAGGAAGTTTTGGTAGCGTGACAACCATAGTAGGAGTACTAGGTCATTCATCCATTTCCATGGATTTTTAGTTATGCCTTTCAAGTTGCTTGTATTTATACCCAATTGCATGTTCAATATTGTATATATGAGATAAATTTATTATGTGGACCTGAATTACTTGATTGAGGTAAAATAAAACTACCTTCTACCCACTTAAACATCTATTATTGAAGATCACTCCAACATTGGATGGGTTCCACCAAGTCATGGAGGAAAATTTAAAAAACATGGGAGTTGAGCATTTTAGAGATTGATGGTCCTATAATCCAATAGGATACTTTAGGAACACCATTAATACCAAGAATTTGGATACATTATTCACCCATGAAAATAGATACAACAATTAGAAGAAGGTCAATCCAAGCATAGAGTTATCCCTTGTCACCCTAGAGAGTACACACAACTATGAGGATGACATACATAAGTGGTACAATAATCCATTAGAATGACACTTATTTTACACTAATATTAAGGATTATTTTAACCTAAATATAAAAATGAACCATCAAAATCTAGGGATATTAAGGAAACTACGGTATATAAATTAAAAATTCCTAGCATGGTAGAATATATGCTAAGAGATAGACACATAAATAAGGCTAATAAGAGATGGTTTGTTTGATGATGGGTTCTCTACCATTTGGGATTGTAAACATGCCAAGAGTAAAAAAAAGGAAAAAATAATGGGTGAGGCTAAAACAACCCCATATAGTCCACTAAGAACATCATATGTACTATAACAATCCAAATAACTTGACTATCTAGTTCAATGTGGGATTTTTTATTTTTATTTTTCACTTAATGATCATATAATATTTTAATAAATACAAGGCATCAATAACCACTTTTGAGTTTTTAGTCATTGCATATGACCCACAAGTAGATAGGAGTGGCCAATCTCCCGTAAAAGGCTTATAGGGTTTAATTTTCTAATATCACCATTAGAAAAGACACCATTAGTGGTTCCCTCATATTTCTCATATACTCACCTATATAGGATAATTTGACCATGATGTAGGGGTTATCCTCTAAGGCCCATAACACTTAGAGGGGTATGACTTTCCCCAATCCAAACATGTTATCATCTGAGTGTCATATTATACTCTTTAACATGTGGGATTTATGGTGTAATGCCTTAATGCTTAATCATCCCCATATTCCCATTGGTTTAATTAAGTCCATTACCACTTCCTTGGCAATGGTTATGGCATTTCTTGTCAAGTTATGATTAATGTGATAGAAAATCCCATACCAATCCATTGTGGAATCTTTTAAAGCCTCACCATTAGGATTATCTAATCATAATTTGCTTAAGGGACCACCATTGTACTATAAGAATATTTTGGTGGAATGTCCCATACCATCCCACCTACCCACCTATCCTATCCTATCTTGCTAGGAGTAGCCATTCTTGAATTACAATTGATTGCCTTCTCACAATACAACTGGTATTAGGTATTTGATATTTTTAGTTGTACACCTCCCCATGAACAAACCATATTTAGATAAGTCTTATCTCTAGGGTTAACAAGGTATCTCCTTCTGGATAAGTTTTCTAACCTCTTTTAAAACTTGTAGTTTCCTTATTTCTCATAGTAAAATATTTAACTAGCTAAACTTAATACTATGGTCCAATGCCAAAAAAAAGTGTGAATATTAAAATTCTTTATTTCCACATGGTTAATTATTCTTATTATATAGGACTTTATTTACTTTTACAATAATACAAAGCTAAACTAAATAAAAATATGGTTTTATTTACTTTAAAATAAGATACAACTAATAAAAGGGATAAAAGCTTATTCATTATACTTTATCTACTTTTTAAAAGGTAAAGCTAAATTTTAATTCTAATAGTCTTTATATTGGTATCCTCCTTTGGTTTACATAATACAAGTTTAATGAAAATATTCAAATATAAAAGAAAAGTAATATAACCATTCATGTTTATAAAAAAAAAATCATCTAATAAAGAAATAAAAAGTATGTGAAAGCATAGACAAGGAAATGCAATGGTGAGTGTGAGTGATCATGATGGTGATAATGATGTTCCTCAGTTTGAAATTTCCATTGGTGAGTCTTTTGGTTAAGGATACATGGACAACTCCAACCTCCATCCCATGATCCACCATGGTCTGGATGATAACGTGGATGTGTCAAGCATAGTGGGGAACCCTCCCTTGGGTTATATAGATCAAAAAACCTTTTCCAACTTTGGTAGCACTTCCTGATCTAATGGAGATGTGCCCTTATATTTGCAGGGTCTTGTTTTTGGTGGTGGGACATTGGCAACCTATAGTGTACCTATAAAATATGGATCTATGACCCCCAATTAGTGTCCATTTTCCCACTCTTTTACAGATATTTTGAAAAATAATTCTTCTTCTAGTTCCCCACCATCTTCAAGAGTTTTTTTGCATCCATTCCAAGGTTCCCTCAATATTTTGGTTGAGATTATGACATATTTTGTGACCTAGGACTCTTAATCCTTGGTGGGGAAATTCCTGACTCACACCCTAACATGGATTTCATTCACATATGGGCCCTAACCACTTGGCATCCTCAAGGATCTATAGACTTGGTGGCTCTCCCTAGAGGGTTTTTTCTAATCCAGTTAAACAACCCTAGTGAATAAAGTTGGATCCTCATTGGCGGCCTTTGGTTCTTCAGGTGGAGGGGTCTCTTTCTTAGGAAGCAGAGTGTGGAACTCAATCTAGATACTAAAAATATCAATCTTGCTCTGACTTTTTTCATCTTTTGTGTCTTCTCATACAGTTCTAGTTTGAAGACATTCTAAAAGGGATTACCCAAACCATTGGTGAGATTATTGCTTTTGATTCACCTACTAAAGCTAAGATCCACATGGTCTATGCATGGATGTGTATCAATGCTAACCTAGAATCAAAACATCCTTCTTCCATTGAGCTTATTTTGAATATTTTTTGCAAGAACTAGATCATAGAGTATGCAAACAAGCTTGTGTTTTGTATAGAATGTTCTAAGTAAGGTCACCTCAACTAGCAGTGCTTGATCTTAAGGTTTTCTATGGTGCCTCCTACTAGAAAAAATTGTGGTGAAGGGTTTCAATAGTAGCATTTGAACAACATGCATTTCAAAACCAATGCTAAAAAATCCTTACCTCTTCTCAATGGTGCTAGGGTAGATCTGAAATAGAGGCTTCCATATTCATATTCAAATATCTCCTCTCAAAATCCCTTAGGGATGATGATAAATGTGATGGCTCAAGATCCCCCCTCTCTAGCTCCCATAACTAGCTCAATTGGGGACCCTCTAAAGGAACCATCCTCTAAGACTACAACTTTGCAAGAAATATCTCTAGCTCAAGCTAACCTTCATTCTTCTTTTTAAGTATGCTTTCATATTTTTGTTTCTAATCACTTTTCTTCTCTATCAATTGATGAGTCTCTTCCTATTTATGAGAAATTCATCTTTGACCTTCTCCAAATCCCTTCTCATTTTCTAAAGGTCTCCTTGGACCTTCCCCTTAAAAAAAGCACTATGTTTATGTAGGCTCTAAGAAAAAGGAGGTCACCCTTCTACCCAAGACATAAAAAACAAAGAATATATAAAGGAGACTACTAATGGTACCTAGATCACCTTACACCTCTATTCAAAATAAAACCTCTCAAAATTTTTGCATGAAGATGATAACATATTCAAATTCCCATCTTCACAAGGAAGAGGGAAGATATCCTCTTCTAGAAGTAACAAATGAATATCCTCTCATTGAATATGAGAGGCTTCAATGGACATAACAAACAACATTTGGTTAAATCCATTAGGAAAGACTTAAAGCCTACCACTTTTCTTCTAGAAGAATCTAAGTTGGACATCCAAAATATTTCTTGCATCTCTAAATACATATGGAAAAATTGTGATTTCCTCATAAGTCCTACCAATGGGGCTTCTGGTGGATTATTATGTTTGTGGGATTTGAATGTTGTTGAAGGTAGACTCTTGTTTGTTGCAAAGAATTTCATGAATATCCTATATTTTAGCAAAGATCATAATTACAAATTGGTTCTTTCAAATATCTATGCATCAAATTCTCCTTCTAGGAGATCCCATCTCTGGAACATCCTATGCCAATTGAGGGATGTTTTTTCCAATGAGGCATGGAACACTGGTTGGATAATTTAATTCTCCTTTGTTACCCACTAACAAGAAAGGAGGATCTAAAATCATAACTAATTCTTATGAATACTTTGCTTCCTTTGTAGATGATAATCAACTCATGGATATCCATTTGAGAGGGAACAGATTCACTTGGAGAAATCGTAGAAGGAGTGATCAACTCATCCAAATTAGGCTTGATAGATTCCTCATATTCATTAAATCCATATACCCCTTTGGTGATGTTGTCCTTCATTCCCTTCCTAGAATTAGTTTTAACCACAATCCCTTATTTCTTGATTGCTCGCTCCATACCTCTCGTTTCAAAGCCCCCTTAAAATTTGAGGTAATGTGGCTCTAGGATTATGACCTCAAGATTTTTATCTCATATTTATGGTCTTGCAGCTTCTTTGGACCCCTTGCTTCTCAGGTTAATAATAAACTCTGATTTGTGAAAGTAAATATTAAGCAGTGGAACAAATATATTTTTGTTAATATTTTCTCCAAAAAGTAGGATATTCAATTTCAGTTCATGGACATTGAGATCTCTACTCAGGAAAAAGACCTTGATCCTAGTATTTGGGCTACTTATAATATCCTCTTGACCAATTATCATAATATTATCAAAAGTGAGGAAGTCTTCTAGAAGCAAAAATTGAAGGTAACTTGGCTGAAGGAGGGTGATTCCAACACCAACTTTTTCCATGCCACAACTTTGAGATACATGGGATCAAACAAGATTAGGGAACTCACCAAGGTGTATGGGACTATTAATAGAGATATTTTTGATATCAGGACTAATGCGGTGGCTTTATTCAAATATTTTCTTGGACCCAGCCTAGTTTGTGACCAGCAAATATCTCAGACTCTTCTAAACAATATTCCTAGGTTGGTCACTCAAGAGCAAAACAATCTCTTACTAAAAAAATTATTTGCAAATAAAATTCATTCTGTTATCTTCTCCATGCAATGTGGTAAAGCCCTGGGTCTTGATAGATTCTCCCCATTTTTTTCAATGCCTTTGGGACATTGTGGACTCGATCTTGTTTTATCCATTCAACAGATTCATTAGGATAAATGAATTCCTAGAGATGTCAATTCCAATTTTTGGGCCCTCATTCCCAATATTGGTAATGCCAAAACCCTTGTTGATTTTAGTCTGATTAGCCTTTGTAATGTATTTTACAAAATTCTCACTAAAGCGATGGTCACCATATTTAAGCTAATTCTCCTCCACATCATTGAACTTAATCAAGGTAGCTCTATCCAAAGGAGACTTATTATCAATAGCATCACCACCACCCACAAACTTATTCATTCATTGTCTAAAAGTGGTAAGGTTGGTCTCTTCCTTAAATTATACATGAATAAGGCTTTCGATAGAGTGTCCTGGAAGTTTCTCTTCTCTGTCCTATCAAGATTTGGGTTCCAATCAAAATGGATTGACCTAATCAAATAATGCATTACAAATGCTAGTTTCTCACTTTTTGTTAATGGATCTTCTATGGGATACTTCTAGAGTTTCAAATATTTGAGACAGGGTGACCCTTTATCCCCCTTTCTTTTCATTATCCTTGTTGAAGCTTTAGGTCAAAATTTAAGGTCATATTATTTCGAGCGATAAATATTAGGTGTTAAACCAAATTTTTCTCTTAATCCCATCTCTAATCAACAATTTTTTGATAATACTATTCTTTCCACCTATTTCTTTGTTCCTCAATCCAAATTCATCAAGTTGATTTTTCTCTCCTTTGAGTCAACTATTGGTCAAAAGTTCAATTTCTACAAGAGCAAAATTTATTTTATCAATACTCCCATCAGATAGTAAGCTCATATAGCCAATATCCCAAGTTGTGCTATTGATGATCTAGCTATTTATCTTGATTTTCCTCTCTTTGATGTACCTACAAAAAAATATTTATGGAATATCATCATTGAAAGGATCCAAGAAAATTTTATTGGGTGGAAACGGGGGCTTCTTAGTCAACTTGGAAAGGCTACTTTAGTCAAAGCTACTCTCCAACGCATTCTTGTTTTCTTTCTTTCTATTTTTAAGATTTAGATCAAAGTGTGTAGAAAGATAGAACAAATCTAGAGGAACTTCTTATGGTTAGGCTCTAAAGACAAGAAGAGATCCCATCTAGTTGCATGAGACTAGGTTTGTTATAGGAAAGAGTATGGAGGCATCAAACTCAGGAAGGTCAAAAACATGAATGTAAATCTCATAGCCAAACATGGGTGGAGAGTCCTTCAGAATGAAAACACTCTTTGGGTTGATATTATCAAGGCTAAGTATCTCTAGAACCAAATATTTTTTTGGATGACTCCTTACCAATATCAGGTTTTATAGTTTTGAATTCCATTATAAGAACAAGGGAAATTATCAAGAAAAGCATCCAATGGAGGCTTGGTAACAGATAAAAGATTAATTTTTGGGAGGATATATGACTAGGTGACAGTCCCCTTCAGAATTATTTTGATATGATTTGCCTAAGACTAGTAACTAATAACCAATTCAGTTTGAAGGTGTGTAATTTTATTGAAACCAATAAAAAATCTTGGAAATCCCTCCATATTGGTGATTTGAATGATGATAAAAGAAGATCTACCTCTATTTTATCCAATATGTTGCATCTATATGTTATCACCAACTCTTTCATGGAATATAAGCTTCTTTGGGTGCCCAACGAGAATGGCCTTTTTCCTATCAAAACTACCTACTTCTTTACTGAAATTCCAAGACAACTTTGGTTCCCTTCAAAGGTTATTTGGAATAATCACGTAACACCAAAAATTAGTTTATTTTTTTGGCTTGTTGTCCAAGATTATATCCTTTCCATTTCTAATCTCATGTTTTGTGGACTACTCATTCCCAATTTTTGTTACCTCTGCAATAAAGCATGTGAATCCACCCAATACATATTTCTATCTAGCATATTTTCTCTTAATATTCTATCTTCCTTATTTTCCAACATGGAAATTGCTTTGGCACCCCCTTTTCTCTTGAATGACTTGTGCTTATAGTAGATCAACTTTCACTCAAAAAAATTTCTAGACTTTCTATCTCCCATATTTCTTATGGGAAGTTTGGCATGAGTGTAACTCTAGAGATTTCAACAACTCCATCCATGATTGTCATTTTGTGCTCTCTAGACTTATCCATGCAACTATTGAGAACATCTTTGTCACTTTAGGAGTAGGGTCCCAGAACATCTAAATGAAGCTTGTTTGGATAGGTCCCTTAAGCTTCCTTCTATTCCTATTTCTTCATCCAATTCAATGTTTGATCTTTCACTCATCATATGGAATCCTCCACCTCTAGACTAGATAAAATTAAATTTTGATGGTGTGGCCAAGGGCAACCCTAACCCTATAGGTTTTGGAGGTATTTTTAGAAACCATGCAAGGGAGATCATTTTGGCCTTTGTAAAAATCCTTGGGGTTCAAAACAATCATTTGAGCTCTCTTTCAAGGTCTATCTCTTCAACCTCATATTTATTATCCCAATATTTTTTTTGAGGTTGACTCATTGAACATCATTGAAAGCCTCAAAGGGACCCAATATTTGTGTTGAAACATCTCTAGTTTGATATTTTAAGTCAATACCTTTCTTAGTGCCTCTACTAATGTTTCTATACAACATGTCTACAAAGAAGGTAATCAAGTTGCTGACCTCTTAGCTAACTAAGATGTTTTTGAGCCCAACCTTACCATTTGGAAAAATAGCTTCCCTCCTTTAATCGATGGTAATTCCTGGTCCTTGTATTTCTTGTGAGCTCATATTGAAGATCTGGTGGGGTTGGAAGTATTTTTCTATCATCCTTGTTTCACTTATCACCTTCCTTTTTTAGAGCTTTATTAGTTTTATCCTTATCCACTTCTAGTTTCCCTCTTTTTTGGCATTTGAGTTGGCTCAAACACTCCTTTAAGGTGATAATCATAACTCTATTGTGTCACATGTAGCTCATCCTTTAGGAGATACTGAGTTCCTCATGGCGTATATCCAACATGATGTTGATAGTAATAATTAGAGGCTTTTTCTATGTATGATTGGATACCTCCTTCTTACTCTTGGCCATATATGGAGGATCTGCTATAGAGTGGAATTCATAGACATCATTTCATATAATGTGTAGATTTTTTTTTACAAAATAGATTTCAAAGGCACGTGGAGTTTTTGTTACAAGATGAATTTTAGAGGTACATAGAGTTTTTGTTATAGAGTGGAATCTAGAACCATTACCCTAAGTCACACATGGAGGATTTGCTACAATGTCGAATCTGGAGGTTTCATCCTTGGTTACATGTGGAGGATTGGTTACAAGGTGGAATTGAGAGGTATAATTTATCACGATGTTCGAACATGGTTTTTCTTTTTTTCTTCCCATGGTACGTGGAATAGCTAATAATAACCTCCAATGGCAGATTGGTAAATCAAGGGGGGTTCCCTTCCTATTGCAACATTATCTACCTTGTGATAAATGACAACATGTTTAGAAATAATAAAGACACCACTTCTTCATATAACACCAATGACACTATTGGTCTTGTGTGGAGTGCCAACAAGGATGAGAATCAATGCATTAGAATTATGCACTTTCATGTGACTAGGTGATGGATGGCTCTCCTCGATCATGTGTGGAACATCCACTTCTCAGTGGAATCTGAAGGTATCTTTGATTCACAACTTGCTTATTGGATTCATTCCATTTGGAATGTGAGATCATCCAAAAATAGGTATTGCATCATGATTGGTTGTATCATGCTTAAGTATTCCTCATTTTTTGTGATTGGTGACCACCTCAAAGCAATGATTTTGCCATTAATTTTTGCATGAAAAATATGTCCTCCTTCCTTTCTCCTTGGCTTGTGTTTCCTTCAACAAATTTATTTCCAAATTTTATAACTTTCCACTACCTACAATAATACTACCAAATCAGTGCCAATTTCATCCATCACCATTTCTTCAACCTTTGAACCCTTGGATTTCACTCCCTCATCTTCCCTATGTCTTTTTTCTAGTTTTATGGTGGATTCCAAACTTGCATCTCTCCACCTCTATGCCTTCATTTAAGACATCATCAGGGACCATGTACTAATTCAATTTTTGTAGAAATTTAGTGGAAGCAACATGGATCTATCCATGGAGTTTGTTAGTATGTGGTATTATGGCCATGTCACCCTTCGAGGCCTAAGTTTTACAATCATCATAGATATCCTAGTCAAAATCATTGGTTTACCCAATGATGGGGAAATTATCCATAGAGAGAAAAATTCTTTGCAGAGTGAGCTTTCTCTATTCAAGAACAAAGGGGAGAAACTAGGTAGAGATAAGGGGGGATCATTAGAGAGACACTCCTCAAACCCTGAGATGTTGTCATGATAACGATGCTATAATATTTCATGATGGATGGTCCTAGTGCTGTTTTTAGGATATTTCACTTAGCTTTCATCAACCACCTGAGGAGGAAAAACATGATAGACATATTATAATACTTCTATAGATCATTTGAGTGCTTTATCCTAAATTTTAAAAAGGAATTCTCATTTTTCCCCCTTCATCAGGGGCTTCATATAGTCATTTACAAGCATGTGTTCAAGAGGAAAACTAGGAGGATGGTGGTAGTGGCTATTTCTCCCATGGATAATAATTTTGGTGAAGGTTTGTCATCCCCAAGAACCAACCACATGCTCGACTATGAGATGAAAGTGGAGGGAATATCAAGCTCAATGAATTTTAAACCTCACCACTACTCCACTAGGAGCAAGTCTACAAGTGGTAAACGTAAGACCCACATCATTATTGACAACTAGAACCAATTGGATGACTATCTATATTTCTAGATCAAGGCAAATAACACTCCTACTTCCAAGAGAGGCCACCCCCTAGAATGCTCTTCCAAGTAGCCTATTCTAGCTTCTCACATGTCTTGTTAGCCATATCTTTTTTATAAGAGCCACCTTCAGGAACTTAATGACATCATGAAATCTCTCTCTAGAGCTACCAATATGACCTCATCCTTTATAACTCAAGTGGATACTCTATTTAAGGAGTACAAATACCAATATGAATACAAAATCCTAGTGGGCAATGATGGAGGGGCTGATGCAATCCATGATAATACTGGCAATAATGGTAATTAGTTCTGCTGACCAACCTTGCAAGGTTTTTGGTTTCTATCAAGGAGGTTTTTGGTTTGTAGTTCTTCTTATCTCCTCCTTGACTTCCCCTATGAGGGCTTCTCTTCTCACCTCTAAATACCTCCTTTTTTTCCATGCATAGGGTATTTTTTTGGTTTATGTAGCTCTTCTTTGTTGGCTTGTAGAGGGTTTCTTGCTCTTGCTTTGGTTTGGTTGGGATATCATATCCTAGCTCTTCTCTTTTTGTAGCTCTCCTCTTCTTGTAAAAATTTATAGGATCCTTTCAAAACCCCTTTATCAATAAAAAAAATCTCAAAGGATTCTATGTTTATAAATAAAAATAAATTAAAAAACAAGTATTATAATCATTCATGTTCACTTTCTCAAGGAAATCTATGTTTATAAATGAAAACAAATTAAAGCAATTTAATTAAATATGGTAAAAGAAAATTTATAAGAAAAGAACACAAATAAGAATTCTTAATCTTTTTCATTAAAGACTTTTATCAAAATTCAATAATAAGATCTTAAATTTAAAATAAAATAATATAATAAAGAAAAGTATTTCATAAAAGAAATCATTGTTTGTTTGGAATAGACATGTTTCATTGGTCTTGTAATAAACAAATAAAGCTATTTTTAAATATTAATTCCCATGAAACTGTATCACTGATTTACAGTGCAATTTTTTTTTTAGAAGAGAACATATTGTAAAAGTTACATTATTATTTTGGTAGGATAAACACTGACCTTTCCACCATCTGAATCCAAGCCAAGTAATCTTGCCTTGTCTAGCATGTCAAGGTTTTTTATGCGGTCGAGATCAAAATGACTTCCTCATATAAATAAATTTATTTAACATTGAATGCAACTATAATCTACAACATATGGAAACAACAACACTACTATTTGAGTTCTATAGAACAACCAAAAAGTTAAATGAATTCTTTAAAATAGATATATAAATCAAATTCCAGATTTAGATAACCTTAGTGGATGCCAAAAATCATAGAGCTCTCAGATTTAATTTTAAATGGTATAAATATCTTAGTTAAAATGTATTCACCAAGAGTTTTTAATATATTTACGTAAATAAGATGGGTGTCTAAGGTAATATTTCATATTTTATTTAGCTAAAGAAAAAGTAGTCCTTCTTACATAACCATCTAAGGCTAACTCAAAGCTTTTTAAAAAGAATAGAAACAACCTTCATGATAGTATTTTATCTTATAAACATATTATAATATTAACATAGACAAATAGTGCATCTTGGATGTATCAGGCAAGCATTAATTAGACCTCTCTTTTTTTATAAAGTTTTAAAGATAATATAGTGTTTTCAATTTACTTCCTTTTAGGGATTATTTAAAACAAAGAAATGATGAGCATAGTGTCTTCCAAGCTACCAACCACACCTCTCTTTTAGGTAACACAAAGCTTATATATATTTATATTTATGAAATGGTGCTATCAACATTCATTCATCTACATGGTCACACATGTAAAATAAGGAGACATTGCATATCATCACATTCAATTTCAAACAAGCCATCTCAACATTACATAGTAATGTTTAATTGAGGATGACATACACAAACATATACAATAAATGACTTCAATTTATTAGAGGGAATAAACTCAATTTTTACCATCCCAAAGGTAAATAGACATTCTAGCCATATAATATAGTATGAAAACTTAAAATTAGGTATTACTGTGTTCATGTTAATAGGCTAACAAACTAACACATCTATTTACTATAATCCCAAACCAACCAAAATAAAGTAGATGAAATAATATATATATATATATATATATATATATATATATATATATATATATATATATATATATAGAGGAAACATTCACACAAATTTCAACATATTATTTCTCAAAAGCTAAAAAATGAAAATAACTCAATCATAATTCAAAATGTATACATGTTCAGTATAGACTATTGACAAAATATATTCATTATCATCATCTTGTTCTACCTATTATTATCTAACACAACTGGAAAGATCCGGCCTATAAATATTTGATCATAATTTATCCACTTCTTTCTTCTTTGTCTCCCTATGAAAATCATTCTATTCGTACCCCCATTCAATAATCCAAGTAAGGGTAACCAACAAGTATAATATCATGCAATTAGCCAGCTAATGCACTCACTTCCCCACAACTTGGAGGTTTCAAAATATTTTCCCTATATTAATATTCTATTAAAGAAAAGTGTTTTTCATCAACTATTATACATATTTAAATTTTACCCAAGGGAAATATTTCCCTATTATATGTTTATATTTATGTTTATTTCATTTTATTTATTTTTATTTAGTGTTAATTAGAAAATATGCAAGAAATGCAATTCTAATCATATACCTCCAACCTTGTTGAGCAAGGTGCAGCAAAAGTATTGTCATTGTTGTCAACACAGACAGGAATTGATGCAGTTGAAGCAGTGGACAAGAATTCAGAGGTCAGTCAGATCAAGTACAGTGAAATTCCAGGAAAACAAAAGTGGCCCAGATTCAAAAATTTGCAGAAAAAGACAAGTAAGAAAACTGTCGCGATATCGCGACATGTTTTCTGTCGCGATTTCACGACAAAAATGAGGAGAGAGAAGGCATAGCCGAAAATGTCATGATTTCGCGACAAAAATGAGGAGAGAGAAGGCGCAGCCGAAAATGTCATGATTTCGCGACAAAAATGAGGAGAGAGAAGGCGCAGTCGAAAATGTCACGATTTCATGACAAAAATGAGGAGAGAGAAGGTGCAGCCGAAAATGTCACGATTTCGTGACAAAAATGAGGAGAGAGAAGGCGTAGCCAAAAATGTCACGATTTCGCGACATGCTGGAAGGAAAGAAGCAAAGTTGAAAAACTGTCACGATTTCGCGACAAGTTTGGAGAAGCAGCACCAAGGGCGAAAAGTGTCGCGATATCGTGACACGTCGAGTTTTCGCGACCCAAAGAAGAGAGAGAATGTACGACAACAAAAGTGTAGCGATTTCGCTACATGTTGAAGTTTCGCTGGCTGAAGCAGAGAAGCGCTAAGTCAAAAAGTTGTAGCGATTTCGCTACATGTTGGAGTTTCGTGGGCCAAAGCAGAGAGGAAGAGTCAAAGCACAAAGGTGTAGCGATTTCGCTACAAGTCAAAAGTGCAGAACACAAAGGTGTAGCGATTTCGCTACAAGTCGAAAGTGCAAAACACAAAGGTGTAGCGATTTTGCTACAAGTCGAAACTGCAAGACACAAAGGTGTAGCGATTTCGCTACAAGTCAAAAGTGTAGAACACAAAGGTGTAGCGATTTCGCTACAAGTCGAAAGTGCAGAACACAAAGGTGTAGCGATTTCGCTACAAGTCGAAAGTGCAAGGCAAGGTGTAGCGATTTCGCTACAAGTCAAAGTTTCACGGGTCGAAGCAAAGTTGGAAGCACAAGGCACAAAGTTGTAGCGATTTCGCTACATGTAGGATTTTCGGAGGCCGAAGGAAGGAGAAAGTACAAAGGGAAAAGTTGTAGCGATTTCGCTACATGTCTTGATTTCGCTAGTGCATGAAGTGAGAAATGTACGGATGCGAAAGATGTCACGATTTCGCGACATGTTGCATTTTTGCGGGCGAAAAGCAAAGAACAGCGCTAAGGCAGAAAAGCGTCACGATTTCGCGACATGTTCCATTTTCACGGCTACAAGCGAAGTAGAGTGCAGGGAAGCAAAAAGTGTCACGATTTCGTGACATGTTCCATTTTTGCGGGTGCTTGCGAAGGAGAGTTGTACGAAAGCGGAGAATGTCACGATTTCATGACATGTAAGGATTTCACGGTTGCATGCGAAGGAGAGTTGTACGAAAGTGGAGAACGTCATGATTTCGTGACATGTCTGGTTTTCACGGTTGCAAGCGAAGAAAGGAACAAGGAGGCAAAAAGTGTCATGATATCGTGACAGGTCATGTTTTCGCTGGTAGAAGGCGAAGAAGAGTGCAAAGAGACAGGTGGCAACAGCACGCTAACTGACAGCTAACTGGAACAGAACTACAGTTACAGAGAAAAAGTAGGGAGCCAAAATTAGAAAAGTCAACTGAAGACAGTGCGACGGTTACAAGTGCAGTAACAGTTAGAATACATGTAGAATCGAAAAGCATTCGAACAACCGTATATGCAGAATTCGAATAGTCGTATATGCAGAATCGTAAAAGCATTCGAACAGTCGTATATGCAGAATTCGAACAACCGCATATGGAGAATCAAAAATGCATTCGAACAGCCGTATATGCAGAATCGTAAAAGCATTCGAATAGCCGTATATGCAAAATTTGAATAGTCGCATATGGAGAAGAGAAAAAAATTCGAACAGTCGCACAAGCAAAATAAAAATTGCATGCACACAGAGAAAGGAATTCGAACAGTCAGAGTATGTTATTCGACTGCATGCAGGATTAGAAAAGTCATAGAAGACGAGGAGTCTCGATGAGGAAAAGGGGTTATAAAAGGACAGTCGTGCAGAGAATCAGGTTGCTGCTGTGAGAGTGAAATTACTGTGAAAAGAGGGTTAGAAGAGGGCCAAGAGAGAAATAAGCAGAGCCGTGAGAGTGTGCAGAGTTTGTTTAATTACAGACCAGTCAGGGTCGTGTAAACAATGAAGGCATTTTTATGTCATTATAATTGCTCAGAATTGCAGTCCAAGTTGGTGCTTGGTACTAGGGGTTGGTGCTCCTATCTGTTGCAATAGAAAATTAAGGGGTTGGTGCTCCTTCCGGTGGATGCTTGGTAAAGTGTTTGTAAAATTGGTATTTTGCACAGACTGGATTTGGATTGGAGTCCAAGCAGTCATTTTTGAGGAGTAGCCAAATTGGTGAACCTCGTTATATTGTGTGTTGTGGTGTGCTCTCTTGTTCAATTTGCTTTTCTGGTTTTCAAGTTCTCTTTGCTTCAGTTTTAAATGCTGTAGATTTGAATTTTAATAGCTACACTGATTCACCCCCCCTCTCAGTGTCATTGTGTGAATATCAATTGGTATCAGAGCAAGGTTTCTTGAACAAGCTTAATCAGCTAAGGTGATCTTGGAAGAAACACAATGGCAGGTGGTGAAGGATTCTCATCCAACAAAGCTCCCTTGTTTGATGGAACTAATTACACTTTCTGGAAACTCGGGATGCGGACATATCTGAGTGCATTGGGATACGACATTTGGGAGTCTGTAGAAAGTGGATACACAACACCCACTACTCCTCCAACAGATACTGCTGAGAAGAAAAAAATTTGAGAACAACTCCAAAGCAAAGAATGCCATAATGTGTGGGCTTGTAGACAGTGAAGCGATAAGAGTCATGAGTCAGTAAATCGACAAAAGACATGTGGGATAAACTGAAGAGCATCCATGAAGGAGACAACAAGATCAAGGAAGCCAAGTTGCAAACTCATCGAGCTCAGTTCGAAGCATTACAAATGAATGAAGATGAGAACATAGAGGCCTATATGTTGAGAGTCAATGGAATCATTAATGCAATCAGAGGACTCGATGAAGAAATTGATGATGCAGTTGTCATGAAAAAGGTTCTCAGAACACTTCACAAAAGATTTAACTCCAAAGTTTTTGCAATAGAAGAGGCGAAAGATCTAAACAATTTTAGCATGGATGAGATGCATGGTTCCTTGACTGCATACGAAATGAGAATAGGACAAACTAAGCCTATAGACAGAGAAGCTGCTTTTAAAGCACACAAGAATATAAAAGCTGAACATGAATCTGAGGATGAAGAGACACTGGATGAAACGAAAGCTAATTTTGTTCGGAAACTCACAAAGGGAAAAGGAAAATATAGAGGAAAGCTACCATTTAAGTGCTTCAATTATGGAGGAGTCGGTCATTTTGCAGCCAAATGTCCAATGCATGAGAAAACCAAAAATGGTGAAGGGTCACACCAAGAAAAAGGTGACTGGAAGAAGAAACAAAATTTTAGAAAGAACAACTTCAAGAAGAAAAGCTTCATATCCAAGAATGTCAGCTCTTCTGAAGAAAGCTCGGGTGAGGATTCCGAAGAAGAAACAGGTGAAGCTCTGTTCATGGCACTTGAAGAAGAAAGAACAGAAGAAAATCGAGAAGGTGATGAAAACTTTAAGGATGAGGCTGAAGTATATCTGGAAGGAGAATTGGTTGTCTGCACTTGAAGATTTGAGTGTAGAAAGGAAAAAGAATAAAAAGTTTTCAAGAAAACTAGAGGATGCCACTGACATAATAAACAGTTTGAAAATACAGACGAGAGGAATTCAAGAAAATGTCTGAAGTTCTTGATGAAAAATTAACTGTAAAGATAGTTGAATGCAGCAAGCTAGAAGAAGACATTGTTGGGTTAAGGATGCGGCTAGAGGAGATGAATAGGAAATTGAGTTGCTTTCACAAGCTTGAAGGAAGTACTTGTAAAAGCTGGATAAAATGTTAAATAGCCAAAGGCCTTCCAGGCATCAAATTTGGTTTGGGCTTCGATGAAGGAGAATCATCAAGGGGTTCAAAGGCCTTAAATGTAGAACCCATAAAGAAAGAAGATAAGATCGAGGTTGACCAAGAAAAATCAAATCATGCCAAAGAAAGCAATAATGCCGAGACTCAAGAAGAGTCTCGACAAAGATGGATTCACAAAAGTCACACATCCAAGGAGGAGAAGATTCATGACTCCTACTTCAAGGCGGCAAAGACCAACTCCGAGGTTTAATCATTCCTTTTCTGGTTATTGTTTTAAATGCAATGCTTATGGCCATAAGATTTCAGATTGCATTCATAATGTATCTCAAAGGAATTTCACCGAGTAGAAATGCTTTTTCTCCCTTGATGAATTATGCTGTTGAATGTTATAATTGTCATAATTTTGGACATATTGCAAGAAACTGTAGAAGCACTTTTGCATCAAATAATTATCAGGGTAGAAAATCTCAACCAAATGGGTTGAAAGCAAAACAAGAAATTTCTTGAAAAACAGGCACATGCTAATGAAAAGGAAAAGGCAAAACAAGTGGCCAAATCTGCCATCAAACCGGAATGGAAAGAAAAGGAATCTTTGATTGTTCGGACTACATTCAAAGCACGGAACAAATCAGCACCATGGATACTTGATAGTGGATGCTCCAGTCACATGACAGGTGACAAGCAAAAATTTGAAAAGTTACAGAATTATGAAGGTGGCTCTGTGAAATTTGGAAATAATGATGGAGCAAAGATAGTTGGAAAAGGATCAGTCAAGATCAGTGATGGAAAGATCAAATCAAAAGAAGTCTTGTTTGTGATTGGTCTAAAGCATAACTTGCTGAGTGTAAGTCAAATCTGTGACAGAGGTCATGAAGTCATTTTCAAGAAGCGGGTTGTGAAGTGAGAAAAGCACACAGTGGGAAGCTGATAGCTACTGGATCAAGGACTTCTGGTAATCTATATACTCTCTCAAAAACTGTAGAAGGAACATGCTTGATTGGACAGGAAGATGAAAATTGGCTGTGGCACAAGAGGCTCGGTCATATTAGTTTTGACAATCTGGCAAAAATAAGTTCAAAAAGAGCAGTAAGAGATATACCAACCATTGGCAAACCAGTAAATAGCATCTGTGCTTCATGCCAAAAAGGAAAGCAAACCAGATCCACATTTAAATCAAAGGAATACTTCACCAACAAACCGTTGGAGATAATTCATACTGATTTGTGTGGACCCATGAGAACACAAAGCATAAATGGTGACAAATACTTTATGCTGTTCATAGATGATTACTCCAGGATGACATGGGTATTATTTTTAAAGCTTAAATTAGATGCCTTTGAGATGTTTAAGATTTTTAAAAAATAGGTTGAAAATCAAACTAGAAAAAGGATTAAATGCCTAAGATCAGACAGAGGAGGAGAGTTTATTTCAGAAGAATTTGCAGAATACTGTCAAAAATATGGGATAAGAAGACAAGTTTTCAACAGCAAGGACACCTCAGCAGAATGGTGTTGTAGAAAGGAAGAACAGGACAGTGCAGGAAATGGCACGGACAATGCTGGCTGAGAACAAAATAGCTGACAGATTTTGGAAAGAGGCAATCCATACTGCAGTTTACATTCAAAATAGGTGCATGCTAAGACCGCATGAAAGCAAAACACCTTATGAGCTGTGGTTCGGCAGAAAGGCAACAACAAGATATTTCAAAGTATTTGGCAACAAGTGCTACATCAAACGGACTGAAGATAATCTCGATAAATTTGAAGATAGAGCTGATGAAGGTATTTTTCTTGGTTACTCAACAAAAAGCAAAGCCTACACATGTTACAACAAGAGGCTAAAGAAAATTGTTGAGAGTGCTGATGTTAAAGTTGATGAAGGTAGAGAGCGAGAAATTACTTATCAAGAAAACTACCCTATTTATGAAGAAGTCATTGAAGGAGATGATGAAAAGGAAACAGAAGAGAATCAAAAAATTGATCCAGATGTTTTAAAAACTGACTCAGAAGAAGAAGAAAACAAGAAATTTAAAACAGTACGCTGGCAAAAAAATCATCCCAGTGAACAGATTATTGGGGACCCCACGGATGGTATTCAGACAAGAAGAGCAGTAGTGCGGAACTATTCTCTGTTATCTAGCATTGAACCTAAAAATGTTGCTGAAGCAAGCACGGATGAAAGTTGGATGAAGGCAATTAATGAAGAACTAGATCAGATTGAGAAAAACAAAACCTGGGAATTAGTACCACGACCAACAAATAAAAACATAATTGGCACTAAATGGATTTTTTGAAATAAATTAAATGAAGATGGACAGGTTGTCAGAAATAAGGCAAGATTGGTCTGTAAAGGCTATGCTCAGGTTGAAGGCATTGATTTTGAGGAAACCTTTGCACCGGTAGCCAGACTAGAGGCAATCAGAATGTTTCTAGCTTTAGCAGTCCATAAAAATTTCAAAGTATATCAAATGGATGTAAAATCAGCATTTCTGAATGGAAAACTGGAAGAAGAGGTTTACATTGAACAGCCAGATGGCTTCCAACTCGGTGACAATCCAGATTTTGTTTGCAGGTTAAAGAAAGCATTATATGGTTTGAAACAGGCACCCAGAGCATGGTATGCAAGGCTGGATAACTATCTTATTAAACAAGGGTTCAAGAAAGGTTTGGTGGACAACAATTTATATGTCAAAACAGAGAAGGGCCATCTTATTGTTCTTGTTGTTTATGTAGATGATATAATATTTGGCAGTAGCATGGATGAATATTGCAAAGACATATCAACTAAAATGAAGAAAGAATTTGAGATGTCTATGATTGGTGAACTTTCTTATTTCCTAGGACTGCAGGTCAATCAAAATGAAAAGGGCATTTTTATTTCTCAAGTTAAATATGTAAAAGAAATGCTGAAAAAGTTCACAATGGAAGATAGTAAACCTGTTAGCACTCCCATGACAACAGGCTGCAAGTTGAGCAAGGATGACAAATCTCCAGATGTAGATCAAACAATGTACAGGTCTATGATTGGAAGCCTGCTGTATTTAACAGCCACTAGACCAGATATATTACAGGCAGTATGCATGGTTGCAAGATTTCAGGCTAGTCCCAAAGAAACTCATGTGACAGCTGTAAAGAGGATCTTTAGGTATCTCAAGGGTACTATGGATTATGGGTTGTGGTATCCAAAAGGTAAAGACTTCACACTGATTGCATATTCTGATGCAGATTGGGCAGGATGTATTGATGACAGAAAGAGTACCGGTGGAGGAGCATTTTATCTTGGAAACAGGCTGGTAGCATGGCACAACAAGAAACAAGAATCAGTCTCTCTATCCACAGCAGAGGCAGAATACATTGCAGCAACAACATGCTGTACACAGATATTATGGATGAGACAAACGTTGAAAGATCTTGGTATTCACTTCAAAGAGCCAATTTCAATTAAATGTGATAACACTAGTGCTATCAACATATCCAAGAATCCGGTTATGCATTCTAGAACCAAACATATTGCGATCCGGTATCATTTCTTGAAGGATAAAGTTGCAGAAGGAGAGGTCAAATTGGATTTTGTTCCAACTACAGAGCAAGTAGCTGATATATTCACAAAACCATTGCCCAAGGAAGTTTTTGAGTACCTTCGAAATAAGTTGGGAGTGGTCACAATTCCCAAGAATTGACTATCATTTGGGATCACATTCTCAGGGGGTGCATTTATGCCTATGCTTATAGTTTTGCTTATATTTATGATTTTTGCTAACTATAACAATATTTGTCTGAGAGTGGTGTGCATAGACTCAGGGGGAGTCTGCAGCAGCCCTTTGGTATTATTGTCAAAGGGGGAGAAGAATTACAGGAGAGTGCATGAGTGTTGCCAACAATTCCAAAGGGGGAGATTGTTGAGCAAGGTGCAGCAAAAGTATTGTCATTGTTGTCAACATAGACAGAGAATTGATGCAGTTGAAGCGAGTGGACAAGAATTCAGAGGTCAGTCAGATCAAGTACAATGAAATTCCAGGAAAACAGAAGTGGCCCAAATTCAAAAATTTGCAGAAAAAGACAAGTAAGAAAACTGTCGCGATATCGCGACATGTTTTCTGTCACGATTTCGTGACAAAAATGAGGAGAGAGAAGGCATAGCCGAAAATGTCATGATTTCACGACAAAAATGAGGAGAGAGAAGGCGTAGCCGAAAATGTCACGATTTCACGACAAAAATGAGGAGAGAGAAGGCGCAACCGAAAATGTCATGATTTCACGACAAAAATGAGGAGAGAGAAGGTGCAGCCAAAAATGTCATGATTTCATGACAAAAATGAGGAGAGAGAAGGCACAGTCGAAAATGTCATGATTTCACGACAAAAATGAGGAGAGAGAAGGCACAGCCAAAAATGTCACGATTTCGCGACATGCTAGAAGGAAAGAAGCAAAGTTGAAAAATTGTCGCAATTTCGTGACAATTTTGGAGAAGCAGCACCAAGGGCGAAAAGTGTCGCGATATCGCGACACGTCGGGTTTTCACGACCCGAAGAAGAGAGAGAATGTACGGCAACAAAAGTGTAGCGATTTCGCTACATGTTGAAGTTTCGCTGGCTGAAGCAGAGAAGAAGCGCTAAGTCAAAAAGTTGTAGCGATTTCGCTACATGTTGGAGTTTCATGGGCCAAAGCAGAGAGGAAGAGTCAAAGCACAAAGGTGTAGCGATTTCGCTACAAGTCGAAAGTGCAGAACACAAAGGTGTAGCGATTTCGCTACAAGTCGAAAGTGCAGAACACAAAGGTGTAGCGATTTCGCTACAAGTCGAAACTGCAAGACACAAAGGTGTAGCGATTTCGCTACAAGTCGAAAGTGCAAGACACAAAGGTGTAGCGATTTCGCTACAAGTCGAAAGTGCAAGACACAAAGGTGTAGCGATTTCGCTACAAGTCGAAAGTGCAAGGCAAGGTGTAGCGATTTCGCTACAAGTCAAAGTTTCGCGGGTCGAAGCAAAGTTGGAAGCACAAGGCACAAAGTTGTAGCGATTTCGCTACATGTAGGATTTTTGGAGGTCGAAGGAAGGAGAAAGTACAAAGGGAAAAGTTGTAGCGATTTCGCTACATGTCTTGATTTCGCTAGTGCATGAAGTGAGAAATGTATGGATGCGAAAGATGTCACGATTTCGTGACATGTTGCATTTTCACGAGCGAAAAGCAAAGAACAGCGCTAAGGCAAAAAAGCATCGCGATTTCGCGACATGTTCCGATTTTCGTGGCTACAAGCGAAGCAGAGTGTAAGGAAGCGAAAAGTGTCACGATTTCGCGACATGTTCCATTTTTGCGGGTGCTTGCGAAGGAGAGTTGTACGATTTGATGATTGTAACATGTAATCATCTGCCTGTTAAGAATATATTTTATGCATAATAACAATTTTCTTACTTTTTGGAGGATTATTAATTCAAGTAAACATTTATTTGCAATGCATTTCATTTATATGAATGTATCTATATGATAGGGGTTGTTTACCCCTAAGCCGCTAGTGAGAATTTTCACTGTTGAGTGAAAGTTTCACTGCCATCATTTTTCATTTTGTTTTGATCTTTAGAAGGACCTGTACTTGCAACACAAAATTCTTCAGCAGTATCATGTCCAAAGCATCAAAGCATAAAATATTGAAAATAACAATTTTATCAAAAGAATTTATAATAGAAAATAAAATGTCTATTATGAGGAGGGTCATTACATGTACCTACATCATAAATAGTGATATTTTCTACACCAACCACACTCATAATCATTATTTCTATAGTGCATTAGATAATAATTAAGGAGTATTATAGATTTGAGAGGTATAGGTCAATATTTGGAAAGGTATAAGTGGCTAAGGAGTAGCAATAATAGACACCTCAACTTGAGGAAAGGTAAATATATCAATAGGGATCCCATTTCAAGATGGAAATGATCATGATCATGGCCATATCTATGTCCACTCAAACTCTTATTCCATGCTCCATTAGTCTCACTTATTATATCATTTATTCTTATATTGATACTACTTATTATTATTCCTTCCTTTCTAATGTAGTTATCTCACCCTATGCCAGTGCATACCATGGTACTCCTAGAAGCACTTCATCTCCAATAATTTATATCACACAGTACTACACCCATCATATCATTTCCATCGCTATCCATTCAAGTATCTGCATCACAACTGGTAGTTCCATACACCTTATCACCTTCAACATCATCCATATAATTTACAATGATGTCCCCAATGGTAGAAACATTAGCACATCTAGCATAGGAACCAATCCCTTCCATGTATGATACATTCAATACCATACCCATCCAATGTGCTCCACCAACCATTTCAACACATTCACACAATCCACCATCCTAGGCATGAAAACCTCTCTTGTAGACAGTAATATTACCCACCTTAGTAGTAGTAAATAAACCTATAGAAGCACCCCCTAAATCTAGTGTAGCCATGGATCTATGCCATGTCATTGTATGGATAACTATTTATGATCCCAAAGAAATATATGGTAAAAATATTTTTTTGTCCTCATTGCACAAGGAAATAAGTTAAAGAAAGAATACAAGTGGTTGAGAGACAAGACTTATAAGGCTTCAATTTTAGTTCCATCATAGATGGTGTATAAGGGAAATAATATCTAAATTATGGATTCCAAAGAGAGTAATCATCCAAAGTCATGACTTCTCCTACTAACTTTAATAGCAAAGTTTCTAAGTTGGATCTAAGTCAAACATATTCATATCAAATAATTCAAATTGTAAATCAACTCTAGGTTATTGTAGCAATGAAATTTGGCCAATTGTTCATAGATATGAACACTCATAAATAAGAATAAATATATTTAAACAAAGGTGGAATAACTCAAATCTTAGAAGGATCAACTCTATTAAGAGAATACGACACTAAAGAAGGATGTCTCAAAAAGATATTAGCTAAAGAAATAGGTTGAGGACCTCAAATCCTAACTTGTTGAGGATAAAAAGTGTACACAATTGCTAGACAATCTCTCATTATTATTTTTGAAAGATAATAATTATACTAAATAAATCCAAGAGGCCCTACATGAAAGAGATAAAAAACTTGAGCAACTCTAAGGATATCTAGTAGCTTGGAAGCAAATTGAGATAGTTATAGACCCTAAGAAGATTTTTACATCTAATGGGTTAAGTACCTCTATGATAAAATTAAAACAAAAGTAATTAACATTCAAGGATACCTTTTTTTGTGGCATATGCATAACACATCATAAAACAAGTGATAGAGACCATAAAAAAAAATTTGGTTGTAAAATAAAGGTCCTAGGAAGTACCAAAATATTTATTCATCATGTTATTAGTAAAAGTACATGAACTAGGGATTGATAGGAAGGGTTTGGTCAAGAATATTAAGAATAATCTAGATGCATAAAGAAACCTACAAACCTATAAATATATTTTGGGATCTCTAGTATCCCTAATGTAAGAAATGATCAAGAATATTCAAATGCTAGTTTCTACTAGAATACTAGATATATTTAACTACATATAAAGACCCTTGATGATGATATTATTGATGAAATGTTCAAAGAGTCAAGCAAATTTATGTTGTGGAAAATGTGAATGTATTTTATATGGAATGATTGTTTATTTTGTGACTAATTTTTGTAAGACATTTATCTTATATGAGAATGAGATGTTGCTAATAGAACTGGCACATGTGTAGGGACAAGTTTCTTGTAGGTGGGAGACAAAAATAACCATCGAGAATAGGTTACCTTGAGGGAAATGATGTGATGGGAAATTCATTGGATTATTTGAGGGAAAAAATGAAAGAAGGCTCCTCTCATGGAAAATGCATAACATGATTTGCATAAATTTATAAAATAAGAAATAATGAGTTTTGGTTGATGTCTCAAAATTTTTCTTAAAATAAAAAAAACAAATATATATATATATATATATAAATAGATAGATAGATATATATATGTATGTATATATGTGTGTGTGTGTGTGTGTGAGAGAGAGGAATGTATATTTGTTTATAGCATCTTATTATAAAATTAATGGTTGGAATATTGTTATTACATCTAAGAGAGACTCATATTTTTTATGTCCTTTAAATAAATTATTGAGTAATTCTTGTATGTGCGACTTTTTTTGCTTGCTTGACAATATTTAAGAGGGTTTAAAAATTTACAACCACCTTTGGTGATTTTTAGTGGACTCATGTTCATTTTTTCCTTGAATAAAATTTTTTGGAGAGTGCTTGCTAGTTGGTAGTAGTGGTGTGTTTACATAACCAGAGAGTTGGCTGCCAATCAGGGGATTTGAGGACAAGGCTCAAATGTTCTTCCACAAAATAAAATAATAGAAATGAAGTGGGGGAGCAACGAGGGTGAAAGGAGATCAAGAAGGGGCTTGAGGAAAAAGGAAGAGGCACAACAGTGAAATAAGTGATAGGAGATCTCAAGTAGCTCTGTGAAACTTGATAGGTTACATGCAAGCTTTAATGGATTTGATTTATGTAATTAATAAATTAACTATCCACAAGAATTCACAAAAATATATGATAGATGTGGTTATCTCTAGTTCATGAGTTTCACTACGTGATAGAGTAGATTCTTTGGTTGCCTTGATGGTAGTTTAAGATGTTAACTAGTGAATATAATATTTCAATGTGTTCTTCTAGTTTCAACCTAGGCGTTGGTATAATCTTAGAAATATTTAAGATGGATTCATCTCATTTGTAACCGAGGATGGTTTAGGTTTTCTTGTGTTTGTAGATATAGAGAACTACATTCTTTATTGATAGAAAAAGTCTTGGAAGGTTTTGGTTCACATTTTGAATGAGTTGCTTTGGTTTGAATATGTCTACCTTCTAGTGAGAGAGCTCTGGTTATCTATCACTTGAATAGGTTGGGTTGGTTGGAAATGCTTACCTTGTAAACAACTGTGTAGTGTTGTAGGCTCATATTGTTGATGTTGCTTACCTTTAGTTCAATGTTCAAACAAATTTACCAAACAATAAGTTGAGGGGAAGGAAGCAAGTTTGCTCCCTTAATTAATTGTTGGTATTTAAATTTTGTGGTTGTTGCCATTTGTGGATAGTGCCTTTCTAGGAAAGGGTAAATGAATTCACGAATCTGAGTTTTGACCATTTTTTTCTCCTTAGATTGTATTGTTTTCAATTGTTGTTTGTTTGAGGAAAATACAAGGGCAATAGAAGTGGTAGTTTGGTCATACATTTGAAATGGATGGTGAAAAATCCTTTGAGTTAGTAGATTAATGTAATCCATTTTGTTGTGTGCCTACTATGTTCTTTGTACCTTAGAAAATAAAGATGTTCTTGCTCTATTTTTCGAAGTTGAGATTAATGATGTGCTTGATTTTTTTCAACTTATGCTATTGGAAGAGTGAGGGAATAAATGATTATTACTGTGTGCAAATGAAATTGGAATGAATTTTGTACAAAAGGATTTGTATTATTGTGTGCAAATGATATTGAAATAAATTGTGTACAAAAGGATTTGTATTGTTGTGTGCAAATGATATTGAAATGAATTGTGTACAAAAGAATTTGTATTGTTGTGTACAAATGATATTGAAATGAATTGTGTACAAAAAGATTTTGTATTACTATGTGCAAATAATATTGAAATTAATTATGTACAAAAGGATTTGTATTACTGTGTGCAAATGATGTTGAAATTATTTGTGTACAAATGGATTTGTATTGTTGTGATTGCAATGGGATTGCAATTTACTTTATGTGGAGCCATATCTGATCCCTCTAAGATGGAAACCTTCTCGGTGGTTAGAAGAGGTATCAGAGGAAGAGGATGTCTCATGTATGACAGTGGTAGTGGAAGGAAGTCATCATTTGTTCATGAATATATCAATGGTTACAAGACTAAACTTAGAGTTGGTTTTGTCTTTTAGCTTGATACGACAAAGTAAACTATAATCAAAACTGGTGATGTAAGTTACCAAAATAGATTTTTAGAAAGACATTGATGGAATAACTCTCTGGATAGCATTTGAGCTATGTTGTTGTATAAGAAACTTATATGCTTTGTAATTTGTAATGTTCAAATTAATAAATGATGTTGAATTCTTTCAAGAAAAATGTAAGGCCAAACCATGTGATGTCTTTGGTGTTCTTTTAAGAGGGTCATTTGGTAGCTTAATGTTAATCTAGAAAATGAAGGCATGGGTAATATTATGCTTAAATGACTTGGGAAGTTATGCATGGGTGTTGCTTGTTATCCGAATTGAAAGTGTAAAGGTGACATCACACTCTCAAGTTAGCATGTTTTAAAAAAAGGTCTTACATATGGAAAATATAATGTGGAGCCATATAGATTGTGTTCTTGTAAAAATTATTTATATATATTTGAAAGTGAGCATAGTAATAATTTACCTAATGAGCATAGAGTTATTAGAATTGCTTAATATCTCCTTGTTAAGTTGAATACTCTTAGATCTCAAGTTTAATTTTTAAGGAAAGGAAA
This sequence comes from Wollemia nobilis, assembly GCA_028583015.1. Lineage (NCBI taxonomy): Eukaryota > Viridiplantae > Streptophyta > Pinopsida > Araucariales > Araucariaceae > Wollemia > Wollemia nobilis. Next base: position 5,357,051 of record JAQPPZ010016859.1, on the reverse strand, counting down.
AGAAAAATCCATTGGAAACCAAAGGATTAAAAGGATTATGGGAATATGAACAATATGGACTAGCTCATCGAATACATGTGATGAGGAGTCACCAACCAAGTAACTAATACTACTCACATAGATAGAATTACATGATGTGTGGATATTAGTTAACTTCTTCTAATTGATCTAGATAAGAATAAGATAGCTCAATGGCCAATTATATGGATAACTTATGAGGGTATGTTGCCTAGTATTCTTGTATAGAAGGAATTATGTAAGCAATAGTGATGGGTGCATCCATGAATGGTTTACCAAAGGTAAAGTAGATCATAGAATGTAATTCCTCTACCTATTTAATGGAGTGTAGCCTTAAAAAAATAAGGGATAAAGAGTTGGTATTTTTGCGTTGTAAAATTTGGTATCAGAGCCTAGTTTTGTAGTGGAATAGGCTCACTGTGCAAGGCTAGTATGGTGTATTATAGGAAATATACCTAAGTAGAGTTTTAACTCTACCACATAGAATGACTAAGAATTTAGTTACTACATTGAATTTACTCCTAATGAATCTTCTGTGTGTGGCCAAGGAAAATACCACCAAAGAGAAGGAGAGGAAGTGATACCCCATCAATGAGGTAGATATGACAAACCAATGTAGAGGGTAGAACCTTAGATGTAGGTTCAGAGAAACCTAGTAATGAAAGAGAGGATATCACAAGACCAATTTCATGAATAAATGGAAGCATGAAAATATTTATTGAATTTCATCTTGAATCAAGAGACATAGACTAGAAACTCTAGAATGGGATAGATAGATAAACCCCTTACTTAGACACAACAGGTCAGGGTCCTTCTAGAGGCTGAGTTAAGAAAGGATATGAAATATTTAATATATTTCAAGTTCAATGGAGAGGAATATGGTGACAAAGTTGAAGTGTGGCTAAAAGAGATCGAGACCTATTTTAACATGAATAATTACTCCATATAAAATCGTACATCCTATGCCACTTTACATATTCAAGGTGTTGGTTTGGACTGGTGGGAGATATTTAGTGCAGGATTGGGTCTTGCAATAGTAGTGGATTTGAGTTGGAAAGTGTTTGTAGAGGCTTTTAAGGATAGATTCCTCATAGAACACTTCTACTCCCAGAAGTTTGATGAGTTCACTAAATTTTTATAGGGAATTAGGTCAGTGGAAAAATATTACCAAAGATTTTTCAAGCTTCTAAAGTATGTGTCAGGATACAATGAGAAAATGAATATTCGTAATTTCATACTAGGAGTGGATTCTAGAAGAGGGTAAGAGGTGGAAATGCACAAACTTGTTACTCTTCAAAAGGTCTATGATTTGGCTAGAAAGGTTGAAATCTATCTCAAAATCTATCTTTATTATGATGGGTTAGACAAACAAGGAAAAGAGGATCTAATAAAAATAAATAGGGCTAGTTTTTTTAAGTGGGAAGGAGAACATGCTAGTAAGAACTTACCTAAGAAGGACTACAGAAATGATAGGAAGCAAGGGAGGTTTAAAAAATGGTTACAAGGAAATAATCACAACTCAAAAAATAAAAATAATGGTAACAATAGATCATCTCAAAAATAAGCTAGTCCTCCCATCATAGCAAAGAAATCAGTTGAGGGGCAGAGATAGAAAACACATCCAGGATTAAAAATTGGATGTTTTGATTGTGGTGGATCGCATTACGCTAAAAATTATCTACATAGAGAAGGTTTTATTTTGAAGGAAAATGAACCAATGTACAAGGAACCTACAAGAAAGGAATCGATGCACAATATTTATGTAGTGATAGGAAAATATGATCTACAAGGGTAAGTCACTCCATTGTTGATAAGTAGTAAGGCATTTGGTAGGAATGTTAAAATTTTGATTGACAGTTGTGCTATGGATAGTTTTGTTTCTACTAATTTAATTAAAGATATATATGAAAGACCTAGAATCTTGGCACATAGATGGAAGGTTGAGTATGGCTTGGGATAAGTTTATTTTGTGAGTCAATGCTACCCTATGACATAAATTACCTTACCTAGTGGTATGACCATAGGATGTCTATATATAGCAATATTACATGCATTTGATGTAATCATAGGAATGAATTGGATGTAGACACATAGGGCTAAAATTAAATTTCAAGATAGATGGATAGAGTACATGGAAGGTAGTGGGAAAGTGCAAAGGGTGTACAACCTACAAGGGGATTTCCAACCCCAAATTTTTTTAACAATGCAACTCAAGAAAGCCATGAAGAAAGGGGGAATGGTATATGTTGTTAAGATAAATGAGATAGATGATGAAAATAAGGAAGAGGTGTTTGGAAGATACCCACTTTTGCAAGATTTTAGGGATGTATTTCTAGAAGATTTACCTGGATTACCACCTAAATAAGAATTTGACTTCACAATTGAGCTCCAACCTAGAGCAAAACCCATACATAGAGCTCCTTACAGAATGAACCCCATAGAAATGCAAGAGCTAAAAGTGTAGCTATAGGGGTTACTAGAGAAAGGACTAATCAGACCAAGTGTGTCACCTTGGGGTGCACCAATTCTATTTGTGAAGAAAAATGATGGTTTGTTGAGACTATGTATAGATTATAGAATGTTAAACAAGAAAATTGTCAAGAATAGGTATTTGCTATCTAGTATCAAGGATATCTTCAATCAGCTTAAGAATATCTTAATATTTTCAAATATTGATTTGAAATCGAGATACCACCAATTGAGGATCTATGAGGAGGATACTCACAAGAAAACATTCAAACCATGATATGGATATTACAAGTTCACTATTTTACCTTTTGGTTTAACAAATGCTCCAACTGCATTTATGAATTTGATGAATAGTATATTTAGGAAGCATTTGGATAAATTTGTGTTGGTATTCTTGGATGATATTTTGATATATTCTCATAATAATATAGAGCACAATAAACACCTTAGGGTTGTGCTAGAATTGCTAAGAAAAAATTAGTTGTATGGAAATTTATCCAAGTGTGATTTTTATGTGTTAGAAGTGCAATATCTAGGACACATTATTTTGGTAGAAGGGATCATGGTATATCCTAAGAAAATAGAGGCTATTTTGAATTGGCCACTACCCACAAGTGTGATATAGGTTTGAATTTTCATGGTGTTGAATGGTTATTATAGGTGGTATGTTAAAGACTATGCCAAGATTACCTCTCCAATAACTAACCTAGAGAGGAAAGGGTAAGAATTTTGATGGATAGATAAATGTGAGGTAGCTTTTAAAATGCTTAAGCAAAATATTACCATACCTCCTATATTAAAGGAATTTGATCTGTATGTACAAATGCATCTTTGGAAGGTTTGGGAGGAGTTCTATCTCAAGAAGGAGTGATGATATATTATGGGTCAAATAAATTTAAATGACATGAGATCAATTATGCAACCCATTATTTGGAATTGGCAGCGATGGTGTTTGCTCTCAAAATTTGGAGATATTACTTGGTGGGAAGACCATTTGAGCTAAGGATAGACCATCAGAGTTTGCAATACATATTTACCCAACCTATAATCAATGCTAGATAGAGGTGGATGGAATTTCTTGTAGAGTATGATTTTGGTATTGAATATATTGAAGGAAAGGAGAATAAAGATATTGATGCATGTATTAGGAGGAGGCACATAGTTGTCCTATCTCATGTCCATATAGACTTGATGGAAAAAGTCAAGGATATGCAAAATCAAGATGCATACTGCAACTAAATTTTTTAGAATATGGGAAGAAATCTGGATGATAACAAGTATTTTAGCTTTAAATATGGTTTCTCGTGCTTTAAGGATAGGGTAGTTATTTCAAAAACTAGTGATATGATAAAAATGATCATGAATGAAGCACATATATCATCATATTATGCTCACCTACGAAGAGCAAATATGAGGGAGAATATGAAGAAATTTTTCTTTTAGCCTGGGATGAAGAGGGACACAACTAAATTTGTTGCTCGTTGCCTCGAATACCAAAAATTTAAAGCAAAACATAAAAACCCTATAGGACTATCATATCCGCATGATGTACCAATGCAAAATGGTAGGTAATTACAATGGATTTTATTGTAGGGCTACCTAAAAATGGGTTCCACCATGACAATTCTAGTGGTGGGCGACAGATTGATCAAGGTTGCACATTTTATACCCAAAAGCACTAAGTATGATGCCATGGTTATGGCTAATAGATTTTCCAAAGAGATTTTTTAGCTTCATGGTTTCCTAAAAGTAATTATATTGGATAAGGACTTAATATTTACATCTAATTTTTTGGTAATCTTTGCATCAGGTCATTGGTACTAGACTGAATATCAACTTTGCTTATCACCTAGAAATAGATGGGAAAACCAAAAGAGTAAACTGAGTGTTGGAAAATATGCTTCACATGTAATATATATTGATCAAATAACTTGATGGAAATACTACCTATATTTTGTGGAATATACCTACAATAATGGTCACCACTCCACTCTTGGTATGGATCCTTTTGAAGCACTGTATGACAGGAGGTGTAGAACACCATTGTCATAGGATAATCTAGAGGACCAAATTGTACTTCATCCAAAAATGGTCAAGGAAATGGAACAATAATTAAGGATGATCAGGAAATGACTGAAAGAAACCACCAATTGAAAAAAGAGTAATGCCAATCTTAAGAGGTTGCCACGAGAGTTTTTAGTTGGTGACAAAGTGTTTTTAAGGGTGAAAGTGCTATTAGGTCTATAAATATTGATCTAAATTTTATGGAAACCTTCAAAATTTTAGATAAAATTAGTCCTATGACATACCAACTTGCCTTACAATCCAATCTATCCAATATTCATAACACCTTTTACATTTCTTTGCTTAGAAAGTACATTACTAACCTTGATCATGTGTGGGAATTTTTCAATATGTAGATGGTGAACCCATAGGCTATAGAGTTTCAACCAGTAAAGATCATATATTTTGATCTAAATCAATGAGGAAAGGAACCTTAGAACAATGCAGGGTCCAATGGGACCACTATTCCAAAGGAAGTGCTACTTGGGAAAAAGGAGCAGACATGTAGAAACATTTTTCATTTTTGCTTGAGGATGCAAAATGAATGTTGTTAAATGTTTGAACTTTAATGGTACACAAAGGATTGTGTTAATCATGAATGGGGGAGGATATCATGACCCTCCCTAGGCATGCTTTGTTTTATCTATTTGGATTTATGACTTGCTGGTTGTTTTACTATGGGGATGTTGACTATGTGTTATTTAGTCAAGCAAATTTATGTTGTGGAAAATGTGAATATATTTTATATGGAATGATTGTTTATTTCATGACTAATTTATGTAAGATATTTATCTTATATGAGAATGATATGTTGCTAATAGAATTGGAACATATGCAGGGATAGGTTTCTTGTATATGGGAGAAAGAAAATAACCACCGAGAATAGGTTACCTTGAGGGAAATGATGTGATGGGAAATTCATCGGATTATTTGAGGGGCAAAATGAAAGAAGGCTCCTCTCATGGAAAATGCATAACATGATTTGCATAAATTTATAAAAGAAGAAATAATGAGTTTTGGTTGATGTCTCAAATTGTTTCTTATATATATATATGAGGAATATGTCTTTGTTTATAACATCTTCTAATGAAAGTAATGGTTGAAATGTTGTTATTGCATCCAAGAGAGACTCATGTTTTTTATGTCCTTTAAATAAATTATTGAGTAATTCTTGTATGTAGGACTCTCGTTGCTTACCTAATGATCTTTAAGAGAATTTAAAAATCTACAACCACCTTTGGTGACTTTGAGTGGACTCGCACTCATTTTTACCTTGAGGAAAATTTGCTGGAGAGTGCTTTTTAGTTGGTAGTAGTGGTGTGTTTACATCACCAGAGACCCAACCACAAATTAGGGAGTGGAGGACAAGGCTTGGACATTCTTCCACAAAATAAAGAACTAGAAACGAAGTGGGGGAGCAACAGGGGTGAAAGGAAAGCAAGAAGGAGCTTGAGGAAAAAGGAAGAGGTACGACAGTGAAAGAAGTGACAAGAGATCTCAGGTAGCTCTGTGAAACTTGATAGGTTACATGCAAGCTTTAATGGATTTGCTTTATGTAATTAATAAAAGAACTATCCACAAGACTTCACAAAAAATATCTGATAGATGTGGTTATCTCTAGTTCATGAGTTTCACTACATGATAGAGTAGATTCTTTGGTTGCCTTGATGGTAGTTTAAGATTTTAAATAGTGAATAGAATCTTTAGATGTGTTCTTCCGGTTTGAACCTAGATGTTGGTATAACCTTAGAAATATTTAAGGTGGAGTCATCTCGTTTGTAACCAAGGATGGTTTAGGTTTTCTTGTGTTTGTAGATATAGAGAACTACATTCTTTATTGGTATAAAGAGTCTTGGAAGGTTTTGGTTCACCTTTTGAATGAGTTTCTTTGGTTTGAATATGTCTACCTTCTAGTGAGAGAGTTCTAATTATCTATAACTTGAATAGATTGGGTTGGTTGGAAATGCTTACCCTGTAAACTGTATAGTACCATAGCTTCGTATTGTTGATGCTACATACCTTTAGTTCAGTGTTCAAACAAATATACTAAACAAGAATTTGAGGGGAAGGAAATAAGTTTGATCCCTTAATTAATTTTTTGTCTTTAAATTCTATGGTTGTTTCCATTCATGGACACTGCCTTTCCAGGAAAGGGTAAATGAATTCACGAATCTGAGTTTTGACCATTTTTTTCTCCTTAGATTGTATTGTTTTCAATTGTTGTTTGTTTGTGTAAAATACAAGTGCAATAGAAGTGGTAGTTTGGTCATACATTTGAAATGGATGGTGAAAACTCCTTTGAGTTAGTAGATTAATGTAATCCATTTTGTTGTGTGCCTACTGTGTTCTTTGTACCTTAGAAAAGAAAGATGTTCTTGCTTTGTTTTTCGAAGTTGAGATTAATGATGTGCTTGATTTATTTTCTGCCAACTTATGTTGTTGGAAGAGTGAGGGAATAAATGAGTATTGTTGTGTGCAAATGATATTGAAATGAATTGTGTACAAAATTATTTGTATTACTGTGTGCAAATGATATTGAAATGAATTATGTACAATAGGATTGATATTGCTATGTACAAATGATATTGAAATGAATTGTGTACAAAAGAATTTGTATTATTGTGTTTAAATGATATTGGAATGAATTGTGTATAAAATTATCTGTATTACTATGTGCAAATGATATTGAAATGAATTGTGTACAAAAGGATTCGTATTGTTGTTTGCAAACGATGTTAAAATGATTTATGTACAAATGGATTTGTATTGTTGTGATTACAATGGGAATGCAATTTACTTTATGTGGAGTTGTCTCTTATCCTTCTAATATGGCAACCTTATTAGTGGTTAGAAGAGTTACTATAGGAATAGGACATATCACGTATGACAGTGGTAGTGGAAGAAATTCATTGTTTGTTCATGAATAGATCAATGGTTACAAGACTAAACTTAGAGTTGGGTTTGTATTTTAGCTTGGCATGATAATGTAAACTATAATTAAAACTGGTGATGTAAGTTACCAAAAGATATTTTTGAAAAGACGTTGAGGGAAGAACTCTCCTAATAGCATTTGAGCTATGTTGTTGTATAAGAAACTTATATGCTTTGTAATTTGTAATGTTCAAATTAATAAATGATGTTGACTTCTTTCAAGGAAAATGTAAGGTTGAACCATGTGATGTCTTTGGTGTTCTTTTAAGAGGGCCATTTGGTAGCTTAATGTTAATCTAGAAAATGAAGGCACAAGTAATCTTATTTTTAAAAAACTTTGAAAGTTATGCATGGGTGTTTCCTATTATCCGAATTGAAAGTGTGATCACATCCTTGAGTTAACTAAAGTGTATTTTAAAAAAAGGGTCTTACATATGGAAAATATAATGTAGAGCCATATAGATTGTGTTCTTATAAAAATGGTTTATATGTGTAATATTTGAAAGTAAGCATAGTAATAATTTACTTAATGATCATAGAGTAATGAGAATTGCTTAATATCTCCTTGTTAAGTTGAATACTCTTGGAGATCAGGTTTATTTTTAAGGAAAGGAAAATAAAACTCCATGGGAAACCAAAGGATTAAAAGGGTTATGGGAATTCGGACAATGGGGACTAGCTCATCGAATAGATGAGATGAGGAGTCACCACCTAGGTAACTAAGCGTACTCACGTAGATAGACTTGTGTGAGATGCGGAGATTAGTTCACTTCTTCCAATTGATCGAGAGAAGAATAAGCTAGCTCAATGGCCAATGAGATGGATAGATTAGGAGGGTGTGTTGCCTAGTATTCTTACATAGAAGGAATTATGTAAGCAATAGTGATGGGTGCATCCATGAATGGTTTACCAAAGGGCAAGTAGACCATAGAATGTAATTCCTCTACCTATTTAATAGAGTGTAGCCTTAAAAAAAACTAAGGGATAAAGAGTTGGTATTTTTGGGTCATGACAATGGTGAAATTGTCTTGTAACCAAAATCCACTATTTTTAGTATTTTAACCATGGTATTTGAGATTCAATAAAGATGGGTATGGTTGAATTTGTAATATTTATACCTACTGAAGGATCTACTAGGTGTATTGTTGTTGCAATAGTCTGGTAATGAAGGTAAGAGGATGATATTGTCCTCCTCACTTATAAATAGAGATGCAGTCTTATGTACTAAGTTAGATGCCAGTATGAGATAATTGTGATTATGAATACTACCTATTGTAGTTTATAAAGAGATTCTACTACTACTTAGACTTGCAATGCAATGTTGATTTAAATTGTTGGAGTCTTTTATTAGCATGAGCTAAGTTAGAATTTTTCTTTCCACACTGCAATGGGGCAAGGATCCACTCCAAGCAAGGTGGAAGGTACCTCTTCTTTTACATGCATTTTATGTTTGTTGTAATAGTAGTAAAAATCATATTGCTTATATTTCCTACATTTTATAAGTGAAATAGTTGTTTAAGTTGTTCTCCTATGAGGAATAAATAATAATATAACTTAAAGAAAAACCATGAAAAATATTATTACTATTGTAGAGTATTGTTAAAAAAAGTATCATTTTATGTTCAACTTTTTTAGACAACACTTTCTTTCTTTCTATTGTAACCTCTTTCATTTCCAATACTTGATGTTTCTTAGTATAGTCATTTATCTTCCTACTAGATAGTGTTTTTTTGTTGTGTTTTAAAATCTTTAAGAGTAGAAGACCTAGATATGACATTACCTAAACCATTCCTAGTGCATACAAACTTTGGACACCACCCTAGATTCAATAATGAATTAAAGTGAGGTATTTAAAACCATTACCCTTATCTTCTCTCCTTGGGCAGTTATCTTGCAATTTGGATATCTTCTTATAATATCTTGAACTAACTAATATACTCATAAAATCTATTAAATAAGTTCATGGAAAATATTCCTTAGTTTCCTCCAAACTACTAGTTTGTGTGTAATTAATTCAATCACATAGCCTATTAAATTTATCAAGCAACACTTCAGGATTCATTGTGCTACTAACATAAGTGTCATATATATTTTTAATATGAAGAGAAATGATACCATGAGCCTTATACTTCTTGTTCCTATAGAGATTTTTTACTTCTATTGTGAGGCTCCTCATTTATGTATTTTAACAACTCCTTGATTTAGAGTAGAGTTTCAATCTTGATCTTTGAGGTAGCATAGTCTAGACCACTCAACAAGGGCACATGGTGATCCAAAATTGATCTACTAAAATACAAAAATTTGTATGTAGTTGTAACTATAAAACATCACCCATGCAAATATCTGAAAAAACAATATGATTTGGAAAATATCAAAGTACTTCCTTATGCAAATGTTGTCCCCTAATTTGTTTTTTCTAAAATCACAAAAATACCTACAAAACCTTTGAATAATAAAAAAAAATAGTACTTATAGTGAATGGGATGCCACCATGTGTTACTACATGAGTGGCTAAGAGGATTCCAAACATGCATTAACTATATAGCATATTGATTATGATGCTTCTTGTCACAATCTAATTTGCTAATTGGTTTGTGAACCACACTTCACCACTTATTGCATGTTGATTCACTCTAAAATTCATGCATCACCAAGTCTATTGTTACTTGTATAAGATATTTATCAAATTTTATGAGATGGAAAAATGTGATTGGCTAAACCTATATTTATCATGAGGCTCATAATTTACATATTTGATCAACCCTTTGCTTAAATATTGATATTCTAGGTAGCATAGTTTGGACCACTCAACAAGGGTACATGGTGATCCATAACAATTCTACCAAAACATAAAAAACTACATGTAGTTATGACTAGAAATAATTTTCCAATGTAGAGATCTTAAAAGGCCATACAATTTGAAACAAATGGGCTCAAATTACTTTCTTATGTAATGTTATGCCCCCAAAATATTTTTTCTAAAATTACAAAAAATACCTCTCAAACCGTTGAAAGAACAATAAAAATTTAGTACCTATAGTGAATAGGAGGTTGCCATGTATTGCTATGTGAGTGGCTAAGGGGTTCTATGCATGCACTGAATATGCAACATATTGATGAATCATATGATGGTGTTTTTTATTGGTAATTTTGGGTATGTTGCCTAGCTTCATATTTGTGAGTTGTCATTGATGTCAAAAAGAGTTTGTGTTGATGTCAAAAGGAAATTGTGCTTATGTCAAAAAGATTTTGGTGCCAAAAATATCTTGAAAGTTCCATGATGTTTGTTTAAGGGTTTTTATTAAAACCATAGTGACAAGGTTAAAGGTTTTTCTTAAAACCATCTGGACTCATTAAGGGATTTTATTAAAACCATCTTGGCTTAATGAAAAGGTTTTGCTCCTTGAAAAAACCTTAAAATTTCATTTTTATTATTAATAAATTAATTAAATAAAACTTTTGAAAGGGTTTTAAGTTAAGTTTATTATTAATAAAATAATAATTATTAATTTAATAATTATTATTGAAAGGGTTTCTAAACCCTTAGCGGTGCTCATGTAAAAGACTTACCTCGTCGACATCAACTTGCATGGGATGAAAAATGAAATGTTTGAAAGGAGCGTCGACGTCAATTTGCATGGGATGAAAGACTATTAAAGGGCATTATTTCCTAAGGTTTTAAGCACCTTCGATTTGAGTGATTACCTTCGAATTCGTATTGCTCTGTGACCTTCAATTTTGGATTGCACTATGATTTTTGAGTCTCATTTTGCTCTGTGTTAATTTCCTATTTCATGTGCCAGTGAGGAATACAAATCTAGTTTGTGTTAAATTCCGATTTCATGTGCAGTGAGGAAGACAAATATGGTCTGTGTTAAATTCAGATTTCGTGCGCCTATGAGGAAGGAAATTTTGATTGTATTTTGTGAGAAAATGGAAGGTAAAACTACGAGTAGCACTTGAGAGTTTCATTGGGCACTTGTGCTCCAATGATGGAGGTAGTGGAGAGAAGGTGCTCGCTAAGCAGAGGTGTCGAGTTTGATTCACGACAGGCATGTTTCAATTTTTTCTTGGTCACGGTTATTGTGCACATGGTACGACGGTTGCTTTGGGCCACAATTTTGGAGGAAGCACTTTGGTGCTTATGTTGGTGTCTCCACACTTCTCCTAAGGTTGGAGAATTGATTTTTTGCCAAGGTAGATCTTTTGTTGATAATGTGGAATATTTGATTTGATTTGGCAATTATTGTTGGTAATTGGATGGAGGTATAAGGTTAAATAGAAATATTGCTTTGACATTGTTATTATTGATGCTTAATGTTTATGTGGTAAATGCATTTAGAAGTAAATGTATTTTAGGAGTTATAAGGGTTTAAGGAATGCTTAATGTCATATTGGGGTTAGAGAGCCTTTGGAGTTATTGAGTGGATATTCTCTTGTAATTATTTTTTGAGGTTGAAGTTATTTTGTGATATATTAAGTAGGATTTATAAGGTGTAAAGGAATATTGTTGATATGTATATTTGTGAGTTTTGATTATTGATGAGTTGGAGTGATAAGGTGTTATTATGACTCTTATCATTGTGCATTATTCCATTGTTGCTAACTCTAATTTGTGGGAAATTGAGAGTTAGTGTTATGACAGATTTTGAGTTCTCCTTCTTCATCAAAGTAAAGGTATGGGCACATTCTTCCATGATTACTATTGATTTATGGTTTTCTAAAAATATTTTTGGAGTGAAAAGGATTAAATTAAGTTTCCTTATTTGGAGTGGATCTTATTTTTTGAAAGTGGAAGTATTGATTATGCATTATGAGATCATGATGAGTTTATGAGTTATTGCATAATTCTAGTTTATGAGAGTGGAAGCATTTGAAGTTTGCTTTAGGATTTTTTAGTGAGAAGCTTATGCCATTGCTATAAGTTTTTGAAACCCTAATTGAGTTGTTCTATTGTTGAGATTTTGGTTTTGAGATTGCTTCCATTGAGATTGAGTTGATCAGGTTATGCTTTACCTAATACATGAGTTGGGCTTGCTCCTTTGAGATTTGATTTTATCAAGTTGTACTTTGCTTGATAAACTTGGTTGTGTGGTTAAGTTGAGAATTTCCATTTGAGAGAAGTTGGAAATACATTAAAACCCTTTTTGATGCTTAGAGAGATATTGCTTTGAGTTATTGAAAACTAACTTGGCTAGGGTTTGATAGCAAGTTATGGTTCTATGTTGGAGGAGTTGATTCCTTAATATTGCATTATTGACAATTTTTGGGTTGTGATTCAATATCTTGTGAAAGTATACTACTTCTATATTTATTCTTATTTGAGAAAGAGTTTGTTTTTTAATTGAAGGATAGAACATATTGAGTCTCTAACAATTATCTTTATGCTTCTATGAGATTTATTTGAGTTGAGATTGAGAGTTAAAAGATAGAACATATCGAGTCTCTAAGTATTCTCTTTATGCTTCTATGATATTGATTTGAGTTGAGATTGAAATTTGAAGGATAGAACATATTGAGTCTCTAATAATTTTCTTTATGCTTCTATGAGATTGATTTGATATGATTGGATGAAACACATTGGGCATCTAATAATTCTCTTTGTGTTTTCACATTGGGCAAGTTTCTTGGTAAACTTGCTTGAGTTGATTTGGGAAAGTTCTTGGTGAGCTTGCTAGGACTGATTTGGACAGGTTCTTGTGGAGAACTTATGGAATTATTTGGACAGGTTCTTGTGGAGAACTTGTGGACTGATTTGGACAGGTTCTTGTTGAAGAACTTGTGGATAGATTTGATGAAGTATTGGTGGAGACTTGTGAGTAGTTGTGATTGATTTGTTCAAGATTTGAGAGAAAATTTAATAGAGATTTGAGAGAAAATTTGTGTTGGACCAGAGGACTAAGTTTGGTGCAGATTTATGATAGAGTTTGAGAGGACTTGTGCTAGACCGACTAACTATTTTTAGTACAAGTTTTGATGAGTAGTTGTGGAGGTGATCAGTGAGGACAAAAGTCTCTAGAGCTAGAGCAAGGAGGACAGGATGTCTTCTATGGAAAAGAGTTCCACCTGCTAGCGACAATAGAGGCAGTGATATTCTAAAGTATCATTTCTAGATCTCTAGGGGATAGGATATCTCAATTGGGTAGGAGGCTCATAAATACTTCTTTGGGGGATAAGACATCTCCATTAGGCAGGAGGCTCATAAATATTTGATTAGGGGAAGGATTCTCCTTTGGACAGGAAGTCCATAAATATTGTAATTGGGAAGGATTCCCAAAGGATTTCATTAAGAAAATTTAGTGAAATATTTTCTCTGTGGAGTAGCCCACCTTGGGTGAACCGCGTTATATTGGTGTCTCAATTGTGTGATGACTTGTACACTGGTTTTATTACTATTTTAATTTTACTATTGGTTCATTGCATTGCTTTCTGAAGTAAAAGGAAAAAGTTAAAAAGTGGTCTTATACTGTTCACCCCCCCTCTCAGTATAAGCTTGTGTTCTTCATTTTTCATGATCTAATTTTTTTCTTGATCTACAAACCAAACTGCACCACTTATCATGTCTTGATTTACTCTAAAATATATGCATCACCAAGTCTACTACTAATAATGAGTTATTTTTCAAGTTTGATAAGAAGATAAATATGATTGGTTGAACCTAGTTTATATGCATCTAGTGACATACTGATCTAACCAAAAAGCATGCACCCATCTACTCTATTATGTCATATTCATTCATTCAAAGCATAAAAATGACAAGATTGCATAGATTCAACAAAATAAGTGTTTATTGTATTAATAATTGCAAAGAATATCGATTACAATCATGCCCCTCTTAGGGTCACCCAAATGATGATACAATTAATACAATGCCAAAGCCCTCAATAGGGTAGGCACACTAATGTTGTTTTTCAACTAGTCACAAACTGCTCTAGGGTGGAGTTGCCCTCTTCTTCGTGTTGGGGAAGGAACTTGATGGTTGAATCTCCTTCGAATCTATTCCCTACGGTCAAGAAACAACATAAAAGTGTCAAAAATATAGGCAACCTCTCATGATGAGGCCCTTTTAGGAAAAATGCATAAAGACACCATTAAGCATGTATAATCAAGAAAGCGTAGAAAACACTTCTAAACTATGTTAATTGAATCAAGATTTATAGAATTGCATAAAGGAAGATAACAACTACACTATGCATGGATCAATTATGTGAAATAAATCATGAAAGTGCATAAAGAATCCATTAATGTCCTATTTGATGCTTAACACAAAGAAACTATTCTAACCTAATTCTATCGGTAAGAAATTTGCTAAACTACAATTGAACCATGAAAATAGCTAAACTAAGCTAATTAACCGGATAGAAATGAAAAAGGTAAGGCGGTGATACCTCTGCTGCAAACCGTAGCTCTGGTGAGTGTTATGCACAGTAAACCACGGTTGAAAGCCACGGTTAGCAATCTGATAGGTTTACCCTCAATTTCAAGGGCAATGGGCTTGACCTCCTTGTCCAAATTGATGTTCAATGGTCACCTTCGGTGTCCTCAGACTGATTTTGTGGTTGATTCGCTATGGTCTTCATTTTCCCGAATATATGCTTCTTGGCTCTCCTAGGCTCCTAGGGCATCCATAATGCAATTCATCATGAATCCTGGAAAGTAGGTAGGGGATAAGTGCAATAGCTCTCTATTAGTATACTCAGTTGAGTGTACAATTCGAGAGGGCTTCGCTGCTCAAATCTCCAATGCTCTCTCTCCTTGTTTGCCCTAATTTTGAGGGGTACTTATAGGACTACCCAAGGGCTAGGGGTGGCTTCATGGAGAAGCCAAGATCAAGAAGGGGTGGTTAGGATAGTTGGATTGGAAGATTCCATCCTCTAACCACCTTCTTCTAGAACAAATGGTCATTCAAACCGATTTGGATTGGATTGAAGGCCAACTGAACTTCAATTAAGACCGTAGGTTACAATTGTAGTCTAGACTATAAACCGTAGGTCTTAGTCTATCAACTATAGGTCTGGGCTATGGTTCAGAATGATTAGGCCAAGGAGCCCAAATTGAGTGGTTAAAACCACTACTCTATCTTGGAGTCCATCCAAGATCCTCCATATGGTCTTGTAGCATGTCCATATGTCCTCGACATGACGTGTTTATGTGTCTACAAATGTCTCTTTTGAGATGCGTTGTCAGATTGAACAACGCTGAGAAAAAATATACCTCCTAAAATGATGTCGAAGGTTCTATGATGATCATTAGTCAGATCAATGTTAGATGCCTCTTGTCCAGTAAAAGGATGCGCATCCTGGAATCATTGCTTCCAACTGGGTGAAAGGCTTACATTTGAAAATATTGCACTCACCATCAGTCATTCGGGTAGCGTTTGATGCTACAATAGGAGTTAGGCCTATATAACCAAAAGGAGAAGAGATACAAACAAATTATCATATTTTCTATTTGCCCCAAGCAAAGGGGTAAGCTTATGATAGTTGTTGACAATGATTCACAAGGATGAATGCAATTTTGACAAGATCAAGGGATCTACGATCTCCGGGATCTTCTATTGATTTTGATTATGATTTGATATTATGACTACCCCCTCAAGTGATGAGTCGATGAGGGTAATGACAATGATTAAAGTGACGATGTCACTTGACCACCATGGATGATCTAAACAAATTTAGATTTGAGCATATTAATGCCTTGGCTAGGCCTAGTTCAGCTTTTGATTCCAACTATTAATAGTGATTATGCATTCCTATCCCATGGAGCAGTCAGGCTACAATAGCCATATTAGGGAATCAAAATGAGACAACTCCAATTAGTTTTATGTTGAATCAAGTGATCAATGATTTGCTAAAAAGATGTCATAGGAGAAATGACATGCAATGCCTCATTCCTGTGGAGTAGTCCAGTGTCGAAGGCCTTCTTAGGGATTGAAAAGAAGCATATCAGATCAATGATGACAATTTTACCCCAAATATCCTTATGGTAATTTACTCATCTTTTCAGATTGTATGGAGTGTGAGTCACTGCAACTACCAAGTGTATAGGGTAAATTACTAAATACGAGCAAACTTATTCTAGCCGTAATGACTGAGGTGAGGGCAAGGTAATTTGACAACAAGACCTCGCATCCATTACCAATAAAATGAACCAAATTAATTAATTGGTTAATCAATCACATTAAAATTTTGGTAATGAACCACACCTTAGGCTAGTTTAGCTTAGGCTTTTATTATATTTTTAATTTTTTTTCGTTTTTAGCCATGATAAAATATCGGGCGGGATCTCAGTCAGAGATTGCAGGTACTAGCTGTGGTCTGCCTTTAAAATCCCAACGGTCAATTTTTGACTGCATGCAGACTGCAGGGTTGACTTGCGGTTTGCCAACTTTAGGAAAAAATTATCAAATTTTTATTTTTCCAAGGTTTAATAGGCAAATAATGTCATTTAATGCATTTTTGACTTGCCTAAGTGAAATTTTTAATTTTTATGACTACATGATGACATGTTTTTGTAATTTTATCAGTTTTTAGATTTTTTTGATGATTTTTAGGCCATTTTTAAATGTTTTTGCTTGTTTTTAGTTAGATTTTTCCTTATATTATGCTTTTTATTTTAGAGGTTGACCTCTAGAGCTCGAGAGCCCGACATCCTTAAGACTCTTTATGGAGATCTCACTCTCGGGGAGCGGATATGGTTTGGAGACATCGACTTTGGCTACGTCCTGGATCTACCCACGATTAGGGTGGATCAAGCCTACTTGATTGCGTTGGCCCGGTGCTAGAATGCGCGGACCAACACATTTCACCTGCCTACAAGTGAAATGATGGTGACCCTGGAGGATGTCTACAGGATCTTTAGGATCCCCATTGATGGCGAGGCCATCATCTCTTCTACTTCTAGGGCCAAAGGGCCCATTTTTTATGCTATTTTTGGTGACCGAAGCTAGGAGGCTCAATGCAGTATCGATCATGGAGGAGTCCATATCGGATACTGGTAGGGGAAGAATATATTCTCTATGCGTGAGGCCATATTTATGCACCTGGTGGTGCAATTAGTTCTTCCAGACTCCTCGAGCACGAGGATTCCCTGGAACCTCCTAGCCACTATCCGGTGAGTGGTTCAGAACTCAGTGTATCAGCCACTACGACTGGCCTAGGGGAGCACCCTGCTCTACCAACTATATAGATATTTGTACTAGATCACTGATCAGAGCCATCGGGGCATCAATTGCAGCTTACTTCTTTAGATTTGGGGCTGGTAGCACATCAGGATAGAGCATCCTAGGGAGCTACCACTACACATCACAGAGATTGATGATGCTCACCAGTGTTATGCCACCTACTGGCCTCGAGAGGAGGAGGGGTTTAGGAGCAGGACCCATGCTAGTGACATCCAACATTATATCACATGGTTTGGATCACTCAGCCTTGATGACATTGAGTGGTGGTCGTACATGGATTGCCCAACATGGGCTGAGGCAAGCGAGTGGCTTCGACAAGCTCATAGAGATAGGTGGCTACTTGATCGAAAGGCCAATATTAGAGAGTATCAGTTCTACTCTCATATCCTGCATCAGTTTGGGATAGTGTAGGACATCCCGGAGATCCCATTTTCATATAGGCACTTGGCATTAGAGTGGGATCTTCCATGGATTCAGCCTTCGACTCTAGGAGATGAGCCAGATGACTTCTAAGAGACTGGGGTTGATAGGGCTACTACCACTCCAGCATATGATAGATGGTGGTCCATGCTTCGATGGCATGGATCAGGGCCTCTAGGTAGAGTGCCAGACTAGGCAGAGGTAGAGGTGGATCCTGATGGGCGTAGGGTGTACCAATAGATAGAGGGTGGATGGGGCACAGAGGCCACCATAGAGGAGGCTCCTGAGGTCGATCCATATGATGAGGCTCCAGAGGAGGGTGAGGTCCCTCCTGATAGTGCAGAGGGACTACTCCTAGCTTAGGTTGCTGACTTGCAGAATTTAGCTTGGTAGATATGTCATGCAGTAGATGGAGTGAGACACCACCATTGCTACTCTATGGGCCTAGCTGACTAATCAAGATTGTAGACTAACCGAGGTAGCATAGTAGATCACTAGCTTGACTACATGGGCTATGACAGTAGAGGAGAGGGTCCAGGAGCTCACTAGTGCGCATGATTTGGTAGAGGTGCGACTAGGTATAGCTATAGCAGAGAGGGACTTGGCCCTGGCTCAGAGAGGAGATCCTTCATCTTCCCATGTTATTATGGCACCACCCGTAGCACCAATGCCAGTGCTCCCTAGCGGCCATGATCCCATGTCAGAGATCTAGCACGTTTACAGGCCCTCATGGAGGAGGGCAATGATAGACATACTAGTAGGGTAGCCCGTATAGACCAGCTGGAGGGCTACATCAGGTTGATTGGTGGCATGGTCCTAGAGGATTCTCATGTTGTAGGGTCTCAACGAACCAGGTCCAGGACTACGAGGTAGTCCACAACTAGCTCTAGCCAGTGGACCCACAGGATAGAGAGGACACATAGGTCCTCTAGCACACATGGTGGTAGCTCACATAGGAGCCACAGGGAGATAGGTGGGACCTCTAGCCATAGGATATCATTCTCTCGTGTGCTAGGCCTCTTCGGGCTAGGTGGTACATAGGGCCCTTAGTAGGGCATACAATAGGGGCCAGATCTGACTATAGAGTAGGCTCTAGGTCATAGGGCTGAGGGAGGTGGCGAGAGCTCTAGTTCAGGGGGAGCCGGCCAGAGCTAGGGCTCTTGTCAGATCACAACTACATTTTGTATATGTATCATTTTTGGTGTAAGGTTGAGGACCTACATGATTGTAGCCTATGGGCATTTTGTACTCATCTGATGTACTTTGAGACACATATTTATATATATGATCATGATCATTTTGGCTCATTATGTGTACTTGATTTATATGTTTTAATTTTATGTTTATTTGATGCACATGGATGCAATGCTTATGTTAATTTGATGCTATATGATGTGATGTATGGATGACATGCACTAGATAGCTATTTAATTTATGATGATGGTATGCAGTGATCTAGATGTTTAGATGTGTGATTTATGATGGATGCATATGGATGCAATGTTTTCTCTTAACACATATTTGATATTGCTTTATTGTATGCATTAATGTATGTAATGATTTATTTACACGATGGTAATCTAATGTAAATGAACCTGTATGCTTTAATCACTTAAAACATAAGGAATGAATGCAAATATGTTTATCAATCTAATGGATGACACCACAAAATGTATAAAAATCATGAATGTAATTGAAAATCCTTAAGATAAGAATTTAATCAATTAATCACCCATATATGAAATGCAATGAATGCAATTGTATGATGCGAATGATATAATGTGTCATTCTATTTTCTTTTGCAAAATTTGAAAAATATGCATGATATAGTCAATGGCCGTCTAAATATTATTTCTAATATCCATCCGGTATCTATCCTATATTTTGATTGTGCCTTATATGATGATGTATCATGGATTCGATACTTTACAATTTGATGATTTATATGGTTGCGATATTTGATATTTTGTTGCTATGAGAGAAATTTTTTGAGGTTTTCCATGAGACTCAAACACCCTAATAGACTTATCAAAAGTTGCATACTAACCACACTAGACTTCTGAGATAAAAGGTTTTTGCTAGGATAGGCCCTAACTTTTCATTATCCCTATGTGTGCACATGATTATTTTAAGATAAGACATGAGCATTCCCCGATGTCAAGAGGGATTCTTTCAGCCCATTGCTAAGATAGGGGTTCCACAAATGTCTTATCCAATCCCAAGTTTAGATTTTAGTTGGACTAAGCCACTAGGCAATGCAGGACACCTGAAGCTAGCTCTTCCACATTCAAACATTGGTCTTGTTCATAAGCGAGGTGCTAATGCGTCAGACATATCATCATGCATAAGGTATAGTAGTGCCAAAAATTCTAGGGATTCAGGCTCATTCCTTTCTATCCTTCAATTTTTGGGATACTTGCTCATATGTAGTGAAGCAAGGGATTCAATTCCATCTTCATTCTGAACTATCTTTGGATCTTCATTTGATCTCTCTTCGAACTAGATTTTGGATCTTCATTTGATCTCCACTCGAACTTTTTATTTATGATCTTCATTTGATCTTCACTTTGAACTTTGATTTAAGCCTGTTTTCTGATCTTCATTCGATATTCACTTTTTGGCATTTACATTTGATAATTTTCTTCAGAAACTTTCCTTTGGGGGATTTACTTTGGGAAACTATTTCTGGTATATCGATTGAGAATATCGATCTTATGATATCAATATGGGATATCAATCTGGGAAGTTGATCTATGATATCGATCTAGGGTATCAATCATGAGGATTGATGTGGGATATCACTTTGGGATATTGCTCATTTTATCGTAAGCAAGGGATTCTGAATAGGGAACTAACCTGTCCTTTTGCCAACTGCCAACATTTCCCATACCGTCCGCACAGAGGGATAAGCAAGAATAACTCTTTTCACTTCAGGATACCCAGTCCTGCTTCACGACTTTCATCTTCCCCTAGTCCTTGTTAGGATTGTTTAATTTATTGATTAGTGATAGGCTTATAATATGCTAAGGGCTATACTAATTGAACCTTAGCTACAAAATCAAAGCAAGCTTTCTACCAACTCTTGATAAGACCACTAGGTATGGTTGAGTGACCGTAAAACCCTAGTATATCTCCATAGCAACATTATAGGTTGTGTTGAAAAACACAATTACTCACATGAATGATGGATCATGATAAATGCAGAGATGCATGATTTAGACACAAACGTGGTGTCATTTGTAATACTGACAAACATAATCCCTCCTACTATAGAATGCAATGGATGACGAATGCCTATATGCAACGTTGTGTGTGAATGCAAAATGACAATGCAAAATTCAAATGTTTTTGGATTTTATGCTTTACCATTTTTTTGGTTTTTATTGATTTTATTATTTTTATGGGTTTTGAGCCTCATATCTGACCAAACAATGAGTACATGCCTCTGGAGCCTTTAGATTGACCAAGCGATTTTTAAGAATCCTTGGAGCTTTTTAGGATTGACCAAAGGGATTATGGGTACCTTTGGGGAATTTTGGGATGACCAAGTGATATTTTAATAATCCTTGGAGCTTTTGGATTGACCAAGTAGTTTTTTAGAAACTCTTGGTGCCTTTTGAGTTTGACCAAAGGGCTTACAGATGCCTTTGGAGCTTTTTAGGATGACCGAGCGATTATAAGCAAATCCTCAGGGCTTTTAACTGACACGACCAAGTAGTTTTAGGAACCCTTGGAGCCTTTTGGGATGACCAAGTAGTTTTAAACAAACCCTCAAAGCTTTTTGAGGTTGACCAAAGGGCTTACAAATGCCTTTGGAGCTTTTTGATTGACCAAACTACTTATGAGAGTGTTTGGAGCTTTTTAGGATGATCGAGCGGTTACAAGCAACCCTCAAAGCCTTTTACTATGCTCTTCAAGCATAAAATGCCTTAATATGGATGATTTTGAGAGGTTCAGGCTCTTCAACACCCCTAGCGATGTTAGGCGATAGGTACCCAGACCAATATTTTTAGATATGATGTAGGGTCCTAGCCAATTAGCCATGAATTTGTCTCGCATATCTGGCAAAAAATTAGAGTTCTATTGGTTCTCTTTCAAGACAAGATCCCCAACTTCAAAGTCTCTCTGGTGGACTTTGATATTGTAAGCTCATTTTAGTCACTCTTGATAAACACAGAGATGCTCCAGGGCATTCACGTGATGTTCATCAAGTAGCGTCAGTTGATCCAGTCGAGCTTGCCGTGCGGTGTCATCATCGATGAACTCTTTCAATGCGATGCACAACATTGGAATTTCTAATTCCAAGGGCATAATGGCCTCAGCACCATATACTAGTGAGAATGGTGTTGCCCCAGTGGGCATCCGAATACTAGTCCTGTAAGCCCATAATGCAAGGGGCAGCTAGATATGCCAGTCTTTATGGTTTTCTTGTACCATATTTTTCAATATGGCCACCACTGTCTTATTTGAAGCCTCAGCCTGCCCGTTTGCTTGCGGATAGTATGGAGTCACAAAACTGTGTTTGATTCTATATTTAGATGTCAAAGCTCTCACAGTTTTGTTCTTGAAAGATGTTCCATTATCCGATATTATTTTGGATGGAATCCCAAAATGACTTATGATATGCTCCAGTATAAACTCTGCTATACGAGCTCCAGTTGTCATTGTTAAGGGTATTTCTTCCACCCACTTTGTAAAATACTCAGTAGCCATGATTATGAATGTATGTCAGCCCGATGATGGAGGAGAGATCTTGCCTATAAGATCTAATCCCCACTAAGCAAATGGCCAAGCCGCTTGAATGGGCTATAAGGCCTACGATGGCAAGTGCATAAGATTAGCATGATGCTGGCATTTAATGCATTTCTTGACATACACATTGCACTCCTTCTCCATAGTGGGCCAATAGTAGCCCATTTGAAGGATGTGCTTGACGATGGCCATGCCACTGAAATGGCCATCGCACGTACCATCATGGGCTTGCAAAATTGCCCATGATGCCTCTTGGGGCTCTAAGCAATGAAGGAGAACTCCATCGTAGCCTCGTCGGTACAAGATGTCTCCTATTAAGACATATTTAGCCACTTTCTATTTAAATGTGTGCTTCACGACATGCGGTAATCCCTCTGGGATTATACTAAGCTTTAGGAAGTCTTTAATTTATGACATCCAATTTTGATAAATCTCAGCTTTGACTGCTAAGACGACTTGCTCCCCCTGTGTATTTACCTTTGCAAATGTAGACTCAGAAACAACCCTATGGTGAATGGTAGTACCACTCCCCATAGGACTCTAAGAGGTTAATGACCCCCAGGGTGCCTTCTTAAGAAAGTCTTCAGCTTTGCAGAACCATTCAGCTTTTGGTTCTACACTGATCATGTTGACCGATTCTCTGTTATCATAGGCTGCATGCTCTACTACTGGATGTGAGAGTGTCTTGACATGGATGGTAGTGAAATCAGTAGATAGATTCTAAGGGATTAAAGATCCCAAAGAAGCCATGGTATCTGAAAACCTATTTGATGATCGAGGGATTGCCTCAATGTCATACCATTCAAATTTGGCCAAATATGTATCAACTAGATCTTTATAGGCTTTCAGTATAGGACATCGACACTAAAAAAGCCCCTTGACTTGATTTACTATGAGCAAGGAGTCACCAAAGATGTTCAATCTCTTAATATTCATGGCGATGGCTATGTGGAGGCCCAGTAGTAGGGCTTCGTACTCAGCATTGTTGTTGGTGCACGGAAAATCCAACTTGAATGACAAGGGTATTGGAGCTCCTTGCGGTGTGAAGAACACTATTCCAGCACCACCTCCTTGTTTGCACTTCGAACCATCAAAGAATAGAGTCATATCAGCATTGTTCTCTGGTTCTTTAGGTTTGGGAGCTTCAGATATGATGAAGACTACATCATCCAAAAGCTCAATTGTTAGAGGCCTACTATTTGATAGTGGTGCCTCAGCTAATTGATCTGCTATGACCTATCCCTTAATGGACTTCTGGCTTATGAATTCCAGATCGAATTCTATCAATAGCATGATCCACTTTGCAGTACATGTATTGTGATACGTCTTACTCATCATGTACTGCAAAGGATTTTGTTTGGATATAACATATGTCGTATGACTTAACATATAGTGTCACAATTTCTTTGTAGCGAACACTACTACTAAACATAATTTTTCCACATATGCATACCCGAGCTCATAGCTCACCAAGGTTCGACTAATATAATATATGGCCTATTCTTTACCTTGCATGTTCTTTTGGGCTAACATGGTTCCCAGTGCAAAGTCAGTTGTCGATATATATAGTAGAAAAGGCACCTCTAGCCTTGGTGGAGCTAGCACTGGTGGCATCACCAGGTATTGCTTTATCTTAGTGAAGGCTACCTTGCAGTCCTCGTCCTAGTTGAATGGGACTCCCTTATGTAGCAGTCAATTCATGGGTCGACATTTATCCGATAGTTGAGTGATAAATCACTTTATCGAGGCTACCTTGCCCTGAAGGCTCCTTAATTCCTTAATATTGGTGGGAGGACGCATTTCCAAAATGGCCTTGACCTTCATTGGGTCTACTTTGATGCCTCTCTTAGAGATGATGAACCCTAGTAATTTTCTAGAAGTTATGCCAAATACGCACTTCTTAGGATTCAGCTTGACATTGTGCTCTATCAGGCAATCAAAGACTTTTCTTAAGACCTCTGCATGCTCTTCTCATAGCAATGACTTGGCTAACAAGTCATCGATATAATATTCTAGAATTTTGTGCATATAGTCATGAAAAATGTATGTCATGGCCCGCTGATATGTGGCACCAACATTTTTGAGGCCAAATGGCATAAATTTATAGCAAAATGTTCCCCATGGCATTATAAACATGATTTTATGTTGGTCTTCGGGCTTAATCTGAATTTGATTGTAACCAAAAAAATCATCCATTAAGGAGAGCATTTCGTGACCTACAGTTGCATCTACGAGAGCATCAATATTGGGCAACAAAAATGAATCTTTGGGTGTTGCCTTATTTAGGTCTCTAAAATCCATGCAAATACGGATTCTTCCATCGGGTTTTCCCATGGGTACCATATTGGACACCCATTATGGATAATCGATGGAGATCACAAATTCCACATCCAACAACTTTTGTAGCTCATATTTCACCATTAAGGCTACTATTGGGTGCATTTTTCTAAGCTTTTTCTTGATCGACTTCTTTGTCAGATCTAGCGAAAGGTTATGCGTAACCAATTTTGGGTCTAGACCTAGCATATCCTTGTACGTCCAAGAAAATAAATTTGGTCTCTCTTTTAGCAGAGGGATGAGGGTGGCTCACTCATATGGAGTGAGACTCTCTCCAAATTTAACCTTCTTTGTACTGGCAGGATCATTACTGATATCCACCTCAAAGGTTTCCTCTATTGACATATGCGATCCCTCCTCAAGCTAGTGAGGCATAGGAATCAAATGGATGTCATCAGCTGGGTTGATTGGTTTCATGTTGGAAGTATTTTTGGCATGATAAACATCATATGCATAGCCTGGTGCAAAATGGAAAGGTTGTAACATTTCTTCGTTGGGGAAGAAATCCTCAGGCTCAATGGGTGAATCAGCATGATCCCAATCGATAGCATCTTTGTTAAGATACAATGGTTTGGATGGATCTACTAGATTGTAGAGTGGAGTGGTCAAATCAATGGAGACCATGTTTATGGAATGGAATTGATCTCCAGGACCACATGGACCGACCTCTACAAAATCTACGTAGTCCTCATACCCATGATCTGGCTCTAATGGCACAGGCACAAAGGGGTCTTCCCTATGAGGACTATGAACAATAGGATCCTCCCTATGAATTATCTATAAAATAGGATCATTTGGCTCCTAGAGCTCCATGTAGGTTGGAAGAAGGGGATTAACCAACCGATGAATTTGATCCAAGTTTAATCGTCTTGCTCTTAGACGAGGACCAACACGTATCTATCGATAGACCTCATCTATATCGATGGGTTGATGATGGTAACACAAATAAGGAGGACCAAGGTAGGCCCTCTCTAGCTCATATTCTTCATCACTGTCATAATAGAATCCTTCATTCACCCCTACTCTTGGGGGTGCTCTGGCAGGTGTGGCCCCATGAATCTAACCGCTTGATCATTGTCATCACTATCTAGATAAACTAGATAATTATATCATAAGTGTGACATCACCAAGAAATCTAGCTCCACTTCTTCCCCTGAATGATCAATGTTGGGAAGGATCTCTTCGGTAACCTATACTGACTCAATAGGCAATAAATGATGTGCATGTTAGGGCCTCTCATAGGCACCTTCGACTTCATCCTCAGATTCATCATCATTTGAGGATTCTTCATCTGCGTCATATCCTTGTCCACTCATATCGGAGGTGGACTCTACTCCATCTTCATTACAAATATCTCCTAGCTTGAGATCGCTTATAGTAATGGGGTTACACCCCTGCATGTCTATGTCATCGATTGCATCATGGGTTTGGTGTCCCAGGTGATCTCTGGGGTTCATTTCTGTCTCAGTCTACTCAAGGAGCCCTTCATGATGATATTTGAGTGGCTCAATGGTGATGACAGATATCATAGGGTGATTCCTCTAGAATTTGGAAGGATCCAGATGATATGGATTAAAATCCACATCGTCCGCCATACTAAGGTATAGATGATCTAGGGATGTTACGAGCAAATCATCCTGCCCTCGTATCTATAACCCTAAACCGAACCTATCAGTGACTAACTAATAACATGGTTCCAGCGGAGTCCTCCATCCTTGTTCAAAGAGACCAAGGTCGTATCCATGCCAATGATATAGCTCAAAAATATGCATGGCATACTCCAGATTGGATAGATAATGAATGTTTACCATGAAAGGTTCCTCGTCATCTTCATCCATGGGCTCTCACGTTGGAAGCTGGTCTAGCCCTACATAGATGAAGTTAGTCTGATTAGGTGGCTCTCCCAATGGAACCACCGATCCAACCAGGTAACGATGAGTGGATGGTCGGCCCATATCTTGTGTAGTCTTCAAAATCGGTCTGAAGGTTACATTCTACACAAGGTACTCACCTAATCTGATGTTAGCGAGATGTACCGTCACCTACGATGCGGATGACCCTGCTGAAGATGCAGGTGAGGTAGGTTGAGGTGCCTCCTTGACTTTGTCTTGGGGTTCCTCAACTTCCATAGGAATGGGAACCTCCTCGGCGATTGGCTTGGGCTCACGCTCCTCTTTCTCACCCATTTTCACCTTTAACTTCCTATCATCCCGATGCATGACTGATACCACTAGTTTCAAGGAAGTGGTAGTGGTGTGCTCTGATCTATGTGACACAGATGGCATTGGTTGAGCATGTATTGTTGGTTTACCTCCTGGTTTCTTTATTGGTGATGATGACTGAACATCCAGGTGCGTTTATGGGAGTATGAAACCCCTAGGAAAATCTACTAGGTTCACAAACTTAAATGGTTCTTCATCCGATGCCACTACGTGAACCTATCCCTCGTGAATATACTTCACACACTGATGCAATATTGAGGGAACACAATGCATTTCATGAATCCAAGGCCTACCGAGTAATATGTTGTACTACATGGCCCCTTCTATCACATGACACATTACTGAGATGGTCTTCAAGCCTACCTGCATAGGTAGGATAATTGTGCCAATAGTTGAACATAGTGCATCGTTAAACGCTCTCAATGTAAATGTAGTTGGCACAATGTGTGATTTAGGTAGCTTCAAATGACTCAGCACCTTGGTCATTATTATGTTGATCGATGAGCCAGTATCGATCAAGACCCTTTTAAATGGCATGTGATTAACACATGCGATTATGTGCAATGACGGGTCAGCCATAGTTGTAGAAACCATCCTTATCTCATGATCATAAAATTGGATCATCGGTTCCTGACACTGCTATACATGTCCCACGAAATTAGTAAATGCCTACGCATCCTAGGACTGTACTTCAATGGACCTCAAAATGTCCATAAGAGTCTCCCTGTGCCTCGGGGACTATTGTATTAGCTCATATATTGACAACTTCATAGGAGTTGTCTGTAGGTTTTGGACCAACCTGCTCCTTATGGTCACCACCGGTCTTGTTGGTGGGCCTAGAATATTTTGCGTCGGTCATTGATTCGACGTGGCTTGTATTTGAATGGGAGCACGAGGTTGATTATGTTGTTCATATCTCCCGTGCCTAGTGACAATGTTCACCATGCCTAAGAACCCCTGGGTAGGTGGTTCGACTCACACCTGGTTGACCTGGCCAACGTTGTTCTAAGGTACCTCATGATTTGGCAAGGGGTTTTTGTAAATCCCCATATTCTGATTATCGAGCACCTACGGGTTGTGCGAAACTACAAGCTCACCTTTTTCAATCATATTTTGCACCATGTGTTTGAAAGTCCAGCACACCTCAATGTCATGGCCTTTCGTTCGATGAAAAATGCAAAATAGATCTTCTTGGTACCCCTTTGGTTTGGGTTGATTGGGGTCTATCATCTTGATTTTGGGTAATCTAATTGCCTTGGCCTCACATAGCTGATGGAAAATCGACGTCAATGATTCCATCAATGGTGTGAACTGGTGAGGTGGGCGTTGATATTTGTTCTTTCCCTTATAATTGTTGTTGCACTTATCATATTGGGCAGGAGGAGGTTGGGCTTGATAATTCTATTTTTGTTGCCCCTTGTCCTCCCATTGGAGATTCAACACCACTTGATTCACATGGGCCTGCTTGCCCTATTTTTTTGTGGCACTCTTCTTTTATCCCTCTCTCCTGTTCTTGAGCTTCAAGTTGCCTTCCTGCAACTTGATGTCCTCAATCACTTTGGCTTGTGCCAAAGCCTCTTCGAATGTAGGATACTACTGCAGCTATAGTAGTAACGAGATGTGCTTGGCACAACTCTTCGTAAATATTTGGGTTAACTCTATGGCAGGAATAGGGAATGGCAACTTCACCATTAGTCTCCTCCATATCTTTTTGTATTGCTCTATTGGCTCATCATCACGCTGAGCTAGCACAGCCAGATCAAAAATATTGGCCTGTTTCTTGATG
The DNA here is from genome assembly GCA_028583015.1 of Wollemia nobilis. Lineage (NCBI taxonomy): Eukaryota > Viridiplantae > Streptophyta > Pinopsida > Araucariales > Araucariaceae > Wollemia > Wollemia nobilis. Next base: position 5,327,869 of record JAQPPZ010016859.1, on the reverse strand, counting down.
CCAAAGGAATAGCGTTCAAGAAAGGCATCAGCTAATTGCTTGAAACTAGTTATGCTATGTTTCTTTAGCTGATTGAACCACTCTCAGGCGATACTAGAAAGTGTCATGATGAATGTACGCAACAACAATGCATCATTGCTTGCTATCTAAAAACAAGCATCCAAAAATCTCGTGACATGTTCCTGTGCATCTTCATCACCCTTAAACTTGTCCAACCTAGGCATATCAAAATGCTCAGGGTAAGCCAGAGTAGGCATCAAAGGATCCAAAGGCTCATTATGGATTTTCCTTAATGTTGAATTTTTAATAGTCGTGCCTTGTCTCTCAATGGCTTTGATCTTCTCGGCTAAGGCCTTATAGGCCTCCGAAGATAGAAATTCCTCCTCCCTAAGTTGACGTGGAGGTGGCTTAGGAGGTACTATCTTCCTCGTATGAGATGGAGGGTATTGCTCTTCCTCCTCCTCAGCTTGGGAGCTCTCAGGATATTCTTGCTCGTATCCATCTCCCTCTTCTTCTTCATGCTGCCTCTGCCTCTGATTATCGAGCGATGGTGGCCGCTCCCTCTGTTTGGCACTAGCATGAGTATGAGCATCTCTATGCTCTTGATGCATATCAGCTTACGATAAAGCCTTTCTATATACATGCTCTCTATGCTCATCATGAGGATATAGGCCAGCCCTAGCTAACCTATCCTCCTGCTCCACATGCTCCTTCTAGGTAAGGATACGCTCTTCGTGCATGCGCTGCTCATATAGCCTCTATCTAATGAGCCTCTGTGCTTGAATATTTTCATCTTCAATGCGCTACCTCTCTAGGTGAGCATCCTCCAATTGATCTTGGAGGAGTTGGTATTTTTGCTCCGATACCAGTCGATGTGATCTATCGATCTGATCGATCATGGGAGGCCTCTGGTATCCCTACTCTGTACGAGTGACCTTGTGGGTTTTGTACCCATCGGACTGATGTGTTATGCCTTTGCCTCTATTTGTGAAGATGACATTGGCCTCCTGCTATATCCTATACTATGAACCACCATGCATAGATAGTGGGTGTGTGACATGAGGGCACTTAGAAGCCTCTCCATGCTCTCTAGTAGTCCTGACGACACTCACGCTACGCTCACTTGGGGCTCGAGTGGGTGGAGCGGAAGGCTTGTAGCCTAGCTACTCTAAAACACTACCTAGACCCTCTAGCTACCTAGACCACCATCACTCATGTGGTGGTGTGCCATTATCTCCCACCTTTGATATATCAATGGTGATCTTGCATGGTGGACCATGCATGGGAGTATGGTTAGACCTATGCTCGGTAGCGAGCCTATCTGCCTACCCTTGAATGGGCAGATCTCTAGTCCTTCTATACTCAGAATGTGGAGCCATGGATCCTCCTATGGACTTAGTATGTAGGGGCACCAACCTGGTCCCCTACACAACAAACTCTTCGGTCGATCCCGTGGATGCACATGCATTGTGATCTCGATAATGGCTCTCGAGTGGAACACCCTCATGTTGGAAGGCTTCCTATTCTATCCTATGCCTAGAGGAGTGTACTGAAGCTCCTCTATCTGGGGTATGCTCTACAAGCTCCCCTCATGTCGAGTTATCTCCTCTAATGCTAGCCGAATGATGTTTGGTTTGCTCATGTGGTTGAGGAATTGACACGTGCTATTGTGAATTGGTTAGGGGTTGGTCATCGACATTAGGTTTAGACCTTTTCCGACCACCCCGTGTATCCACCATTGTGTACCTAGCATCTAGATGTATCTTTTATTATTAAGAAAACAAGGTATACAATAATGATTATCTCATTTTAAATTTTGAAAGTGAGTCCTAAACTGTTTGATGTGTTTTCAAGATTTGTTGTATCAGTGTAGAAACTCTTATCGTGTTTTGCAAAACTTGTTGGATTTTATTCTCAGTTTAATGGATTTCACCTGTACGCTCATAGCTCGAAAACTTGGCTATGAACTCCAAGTTGCATAATCCAACCTATAATGTGTGGTAATGAAGCCCACACATGGTCAAGGAGCATAGGTCCTCCCAGATCCTCACCCATTTTCCCCCAGTCAGTGTTATACCCTCCAAAGAGAATACATGCAAATTTTCTAGGGTATGAAAGGTTCTCGGATCCGGTATTGGTCTAGTATCCAAAAGGTTCACGAGATTTGGGCCAATGGATGGAAGTTACGCCCACCGTCGTTGAACCCTACTAGTGGTTGGATGTCAAGCCCAACTCACTAGCATTTAAGTTCCAAGTGGTGTGTGTGGTTCCTTTTAATGTACATAAAATAAATGCATCATATAGCATTCATGCTCATTTTCTAAATGCTATGCAAATGAAAGAACATTTCAAATTCAGAAAATGTAAGCTATTCTAGATGCTCTTTGAGACCATGCACATTATGATGATAATTGGCCACTAATTGGGCCTCACACATGCAAACCAATCACACAAATTCTATCAAGCATACTGGATTCTAGGGCGGATTAAAATAAGAGATCTGCTATTCCTAGCAACGCCTTTCTAATGACATGAAAGATAAATGCAAATAAGACCTAATTCATTTCTTTTTCTTTCTTAATTTCTTAATTGCATTCCAAATTTGACTTTCTGGAAAAACATAGAGATAGAAAAAATTACAGAGTGAGAAGTAGGGCCTACCTTAGGTCCACATTAGAATGAGCTTTATCCCTCTGCTGTCTACTGTGTCTGTTGGAAACTACAGGTCTAGGTTGTGGTTCTGACAGTGGCCCATGGGTTGAACCCGCGGTTCAATTGTTGGCCCATAGATGGTAGCTATGGTCTGTACCTACAAGTCACAAAAACCAAAAACACATAGTCAGATGCTAGAATTGTGGAGTTCCACCATGATCTCCTTTTGATCCAACCAAAAAGTGTGCACCCATCTACTGTATTATGTCGTATTCATTCATTCAAAGCATAAAAATGACAAGATTGCATAGATTCAAAAAAATAAGTGTTTCTTGTATTAATAATTGCAAAGAATATCGATTACAATCATGCCCCTCTTAGGGTCACCCAAATGATGATACGATTAATACAATGCCAAAGCCCTCAACAGGGTAGGTGCACTAATGTTGCTTTTCAACTAGTCACAAACTGCTCTAGGGTGGAGTTGCCCTCTTCTTCATGTTGGGGAAGGAACTTGATGGTTGAATCTCCTTTGAATTTGTTCCCTATGGTCAAGAAACAACATAAAAGTGTCAAAAAGATAGGAAACCTCTCATGATGAGGCCCTTTTAGGAAAAAATGCATAAAGACACCATTAAGAATGTATAATCAAGAAAATGTAGAAAAAACTTCTAAACTATGTTAATTGGATCAAGATTTATAGAATTGCATAAAGGAAGACAACAACTACACTATGCATGGATCAATTATGTGAAATAAAGCATGAAAGTGCATAAAGAATCCATTAATGTCCTATTTGATGCTTAACACAAAGAAACTATTCTAACCTAATTCTACCAGTCAAAAATCTACTAAACTACAATTAAACCATGAAAATAGCTAAACTAAGCTAATTAACTAGATATAAATGAAAAAGGTAAGGTGGTGATACCTCTACTACAAACCACAGCTCTGGTGAGTGGTCTGCACTGTAAACCGTGGTTGAAAGCCATGGTTAGCAATCTGATAGGTTTACCCTCAATTTCAAGGGTAGTGGGCTTGACCTCCTTGTCCAAATTGATGTTCAATGGTCACCTTTGGTGTCCTCAGACTGATTTGGCAGTTGATTCACTATGAAGGGCCTTCATTTACCCATATATGTGCTTCTTGGCTCTCCTAGGCTCCTAGGGCATCCATAATGCAATTCATCATGAATATTGGAAAGTAGGTAGGGGATAAGTGCAATATCTCTCTCTTAATATACTCAGTTGAGTGTACAATTCGATAGGGCTCCGCTGCTCAAATATCTAATGCTCTCTCTCCTTATTTGCCCTAATTTTGATGGGTACTTATAGGACTACCCAAGGGCTAGGGTTGGATTCATGGAGAAGCAAAGATCAAGAAGGGGTGGTTAGGACAGTTGGATTGGAATCTTTTGTCCTCTAACCACCTTCTTCTAGAACAAATGGTTCAAAATGATTTGGCTCGGATTGAAGGCCAACTAAACTTCAGTTAAGACCATAGGTTACAGCTATGGTCTAGACTGTAAACCATAGGTCTAAGACATGGTTCAACCTATAAACCATAGGTCTGGGCTACGGTTCAGACTAATTAGGCCAAGGATCCCAAATTGAGTGGTTAGAACCACTGCTCTATCTTGGAGTCTATCCAAGATCCTCCATATGGTCTTGTAGCATGTCCATATGAGTAGTCACCCTCGACATGATGCGTTTTAGGTGTCTAAACATACAACTTGCCATATTGACTATTTTACAACCTACCATATCAACTAAATTAAATACTACCATGTTAGAAATTGCATTATCTCTTATATCACCTACTATATGTTACTTCAAGATTCATGCCATGTCATAAACCAAGTCAAAACCTACACAATCACCATATGCTTTATCATATCACTTGTACAAAATACCATGTCACATGTACATACTACCATGTGTCACCTTGGGAATCATGCAACTACTACCAAGTAACCCTTATATCCTACTATGTTAGCCTCTATATTGTCACATGTTACCTCAAGATTAATGTATTGGCTACCATATCACCTACATGAATTGCTATATTAATCATACATACTACCACATATCACTTGTATATTTTTTCCATGTCATCATAATAATATAAAGAGGCAACATCATTCACTACCATGTCATCGTTGAGTGCCATATAATCAAGAATTTATATATTATCATGGATACTAACATCACTAAGATTAGTTCATATTTGTAGTGCAAGTAGAGAAGGTGATCTTGGCCTTATTGAATAGGAGGTCCATGGTTCGAACCTCTATGATGCAAATAGGGACACAAATATTGTGTTTTAAATTCCATATTGATAAGCATAGCTCTTAGCTTTATGAGGGGTCATTTTTGGGATGAGACTGCTCAACCCTGTGCATTGGTCATAGGGGTTTCTCACACTAACCTAAAATTTTAGTCCATATTTTTAGTGCAAGTGGAGAAGGTAAGTCTAACCCTTTTGAACAAGAGTTCCATATTTTAGACCTCTATGATGCAAAGAGGGACACAAAGGTTGTGTTAAATTCCCTATTGATAAGTATAGCTCTCGACTTTATGAGGGTTCATAGTTGGGAGGATACTGCTCAACCTTGTGCATTGGTTGTAGGGTTTTCTCACACTAACCTAAAATTTTAGAATCTGCACCAGGGAACTTACTAGAAAGTTCCCTCAATCCTCAGAAGGAGTTTTGGAGTTCAATCCTGGTGGCCTATGTTGGATATAAAAGAATCCTTCAACTAGCTTGAGGGGTATACCCAGATGGGACAGGCCGTGTGGAACAAAAATTCTTAGACCCCAAGGGATATGGGGAATGTTTTTCCTTAACATAAGATTTTGTCTATCTTTGTAGCATAGGTGGAGAAGGTGAGCCTAGCCTTGTTGAACAAGACATCCATGTTTCAAAACTCTATGATGCAAAGGGGGACACTAAGGCTATGTGTTAAATTACCTATTGATAAGAATAGCTCTTGGATTTAGGAGGGGTCCTGGTTGGGAGGAGACTATTTAGCCTTGTGCATTGGTCATAGGGGTTTCTCACACTAACTTAACATTTTTTATTCACACCAGGTACCTTACTAGCAAGTTCCCTCAATCCTCAGAAGGAGGTTTAGGGATCAAGCCTAGTGGCCTATGTTGGATACAAGAAACCCCCTAGCTATACTAAGGGGTATACATAGATGAGTTTGGACCCATGGAATAGAAATTCCTAGACCCCATGGGATATGGTATGATTTTCCTTAATATAAGGTTTTATGATACGATGCAAATCGAATATCTATAGAGCGGGTAGGTGGTGTTAGGGAGATGGTAGGTTTGTCAACTTCTGAAGTGACATGTGGGTGATTGAGGTTCCATTGAAGTCAATATTAGAGTTGGAATTAGTCAAACCAATTATAGATCATTTTTGGAGGAATAAAGTTTATGATTTCATTGAAAGGATTGAAGACCACCCCTGATGGAAACCATTTGACTTCCTAGGACTTTTGGTGGAGGAAAACATTTGATAAAATTTTCAATATCATTAAATGGATTATAATTCCTGGAAGAGAAATTCTAGATAGATTCATCTAGGGATTAGAGAAGGATGGGAAATTCTCTATCAAATTATATTATTTAGTAGCAAATGGTTCTTTTGATCCTTAGTTTCTGACAGATAAAATTTGGCTGAAAGGACTAACTCTAAAAATCAACATTTTTTTGGTTGACCGTACAATTAAAATTTCTAACTTTAAACAATATTAAAAAAAGAGGTATTATTTTACCTAATGCTTGTTTCTTGTGCAAATATGTGGAGGAATCCCCACTCCATCTTCTTTTTAGTTGTCCTTTATCGTAGGAGGTTTTAGCTACTTTTTCAAATATTTAAACATCTAATGGGTTTTTCCAAATAGCCTAGAGGATGTGTTGATCCAATGGATTTCTCCCTTCCTATCTCTCTATCTTCATTGGTTTTGAAAAATCAACCTTCCTCATATCTAGTGGTAGACTTGGAAGGAAAGAAACTCAAGGGTGTTTAAGGCTGCTACTCATTCAAGTAAAGTTGTGGCTTTGCAAATGATTTATTTTTCCATGGAAAACATGAGAACCCTAAATCTGAATATTGTGACTATAGAATAGAAACGATCAATGGAGATATATATTGGATTTAATACTAATCCTCAACTAGTCAAACCTATTGTACCTCCAAAAAGAGCCATGATTAAATGGGATCCACCTCAAATTGGTTGGTTGAAGTTGAATTTTTATGGTGCATCTAAAGGGAATTCGGGTCCTATAGGTATTGGAGGGATTGTAAGGAACCATTATGAATTGATAATTTTAGCCTTTATTGATAATCTAGGCCATCAAACTAGTCACTTCGTTGAAGCTAGGGCCCTATTCCAAGCAGTTTCTTTATTGGATTATCTAAGTTGTAGGAAAATAATCATTGAAGGGGACTCTCTTAATATTATAAATATGGCAATAGGAACTCCATATCCTACATGGAATATTTTGAAACTTATTTTGAAAGTTCAAAAATACATCCAAAATTGGAAGAGGTTCAGTTTAATCATACATATAGGGAAGGTATTCAAGTGACCGATCTATTGGATAACATAGGAGTTATTCAGAATGGTTTAGTGGTGTGGGAGGATAATTTCTTGGTGGATATTTCTTATATCGATAATGAAATCATATAAAATTAGCCTTTGCTCCACTCTGGTTGAGTTGTTGATGACTTGGCTATAAAACTTGGGGGCACTTACTAATTTTGGGTTTTTGCATCCAATTTCATATCTCCAAGCTACCATTTTTTCCCTGCAAGACACAATCTCCAATGTAGAATAAATTCTTGCTCTGATGGACTAGAAGGCGTAGAAAAGCAATGAACTCATGGGGGATAATGGTACTGGTGCATGGCTCGGTTTGTGGTTCAGGTCCTTCTACTAATCTATGTTCAACTAATTATTTTGACATCCTAATTTGGATTTAATATATTTTAAGTTTTGTATTATGTATGGTCTTACCTATGTACAAGTTTGGCTTTGGAAGGGGTAACTCCTCTAATTGGTCATTCCTTGATTATTACTAGATGTAAGTAATTTTGGCTCCCTCTTTTTGGGTGGGGCTTAGTCTCTTTTGTACAAGGTTTGGAGATCCTTTCAAAACTCCTTCTTCCATCTAATAAAAAAAACATCATTAAGATTATCCAAAAGTTTTAAGTGTGGGAGAAAATAGAACCTAAGACCTCTCATGAGCAAGTTTCTTACCATTCTTTGGCTAGCCATCTCACCAAGCATCAGGCTTGGGAGATAAAGAAGATGCGAATTTAAAATACAAGAAAATAATATGTGTTTCCTTTTTAACCTTCATGTTGATATTGGTATGTATCTTCTTATGTAAGCATATGCCTACATGCCCAAACTTTGTCGCTATTCTAGAGAATATTCCCTATATTATTCCTTTTTTAAATTCAAACATTTAAATTTTGGAGAAAAAAAATTGTATGTAAATTCTGGGTACCTATAGTCAAAATCAACAAAAGTGCTAAACTAGGACCTCCTAAAATTTCACAAAGAATCCAAAAATATTGATAGTTTATCCATATATATCATGAATTTCCCTACAAAACCCTTTTTCTAAATACAACCAATCAGGAAATCCTCTCATGCCTATATATCAAAAACATTGCTAGACCATTTTTACAACTTTATCAGATGGATTGAAGGTATTTAATAAGTATATAATCCTTTCCATGCTCCTCTAGAACTAGGGGTCTAATAGACAAAGAAATAGCCTATTATTTTATTCTTTCAAGGTGATGAAAAAGTCTACTCTATGATCTATACTACTATTGTACAAAATAATCCAAAATAGAAAAGGAAATAGATTTTTTAGAAAAAACAAGTAAAATACAAATGGTTTCCCAAAATCCTCAAAAAAATCAATTGTAATACTAAGATGTCCATCTAGTTGGAGAGAATAAAAAAGTATTGAGTTCTAATATGAGGAAAAATATTTCTATAAATGAATGTTTCTCCTAGATCAAAACTATTAATCCCAATGATATCCTCATGATCCAAGTCCACTAAGGGTTTTATCATAATACCCTTCTTCTAATGTCATCCATAAAAAAAAAATATTCTTAACTTGATCCAATCATTATTACCCCTGAGAAGCTGGGAGAAAAAAATTTACAACAAAGTTAATTGAGTAATGAATATTCACACCCACTCTAATACCGTGTTCAATCTCACAATAATTTTCAAAAATAAATAGATCCAAATATTACCTAGTATTTCCTTAAAAAGAAATGCATTGAAAAAATACAAAACATAGAATATATTAAGCATGTTGATGGATGCCAAATAATATCACTAATGAGGCACCAAAATACCTCATTTTTAAGACCTCTTACCACCATTTTGCACCAATAGGATGTGCCTTGTTTTGATTATTGCATTAGTTATGTGATTAGATATTGTAAATAGGAAGAAATGTTAATTTAATTAGATAGAGTGTAGTCATTTTCCAAGATAGGTAATAAAGGACTAAATAGGTATATTTTGTCAAGTTTATGTAATAAAATAAGGGTTATTTATCTTTCTACACAACTAGGGTTTTTGGCAGAGTTTTAAATCTTGTTTCAGGCTCATGCCTTGCTTAGGATTGTAATTAGAGGAGGTGTTTGACTGTATTTGTTCATATTGAACCAAACCTGACCCTGTTCACTAGGAATCAAATAAAAAAAAACCTATAGGATATAATAATTAAACATTGGCATCAAACAATACTGTGACCTGGCATTGGAACCTAAGTTGGATAAAATTATCACATGGTTGTAGTGAATGGATAGAGGCACTACTATAATACTCCAAATGTGACATGGCACTAAGGGACAAGAATGTAACTAGATGACATCTAACAAGACACCAAATTTAGAAACTTAAGGGATAAAAATAATGGAATTTTAAATACCACAAGACTTACAAAATGAATAAGACTAAAAATATGCTAGTATTAAAATAAATTAAAATCCAAAAAATAAAAAAATAATATATAATTATTTTAAACATTTTCAAGCATGACCTTGCCTTCTAGAAAGAAGCAAAGCAAAAAATTAAAAATTATAATAATAATTGGTCCAAAAAAATAGTCCCCACAATTATTAAAGTGGATAAACCTTTCCTTGTAAAATTGGTCAAACATATAGTGAACGTTATCAACAAATTTTAGTATTAAAATTTTTAACATATATAAATTATATTTTTAACATATATAGTAAACATTATCAATAGTTTTTTGAAATTTATTTCTATTCAAGCCCCTTTGAAGATCCTCCACAAGAAAGTGATATTTAAAATGGTGTTTTGGGATCAAAATTTTGTTTAACTTTTGGTGGTCAATATCACTTCGAGTCAATTGCTTGTCACAAATATGTCATATATCTTCTGAAATCATCCTGCCCAAATGTTATTCATTTTTTATTTATCTTTTGTTATTTTATTACCATTAATATAAGAATTGAGCAACCATTACTATAGTCGGTTATCATAGGAATGGTCCTTTATCATCTTAACAACTTGTTTAGGTATATATAATTCCTAGAAATGCAAGTCTATTTTAAAAAATGATAATTCATAGAAGGTTTTGAGGGTATATTTAACCTTGAAATTGAGGGAAGCTCTCTCATAAGCAAGGGCGACTTCCTCTTCTAACTCGAATATAACCAACCATATTATCTTCTTTTTCAAGTATCTTTGGGCTCCTTAATTATCATTTTATTGACCAACAATACCTCTAAACCATGAAGAAGAAGAACAATAATAATAATAAGAATGTTGTTCAATTTTATTTGCTTGTTCTTCAAACAATGCTCTATTAACCCTACTTGGTTGACCTTCAATACTTTTCTTGAGTTATTTCATCTCACTCTCAACCACTTCATTAGCATGAATTAATTGTCCTTCAAGACTTTATTTTCTATTTCCTTATTCTCAACCAGCCCTTCGCTCATATTATCTTTACTTCAATGGTCATTCAATCAATGTAGATTTAGATGTAAAGTGATGTTACAACTTTCCTTCATCATGGTGGTGTTCTGAAGTCCCTTGCAAGTTTTGATCCTTACCCATTACTACCTCTAAGTATTTTGAGATAACCGTTGACATCCTTAAAAAATTTGGAATATTCAATTGAGTAATTATGTTCACAAACTTGGTAGTTTTAACCTATAAATTATGTTTAATGGTAAAAAAAGAGCTAAGAATATCTCTCACAACTATGTCATATATGTATAAACTTTAAAACCAATTAAAGATATTTTTTGGTTACATAGGAGAGTTGGTTAATACCATAATATTTTTAGTAACTAACAAACTCAAGGTTCAAACCATAGCAGTTGCTTTCACCAAACATATATTACCTCATTATTGTTGACCCAGTGTTAAGGGTATCATCATCGTCGATCTGGAGTGCACTCAGAGGATTCATATCATACTACTACCTTTGCAAATGGGCTATCCCCAATGTTTGAACTCTGTGTATCTTCTTGGTAAGTGCCTAGCCAGACAAACACTTACTACTCCACCTAGCTCTCAAGGACTAAAATCAAGCAAAGTTACAAATAACATTTGAAAGGGAGTATATGCACCTCCTTTATAAGGGATTGAAGCGATTGTGAGAAAATACTTTATTCAAATAAACTAGTTATACTACTAAATATATTCTCAAAATATGTGCTTCAACTCTTTTTGAATTTGACAAAATATATGTTGGTATCCAATGAATCTAATTGATGTTTACTATACCTACAAAAAAATACCAAGATAATATTAGATTAAAATAGCAAAATATAGAAATAGACAATTGCAAGAAAATTGCCAACCTTTAGGTGAATTGTTAGGAGTGTAAGCAAATCATTAGTTTAGATACTTAAAGTTATTAGCACTTGATTATGCTTTTAATTAATCATATTATAAAATCAGAAGGTTTGGGATTGGGTACTTAAAAGAATATTTGAATTCCATTAGAAGGTAAAAAAGTTATGGCAATTTGTATATCACTTTGAGGAAGTGAATCACTTCATCGACTTAGCAATTTTTGGACTTTAGGCATACATAGAACTTTTTGGTCATCACATTCTAGTGATTCATTGACTTAGCAAGCAAATCATGGGTATAAGCCCTCAAAGAAATTTGAGAGATCTTCTAGTTTCTCAAGAAATATTTATAGAAAACCTATAAAAGTATATATTAGAGAAAAATAGTAAAATTACACAATTCAAGTAGGATTTCTAACAATGTTTTTATCAACATAATTGCCATTGCATAAATTTTGGCAAGTTTATAAGAATTTCAAATGGATTGTGATTTTGTGACTTAGGTAAAAAATGTTGGACATTTTGAGTAGATGAGTTGTCATTGATGTCAAGAGTGAGTGGTCATTGATGCCAAGCTTTTAGCACCAGTCAATGGTCGTTTCAGTGGGCATCATCATTTTCAAGTTCTCCAATAAGTGCAAAAGGATAGTCCACCTTCAGTTGATCAAGACCCGGTTCCAAGAAATCATATGAGGTCCAAAGGGCAAATAAGAGGCCCAAGAAAATAATATTATAATAGTTTATTATAATATTAAAAAGGAAATTTAAATTAATTATAAATTAATTAATATAATTTTATTACAAATTAATTTATTAATTAATTTAATTAACTTTCATGTTAAGTTAATTTTAATTTAATTATAAATTAATTTTTATTAATTTAAATAAATCCTAAAAGGGTTATAAAGCAAAGTTTATGAAATGAATTTTTAAATTCGATTTGAGAACCGATGTGTTATAACATCAAGGCACTACATATATATAAAGGTAAAACCTTTGCCTTAAAACTTATCACCAATATCCCATTCGAATGCCAATGTTTTAATTTATGCATAGAAAAAAAGCGATGATTTTTGTGTTTGAAAAGTCTTCGACAGAAGAGAAGGGATAAATAGGAGCTAGGCTCCTCTCACCTTGCAAATGCATTACATAGCACAGCTGATTACGATGGAAGATTTTAAGATGTTTGTGGCAAGGACGACACAAGTTCGAATACCGTGGGGTTCACATTTTGCAAGGAAGAAATGTCATCATTTTTTTGAAGTGGTGACAATGAGGATATAAAGGGGGGCAAGTGCCTTCCCCTCCTCATGGGAATGCCTAGCCCATGTGGTGGGCTAGCGCCTTGGTAAGCCACTCGATGGAGAGGTTTCAGGGTCAAAACCCATTGAGGCATTTTTTAGTGGTTGAGACAAAGGTATGCGCTGATGATTGTTGGGTTTGTCACTTAATTTGGAATGTGCTAAGGTTGAAGGAAAATAGAAAATATTTTTATGTGCCTAAGGTTGAAAAATAATTTTTGAGGGTTTGTAAGATTTAATTTTTGCCTAAATTAAATTTGGTTATTAAGTGTTTTGAGGGAGATAAAAGGGTAGGCAATTATTATTTCTTAAGGGTTATTTTGAAAGTTTGATTTATTAAATTGGATATTATAAGGAGCATTTTGAGTGATTGTTTTTATGTGTGATTTGATGATTGCTAATTTCAAGAAGGAGTAATAAGGTGTATTTGGGATTGATTATTTTTGTGTTTGAATTTTTTTTGAAAGAGAGTTAATGTGATATTTTTCATCTAACTATTGAAATTGGCAAAGGAGAAAATTGTGATTGAGACAGGTTTTTCTAAGGGCACTTCTACATCAAACAAAGGTATGGTCACATCTTCCTAGTGAGTGACTGTTGAAAGTTGTGAATGCAAAGTTGGACTGAAAAGGATTGTTTAGTAAGCATTGCTGAGCATGTTTTGAATTAATGCTTCAAGGTTTTTTGGAATAAAGAGTTGTTGATAAAACCTTGTTTTATAAGCATTGTTGTTGAAGTGATTAGTTGAGTGAAGAAATTGAACTAGGGTTTGCAAAGATCATGAGTATCATTGTTATGTGAGATTGATTGATAAACATTGTTGGAAATATTTGAGTGAGTGTTCATATGCTTGGACTAGGGTTTGTGAGCAAGGATTATTTCATTGAGTGATTGATTGAGTAGATTTTATTGAGCCTAGTCAAGTGGATGTGTTAAAGTGATAGTTAAAGTTCTATGAAACAAATTGTTCTATATTATAAATTGATTTGAGAAAGAGGTTGAGTGTGGATGAATGTAAAACATATTGAGTCTTTAACAATTCTCTATATTTTTCTCTAATAAAAGAAAGACTAAAAGTGATTGAGATTTTGTGAGTGTGAAGCATATTGAGTCTCTAACAATTCTCTATATGTTTCTAAAAGAGTGATTAAAATTTATTGAGCATTATGGTGAATGTGAAGCATATTGAGTTTCTAACAATTCTACTTATGTTCCTATGATATTGGACAAGTTATAGCATGGAATTGTTGAGTAGATTTGAGGCAAGTCTTTGAGAAGACTTGTGGACAAATTTGTGTAAGATTTTGTGGAAGCTTACAATACAAACTGAGAGCATATTTGGACAAGTTCTAGTGAGGACTTGTTGAGTAGATTTGGACAAGTTCTAGAGAGGACCTATGGACATATTAGTGTGAGCTTTTGTGGAAGTTTACAAGGCAGATTTGAGATAAGTCTTTGAGAATACCTATGAGCATGATTGATTGATTGATTTTTTCAAACCTTGAGTTAAGGTTTGGGGTAGATCTAGTAGTGTTGATTTGTGATTGGATCAAGCTTTTTGTTAAGGCTTGAGGACAAATATTGAGGATAGATTTGTGCTAGACCGAAGGACTGTGTTTAGTACAGATCAAAGGATAGAGATTGAGGATAAATTTGTGCTAGATCGAAGGACTATGTTTAGTGCATATTAGAGGACAAATATTGAGGATAGATTTGTGCTAGACCAAAGGATTGTGTTTAGTGCAAATTTAAGGAAAATTTTTGGTGTAAATTTGAGGATAGGTTTGTGCTAGACCATAGATAGAGATTGAGAAAATTTATGATAGATTGAAGTACTGTGTTCAGTACATATTTGAGACAAATATTTGAAGGTGACAGAGTATAGAGGACGATAGTCCCCAATGGATATAGATCCATTAGCGAGGGTAGTGAGGATAGGTATTTTCAATGAATAAATATCCAATATCCAGAGCAGTGGGGGTAGTAGTTCTTCTAGAATATCACTAGTCAAAGCTAAGGAGAAAGGAGTTCTCCTATGGATAGATATCCACTAACTTGATTAGGGGATTGGTGTCTCCTTTGGATAGAGATCCATAAATATTGTAATAGGGAAAGGATTCCCAAAAGATTGATTGAGAAAATTTTAGTGAAATATTTTCTCCGTGGAGTAACCGACATTAGGTGAACCACATTAAATTGGTGTCTTTATTGTGTGTGGTGATTTCCTACATTGTGAAGCCATGTGTCCAAATCTATGACATGATAAACATCATCCATTGAAATTTCCTTGCCTTGACCTCATTGGTCTCTTAGTCTATTTTTATCTATGTTGGTTCATGTTCCATATGTTTCTTCTTTGTGCATTGTTCCTTTCCTTGTTGAACTTTCTATTGTACAACTCATCCTTAGAAGTATCACTTTCTCTTACATTGTCTTCTTCTGAAGTTTCTTCTTCTTTAGAACTTGAGGTTGATTCTTCTCCTTTTTTATTTTGTTTGTTGACCTTCTTTATACCTTGATAATATTATCTACAATATTTGAACTCTTCCTAAACTTTTGTAGTGTGTCCTTGGACTTTTATAAATATTCCCATAATAGAGCTGCTTCTTGTTCTAACTTTTCAAATTTTAAGACATTTTCTTCTAGCTTATCTTTGAACTTCTTTGTCTTAGTCATTGACTTGTTGAGATCATATATAAGCTTTCATATCTCTTCATCACATTATTGAAATTAGATCTCAAGTTGGGATTTTTGCTTTCTTACCTTCTTTAAGGTTTTAACAGGATAAATAATCTCTCCTAAAGATAAACTCCTCCTTTTTTTTATT
This sequence comes from Wollemia nobilis, assembly GCA_028583015.1. Classification (NCBI taxonomy): domain Eukaryota; kingdom Viridiplantae; phylum Streptophyta; class Pinopsida; order Araucariales; family Araucariaceae; genus Wollemia; species Wollemia nobilis. The sequence goes on along the minus strand of JAQPPZ010016859.1, from coordinate 5,312,206 downwards.
CTTCCTCTATTTGTTTACCTTTGTCAAAAATCTTCATTTTCTTTTGACTTGTCTTTGATAGGATCACCTTCTTCTTCTTCTAGTGCCATTAGAAGATTCTCTTCTGATCCTTCAAGTGCATCCTCATATTCATCATCACTGAAACTGAAACCATTCCTTGTACAACTATCTTCAAGATGTCCAAAATTACCACATATAAAACACTTGAGAATTATTGGTGACCTTTTCTTAACTTATTTTTCTTCAATAAAAAATAGGACTTCATATTTATCATTACTTGAAGAACTAGCATCACTATCACTTGAATACTTACTTGAATTGTTTGTAGTAGCTCATATTTTGTATTTGAGAGAACTTATTTCCTTGTTTGCCTTGTCCATCCTTACCTTTATTTTGGTACCTGTATCTTTCTGATTCCCTATTCTTATGATCCTATTTTTCTTCATTATTGCTATTTTTGGCTTCTTGACAATCAATTGCATAGTGACCATACTTTCTATAATTGAAACATCTAACAAATTTTACATCCTTAAATATTATTGATTTATCATTCCTTTTGCCATAGTTTGCTTCTTCATCACTAGATGACTCATTGCTTGAATATGACTTCTTACCCTTTGTCTTCTTAATCACTTTGAAGGCTGCTTCCTTCTAGATATTTGGTTCCTCTTTTATTATTAACTCAAAAGTTGTAAGAATACCAAGTAATATATATCTTGTCAAAGAATCACCATCCTTTGCTTCTTCTATAGCTGAAATATTTTCACTAAACCTTGTTGAGAGAGACCTTAAGATCTTATCATAAACATCAACTTTTTCAACATTAAGTCCAAGTTATTGCATGGCATTAACAACCTCATCTACCCGAAGTAGATAAGTACTAATATTTTCTTCATCCTTCATTCTTAATTGTTCAAATTGTATTTTGAGATTTCGTATCTTTAGCTTTTTGACACTTTTATATCCTTCATATATACTTTGCAACTTTTCCCAAATTCCTTTGGTATATTTACAATGCATAACTTTTATTGATTATGTCCTATGCAAACCTCTCAAAATTAAATTCATTTCTTTTGAATTGTTATGTTGTAGAAGCTTACCTTCCTTATCTGTAGGTGGATCAGTTGGTGGTATGTATCCATTTTTAACTGCTTCCCAAATTTCATTGACAAGTGCCATCGAGTGAATCTTCATTATCATACTCCAAAATATATAATAACTTTCATAAAAACTTGTGTTGAATTATCTGAGGACACATTATTAGAATCCATTGTGTTCTTAAAAGCTTTTCCTTCAAGCTGTTAAACTCTTCCGAAGGAACCCACTCTAATACCAATTGAAGAACACAAGATTATATTGAGAGGGGGGTGAACAGTATAAGACCACTTTTTACTTTTATTTCCCAATAAATATTATGCATTGTATATATAGAAATATCAACAATAGTAATAAAATCAATAACAATAGAAATATCAACATGAAAGACAATAATATGGGAACTTCAATAACAAGCAACTTTTCCATGGGTATTGCTACCCATGTAATTAGTTTGGTCACAAGACAATGAATTGCAAGGTACATGATAGGAACAAATATGGCTTCACCAGGAGAAATTCCAAGATATTTGCACCTCCAAGGATTAATAAAATTAAGTGTTATAAGTGCAATAATGATGGACATACATCAAATTGGTGTAGAGCAAACATTCTAGAACCAAACATGAACAAGAACATGAACAACTACATGAATAGGAATAGAAATATGAACATGAACAGGAATAGGAATATGGATAGGAACAGGAACATGGACATGAACAGGAATAGGAATAGTCAAAGGAATCATAAGGATCAGATGATAAGGAACGACGACAAAGGTAAAAAATAATTATTGCTGGGAGTAGAAATACTCCCACCCAAAAATTAACCACCTCAAGAGGAGGTGGGGGATGGGCTAAGCTAAGAGACACATTCTTAGCCTTGAGCCCCAAAGGTGACCCTTTGCCATTGATGTCAAAGGAGGAGAGATTTGTGTAAGGGAGAGACATATGGTTTAAGGAGAGAGCATTGAGTCAGTGGGAGCAATGTCCCAGGGGGAGCAGAATAAGAAAAAATTCAAGTTTTGGTAAAAAGAATTTGGATTGCCATGAATGACAAAGGGGGATATTGTTGGACATTTTGAGTAGATGAGTTTTCATTGATTTCAAGAGTGAGTGGTCATTGATGCCAAGATTTCAGCACCAATCAGTGACAGTTTCAATGGGCAACATCAGTTTCAGGTTCTCCAATAAGTGCAAAAGTATAGTCTGCCCTCAGTTGATCAAGGCCCGATTCCAAGAAATTAGATGAGGTCCAAAGAGCAAAGAAGAGGCCCAAGAAAATAATATTATAATAGTTTATTATAATATTAAAAAGGAAATTTAAATTAATTATAAATTAATTAATATAATTTTATTATAAATTAATTTATTAATTAATTTAATTAACTTTCATGTTACTTAAGTTAATTTTAATTTAATTATAAATTAATTTTTATTAATTTAAATAAACCCTAAAAGGGTTATAAAGCAAAGTTTATAAATTGAATTTTTAAATTCGATTTGAGCACCGACGTGTTATAACATCAAGGCACTACATATATAAAGGCAAAACCTTTGCATGAAGAATTCCCACCAATATCCCATTCGAATGCCAATGTTCTGATTTATACGTAGAAAGAAAGCAGTAATTTTCATGTTTGATAAGTCTTCGGTAGAAGAGAAGGGACAAATAGGAGCTAGGCTCCTCTCACCTTGCAAATGCATTGCATAGCATAGCTGATTACGATGGAATATTTTAAGACATTTGTGGCAAGGAGGACACAAGTTCAAATATTGTGGGGTTCAAGTTTTGCAAGGAAGAAATGTCATCATTTTTTTGAAGTGGTGACAATGAGGATATAAAGGGGGGCAAGTGCCTTCCCCTCCTCATGGGAGTGCCTAGCCCATGTGGTGGGCTAGCGCCTTGGTAAGCTACTCGATGGAGAGGTTTCAGGGTCAAAACCCATCGAGGCCTTTTAGTGGTTGAGACAAAGGTATGTGCTGATGATTGTTGGGTTTGTCACTTAATTTGGAATGTGCTAAGGTTGAAGGAAAATAGAAAATATTTTTATGTGCCTAAGGTTGAAAAATAAATTTTGAGGGTTTGTAAGATTTAATTTTTGCCTAAATTAAATTTGGTTATTAAGTGTTTTGAGGGAGATAAAAGGGTAGGCAATTATTATTTCTGAAGAGTTATTTTGAAAGTTTGATTTATTAAATTGGATATTATAAGGAGCATTTTGAGTGATTGTTTTTATGTGTGATTTGATGATTGCTAATTTCAAGAAGTAATAAGGTGCATTTGGGATTGATTATTTTTGTGTTTGAAAAGTTTTTGAAAGAGAGTTAATGTGATATTTGTCATCTAACTATTGAAATTGGCAAAGGAGAAAATTGTGATTGAGACAGGTTTTTCTAAGGGCACTTCTACATCAAACAAAGGTATGGGCACATCTTCCTAGTGAGTGATTGTTGAAAGTTGTGAATGCAAATTTGGAGTGAAAAGGATTGTTTGGTAAGCTTTGTTAAGTGTGTTTTGAATTAATGCTTCAAGGTTTTTTAGAATAAAGAGTTGTTGATAAAACCTTGTTTTATAAGCATTGTTGTTGAAGTGATTAGTTGAGTGAAGAACTTGAACTAGGGTTTGCAAATATCATGAGTATCATTGTTATGTGAGATTTATTGATAAGAATTGTTGGAAACATTTGAGTGAGTGTTCATATACTTGGACTAGGGTTTGTGAGCAAGGATTATTTCATTAAATGATTGGTTGAGTAGAGTTTGTTAAGCCTAGTCAAGTGGATGTGTTAAAGTGATAGTTCAATTTATATGAAACAAATTGTTCTATATTCTGAATTGATTTGAGAAAGAGGTTGAGTGTGGATGAATGTGAAACATATTGAGTCTCTAGAAATTTTTCTTATGTTTTTGTGATAAAATAAAGACTGAAAGTTATTGAGATTTTATGAGTGTGAAGCATATTGGGTATCTAACAATTCTCTATATGTTTCTAAAAGAGTGATTGAAAGTGATTGAGCATTGTGGTGAATGTGAAGCATATTGAGTCTCTAACAATTCTCCTTATGTTTCTATGATATTGGACAAGTTCTAGCGTGGAGGACTTGTTGAGCATATTTGAGGTAAGTCTTTGAGAAGACTTGTGGATAGATTTGTGTGAGCTTTTGTAGAATTTTACAATACATATTGAGAGCAGATTTGGATAAGTTCTCGTGAGGACTTATTGAGCATATTTGGACAAGTTCTAGTGAGGACTTGTTGAGAAGATTTGGATAAGTTCTAGAGAGGACCTATGCATATATTAGTTAGAGATTTTTTGGAAGCTTACAAGGTAGATTTGAGACAAATATTTGAGAAGACCTGTGAGCATAATTGATTGATTGATTTGTTCAAACCTTGAGTTAAGGTTTGGGGTAGATATAGAAATGTTGATTTGTGATTGGATCAAGCTTTGTGTTAAATATTGAGGATATATTTGTGCTACATTGAAGGACTATGTTTAGTATAGGTCAAATGATAGAGATTGAGGATAGATTTGTACTATACCAAAGGACTATGTTTAGTTCATATCAGAGGACAAATATTAAAGATAGATTTGTGCTAGATTGAAGGATTATGTTTAGTATAGATTTAAGGATAGAGTTTGGTGTAGATTTGAGGACAGGTTTGTGCTAGACCAGAGATAGATATTGAGAAAATTTGTGCTAGACCAAAGGACTATGTTTAGTACAAATTTGAGATAGATCTTTGAAGGTGATAGAGTATAGAGGATGGAAACCTATAGTGGATAGATATCTATTAGCTAGGGCAGTGAGGATAGGTGTCTTAATTGGATACAGATCCATTATCCAAAGTAGTGGGGGCAGTATTTATTCTATAAGATCACCAGTCAGAGCTAAGGAGCATGAAGTTATCCCATGGATAGATATCTATGAACTTGATTAGGGGATTGGTGTCTCCTTTGGACATAGATCCATAAAAATTGTAATAGAGAAAGTATTCCTAGGAGATTGATTGAGAAAATTTTAGTAAAATATTTTCTCCATGGAGTAACCCACATTGGGTGAACCACGTTAAATTGGTGTCTCTATTGTGTGTGGTGATTTGTGCATTGCTTTGATTATCGATGTTTATATTGTTATCTATACATTGCATAATATTTATTGGGAAAGAGAAGTAAAAAGTGGCCTTATACTGTTCATCCCCCCCTCAGTATAAGCTTGTGTTCTTCAAAAAATATTAGATATAGTCAAAATATGTATGGATTTAATCCAAATTCCTAGGCTTTATCAAATTTGGTGTTTTGAACAAACTCTTTTACTAATTTAGAGAAATTGAAAGTGGATTTGTGTGTATTAATATGTGAATGGGTAGACCTAATTTCAAGTAAAAATCATGATTATGGGACCTACTAGGCATGCTATAAACTATTGAATTGCATATTATATGCACCTATAGATCCATGTTTCAAAAATTAAATGGAGAGGATATGTTCTCTCCAACCTTTGAATTCAGGATGGTTTCCCATTAATCTAGCTAACGTAAACTAATATAGGTTATTGATAGGTAAATTTGGAAGAAAAAAGTGCAAGAAATAAATTAAATGCAATGGAGTAAATATGCTTATGACAAGAGTGCTATTAATACTAATCAACTAACAATAGTGTGATCAAATATTTACATAATATGCAATAATGTAAGAAAGGACTAATAAGAAAGTGGGAGGGAAAACCCACAAGCACCATTTATTCATAAATCAAAAGGTCAAGTATATAGTCAACTAATAAATGTCATCATAATCTTTCCATTAATTACAATATGAGCTTAGAAGTATAATTAGAACCATAAATATGCAATTGTATATTCAAAAATGATAAAAATATCATTATAATGGATTTCATAGATCCTATTTACAATAAAATTTTATAACTTTACTACTAATATTTATTAACTAACTCTCAGTCACCACATAATTTTGGTGAATCTCAACTAACCCATAGTTATCTCATATTTTTATTGATAAAGGGTTTTGAAAGGGACCCAAAACCTTGTTACATGCCGAACAAGGGAGATCCCAAGCAAAACCTTAAACCCCAAAACACAATATACCAAAAAGGAGGACCAAATAAGGTAACCTCATAATAGAAGCAACACAAATAAGGGTAAAACCCACAAAACTACTGCAGGGAGTGGTTAAACAACCAGCCTATGTAAAAGGAAAAACCCAAAAGCCATAGGGGCCATCTGTAGAAAAATAGCTATTCATGGATTGGGAGATAATCCTCATCATCATCATCCTTAGAGGCATCCTCCCCAGGTTTGTACACCTTGTGATTCTTCATCTGGTTAATTAGTTTACCTACCCTCACTAGCATTGACATTGACAAGGAGACAATATAATCCAAATCGGTCACAAAGTCGATGTCATCCATGCGCTAAATAGAAAAGCACAAGGGGATAGGGTAGTAATTATTTTTTTCATTTTGCGATTCAACGAGAAGAAGTCCAATGGAGTGAAATTCATAAAAGGGGAAACCAAAATATTTTTACCTTTCTTTGTCGATGACTTCACGCGAGTTGAGCACTTGCTAAGAGTCAGTGCACCAACATAAAATCCCAACAACAATTTTTTCTTCCTACCTTGTTAGAGGATCCTGCCTTGATGTCAATAGGCTAGCCATCAGGAACGTCATCCAAGATAGCCAAAGGTGAGCCCAATATGGGCTCTATATTCTGATTCAACTTAGGACCCCCTACTTCAATAACCCTTTGTTCAGGGTTTTAATTTATGTAATTGAAGATGATAAGGTACAACCCCTAGTGCTTTGGATAGGTAGACTTTTCCTTATGAACATTGTCAATTGAAATATCCATTGAACAAAATGATTATTCTAGTATATTTATTAGCTTGACATCCTTCAAGTAGTTGAGGAAGACCATGTAAAAGGTTCACAATAGTGAGGACAATTAATCATTTTTTAGGTAATACATCATAGGAACCAGGTCTCTATTCCATGATGGTAGTAGGTCCTCCTAGATGAAGCCATTGTATTTTTTTGTGATAAAATTTCCTTTATATATGAAGAACATTAGTTCACCCACCATGGAATATTTATCATGGTGGATGATTTCACCATCATTCGGAAGTCCGATAATTTTGGCTAGGAGATCAATTTTTATAGTGAACGTGAGATCCCTAAGGGACACAATTCTACTATTACAAGTTCGGATGAACTCTCTCAATAATTCAGGGTCATACCCCTAGAATTTATTCAATAAAGTTAAGAGGCGATGTGACCCCAAAATGTTTGCCACCATTGGGTCAAGCTGCAAGAAATCAAGCTCAACGAGTACCATAAGCACCTTTTTCTTGTAGATAAACTCAAGAATAGGCTCACCGTAGACCTCAAAATGAAATCAACTAACCCATTTATTATGATTAAACTCGTACAAAACCATTACAAAATTGGAATAGCTACCATTTAAAGGACTAACTACCATGGAGCTGACGATGGCCATGTCATCACCATTGGGATGAACAATTAATATTAACCATTGATAAAAGTTATTTATCTTGGAAAACCTTGCCACATGAGCTTTGTCATACCCAAGAATGATTGATTTGGCCAACCAAGCATTGGGTGAACAATGAGATATGATGGTGGATTTGAAAAGTTTTCAAAGAACATTTCCCAGATTAACAGAGTAGCTTGAACTAGAAGATTCAATATGTTGAAGGAATCTTGGTAGTGTGACAATGGTAATGACTCTCAGGATGGGAAATAATCCAGAGAAAGATACTTGTATGACCATGGTTTTGGAAAAGACAAAGCTAACCATTCATAATGAGTTGACAATGGAATCCATGGTTGAAAATAAGAAGGGAATTACTCAAGTAGCACAAACTATTGGGAGTGGTCCATTTTAAAATCTAGTGAAAAATACTAGAATGTGATTTACATAAAAGCCACACACTCTACTACATGCTATCCAAGCCTTGGGTGGGTATGTAAACTCAATTTTACCAAGATACCCACTCACTCTTATATGGAAAAAACAAGTCCTCCAAAACTTGGGCGGATACATATACTTAATTTTCCAAACATATCGATGTAAAACATTATGAATAACACAAAACCAAGAATATTTGGGTGAGTACACATATTTGGTAATCACAAGGTACTCACACACCTTCCTAAGGATTGGATGGAAAAGGGTGAACCCACTAGATTAATGGGGTAAGGGGTAATTGTGAGTGCTACCATGGGTCTTGCAAGGATTAGAAAAAGGATGACAAGTCATTGGAGGAGCATGTGTCCAACAAGAACTGGGGGAAATCCATGATCCAAATCCTAAGTGAGTCATGCATCAGGTCAAAACTAGCCATGATATTAGCTACTTTGTTGCCTTCATGGTACACGTGTTGGATTAAGACATTTTTGAATTTTTGAAGGCTTAGTTTAGAATATTGAATCAAGGAAGCGACATTCCACGGGGGGTTTGATATTCCTTTCATGTTGAGGTAATGATCTTCACTGATAATATTGTGATGTGGAGTTCCTTTGTGGCCTGGATTCCTTAAAAAATATATTTGGCCTACACAAAATTATTTGAATACACACCTAAGTTTTCAACAAACGCAAGGATGATCCTAGAATTTTCATCTTTGATGATTCCCCCACAAATAGCCCTTTTGGGATTATATTTTGCTGTCCCATTTAAGCTCGAGCCATCCTATATGGGGAGGAATCCAAACCACAATAGATATATCCACCCCTTGACAAGGTTGTCTAGGTGGATCAAGGGATATGTTAAGGTAATTAACCAATTTTAGCTCAATCTGAGATCTTGGGCTATTATCGAAAGAGATCATATTGGCATTTTTAGTATCTCTAGAGATGATCCTATACAAAAATGATTTAGAATACCTGATAATCCTTTAGAAGTATCTATTTTTCCTTTCTAGCCACACCTACCAAAGAAAGTGAGGAAGAATGAAGGACCACCATGACTTGAGACGGGTGAAATTGAAAGGGTTGGACCATTGAAGGGAGAGGTTAGCAATGGATTTGGGAGTGGCCTAGGTAATTTCAACCAAATAGAATAATGAGGAAAGGACCCTAGTAGAGAATGTAAATTCCATGAGGATGTGAATAAATAATTCCCAGTCACCCCTAGCATAGATAACACTGATTTGGAAGAACCATACCCCGAATTATGAGGTTATCTATAGTGAGGACCCTATTTTGGGTAGCCAACCAAAAAAAAAAGGTAATTTTAGGGATGAGGTGATTCAACCAAATATTATTGAAAGGAAACCAATCAATGGTAGGCTCACCCAAGGTGGAGTTAGCATATTTGATAGAGAACAACCTCGAATCACAATATTTCTAGAAGAGAGTATCTTGGGTTGGGTGACTTGTAATGACTTGGAGATAGCGTAATTTGGTAATGGATTGGCTAGCAAATCTTAGTTAGGGATTGTATTTACTTTGGGGTAGGGGTTTCCACCTTGGAATGGGTGAATTGAGGGAAATAAAGTTGTTTATCCTACTTTCGAATGTGCACTCTGAAATAGTTTTTAAGACTCTTAAAGATAGATAATGAGTCAAAGGTTGCTTAGTTAACCAAGGGTCTTCCCAAAATATGATTTGGGAGCCATCACTAAACCACCATCTACTACCTTTATATAAGATGTGTTTGACCTGGTTGATGGAGTTATAGAACACTAAACAATGAGGAGCAGGAACATCATCAAGCAGAGAGCCTCGCCTAAGATATTTCCTCTTTATGATGTCCACCCACTGCGCTGAATATTTGGAAATGATTTTCCATCCTTGTTTGCATATCATAGCTAAGTTCATTTTGTGAAATTTTCTAAACCCCAACCCCCCTTTGGATTTTGGTAGGTACACTTTATCCTAAGCTAAAATAAGAAACCTAAATTGATCCTATGATCCTGACCAAAGGAAGCACTTTTGATGTTGTTTGATTTTGTTGCACACAACCATAGAGGCCTTGAAAAAATATAGAAAGTAAACTGGTATACTATAGAGATAGGACTAAACCAAGGTGGCTTTACTTGCACTATTGAGGAGGGTGCCCTTCCATCCTGCTATCTTCTTCATTACCCTCAGAATAAAACTGTTTCACATACTTTCAGTGGCATTCCATTGAAACAAGGGGAGACCAAGATATGTTGAGGAGAATTGGAAATGACACACTCTAAAATACAAGTAATTTTAAGTTTTTTTTTATAAGATGTATTGATGAAGAAAAATACTGCTTTTATGATACTTAAAATTCTAACCTATAACTTGCTCATAAGCTACCAAAATTGATTTGATCACTTTAGCCTCAAAAAAATTGGAGCATTTCGCCAAGATGGTATCACCCAAAAATTATTGGTGGGAAACTGGATGGAGGCCATAAGAAGCTTTAATACCATATATGGGATGAGAAGAAAATGTTGCATTTAGAGCCCTTCCTAGGGAATAAACAATAATAATAAACAAAAATAGAGATATTGTATCCCCCTATCTAATTCAATGATCATTTCAAAAGTATCCAACTGCCACCCCATTGATAATGATTGAAAATCAAGTAGACAACATACAGGATCTGATTAAACAAATCCATTTACAGTGGAAGCTAAACATGGTGAGGATAGTGAAGAGAAAGTCCCACAAAACCCTATCAAAGGCTTTGCTGATATATAACTTCAAAAATAAGCCTGGTTGCTTGTTAGAATTGATCAAATGGATCAAATCATGAATAGTAATAACATTATCCTTGATAACCCTTCCTTGCATATAACTCCTTTGGCATGGGTCTATAATGGATGACATGATGTGCTTCATCCTATTAGCCATGGTTTTAGTAATAATATTGTAGAGAACATTACATAAAGTAATAGGATGGTAATAGAACAAGAAGGATCAATCTTGAGACTTAGGAATCAGGGTCAAGAATGTCGAGTCGAGGTCCCTTGGCACAAATATAAATTTTTGAATTTATTAGATAGCTGTAGATATATCATCCCCAATGAGATCCCAGAAATATTGAAATGATATTGGAGGGAAGTCATCAAGGCCAGGGGACTTGTCAACTAGCATGGAAAACAAATCTTCCTTAATTTCATCCTAAGAGAAGGGCTGGAGCAAAAATTCATTAACTTCCTACATAACTAATGAAGTAATATGTAGGAGTAGATGTTTTAAGATGTGGTTAAGGAAGGGTTGGCATGGACCAATGATATATTAGAGGTTATCAACTGCTTTAGTTTTGATCTCCTCAATGTTATTGGTAATGGTCCCATCACATTTACAAAAGGCTCTAATTAAATTGGTGCTTCTATGCCTTAGAGTGGTCACGTGATAGAACTTCGTGTTAGTGTTGCCTTCTTTGATCCAGATGGATCTAGTTTTTTACATCCAAAAGATCTCCTCTTTGGCAAGGGAGTTGAGGTCCCCTTAGTTATCTCAAAATTTGACTCATTTGATTTTTTTTCTAATTTGGTGAATCCTCTGCTTGTTGAAGCCTCACTACTCTATTGACAATTCATCAACATGTGGATGATTTATTGGTATATATTGATAGATCATCAAATTTTAGGTATAACTAATTTATGTATTTTTGTTTCTTGGTCTTTAGTCTCCTCTTTAAAATTATCTTTGTCGATTAACTACTATGTGCTTCAAATTATCCAAAACTTTGACCATTGATGGTAATTGTACCATATTATCTCACAAGTTAATTTCTCCAGGATCAAAAATCAATCACATAAATCACCATCATATAATAAATTAAATATTTTTCATAATACAAAACATATTTCATTACATTCAAAAGATTCAGATGTATGGATATTTATCTCCAATACATATTTTTCTTGACTCTTGCTCTCCTCAAACACCCAAGAGATGCATCCTTTTACATACCTCACATTATGAAAAAACTCTCATAATTACATAACCTCTCTCTTTACATCATGATATATCTTTATGAATATTCACTTTCATACTTAACATCTAACACCTATGACTCTTCACTTTCTCTCTTGACACCTTGCACTCTCACAACTCACACTTACTCACTTGTACTTTTGACACTTTGTACACTTTATTACTTAAGACAACACTTCTCACACTTTGACACATACGTTAGAAAAATATAAAATGCACTCCCTAATATAATATTTACAATGGTACACCAAGGTACTTTAATATTACCAAATAATATAATATCTCCAACACCCATCGCATTACATTATTTGGTGTGAAGACTTTTAGTCTTCAAACTTTTGTTCTAGTTTTTGTACTTTGGCTCTAGCTCTTGTATTGCTTGAAGTTTTGAAATTGATCAATTAATCTATACCCTGCAATTTTTATTATAATTTCTTTGTGCCCATAAAAACATTGTAACATTCATTTATCCTATTCTAATTTGATTTATTGATCCATCCATAGTGTACTTCAATTTTCTTTTTGTGATCTATTTTTGGTTTGGTTCTTTCACAAATTTTACAATTCTAAAATGATATTGATTTTAATCCATGCTTTTAATTTGTTTCTATTGTATTTTTCTCATCTACTTTTACTTCATCTTCTAAAACATCAACACCTTTAGAAAATTTTGAATGATTTGCATTATCATTCTTATCACACTCATCCTCAATTTGATCTTCATCTTCAGTGTCTATACTGTAAGAGCTCTTATTTCATTTTCATGTTTAGTTTCTATCTCTTAAACTTATTGAACTAAATTTCCTTTTTTATTTTATTTTCATGGTCATTATTGTTGCATATGTTGATATCAAGGCTAATACTATCTTGGCTAGTACCTTTGAAAAATTCTATTCATTTGATTTTTTATTTAAAAAATTATATATATAATAACTTGTAGTATGAGCTTCTATATTTCATATGTGACATTATTTGTCTCCATTCAAGTTGATATTATGTTAATTTTGCAATTTTATTTGATACATTTTTCTTTGATATCAAAGCATTATTAGTCATTTCATATCTGACTAGATTTTCCACTTCATATTCTTGAAGAATGTTGACTAAATCATCAAAGGTTGTGGTTTTATTTAGCACTTGAAGAGAAATGACTAAATTTTTTAATGTCTCTAATGTAACTTGAACAAGAAACTTGTCTTCTACTTTTACTCCCAAAGTTAGTAACTTAGATTTTAATTCCACTATCCTTCGAAGAAAGATTTTTATACTTTATCCACTATTAACCTTTAATGAATACAATTATTACTACAAATGCAAGATAATCACTTCATTCTTTCCTTCAAATATTTTGCATAATTGTTTCCAAGTAATTTTTGAAGTCTCTACTTCACTTATATGTGACAAAATTTCATCTATTATACCAAATATGATCAGTATAAGGGTGTTTGCATCATCCTCCTCAAATTGTTGTTTTCTTCTTTCATATTATGGTTTGTTCTTTGTTCTATTCACCATTTCCTAGATTTTTTCCACAATAAGAATTGATTTCATTTTATTTTCCATGGTGCAAAGTTTGGCCCTCTCAAAAGTTTTGATTCAAGAAGGAAAATTTTACTATTTTCCATAATAGAACTCATTCAATCTTCTTCAAATTAAATTTATTTCAAATTATTTTAATCTCTTTTTTTATCTCCCAAATGCAATTTTCACAAATTCCTTTTTTCAATATTAATCAATCAATATTAAAATTTTATTCATTCACCTTTCATCCATTTCATTCCATATTCATTTCATTAATCAAATTCAATTCTTTAATTGTCTTATATTTCCCAATTCATTAATCTATTCCTTATTTAATATTTAAATTTCAAAATCCCTCTTTTAATTTCATCAATCATAAAATTAATTCATCATTCATAAATTGTCAACTCTCATTCAAAATCCAATCAATCAAACTTAAAATTTATAATTCCCTTCTTATATCTACCAAATAAAATCTCAATTTCCTTAATTCTTATTTTAATTAATTAATTATTCATTTCAATTCTTCCCAATTCAATTATTTCTCATTCAAATTTTATATTCCCTTGTTCCTTCCACAAATCTGACACTTTCAATAAAATATTATAACTTCTAAACTTTAATAAAATCAAATATTCCTTTCAAAATGAAGTATCCAAAATAATTCATGAATTAAATTAGTCCTTTACCTTACCTTTTTCCATGTCTCATATCAAATTAATTTTAGGGAGTCCAAGCGTTATGCATAAATATTGTATTTCATAGGATATTTATAGCATTACTAAACAATCTAAAAATTGGGTTATACTTTTGATAGATTCTTCTACATTCTAGTTTTAAAATTCAAGTGCTTGTCCAACCTTGTATGGATCACTTCTAAGGCTTTAGGTCTACATTCAGATTTGATTTTGGTTTTTGGTCTACGTTTAGTTTCATTTCTAGCTTCTAGTCATATCCATTGGTTGCAAATTCTATTTTCTCCCTTATCCACTCATCTCTAGCAACAACAAATGTCTCCTCCTAAATAAAAAAACCATTCAACACTCCAATACTTATTCTTAGAAACTTTAAATAATATCTTTACAATATGCTTGTCCTTATTCATAGAAATCTTCACCAAATCATTCAGCCAATGTTCTCCAATATCTCTTCACATTTTTATTTTCTATTCTTTTTCACATGTCTAGAAACTCTTCTTTTTTCAATTTATTCAATATTATTTTTCTTCACAATATCCTCCTTCATAAATATCCCTTTTCAATCATATCTTCACTCCAAATTATTCTCTCAAATTCCACCCAATATGGATCTAATACCACTAATTGAAAATATGCCAAATTATCTTACGAGTTAATCTCTGCAGGATCAAATATCAATCACATAAAACACATTCACATAATAACTCAAATATTTCTCACAATACAAAACATATTTCATTACATTCAAAATATTTATATTGATTACATATTATGGAGCTTTATCTCTAATATATAAATTTTCATGACTCTTTCTCATCAAACATCTAGGAGATGCATCCTTTCACATACCTCATATTATGAAAAAACTCTCATAATTACATAACCTTTATCTTTACATCTTAACACATATTTATGACTCTTCACTTTCATACTTGACATCTATGACTTTTCACTTGCTCTCTTGACACCTTGCACTCTCACAACTCATACTTGCACACTTGTACTCTTGACACTTTGTACACTTTATTACATAACACATAATACTTCTCACACTTTGACACATACATTAGAAAAATATAAAACACACTCCCTAAAATAATATTTACAATACAATGGTACACCAATGAACTTTAATATCACCAAATAATGTAATATCTCCAACAACCACAACCTTTATTGTTGAGTATGACCTTTCATTCTACCTTGTTTTTTCTACTTACACTGTTAATTCCTAAATTTTGAAAAATTGTAGTAACTTGGTATTACATGACAATACATGTAGGTGTGAGGCCTAGATTTAAAGTTATTGAAGCCTCTTTTTATTAATGTTACGTATTCACATGAGACTTGATACTATGAGGGGCACTTTCAAGTGAGTGTTAAAAGGAACGAAGCCCTTAACCTCTTCACAGTGAGTGTCCCCTGCTCGTTGTTGTGCAACTATATAAATACCTTGTGGTTTTTACAAATATTTTCTAAATTTTATTTTTAAATTAATAATTTTATAATTTTCATTGTTACTCTTTTCTATTATAGGAATCACAATTTTATTTTTTAAGAGTTTATTTTAATTTTAGTTTTTGAATAATAAAAATTACAATATAGTAATTAGTAAATCAAAAGAATTATAATGCAGGTTTTAAATATATTGTTTATAAATTGTATATGTTTTTATTTCTTGATTTAAGAAACTCGATTTCATTTCAATGCTTAACAATGGTTTTTAAAATCTATTTAGGAATTAAAAATAATTTTTAATTTATTTTCATTGTGTTGAGTGGTATTTTCACCCAGTTGTGAAAACACACTCTCCGATAGGATTTGGGTTCTAAATCCTCTCTTGCAAAGAAATTAAACAAATAACTTCTCCAAGGTCTCCGCTATATTAGCATTTTACATCTGTGTATTAATAATCTCAAATAAAGATATTCAATTTAAATGCTTGGAACACCTTAGTGGTTGCAAGTAACTAAAAACAAGGGGCAATGTTGGTTTATTTTACTGTGAAACTTTAGTGATTGTTCGTTGAACCCGAATAAAGCAAATGTGATCTGGCCCTTATATGACCACGACGTAACTTCAGTGAATTTATAAAGATACTAACAGATCCGAAAATGAAATCTCTATATGCATATCTGAAATCTGCAGTATGACCTACGCACTGGTGAAACTATTTTTTTGTATTTTGACATTTTTAACTTTTTTATTTTAATGCCTGCAAATTAAAACTAAGTAACAGTTTCTAAAAAAAATGCAAAAAAATGAAAATAAAATGCAGAGAATGAAAATAAAATGTGTTCAGTTTGATGCTATCCTATCTTGACAAAATCGAAGATATGAGGTTTTCATGCATGCAACCTAACCTATTGGACCTGCAAAACATGCACAATCCTGATAAGCTAAGTGCTAATTCCTAGGGTTTGAATGAGGTTTTCAGATTTAGACATTCGCATGAAGCAACCAAGATAACTTGCATTAAACTCCATCTATAAGCCTAAAAATCTGAAAGGGGAAAGATAAACATTCAATCTTGCATGCAGAAAATAACTCCTTCTTTCTTGCCAACAAGATGCAAATTTTTGAACACTTCTGCATTAAAAATATGTCATTTTACAATAGCAGAATCTCTGGTTTTTCCAAACCAGTCTGTGGAAGAGAAACAGCTCAAACAGGCCCAAAATGGCCTTCTCGCCTTCAGCTCTGCAACCTTGCTTGCAGCGGTTTCTGACCTCTGTATCTGCCCTTGGCTTCTACTTTTAAACTTTCTGGTACGGTTCTCTGTTTCACCCTATGACGCTTCGCTTCATCTCCCAGGTCTCTTCGTTTCATCTTCCCGCCTCTTTGCATTATTTTTGGCTTTTGTTCAAGCGTCGAAACGTTTGATCTTCTTGCTAACTGTAACCATTCTGTAACCCTTACATCTTTATGCCATGTGTTCAGCGCTTCCCTGCATGTTCTATAATGGCCCACTATGAATCATGACAAAAATAGTATGTAACTTTGCTCCTCTACCTGTATCGCGAAAATGAGACATGTCACGATATCGTGACATTTTTCTACCAACAGCCTTGTCCGCCTTCATGCACCGTGAAAATGGGACATGTCATGAAATCGTGACATTTTATGCCTGCAGCTTCATTCATCTTCAAGCACCATGAAAATGAGACATGTCACGATATCATGACATGTTTCTCCTTAGGGCCGCGTGGATGCAACCTGTCATGAAATCATGACATTTTTCTCCTTCGTTGAGTTTTGTTACACTTAGCCGTGAAAACATGACATGTCATGAAATCGTGACACTTTTCATTCCTGTCTGAAATCAGCTTTTCTTCTCGTGAAATCGTGACAACTTTTCATTCGTACACACTTTCTTTTTCGTGAAATCATGACTTTTCTTTCTTCTTTTCGACTATCTTCCTTCTTTTCTATCATGAAATCGTGATCGTTTTCTCTTTGTTGTTTGTCGTGAAATCACGACACCTTTTCATTCTACCACTTTGGCTGCTCCAGGTCGTGAAAACGTGACATGTCATGATTTCGTGACACATTTCCCTCGCTTAGCTTGTCAGTCACCGTGAATCACAAAAATGAGACATGTCACGATTTCGTGACATTTTCTTTCATTTGTTCCTTCCTCACTTTTATGTCACGAAAACCTGACATGTCACGATATCGCGACATTTTTTATCTTTGCCCTTCATCTCGTCTTCAGGTCACGAAATGGTGACATGTCGTGATATCGTGACAACTTCTGCATTGACTCTTCTCTTGCTACCTTCGACCACGATTTCATGACATGTCGCGATATCGATATTCAACTTTGTCACTTGTATCTCTCCTCTATGAACCAGGATTTCATGACATGTCAGTGATATCAGACATTTTTCTCTTCCTTCTCATTTGTTACTCTTGGCCGCAAAAACGATGACATGTCACGAAATCGTGACACTTTTCATTCCATTGCACTTCGCTTGTCTGAGCCATGAAAACGTGACATGTCGCGATATCGTGACACTTTTCTTTTTCTTAGCTGTGACGGAGCAACATGTCACGATATCGTGACAACTTTTCATTTCTAGCCACGACAGAGCAACATGTCACGATATCGCGACAACTTTTCATTTCTAGCCGCGACGGAGCAACATGTCGCGATATCGCGACACTTCTTTCTTTTGTGATATTTTGCTCTTCCCTTGATTTTTTAGCATCTGGGTCACTGCGGTCTTCTTTGAAAGCATGCAAAAAATGTGGGTCCCCAATTTTGGGGTGTGTTGTGGATCAGCCACAACAAATGGCGACTCTATTGTCAAATGCTCCTGAGCATTTTGGTGAGAACCCAACCTGAAATATACAAGCTTAGATACAGGCATCAGCACATAAAAGATAAACAAATACCGATAGATCAGAAATACATGAAACATCGAGAATCATTAAGTATCAGCTCGGTGTGTGCAATGTGTTTTCATTCCCTATCGCTTGAACTTGATCAACATTCCATTGTCGGTTTCACTTATGATTTGTATGCAAGGCTATGAATGATTTGTGGAGGATTTGATGTATGATGAAGATGCTAGAGATATAACAACCTGCTTTGCAAAGGCTCAAACCTTCTAATATCATGAACAAACATATTAAAGCTGTCAAACCCTCTTAGGACCAAATATGTATACTTATACTGAATTAATTTACTAGATCCCAAAGTTGGTTATGTGTCACTACCATCTTGAACCCATGTGCAAGTGTAAGTGAAATCAGAACTTTGGGGAATAGGATTCCCAACCTAAGCGAGATGGGAATTTAACCCTATCCTTACTATTCTAATTTGGAGTTCATTACCTCATCTTGAACAAAATGATTTAACCTATTATGGATGAAATGGTCAAGCTAGTCTATCCGTTTGAGCAATCAGTGGTCTTGCTTTTAGACAAGACATGTTGCCACGCATGAGCATACTTAACCCCATAATCCATGATTTGGCTTCATTCATTCTCTTCTCTCTTTTTTTTTTTATTTCTTGGACCTTTGGGATGACTACCCATCCTTGCTAGGGACATGTAGTACGATCCCTCCAATCCAATATTAAGATGAAAATGGAAAATATTTTTATTTCTTGGACCTTTGGGATGACTACCCATCCTTGCTAGGGACATGTAGTACGATCCTTCCAATCCAAGATGATAAAATGAAAGATGGAACATATTAATTTTATTTTTGTTTCTTGGACTTTTGGGATGACTACCCATCCTTTGCAGAGGACATGTAGTACGATCCCTCCCATCCAAGTTTTATGATAAAATGAAAGATGGAAGCTTTGGGGAATCGGATTCTCAACCTAGGTGAGATGAGAATTATGCCCTATCCTTACTACTCCATGAAGGTCAAATCAGAGCTTTGGGGAATTGGATCCTCAACCTAAGTGAGATGAGGATTTAACCCTATCCTTACTACTCTGATTTTAGGCTTTAAGCATTATGGGAGTGGTAAAAACCACTATTTTAAGGATTATGTTGCATGATAGGACAGACATGAAATATTCCTTTCGCCTCACCTTTTCTTCCAAGCATGGTTTTGACCATTTTGCTCAAGATCTTCTTTAATGTGCATAGAACGTGCTTGGTTCAAGATAGTTCGGGCATCAGTTCCCAACCTTAGGATCCTTTTAATATATGTTATGTAATAATCCTAAGAGGATTCGACACCTTCTCAATGATTGCACATGAAATGAAAATGTAACTAAGATGACATGTATATGCAATGCGGAATGTGACATGAGATATGAATGCATTGCTTCTTTTGAAATGTGGATGGAATATATCATCTACTTTACCATAATGTGTAAAACTGACAACTTCATGCATCACAAGATTCAAACGATATTATTTAAATGTTTGTGTTACTTGTGGAGCTTTCTACAACACAATTCCAATGTTTCATATTCTCCTGATCTTAGGCATAAGTTGACATCTCAAATTTTTATTTTTATTTTATAAACAAACCAAACATGTCCAAAGGACCAACACACAACTTTAAATCCAAATCCAAATAGCAATCCCAAAATGAAACTTGAAAACACAAACCCAAAACCAAAACCAAAATCTATATACAAATGTACAATATAATACAAGATGATGCAAAGCTTGGACTATCACTTTCCTGGATCCCAAACATGATTAGAACATTTCAACAGAAATATAACGTGATGTGCATGCCAAATGTTGTAGGAATCCAACAAAAACAATATTAGACCACACCATGCAACAACTTTTAACTTCCCTTGCTCACCCCACCAATTAGATTTAATTCCATTAGTACTCTCATAGGTGAGCGTTAAAATACTAAAATGATTAGACAATAAATGATATTCAATTTTATCTTGTCTATTCTCTAAAACTTCCATTTCAAAACTCAATCCTTGATTTAGAATTAGGCTATCTTTTTCAAATATGCAATTTTGTAAGTAGGAGCCTATTTCTAAAAATTTTAAAGCCAAATCATTTTCCATATTTGTAGGCCAATCAAATTTGTGCAACAAGTTTACAAGCATCTAGGATATTTACTAAATTAGGATCATTAAAAGTTTTTACCCTAGATTCAATTAGTAATTGTTGATGAATTTGATTTAACAATTCAAGTGCATCAACTTCTTTTCCATTCATTAAAACAATGTTATCAAAGGTGTGATTAGAAATCATACCTTGTTTTTCATTCACCTTTAATGACATTTCACCATAAACATCATTCAAATTCAAAATATGGTCATGCAAATTTTCACCCAAATCTTGGATGCTTGAACACAAAAGGTTAGATTCTACCTTTTGAACATTTTTATTTACCAAAATTTGATGGGGATTTGCAATTCCCTCTTTTACCTCATGGTCTTCATACTCTTCATTGATTACTTGTTCATCAAACATACCAAAATTGGGCACCCAATTGAAAACATGCCCATCCTTTTCAACCCTCAAATATTTTTGGTCAAAGTGTATGTCCAATGTAATTTGTCTTGATGATCCTTCATTGGAGTTGTTTTCAATTGATGAATCTCTTTGTCATTTGGTTCCAATTCTTTGTTCACTATCCATGGTATCTCTTCATGTGACCCCACCTTCCCCCCTCTTTTCCCCCCCTCCTTCAATTTTTTTTTTTCCACATGCACTATTTTTTCCCCCTTCTCATATCTTGTATGTGGGGTCTTGTATGACGTAGAAGTTTCAACATCTTGCATATCAAGTGAAATATGAGTTTCATCTATAGGGGTGTGAGAAAAGAATGCATTATCATATCTCCCCCAACCATTGTAAAAATTGTCATCCAAATTCATGGAATGAAATTCCATGATGTTTGTGGCATGATCTTTTGATTCATTCATCAATTCTTTTTCTTCTTTGTCCTTGGTAATAGGATCATTATAATCTTCCAAAATTTGATGAGATTTGAAACCCTCTTCCAAAACATCCTCAAATTGTATAGGAGTTGTAATATCTTCCTTCGAGTAGGCGATTATGTTGTCCTGTATATCAATTGGCACACAAGTTTCATTAGTAGTTTTGGAGTGAGTGTAGTCTTCCCACTTCTTCCAAGCATCATAATAATCATCTTTCAAAATCAAGTGGTGACGTTCAACTACTTCTTCAACATCTTCCAATTCATCAATGTGTTTCTCATCAAATTCATCTTCACCTTCCTTAGATGGTTCAATTATTTCCAAAAGTGGGTTATTTCTTGAATTCAAATTTATAAGGCTATCATCGTCCAAATTAGTAACCCATGATTCAATTTTATCATAATTTGGAGGGTGAAGAATTTCTTGATCATTAATTTTACACATCTCATCAATAGTATCTTCCAAGAACAAGTGGTGAAACTCTATCATATCTTCAAATTCATTTATTGGTTTTCTTCCAATTTCACTTTCAACCACTTCATTCAATTCTATGGTAGGTTCCGTCCTATCACATATTTCAAACATTGTTGAATTTAGGACCCCTTTATCCGAATAATCATGTATCTCTATGAATGAGATCATTTCTGCATAATCTTCACTAGCGGATGTTGGCTTAGCAATTTGCACCTCCCCTTGGACTACATCTAAGGTGGTTGTAACATTTGGATATTCAAATTCATCCCCTTGATCATTTACCTTAGATATCATTGGAGTGGAGGGTGCTATTTTTAATGGTTGGTGTAGGTTGGCATCAATATCTTTAGAAGGACAATCTCTTATGTGAACATGTTGTGCCTTTTCTTCTTCAAGACCTTGTCGTTCTATCTCTTCTAAGATCTCATGGATTTTCTCTAGAGACAAGCCACCCATTTTTTCCTCAATGAGTGAAGCAAGTGTGGGGTGTATGG
The DNA here is from genome assembly GCA_028583015.1 of Wollemia nobilis. Taxonomy (NCBI): domain Eukaryota; kingdom Viridiplantae; phylum Streptophyta; class Pinopsida; order Araucariales; family Araucariaceae; genus Wollemia; species Wollemia nobilis. The sequence goes on along the minus strand of JAQPPZ010016859.1, from coordinate 5,289,575 downwards.
CTCCCAGGTATACTTCCATGGCTTCCTCTTCTAATGTGTTAAAATTTTCCCACATTTGGGAGTGCAACTCACGAAATCTTCCATTGAATTGACTCAAGGATTCATTAGGCTCCTTACATATGGAGGTAAACTGATTTTTCAAGATTTCTAAGTCAACTTGATTACCAAAATGATAAAGATAGGCTGCTTCTAGTTGTATCCAAGAAGTCCTAACCTCCATGGGTAGTTGGCTGTACCAAAAGAATGGTTTATCATCCAAAATGTATGCAAATAACTTACAAGCCACCTCCTCATAGAAAATCTGGAATTGACATAATGTATCCTTGTAGACATGCAGTTTTTGCAAGTATCCTAGTGGCACCTCTTGATTAAAACATCGTAGAAACTCTAATAACAATTTAGGAATTTGATAGGGTACCACATGTATAGACAAACCCTTATAATGATCCTCCATCATAGATACCATTCTTTCTCTTAGAGACACTATTTCAGCTCTCAGGGATACCATTTGCTCCTCAAGTGTTGCCATTAGTGAAACTCAAAATGTAATTTTAGAACCAAATCTGTTAGTCAAAAATGACAGAAGGAATCACGACACATCAGCGTGAAGTGACTAGCAAATATCCAACCTGCAATGTATGAAAAATCAAGTTAGCATCAACCAAGAGATGTATTCATTAAAATCAAATGAAAGTAATTGTATGGAAACAACACTTCGTTAGTCAAAACCAAAATTTTCAAAATTAAATCAAATCACATTGTTTCTGTATGAACAATCAAAAAGCGTTAGAATGATATACAACATACCTGAATTGTTTAACGTAAATAGAAAAAAGTAAACCAATTCAGGCCCTCCTTTTAACAATCTGCTGAGTGTTAGAGGAGTAAAGATAACAATTAACAGGGCATGAAATATTCAAAATTTAAATCCCTGTAGCACTTAAATCACAGTGAAATAAACCAGTTCAGGCCCTCCTTCTAGCGCCAATCTGTTGAGTGGTATTTTCACCCAGTTGTGAAAACACACTCTCCGATAGGATTTGGGTTCTAAATCCTCTCTTGCAAAGAAATTAAACAAATAACTTCTCCAAGGTCTCCGCTATATTAGCATTTTACATCTATGTATTAATAATCTCAAATAAAGATATTCAATTTAAATGCTTGGAACACCTTAGTGGTTGCAAGTAACTGAAAACAAGGGGCAATGTTGGTTTATTTTACTGTGAAACTTTAATGATTGTTCATTGAACCCGAATAAAGCAAATGTGATTTGGTCCTTATATGACCACGCTGTAACTTCAAAGAATTTATAAAGATACTAACAAATCCGAAAATGAAATCTCTATATGCATATCTGAAATGCAGTATGACCTATGCTGGTGAAACTATTTTTTGTATTTTGACATTTTTAACTTTTTATTTTAATGCCTGCAAATTAAAACTAAGTAACAGTTTCTAAAAAAATGCAAAAAAATGAAAATAAAATGCAGAGAATGAAAATGAAATGCGTTCAGTTTGATGCTATCCTATCTTGACAAAACCGAAGATATGAGGTTTTCATGCATGCAACCTAACCTATTGGACCTGCAAAACATGCACAATCCTGATAAGCTAAGTGCTAATTCCTAGGGTTTGAATGAGGTTTTCAGATTTAGACATTCGCATGAAGCAACCAAGAGAACTTGCATTAAACTCCATCTATAAGCCTAAAAATCTGAAAGGGGAAAGATAAACATTCAATCTTGCATGCAGAGAATAACTCCTTCTTTCTTGCCAACAAGATGCAAATTTCTGAACACTTCTGCATTAAAAATATGTCATTTTACAATAGCAAAATCTCTGGTTTTTCCAAACCAGTCTGTGGAAGAGAAACAGCTCAAACAGGCCCAGAATGGCCTTCTCGCCTTCAGCTCTGCAACCTTGCTTGCAACGGTTTTCGACCTCTGTATCTGCCCTTGGCTTCTACTTTTAAACCCTCTGGTACGGTTCTCTGTTTCGCCCTGTGACGCTTCGCTTCATCTCCTAGGTCTCTTCGTTTCATCTTCCCGCCTCTTTGCATTATTTTTGGCTTTTGTTCGAGCGTCAAAACGTTTGATCTTCCTACTAACTGTAACCGTTTTATAACCCTTACATCTTTATGCCACGTGTTCAGCACTTCCCTGCATGCTCTGTAATGACCCACTATGAATCGCGACAAAAAATAGTATGCAGCTTTGCTCCTCTACCTGTATCGTGAAAATGAGACATGTCACGATATCGCGACATTTTTTTGCCAATAGCCTTGTCCGCCTTCATGCATCGTGAAAATGAGACATGTCACGAAATCATGACATTTTATGCCCGTAGCTTCATTCGTCTTCAAGCACCACGAAAATGAGACATGTCATGATATCGTGACATGTTTCTCCTTAGGGCCACGTGGATGCAACCTATCATGAAATCACGACGTTTTTCTCCTTCGCTGAGTTTTGTTACACTTAGCCGTGAAAATGCGACATGTCACGAAATCATGACACCTTTTCATTTCGAACCACTTTGCTACTTTCTGTCATGAAATCGTGACGCTTTTCTCTTTCGGGCTGTCTTGCTACTTTCTATCGTGAAATCATGACACCTTTTCATTCCGTACCACTTTGCTGCTTTCTGTCATGAAATCACGACACTTTTCTCTTTCGAGCTGTCTCGCTGCTTTCTATCGCTGAAATCATGACACCTTTTCATTTCGTACCACTTTGGCTACTTTCTGTCATCGAAATCACGATGCTTTTCTCTTTCGGGCTGTCTTGCGGCTTTCTATCGCGAAATCATGACACCTTTTCATTTCGTACCACTTTGGCTGCTCCAGACCATGAAAACGCGACATGTCATGATTTCGTGACACATTTCCCTCGCTTAGCTTGTCAGTCGTCGTGAATCATGAAAATGAGACATGTCACGATTTCACGACATTTTCTTTCATTTGTTCCTTCCTCACTTTTATGCCGTGAAAACCTGACATGTCACGATATCACGACATTTTTTTATCTTTTGCCCTTCATCTCGTCTTCAGGTCACGAAATGGCGACATGTCGCGATATCGTGACAACTTCTGCATTGACTCTTCTCTTGCTACCTTCGACCGCGATTTCATGACAAGTCGCGATATCGCGACATTTTTCAATTCTGCTCTCACCTCGTGATCTGAGCCATGAAAATGTGACATGTCACGATATCGTGACATTTTTCACTTTGTCTTTCTCTCTCCTCTATGAACCGCGATTTCACGACATGTCGCGATATCGCGACATTTTCTCTTCATGATGCATTCTACTGCTCTTAGCCGCGAAAATGCGACATGTCACGAAATCGCGACAATTTTCCATTTTGCTGCATTTTGTTACTCTTGGCCGTGAAAACGCGACATGTCACGAAATCGTGACACTTTTCTGTTCCACTGCACTTCACTTGTCTAAGCCGCAAAACGCGACCTGTCGCGATATCGCGACATTTTTCTTTTTCTAGCTCGCGATATCGTGACAACTTGCAACATGTCGCGATATCGCGACAACTTTTCATTTCTTAGCCGCGACGGAGCAACATGTCGCGATATCGCGACAACTTTTCATTTCTTAGCCGCGACGGAGCAACATGTCGCGATATCGCGACACTTCTTTCTTTTGTGATATTTTGCTTCTTCCTTTGATTTTTTTAGCATCTGGGCCACTACGGTCTTCTTTGAAAGCATGCAAAAAAGGTGGGTCCCCAATTTTGGGGTGTGTTGTGGATCAGCCACAACACATTATTTTTTATAAAATTACTTAGAAATTTTAAAATAAATTATAAGTTTAAATTTATTAGTTGTCTTTGATTGTACTGGGTTTATTATTGTTTTAATTTCCAAAAACTAGTTTATAAAATTAAACTTTGTTATTTTTTAACTAAAACAAAGTATAGAATCTAAAAGAGATTCTAGATTATCCTTTTGGAAGTACATGATCATTATGAAAGTGATGAAAGGATGAGATACAAAAAGTAAGAAGGTGAAGTGTTCCCTATACTAAATCTTTGTTTGACAATGAAAGCAAAGAAAAAATGGATTCCTCCATTGCTAGGTTATTTTATACATGTGGCATCCATTTTAATATGGTAGGATCTCATTATTTTCATGAGATGGCATGCTATCAATGAGGGTCCTAAAGGGTGAAAGCCTTCCACATATGAAAAAAAATCACACCACACTGTTGGACTGGGAGAAGCTACGTGTTAAAAAATTATATTTAAAAATTAGAAATGAATACGAAAGTAAGGGATGCACAATATTTATGGATGGAAATATAGAGGTAAAAATTGAGATTTTGTTGAACATCATAGTTTCTTGTCATGTAGATCCTTATTTCTTGAGCGATATTGATTACACTCTATAGGATAAAAATACAATGTTTCGATCAAAGATTTTGTCTTTTACAATAGAAGAGGTTGGTCAATATAATATCATTTAGGTTATTATAGATGAAAATCTTATATGTAGAGTTGTAGGTGTCTCAGTGCAAAATCAAATATGCATATCTTGAAATACAACTTAAAATTTGATTTGGTTGCTCCCTACATTGTAAAGGAGAGGTAAATTCAAATGTTTTATGTAATCATCAACAAGTACAAGCTTTGTATCATGTTTTGTGATGCATGGTGCACTAAGTAGCATGGTTATTATTAACACATGGTTTAATTGGAGGCTTTCTAATTATGACAACGCAAAGAAAGTAAATACATCAATTATAGATGAATCATATTGATTTGAAGTCAAATATATTACTAATATTTTGTAACCCTTAATAGATATATCTTGTTATGTAGACAAAAATTCTCTTTGGTTAGGAGAAAGTTATGAGACAACATATTTTGTATGAATAAATCAATAAAATTACAAATCGAATCCCTAACTATTACAAACAAATGGAGGAAAACATTTATGAGGTGTTATAACCTGAATACATATTTAGATATGACTAATTTATACTAAATCCTAATTAGTATAATACAAAAAAAATATGTATCCACTTATATATGTAGAGGTAGTACATAGTTTCTTGCAATGTGTGAAAATAATTTTTCTATATGAAAAGGAATCACAAAAAATTGAAACATAGTTTTTGCTACATTCATGGACATGTTGAGTTTGTATCCATATGTGCAAAGGATCAATTAACTATAAGGCAACATACTAATTGGTGGTTATTCAATCTAAATATTTTTTCATATTTTTCATACACTTACTTTCCTAGGTAATAAGTTCCTACTAGTGAAAGAAATTGAAGCATGTATGATATTATTTAAAGTGTGAAGAGAAACCAATTAGGATAAAAAAGGAAATAAAATATATTTGTCACCCATAATAGCCTTTGATTGTATCATGAAAATATAAGGGATAAAGGATAATTTTTCTAGAAAATGAGATATAGGCAAAGAGAAAACTCATTTAGAGGAAGATGATATTGAATATGGCCTTTAAAGTTGAGAATCAATTAGCCTAATCCACTTGTCATTGTAAACCATAATATTGAGCATTTCATTATGTAGTTGATGCATGATGATGTGGATGAGAATCCCTCCACCTTAGATTTTGAAAATCCTACTTTAAATAGCATCCTAGTATAGCTCATTTATTTTCTAATACTTATGATATTATTTAATGATTTAATATTTTAAAATTTTGTAATATGCAAATCTATTATCATATATGTGATTATATTTTGTTACTATCACTCTTAATATTATGTCACATGCTTGATGATATATTTTTATTAAATATTAACATGTTTTAATGTAGTAAATCACTAATTACTTTTTTGTATAAGGTGGACGAAAGAATTTTTGAAAGGACCTCCATAACTTTACAAAATGAGGCTAGTTACCCACACACATGGGAAACCAAAAAGAAACAACACACAAAAATACAAAAAAATCTTAAAATATATAGAAAAACCACCTCAGGAGATAGAGAATCTAGGAAGAAATAGAACTAACAAGACACCAAACTAAGGAAACTACTGACCCACATAATGGTTGAGAGACTATGTAACTAGGCTAGCAAACCCAAAACAAGGCCAAAAAAAATAAAATACCAAAATCAAACAAGAGAGCAAAAACCACTAAGAATTTAGAACCACTGGTACCCACCCCATTATCTTCCTTGAATTTGTTCACATCCAAGAGCTTCCAGCCAATGAGGGCTAAAACCTCCTCAGCACATGAAATCATAACCTGCATGGAGTCAATTAGGGAGCATTGGAGCTTCATCATCATCACTTTGAGAGATTTTAGATTTGAAGTCCCAATTTGGATACAAGGGTTCCGATTCTTTCTAACACTATCGATCTTGAGATTTAGCTTTGGCTTCTTAGGATGTGGAAAATACTCCTTTGAATCTTAATCATCAATAATCATTGGTTCCTTCTTGTTTATTGCCATATTTGCAACTAAATGCTTAGATCTTCTTATTCCTTCATCGCTACCTCTCGAGCCTTTGGGAGGAGAATCTTCCCCCCTATCCACATGTATTGCCAAGGGAGTAGCATTAATGGATTTCTTATTTAAAGCATAAAAATCTATCAATATAGAGGACACCAGGTAATCCATAATTAGAGATGGGGCCCTACACAACTAATTGAGAATACTATAACCGTACAAGCCTCTCAATTTGACCAAATGGTCAAAAATCATCTTCTCGAAACCTTGGTGAATTGGTTCAAGGGCCACACCCTTCTTCACCTTACTGATTGACTTAGCCAGAGATTGAAATAGGAACAATGGAATATTCATCATTCTCTTATGGCAGATATGGTTCAATAACATGAAGTGATAGCTTCAAAGGATATCCTGGTTCTCATCCAGGTTAAATGTTGTATAATTACGAAAGTAACATGATCTCATCGAGTCATCAATGAGTTTCACTTAAAACTATTATGGATCTTAATCAACTCCTCTTCACCTCCCATAAAAATTTGAGCTTCCTTCGCTAGGTAATGCTTCTATCGACTATGCACCATCCCGTCTGTCGCCAACCTGATGACTTTAGTAATCAAAGGAATATTAATATTGAACTCCACATTCTCAACTCTAACAATGCCATAACACCATGAGTATGTCAAATTTTTGACCATCTCCCTATGGTGGCTAGAGAACTTTAAAAGGAATTGAAGAATATTTATTTTTATTTAAATATTTCAAACCTCTTCATCTAGATTTAAGGAGTGTGGCTCTAATATTAGAGCAGCCATCCTAACACCCTCTCTAACACCACATAAAATTTTTACCTTAAAATTAATTTTCATTCTACCCGACGATGCTCTACCATGGATAGAAAGGGTGTTTGGGCTAGTAGAAATAGACTAACAAACCACCATACCAACTGTTCACTTTGGAGACCCATGAATCTCCATGCTCGAAGATGGAAGATAGGAAATACAGGATCTTGAATAAATAATTTTGAAAAAATATGGATAATGATTGAGAAAAGTGATTTGACTAGCTCATAGGGTGGGACTCGCACCAAAGAAAAACCTCCTTATTTAGAACAATGATAAATATTGGAAATATGCTATGAATGGACCCAAGAGAATTAGAAATATGGTACCAAGAATATATTTGAAGGATTTTGACACCCAAAATGTGCTAGACTTTGACAATGCATGTATTAATCAGTCACCCCTTGAGAATGAAGATTAAATTTACTTTCCTTTTCTAGCTTAGCTTATAAAAATTTGATAAGAGTTTAGTCCATATACCCAGGCTAATAAGGATATGCCAAGAGTTAAGAATAACTTGTCATCCCACCCATATGGAAGATGACAAGTCATCCCTATCACCTATACCAATCATCCACTTCCCACACCTCTTCGATATATGGTTCATGTCATATATCTTCTCATGAGCACAATATTCTTGTTGATAATTTATAGAGGACCTTTTGGCCTGATTCAACTTGAAGTAGTTATGGTTGGTCACTATAAAAAATGGGTAATCCATCCTTACGTTTAAATTAATAGGATGATTCACACTCAATCCCTCAAATATTTTATTTAACATCCACCATTGCAACCTAATATGATGTATGTCCAAGCTCCACTTATCCATGTGTTTAATTCTAAGTTGATTGGCACTCTCGAGATCATATTTGAATTAAATTTTTGGTAGAATACAGTATCAAATTTCTAACTACTAGACCCAAAAAAATGAGGATCTAGCCACCAAGGCAAAAAATAATGGGAGGGTATCTAAATTTTTCTAAATTCATTATCCAAGGATCTAAGACCAGCTGGGAAAATACCCTTTCAAATATGAAGTTCTTTCTAGGATATGCCTTTATTTGCTAACAATTCCATAACTTCATTACCTTCTCTAAAGGTATGTTTGAATTGAACTACTTCCAAGTTCTGAGACATTATTTTAGCTTCCATTAGAAGGTTTGATATGGTATATGAAGTATTTTGGATCCCATTGATCATATTTTTGACATTGAGAGAGTCTCCCTCAATAATTAAGTTTTTGCAATCCACAAGTTCCAATTGGAGGATTCCTTAACACAATGCTCTTACTTCAAAAATGGTTAGTTTGAATACCCAAATTTTCTACATAAGCAATAATAATATCTCCATTTGAATTCCTTAACAACCTTCCCACCCTATATGACCCTATGTTACCTTTTGATGCTCCATAAAAATTCAATTTCAACCAGCCAAACAGGGTAGTTCCCAAATGGTTTTTGACCTAACCAAAACTATCCTATTAATTGTTGCTTATTACTGAGTTGAGAAACCTATGGATATTTCTAAGCCAATCTTATTTTCACCAATGACTCTATCCAAACCTAGGGATTTGATATTTTCTACTGTGTCCATGATAGTCCTTGAGGAGATAGAATATGCGATGAAGAAGTATTTTTAAAGGCCTTGATGTTTCTTTCCTTCCACACCTACCACCATAAATGAGGTAAACCAAATTTATAAAAAAATTTAAGGTGCAAGTAAGAAAATGGAGGAACCCATTGAACAACTACAACATTCAAATTCTTTGGAAAAACCCAAGCAACCCCAAGCTTTTTGATAAAATCAAAAAAACTTCTTGAGTAGAGCAAAGGGATAATAGGTGACATGAGGACTCATACACACCACAAAAAAACATCTATTAGGGATCGACACTCCATGTTTCTAGAGGTTGTCAAGGATCATAAACTTACCTTGAACAATTAACCAGAAAAAAGCATTAACCTTGAAAATGAGCCCCTTAAACCAAATATTATTCACCAAGAACCAAGGATTGACTTTAGAATCTAGAAATAGGTAGGATTATTTGATAGAGAAGGAACCATACTTCTATGTACCCTAAATTAACCTATCTATGACTCATAGTTCATGGGTTAAGTACCATATAATACTATCAAATAGGGATTTAAAAACCGATTTCTTTGCCTGAGATAAACTTGGCAAATCAAAGGATTTCTAGTGGAGATGATCATTAACTTTTTCAAAAAATCCATAAACTTTGGGTCTAAAAAAGATATCAATTATTGGTTGCAGATGTACAAGGTTAGGAAAGGAATATAACAAGGATTCATAGACCCATGGGTCTCTCCAAAAATCAATAGAATGACCATCCTCCAATTTCTACCTAAGACCTTTTTGGATATCATATCAACTTTTTACAAGGCTAGACCAAAAGGTTGAACCCTGGGGAAGGATTGGTACTTTTAAAAATTGTGTATCATTGAGAATATACTTATCTTTTAAAATTTTCATCCAACTGATATTTTCATCTTAGACTAGCATCCAAGTTTTCTTGGTGATCAGGGCTCTATTCATAACTTTCAACCTTCTAAGGCCTAATCCACCCTCCTCTTTCCTATTGTATACTTTGCCCCAGGCCACCAAGTGAAATCTCTTCTTGTCATAAGGGCTAGACCAAAGGAAGGAATATTGAATTTATTCAATTTTATCCAAAATTTTCATTAGGATCCTAAAAAGGAATAGAAATACATCGAAATACTATGCAACGTAGCTTTAACAAGCATGGCTTTATAAAATTGACTTAGAAGTGCACCTTTTCAGCCTGCTAGCTTCTTTTGTATTCATTCAATGACCAGATCCCACAGGGATGGCTTAGAGGTACCCTTGAACATCAACATTCCTCGATAGATCGAAGGAAGAAATTTGATGTCACAACCCAAGATACCAACAATCCATATTTACCTAGGAAGAGGAGTATTAAATAAATGATCATGCTCTTCCTAAAATTAACTTTTTCCCCAACTACTCACTCAAAATCTTATAGGATAAGTTTAAGTTCTCTAGATTGAGGGATTAATGCTACAAAGGAAAGTAGGGTATCATCCATAAATTGGTGATGAGATATTGGATTTATTGAGTGGGTTGGAATTAAACCCTCAATTTTATGATCAGCTTTAATGGCTCTTCTAAGAGATTCAACCAATAAGATAAAAATATAAGGAGATAAAGGATCCCCTTGGTGAATCCCCTTACAATTCCTAATGTACCCTAGTAGTGAGTAATTTAATAATAATAGAGAACATCATAGAGGAAATACAAGAATTCACTAGACCTAACCAAATTATCTGAAACCAAATTTGTTTAACACTTTGATTAAGAAGCCCCAAGCCACTCTATCATAAGTCTTGTTCATATCTAAGCTAAGAAGCATTCTTGGTTGACCACTTTTATTAACTGAGTGGATGATTTCACGAACTACAATAATCCCATCTAAGATTTTTTGTCTACCAAAAAACCCAATCTAGGAAGAATTAATGATAAATAGTAGTATGCATTTCATCCTATTCGCCATTGATTTAATCAAAATTTTGAAATCTATGTTGCAAAGGCTTATATGCCTAAAATATTGAAAGACCTTTGTTCCCGAAGACTTAGGAATTAGCACTAGAAATTTTGAATCCACATCTGTAGGAATGAAGTTTGATATTTTAACCTCTTTGAGAGCCCCATAAATATCAAACCTAAGGATGTGTTAAAACTTTTGAAAACATATTAGAGGAAAACCATCATGTCCTAGAGCTTTTAGGCCTCCCATGGAAAAATCCACTGCTCTAATTTCTTCATCCTTGAAGGGATCACAAAGAATTTTGTACATATCTTCAGTAATAATAGTTGGTATGTTAAGAAAAAATTGATCTCCAACTTGAAATTTCCTGGGATCTATAAAGAAAATGATGTTTTTGAAATAATTCGTTGCTTCTCCTCTGATTTTTTCCAAATTCTTAGTAATATATCCATTAGATTTCAAAAAATTTCCTAATTCTATTATGACTTCTATGCCTCAATGTCGAAGAGTGATTTTTTTTGTGTTACAATCACCTTCTTTTAGCCACATGTTCCTTGATTTTTTCCACCACATAACTTTCTCTTCCAAAAAAATACTAAGCAATTCAGAAAGAAAAATTCTTTCTCTAGATCAAAATTCTTCTCCTAAATATGATTTTGTAGAGAAGTCTTCTAACTTCTTGAGTTGCTCACAAAGGACTCTTATTAATATTTATGTTTCCAAATATATTCTTATTCCAAACCTTCAAATTAGCCTTAATAAATCTTGACTTGGAGGCTATTTGGAAAATGGAAAGCCCAAAGAATCTTATTGCCCACCACTCCCTAATTTTGGGTTCTAAATATGGGTGTTGTAGCCACATGGTTTAAAATTCTGAAGGGCCTAGGATAAAATATCTATTTCTAAACTTTCTCCAACACCAGAGGTTTATTATATAAAGCTATTTTAGGAAGATAGCTCAAAGATGCATCCCAAAAAAATGGAATCCCTTCCTTAGAGACTAAAAATATTTCAAGCCTAATCTGAAAATTTGGATTATCCAAGCACCTATTACCCCACATGAATCTGGAACCTTTCAGGCCAATGTCCATTAATTCTTGAGAATTTACAAACAATGCAAATTTATCCATGCTACTAGAAACTAGCAATTCTCCTTTTTATTAGAAGTATACAATGGGGTATTGAAGTCACTTTCTAATAGCTAAAATTATCTTTTGAAGATTTTTCTCATGACTCTCAAAGAATCCTAGAGAATGGATCTATTTTGGCCCGAATTAGGAGCATAGATATTAGATATAATCCATTTAAACTTGAGTTTTTTGAGGAAAATATAATGTTTATAACTCTTTGAAATATATAATGTTGATACATCAAGAATTTTGGGATCCCACATACATAATAGACCTCCTAAAGCATGATCAGTTGATTTTGCAACAAAATTTGCTTCTTTCCAAACTTTTTTTTTATTTCTTCAACACTACTACTATCCATTTTTGTTTCTTGTACAAGAATAATATCCAGTTTATAGTCTTTCCTAATAGAGGCTGAGGCTCGTTGCTTAGAAATCCCATTTAGACCTCTAATATTCTATTAAAGGAGCTTCATTTATGAGGTTTGGAATGATTTCCCCCATCTATAGATTGGGGGAGTGGTAGAATGAATCAATTTTAAGTTGTTTACCTTTTGAATCCTTTTCATTTTCAAACTTTAGCTGGATTTGAAGTTTATATAAAACATTTAATTTCACCTCCCAAATCCTTCAAGCTTTGTTAGAAGGTTTTCCAACCTTTCTTTATCTCTCCTACATCAATCTAGACTTTTTGGAGGCTTCTAGTTTTAGTATGAGATATCCTTGCTTCTAATGATCCCTCCCATGGGAAGGAGGATTTTTCTTTCTTTTGAGTAATCTCAATATTAATAGATCCATGCTTAGTCAAAGACTTTTGGAAAACTCACCTACCATTAGCTCCTATGAACCCTTTGGCTCTTCCAGATTCACTTTCTAAGAGTTTAAACAAAGAAAAGATTTTTGAAGAAAATTCTATGGGATAAGAGTTGCAGTAACCAAGTTTGAACTGTTAACCTGAGAAATACCTTTGTAGGAATTATTCATGTTAGTCTCTATTATCTTCCCTATACTGCTAATATCCACCACCATCATATTCCTAATGGCCCAATCCTTAACAGCTTGAGAATATTGGATGGAATGCAAAGCCTCTAAAGGGCCATCCTTGGACTCCAAACTTTGGTCATGGACCTAAAAAATCTCTAGCTTCTTCTTGGCCCAACTCTTTTTAGGTAGGACCATTTTATTTTGAAGGCTATTAGAGCATGAATCGAGAGAGTGGCAAATTTTATTAAAGATTGAGTATCTGATGAGTCTATTCTTATAAACTATGGGTTGTGTCCAAGGGCCCTGATTGGATATGAGATCAATGTGGCCTAAAAAAATCACCTCAAGATCCACCATAATGCACATCCTAGCAAAAATTATTCTAGACTTGGCCTTAGTAGCAGAATCGATCAGGACTAAGTATCCAATAGCTTTAGCTATGCCATTGAGGATATCTTCATACCAAAGGTGGAAAGGAAAATTTGGGAGTCTAACCCATAGAGGAGCTAAATTAAATTTCTAAGTCGGGTTAAATTTTGACCCACATTTATGCAAAAAGCACCACCTTTTACCAAAGAACTAGGTACCTTCGCTAAGGATACACTTTGAGTCTTCTTCATAGTTAAGCTTGATTAAGAAGAAAGCATTAGATACTGCCACAATATCCAGGGATCCCTTAGGTTTCCATTTGATTAAAGCCCATATTCTTATGGCACCAATATCAGGGTGACTCCCATGAAAATTTCCAAGTTCCATGAGCCTTCTTCCATGGTAACAGTCAAAAGCTCATCTAGAATAACTAGCTTATTACATGAGGGAGACAGATCAAAAAATACACCAGAGTCATAGGACCCATAAACCTTTGCAGTAACTGTAGCAAAGGAACACTTACCTAGGTTAAAGGTCAGCCCAAAACATGGGGACCCACCTGCTCACTCGCCTTAAGGACCATCATGATCTTCATAATGGGAAGATTTGTCATCAAGAACCACCACCTCAAGAGTTGAGCCTTCTCCAATAGAACTGCCTTGAACATCGACTAACCTCCCATCAACCTGTGATTCACTCCCAAAATTTGACACCTAAAAACCACCATCGTTACCTCCTAGGCCCTCCTTACCTCCCAAAAAACACAAATCACCATCAAACCCACCTAAAGCATCCTTTACGCTCGAGTCCTACACTATCCCACCATCACCAGATTTGAAATATCTGACTCTCATCTTGACCTATAAATCACTAATTACTTTTAGTGGATGTAGTTTACTTTAATATATTTTATTTTATTAAGTCTTATTAAATTTATTATAATATACGTAATTTTTGTACCCTCTCACTTTGTATACACTCACAACATCATATACATGTACCCAAGTTTGGGGTATGTACTAGGTGGTCCATACTCACGCCCTGTATATCCCTTCATCTATACACCCATACATCCTTGATATTTAAACTCACAAGTAAGTGAAATATATACTTTACATATTTGGAATTGTCTTAAGGTAAGATACTAATTGGAGTTTGGCTATTTTTAGTTAATGTAATTATAATAAAAATGTATTAAAACTAAAATCAAGGAAAATGAGTGGTGAAATAAATTTTATAAGATCAAAAATTGCTTTCCTTACTTATATGCTTTATATAATACTTAAAACCTTATATGATATGATATCTTTAAAATTATGAGTATAATTATATAGTGCACGAGATCTCTCTTTTTTTTAAATACTTTCCTTAGAAAACCCTACACAGTCATAAATAAAATAACACCTGAAAGTGAGTGTGACCTAGGATAGAGTATGAACCAAGAGTAATAAGGAAGCATGAGAAAGAAGTCAAAAGTAATGTGTGAACAAGGTACGAGCACATTATATGTCATGATTACATTATAATATTGTTTTAATAAGATTTATTATTGTAATATTATAATAAATTGCATTATGATCATCAACCAAAATATGGAGATTTGAACTTGGGTTGTGTTCATGTGATTGTATCCCATTTGTTTTTAGTGGAAAAATGCCTTATTATGTGTGTGAGTTACCTTATCCTAGTGCAAGGATTTGAACTTAGGTTAAATACTTGTATGAATGAACCTCATTTCCACACTATAATGGACTTATGTATATATATCAATCCAAATAGCCTTTACAATGAAAACCTCATGCACAAATAATATATTTATATTTTTTCTAATTGGATACATAGGATTGAAATATCTTCATCTACATTAAATCATCACAACATAGTGGTATTACAACATCTTGGATATATATATTATTTTATGGATGAAGGGTTTTGAAAGGGTTTCCAAACCTTTTACAAAGAGGATTCTCTAAGGGTCCTTGAACCTTTTACAAACAAACCATGATTTTCAATAACAATGCAAAATGGAGTACAATACAAGAAGAATCCAAAGATATTCAAATAAGACCCACTTAGGAGCCCAAAGGTGACTGAAATAAAACTGACCCAAACAAAGCTCTCAAAACCAAATTTGAAATTCCTACACAAGATGAGAACCTTGGATCCATAAATTCATGTTTGAAACAAATGACACCAAAATTTAAACACGAAAAACTTTTCCAAATATAGATCAAATTCAAAATTCTTGCCCATGAGAGGAACCCTGGGTTAGGAGATCTAGGGTTCTAGAATGATGAGAAACCTGGGCCAATTGATATAGGAATACAACTATATTGCTACTGAAAAGGATGAAGCATGCATAGAGAACTCCAGATTTAGGAATTAAATATCTAAAATTGAATTAAAAACATAGAAAAAACCATACAAAATAATTCCACAACTAAACTATTTTTGGCCCAAATTATTGGACCCCTACTATAAACTAAGAACTCCAAGATGAGACCATTCAAATCTAGAACTGGCATCCTCCAACAGGCCCAAAAATAATCAAGCTAAAAATTGGCCCTAACACCTAGACCCCTACTGGAACTTGAAAAACTACAACTGAAAATGCAATAGGTATGCAAAATCAAATATAGTGAGTCCTACTACCTGTGCTCCTACCAACCACACTATCCAAAATTAGACTCCAACCAAAGAAACCCTATCTAGGAAACAATAGAAACGATTAGAAAAGGATCTAAAAAAATTGGTAAAAGAACCTCCAACTAGGTTGAAACAAGGATCTATCAGAAAAAAACATCAAACACTTTAAGCAGAGGGTTTAAATAAAGTTTGGTTTGTTTGAAACCCTCAAATCACAACCACAAAATAAAAATATAGAAAATAAAAAAAAGTGATCAAGAAGGAAATAGAAAAACCCTAGGAGTGCTTAGAAAAAAATAAATCCCACCCAACCAAAGGATCTGTATCTAAAAATTGGCCTACCCCCAACAACCTATACCCACTAGTTGGAGTGGCCAAACAAAACCAACAAATCTCCACTAACAATACATGCACAAGCTCTCCCCTAGAATTCAATCAAATAATGGGTAAAATCAAAGGATATTGCAGAGAGATCCCAACTATCCACCACGGTAACTAGTTGCAAGGTCATAGGAGGAAAACAACCAGCTAAACCAAAGGACTCTACAACCTAGAATGAATAAAACCAATAAATTCCCCATCAAAACAATAGTCCAGGTAGATCCATTAGCTACCAAATCATCCCCCTAGGCCCCCAACTAGGGTTCAAGCTAACCCAACCTTATTTCGAGCACAAAATGAAATGTGAAAGCAAGGCCATCAACCAAGGACATTCTCTGCCCAAAAGGGCCTCCACCATGCTGTAGGTCCAGGTTCCAAAAATATGACCATGTAGGGCTGCTACAACATCTTGGATATTATCCATATATCACTTGACAAGATTTGAACCTAGGTTTCCTCCTTGAATGTTGAGAAATCTAACCAATTGAACTAATACCATTTAATAGCATATATTTATATTTGAGTAACATATTTTTTATTATTTAGAAATATTCAAGTTTAATATTATATTAATACAATAAATCTATACTTTTTAAATATTTTATAAACCTTTATTTCAACATTTGATTTCTTTAAGAGTATGCCTGATTATTTCTCTATTTGAAATACCATAAACAAGTTTCTAATTTATAATATCAAATTATCCACTCTTAAAACACTAAAATATGCTAGATAATTCATTTACTAAGTATATGTATCACTATAAACAAATGGTTTGCAATTATAAAAATAACAAGTAAAATTCAAAAAATTAAATATAGGGATCTAATAAAATTAGTATTATTGTTTATTTTCATAAATTATAGTTGAGTATCTCTTAAAAATATAAGCATTTCTATAGAGAAGGAAACTTAGTAATATAAATATTAGCCAATTAGTGTTGATCTTCATCTTAACAAAATTTAAATTAGAAGACAATTTGTCATATAAGAGTTTATAATAAAAATGATGTCAATGAGTTGAAAAAATAATAATTGGTAAAAAATGATGAATATACTTAATTAAAAAGAAAATGAAGAATATATTTTGATGGAATTGCCCCTGGTACAAGCCCCATATCACTTATTAAAAAATAAAAATTGGCAAAAAATAATGAATATATTTAATGCATTCGATCATGGAGGTAAAATTCCTAGGGAGTCTAAAAATAGACATAAAGTAGATGGGGATGCTTTGTAATGCAATATTGACCAAACGGATCTTCCCTACTTGGATCAATAGAGGGAACAAAAAAAAAGGGATTTGGAGACAATTTACTCTAGGGTGATTTGGAGCTCCATTGAAAATGTGGTCACTTGTCTTCTTGATTTAAATAGGGGAATCCATTCAAAAATTCATATGGAACTTAGACTTAGATTTTAGCATACTTCTGGATCTACTAGCTTGCCCATATAGAATCAAAGAATATCAGTGCAATGGTTACCCCTCCAATTCATTGAATGCAACTAAACTTTTATGGTGCATCGAAAGGCAATCCTGGTCCAAATTGTGTATGATAAGTGGTAAGAAATGATAAAGGCAAGGTGTAATTAGTGTATGCAAATTTTCTCTACTTTCAAACATCCCATGTTGTTGAGGCCAAGGCCTTATTCCAAGGTCTGGTTTTATTATAATCTTTGGGTCAGGATAAGATTATTATTGAATATGATTCCTTGAACATGGTTAATTTAATCAATTCTTCTAAAAATCCTAGCTGGAACATAGCAAATATGATTGTTGAAGCTACTAGGATCCTTCGCTCTAGAGAGGAGTTTTTGGTTCAACACATTTTTAGGGAAGAAAATAAGTTGGTGGACCTTATGGCTAATATTGGTTTATCTCAACAAGGTCTCACTATTTGGAACTCAAACTTTCCTCAAAGCCTTTTGAGGCTTATGGATGAAGCCAATATTTGACTCCTTTTATTATGGTGATTTCTACTAGTAACTAAGATTTTTTTGGTGAGTTCTTTTCTTTTCTAAGGTGGTTAGTTTCTTCTTCAGTTTACAATATGGCGAGAGATGACCTCCCTCCACTTAGTTCAAAGTTTAAATTTAATATAAAGTGTTTTGGTGCCACTAGCCCTTGTGAATTCCCTCTTTTGGAATATTTGTTTGAAAATGATACTTTTGGTTTCGATTGGTCCAAGTGGATCATTTTTATTTTTGGAGGCTCTTTACCAACCAACCTCATCTTCATGTTCTTAAAGGTCTGGAGGTTATTTTCTAAGGAGATAAAGTTTGCAGATTGGCTTAGAGTGTTGAATTTGAATATTTGGTGGTTTGGGGAGTATTGATGTAGCAGGTTGTGTACTATCATTTTTTATGGCATCATGAGTGGGAGGAGTCTTGCTATGTACATAATTTTATATATCATTATATCTAGGAGTGGGACCCCTTTTATTTTCTCACTTCATTGTTGGATGACTTGCCACATTAGTCACTTCTCTTCTACTTGTTTCTCCCTTTCTTGGGCTGCTTTTACTCATGATGGTTTCCTATGGATTACCCCATATCCATACCAAATTTCAAAGTTTCATTTTTCTAGGAGGGTAGGTGACAACTCTTCTTCCCATGTTTGGAACAAAAAGTGCCACCTCTTCCTGTGGCTTATTGATTTATATTATTACTCTGATTTATTTTGGAAAGTGGGCAATTTTGGCAAGATTGGGTTTTATTCTCGATCTTGTGAGTTTAATTGTAAGGCTTGTCAGCTATGCATGTGGGGAAATGAATCTTCTTTTAGATCATGTCCTCCTTATCCATGGCACTAAGTTTTTGGGCATAATTTTTTACTTCTCATTGAAACTTTGTGCATAAGATCACACAATGGACTCAACTCTTTAAATCCATGGATGTTTATTTTCCTTAGCATAATTTACCTTAATGAATCTTATATTTGGAATGGGAGGATTGTGTTCTATGTTGTTTCATGAAATATGGGGTAGAAAGGCCATAGAATCCCTTTGGAATATAGCTCTCTTGTTGTGGATGACAAAATTAAGATATTCTTCACAAGGGTGGTCTCCTAGAATGTCTTAATTCCATCCATGGTCACCACAAAGTTCTCTCCAGGCCGATGGTACATTCATAGAGAAAAGGATGGTTCTAAGTGATAATTCTAGATTTAGAAGTCTCTAAGGTGCTAATTGAGGAAGTGATGGGCCTCCCAATAAATGGCACTTGTCATAACAAAAAAAACCACTCATTCATTAGCGAGTTGGGATTATTCCTTGACGAAGATGAATATCTACCAAAGTTATAAAATGGATATGATTCCAAAGAGATTAAGGAACTATGGTATTGGATCATTTCTATAATTATGGATTTTTTTATGTTGGATGCCAACTAAGAGGTTTTGCATAGTTTTCATGTCATGTTCTTGAATCATCTAAGGTGGAATATGAAGAACACAAGCTTATACGGAGAGGGAGGTGAACAGTATAAGACCATTTTTTACTTTTCTTTCCCAATCAATATTATGTAATATGTTAATGGCAATATCAATAGCAATAATCAAAGCAATGCATAAATCACCACACACAATAGAGACATGAATTTAACATGGTTCACCCAATATGGACTACTCCATGGATAAAATATTTCACTAAAATGTTCTCAATAAATCTCTTGGAAAACCTTTCCCTATTACAATGTTTATGGACCTCTTTACAAATGAGACACCAATCCCCTAACAAGTTCATGGATATCTATCCACAGGAGAATACCTTCTGCTCTGCTTTGGCTAGTGATCTTCTAGAAGAACTACTGCCTCCACTATAATAGCTTATGGATATCTATCCACTGCAGACTCCTATCCTCACTCAGAAGACCTGTCCTCACTACCCTGACTAATGGACCTCTATCCACTGGATACTATCATCCTCTATGCTATATCACCTCCAAAGCTTACTCTTAGGTCTATCTAAAATTTTTAATAAACATAGTCTTTCGATCTAGCACAAATATGCTCAATATCTGTACTTAAATTTGTACTAAACACATTCCTTCGATCTAGAACAAATATGCTCAATCTCTATTCTAAAATCTACACTAAAAATTGTTCTTCGATCTAGCACAAATCTGCTCAATCTCTATCCTCTACACTAAGTATAGTCCTTCGGTCTAGCACAAATCTTCTCAATATCTATTCTTAAATCTGCACTAAACATAGTCCTTCGATCTAGCACAAATTTGCTCAATATCTGTCTCTGGTATAAAATAAACCTATCCTCAAATCTACATCAAACTTTGTCTTCAAATATATCCTCCAACCTTAAAACAAATCTTTATCTAATCATAAATAAACTCTGCTAGATCTACCCCAAACATTAACCCAAGGTTTGAATAAATCAATCAATCAAATCTACTCTTAAGTCTTCTCAAAGACTTGTCACAAATATGCATTGTAAGATTCCATAAAATCTCACACTAATCTATCCACAAGTCCTCTCTAGAACTTGTCCAATATGCTCAACAAGTCTTCACCAAGACTTGCCTCAAATCTTCTCAACAAGTCCTCACTAGAACTTGTCCAATCTGCTCAAAAAATCTTCACCAAGACTTACCTCAAATCTTCATTGTAAGCTTCCATAAAATCTTACTCAACTCAACTCAAATTAACACAAAATCCTCTTCAATCACTTAGACAAGCTTCACATAGAATCTTGTTTAATATCACATAAACATATAGAGAATTGTTAGAGACTCAATATAATTCACACTCACAACAATGCTCAATCACTTTCAATCTCTCTTTCTTAAATTAAATTAGAATATAGAACAATTTGTTTAATAGAACTTAAACTATCACTTCAACACTTCCACTTGACTAAGCTCAATAAAATCCACTCAATCAATCACTCAATGAAACACTCCTTTCTTATAAATCCTACTCCAAGCATATGAACTCTCACTCAATTATTTCCAACAATTCTTATCAAACAATCTCACATAAAAATGATACTCATGATCTTGCACAAACCCTAGTTTCAAGATAGTTCTCAACTTCACATAACAATGATACTCATGATATTGAACAAAACCTAATCATGCATATGAATGTTCATTCAATGTTTCTAACAATGCTTATCAAACAAGGTTTTTATCATCAAATTTAACTCTAAAAAACCTTTAACAATCAAACTCAACAATGCTTATCAAACAACCCTTTTCTCTCCAACTTGGCATTCACAACATCCAGCAATCACTCACAAGGAAGATGTGCCCATACCTTTTGTTTGATGAAGAATTGACCTAAAAAATCTGTCTCAATCACAATTTCTATTTTTCCAATCTTAAAGGGTAGGTAGCAAAAACCTTCTCAAAACTTCATTCAATAATTTCCTCACAAATTATTCTCACCATACAAAAAATTAGATCTCAATTACACCTTATTACTCCTTTCAACTATTAAATCCAATAAGACTTTATTTTTAAAATAATATTTAAACTCCTCTAAAGCCTTATTACTCCTTTCAACACTTTAATCACCAAAATCACAATATAAAATTTATTTCCATAAACATTATACCTCCCTAATTGCTCATGCCAAAGAAAACTTAGGACAAATAATCAAATATTAAAAATTAAATACCTTTTTCCCTTGGTGGGAATCGAACCCACGTTGCACTGCCACTAGCTCCCTAGTTGCAGCTTCCACTGCCACGTGAGCTAGGCACTCACATGGGAGCTAAGTGTACCCACACACACTTATCCCCTATGCTACTACCAAAATATTTTAAACCAAAAATCTTTCTCTTTTCATTGCTGCAAAGTCTTGAACCGAAAACCTCTCCTCTGCTGCAACTTAGCACCCAAGCCAATCGTCGTCTAGGCTAGCCACTCAAATAGTACTTGGAACCTAGCACCACTTCCCTTTATGTATTTCTCTCCCTCAGATTTAGCACTGGTACACTTCTTCTCCCTTTTGCATTTGATCAAAAAGCACAACAAGGCATACACATGTTTTTGAATTTTTACCTTAAGCCTTTGATTTAGGCTTTATTAGTATACCTTTCAAGGTATTTGCCTTCACGTCAATGGATAGAGAAATTATACTTTGCATTTCAAAAATAATATTTTAATTATAATTATTTAAATTCAAAATGCATTTAAATATTATAATTAAATATTTAAATGTCCTTTGGGCCTTTTTAAATAAATAAAAATATAAAATTCCTTAGGTTTTTAGGGAAACCTTTTGCCATTATCACCTTAGCAAAATAACCTTATTATTTTATTTCAACCACCATAGAACGAAGATATATTTTCAACCCTTTTCTTTTGCCCAAATATTATAATATTGTTATCCTTATTGCTTCTCTTTTTATGCTTCAACCATATAATATTTAAATTAAATATTATATCCTTACCTCTTATAAAATCAACCATGAACCATTTTATTAACACTCTTTTGACATTTTCTTAGTATTCCTTTGACATCAATGACAACAAATCTTGCTCATATTTCCAAAAATATCCCCCTTTGTCATTGATGGCAACCCATTTACCATTTATCATTTCCTTTACCTCTTTATGTTCTTCTCCCCCTGACTGAATGCTTTCATCCTAACTCAAATCTCTTCCCCTTTGTCATCAATGGCAAAGGATCGCCTTTGGTGCTCAAGGCTAAGAATGAAACTCTTAGCTTAGCCCCTCCCCCACCTCCTCTTAAGGTGGTTAATTCTGGTGTGGGAGAATTTCTACTCCCAACATGCATTGATCTTTACCTTTGTCCACTTGTATTTTCATTTGATCCTTCTAATCCCTATGACTATTCCTGTTCTTGCTTGTCTTTAGAATTTCTGCTCTACACAACTTTGCTATATGTCCATTATTATTGCACTTATAAAACTTAATGTTATTATTCCTTTGAGGTGAAAATGTCTTGGGATTTCTTCTGGTGAAGCCATATATTTTCCTATCATAAACCCTTCATTTCTTTTGGTACCTATATTTTTCTATTTCTCTATTCTTATGATCCCGTTTTTCTTCATCATTGCTATTTCCAGATTCTTGACAATCATATGCATAATGATCATACTTTCAACAATTGAAACATCTAACATATTTTGTACCTTTAAAATTTCTTGGATCCTTGTTCCTTCTGCCATAATTTTCTTCTTCATCACTAGATGACTCATTGCTTGAATATGACTTCTTACCCTTAGTCTTCTTAGTGGATTTAAATGTTGCTTATTTCTAGGTAATAGGTTCTTCTTTTGTTCTCATCTCAAAAGCTGTGAGAATGCCATGTAATTCATCCCTTGTCAAAATATAAATATCTTTTGATTCCTCTACAGCTGAAATATTTTCACTAAACCTTTTTGGGAGTGACTTTAAAATATTATCACAAAAATTATATTATTGAACTTCAAGTCCAATTCCTTGCATGGAGTTAACAATATCGTCCAAACAAAGTAGATAAGCACTAATGTTTTCCTCATCCTTAATTTTTAGGTCTTCAAATATTCCCTTGAGATTTTGTAACTTTACCTTTTGGACCTTTTTATCTCCTTTGTATTTGTCTTGCAATTTATCCCAAATTTCCTTTGCTAATTTGCAGTGCATAACCTTTATAAACTCTGTTTTATGCAAACATCTCAAATTTTCATTCATTGCTTTTGAATTGTAATGATGTATAAGCTTTCCATATTTATCTGTAGGTGGAGTAGTTGGGGGTGTGTATCCATTTTCAACTACTTATCATATTTAATTTCCAAGAGCCATAAGGTGAATCTTCATTCTCATACTACAAAATACATAATCGCTTTCATCAAATACTGGTGTTTAATTATCTGAGGATCCACTATTAGAATCTATTTATATTCTTATGAGATTTTCATTCAAGTTTTTAACCTCTTCTGAAGGAACCCACTCTAATACCAATTGAAGAAGACAAGCTTATATTGATAGGGGAGGGTGAATAGTATAAGACCACTTTTTACTTTTCTTTTCCAATCAATATTACATAATATATTAATGGCAATATCAACAGTAGTAATCAAAGCAATGTACAAATCACCACACACAATAGAGACACCAATTTAACATGGTTCACCCAATGTGGGCTACTCCACGGAGAAAATATTTCACTAAAATTTTCTCAACAAATCTCTTGGGAAACCTTTCCCTATTACAATGTTTATGGACCTCTATCCAAAGGAGACACCAATACCCTAATCAAGTTTGTGGATATCTATCCATATAATAACTCCTTCTCCTCTAATCCATCTGGTGATCTTCTAGAAGAACTACTACCTCCACTACACTAGCTTATGGATCTCTATCCATTGAAGACTCTTGTCCTCACTTAGAATACATATCTTCACTTCCCTAGCTAATGTACCTCTATCCACTAGGGACTATCGTCCTCTATACTCTGTCACCTATAAATATTACTCTCAAATATATCTCAAATCTACACTAAACATGGTCCTTTGTTCTAGCACAAATATTCTCAATATCTATCCTCAAATATGAACTAAACACGGTCCTTCAATCTAGAAAAAATCTGATCAATATCTATTCTTAGATTTGCACTAAATTTAGTCCTTTGGTCTAGCACAAATCTACTCAATCTCTTTCCTCAAATTTACACTAAACATAGTCCTTCGATCTAGCACAAATCTACTCAATCTCTATTCTCAAATCTGCACTAAACATAGTCCTTTGGTCTAGCACAAATCTACTCAATTTTTATCTATGGTCTGGCACAAACCTATCCTCAAATATACTCCAAAATCTATCTTCAAATAGGTTCTCAAGCCTTAACACAAAGCTTGATCTAATTATAAATCAACTTTGCTAGATCTATCCCAAACCTTAACCCAAGGTTTGAATAAATCAATCAATCAACTCTGCTCTCAATTCTTATCAAAGACTTATCTCAAATCTGCATTGTAATCTTCCACAAAATCTCACGCTAATTTTTCCACAAGTCCTCTCTAGAACTTGTCCAATATGCTCAACAAGCCTTCACCAAGACTTACCTCAAATATGCTCAACAAGTCCTCACTAGAACTTGTCCAATCTGCTCAACAAATCTTCACCAAGACTTACCTCAAATCTACATTGTAAGCTTCCATAAAAGCTTTACTCAAATCAACTCAACTTAACACAAAATAATCTTTAATCACTTATAAAAGCTTCACTTGAAATCTTATTTAATATCACAGAAACATATAGATAATTGTTAGAGACTCAATATGCTTCACACTCACAACAATGGTCAATCACTTTCAATCTCTCTTTCTTAAATTAAATCAGAATATAGAACAATTTGTTTAATAGAACTTAAACTATCACTTCAACACTTCCACTTGACTAGGCTCAATAAACTCCACTCAATCAATCACTCAATGAAACACTCCCTTCTTATAAATCCTACTCCAAGCATATGAACTCTCACTCAATTATTTCCAACAATTCTTATCAAACAATCTCACATAAAAATTATACTCATGATCTTGCACAAACCCTAGTTTCAAGATAGTTCTCAACTTCACATAACAATGATACTCATGATATTGAACAAAACCTAATCATGCATATGAATGTTCATTCAATGTTTCTAACAATGCTTATCAAACAAGGTTTTTATCATCAACTTCAAATCATAAAAACATTTAACAATCAAACTCAACAATGCTTATCAAACAACCCCTTTCTCTCCAACTTAGCATTCAAAACATCCAAAAATTACTCACAAGGAAGATGTGCCCATACCTTTTATTTTATGAATAATTGATCTTAAAAATTTGTCTCAATCACAATTTCTCTTCTTCCAATCTTAAAGGGTTAGGTAGCAAAAACTTTCTCAAAATTGTTAAAATATTAAAGTGCACTTTACCTAATTTAATATTCATTATTGCTTTTTACCGTTAGGGTTTTTTTATCTTTAGGGCTTTAAGATTTAGGGTTATTTCAATTTATTGAAGTTTTTTATATGAGAAGAACAAGAATATTTTAGTGTGCACAATTGTGGAGCTTTTATGTGGATCTTTTTAAGTTTATATTTGTGTGCTTTTTTAATTATAGATCAAAATTTTTGGTTTGGACTAGCAACATAGTTTGCTGAAATTTGAGCTTTAAGTTGAGGATATTTCATCATTTGGAATTTAGAATTGGTTTAGATTAATCACTAAACACTATTGAACAATTTTTGGGTGATATCCATGCTCCATTAATATTCTATTTGTCTTAGATCACAATTGCTTTATTGTTGTTTTTTATCTCTTCCCCTCAAGAACTTTCATTTGGTATTAGAGCACTTTAATATTTTAACATCCCCCTTTAATGTGCACTTTCCTAAGAACAAAATAACTCATTCATACTCTAATATCCCCCCTGAATGATAAAGGTTCATATTATTGTATAAAGGTGCATTTTTGGCATAGACCGACACCTTCTATATGAGCTTCATCATTCAGGGGGGATATTAGAATATGAATGAGTATTTTGTACTTAGGAAAGTGCACATTAAAGGGGGATGTTAAAATATTAAAGTGCACTTTACCTAATTTAATATTCATTATTGCTTTTTAGGGTTAGGGTTTTGTTTTTTAGGGTTAGAGTTAGGGTTTTCTTTCTAAAACCCTAATCTCTTCCAAACCCTAATCTCTCTCTATATGTACTTATTCATGTATTATAATGATAATGACTTTTGGTTCTAACAAAAACTTTATTCAATAATTTCCTCATAAATTATTCTCACCATACAAAATATTAGATCTTAATTACACCTTATTACTCCTTTCAACTATTAAACCCAATAAAAATTTATTTTTAAAATAATATTTAAACTCCCCTAAAGCCTTATTACTCTTTTAAACACTTTTATCACCAAAATAACAATATAAAATTTATTTCCATAAACCCTATACCTCCCTAATTGCTCATGCCAAAGAAACCTTAGGATAAAGAATTAAATATTAAAAATTAAATACCTTTTGTGCTTGGTGGGAATCAAACCCACGCTGCACTGCCACTAGCACCCTAGTCATGGCTTCCACTACCGGGTGAGCTAGGAACTCATGTGGGACCTAACTGTACCCACGCACACTTATTCCCTACACTATTGCCAAACATATTTTAAACCAAAAAGCTTCCTCCTTTTGCTGTCGTAAAGTATCGAACCTGAGACCTCCCCTCTTCTACAACTTAGTGCCCAAGCCAATCACCATCTGGGATATCCTCCTCGATGGTACTTTAAAATTCATGCCACTTCCTTGTATGTCTTTCTCTCCCTTAGAGTTAGCACTGGCACACTTCTTCTCCCTTCCACGTTTGATCGACAAGCACAACAAGGCATACATGTTTTTTCAAATTTTCACCTTAAGCATTTGATTTAGGATTTATTAATATACCTTTCAAGGTATTTGCCTTCACATCGGTGGATAGAGAAATTAGACTATGCATTTTGAAATTAATATTTTAATTATAATTATTTAAATTCAAAATGAATTTAAATATTATAATTAAATATTTAAATGTCCTTTGGGCTTTTTTAAATAAAATAAAATATAAACTTAGTTTTTTAGGGAAATATTTTGCCATTATCACCTTAGAAAAATAACCTTATTATTTTCTTTCAACCACCATATAATGGATATATCTTTTCAACCCTTTTCTTTTTCTCAAATATTATAATATTGTTATCCTTCTTGCTTTTCTTTTGATGCTTTAATCATAAAATATTTAAATTAAATATTATATCCTTGCCTTTTAGAAAATCAACCATGAACCATTTTCTTAACACTCTTTTAACATTTACTTAGTATTCCTTTGAAATCAATGACAATAAATCCTACTCATATTTCCAACAAAAAATACCTATGAATATTTCTTACTGTTGAGCAAGGTGCAGCAAAAGCAGTGCAAAAGGATTGTAATTGTTGTCAACACGTATGCAGTGATGCAATTGAAGCAGCTTCGAGGTCACAGATCAAGTGCAGAAAATCTCAAGAAAAACAGAGGGGACCCAGATCCAAAAATTTGCAGAAAAAGACAAGGAAGAAAACTGTCGCGATATCGCGACATGTTTTCTGTCGCGATATCGCGACATGGTTCCTGTCGCGATTTCGCGACATACCGGAGGAGAGAGAAAATCCATAAGAAAATGTCACGATTTCGTGACATATCCGAGGAGAGAGAAAAAGCACGCCAAAATGTCACGATTTCGCGACATGTCTGAGGAGAGAGAAGATGCAAGTAAGATTGTCGCGATTTCGCGACATGTCTGAGGAGAGAGAAGATGCAAGTAAGATTGTCGCGATTTCGCGACATGTCTGAGGAGAGAGAAGATGCAAGTAAGATTGTCGCGATTTCGCGACATATCTGAGGAGAGAGAATGTGCAAGGAAAAATGTCACGATTTCGCGACATGCTGGAAGGAAAGAAACCAAATCGAGAAACTGTCACGATTTCGCGACAAGTTTGAAGCAAAGGCACCAAGGATGAAAAATGTCACGATTTCGCGACACATCGGAGGAGAGAGAAAGTTGATGAAGAAGTTGTAGCGATTTCGCTACATGTCTGAGTTTCGCCAGCATAAGCAAAGAAAAAGCACCAAGTAAGAAAGGTGTAGCGATTTCGCTACATGGTCAAAGTGCAAGGCAGAAAGATGTAGCGATTTCGCTACATGGTCAAAGTGCAAGGCAGAAAGATGTAGCGATTTCGCTACATGGTCAAAGTGCAAGGCAGAAAGATGTAGCGATTTCGCTACATGGTCAAAGTGCAAGGTAAAAGATGTAGCGATTTCGCTACAAGTTGAAAGTGCATAGTGCAGAGGTGTAGCGATTTCGCTACAGGCTGAAAGTGCATAGTGCAGAGGTGTAGCGATTTCGCTACAGGCTGAAAGTGCATAATGCGAAGGTGTAGCGATTTCGCTACAGGTTAGAAACACATGTTGGAAAGGTGTAGCGATATCGCTACACGTTGGAGTTTCAATAGCAAGCAGAAAAGAAAAATCTAAGGCAACAATGATGTAGCGATTTCGCTACATGTAAGGTTTTTCGCGGCTGCATGGAGTAAAAATTGTACGGATGCCAGAAGCGTCACGATTTCGCGACAGGGTGAACGAAGAGCCGTTGCAAGCCGAAAACGTCACGATTTCGCGACATCTATGAAGATGACGTCAGCAAAACCAAAATGTGTCACGATTTCACGACAGGGTGAACGAAGAGCCATTGCAAGCCGGAAACGTCACGATTTCGCGACATCTTTGAAGATGACATCAGCAAGTCTAAAATTGTCACGATATCGCGACAAGTTGCTGGAAAAGCCATTGCAAGCCGGAAGCGTCACGATTTCGTGACACCTTAGCGGATGACGTCAGCAAGACAGAAAATGTCACGATTTCGTGACATGTTTCCAGAGAAGCCTCATGAAGCCAGAAACGTCGCGATTTCGCGACACCTTAGCGGATGACGTCAGCAAGACAGAAAATGTCACGATTTCACGACATGTTTCCAGAGAAGCCTCATGAAGCCAGAAACGTCGCGATTTCGCGACATCTTAGAGGATGACGCCGCAATACCAAAAATGTCGCGATATCGCGACAAGTTGCCAGAGAAGCCTCAGGAAGCCGACAGTGTCGCGATATCGCGACAAAGTTGAGGATGACGTCAGCAAAGCGAAAAACGTCGCGATATCGCGACAGGTAATGTTTTGGCGAGAAAAAGTCAAAGACACATGCATTGTGACAGGTGTCAAAAGGCGCCAGTTACGAAAAGTTAACCGTAATATCAAGATCTGCAGCTTAACTGGAGTTACAAGTGAGAGTTTCAAGACAGTGCATTTAAGAAAAGAACGGTTGTTGCAGGGCCGTGATACAACGATGACTGGGAAAGGTGGCGCTTACATAGGGAAGCTACGGAACTAAACATTAAAGACAGAACAGTTGTCACAAGGTTGAGTATACCGAGAATCAAGTTTACAGAGATTTTTTTTAAGTTGTGTATATCAAGAAGATCATAGTCGAGTGCAAGTAAAATGTAACTACGTAACTCAAAAAGGGAGAAAGAGGAACAGAGCACCGAGATACGCAGAAAAGGTGTCGAACACACAAAAAGGTTGTCGAAAAAGGCCGTCGTAATGTACAGAGAAGAATGTCGAATCGGACAGAAAGAAAGCGGCTAAATGGCAGAACGTGTCAGAGAGGGTTTGACACATTGTTCGTAGCCGAAGATGCATGTAAATTAGGAGGGAAAATCGAACCGTTCGAAATCGAGCCGTTCAAAGAAATCAAGCATAAAAGGATCGAGTTGGCATAGTGACAAGGTTAACTACGATCGTGTTTTTATTGTTATATTTAAAAGGTTCCTCAAGTAGTAAGGGTGCTCGTAAGAAAACAGCCTTGGAGAATAAACCCGCAATTCCATTGAATATTCAAGAGAGAGGTTTTAGATTTGAAAAGAAGATATTGAGTCTCTAATAATTCTCTCTATGCTTCTGTGAGATTTTTGTATGTGCTATAGACCAACAAGGGTCTTGCAAAAGAGAAGGCATTTTTATGTCCATTTATCTTGCAAAATAGAAATCCAAGTTGGTGCTTGGATAAAGGGGTTGGTGCTCCTATCTCATGGTGACAGATAAATCGGGGGTTGGTGCTCCTTCCAAGTGGGTGCTGGTAAACAATTGTAAATATTGAATCCTTGCAAAGACTGGATTTGGATTGAAGTCCAAACAGTCATTCTTTGAGGAGTAGCCACATCGGTGAACCTCGTAAAATTCTGTGTTGTGTGATGCTCTTGTGTGATACTTGCATTATCTAGTTTCAAGCTTGCATCATTAGTTTTAAAAGTTGCAGATTTAAGTTTTTAAGTAGTTACACTGATTCACCCCCCCTCTCAGTGTCATTGTGAGAATATCAATTGGTATCAGAGCCAGGCACCCGCACAAGCTTAATCAGCTAAGGTGTTGTTGGGAGATATACAATGGCCGGTGGTGAAGGTTTTTCTTCTAACAAAGCTCCTCTGTTCGATGGAACAAACTATTCTTTCTGGAGGCTCAGAATGCAGACCTATCTCTGTGCATTAGGTTATGACATTTGGGAATCTGTTGAAAATGGATACACCACTCCCACTGTTCCTCCAACAGATGCGGCTGAAAAGAAAAAGTTTGAAAACAACTCGAAAGCCAAGAATGCTATTATGTGTGGATTGGTCGACAGTGAGTTGATACGCATCATGAACTGCAAATCTGCTAAAGACATATGGGACAAACTGCAAAGCATTCATGAAGGAGACAAAAAAATCAAGGAAGCTAAGCTGCAAACACATCGTGCCCGGCTCAAGCATTAAAGATGACCGATGATGAGAACATAGAAGCTTACATGCCGAGAGTAAACGGAATCATCAATGCAATAAGAGGACTGGGGAAGAAATGGAAGATGTCGTTGTTGTGAAGAAGGTACCGAGAACTCTCAACAAAAGGTTTGATGCAAAGGTTTCTGCCATAGAAGAAGCAAAAGATTTAAATTTTTTTAGTATGGATGAAATGCATGGTTCTCTAACAACTTATGAAATGAGGATTGGACAAACTAAGCCCTCTGACAGAGAAGCAGCCTTCCAAGCACATAAAAATGTAAAATCTAAACAAGAGTCTGAGGAAGAAGAATCTGCAGATGAAAATGAAGCAAACTTTGTTAGGAAATTAGTAAAGGGAAAAGGAAAGTACAGAGGTAAGTTGTCGTTCAAATGTTTTAACTGTGGAGGCATCGGGCACTTTGCAGCAAAATGCCCAATGAAGGAGAAAAATAAAAATGATGAAGGAACATATCCAGAAAGAAATGTCTGGAAAAAGAAACCGCAGTTTAGAAAAAGAAGCTTCAAGAAGAAGAGTTTCATTTCCCAGAATATCGATTCTTCTGAAGACAGTTCCAGTGAGGAATCAGAAGAAGAAACTGGTGAAGCCCTATTCATGGCTTTTGAAGAACAAACAACTGAGGAAACACAGGAGTGTGAAGAAAAATTAGAAGATGAGGCTGAGATAGATCCTGGAAGGTGAGTTAATTGTCTGCTCTTGAAGAGTTAAGTGCAGAAAGGAAAATATATAAAAAGATTACAAGAAAATTTGAGGAGGCCAAAGAATGTAATAATAAGTTTGAAAGTACAAACCGAAGAATACAAGAAAAGGTCTCGAAGATGTTGAAGCTCAACTGACCGTGAAAATAAATGAGAGCAATAAACTGGAAGAGGAAATAGTTGGATTAAGGCCGCAGACTAGAAGAAATGAATCGAAATCGAGCCGTCATCAAAAATTTGAAGACAGCTTCCGAGAAACCGAACAAAATGTTGAATAATCAAAGGCCCACCGGTATCAAGTTTGGCTTGGGCTTTGATGAAGGAGAAACCTCAAAGGACTCAAAGGTCAGAATAAGAGATCCAAAGAATAATAAATACAAGATTAGAGTTGATCAAGATAAACCGTATCATGCAAAAGAAAACAACAAATTCAAGCTCGAAAGGAGTGCGGCAAATGATGGATTCACCAAAGTCTCTCATCAAAGAAGAAGAAGACCCATGGCTCCTACCTCCACATGGCAACATCCATTTCCTAGGTACACTCGTTCCTTTTCTGGTTATTGTTTTAAGTGCAATGCATATGGTCATAAAATTTCTAGTTGTAGATATAATATAGAACAAAGAAATTTCACTAGCAGAAATAATTTTTCACCTCTGATAGATTATGTCGTAGAATGTTATAACTGCCATAACTTCGGCCATATTGCAAGGAATTGTCGTAGCTCTTTTGCAGGAAATAAATACCAGGGAAGAAAGTTTCGATCAACTGGATCAACACAGAACAGAAAATTTCCCAAAAAATTGTCACAGCACAATGAAAGGGAGAAGGTGAAGAAAGTAACCAGATCTGCTGTCAAAACTCAGTGGAAAGAAAAGGGACAACCGAAGAAAGACAAAGAATCCCTGATCGTTCAAACAGCTCTCAAAGCACAGAATAAATCTGCTCCCTGGATTCTAGACAGTGGATGCTCCAGTCACATGACAGGAGACAAACAGAAGTTTGATAAGCTGCAGACATACGAAGGTGGTTCTGTGAAATTCGAAAACAATGATGGAGCAAAGATAGTGGGTAAAGGATCAGTTAAGTTAAGTGACGGTAAAATCAACTCTAAGGAAGTTCTTTTTGTGGTAGGACTGAAGCACAACTTACTGAGTGTAAGTCGGATTTGTGACAGAGGTCATGAAGTAATTTTCAAGAAGGAGGGCCATGAAGTAAGAAAGACAACAAATGGAAAGTTAATAGCCACCGGATCGAGAACTTCTGGAAATTTGTATACTCTCTCGGAGACTTCAGAGGGAGCTTGCTTAGTTGGACATGAAGAAGAAAACTGGCTGTGGCATAAAAGAATCGGTCACATAAGCTTTGATAATTTGGTAAAAATCAGCTCGAAAAAGGCAAGAAGAGACATACCCACTATTGGCAAACCATCAAACAACATTTGTGAGTCATGCCAAAAGGGGAAGCAAACCAGATCTACCTTCAAAGCAAAAGAGTACTTCACAAGCAAGCCACTAGAACTGATTCACACCGATTTGTGTGGTCCCATGAGGACAGAAAGCATAAATGGATACAAATATTTTATGTCGTGTATTGATGATTTTTCCGTAATGACATGGGTACTCTTTCCGAAACGAAGTCGAAGCCTTTGAGATGTTTAAAACCTTCAAAAATCTTGTTGAAAATCAATCTGGAAAAAGAATTAAATGTTTGAGATCTGATAGAGGAGGAGAGTTTATTTCAAATGAGTTTGCTGAATTCTCGTGAAAAACATGGAATAAGAAGACAGTTCTCAGTAGCAAGAACACCTCAACAGAATGGAGTAGTTGAAAGAAAGAACAGAATCAGGCAGGAAATGGCAAGAACCATGTTAACAGAGAGCAAAATTGCTGACATATTCTGGAAAGAGGCAGCTCATACCGCAGCCTACATTCGTAATAGATGTATGTTGAGGCCGCATGAAAACAAAACACCATATGAACCGTGGTTTGGCAAAAAGGCTACAGCAAAGTACTTCAAAGTGTTCGACAGCAAGTGTTACATTAAAAGAACTGAAAGCAATCTTGGCAAGTTTGAAGACAGAGCTGATGAAGGAATATTCCTTGGGTACTCAACTAAAAGCAAAGCCTATACATGCTACAACAAAAGACTTAAGAAAATAGTGGAGAGTGCGGATGTGAAGGTTGATGAAGGCAGGAAACAAGAAATCAGCAATAATGAAAACTACCCAACCTATGAAGAATTTATTGAAGAAGATGAAGATCAAGAAAAAGAAGAGAGACAGAAATCAGATTCAGAGGACTTAGAAAGAGATGAAAATAGAAAATACAGAATAGGCAGCTGGCGTAAAAATCATCCCAAAGAGCAGATTATTGGGGACCCTATAGTTGGCATTCAGACAAGAAGAAGAGTAGTAAATAACTATTCTCTCGTTATCCAAGATTGAGCCCAAGAATATTATTGAAGCAAGCACGGATGAAAGCCGGATGGAAGCAAGAAATGAAGAACTAGATCAAATTGAGAAAAACAAAACCTGGGAATTAGTACCAAGGCCTCGAAAATAAAAACATAATTGGTACTAAATGGATATTTAGAAACAAACCGAATGAAGATGGACAGTGGTAAGGAATAAAGCAAGATTAGTCTGTAAGGGATATGCCCAAGTTGAGGGGATTGATTTTGAAGAAACTTTTGCACCCGTGGCCAGACTTGAAGCAATAAGACTATTTTTGGCTTTAGCTGTTCATAAGAACTTCAAGGTTTATCAGATGGATGTAAAATCAGCATTTCTGAATGGAAATCTTGAAGAAGAAGTATATATTGAACAACCCGATGGTTTTCAACTATGTGATAATCCTGACTTTGTTTGCAAGTCAAGAAAGCATTGTATGGCTTGAAACAAGCACCTAGAGCTTGGTATGCAAGGTTGGACAACTATCTCACTAAGCAAGGATTCAAGAAAGGTATGGTGGATAGCAATTTATATGTGAAAACTGAAAATGGCAATTTCATTGTTCTAGTTGTTTATGTAGATGATATAATTTTTGGGAGTAGCAATGATGAATCATGCAAAGACATAGCAAACAAAATGCATAAAGAGTTTGAAATGTCTATGATAGGTGAACTTTCATATTTCCTTGGATTACAAGTTAATCAAATTGAAAAGGGGATCTTTATTTCTCAAATTAAATATGTGAAAGAAATGCTAAAAAAGTTCACTATGGAAGATAGTAAGCCAATGAGCACCCCCATGACAACAAGCCGCAAGTTGAGCAAGGATGATAAATCTCCGGATGTTGATCAAACAATGTACAGATCAATGATTGGGAGCCTGCTGTATTTGACATCCACTAGACCGGATATCTTACAAGCTGTTTGCATGGTTGCAAGATTTCAGGCTAGCCCAAAAGAGACTCATGTGACAAGCAAGTGAAAAGGATTTTTAGGTATCTCAAAGGTACTATGGAGTATGGGCTGTGGTATCCAAAAGGAAAAGACTTCACTCTCTTTGCATACTCTGATGCTGATTGGGCAGGATGCATTGATGACAGAAAAGTACAAGTGGAGGAGCATTCTTTCTTGGAAACAAATTGGTTGCATGGCACAAGAAGAAGCAAGAATCGCCTCTTTATCCACAACCGAGGCCGAATACATTGCAGCTACTACATGCCGTACACAAATACTATGGATGAGACAAACATTGAAAGATCTAGGTATTCACTTCAATGAGCCCATTTCTACCAAATGTGACAACACTAGTGCAATCAACATTTCAAAGAATCCGGTCATGCATTCCCGCACCAAGCATATTGCAATCCGGTATCACTTCTTGAAGGATAAGGTTGCAGAAGGAGAGGTTAGATTGGAGTTTGTTCCCACTACAGAGCAAGTAGCAGACATATTCACCAAACCTTTACCAAAGGAAGTATTTGAATACCTTCGAAAAAGTTGGGAGTAGTCACACTTCCCAAGCACTGACTAGCTATGGGAAATACATTCTCAGGGGGAGCATTCAAGTTATTTATGCCTGAGAATGTTGTGCATAGACTCGTGGGGAGTTCTGCAGCAGCCCTTTGGCATTATTGGCAAAGGGGGAGAAGAATTTGAGCTAGGCTACAAAGTGTTGCCAACAATTCCAAAGGGGGAGATTGTTGAGCAAGGTGCAGCAAAAGCAATGCAAAAGGATTGTAATTATTGTCAACACAGACAGAGTGATGCAGTTGAAGTAGTTCAGAGGTCATTCAGATCAAGTGCAAAAATCTCAAGAAAAACAGAGGGGACCCAGATCCAAAAATTTGCAGAAAAAGACAAGGAAGAAAACTGTCGCGATATCGCGACATGTTTCCTGTCGCGATATCGCGACATGGTTCCTGTCACGATTTCGCGACATACCGGAGGAGAGAGAAAATCCATAAGAAAATGTCACGATTTCGCGACATATCCGAGGAGAGAGAAAAAGCATGCCAAAATGTCACGATTTCGCGACATGTCTGAGGAGAGAGAAGATGCAAGTAAGATTGTCGCGATTTCGCGACATGTCTGAGGAGAGAGAAGATGCAAGTAAGATTGTCGTGATTTCGCGACATGGCTGAGGAGAGAGAAGATGCAAGTAAAATTGTCACGATTTCGCGACATATCTGAGGAGAGAGAATGTGCAAGAAAAAATGTCACGATTTCGCGACATGCTGGAAGGAAAGAAACCAAATCGAGAAACTGTCACGATTTCGCGACAAGTTTGAAGCAAAGGCACCAAGGATGAAAAATGTCACGATTTCGCGACACATCGGAGGAGAGAGAAAGTTGATGAAGAAGTTGTAGCGATTTCGCTACATGTCTGAGTTTCGCCAAAGATAAGCAAAGAAAAAGCACCAAGTAAGAAAAGCGTAGCGATTTCGCTACAGTGCTGCGTGCTGGCAAAGATGTAGCGATTTCGCTACATGGTCAAAGTGCAAGGTAGAAAGATGTAGCGATTTCGCTACATGGTCAAAGTGCAAGGTAGAAAGATGTAGCGATTTCGCTACATAATCAAAGTGCAAGGCAGAAAGATGTAGCGATTTCGCTACATGTTGAAAGTGCAAGGTAAAATGGTGTAGCGATTTCGCTACAAGTTGAAAGTGCAAGGTAAAAAGGTGTAGCGATTTCGCTACAGGCTGAAAGTGCATAGTGCAGAGGTGTAGCGATTTCGCTACAGGCTGAAAGTGCATAATGCGAAGGTGTAGCGATTTCGCTACAGGTTAGAAACACATGTTGGAAAGGTGTAGCGATATCGCTACACGTTGGAGTTTCAATAGCAAGCGTAAAAGAAAAAATTCTAAGGCAACAATGATGTAGCGATTTCGCTACATGTAAGGTTTTTCACGGCTGCATGGAGTAAAAATTGTACGGATGCCAGAAGCGTCACGATTTCACGACAGGGTGAACGAAAAGCCGTTGCAAGCCGAAAACGTCACGATTTCGCGACATCTATGAAGATGACGTCAGCAAAACCAAAATGTGTCACGATTTCGCGATAGGGTGAACGAAGAGCCATTGCAAGCCGAAAACGTCACGATTTCGCGACATCTTTGAAGATGACGTCAGCAAGTCTAAAAATGTCACGATATCGCGACAAGTTGCTGGAAAAGCCATTGCAAGCCGAAAGCGTCACGATTTCGTGACACCTTAGCGGATGACGTCAACAAGATAGAAAATGTCACGATTTCGCGACATGTTTCCAGAGAAGCCTCATGAAGCCAGAAACGTCGCGATTTCGCGACATCTTAGAGGATGACGTCAGCAAGACAGAAAATGTCACGATTTCGCGACATGTTTCCAGAGAAGCCTCATGAAGCCAGAAACGTCACGATTTCACGACATCTTAGAGGATGACGTCAGCAATACCAAAAATGTCGCGATATCGCGACAAGTTGCCAGAGAAGCCTCAGGAAGCCGACAGTGTCGCGATATCGCGACAAAGTTGAGGATGACGTCAGCAAAGCGAAAAACGTCGCGATATCACGATAGGTAATGTTTTGGCAGGAAAAATTCAAAGACACATGCATTGTGACAGGTGTCAAAAGGCGCCAGTTACGAAAAGTTAACCGTAATATCAAGATCTGTAGTTAACTACAAGTGAGAGTTTCAAGATAGTGCATTTAAGAAAAGAACGGCTCGTTGCAGGCCGTGATACAAGGATGATCTGGAAAGGTGGCGCTTACATAGGGAAGCTACGAAACTAAACATTAAAGACAGAATAGTCGTCACTAGGTTGAGTATACCGAGAATCAAGTTTACAGAGATATTTTTGTTGTTGCGTATATCAAGAAGATATAGTCGAGTGCGTAGTAAAAGGTAACACGTAACTCAAAAAGGGAGAAAGAAGAACAGAGCACCGAGATACGCAAGAAAAGGTGTCGTAACACACAAAAAAAGGTTGTCAAAAAAATGCCGTCGTAATGTACAGAGAAGAATGTCGAACTGGACAGAAAGAAAGCGGCTAAATGGAAGAACGTGTCAGAGAGGGTTTGACACATTGTTCGTAGCCGAAGATGCATGAAAAGTTAGGAGGGAAAGTTGAACCGTTCGAAATCGAGCCGTTCCAAGAAATCAAGCATAAAAGGATCGAGTTGGCATAGTGACAAGGTTAACTACGATCGTGTTTTTATTGTGCATTTTAAAAGGTCTCATGTAGTAAGGGTGCCGTAAGAAAACAACCTTGGAGAATAAACCCGCAATTCCATTGAATATTCAAGAGAGAGGTTTTAGATTTGAAAAGAAGATATTGAGTCTCTAACAATTCTCTCTATGCTTCCGTGAGATTTTTGTATGTGCTATAGACCAAGTAAGGGTCTTGCAAAAGAGAAGGCATTTTTATGTCCATTTATCTTGCAAAATAGAAATCCAAGTTGGTGCTTGGATAAAGGGGTTGGTGCTCCTATCTCATTGCAGCAGATAAATCGTGGGTTGGTGCTCCTTCCAAGGGGTGCTGGTAAACAATTGTAAATATTGAATCCTTGCAAAGACTGGATTTGGATTGAAGTCCAAACAATCATTCTTTGAGGAGTAGCCACATCGGTGAACCTCGTAAAATTCTGTGTTGTGTGATGCTCTTGTGTGATACTTGCATTATCTAGTTTCAAGCTTGCATCATTAGTTTTAAAAGTTGCAGATTTAAGTTTTTAAGTAGTTACACTGATTCACCCCCCCCTCTCTCAGTGTCATTGTGAGAATATCACTTACTTCCTTAGTTATTCCCTAGTAAAGACATTGACCAATGTTGGAAGAGGAAAAGGGAAGGATCTAAATGATCAAGGCCTAATACTACTTATTTTGAGCATTATGCTAAGAAGAAATGGGTGGTGGTGGAAGAAGCATTAGCCTAAATTGAAAATGATAAAATCCTACCTATGTTTGATCCTCCCTCGATGTCCTCCAACTCATCTTCCAATGACTCTTCAAAGTGTAAGTCTAAGGATTTTAAAATTTTGGTGATTTTTGTTTGAGGAAAGAGAAAAACTTAAGAGGATTTTATGTTTCATCTAAAGGTATCTAGGGTGGTTGAACTAGATGCTTGAAATATCTCTCCTCGAGAACTACCCTGACTAAGCCTTCTCCTATCATGTTGGATATGTTAGATTATGATAACCATTCCCTAGTTGGAAAGAAAAGTAGATCCTCAAAGGATATGGTGGAAGTTAAAGATCAATCACCAATGCCAGAGCCTGTGTCATCCAATGTTCTCCTATTTTTTAGTAAGTTAGAGTATAAACACCAGGCCCTGATTGGTTCCCTTTAGGTTGCCATCGTCTTAATAGATAAAATTCAAGTAATGAATCAATAGCAGAAAGGAGGTTTAGGTACCCCCAATATGGACTTGGGGAGGGATGGAAAATTGCCTTCTATGGCATAATTTTCTATTGTTTCTTGATTATTTTTTGGATTGCATTTTGGGTTTTTTCTCATGTGGGGTTGGGTGATGTTTCTTTTTTGTTGGACAATTTGCTTGCTAGTTTGTTGTTTATATGTTTAAGTTGATTATTAATCTTGTGTGGGTCTCCTGGCTAGTATTGAGATCTCATTGCTGCTTTCTTTTGTAAAGGTTTGGGAACCCTTTCAAAACCCATTTTTTTAATTAATAAAAAAAACTAGGGGAGGTATCAGTTTAAGAGTTCTTTCATATGTAAACATAGGTTT
Organism: Wollemia nobilis; assembly: GCA_028583015.1. NCBI lineage: Eukaryota > Viridiplantae > Streptophyta > Pinopsida > Araucariales > Araucariaceae > Wollemia > Wollemia nobilis. The sequence continues at coordinate 5,249,004 of JAQPPZ010016859.1, read as the reverse complement.
AAGGGGAAAAGTAATTTTGAGATTGTACAAAGAGATTCAAATAAAATGGAAAATAATTCTTCTAAGTACATTGAACACAATGAGCCAGACTTAATATTTATTGCATTCTCACTTCCATATGGTTTAGCACTATGGAATGGTTTAAAAAAAATTATTTTTATAGTGATTAAAGATCTAATATGGGTGGTTGGAATAGGAGAAAAAATTCTATTTAGATGGATACTTGGTGTGATAAAAAACCACTTAATATAGATTCAAATTTGAAACCATGGATGATATTACTTCAATGTAAATATGGTAATAGGATTTTAAACATTATGTCCAAGATCGGGAAGGAAGATAAAAATAAAAAGAATATTTTTTACAAGTATATTGGACATTGTTCCTAGAAGACAATTAAGCAGAAAGATAATAACAATGATTATTTTGATGGAAGTCGAGGATAAGTTAATTTGGGTGTTGAATAGCTCTGAAGAATACATAATAAGAAGCACATAAAATGTAAAGAACCAACAAAATGGAAATACCACAAGAAGATGGAGAGATATTTGTAATAACTCAAGCATTTCAAAAGTCAAAATATTTGTATATCTAGTAAATCATTATAAAAAAATTATCCTAGGATAACCTAATAAAAAAAGGTTTTCATGGCCTCTCACAATGTGTTCTATGTAAAAATAAGGAGAGTATAGACCATCTCTTGGGACATTGTTCAATGGTCTAGGAATTATGGCAATGGATTCTTAACATTTTAGTAAATGCATGGTGATGAATATAAAATTTGAAGAATGACTAAAACAATGGAAAAGCACTTTAAAAATGAGATGTTATAGATAATATAGGATATATCATGAGATACAATACTTTGGACTATATGGATGGAAAGGAACAAAAAAATATTTAAAGGAAATGAAAGGATTTTAGAGGTAATGAAAAGAAATATTTTTTTAACCATATATGAGTCTAAACCAACCTTATCAACTCACCCAATCCCTAATATTGAAGCAGATAACCTTGTTATATGGATTCAATTCATTGTTAGTAATTGGAAAATATAAGATATATTGATACAAAGAAGAGTACAATATATAGGCATAAGCCTATATGAAAATATGACAAGTGTCAAGAGAAACTGACAAGTGTCAAGATAGAAGGCATAGTGCACATTAATATTCTAACATTCCCCCTTAATGTGCACTATCCTAACTATAAATAAAAAAATAAGTCAACATTAGATAACATTCCCCCTTAATGTTGACTTCTCTAAAAGAACCCTATCATCCTCTTTTATTACATGATTTGGACTAGGCTCGTGATATTTGCACTTGGCTCTCCAAATGTGAATAATGCTAGATCAATGGTGTATACATCTTGGTCTGTTACCACAAGGTCAACCACTTCCATGGGTCTATTACCTCTAGGTCGACCGTTTAAGTGTCTCAGGATCATCCTGAATGCCTCAGGGTTAGCCACTTCCATGGGCATGTTGTCTCTATAGGTCATCCTCTAGGTATGTTGCCTCTCATAGGTCACTGACTAGATTCACCATGAATATCATCCCCCCTCATGGTGAACTCAATATAGAAGGTGTCGATATCTACCAAAAATACACCTTAATACAAAATAATTAGAGCCATATACGAGTGTTGGTATTTGCTAAAAATACACTAAAAGTTTACAATAAAATGAGCCATAGAATCCAAATGTGGAGGAGAAGAAGAAAGAAGAGAATAGAATTTTTTGAAGTATCTTCATCTATAGTCTTTAAAGTTGATCCATAAAAGTCCTCGGATAGTGAATAGGGTGTCTATATATGTAGTCCCTAGAGTAAGTGTCCTTATGGTATTCACCTCATCTTACTAGAATACATGGGTAACTATCCGCTGCATCCACCAAGTATGATAGAGGAGAATACTAGATACTAGGATCACATACAAATTTACCTTGGGAGTGTCGAGTTCAACCGAGAGTGCACTCCAAGGTACAAAAATTTTGAGGCTAAAAAATGCATATAGGATAACCTCAAAATTATAATTTGACACCACCATTGTGTCCGTCTTGGAAAAACCTTTCCGATGACTATAAATAACCCTATGTTCCACTCTTAATGGGACTTTCATTTGGTGAATACAATAAGTGGCCATGAGGGCCTTCCACTTCTACTTTCCATGTGGGAAAAAATGGCCATAAATGTCATAATAAAACATCCACCATGTTTTAAAAAAATTTCACTCAAGAGAAAAATTACAAGGCAATTTGAATTTACCACTCTCTCACTTACCTCTCAAGAGAAAATATACAAGGAAATTTGAATTTGCCGCTCTCTCACTTCATTTTGACCATTGGGAAATACACTATCATTGAAATAAATGTGGGTTTACAAAAAATAATTGTGCCCACCCATAAATAAAAAAATACCCATGGTGGGCTATTTTTTTTAAAGGGGGTAAATATTTATTATGTGGTCATGATATAACCGTTACATAGCATATCCGCAACATGTGAGGGGAGAGATTTGAACTTGGGCCTCTCGATTTCAACTGGAGAGTTTTAACTACCCACTTGCTCTCCAACTCCTCTACATGAAAGGATACCCATGGTGGGCTATTTTTCACGAGCACTCAAATAATTAAAGTACCCCACATTATAAAGTTACCTCTTATGAAATAAAATGCCTCTCTTATGACCTATGCTACTTATGGGATATTGTTTTAAAATTTAATGAAAAAACCTTCTGATGATGTATGCACCGAAGCCCCTCGTGCTCTCCCTACGATTTCATTCTGCACCAGCATGCACACACCACTCTGATTGATAAATTTATGTGGAGGATACTTATTAGCACATATGAATCATGGGCCCTAAAAAATGTACTGATGGCATTGATATTACAACATCCTTTAGCGCTTCAAAATAAACTACATTTCATCTTTCCATGTTGTGCATTGACAGAAGAGGTACACATATAAATAGGCAACACGAGATATTTTTTGGATTTTAATAATAGATTTGGCACCTTAGGCCATCAATGAATTGGAGTGGATACACACTTTACTAGTTAGATAACTATTTTGTAGGCATGTGTCACAAATAAACATCGTCGTTTAAAGTAGAATACACACTTATCGTAGTTGCTATAGTCCACCTAATCTGATTTGTACCATCGGTTATTCATTAACCAGAAAAACATGCTTTACCCATTCATGGAATCGATCACCAACTGTAATAAATTGATGCCATTCACATGTGCTCAACAACCTACGACCCAATAGCTCACAATGGCCTATGAATAGAAAGATGTAGCACCTGGGATCTAAAAATAGTATTTAAAATCTCTATGGGTGATCGAAAAAACATTGAACAACATGTATGGTAGTGAGAGAAACGTTGCTCTAGATCATGCAAACCTTCAGAGCCGCTTGAACCATATTCAACATTCCTCCCAAACTTTTGTACGCATTTAGGTTTTATCCCAAAATTTGAAGCAGCCCTACCAATGATCTGCATACGAGGGATCTGTTGGTACATGTAGCATCAAGCTACAGTAAACCTTCCAAACCTTATTACATATCTAAGAAATCCTCCACAAAAAAAATATCAGGAGTAGTAGGCCTTCAAAAATCATTGCATATGAGGGCAGTTTTATCCGTCTAGGGTACATCAATCGAAAAACAAAATATGGAAATACACACATTCAATATTCTTCAGTGAGTGGGCCTATAGGTGATTATCAACACTGATGTAGCTAAAATCTCCACCCCATTTTGTAGTTGTGGAATATTTCAAATAGGTAAAAGCAACACGAGAACCTCAATATGATCAAGTAGAACCTCTATAAAAATATGTTACCTCTTGTAGAAATTTACATGACATAAGTTGTGTTCGATGATAAGAGGTAGATGAGGTTGAGTTCATCGTCTCTTCATCACACACCTACAAATGAATGGCCGCAGATATAGGAGGCCCTTACCCAAAATTAGTGCACCACAATAGATCACCACGCACAGATTCTAAAAAAAAAAATCACCACCTACCAACAATGCAATCTCAGTGAAACACATCCTACTCCATTATAGATTCGAACACAGAACATGGCATCAAATATTCTCGAAAAAAACTTGATTTTGTGATCACCATCTATATTTTTCAGTCCAGCATGACACATAAAATATTTTTTTATGAATATAAAGACCCATAAAGATATGTATCGACGTTTCATATTGTAGTGAAGGAGTTGTTGCCATGCCTGATATAGTTTGTTTGATTCAGGTGATGAATAAATAGGCACCTGACACCGAATAGACATGCCCCAATCACCATGAAAAATTGGTAAATCTTTTTTCATGTAACTTTCACCGCTTTCCATGGATAGCCTACCTCTTGGTGCTAAAAACATCGTTGACCAAGGTTCAACCCAAGACCTCGAGATCTCGAGATAGGACTTTGGGTGAGACCTCGAGCTAGGGATGCGCTTCATTATTTTTCTAGAATTTGAATCACTGCTGCTCAACATCAAGACCACAAGCCATAAACTTGTTACCACAAATCCTTCCATATTGCATTGAATCTCCATAGTGATGCTCCAAAAAAATACATCCAAAACCAACGAATTTCATTTTCTTTCATTTGATGCAATTATCGATCTAGAACCTACAGGTTTTTTGTATCTTGAAAAAAAAACTCCTCAATGGCTATAGCTCCCCAAAAAACACCACCACCGCAAAAATCATGGTAAAAAATAGCACATACGAAGGTGTTACCACAAATATAAAAACAAAGCATTTGATATTTTTGGTAATACACTGCCAGATCTGCCTGCAACCTGAAAAATAGAATTATAGAAGTAGAAAAATATTGTTAATAAAATTTTACTCTACTCCTCAGCATTTCATGGCTCCAAGCAATGAATCTTCAAGGGTAACCATGATTTTTCTCAAGTTGTTTAGTTTTTTATCAATTAAAAAATGGAGAGCATACTCCCTAGGCTTGAAGAAAAACAATTGAGAGAGGAAAATGAGGGGGGGGGATTTCCATGAGGAAAATCCTCCCTCAAGGGGTTACACAGGGTAGGAGAGTGATTGCGCTCTAATACCAAATGTTAGCAATTGGAAAATATGAGATATATTGATACAAATAAAAGTACAATATTAGGCATAAGCCTATATGAAAAGATTACAAGTGTCAATAGAAACTGATAAGTGTCAATATAGAAGACATAGTGCACATTAATATTCTAACAGTCATCAATGCAATTATAATGTTGGATATAGGGGAAACAAAAGGAAAAGAAAAATATAAAGTGGAAACCATAAAAAGTGAAGTTGCTTAAATTGAATTTTGAAGGAGCATCTAAAGGAAATCTAGGACCAATAGGAGAAGGAGGAGTACTTAGAAATAATAGGGGTGATATTTTATCACATTATGCTTTTAATAGTGAATTTAAGAAAAATAATGAAGTTGAAGCTTGGGTGGCTTTGGAAGGGTTAAAAATATACAAACAAATGAAATGGAATAAAATATATGGAAGGTGATTTACTAATAGTTAAGGAAAGTAAAGGATTTATGGTACATGCAAGAGATCATTGTGGAAATACAAGACCTTGCTATAGAGTTTGAAGAAATGAGTTTTACTCATACATCAATGGAAGGAAACAAATATGCGGGTAGGCTAGCTAATAAAGGGATTTTAAAAGATGATCATGAAGTCAAATTCTCATTTCCATGGTTAGAGGTAGTTGAAATTAACAAGAAAATATTGACTTTCTTGATCAAATAATAATTAAGATTTACTTTAATATTTTCCATTAGTAATACTTGTTGTATTCTATAATAGTAATGTGTTTTCATATAATTTTTTTTGTTACATTTCTTGTGGTTGTACTTATGCTTCAAGAAGAAAACTAACAATCCAAATTTGGTAAAGTGGATTATGATAGCGTGAAGTTTTGGAAACATTACTCTACTAAAATATAATGCATAGATAGTAGAGGTGGATTTTAGTATTGTGAAGGCTACTATAGGAAAATATCAAGAAGAAGGATGCTAAATTTTGGAATATTTGTATTTGCAAAAAAAATTAAAAATTCAAAAAATGAAAATTAATAATTCAAACTCTTTATGAAAAAATATGTATGTATCTAGCTATAACAACTTAATTAAGATGAAAATTTATTATTTTTGAACTATCAATATTTAAAGGAAAGAGTTATGATTTGTCAAGGTTGGGAACAAAGTACAACCCCTTTTCTCTAGTAAAAAAAATCTTACTACAATAACTTTTTATAAATTTAATAGTTTTTTTTAATAAGCTATGTGTGGCTGCTATTGGGGGCCACTCCCATTACAAAAATAAAACATTATATTTCTCTCATAATATTTCTAACAAGTTAATTAAACCATATCCAACATGCATTTCTATCAAAGATATTCTTCATTTGATTTTTTTATAAAAGTATTCTCCATATTTCTCAAACTACTAGTTTCCACAATGAACTTCTTTATATCAAATGCCTTCCAAAATTTAAATTTTATCAAGATAAAATTCAACATCACCAATGGATAAAATATTTACTTTGTAGTTTCTATATCTATAAATATTTTATCCATAACAGCCTGAAAATTTATTAATACTTTTCTTAGGGTTCTTATTGATGCCCCTAATACTCTAAGATACTATTTTCATTGTTATTTTTGTTTTTATTGGTGGGTTTAGCCCCACTTCTTATTAACAATTGCGATATTTATTTTATTTTTCTCATATCAATATTCCTCTAGGTTTCTTTTTCTATTTGTTTTTGCTTCTTGGGTCTTCCTCTCTTATTTCATTCGCACTAGAACTTTCATCTTCTTAAATATTCACACACTACTCATAGGAACACTTATCATCTTTAGGTTTACCTTTCTCTAAAGGATCTAAAATGTAAGGAATGACCCCAAAAATACAATCTTCTTTATGTTGCCTTTAAAACCCTAAATTGCAAGGATACTCCTTCATAGTAATTACCTTATTATTCTACGCTAAAAATCCTATATTTTTTTGGATTTCCTCCATCCTCATTTATTTATTATGCTACTCTTGAAACCTTAAAGTGCAAGGGATAACATTTGTACACTTTCACTTTTATTACCAAGAGAGGATTCTATACTACTTGAGAAAAATGAAGATGATTTACTTGAAATAAACTTGAACTCTTATGTTGTCTTTGTTTTAGGATTTTCCTCCACATCTTCCTTTGTACCTTTAATTCCTTTTGAACTTGCCAAATGATGTTGTAGATAGGTTTTCTTTACCTCTTCTTTTGTTGTGGAATATCCTTGATATAATATAGCTTTTATTACTATATATTTTCTTGCCTTGTTTTGAAGTTTATCTCATGACCAAAATTTGTTCTCTTCCTTCATGGTTTTCACTTTGTAAACTCTTGGCATGTGTCCACTATCATGACAACTATGGCATCGAAATATGATATTTTCATAATCCATTTGTTGATCTCATTCTTTTGTTTCAGATTTAATCTTAACGGATTGTGACAAAGGTTTTAAAATATCCATAACAACAAATATTTAGGTATATATAACATAAATTTTCTCCTTAGTAGTTAGTTCTTCCTTGATGAATTTCCCTAGGGTATTTCTAATATTCTTCAAAACATCCTTATTGATAAGCTAATATGGAAGTCCAAAAAGTCTAACCCACATCAAAAGCTTCTTAATAGTTTCTATCTTAATAGGAAGTTTTTTAATTCATGGTCTTAAATAAGGGTATCTCTCCCATTAAACCATGGACCAACACCCATTATTTTATCCCTAATTTTTGAATTAGAAAAGATGATGAGAAAAATTATTTAGGAAAAAAATTCATAGAAAATTTGAGTTCAATCCCCACTTCCACTTGATCCAATTTTGAATATCCAAAAACCCTAGCCATGATCTATGAAACTTACATATTAATCCTCTACTTTTAAGAACCATATATCATGCTTAATCATCTCATCCTTGATACTCATTTCTAGTGTAACATCTGCTACTTAGATCAAACTTGTCATGTTTTTGCTCTTCTACTTATCTCTAACTTGGGCCTCCATACTTCTAGCTAGGGCAACCTGACTTCCCATTAGGATTTCAATTAGGATTAAATATGACTTTCATTCCATACTAGCTAGTGGGGCTCTCTCCTCACTTGCCCTCCCTTTTGGCTCACACTCCCTCTCATATCACACTCGCTCTCGACTAGCACTTCCTCCCAAATTGCACTCGCTACTATCTCTTCTTTCTCCTAACATTATTTCACTTCAAAAAAATTCTAAAAATAACATTTCACACATTTGTGGTAAGGGTTCGAAGCATTGATGAACTCTAGATGAACCAAATACTCTTCCACCATGACTAAATCTTAGCGTGCACTCCCTCTTGGCGCATATTCACTCCTGCCTTGCACTTCCTTCTGTATCACACTTGCTTCTCACTTGTGATCTTAAAGTATCAATATTCACAATTCAAATACTTGAGGTTTAGATTTTAGACTAAATCCAAGAAAATATTAACATGAAAGACTTTTTTTGCTTCATAATTAATCAAGAATCTCTTATTTAATTATTAATTTCTTCACTTATTTAAACATAATATTATTTATATTAAAATATAAAAAAATAGAAATATAATTAATGTTGAATAACATGGTATGCTTAACGTGGTATGTACTTGCATTTATATCTAGAATAAATAACAACTTTCATTTAAGAAAATTTATTTATATTTTAATGAAAATGGATTTTTATGTCCCTTATAATGTGTTTTATGTAAAAGGAGAAAAATATAGACAATCTCTGAAGGGCATTGCTCAATAGTATCAAAACTATGGAAATGGATTCTTAATATGTTTGGTAAATGCATAGTGATGAATGGAAAAATTGTAAAATAATTAAAGCAATGGTATAACATTGTTACAAGTGGGACAATTAGAGGTAATTTAGGATACATCTAAATATTGCAATAATCTAGATAATATGATTGGAAAAGAATAAAAAAATAATTAAAGGAAAGGAAAGTAGTTGAGAGGTAATGAAAAGGAAGACTTTTTTAGCCATAGAAGAATCTAAACCAACCCTATCAACTCATCTAATCCCTAATATTTAAGTATAAAGCCTTGATAAATGGAGTCAAGTCATCAATTGGAATTATAAAGGTGGGTATAGGAGAAAAAAAGGAAAGAAAAAATAAAAATAGAAACCACCACAGTTGGTCAAATTGAATTTTGATGGAGCTTCTAAAGGAAATCCATGACCAACATGAAAAGAATAATTAGAAATAATAGAGATGAGATTTTGTCATATTAATTTAAAACAAATAATGAAGCTAAAGCTTGGATGGTTTTGAAAGAACTAAAAATATGTAGACAAATGAAATGGAACAAAGTATGGATGAAATACCATTTATTAATAGTAATAAATTCAATTGTGAGGAAATCAAAGTATTCAGGGAAGATACAAGAGATCATTGTGGAAATACAATATCTTGCTTTAGAAGTTGAAGAAATTAGGTTTACACATATGTTAAGGGAAGGATGCAAATAGGCTAGCCAATAGAGGGGTTTTAATAGATAATCGTGAACTAAAATAATATTTTCTAAGGTTTACACATACGTTAAGGGAAGGATGCAAATAGGCTAGCCAATAGAGGGGTTTTAATAGAGAATCATGAACTAAAATAATATTTTCTATGGTTAGAGAAGTAGTAAACTTAGGTAAAGCTTCCAAGAAAAATATGAAAGAAGCAACTCCAAAATAATATTTTAGAGGATTACAACATGTTTCACGAGATCCATTTACATATCAATGTATTGAAGGAAACTCACAATCCAAATTTGATAAAGTGAACTATGATTTTGTGAAGCTAGTAGAATCTTTGTATGTTGAAGTAGAAGAAGATGATATGATATCAAATGAACTTCACGGTTGCCTGAATTATTTGAGTTGTTAGAATTTTTTAACTTTTATAGGCTATTAAACTATTTATTAAAATAATACCATTATGATTTGTTAAAATGTCACTATAATATAAATGAAATTCATTTCATAACTCATCAAAATGATAAAATACTTTTTAATTGGTTATTTGGGATTAAAATAAATTCCACTTGTATTATATATTGACCCATAGTTTAGTTATTATGCAATATATTTATTGATAAGATTTAATAATGAACTTTCACGTTTATTGAGACTGCTAAACAATTTATTATAATTCTGATGGTTACACTTATGCTTAATACTCTAGAGTTGGTAAAGCGGACTATGATAACACAAAGGTTTGAAAATATTATTTTACTAAGATGTAGCATAGATAGCAGAGGTAGAGTTTTGGTATTATGAAGGTTATTGCAAGAAAATATGAAAAAAAAATGATGGTAAATTTTAAAATATTTATATATACAAAAAAAATTGAATGAGATTAAAAAAAATGAAAATCAAGAATTTAGACATTTTATAAAAAAAATGTAGATATTTAGTTAGAAGAATTCAATTTAAACAAGAATTATTTTTTAAATAAAAGAATTACAATTTATGAAAAAACGACTACAATCCTTTATTTAAAGCTATATATCTAATAAATTTAAAATTAAAAGCATTTATAAAAAAAAATTAAACAAAATATTTTTATAAAAAAACATATAAAAATATAATTAATATTGAATAATAATAATAAATTAAGTAATAAAAATAATGGATTTTTAAGTACCACAATACTCACAAAACGCAAAGACTGAGAATGTGTTAATACTAAAATTAAAATAAAGAATATATATATTCATTCTTTTCAATTTTGAACATTTTCATTCTATCACCTTGCCTTCTCGAGAGAAAGAAATATTCTTCCTCTGTATTTTTTTTTGCTTCGATTATCCATCGTACATTCAGAATATTCGTACATTCAAAATATACGACAGAAACATCAGATACAACATTAATAAGAATCTATTTTGTTCGTGATTGAGGACGGTAACCTCATCCACCCTCCCAATCTTGCGCATCAAATGAATCATATCCATCTAATCCGCTCCGCCACCGACATCACCCCTCATTTTTCCTCTACAATGGGAACCACCTGCTTCATCAGGCATTGAATAAGGATCGCATTTATGTTCTATAGAATTATTGTCAGGGGAGTGAACTGGAATGTAGAATTTTTCTTTTGGCATGCCTTCACCACGGGAGAAAGAAACTATATCCCCTGCTTTCAGCTGCTTCTCCTCCACGAAATGTATCCATCCTGTTGTGAAAACATAACTGTGACTACTCGTCCAGTATTTAAACCTAAATTTCCATTCTTTATTGTCATCATCTATACATGTAACAAAAACTTTAGAGTCATCATTTTCAGAGGGAAGATTCTCCACAGGAAAGTAGCTTTCAGCATGGTCTTTTAAGATCAACAATCTGTTTAGTTTTTGGTGGCCAGTATCACTCGGAGTCAACTGCTTGTCAAAAAGAGGTTGCAAGCCTCCTCGAATTATCCTGCCCAAATTTTGTTCATCTATGGGTTTCTTTTCTATTATTTTATTACCATTAACATCAGGATTGCACAGCCAATCTTGTAGTTGGTTGTCATAGGAATGGTCAATTATCATCTTAATAACTTGTTCAGGTGTATACAATGCCTGGAAATGCAAGTCTATATCAAGAAGTGGCAATTCAAACAAGTTTTTCAGGGCATCTTTGCCTCTGAACTTGAGGGAAGCTCTGTCATAAGCAAGGGCAGCATCCTCTTCTAAGTCAAATGTACCTAGCCATATTCTCTTCTTATTCTCATATATTTGAGCTCCCCATTTACCATTTGATTGACTAGTAATACCTGTGAACCTTGAAGAAGCAGCATTATTTCCCTGTTCTTCAACCAAGCTGCTACTAACCCTACCTGATTGACCTTCAAAACTCTGCTTGACTTTTTTTGTCTCACCATCAACCAATACTTCATTAGCATGACTTGATTGTCCTTCAAGACTTCGTTTTCTTCTTATCTTATTCTCAACCAATCCTTCCTTCGTATTATCTTGGTTTTCTGTAGATTCAGATTTAGCTTTCCTTCGTAGCTTTCCTCCATTATGGTGGTGTTGTGAAGTCCATTGAAATTTTTGATCCACACCTATTACTGCTTCTGAATCTTTGAAGTTTGTTATCGACATTATTCAAAGATCTGAAATATACAATCAAATATTTACATTTAATGTACAAATTATATTTAATATTAAAAAAATAAAAAAATAAAACTAAAAATATTTCTCACAAGAACTGTTGGGGTTTGGGCCACCGTCCGCTGTGGGCTTCACTTTATGTTAATAAATAACAAAAATATAAATATTTTTTAATTTTTTTATACTTTAATTTTAAATTTTAAAAGATAAAAAAATTAACAACAGTTTTTATTATATTATTTTTCATGAATCACTTTAGAGTTCTAACATTCCATCAAATTAATATTAATTTGAATTATATGTTATTTTAGCATTCCGCGAGTTACAAACCCTCGCGCCATACGACATTCGTGGAGTGCATGAGCCGCTGGAAGCTTCCGGGTAACTTATAATATAAGTTAGTTAAATAAAAATTTTAGTTATATTAGATTTTATTATTTATTTTAATAACAATTTTTATTTAACAATGGTGTTCTATATCAAAATTTATTTACTAATAATTATAATTATAAATTTTTAATTAAATATTTAAAATTAGTTTGTAATATTTATATTATAAAAATAGTTTGGAGTTGAGATGAAGTATAAGGTAGAAGCAAGTTTCATACTTTTTATGTTTTAAAAAGTAAGTGAGCATTTAAGAAGGAAGTAAGCAACAATTATCACTTCTTGTAGGATCCTAGGTAAAATTTAAAAACTAAAGGATTCATATGAAGAAAATCTAGGTAACATAGCAAGAATTTTATTTTTGAAAGTATTTACTAGAAGTGAGGATGCCTTGATTGGAAGTATTGAACTCTCTAATAACCAATAAGAGGAAGAGTGGATCTATGGCAAACCCTATCCAACTATGAGATACTATACTCAAAGTGATTATCAAGAATAAGATGATCAATCATGATATAATGGTTCTTAAAAGCTTAGGGTTAATATGTAAGTTCCATGGATAGTGGTTAGGTTTTTCAAAGATTTATAATTGGATAAGTGGAAGTGGGGATTTAATTGAAATTACTACATGAATTTTCTTTTAAAAAGTTTTTTCCTCATTATCTTCTCTAGTTTAAAAACAAGGAATAAAATAATGATGGCGACCCTTGGTTTAGGGGTAAAGATGCATTATATTTAAGACCATGGAGTGAGAAATTTTCTATGGAGACAAAGACATCTAGTCTGGATTAGGTTTTTTGGACTTCCTTATCAACTCATCAATAAGGAGACCTTGAATAAAATTGACAATACTCAAGGGGAGCTCATCCACGAGGGAACAACTACTAAGGAGAGAAGGCATGTTGTATATAATTTACCACTGATATTTCAAAAACTTTACCATAGTCCATTAGGATTAAATATGAATCAAGAGAATGGGATCAACAAGTAGATTATAAAAACATTGCATTTTAATGTCACATATGAGACTGAACACATGGCAAGAGATTGTGAAGTGAAAATGATGGAGAAAGAGATGGAAATTTTTGGACGTGAGAAAAACTTCAATATGAAACAAGGAGATTACATCATAATATAACCTTGTTCAAACAAGGGTTTTTCATCCTTGAAAGTGAAAACAAAAAAAAAAAAGTCTACATCATCAACTGGAAAAAGAGAAAAAATAACATAAGGGTTGAAGAAGTATGATGCACAACTTCAAATTTAGGATTTAAAGGTGTGAAGGAAGATCGGGATTCAAGTTATAAAAATAATGAGTTGGAGGGGGTGGAGGTTAATCCAATTAAATCATATTTCATTTCCTCAAGTAGCATAAAATCATTTTCTTGCATTATCGGTGATGTGACCCGGGTTCAACCCCCACGGAGGATATGTATATGTATAAGAACTATTTACTCAATAAAAAAAAATCATTTTATTGCAATAAAAATGAAATTAGTATAGAGTGTACCCATTCCACTTTTGGATTTCAAGATTAGCATAATAAAGAAATGCGTATAGAGGATATCCATGGAAATTTAGGGCTTTCAAGGTAATGTAAGGAAGTAATTACTATGGAGGATTATCCTTGAAATTTAGGGTTTCTAGGGAAACATAAAGAAGAAAGTGTTTACAAGGTTACTCCTTTCATTTCAGACTCTTTAGGGAAGCATAAAACTTTAGAATTCTCAGTATGAACAATATGGAAAAATAGAAGAGATTAATAAGGATGAATGTGTTGGTGGGAATGGAAAATGTAGAGGAAGGTCATCAAAGTATGAACAAAAAAAAACACCTTAAATGAATATTGATTCGGGAAGCCAAATAAAAATATAATAAGTGTTAACATGAAGTGCGGGGCTACTCCCACTAATAAATATAAAAAGTGATGATGAAGACAGTGTCATGGAATATTAAGAATATGAATAAGGTCCTAAAAAAGAGTTATTAAGGAATTAATAGGTTGTTATAATCCAAAGATTATTTTGATACAAGAAACAAAATTAAGTAGTGAATAATGTAAGATTGATTTTTAAAATATTTAGAACATGGGCAATTGTCTCGCAATTTCTCTTATAAGATATTTTAGCTATTTTACAACAACATGGAATAAACACAAATGAAATGGACAATTGTTACTAGTAAAAATTAATTGAGACGGTAGAATATATTATGGAAAAAGAAAAACATCAAGATTGGGGTTATAATTCTATATGATTCAACTATAGCTAGTCCTCATGAAATATGTTGGAAAGACCTTAGCATATTTTTATTAAACACAATGATGATTTATGTTGGAAAGACCTTAGCATATTTTTATTAAACACAATGATGATTCATAATTGCGACATATGGATTCTTGGGAATGACTTAACACAATTCTATCTTCTTTGGAAAGGAAGCTTGATACTCCTAGATGGTCTAAATAAATGCAATATTTTGATTTATATATGAATTTGAATAGCCTTTAGGATGTTATTCCTTTAATTTTTTTAATATATGTGAGATAGTAGATGCATTCAAAAAAGTCATATAGTAGAAAGATTGGATAGACACTTGTTATCCAACACTTGGTTACAAATAGAGTATATAATCTATTTATATAGTTTATCATGAGCAAGACCAAATTATAAACGCATCTTTGTATATATGATTTACTTAATAATGGGCATCCAAAGCTATGTTACTTTCAATATATGTGGTTTCAAGGCCTAATTTCTTCTATATGGTTATGTTATAGTGGAATGAAGTAATTTTTTTTTTGGGTATTGATAAAAAAAGGGTTGAAGGCCATGATCCTTTACACAAAGCTCGAAAGATATACAAGAAAAATAAGAGAAGATCATACAAATGCAAGATAGCCCTATATTAGTAAAACAAACAAACTTGGGCTAAACCTATTGATGGAGAAGCTAAAATAATATTCCTCTCACTATCCTTCTATTTAACATAGTTGATGCAGTGCTCAATGCTTTACATAACTGATAAAGAAACTGCTGACATAAAATGTAATTTAGTGTGCTCAAATCCTTCATCGCATGATCCCAATAAGTATTCTGCTTGGTACTGCCCTCTTTATATGCTAGCTTTATTATCAATTCTTATAATCTCTTCCAAATCCATGGGGGCATATGACCAGACCTTGAAATTCTCAGATTTTACTGTCATATTCACCATTTTATCAATAACTTTGTTTCCCTCTCTATAAATATGTTTAACTTGAATTTCTTCTAGGTTTACCAAAATACTCCTCGCATATGTAATTATTTGGAAACTACTAGAATTATTTAACTCCCATTTTTAAGGGAAGTTATAATATTCTTGGAATCCCCCTCAAGAACAATTCTCCTAAAACCCAAATTCATTGTAATTCAGAGGCATGTAAGCATTGCCCTTTCTTTAGCTTGGTTATTTGTGGTAATTCCTAGATCCTTAGGATATGCAACCACTACCTGACTTATGTCATTCTGAGGCCCCACCACCAGCATGACCTGGGTTACCTTTTGCAGCTCCATCAAAGTTAATTTTTACCTAGTCTTTGTAGGGACGTTCCCATCTGGTATCTAGTCTCATATTATTGATTTTTTCTATATTTAAGATATCTTTTTCTCTAGAGAGGATCATTGCAAGATTTTTTTGGCCAAGAATATTTTTAATACAATCCTAAAATAGGGATGTTTTTATCTTGGCATAAACCCCAATTATTCCTCTAGTTTTGTTTTTGAACACTCATCTATTTCTTTCCAACGAAATCCCCCAATAAATATGTGGAATGCATTTTTGCCAAAAAATACTGCTTCTTAAGTGTTAGTGTTCCCAAATCTTGATTAGAGAATCTATAATGACCCAAGCAACATTAACTTCTCTCAATAACATATTTAGGATATCACAAAAAAAAGCACAAGTTACAAACAGGTGGTCCACACACTCATCCTCTTTGTTACATAAGACACAAATAGTTGGAACCACAATTCTATTTTGAACATATTGTCTTTTTTAAGGATCTTATTGAGAATAGAAGTCCAAAAAAATATAGCAACTTTAGGGTTGATGTTTAGCTTCCAAATTATTTTAAGATTGGGTTTGTCTGAGGTTACTTTGCCCAAGACTATATATCTATCCTTCACTAAGTACTGGCCTTGCTAGTTTCTTCCCCAAACTATTTGGTCCTCCTCTAAACCTCTACCTAAATAATAATTCCTTAGGATGTTTTGCAGGTCTTTACCCCCCAAGCCTTGCATATCTTCTTGCACGATTTTCCACTCCTGAAAATCACCCTCCCTATAATGTAACCATTAATTTTCTTATCATAGGTTTTGGTTGAATGTTCTTTAATATATTTGAACTTTCTGTAGTTCGCTAAAGGATCATCTTTAATCCAAGGGTTTTTCCAAAAGTCAATTTTGTATTCCCTACCTACTATCCATTTTAGATCTTGCCATAGAAATTTTTTGCTTTTTATTATATTTTACCAAAAAATAGACCCACATGGAGGATTAGAACAATTGATAGAGTGGTTTCTACCCTCCAAGGATTTGTTTTGAATAATGCTAGCCCATTCCCTGATGCTCTAGTGCAAAGCCTCCAATCATGTTTAGCTAGAAGGGATCTATTTAGATCTCTCAACTTTCTCAAACCAAGACCTCCATTATGTAAAGGTTGGCAACAGGTATCCTAGGCTACCAAATGTATATGTTTTTTACATTCAATGCCATCCCATAAAAAATTTTGTGTAGTCTTTCTAAAGTCTCTTCCACTTTCCTTGACATACTTAGGAAAGACATGAAATAAATAGGGAGGCTTTGAAGCGTGTATTTTATGAGTTGTACTTTCCTTGTAGAGGATAACAGAGATCCCTTCCAACCTTGAAGTTTCCTATTAAATTTATCAATAATTAGATTCTAAAGTTCATATTTCATCTTGCCTATAAACAAAGACAAACCAAGATAGGTGATAGGGAAATTTTCCTCCTTACAACCCAACATTTTAACTATTTTATATCTTATACTCTCCTTCGTGTTTAAAAATATAATCCTGCTTTTTTTATAATTTATTTTTTGGCCTGTAGCTTTTTCATAAGAATCAAGGACTTTTTTAAACTCCAAAGCTTTGTCCTCTATAGCTTCCCCAAGCAACAAAGTATCATCCACAAACTGTTGATGAGATAAAGCTTCACCAATGGATGAATTTTTTAGACCTTTGATATTACCATCCTTTCTCATTCTTTCCAAATTTCTTACCAGGGCGTCTACCATATGTTATATAAAGTTGAATTATTTTTTATAGTTAGGATAGCACACATTAAGGGGGAATGTTAGAATATAATGTTGTTGGCAATTTTGGGTTTGAGATCCTAGCTTCTTGTCTATGAGTTGTCATTGATGTCAAAAGGAAATGGCATTAATGTTAAGAGGATGTGTTGGCTTCAAAGGTGGAAGATTCCAAGAGAATCCGGAGAGATTCCATTGGCAAGGGTTTTTCATTAAAACCAAGTTAAATGGTTTAATTAAAACCAATGGAGGTTCTCTTTATTATTTATTTAATTATTATTTAAAACCCTTCAAGGTTTTAATTAATTAATTATTTAATTAATTAAGGGAGAAATTATTTTTAATTTTTTAAAATACTTAAGGGATTTTAAACCCTTTAGAAAGCAAATTTTGATTAAATTCGAAATTACTTTTCTTTGCAGCCGACGTGTTCTAAAGTCCACGTATGGACTATAAATATGAGAAGGTTCCTAAGGTTAAACTCACTTGGAAAATCAAAGGCAATTAATTGGTTTGGCTACGATCGAATGTTCTGTTTACGTTGCGAAAGAGGAGAGCTCGTGGTTTGAAAAGCTTTCAAAAATCTTGACTGTTTATGTGGAAGGAAGTCCGTCTTGGACTTCGTAAGCCCCTTGTGGGCTAGTGGCAGCGAAGGTTGCGTTTGGGCCTTGCATAGGCGGAGGTCTGCATTTTGATCCCCACGGAGGGAGTTGTGCATGGATTAGTCACGTTTTTATTAAAACATGTTTTGTGCCTCGAATTTCGGATTCTTCAAGGGCAGCCATTATAAGGTGTGATTATTTTCTTGATATGATTTTTGGCATTGTTTAGCATTTTTTAAAAGACATAGGAGAAATAAGGGGATATTTCTTTGGTTGTATTTTTGAGATTAGTCTTTTGCTATGCTAAATTTAAAAATGGAGATATAAGGTGTAAGTTTTGGTTGTGTTTTTGGCTTCTTTGGTGGTTGTTTTTAAAGAAGAGGAGCTAAAAGGTGTATTAAGGAAAGTTTTTATATATGCTCATTTATCTTGGTTCTAACCCTAACTTGGTTGGAAGTTTGAGGGTTTTGTGTGGTGACAGCTTTAAGGATCAATTTTCTTCTACTCCAAAAAGGTATGGGCACATTTTTCTTATGAGTATGATTGGTGTATGTTTTTCTGAAATAAGGTTTGAGTGAAAAGGTTTTCAACTAGGTTTCCTTTGGTTGGGTGTAAATCCTATTTTCTGGTTTGTTGAAGACTACTTATGCATTGTTATCCTTAAGGAGAATTTTTGGTGAATGCATAATTTTTGGTTTGAGATAGTGGAAGCTTTGTGCACTAGGGTTTATATTTGTGAGTCTAGCTACTTGCATTGAGTTGGTGGAACCCTTGGTTGGCTGTTTTGAGTTTGATGGTTGAGTTGCTTCTATAGAGGTTGTTTGATCAAGTTATTGCTTTACTTGATTCATGATATTGGGCTTACTCCATTGAGTTGATTTGAGCAAGTTATTCTTTACATTTGGTGATATTGTGTTGGTGGTCGTTTTGTTCAAATATCTTTGGAGGGAAAAGGATTTCTACTTGTTTCCTTTTCTTGTGATGATTGGTTGAATGCTTCAAGGTTTATGTTGAGTTGAATGGTGTTGGTTGACTAAACCTTGTTTGATGAGCATTGTTGTTGAAACCCTAATTGATGGTGAAAAGAACATGAGTATCATTGTTATGTGATTCTTTGCATAGTTGGCAATTGTTGGGGTTTCATGTTCTTGAAATAAAACATTCTATCCTATCCATTTCAGATATTGAGTTGAGTTTTCATATTTGAGATTGAGATTGAGCTGAGTTGATTTGAGTTGAGTTTTGAGATTGGGATTTGAGTATAGAACATATTGAGTCTCTAACAATTCTCTTTATGTTTCTATGAGTTTGACAAATCACATTGGGTCTCTAACAATTCACTTTGTGATTTCCTACTAAGAAAGTTTTTCTTGGTGAGCTTGTCGAGTTTTTGGACAGGTTCCAGTGGGGACTTGTGAGCAGTTTTTGGACAGGTTCTAGTGGGGACTTGTGAGCAATTTTGGACAGGTTTCGGTGGGGACTTGTGAGCGTTTTTGGATAGGTTTCGGTGGGGACTTGTGAGCAAATTTGGACAGGTCCTAGCAGAGGAATTATGAGCTGAGTTTGATAGTTCTATCAGAGAACTTGAGGACAGAGGTGCATTTGTTCTATGAGAAGAACCTGAGGACAGATTGGCAAGTCTTTGAGAAGGCTTGTATGCAGAGGATTGATTTGTTCAAGAGTTGGACAAATCTGACAAATAGAGGAAGACTTGTACTAGACCGACTGACTGTGTTTGGTATAGGTTGCTGAGCTGCTATGGACATGATCATAGAAGGCAGAGGTCTCTTAGCCTAAGGATTGAGGATAGGAGGTCTTCGATGGAAAGGAGTTCTACGTGCTGGCAAGAGGTAAAGGCAGTTGATATTCTGAGGGATCATTTCTAGAGCAGAGGGGAAGGTATCTCCTTTGAGCAGAGGCTCATAAATTTTGATTAGGGGAAGGTATATCCTTTGAGTAGAGGCTCATAAATTCTGATTGGGGGAAGGTATCTCCTTTGGGCCGAGGCTCATAAAAATTGTAATTGGGAAGGATTCCCAAAGAACTTTGAGATAACTTTTAGAGAAAAGTTTTGTGGACGTAGCCCAGCCATTCTGGGTGAACCACATTAAAATTGGTGTCACTTTGTGGATGTTATTATGCATTGTTTTGATATTGCTTTGGGTATATTGCTTTACTGTTTTGAAGTATAAAGGAAAAAGTGAAAAGAGGTCTTATACTGTTCATCCCCCCTCTCAATATAAGCTTGTGTTCTTCAATTGGTATCAGAGCGAGTGCCTTTGAAAATTTTAACAGCTTGAAGGAAAATCTAGTAAAGAACACAATGGATTATTCAAGTGGCAATGCAACACCTATTCTTGATGGGTCAGATTTTGGTCTTTGGAGAGCAAGGATGAAGGTTCATCTAATGGCACTTGGGAATGAGGTTTGGGAAGTGATTGAAAATGAGTACACTATTCCTGAACATGGTCCTAATACTAAATAAGAAAGGCTCCTACATCACAGCAATTCAAAAGCAATGAATGCAATCCTAAAATGCTTATAGAAAGCAAATCTCACCAAAGTGATTCACTACAAGACAGCTAGTGAAATGTGGAAACAGTTGAATGTGGTTCATACAGGTGATACAAATGTCAGAAAGGCCAAGTTGAGACACTTCAAAGGTATGTTTGAACAACTCAAGATGAATGATGATGAAAATATTAGTGACTACATGCTTCATATGGATGAGGTTGTTAACTCCATGAAAGACTTAGGTCTTGAGCTTGCTGAAAATGATATTTGTAATAAGATTTTAAGATCTCTTCCTAATAGATTTAGTGAAAATATTTTTGCTATTGAGGAAGTTAAATATTTGGATAAGTTGAAAAAGGATGAGCTCCATAGTATACTTGCAGCATTTGAGTTGAGAACTCAAGTGAAGGTTGATGTCAAGAAAGAGGCAGCTTTCAAGGCTACCAAGAATTCCAAGGGTAAACAGCTTCAAGATAGTGATGAGTCTTCTAGTCATGAAGAGGCATATTACAGCAAGAAAGGCAAGTTCTCCAGAAAGCACAAAAGTATGAAAAATATAAGATGTTTCAATTGTGGAAAGTTTGGTCATTATGCTACTGACTGTACTGTTCCCAAGAATGAAAGTGATGAAGATAAACAGGATTCTGATGAGCACAGCAATCAAGGAAAGAGGTATTCTCACAAGCACAAGAAGAGTTTCTACCTATACAAAGAAAGTAAGTGTTCTAGTAGTGATAGTGAAAGTTCTTCAAGTGATAATGAAAATGAGATGTTGTTCATATCAAAAAAAGAGGAAGAACCGAAACATAGATTCATTATCATGAAATGTCTTAGATGTGGAAATTTTGGTCACCTTGAGGATGATTGCACAAATAATTATTTGGTTTCTAGTATGTATGAGGATGCTTCAGAAAACTATAAGGAAGATGCATGTATGGTTTTTGAAAAGGGTAGCACCTCTAGTGATAAGAAATCTGAAAAAGGCTTTGATGATTCAAAAAGCAAAAAAATAAAGGATCTTGAAAGTGAACTTATTAGTGCTCTTAGTGTTTTGGAAAAGGAAAGAAAGAAGAATGCTAGACTCAAGGATAAGTTAGATGAATGTTGTATGGAGAGAGATGATATTATAGAAAGTCTTGACTTCTCTATAGCTAAGACACAAGAACTCAAGGATGAGTTAGAGTCTAAGGATCTTGAGTATAGTGAGTTAGAACAGAAAATGGCTTCTTTGAAAGAGGAAAATAAAGAGTACAAGGATAAGCTTCACAAGTTTCAAGATAGCTCCAAAAAGGTTAAGTCACTCATCAAAGGTCAAAGAAAGACAACAGATAAAACATGCCTAGGTTTTGATAAGCCACACAAGGAACAAGTTGGAGATTCTAGTAAGATACTCCAAAAGGAAGACAGTTCTGATGAGGAAAGTATTTCAGAAAATGAGTCCTTGAGTGATAGATGCACAGAAACATAAAATAGGAAACAAAAAAAGGGGAGAAATTTTACAGGACCTAGAATGTCATTTACAGTAAAGTTTAATGGCAGATGTTTTTCTTATCATAGGTTTGGTCACATGGATTCACATTGCATGACTCAAGTAAGGAAGGTAAATGACAGTTTCAGATGTGGTAATTTCTTTCAAGGGTATTGCTACTCTTGTAAACAGTTTGGGCATAAGGCAATTTTTTGCAAGGCTAATAACAGGAACAGGGTTAGTCAGAACAGGTGGATTCAAAGAACAGGTATGCCTAAAAGAAATAACAATGTTACTTCTTATAAGTGCAACAATGAAGGTCACACAACTAGACAGTGTAGAGCTGAACTTCCAAGGTATAGGAACAGGAACAATGGTATGAACAGGTCCAAGGATCAAGGCATGGATAATAACAGGAATGATAACAGGAACAGGAACAGTGACAGGAACAGGAACAGAAATATGGACAAGGAGAACAAGAGAAGACATGGTAAGACAACTATAGACACTGATGATGATCAGTGCCTGTTGGGAGTTTTACTCCCACCCCAAAATTAAACACCTCAACAGGAGGTGGAGGAGGGACTAAGATAAGAGGCTCATTCTTAGTCCCAAGCCCCAAAGGTGACCCTTTGCCATTGATGACAAAGGGGGAGAGATATGAGTAAGGGGGAGAGCCTCAAGACAGGGGGAGTTGTTTATGTTGAGTTTCTATGTTGTTGAGAAGCATGGTTTGCCATCAATGACAAAGGGGGAGATTGTTGGCAATTTTGGGTTTGAGATCCTAGCTTCTTGTCTATGAGTTGTCATTGATGTCAAAAGGAAATGGCATTAATGTTAAGAGGATGTTTTGGCTTCAAAGGTGGAAGATTCCAAGAGAACCCGGAGAGATTCCATTGGCAAGGGTTTTTCATTAAAACCAAGTTAAATGGTTTTTATTAAAACCAATGGAGGTTCTCTTTATTATTTATTTAATTATTATTTAAAACCCTTCACGGTTTTAATTAATTAAAGGAGAAATTATTTTTAATTTATTAAAAATACTTAAGGGTCGATTAAATTCGAAATTACTTTTCTTTGCATCCGACATGTTCTAAAGTCCATGTATGGACTATAAATATGAGAAGGTTCCTAAGATTAAACTCACTTGGAAAATCGAAGGCAATTAATTGGTTTGGCTGCGATCAAATGTTCTGTTTATGCTACGAAAGAGGAGAGCTCATGGTTTGAAAAGCTTTCGAAAAGCTTGATCGTTTATGTGGAAGGAAGTCCGTCTTGGACTTCGTAAGCCCCTTGTGGGCTAGTGGCAGCGAAGGCTACATTTGGGCCTTGCGTAGGCGGAGGTCTGCGTTTCTATCCCCGCGGAGGGAGTTGTGCATGGATTAGTCATGTTTTTATTAAAACGTGTTTTGTGCCGCGAATTTCGGATTCTTCAAGGGCAGCCATTATAAGGTGTGATTATTTTCTTGATATGATTTTTGGCATTGTTTAGCATTGTTTAAAAGAAATAGGAGAAATAAGGGGATATTTCTTTGGTTGTATTTTTGAGATTAGTCTTTTGCTATGCTAAATTTAAAAATGGAGATATAAGGTGTAAGTTTTGGTTGTTGTGTTTTTGGCTTCTTTGGTGGTTGTTTTTAAAGAAGAGGAGCTAAAAGGTGTATTAAGGAAAGTTTTTATATATGCTCATTTATCTTGGTTCTAACCCTAACTTGGTTGGAAGTTTGAGGGTTTTGTGTGGTGACAGATTTAAGGATCAATTTTCTTCTACTCCAAAAAGGTATGGGCACATTTTTCTTATGAGTATGATTGGTGTATGTTTTTCTGAAATAAGGTTGGAGTGAAAAGGTTTTCAACTAGGTTTCCTTTGGTTGGGTGTAAATACTATTTTATGGTTTGTTGAAGACTACTTATGCATTGTTATCCTTAAGGAGAGTTTTTGGTGAATGCATAATTTTTGGTTTGAGATAGTGGAAGCTTTGTGCACTAGGGTTTATATTTGTGAGTCTAGCTACTTGCATTGAGTTGGTGGAACCCTTGGTTGGCTGTTTTGAGTTTGATGGTTGAGTTGCTTCCATAGAGGTTGTTTGATCAAGTTATTGCTTTACTTGATTCATGATATTGGGCTTACTCCATTGAGTTGATTTGAGCAAGTTATTATTTGCATTTGGTGATATTGTGTTGGTGGTTGTTTTGTTCAAATATCTTTAGAGGGAAAAGGATTTCTACTTGTTTCCTTTTCTTGTGATGATTGGTTGAATGCTTCAAGGTTGATGTTGAGTTGAATGGTGTTGGTTGACTAAACCTTGTTTGATGAGCATTGTTGTTGAAACCCTAATTGATGGTGAAAAGAACATGAGTATCATTGTTATGTGATTCTTTGCATAGTTGGCAATTGTTGGGGTTTCATGTTCTTGAAAGAAAACATTCTATCCTATCCATTTCAGATATTGAGTTGAGTTTTCAGATTTGAGATTGAGATTGAGCTGAGTTGATTTGAGTTGAGTTTTGAGATTGGGATTTGAGTATAGAACATATTGAGTCTCTAAAAATTCTCTTTATGCTTCTATGAGTTTGACAAATCACATTGGGTCTCTAACAATTCACTTTGTGATTTCCTACTAAGAAAGTTTTTCTTGGTGAGCTTGCTGAGTTTTTGGATAGGTTCCAATGGGGACTTGTGAGCAGTTTTTGGACAGGTTCCAGTGGGGACTTGTGAGCATTTTTGGACAGGTTTCGGTGGGGACTTATGAGCATTTTTGGACAGGTTTCGGTGGGAAATTGTGAGCATATTTGGACAAGTCCTAGCAGAGGACTTGTGAGCTGAGTTTGATAGTTCTATCAGAGAACTTGAGGATAGAGGTGCATTGGTTCTATGAGAAGAACCTGAGGACAGTTGGCAATTCTTTGAGAAGGCTTGTATGCGAGAGGATTGATTTGTTCAAGAGTTGGACAGATCTGACAAACAGAGGAAGACTTGTACTAGACCAACTGACTGTGTTTGGTACAGGTTGCTGAGATGTTGTGGACGTGATCATAGAAGGTAGAGGTCTCTTAGGCTAAGCATTGAGGACAGGAGGTCTTCGGTGGAAAGGAGTTCCACGTGCTGGCAAGAGGTAGAGGCAGTTGATCTTCTAAGGGATCATTTCCAGAGCAGAGGGGAAGGTATATCCTTTGAGCAGAGGCTCATAAATTTTGATTAGGGGAAGGTATCTCCTTTGAGCAGAGGCTCATAAATTTTTATTGGGGGAAGGTATCTCCTTTGGGCCGAGGCTCATAAACATTGTAATTGGGAAGGATTCCCAAAGAACTTTGAGATAACTTTTAGAGAAAAGTTTTGTGGACGTAGCCCAACCATTCTAGGTGAACCACGTTAAAATTGGTGTCACTTTGTGGATGTTATTATGCATTGTTTTGATATTGCTTTGGGTATATTGCTTTACTATTTTGAAGTATAAAGGAAAAAGTAAAAATAGGTCTTATATTGTTCACCCCCCCCTCTCAGTATAAGCTTGTGTTCTTCAAATGTGCACTATACCTTGTTCTTGACACTTTTCATGTATTCGTATAGGCCTCCTGCCTATATAATGTATCATTCTTGTAATAATATTATATCTCATATTTTTCAAATCCCAACATTTGATATTAGAGAAAAAATCATGGATCTGATCCACGATCAAGAATCTTATAAATAAAATCATAGGAAAGTTTGAGTGGGAACTGAGAACATGTTGATAGTTGCACCGCTACAGGTGGTGTTGTTATTGTCATTTTTGTTGTGTGTGGTAGAGTTGGTGAAATACGTAGGCCTGTGACAAGATTTGAACTACCATTACTAGGAGTTTAGATACAAGTGAACTCTGTGTGGGAGAAATAGTGGATGAACATATTGGTATGCTTCTTTCTTAGTGTAGGAAAATTACTGTGCAGTGAGACTGGATTCTTGTAGGGACCAACACATTACCAGTTTGCTGACGGAGAGTAAGGAGGCTAATGTATAATAGAGAGTGAATCAACTCAATAATAGACTACATGTGGAACTTAGCACAACTTCACAATATATGGGTGGCCTATTTTTTACTATATACTTGCTGCTCGCACTATTGTTGGGGGCGTTGCGTGGTGGTGGCACTCTTCATGGCTGGGAGGCAAATCTTGTTGTAGGTAACATGTAGAAATACCTATAATACCTAATAGACCTATGCCACATTTCTAAGGATACAAATCTATTAAATATATTTTATTTTATCCGTGTTGATTGGACCATAATACGACCACTTTCGATGGTGGTCTCATTTTCATTGAAATAATACACTAAGGCAGCCTGCTTAGTTTATTTTCACATGACCCATTATTAAAGGATAATGTTTTTTAATAATATTCTCTGAGGAAATATTTATTGATGGGGCTTATTTTATAAAGAAGAATGGGGGCACTTTATATAATTAAGTTGTATGGGGACTTGAAGTGTCGTGAAAGTCTTTCCACACGGAAAGTGGAAAATGGAAGGCCAATATGGCCCATGTGATTCCCCTATGAGGGAAATTTGAAATGATGCTTAAAATTCATATTGTAATTATGCTTGTATTCTGCCTGAGAGCAATGCCATGATTGAGCGACGTTTTCTAGTTGCTGCCTAGAGAGGCATGTTGTTTTTCTACAAGATGAAGGCCCCATTGAAAGTGGAACCTAGGGGTATTTATAGTCATCAAAAATATTTTTCGAGATGAAAACAATGGTGGTGTCAAATTGTAATTTTGAGGCTATTTCCTTTGTATTTTTAGCCTCAACTATTGTTAGCCTCAACTATTGTTATATCATGGATTGCACTCTCGGTTGAACCCGACACTCCCAAGGCAATTGTAAGTGATCCTAGTATCTAGTATTCTCCTCTATCATACTTGACAGATACAATAGCTAATTACCCATCATTTCGGTAAGATGAGGTGATTACCATAAGGACACATACTCTAGGGACTACAAACATAGACACCCTAGACTGTATCCAAGGATATTTTTGGATCAACTTCTAAATACTATAGACATAAACACTTTAGAATATTATATTCTCTTCTTTCTTCTTCTTCTCCTCAAAATTTGGATTCTATAGCTTATTTTTTATTATATTTCATGGCTCATATTTTCTTTTGTATTAAGGTGTATTTTCGGTAGATACTGACATCTTCTAGATTGAGTTCATTATGAGAAGGGATGATATTTATGGTGAATCTAGTTAGTGACCTACGAGAGGCAACATACCTAGAGGATGACCTACAGAGGCAATAGACCCATGGAAGTGATTGACCCTGAGGCACCCAGGATGACCTTGAGGCACTTAGATGGCTGACCCAGAGGCAAAATATCCAAGGAATTGGTTGATCCTGATGCAATAGAACTATATGTATACATCATTGATCTAGCATTGTTCACAGTTGGAGAACCAAGCGTAAAGAGAATGAGCCTAGTCCAAATTATGTAATAAATGAGGATTTTAGGGTTAGGGTTCTTTTAGAGAAGTCAACATTAAGGGGGAATGTTATCTAATGTTGACTTATTTTTTTCTCTATAGTTAGGATAGTATACATTAAGGGGGAATGTTAGAATATTGACGTGCACTATGCCTTCTTTTTGACACTTGTCATGTTCATTGATATTTGTCATGTTTTTCATATAGGCTTATGCCTATATATTATACTCTTTTGTATCAATATTATTATCTCATCTCTTTCAAATCCCAACACCATAATGATAAAGAGATATGGAGACAATGGATCTCCCTGCTTGATTCCTCTTCTAGAAGGAAAGAACCTAGCATATTGTCCATTGATCAAGATTGAAAAGTGGGGGTTAGAAATACACATACCAATCCATGACCTCCATTTTTCACTAAAATCCATTTGCTCCATTATTTTATCTAATAAAGACCATGAAACCTTGTCATAGGCTTTGTTCATGTCTAGCTTAAGGAACATGCCTAACCCTTTCATCCTTTAAAGAGAGTGTGATGTTTCATAAATGGCAATGATGCTTTCATTAATCTTCTTACTTGCCACATAACCTCCTTGATCTTCATTAATGATTGAAGGGATGATGTTTTTCAACCAATTGGCCAAAACTTTAGTAAAAAAATTGTAAATTATATTACATAGGTTGATTGGTCTAAAGTCCTACAATTTATCTACCCATATTTCTTAGGAATTAGAGCAAGGAAGGTATTATTCCATTCTTTTAGCAACTTACCATATTCTTGGGCTTCTTGTATTGCATTAACTACATCTTCTCCAACAATATCCCAATGATGTTGAAAAAACCTAGTGGAAAACCATCTAGCCCCGGAGCCTTGGATGCTCCCATAGAGAACACAACTCTTTTAATTTCCTCCTTAGATATTACCTTGCATATATATTCATTCATACTATCATTAACTCTATTTGGAACATTGTTAATGATGCTTTCTATTTCCATTTTGCACTTTGTTTTTATTTGCTAAGAAGGTTCTAAAAGAAAGTAATGGTCAAATTTTAATATCATTTAAATCCTCATACTTTATTCCATATTCCCCCATAAGGTAGAGGATTTTATTGTTGTTCCTATATCTCATAGTCAAAACATGGAAGAATTTAGTGTTTCTATCACCTTCCTTGAGCCACAAAACTCTTGATTTCTATTTCCAATGAATTTCCTCTTGGGCAATGGTATTATGATACTCTATGAGGAATTTTTTTGCCTTATAATGCCACTCTGGTTTTCTACCATCTTTGTCCATTATTTCCTCTATATCTTGGATATCCTTTTTAAGTTGTTGTTTTCTTAAATTGATGTTACCAAAAACCTCTTTATTCCAAATTTTGATTTGATACTTGATGTTCTTTAATTTTTGGGTAACTTTGTACATTGCTGATCCTTGAACCTCCTCCTACCACCAAGATTGATTTTTATTTGTAATTTTTGGGTGCATATTCCACATGATCTCATACCTAAAGGGTGCTCCTCCCTACTTCCCATCCTTTTCCATATCCAACAAGAGGGGATTATGATCTAATTCTATTTTGTGCATACATGTAAGTCTATGAATACTATTTATACTTAGCCAAATGTCAAAAATAATAAATCTATCCAGGTGCCTTTGAATGTGATTATCCTCCATCATTATTTGTGTTCATGTAAACTTATCTTTACACATATCCAGGTCAATCATCTTATTATTCTAAATAAAATCATTAAAATCTTGCATACCTTGAGTGATGTTAATCCTTCCTCCACTTTTGTCCTCTATTCTTAAGACTGTATTGAAGTCACCCAAAACCATCCAATTAAAATTAATGAAAAGACTAATGTGAAAATATAGCTTATACC
This sequence comes from Wollemia nobilis, assembly GCA_028583015.1. NCBI lineage: Eukaryota > Viridiplantae > Streptophyta > Pinopsida > Araucariales > Araucariaceae > Wollemia > Wollemia nobilis. The sequence goes on along the minus strand of JAQPPZ010016859.1, from coordinate 5,219,178 downwards.
ATATATGGAATCTCTCACGATCATCATTTTGAGCATAAACCCCTATCATTACCCAATCGAAGTTAGTTTTTTTGTTCTTCAATTTGATTGTGCAGAATCTCTCTTCTTGATCAATTAAAGTGCCCTCAAAATTCATTATGTCCCAAAAAATGCAAATACCTCTAGAAGTACCTTATGTTGGGCTTATGATCCATTCAAAATTTGGCCAAACCTCTTTCTAAATAATGTCAAGTTTTTTTGTGTCAATTTTAGATTCTTGAAGACAAACAATATTAGGTTTTACTTCCATGAGTAGATCTCTAACAATTCTTCTTTTCCCAAGGGAATTTAGCCCCCGCACATTCCAAGAAAGGATTTTTATTTTTTTGTTTTGTTTGATGGGCTTTTACCCTTAACCATACATTCTTCATTTGGATATAATTCTTATCCCCTGTTCTCTGGTAGTTTTTATTCTTCTTTTTTGGGGGTCTTCCTTTCTTTCTTTTCCCATAATTACATGTATTCTTTGTACTTTTTGATATTTTCTAGGAGGACCATTCTCTCCCATTTGATTACATCCTATCAAATATTCTTCTGCTATTGATTGAGCTATTTTACCCAACTCTAGTATTTTATTGAATCTTATTTGCACACCCTCCTTATATTGCTTTGAGTTTTCTATTATGCTTAGATCCTTCTGTTCCTCAAATTATTTAGTTTCATTCTTTGAACTTAAAACTTGATCTAATCCTTTCCATCCCTCTATTTCTTTGATTTTAAACCCTCAAACTTCTTCAATATGATCTTTCTCTTATTTTGATTTCATTTAAGTGGATGGGGTAGCCTCTAGCATTTTAGCATCATCTACTAATATTACTTCAACTTCCAAATTATCATATGCATTCTCTGTGCTGATTGCAATCACATTTTGTTGTTGTGTCTTGGTATCTAGATTTATATGATTTTCAATCATATTTATTTTCATCTTATGGTTACCTTATTCATAATTATTTTCTTTTTCTTGATTGAGACTATTCTCTTGTTGATTAGTGTTATTTCCAAAACCACTCAAGTTTTGATTCTCATTATGTTATTCATATGCTTGCTAGTTTAAATATGTGCATTTACTTGAATTCTCCATTATCTTATTAGGATTCTATTGTTCTTCCTTGTACTGTATAGAACATACATTATTAATTTCACTTTCTGCATTTTCATTTACCTCCTGGTAAATTTCCTGATATTGTTCCTTTTCTTGTGCCCTTTCTTGTGGGCTAGAAGTTTTATTTTCCATGCTTGTAGTCCTCTGGTTTATTTGATTCTCCTTTTTTTTCCACTTTTTAGTAAATTTGGTTTATCTTTGTGGATGACATTTTCCCTCCACATGTCCAAACACTTTACATTGCTTACAGTATACCGAAAAAATTTCATATTAAACTTTTTGTTCCCATTCCCCAAGCATCGATTTGATACTTACTTTTTCTACTTTTTCTTGTTCTAGCTTCACGTTAACACAAAATTTTGCACACAATATTCTTGTTTTATTGTAGGTGGGTGGATCCATGGTTATAAACTATCCAATTTGTGTTACCAGACCCTTAATAATTTGATCATCCCAATATTCTATAGGTATATTTGGGAACCTAAAACAGATGGGAATGGAAAAAATTTCTTCCTTTTGAGGGTTGAAGCCCTAATGCCAACATTTTAGGAAAATTGGTCTTTTTCCAAAGAAAAATAGACCTCGTGATAAAGTTACCACCATATCCTCCTCGATATTGAACCAAATTAAGAATTATCCCTTTGATAGACCAAAAACATTCATTGAATCCTTTGTTTTAATTTTAGAATGAAGCCATCTCCTACGCACATATAAATCTGGTTTGGACCCTAGAAATTTTCCTACCATGCTAAATTCATTATCCCTCAATATTTTTTTGATTAGGGAGTCAATAATACATACCTTGAATGAAGTAAATTTTCAAGGGTTATATATGTATAGGTTTATCAAGAATATGAAATATCTAAAGGATCAAATCAATGTTTGGAATGCCAAATATTTTGGTAACATTTTTAAAGAAAATAAGAGGAAGAGAACCCAAGCTTGAAAAATTACAAGAGATAGTATAAATCAGTGGAATTTACCACGATTCTTATGTCTAAGAAAATAAATCACTTTATAATTATCATAATGCATTTGGAAAAAGAGGTTTCATATTCGTTTAAAAATCTATGAAGAAATGGTTCAAGGATAGAGATAGAAATTCCAAAATTTGCATTTCATCACATCAAAAATATTGCAATTCCATATGAAAGAAATATTGACAAAGAAGAAGATATCAAGATTGAAGTAATTACTTATTTCAAAAATATTTTATCAAATATTGGGCAAGATAAAGAGGAACAAAGTAAGATTTTTCTAAATATTCTATCAATTATCATGGAGGGATAAAATGAAAGCTTAATAAAGAAGATATCTATTGAGGAGCTACATGAAGCAATTTTTGTTTCCATCGTAAGAAGGTGCTTGAAACTCAATGATTTTCCTAAGATTTCCTTTCAAAAAAATTAGGATTTATTTAAGAGTGATATGTTGATTATGGTTGAAGAGGCCCAAAAAAGGAAGGCTACAATAAGTGGGATCAATGCCACTTTCATTACATTGGTTCCCATGAAAGATAAGACAATATAATTTGATAAGTTTTTCTAATAACCCTTTGTAATATGATCTATAATATCATTTCAAAAATTATGACAAAAAAGTTGAAAAGCATTCTAAATTGTGTTATCTTAGAGGAACAAGGTGGTTTTTTTCATGCTAAACAAATTCTTGTTAGTAAATGAATCCAAAGATTTCATAGGTCCAATTTCCTAGGATCATAAAAATACTCACCAAATAATCACAACACAATTCACAATATCAATATTACATAAAATAACTCTTCATCCAATAATGTTTAAAAGACTTGATTAAATATATTTAAAAGTTACCAAAGATTACATAGAATGGAGTTTTATCTCCAATGTATAACTTTTCATGATTTTTTCTCTCCTCAAACTCCTGTGAGATACAACCTTTCCCATGCCTCTCATTATGATAAATTTTACACATCTCATATGAATATTCACTTTCATACTTGACACCTATCACCTATGATTCTTCACTTTTGCAGTTGACACCTATCACCTATGATTCTTCACTTTTGCACTTGACACCTTGCATTCTAACAACTTACACTTGACATTTGCATTGTTGACACCTTGCACACTTTACTACATAACACATAAACACTCTTCACACTTTGACATTATTTAGACAAATATAAAACTCATTTATCTAATAAAATATTTATAATAGTACTCAAAGGTACTTTAATTTACCAAATAATGTAATATCTTCAATCTCCTTGTATTACCTTTTTTGGTGTGTAGACTTTTAGTCCTCAATATTTGTCTCATTGCCATCAATAAATTTTGCTTGTTAATGTTGCTTGACATTCTAGCACTGTGTCTAGTATAATGCCCTATTTCTTGTTCTTTTGAGAAGTCACAAAATACATAATTATAATGTTCTCATGACGAGATTTTATCTAAAATTTTTTATGATAATCCCATTATGATTTTATTTTATATATAACCCATAGCTTCAATTTTATTTTGTTTCTTAATGAAATATTTTTTATTACCATTGATATATTTAAACTCCATTGTTATTCCTATTTTAACCAATTGAGATACTGAGATAAGGTTGTTTTTTATATCCAGAACATATACCACATATTTTTATATGCATCCAAAATACGAAAAAACAAGTGTAATCTTTCTAGATCCTTGTACATGATAACCCTTATCATCTACTATTTTCATTGAAATGTTTGGTTTTACTTGTAACAAATCAAACCAATATAAAGTTCCTATCATATGGTGACTTGCACATGAATCTATGTACCATGAATCATCTTTATTTTTTATTTCTTGTGGTTTATTATATCTTGCTATATGTTTATTGTAATATCTTTTTCTATGAAATTTGTATTTTAATGAAGCTTTATTCTTTGAATTTGTATGATCTTGATGTACTTATTTTGAATAATTTTAATTCCTTTGATGTAGAATGCCATATTGCTCCAAATTTTAAATTTTCAATCTTTCTTATTTAATAAATTTCTTCTAATTCAACTTCTATCAAAGTCTTTAATTCATTTTTCCTCTTCTTATAACTCCCAATTTTTAAATTTTGAATTATTTTTTGCTTTTTTCAAATTTAAATTCAATTATTTTAATATCCTTTTATCTCCCAAATCTTCAAATTTAATTTTCATAATCAATATTCAAATCAGCCTCACTTTATTTAATTCCACCTTCATTCAATTCTTTAATCATTTCAATAAAATTTCAAATAAATACTTTCATTCCCTTATTTCTCCTAATTAGTGCATTCCTTAAACTTCTTTTAATTTCAAAAGTTGACCTTTTCAGTCCCAAAATAAATATTCTCAACTAATGATGCACCTAAGTAAAATAATTAAATTATGCTTTCTTAGAAATTAAATATTACCTTTGCTATGAGGTTCCACGTCTCAACTTCACTTATTTTAGGTCATATTTAACTAAATGTTGCATTCAATACTCTAGGTAATGTTACTTTGAATACTCACAGTCTATTCCTTACACTTTTGATTCTTGTGCTCAAGGTTTCTAAAGTCTTATTTGAATTTTATTTTTGCTTCTCTGATTCAATATTCTAGGTGTTTAAATTATTTCAAGTACTCCTTCCAAGGTTTTAAGTTCTTCACTGTATCAAGCACTCACTATTCTAGACTACTCTCAAAATCGTCTTAGATATGCTGCTCTTTGACACTTCTTAGAAATTATGCTCTCTAAATATTCTAAAACATTCTTTTGAGGCTCTAACAAAATTATTCTTTACTTTCATATTCTTAGGCTCCTTTGGGATCCTTCATTGCTTACACTCACATTCCTCTATTTCTCTCTACTCAAGATCTAACCAACCTTTAGTCTCCTTCAATCTCACTACAATGCTTTGATTCAAGCACTCTCAAATGTTGTTGTCTTTACCAATCAACTAATTTTACATTTTGGTCTTCTTTCACATCCTCTATAGTATATATATTTCCAATAGCATGTGGCCAACACACATCCTCATGAATAAAAAACTTGTTCTCCTCCACTTTTTTTTATTCTCCAACACCTTCATGTTCTTGCTTTCTTCTTTTCATCACCTTTTGTGCACTTGTCTCTTCTTCTTATACCTTTGACTTCTTTCTTTGTATTATTATCTTTTTCTCCAATCAATATTCTCATCTTCTTCTCTTATCCAATCAATATCCTCTTGTTCATCTCTTATTCAATCAATCTTCTTTTCAATCCATCTTCTTCTTTAGAAATATTATTATTTTTTCTTCCTTCTTCCTCTAATATTTTTCTTTCTTCAGTCTTATTTTTCTTCTGCTTCAACAATATTCTTTTACAATATATGTTCCCCTTCAATATTCTCACTCTTTCTTCCTCTCTCGACCTTGGAAATGACAAGATAAAGTGGCTTTGATGCCAATGTTAGCAAGTGAACCCAAAAATTTCATGGGTCCAATTTTCCAAAATTATAAAACTACATGTAAAAAAATCACAACACAACTAACAATATCAGTATTACACAAAATAAATCTTCATTCAATAATATTTAAAACATTTGATTACATATATTCAAAAATTACCAAAGATTACATAACATGGAGATTTATCTCCAAAACATAAATTTTCATGACTTTTGCTCTTCTCAAACTCATAGGAGATACAACCTTTTACATGATTCTCATTATGACAAAACTCCCATGATTACATAACCTCTCACTTTACATATTGACACATTTTATATGACTCTTCACTTCCAAACTTTACACCTATCACCTATGAATTTTTACTTCCACACTTGACAGGTTGAACTCTAAAAACTCAAACTTCACACTTGCATTATTTACGCCTTGAACATTTTATTAGATAACACACAAACACTCTTCACACTTTAGACAAATATAAAACTCACTTCCATAATCTAATATTTACAATAGTACTCAAAGGTACTTTAATATACCAAATAATGTAATATCTCCAACAATTATTAATGGTGTAATTATTGCATTGGAGACCATAAATTCTCTTAATTCTATGGAAAATTTAGCTATGTTTACCAAATTAAATATAAAAAAAGAATATAATAGGTTTTACTATAGTTTTATACATGATATTTTTTTAAAATTGCTTTTAATCAAGGTTTGGAATGGACTAAATGTTGTTATGGTAATCCAAAATATTATATTTTGTTCAATGGTTCTCCTATTTGTTGCTTTAAGTCATCTTATAGAGTATTCCAAAGTGATCCACTATCTCCTTATCTATTCATTACTATTATAGAGGCATTTGGGAGAGGTTTCTCAAAGGTAAAAATAGAAGGAAAAATTAAAGGTATTTAGATTGCAAAAAATGTTCCCTTTGACTCTCATATCTAATTAATTGTAGATACTTTTTCATTTAGACCATCCTTTAGTTAGTTCTTCCATGAAATTAAAATAAAATTTATTATGCTATGATAAGGTTTTTAAACAATTGATTAATACTAAAAAATCTAAGATTTTTCATCAAAACTACCCTAGATTTACAATTATTTTCTATCAATATTCTAGAGTTAAAAATTTTAAATCAACCTACTTGGGTATTCCTTTGTCTTATAAGGAAATAAAAATGAGTTTTGGTTCTCTTTTTTGGATAGAATGAAATATTGTTTGAAAGGTTGGAAATGTAAGTTCTTAAGCTTGACAAGAAGGCTACAACTCATAAAGACTACATTACAATCCATCCCCATTTATATGATGTTACTTTCAAGATTACCAACAAGTATAGCATCAAACATTGATATAATTTAAAGATATATTCTCTAGAAATGATGTGAAGTAGAATTTAGGTTTCTTATTTTTAAATGATATATGGTTTACAAAGGAAAGAATACTAGAAGAGTAGGGTTGCAAAATTGCAGACATGAGTTTGGCCTTAGGAGTAAGACTTGGGTGAAGATTATTTAGATTAAAAAATAAGTTGGACAAAAATACTACTTTTCAAAAATATATATATTATCTTGATGCAATAAAATTATTTAGTAAAATAACCCTATCTAATGGATTACCAACATGGAACTTTATATCAAATAGTTTGTAATTGATAAAGAAATATATTAGGAAATCAAAGAATAAGAGGAATTATACAAATTCTTGGTTTGATGTTTGATTGAAGCCTTATTGTCTTATATCTTATTTAAAATGGAAACCATTAGCATAAGCATGTCTATCTTGTAAAGGTCCAAATATCAAATATTATATTAATCTGAGTAATAACTCCATATTATGGATTTTTATTACTAACCTGGTTGAAGGAGAGGAACTCAAACAAATTGTGTATGAGCTTCAAAATATGCTTGAAGTTTTATTTGACTATTTTTATGTGAAATTATGAGTGGTTTTTAAATCTATAAAAATATAGTGTATACTCAATCAAGTTAGGAAATGAGGATTTAGAGTAATCAAATTTTACTATTGCAAAGGATTTCCCTTGGAAAAATATTTGGTCACTAGATGCTCTCCCTAAGGTCTCAATATTATTTTGGTTAGCAATTCAAAGTAGTATTCTTACAAGAGAGAGACTAGAAAGAAGAGGATATCATGGACCTTTTATATGTGCCTTGTGTGAGAATATAAGACCCTTTACTTCTTTATTATCCCTTTGCTCATACCATTTGAGGTTACATTTTTTAAATATATGAGAGTATATTGTGTATCTCCATCAATGTTGAAATATTTTATGAAATATTGGATTAGTTATTTCAAAGCTAAAGAATTATGTATTCTTGGTTGATTTTTCCTACCATTATTTGTTGGAATTTATGGATTTAAAGAAAATAAATTATTTTTAAAAATATATGTCAAAATCATGCCAAAGTTTAGAACCATATTAGTGTCCCTCTTGCAAAATATTTATAGATATGGTGAATATGATTCTCATTATGGGAAGTATTAGGTGTAGAAAAATAGGTTTTTGCCACTTTGTTATAGAAGTTGAATATACATTGAAGTGTTATTTGAAACAATGACACTAAAAAAATATATCTACTTCAATCTATGGTACAATAGAAATGCCTAGACATTGAGTTTATGAAAATTAATTTTGATGGTACTTCTACAAAATGCTTAGAAGTATTTTAGTGTCCCTTTTACAAAATATTTACAACCATGGTGGATATGGTTCTCATCATGGGAAGTCTCAAGTGTAGAAAAAAGGTCTTGACCACTTGGTTATTTTTAGCTTTTGAGGATGTATATTGAAGGAAATGCAACCACAAGATATGAAATAAGTAATCTATAATAACTATATGATAATGGCACTATAATATGCAAGAAAATAATAATATAAACTTCTATAATAACTCAGTAATATTCCATTAATGAAATCTCAAGAAAATAGTATAGTGCAATATAATGGAGGAATTGCACACTCCAAAATTTTCAATGAAGAACTACATTGTACCTACTCACTATTAACTCTCTATAATAACATTGCCTCTCACTATCTCACACCTTCACCTTAAAGGCCTATATATAGGAAGATATATGCCTTTGCCTTTACTCTATCCATGAATCTTATCCTATGACTCATATACATGTGGACTACATGCACATTTACATCATTCCACATTCTAACACTTGTGTATTTATTACTTTGCTTGAAGTAACTACTCAAAAATTACTCTAAAGTAATATTCTAATCTAGTTATGTACCCAAGGTGGTACATAGACATGTACTAAATAATGTAATATATGCTAACACCCTCCTGTATTACATTTTTTGAGCATTGAAGACTTTAGTATTCAATATGGATCTTCGTCTTGGTTCTAGAATTCAATTTTTTTCCCTCCTGCTTCCTTTATTATCCTCTTTGTCTGAATCTAGATGAGTATCTTCATATTTTTTTGGTTTTTCTTCTTATCTAGTTTATATATGGCCAAGTAGAGCATATTTTTATTATCCTCTCATTCTTTTAATCTTGAATCTTCTATTTCCTTGTCTGCTTTTATGATGTATGGGTTCTGTGTTTACTACAACTTGTTCCTCAAAAATTGTATTAATATTATTTTGAAAGACAAAAATATCTTGTGAAGCCTCAATAAATCTAGAGCATATATATCTTTGTGGATTTTTCATATAGCTTCAATCTCATTTTGATTTATGATGTGACTCATATAGACTCCATTTATGTGTCTGAAATCAACTATCCTTTTGCTTTCTACTAGCTTGACTACTAAAATGTGAGTAGATGTTAATCTAGGAACATACATCACATTGTGTAGAAAAAAATTTAATAATGACCATGTATAAGATAGTTTTTATCATCTCCAATTTTCAACCTATAATTATTAGTGATTTCAAGACAATAAAACCATTGCAAGTTGCTTGTCATATGATGACTAGCACCAAAATCAATATACCAAATATTCTTTTCAATTTGACTTGTAAAAGTGTTTGTGTTAGAACTAATTTTGCATATTTGATGTGGTATATTGTATGTATCTTTATCTTGCATCCTTTTGTAGTGTGTCTTGTGATAATATGTTCCTCTTGTTATTTTATCCATTGTAGTATTTCTTATGTCTTTCAATCCTTTTTAACTTATGGACTCTCACCTTCAACTCTTGTAGTATATGATCAATTAATAGAATTATTTTAGTTTTTGAAAATGATTTTGATAGATCCTTTGTGGTAGTCTACCTTATGACTCCCTAGTTTTAAGTTTATGATCAACTTTTCTAAGAACTTTTCAATTTTACAAATTTTGTAAAATACCTTCTATATTGCAAGTGTTTGAATGTAATATGAACCTAGATAGTATGCTTAGTTTTCTTAATTTAAGTTGAATTACTTTTGTCTCCTTAATGTTCAACTGCACTTTGTTGCCTTATATCTCCCTGTTGATTTGTAAATAGAAAGCTAAAGATAAATGATGATGCACCTTCAAGTTTTAATAAGGTTCTTTTCCTTCAAGATATTTGAGTTGGATTAATATCTCATAAATTAATTTAAGAGACTAATGTAAAATGCAATTTCCAACTTTCAATCAATTAATTATTTTGCTCCTTTAATCCTTCAATTTTCCATGGTTTAATTTTCTAAATTTCAAGAGACAAAATTTTGATGTAGTATTCCTTATAACTCCCTAATTTGTATTTTTAGAAAGTAATAATATTTGGAAACTAGTATTTCAATATTTTCAATGTTGAAAACCTTATATCTCCTTAATTAATTATTTGTAAATATTCTAATATGTTAATCTCATGCAATTTAGTAGTATCTTTTAAGATATACTCCCTTTGCTTAAATTGCCTTCTAACCCTATAATTTTGATATTTAAATGCATTAATAAATAAATTTCAATATTATATTAAGCACCTTATAACTTCCTAAACTTAAGGAAAGAAAATATTAAATAATATAAGTCTTTTACCTGCCTTGCAATCCAAACATTGTATTTCCTAATGCATGCTAATTGATCTATGGTGTGACTCTTCACTCCAAGTACTATATTTCCTGATCTTATATGTATGGTAGAGAGTATTAATGCTCATGGGTGCTTTATTATCCTCCTTAATCATACTTTGAATTCACTCTTAATGCTTGATTGTGTGCATCCAATTCTTTGCACTCTCCTTCAATGTTGGGTGCTTAAATATGCTTTGATTCTTCTTGAAACTCTAGCCATATGGAACTTTTTCGGTTACATTGTTTATGGATATTGGTTTAGATGAATTCAATGCTAATTTATCCCTTTAATGATGAGCTATGATTATTAATACTTTCTAACCTCCAAATGATGCTTTTCAATGCTCAAAAAATAGGTTTTACTTTCTCACGAGCGCTTCTTTTCTGTGCAAGCATTAAAGGAATATATGGGCACCTTGTTTTGTTGTGCCAAGTGGCACAAGATGCCTTAGATTTAAATTGCAAGTGGTTCTATTTTATCTTGCATGTAAGACTCCCTTCAACATCTCTTATTCATTGTATACTTCTTTCCAGTGAGTGCACTATGTTTCTTATTTTCAATGCTTTATCTCAAGCAAATGGTGATGCTACTCTTAGTAGTGAGAAATGGTGGTTCTATCACACTGCAATGGTGGATTTAGGTACTTCAAATCTCTCTTCACTCAGCTAGCAATTCATCCAAGCTATAGCTTGGGTAATGCACCTTTTTTTAAATCGTAATTTGCTTCTTTATGCTTGGAATCTATTACCCTTAGCGCTATAATTTTTTACATAGGTTTGATAGGCTCCTTATGTAGACCCTTTGTGCTATATTTTTTACATAGATATGAAAAGGATTATGGGATACTTATGTAGGTTTTGATATTGCAGATTAATGCTTCTTGTAGATGCTCAATTTGGTGATGAATTTGGTGTCTTTAGACACCTTGGAACTTGACTAATGTGAGCCTTTCATTGGCTCTCTTACTTAGCTTAAATTTTTCTTATTTAATATGATGAAATGGTTGCTTTGTAGATGTAATAATATTGATATTTTAGTGTCTTTGAGACACTTTATGTTTTATCCTCCTTTTTTGCATAGGACAAGAAAGATATGGTGCAATAATGTAATGCAAAGAGTTAGAATAAAATACCCTAACTTGCACCAAAGTTTTAAAGTCTTTAAATATCCTTTTGCAAGCTTTCTTTCTTCCTTGATATGGCATATCATTGCTCTATTTCTTAAGATCAAATAATTATATAATATTTCTCTCCTTACTAGATAACTCTCTCCAATAATTTCTTTGCTTGGTTAACTTTTTAATAATGAATCCAAGCCTTTAATTATGCAACTAAAATACCCTTAAATTTGCACTAATTTTCATCTTAACTTAAATCCTTAGTGCACCTTTAATAACTAGTATAGTGCAATAGCAATTTATCCTTATTGATATTGTAAATAAATTTTTTAAAAGTAACTTAAAATATGCACTATAATCTATGCAACTTTCACTTACGGATAATATCTTCTTTGCTTTAACTAGAAGGTAGGATGTTGATATTTTATTTTCTTTTAAAATATATCGAATACCTCCTTTTTGTGTGTAGGTTATAACCGTTGTAAAAAACTATCTTCTGCAGTCCCTCGAAGACTTGAATATGTAAACTTCTCCTTACAAATTTTAAACTCTACTATGGTGCTTAATGAGACTAAATAATGAACCAAGGAACTAATGTTCATGTAATGAACCTTTTGCATCAAAGTTTCTTACCTTAATGACCTCTATATATGATGGTTTTCTTTGTGATTTGAATCATCTAATATTTGCCTTGTAATAAATGAAATAACAACTCTTTATTGTTGTCCATAATATCTCTTTAGCTCACCTATTTACATATTTAAAAGTCCTCTAACTTGCTTCCTAAAAGTGTATTTTAGTGGCTTTAATTATCCTTCTCAATTCTCCCTTGAACTTTGCAAATTAGCAACTAGTAATGCTTCCCAAATTGTTGTCGTTTGTAGTCAATTTCACCTTCAAATTATTGTCCTTGAATCTCACAAATTTGATAGGAAACTCCTCCAAATAGCAACTAATATTTATCTCCTAGAGACCTTCAATTTTTTGTTGTAAAATCAATAACCTCCAATCTCCTAAATACCCTTCAAGCCTTCAATGAAAATACCCTAATATCTCAGATTTTGTGGCTTCTCTATATCCTTTCTCTTTCAACCTCCTTGTTGAATTCTAAATTTAATCTTGGTCTATATAATGGCCTTCTTCTCAATATTCTAATTGTCTTGAAGTATTTACTATTCTCCTCTAAATTTTGGAAAAATCCTTACCAATTTTTTATCCTTTTGGGCTTTTTGTTGGATGGCGATAATTGTCCCAAATTTTGTTCTATCAGGAACTCCTCCTTACCGGTAAATTTCTCCAATGAGTTCTCCTTGAAACTTCTTCAATGGCCTTCTTAGAAATCTGCAATAAGAATTTCCTAGCCTTCTCCTTCCTTCTCCTTGAGACCTCTTCCCTAGGGTCTTCAATATTATAGATTCTATGGTCTTCTCAATGAGACATTTTATTCAATATTCTACTATGGAATTCTTGCAATGAGATCTCTCTCTTGGAGCTCTAAAATTTGTCGGTTCTAAAATCTATAACAAAATATTTGTTGGCCCTTCTTTATCTCTAATCTTCCAAATCTGGAAGTTCTTCAATGGGACCTTTTGTGGGTCTCTTAAACTTCTTCAATGTGAATTTTTCAATCTTCAATGAAGATATCCAATCTCCAATCTTCTTCTGGACTCTTTTATGGATTCTATTCTTTTTCAATCTGCAATAAGGCTCCTCTGGCCTTTTTCTCTCTTTTGAAATTTATAGATCTACAATCTTGCAATGGTACCTTAGATTTGCAAATCTTTGATCTTCCATTTTTTTCTTCAACTACTAGATTGATTCCAAAGAAGATATTCTTCCTAGCTCTTTTGTAGGAATCTTTCCGACTTTCTTTGAATCTCCTTTTTCCTACAACAAATATTAGAATTTGCAAAGGTGAAAACTTTAAATCTAAGATGATTGAATCTTCACTAGTTGATTTTTCAATCTAGTGGAATCAATGTTGAGTCCTAGTCTTCATGAGTTTTTCTAAAACCCTGTGGAAAGACTCTAACCAAATAACTTTTCAAAAATTATAAAAATGAGATTTTTGAACTCCTCTTAATATCTCTTGTGGCTATCTCTATTTCCTAATGATATACAGTGGCTCTGATACCACTATTAGCTTTTGAGGATGTATATTTAAGGAAATGCAACCACAACATGTGAAATAAGTAAGCTATGATAACTATATGATAGTGGCACTATAATATGCATGAAAATTAGAAGATAAAATTTTGTAATAACTCAGTAATATGCCATTAATGAAAGCTCACAAAAATAGTACAATGTAATATAATGGAGGACTTACACACTCCATAATTTTCAATGAAGAGATACATTGTACCTACTCATTAATAACTCTCTATAATAACATTGTCTCTCACTCTCTCACACATTCACCTTAAAGGCTTTTAAATAAGAATATATGTGACTTGGCCTTTACTCTACCCATGAATCTTATCATATAACTCATGTACATATAGACTACATGCACATTTACATCATTGCACATTCTAACACTTGTGTATTTATTACTTGCTTGAAGTAACTACTCAAACCTTACTCTAGAGTAAACTCCTACTCTAGTTATGTACCCAAGGTGGTACATAGACATGTACCAAATAATGTAATAGAATCTAAAAATTATAAGATTTGAATAATTAAATAAAAGTATATACATCAATCTATGTCAGAACAAAAATATCTAGAAATTGAGTTTAACAAAATTAATTTTGATGGTGCCTAAAAAAATTAAAAAATCCAATGGAGGTGGTCCTTTTTGAAATAATGAATATGAAATCCTCCTCATTCACAATAATCATAATAACTTCAACTAACAAATATTAAGAGGCCAGGTAACTTCTTACAAGGATTAAATATGCAATTGAAAATAGATAAAATGAAATGAAATAATTTTAATTACATCCATGAGACCAAAATAATGTATGGGACCAAGAGCATTTATGCAATATGAGATATGGTGTACAAACCTACTCCATTTTAAATTCAAACCTTGGACGTTCTATTCAGAGTTCCAAAGTTTAACATATAAGAAATAAAATTGTTTGACAATGTCAAAAAACATAACATTCTCTTATCATCTTTTGGTGTGTTTTATTATATTATTTATTTTGATGAGAATTTTCCTTATTTTCTCTATTCTCAATTCTTTATAAAGTTTGATTAGTGAATTTACTTTTAGAGTGCCCTCATATGTGATATTTATTTCCTTCTAGGCTTCACATTCCATGCCAAAATATTTTTCAACCTCCATCACTATTTTTGTGTAAAATACACATATTCGTTCTTACCATGCCTCCTAAGAAATTATCCATCTCCAGTTTTACATCTGAGATGGTGTGAACTAAATTTTAGCTAGGCTATAAGAATTTTTTCTTCCATTTTATATTAGCATATATGTGCTTCTTTTAGTTGTGTTCATAGCTTGGGTTGAACTTGTTGATGTATAATTATATTTTCCTTCCAAAATTTTTAGTCACATGACAAGTGTGAATTTTTCCTCACATACTATTAACTTTATTTGGTGGATTTTGGGATCTCATGAAATTTAATGCTCTATTTGTCCATATATTTATTATTTTATTTCATCCATGTGCATTTTATTCTATTTAGATTTTCTTTGATTGCCTGTTTTGGTAACCCACTATTTTTCATTGTAGTTTCTTTAGGTATCATAATATCCTTATCATAGATTTTACTTCTAGTGGAAAATTCACTATTTTAGCAAGTAAAATCTCATATGAGATTGATGCTTTAGTTCTAAAATTATTTATAACTAGTCACTTTTGAATTCTTTCTATTTATCTCCATTAAAAAATTGATGTATTACTAGCCCACACCTCACACACAAATAGCAAAAATACAATAACTAATAACCCAAAAAAGACCCTAATGGTTTTTCATTCCCAGAAATCTAATTTTCTACCACTATTTAGTAATGAGTAGAGTGTCCTCCATCCTGGTTACATTTGTTTCATCTTGTATATTTCCCAATTGAGTTTGCTTTAAACATCTAAGTCAAGGTATTTGTATTATATTACTACCTCTATAGGATTTCCTTCAAACATAATATATGGTTGTTTTTGCCCTCTCCAAGTAGAGAAGACAATAGTATTAGTCTTGCTAATATTTACCTATATACTAACTTTGTTACAAAAGTGCTTTGAAGATTTTAGATGTTCTTTTAAATGTTCAAGTGTCTTACTAATAAATATGAGGTCATCTACACAGAGAAGTTTCACTACATACTTAACAAATTGTATTCCCTTTTCTCCCATCCTTTATACCCATTCTTCCAATTTGTCAATATAAATACCAAATAAAGTAGGTAACAATGGACAACCCTGTTTCACCACAATGTCACTCCTAAAATATTTTAATAGTCCTAGAGTTTTAATTTTTTCCATCACCTGCTCATAAATACTATGTAGTGTTACTCTATAGTTGGTTGGTAGGCCAATTTATTCCATTATTTTTCATAATTTACCACTAGGTACTCTTTCAAAATACTTTTTCAAGTACATAAAACAACAATAAACTTCTCTTTTTTCATTCCAAAACCTCTTTATTACATTCCTTAAAGTAATGTAGTGATCTATTATTGAGTACTTTGGTATAAACCTTGCTTGTCTTATTGTCCTCTTCATTTTTTATCCATTGACTAATTTTACTTTCTACTAAGTTACCAAACAATTTAAAAAAAAAGAGGATTAATCATGATGATGCAGTAGTTTGAAGGATTGAATGTTATGACTAGGTTGGTTACCTATTTTTTGTTGTCATTGCACAGCGTACCCCAATTTGGGCACCCTCTTAAAATATTGATGTTGATGTGGAGTTTTTCTTTGAATATTTTGGATTAATTTCCATTTAATCATCATTAGATCCATTCAAATTTTACAAAAGTTTAGTCTCCATGAGGTAGATTTTGAAGCCTTTATTTAATGAGCCCACTCAAGTTGTACAAAAGTAAAATAATTTTTAGATTTTTTTTAATAAAAACAAAAATAAATAAATAAATAAGTTCTCATTATTCTCATTTTATTTTGCTTTATATTATGTTTATAAAGCTTATATAAAATTACCATTATCCACGCGAAGAAGAAGATAAAACCTTTTCATATTTTGGATTTGTTTATTTTAAAAATATTAATGCTAAATTCATGTATCATGTTCAAGTATCCAGGATACTAAAACAATAGCATGATTTTCAAGGTAAAACTATGCCAACCTACGGATGTAGTGCATGAACGTGGTTAATGCATGGGCACACTTTTCAATGCAGTGACATAATTTCCAAGGAGCGTGGTCAACGTGGGACATGGATTTCAAGGTCCCACAAAGGGATGTAGCTGATTCATATTGGTTAATGCATACTTTTATAAATCTTCCATCACATAATTACTGGGTGCATGTGGGATTACACTTGCAGTGAACATTGTTGGCAAACAACAATGAAAATCAAAGAGTTATGGAAGAAGGAAGTAGGAAAAGGGATTAATAAACATTCCCATTAATTAGCATGGGTGAGAAGAGAGAGATACTTTCAATGTTCATATACGATCTTTCACATTTCAGTCTTTTTGTTTGGTTATAAAAAAAATGACATTTCATCGTAAGTGGAGGACATCTTAACAAGGTTTTTTTTCTATAGTATAAAAATTGAAATGTTGTATGGCTTGTCGTAAAGGCATGATGGTACTGATTTTATTACTATTTCTCTTTTAATGATATTTGTTGGTAAAACATGGAGGAGTAACAAATATTTAGACAATGATGGTGAACTTGGTTGCTTACACATTTTCATCTGTTTTGATGTTGATGGTGATACACTTGGAAAGTAATGTTTGTGTAGTCACATGATGAATCAGGTACTAACAAGATGGAGTCCACAATTTTTCTCACATTTCATAACCATGGTTTCTTGGATCTTTCCTTATGATTGCTTACGGTGGAGTCCATTTTTGTTATGCAACTAGACATGTTCAAGGTATCGACATAGATTTTCACTTGGATTAGTGTGAAATAGGCACAAAAGTATGTCTATTTTCTTCAATGTACAAGAATAATGTACCATTACACCTAGAGAGATAAATCCAGCTATAGGAGTTGCATCGTATGACCAATGCTCCTCAAAAAACATGGTTTTATCTTGCAAGATTTGAACAATAGCAGTCAGAATCGTAGTGTTGTCATTAGCCACCACTAAATTTGCTCACTTTTACTACATGGTTATCAACACAAAGAAGGATTATGACATTCATGTTGCGGATGATAAATTTATTTGAAGAACTACAATGGCAAAATTTTTTATTTTCCATGACACCAGCGTGAAGGGAATGTTGAAAGGATGTGATGAGGAATCTGTTTCATTGGATAATTGGTAGTGTTGTTCTATATTTGTGTTGAACACTAAGGAGAAAAATGGAGTGGATGATTTGTAAAATAATATATTAGAGCTTCGATTGATTGCTCAATTGAAAATGGGTATGAGTTTGGTGTATTTTCTATATTTCATCAGTGAATAGTGGAGTGCACAACTCAGATGATAAATGATAATGAATTGTTCTAACTTGTTGAATTTGATTTATGAAAAGAAGTAGCTAGATAATTTCCAATACGATTTTTTGTTTTTCACATGAATAGGGATCGAATATGATTTAGGTCAATTCGTAGGAGCCCTCTTTTTTTGTCTTTGAATATAGTATCTCCCAAACAAAAAAACTAGTGGTAGTGAAATTATATCGTAAACCTTGTAAAGAGTTTGTCAGGTGAAAGAAAATTAGCAAATTGTAAAACTTGTTTTGAGTATTAAGGATAAAAGAAAAATTGTTTTTAAACATTTCTCTTGGACGGTTATGCATTTAACGGATGGCAAAATCATTATCAATTTTTTTTAAAAATAAATAGAGAACATTGTGGTTACAAGTTAAGGAAAATAAAGAAGACGTAAGGAGAACAAATTATTGTTGAAGAAAATGTTATAAAACTAAAAAAACAGAAAGGAAAATTGAAAGTTTAAAATTATAAATATCCTTTGAAACTCATGAAAAAATGTGGAAGACTATTTGGAGCAAGGGAATGTTGGAAATTTGATTTTGTGGAAGAGCATCTCCTTCCTGGTTGTTGGACTGAAGGAGTTTCACCCATTGTAATCTATTGAGGCAATGTATTTTGAAGGAGCATTAATTATATATCTTTCATTTTGTAATATATTGAAATTTTTAATAAGTTATATGCATGCAGATGGTATAATTTATTTTCCTTAATATATTGTATTATTTGTTTTGCTAAGTTGATTGTATTTACAAAACGAGTTTTGTAAGGGACCTAAAACCTTCTTACAAAATAGCCTTGGTGGCTATTCAATCGAATAAATCTAAGACATTGGGTCTTCCCATAGACACCAAAATCCTTCTATCACCAGAGGAGGGATCCCGATCCCACTTTACACCCATACACCCTGACCTGCAAGGGGAACCATGCACTCTAGCATCCATAGCCTGACTGGACCTACTACCTCAAATTGAGAAGATATGATAGAAATTTGTACAATCCACAAAAATACTGAAGTAAACAAAAAACAACAAAAACCACTCCCACTAGGGGTCCACCCCTGTCATTTCTTACCTTCATGCTTCCTAGATGTTGTGGTCTTCCCTAAAATCTGTGAAGCTTCCTACAAATGCTTAACTACCATGTTGATAATAGATACCATCGACTATAGTACCAACAAAGACTTTGATTCTTCCTTGTCACTCTAAGACTTTGATGCATCCTAGGTTGAGGAGGAGGACATCTCCAGCTTGGTCTTCTTCAGTCTAGAAAAGGATCTACCTCCCAGGGAAGTTTGAATCAAATCCCCCCGTTTATTTTGTTTGTTACACTTATTATTCCTGGTTGGGGTAGGCTTGGGAAGCCCACTAGTATGACTAGGATCTCCAAGGGACTCATGACATGAAGAAGGGGGATTATTCATGGGGGTTGGGTGGCCATGGGTTGTATGTTTTGCATCAAAGGCTGGTGAGTTAGCGCATTCTTATACAAGATCGCTAGGAGCCCTTGGTACCTGGGATGCCTGCCCATATTTTGACACTTTTCTAGGGTAAGGTTGAGGGAATACATGAGGTATTCAGGGATGTAGATAGGTATCCCATAACGGATGTTATTAAGGAATGCCAAATGAAAGTTGAACAAGGGTTTAGTTGTGTCATCACAAGTGATATATTGCATGATGGGCACTATGGCATGATTCCACAAGGCTAGGAGGGCAAAAGCATGCAGTGATGTTTTGTCCCAGCCAAGGATCTTCCCCTTGTAAATAAATTGATCAAGCTACTCCTCCCAATTATGTTTTTCATGCCTGATGAGGTGTCAAAATATGGGGAGACCGGTGACTACCACCAACAAGTCAAGGGAGACCATAAAGTGTAAACCTTGGATAGTAACTTATCCTTTGTTCCAAGAATGTACAAAGTCATCGGTGATAGGATATTCAGCTCCAACAAATTTCTCTAGTAATGGGGTAAACCTATTGGTATCCATGGAATTTTTAGCATTGGGGTCCATTTTCATAAGGGATGGTTCAACATAAGTCATGTTGGGGGCCAGGGGATTGAGGTGGATAACCTTGGATAGGAAATTATAAGGGTCAGGACTGAGCAGTGACATAGCATATAGGGAGAGGATAATCTAATCAACTGGAATATGGGAATGGGACTTTGACTTATGAAGAGGAGTGATTGTGATGAGGAATATAGATGCGGCATGCTGGGAGTGGTTGTTGAAGTGGAAAGAGGCCAGTTGTATGAGCTCATGCGAAGGGTGGGGAATGGGTGAGCCAGAAATGATGATAGTAAGCGAGTTGGCACTACCACACTTCCCATTGAGCTCTTCGAGACATGCTTGATAATCCAAGTTACTACTCAAAATAGTGTAGAGGGAGACTGATGAGTGTCATTTAGTTCATCATTTAATCATTATTTATCAATCTGGGTAGGTGTCCTAAGGCTGTTTACGATAGTCAATTCAAGCAGATGTAAGTCATTCTATTCATAAAATGGCTTTATTGGTAGAGCAGTTAGTGTTTATTGGGGGTTCTTCTGTCACTCTAAACCCTATGAACTGAAAGGAAAATATATTATGCTTGCTGAAATAAAATTGTTGAAATAAAATAACTGTTAAAGAAACCTATTTACTTTTGTTGAATCTAAAAATGCATTCAAAAACTGAATTAAACTTGCTGAAATGAAATTTGCAGGAAATTCAGAATTGCAGAAAGTAAACTAACTAACTTTACAAAATAAAAGAATAGAACTAAAAATAAACTTAGAAATGATAACTCAGAAATAATAATGAAACTATAAACTCTGAAACTAGAAATGATTTCAACAAAATAAAGAAATGCAGGAAAAATGATAGGTTTCCTATTTATTCTGCTGCAGACAGATTTAAACAAGAAAACCTGGTGAAAAACCTTCTTCTGCTCCAGGAATTTGCCCTTGCTCCTTGGTTCAGAAGAAGGTGAAGAAGTAGCTCTAGTTTACTACTTAATCACTCCTTCAATCATAAAGCAAAACTGATAAAAACTGCACTTTTTATTGAATAAAAAACATGCAGAAAAATTTTGCATGTTACTGCTACAGAAATATGATTTCTCACAATATTTAGAATTATCCTAATTGCAATCCTAATTCTCCTTAGCTCAACCCAAATGGGAGCTGGTTATTTATCTTACAAACATGCTAAATCAGGTGTGGAATAATTTTAATTTCAGGCATTTTAGGAATGCTTTTGAAACTGCATTCCTAAAATTCAGAATATGGTTACATGAATGAAATCTGTTTGTTGCACATTTGCTAGAGGTCTTTTGCATTGAAAAAGGTGCACAACAGATTCACATAATTGTCCTGAACACTTTCCTACAATTTTGTCGCCTTTCTTGAGCTGTTCTGGTCAAAACTATGCTTTTTCGATTATTCTGAAGTAGTCCTGTTATTTCGGAGCAGTATCTCTATTGTTCCAGAGTAGTATCTTTGTTGTTCCATAGCAGCGCCAGAATGCATGTTTTCAACACAGTTTGCGGTTATTTTGCCGAGCATTTGGTGGATTATACTTGGAAGTCTTTCAACAACCTATTCACATGCTCTTTTAAGTTGAATTTGACCAAATTCCAAGCCATGCACATCTGGCTAGAATTTGTCCAAGTTAAAATAGTCAAAATACAGTTTTGCATAGCTTGCAGTTTTGTCCTATTTTTAGTGCTATTTTCTGCATTTGACAACTTCAGAGAGCATGATATGAATGTTATATATCCCACACGTGATTGTATTAACACTTTTCATAATAAATTATTATTTATCAACAAAACTTATGCAGAAAATACAGAAAATTAGTAAAAACAGAATATTATGCTTCTAAACAATCAAACATGTAAATAGTAGTAAATATTGTATTTCATTAGCAGAATTAACATCAAAACATGTCAAAAAGGTCTATTAAGGATGTCTAAAATAATCAATAATGAGGTAATTTTTGGCCTCATTAGAGACCGAAAGGTGATAGGAAGAGGTGCAGTCTACCTAAGTTAGACTTCAAGGTAGGTGCCACGTGTCAAGGATGATGGTGGACCAAAAATGATTTTCCCTAAAAATTTCCATGTCACTCAGATAGATCTTGGTCATGATGATATGGATCCCCACAACTTTGTTGGTGTACGTATCAAAAGTGTTGTTCTTGGAAAGCCACCATGACTTGTTGTTACTTGGAGATTGGGATAAATCCCTCGATTTGCCTTTCATGTGCATGTGACCTCTAGATGACATGGTCCATCGATGAGAGGACAGATTGAGATGGAGATCTTGTGGAATCCCTTATACCATAGTGAGTATTCCTAGAGTGACCTGACAAAGTCCTTAGAGTCTGATCGATTGACTTGCCTTCCTTTCCTATTTCATCACATTAGCAATGACTTGGGGATAATATTCCCTCCATATTTTGAGCCCGTTACTCAAATATTCCATATTAGCCATGAATTCGACTACCTGATTAGCCTCCATGAAGATATGGTGAATGGTTGTACTCAGGTAATTGTGAATAATTCTCATAGATTCAAGGATGGAGTTGTAGAGTTTCCATGATGATATATTATCATTAGAAATATAGTTTATGATATTCTGGGAGTCCCCCTCAATAATTGCCTCCTGGGATCCTCCTTAAGCAATGACAACCCCTTCTCGAGAGCCAAGGCTTATGCATAATTGTTTGATTGGTACCCAAGAAACTTCACATAGGCCAAGATGATGTTGCCTAGGTGGTCTCTGATGACTCCTCCCGCCTCGGACTTACCTGGATTTCCTTTGTATGCCCCATAAAAATTCAACTTGATCCATCCTTCAGGAGATGAACTCCATCTGGATTTGTCCCTAGGATTTGGCCGAGGCTACACCTCAAATTCCTTTGAGGGGGATCCGAGGGATAGGAGTATGGCTATCTCAGAGGCCAACATGGGAGATGCTAGGTAGGAGATAAGTCGAGAATTTTTTATTTTGAAGGTAATGGCCTTGGAAGCCACCAATAGGAGATCCCTGGTCAGCCCTAAAATGGCCCTCTTGTTTCGATCTAACTAAATCTACCACAAAAGGTAGGGAAGAAAAAGGGACCACAAGGATCTAAGCTTGGTATTGAAGAATAAATTTGGCCACTGAGTAAAGAGGTTGACAATTGACTGGGGCTGGGTCCACTAGATGTAGAAACTACTGAGGATGTGTCCAAATGCTTCAAAGGAAAACCTAAAAGAACAAAAAATATGATTTGTGTTTTCCCAGCTTCTAAGCCTTTTGAGATAACTTTTGACATCATACAAAAAATTAGAATATGCAATCAAGTAATAATATTCAAAATCTTAGTAGTTTAACATGTAAATTATGTTTATCAATAAATAAAAAAAGAGAAATATCTCTTACAACCATAAATCGTATATGCATAAAATTTAAAAGTAAGAAAAGTTGCTAATAACATTTTAAAGGGAGTATATCTTACCTCCTATATAAGGGCTTGAATCAATTGTGAGAAAATACTTTGTTCAAATGAACTAGTTATACAACTAAATAATTTCACTAAATATGTGCTTCAACTTCTTATGAAGTTGACAAAAATTGTACTTGGAATATGGTTGCATATCTTCCACACCTACAAATATATATATATATATATATATATATATATATATATATATATATATATATATATATATATATATATATAAAAGGGATGGACCCCTTATTTATTTAATATAGAAAAGACAATTGTGTTTTATTTTCTTGCTTTAATTGATAGATCAACTACAATAATAATCATGCCAAAAATATAAATGTGTTTTAATTTAAATTATTTTCATGGTGTATAAGTTATTACATGTATTTATAAACATGAATATATATTATAATATGATATAATATAGTATGTTTTTTTTTGATAAATTGGACGTGTTTTTGAAAGGGACTTCAAAACCTTTTACAAATAAAGTTACAAAAATATGGTTCTCATGAGATGCAAATAGCAAAAATACAATAGATAAGGGAGACTTGAGAGGTCACACTGAAGAACCAAAAAGAGCAGTAACTAGTGGAAGGGATTCTCTAGGATATTCCAACAAGGGAATAGAAGAAGCCATTAAACCACAAAAACCAAAGGATACTAAACCCACATAAACTAGTCAAAAATATACAGCCATGATAGGGGTGAATTAGTCAGACTCATTACCAGTTTTGGGTGCCACATTAGCAACTTAGGTGTGATCATTTAGTTGTTGCATGTGTAGAAGAAAAAAATGATGCACCTAGAAAAGGGAAATGAAATACATCTATTGAACTAATCTCAAAAATGAGACATTAATGTAAGCATGATAACAAATAATTAAAAGAAATGGGGGTCCACTTTATATTAATTTATTTTTCAACTCCACAGTTACAAAACATCCAATTGAGGGCTTTGAGTTGATATACTCATTAAAAAAGTGTCAAAGGATCTAATCCTTTCAAAGACTCAAGATGCACTTTAAGGCCTTCCTTGCACTCATGAATTGAAGAGCAGGTTTTTGATATCGCTGCGATGATCTATCTATATTCAAAATTGTAGCTCCTTCCTTGCACACTGAAATACCTATATCTACACATAAAGAATAGATATTGGTTAATAGCATGTGCAGATTGAAAGGAAATCAAACATATGCATATAATAGTGAATATAAAAAGTGTAATAGAAGGTGCAAAACTAATCAAAATTGTACCAAAACTTAGTATAATGTATATATTCTAATCTATAGTTGATCTATGCTAAAACAAAAATGAAATTGGATGTAAAGGTCATGGCCATCCTTGGGTGTTCCAATTGTGACTGTTAGAATGAAAAGCATAATAGAAGGTGCAAAACTACTCAAAATTGTACCAAATCCTAGTATGATGCATATATTCTAATGTAGAAATGATCTATGCTAAAATTGAAATGAAATTATATGCAAATTCATGGCCATCCCTGGGTTTTCTAGTTGTGGTTTTTAACCATCCTAGGTGGGGATGACCACCAATCCTAGTGGTTTTTGCGACCAATTCCTCTGGGATCTAGTTCAAACTATTCCTAGGGGTGTTTTCATCAAATTTTATGATCTGATTCACTAAAATGGGTGGGTTTTAGAATGGGTTTGCATATTTGGGATCACTTGGAAACCTCCTTTGATTGATGGAGATTTCAAGGGAAAATATGTGGGTGAAAGGTTGATTGAATCTCAATAGCACTTCGTTGCAATTTATTGTGAAGACTCCCTTTTTAAAATTGGGTGGAATGGCTCCACTTTATAGCTCAAGAAAGCACAAGGTCAAATGGAAAAGTTAGGGTATGCAGGGCAAGAACCACCACTTGTCAAAACCTTTCCATGCATTGGGTGGAAGACATATCCAATTTGGACCTCCAATTTGTAGGTTTCTGATGGATTTGATGTACCCTAAATCTATCATAAATCAATGGGCAAGATAAATGGTAGAATTTGATTGCTATTTATCCCACCCTTGAATTTTTAAGAGTCCAAGGACTTGGCCATCCCACCTAGATATGGTTGTTGGTGGCCATCACACCCAAGGATGGTCATGGGTGGTTGTTCTTGGGTGGGATGACCATAAATTGGTGGCCATCCCAAGGTGGGATAGACATGGCTACATGGCCCAAAACTTCTCAAAAGTGGGATAAAACTTCCCAAAATTTGTAAGGACCACTATTTAACCCTAGAGGATTTCCTAAGGAGGCCATATGGTGCTAATAAGAGCATGTCTTGGAAATATAATTGGACTGATGTGATTTTAGTGTCTATAGGTGCTCCTTTTGGGATGCATTATGTGAAACAGAGTGCGAAGAAAAAATAAATGACTAAATTATCAATTGATTAAGGTTATTCAGTAACCTAACCAACTTTATATACCTCCATCATAGAAGGAGCATAAATTCTTGGAATCCTTACTTTTGATATCTTTGAAGGATTTGATGTTGGTATACCTTTCAGTCGCACTATAAGGATAGGTTTTGGGGCTTAGGGTATACTTGGTCTTGGTTTCTTGTTTCGATTATAAGTCTATTCTAGGACAAGGTTCCCAAGGCTTCAAGGAGACCAAGAATTTTTTTGTTGAATTGGTACTAAATTATGTGCCCCAACGTGGGCTTGAAATTGTCTTTGGCAATAATCCTTTTGAATATATGCAAGTTTCACTTTTGAGTGTTTGAGTGTTGATTTTGATTATGAATTCATAATTATGACCACCCCCTCAAGTGATGAGTCGATGAGAGAATGACCAAGGATGAAAACGATGATTTTCTTGACCAATATGACTTGATTAGGGTTTGTTTAGCTTTACCCATTATAAAATTTATTAATTTTGTTAATATTTTGATGGTTTTGTTGATATTTCATGGAAGAAAGGAAATGAATACCTCATTCTAGTGGAGTGGTTCGACTACAATGGCTTTCTTGGGAATAAAAGTAGATATTTTCAATTCATCAATGAATAATTTGTTTCAATCTTTACCCATTGTGAATTTTATCAGTTTTGTTATGTTTTTGGTGGTTTTGAGGCTTTTTTCTTTGCCTTTTCTTCTATTTTTTTGGTTTTTTTTGGTGGCCATACTAGGGTGGGATGGCTACAAAATTCATGGTCATCCCAGGGTGGTACGATCACCAATTTTTTTGGTCATCCCACCCTGGGATGACCATGCTTATTCTAGGATTTTTTAAACTCAAAATTGGCAAAATGAGCTCATTTGCACACTTCTAACTTGGAAGATTCAACTATGATGAGTACGAGAGTGATTTTTCAAAGTGGAGAACTATCGAAACCATCCCACAATCACCATGAATCAGCCTCTAGACTCGATGACTGGCAGAGCCAGTGCAAGATAGGTAAGGGCTAAATTTGCTACTAGACTTTGTTTAATTTGAAAATGCAATTTTTTTGTGTCTGCTAATGAAACACACTAAATATCAGTAAATGAACCTCATTAGTGGTAAAATTTATTATTTTATGCTATTAGTTGTTGTCTTTATGCAATTTTGTTGCATTTATTATGTTTTTATGAGGTTTTTTGCTTGTTTTTGGTGGTTAAGGTCATTTTTGAGCATTTTTGGGGTTGTCCCTAGGTGGGACGACCACTGATGGTCATCCTTGGGTGGGAAAACCATGATTTTGGGAGAAAAAATTCTCTCTTTTTTTTATTTTTGTTATTTTTTAAAGTTTTCTTGCCTCTTCCAGGTGATCAAGATCTGGTATTGATTTTTGAATCTCTTTTAGACTGCTAGGAACTTAGAGATAGAGGATGACTAGAAATGGTTTGACGTCATTGGTCTCAAACAAGTGACACGGTTAGAGCCATTGATGGGATATAAAGCCTACATAATGGCTTTGATAGATCTTTGGGACCCTCACACCAACACGTTCCACTTGTCAACTATGGAGATGATAGTGATGTTAAAGGACATCTTTCAAATTTTGCATATTTCGATAGAGGGGCATCCGATTATGTCTTCTCATCATGTTCTTAGAGATATAATTTTATAGAGATACTTTAGATATGACTAGTATGAGGCATTATAAGACTTGCCTAGCAGAGGTATCCTAGTGGAGCTATGGTATGAGGTGGAGGTTTTGACTATGATACACACCTTCCTAATGATTCTTATCTCTAATATGCTACTACCAAACTTATCAGGAGTCATGTTCCCCTAGAACCTTTTTGAGTTTATATAATTACTAGTGGAGTGCACCATAGAGAGGCCATTATTGATGGCATGGAGCACTACTTTGCTAGCATAGCTTTATGATGAGTTGTATGAGATCCATTGCCACATGCAGAAAGGATTGGGTTGTATCTTTCTATTGCAGGTGTGGGTATGGTAGCACATTGTTGTGGATCAACCATGAGAACTACCTTGGATGACATGAGCATAGATTATAGATGGAGATATATGATATAGGATCCTATGGTAATGATACTAGGAGAGGGATCAGAGCCATCCTTATGTAGGTATGATTCATTACTATGCATAGTTATTTGCATAGCTTAAGGTAGAGGAGATTACCTAGAGACCATACAAATATTATCCATCATGGCCTAAGGATGAGGTGTAGCTTCTATAGGTATGATGAGGTAGATGGTTAGTGGGTTGACACAAGATCGAGTGAGAGTATTTCCCATATGCTCAAGTGATGTGGTAGTTTAGGCTATGCTAAGGGTTGCCTATCGAGCCAGTGATATACCAATATCATGCGGATGATAGGACACTTACTTGGTCTATAGTGGAGGTAGTTGGAGACTGGATCCTGTGAATGATATCTTTGAGCTAGATGATGTAGGAATAGGAATGACAATAGAGTATGACTCCTAGTGGGTGATGCACTAGTGGCAAGGGGAGGGACCATTAGGAGGTGGTACAAATGTGGTAATAGAGGAGGATCATGGTGAGGCTCTAGATGACGCTCCAATTGAGGCTCTAGATGAGGAGGAGCCAAAAATAAGTGAGTGACATGATGAGGAGATAGACTTAGGGGAATGACATGTGTGTTTCTAGATAGATGATGAGTGGATGGACAACATGGATATGGAGGATCAGTATGATGATTATGATGAGGATGATTTTGATAAGTAGATATTGTAGGCACAACTAGTAGCATGAGATGCCACCATTTTTGAGCTACAGGGTGAGTTTATCAGAGGGATATAGGAGTGGAAGTACTACATAGAGGAGAGGGCTCTCCTACAAGTATAGGTGTAGACTACTAAGGTATATATTGAGAGGTAGATAGGAGTTATTGAGGGGTAGGTGGTAGAGCTAGCTACTTTTTGGTCATAAGTTAGAGCATGGATCTCAAGCTAGGAGGCATTGCATAGTGACAAGGTAGCTAGGCTACGGGGGGAGGTGACATAGCTCCAAACTTTACTGGGTGACTACTAGACTTATCATCAAGAACTATCATACACACAAGATTTAGAGGATGAGGTAGCATGCCTTAGAGGATGCTTACCATCTCATCCTTCTATTGGTGGGTCCCACTAAAGTAGGAGTGGTACAAGGTAGTCTTCTACAAGGATGGGGTCTCCTAGATTTGTTAGGATGTTATATAGTGCTAGTGGAGTAGATCTAGTATCTCTCAATGAGCAACTACTAAGGGTGGTGGTGAGAGTCATGGTGCTAGTCCTACGTGACCATGGCTTTTGAGACTTTGTGGTTATTTTTGGATTTTAGGAGCATGAGGTCTGAGGACCCACTTGATTGTAGCCTATAGGCATTTTTTGGATTATGATGTAGCTTTGTGTCCCACACACACACACACACACACACACACACACACACATATATATATATATATATATATATATATATATACATATATGAGTTTTTATTTTGTCATCATGTGTTTTCTTATTGCTTTATTAGATGTATGCAATGGTTTATGTTTACTTTACTGATGTTTTTATGGGTGATTATCATGGATGCATGTATTGTAATACGATGTTGGTTGATGATATGTACATGTGTGTATGCATAATGAAATGGGTGATTTGTTAATATCTACTAATGAATTATGAATACTATTTGACACACTAGATGCTAGCACCATAGACTATAAAAATTTATTGATTCATTTTTAACGTTATCATAAGATTATATAATGAACCGTGAAAGTGTAAGCTAAAAAACATGTGATAAAATGGTATGGAATGGAATGAATAGTAAAATGTTATAGAATGTTCTTGATATTTTCATGAGACTCAAACACTCTAGTGAACTAGTCAAAAGTTATATATTAACTATGCAAGACTTTTTGGCAAGGTATAAATCTACTAGGATGACCAAGATATTCAATATCCTTATGTGTGCATGTGATTTCATTGCTATAATAATGCATAAAGTTACCCCAGTGACAAACAAGATTTATGCAACCCATTTGTACTGAATATCACCTTGTGAGTATCATGATCCTGAGTTTTGTATGTAGTTGGATTAGACCATTAGGCAATATAGGCTACCAAAAGCTAGCTCATCCATAAGAAAACATTGGTCTATACAAAATAAGGTAACTAATATGATAGGAATATCATCATGCATAAGGATACCACCATTGCTAGGTAGGCTTGATGCCACCCAACCTGTAATTAGGATCACTATATGGTTATCAAATGCTAAGAATTCCAAGGATTCAAGTTTAGTACTCATTTTCTTTTATTTTTGAATTTCTCTAAGGATTTTCTCATTTTATTTTGGTGAGCAAGGAATTTTGGTAGTGGTGAGAACCATTGTTTATTTTAATTTTTGATTTTTTTAGTGGTAAAAACCCTTTTTTATTTTAGAGATTTTTGCTTTTTGTATTTGTTGCTTTTTGGATACTTGCCCAGATTTGGCATGGGGTAAGGGATTTATGCATTTTTGAACCATGCACATAGGGGTATGAGCAAGGTAAACTTTTTGCTTAAGGTAACAAGGACCACATTGTAGGTTTCAAATTTCCTTGTGAAAAACTTGGATTTATTAGTTTGAAATGTGTTGGTATTATGATGTATACAAGGTACAATCAAAGCAAGAATCTACCTTCTAAAAATCATGATAGCTTTCTATAAATCTGAAGAGAATACTAGATACGGTTGAGTGACCTAAAACTCTAACTACAACTTATAAAAATGGACAAAGTGAAGGTAAATAGACACCAATACAAAAGGTGGGGAATATGGATGTAAATGATAATTGTAATGTATACGGGTGTGAATAATAACTTTTGACAAAGTTGATTTTGAAGGATGGCTAGTGTACAGATTTGGTGCTAAACATGTATGAGCAACTCTAGAATGAAAAATGCAATGATGGTTATGCTTAATGTAAGTGATTGTATAATGTAATGCAATATTTTTTATTTTGTTATTTTAATGATATTTTTGGATTTTGATTAATATATATATATATATATATATATATATATACATTTGACCAATGGTCTTAGTGGTGCCATTGGGGTGTTTTATATGACCAAAGGGTTTATGGGTACCTTTGGGGCTTTATGGGTGACCAAAGGGTTTATGGATACCTTTGGGGCTTTTTAGGTGACAAAAAGGTTTATAGGTACCTTTGGGGCTTTTTGAGTGACCAAAGGGTTTATGGGTATCTTTGGGGATTTTTGGGTGAAAAAAGGGTTCATGGATATCTTTAGGGCTTTTTGGATGACCAAAGAGTTTATAGATACCTTTGGGGCTTTTGGGTGACCAAATGGTTTATGGATACCTTTGGGGATTTTTGGGTGACCACAGAATTTATGGGTACCTTTGGGGTTTTTGGGTGACCAAAGGATTTATGGGTACCTTTGGGGATTTTTGGGTGACCAAAGGGTTTATAGGTACCTTTGGGACTTTTTGGTTGACCAAAGGGTTTATGGATACCTTTGGGGCTTTTTGGGTGACCAAAGGGTTTATGGGTACCTTTGGGAATTTTTGGGTGACCAAAGGGTTTATGAGTACCTTTGGGGATTTTTGGGTGACCATAGGATTTATGAGTACCTTTGGGGCTTTTTTGGTGACCAAAGGGTTTATGGCTACTTTTGGGGATTTTGTATGACCAAAGGTTTTATGGGTACCTTTGACGCTTTTTGGGTGACCAAAGGGTTTATGGGTACATTTTGGGCTTTTGGGTGACCAAAGGGTTTATGGGTACCTTTGGGGTTTTTTGGGTGACCAAATGATTTATGGGTACCTTTGGGGATTTTTGGGTGACCAAAGGGTTTATGGGTACCTTTGGGGCTTTTTGAGTGACCAAAGAGTTTATGTATACCTTCGATATTTTTTGGGTGACCAAAGGATTTTTGGGTACCTTTGGGGCATTTTGGGTGACCAAAGGATTTATGGGTACCTTTGAGGCTTTTTGGGTGACCAAATGGTTAATGGATACCTTTGGGGCCTTTTTGTGACCAAAGGATTTATGGGTACCTTTGGGGCTCATATCTATGGATGGATGGATGGATGGATGGATGATCTCCATTGGATGGGTAGTTGGGTCTATTGAGAAGAGGTTATCGCAAGACTTTTGGGGGTGGTTGTAGTGGATGTGGAATGATCAAAGGTAGTCAATGTGGAAGGGTGTGAGCTTGCTCATCGAGTGGCAAAAGCTATTACCAGATGGGATGTGGTAATGGAAATACATGTAGATATAGCTCTTCTTCATCATCCAATGGGATGACATGTTTATATTCCTGTTGGTCATGAATCTACCACAGGAAAGGATTTTATACTAAATGCACCCTAGACCCAACCAACATTGAAAGGGTAGGAGAAAGAAATGTCTCCCAGACCAATCTCCAGAGAGGGCTGGTTCCCTTACTAAATCTAAGCTTGATGAAGACTAAAGTTGCAAGAAAGGAATTATAAATGTGCAAAAAGAAATGGGAAATATAGCCGTAGGCCAAATTTCTCAGATCAAGAAAGAATAACAGTAGATAACTTCAAGTACAGTAACAACATATAACAGAAGATATCAATGTAATTCACTTACAACCTCGCGTAGAAAACCCCTCCAAGATCACATTCTAGAACTCACTTCCTCACTAGCAATATTTAAACTCAAATGCAAAATTCAAATTAAGCAGCAAATAAGAAATACGAGCGTATATAGGAATGCATATGACAGAAGGAAAAATCACACAAATAGTCGCTTGCAAAACCAGAGGCCAAATATCTTTCATTCATGCAATGAACTTCAAAGCTTTCAGCAAAAGTCTCTCTCTCGATATCTCTTTCTGAGATCTACATTGGTTTATATAGAAGTCTTGCTTCTTTACAATCATTAAAAACTTGCAATAGACTTCCTCAAGATCTAAAAATTATGCAACAAAAAAAAGGAAATGATATCCTTAAACCAGCCTCAGAGAAACCAAAAATTAAATGAAATAAGGATTCGGTCGTCTTCATTAAATGGTCGTTCTTGAAACATTCTTGAACCGTTAGAAAAATCACGAACAACAGCTTCGAATAATGGAGCGTCTTCAATTCTGGTGGCTTGGACACGTTCTTCTACCTTGTTCGCATTGGAAAGCAGCAAAACATTTAATTTTGGAGTGCTTTTAATCGTTGGAAATCACAAAACTTCATCGGGCCATTTGAAATGCTTTCTGACGCGAAACTGTAATAGGTCGCAAAAACACGACATGTCACGAAATCGTGACTTATCTCTGCTCCATACATTTTTCTTAATTTTAGACCGTGAAAACCAACCATGTCACAAAATCGCTATAGGTTTGGCTTCTTTATCTCCTTCGCTACCTTAGCTCACGAAAACGCGATGCATCATGAAATCACGATGTTTCATACAATTATGCTCTTTCCCCGCTCTATTACCGCGAAAATGCAACAAGGCACGATTTCGTGACGTTCTTCATCCATGTTGTTCTCTTCGCTGCTTCAAATCATGAAAACATGACACTGCACGATTTCAGTACACCTTTCTATCTTTTGGCTGTGTCTCACTTATACATCGCGAAAACAAGACAAGTCGCAAAATCGCTACCACTTTCTCCCCGCTGCTCAGTCTTTGCTTCTATGTCATGAAAATCCAACATGTCATGATTTCACGACAATTTTCATCCACGCTGTACGGTCCTATTTCTAAGCCGTAAAAACATGACACTCTTGCCTCAAGTGCTTCGTTAATCTCCATCATGTCGCGAAATCGCGATAGGTTTTATCTCCTTGGACTTTACTACTCTTGACCGTGAAAGTTAGTCATGTCACGAAATCATGATGTTTCATACAATTTGGCTGTCTTCTTGCTTCCTCCCCGCAAAAATGCGACAAGTCACGAAATCGCTACCACTTTCTGCACTTGGTCCTTCCACTCCAATATGTCGCGAAATCGTGACGTCTCTATGTTGCTAGACTTCACCTCCACAAATGTCATGAAATCTCGATGCCAACTTCTTTCTTGCCCTCATCTTAAAACATGTCATGAAATCATGACGTTTTCATGCCTTAAGATTTTCCTTCCAAATCTGTCGTGACCACGCAACACGTCGCGATTTTGCGACAACTTTCGCCTTTTGTGCCTTGTTCAATATTATGTCGCAATATCTCTACAAAGTTTATTGTCATCGTCTTTTGCTTGGTTATGTCACGATTTCGTGACCTTTTCTCTATGTTGCCCCCATTGATCATCTTGACCGTGAAACTCTAACACGTCGCGATATCGTGACAATTTTGCTGCTTAGCCCTTTTCTGCCTTTTGCACTGCGAAACTGAGATAGGTCACAATTTTGCGACACCATTTGCTTTTGACTTCTCTCTCCTCATCAGACTCGTGATAACGTGACATGTCGTGATATCATGACAGTTTTGAAACTATGCTCTTCATGCTACTTTTTTTCACGATATCGCGACAGGTCTTCGGACTTAGCCTTTTTTGCATCAAAACCTATATAGAAGTGAGAATTTCAACATCTTATGCATGAATAATCAACAATCAACACAATGTGGCAAAAATGCCAACATTCTTGGTGGCTCACGGGGTATACAGTTCTGTTGTATGCACGAATCCTAGGCCTGAATCCATTGGGCAACAGAGTCAAGAAAAATTGAGAACAGAAAGCTGGCTGATGGGGTACATCTCGGTGGACTGCTGCAACAACTCTTGCTGAATGAATGAAAACTCAAGGAATCTGTATTTGGCTTAGCTGACCAGGTGCTATAAATAATCTCCATGAAAGCACCAGGGGTTGCAAAATGGAAATGCATGAAATAAGTGGAGTGAGGACTATGGAATGGACATGGTAAATGATGGAATGGTGGAGTGGGGGAAAGTGATGTGGTAGATACAGTAACAGAGTGTTGTTTGTGCTACCAGCTACTATGAAAGGGAAATGGAAGTGAATGGAATAATGGAATGGAAGTGGAAGAGATGACAAATGCGAGATAAACTGTGGATAAATGCTAAAACAATAAAGAAATTAGAAGAAAAGGAAAAGAAGAAACGAGAATAGCAGGAAGGGAAAAAGAAACAACAGCAGTGGCTTGATTACTTGCAGAAGAAAAAGGAGTAGGAGAAGAAGGGAATAAAGAGGGGAAGGGAAGAAATAGAGAGAAAGCCACTAACTGCTGGGAAAGAAGAAAGAAAAAGAAATAAATACGTACCTACGGGCTCGCATGCAAAAAGAGCCGAGGTTAACGGAGGAAAACAATACTTTTTTTTTTCTCTTTTCTTTTCTTTTCTATTTTTTTTGCTTTTTTTTTTTTTTTGCTATATACAAAAGTTTACGACATGATTGGCATGCCGCCACCAGAAACCTAGTCTCAGGGGGTTATCCGATGAATCTGCAGTGTCCCGACCAGATCTGATCATACTTGAGTCGGTCCTTGAAATTGGGATGACCTCTTCCTAAAGTTCTCCATGTTGCAGACATGGGCAAATTATCCTGCATGCCATTATTCACACAATCGACAAATAATGTAGCAAAAAAATTTGCCACATGGAGGGCTCCTATAGGTACCAGTTCCAGTAATGACTGAAGCCAATACCACCACTTTGAAGACTCCACTAGCTGTGAGCTGAGTACAGGATCCTCCAACCCCTTGATGTGATCACAGGAATTGTCTAGCGACAGTCCTTTCTCCAGGATCTCTTCAGGCTCTTCCTCTTGATGAGGCATGTTTATTGGGCTCTGGTTGAATACTTGCATGCTATGCCCTGGGATACAAAAAGGGTGCAAAGATGTGCCCTCCTTGTGCTCAAGTTCTACCACTTGAGCCTGTTCTTCTTCTTCTTCGCTCATCTCCTCTTGATCCATCTTCTGATAGAAATTACAAGCAACCATATTGTTCATTGCTGGGAAAGTACTTGCATATTCCCATTGTTGGCTTTGGATGAAAGCTACCTCTTGAGCTCCACACAGCTGCATCTCAGGTCTCTGCACAGTATGTGGGATCGGCCATGAAAAATACTGCGTGGGATAGACAGGAACAGGAACTATCGAAGAAAGTAATGGAGTTTCTCCCCACAGTAATTTTCCTGATAGGAGCAAAAGTTGTTTCGCTCGCACTGCTTCCTCAAATATTTGAGGAAACCTTCGTTCACTTGATTACAGCAAGAGGAGGCCTATATCTAGATGGAAATCTTGAACATAGAAGAGGTAGGCTTGGGTGGGTGTCGGTCGGATCCTCTTTGGAATTCTCTTCCAGCTTCTGCAGAATCATACATTGAAGTCTGTGATGCTCTCTAGAGGTGCTCTCATGTTGTACATTAAAATTTGAAAGGGATCTTGAGAGCTGTTAAAGGGATCTTCGTCGAATCTTCTGATTAGTGCTCCCGCTAGGTCATCCCATGAGCTGATACTTTGACGCCCAAACAGTCTGTACCACTGCAATGCCTTTCCTTCCAAAGACAAGACCAGAAGTCGGATCATGACATCCTCATGGTTTATGCCATGGATGATTGACAAAGTGGCAACATCTTCAATATGCTCTAGAGCCATGCCCTCAGTGCCATTGTATTTTGTTAGGGCTTTCAGGGCACTTTTGGGAATCTCGTGCCAAATTTGGAGATTCAGAGGGCCAGGATCATCCCATCTAGGACATACCCTCGCCATTATAGCAGTGGTCTACGAGATCACGGCTATCGCCATTAAGTCAGAGTTGCCAAGTGAACATTCTTTTCTCCGCTTGTAAGGTCAAGGCTGCTCACCAAACCTTGATTCCTTCGGGGTATCTTCTTTTAGCTTTAAAAGGCTCTACGATCAATAAATTCAGATCTTCAACTCAACAAAGTCACCAGATGAACTTACAAATCTCTGCTATGAGGTCAAGATAGTTCATCAAAAATCTTGATTCCTCTGGGCTATTAAATAATGAAACATACAATCTCACCGATTATGGATCTTTGGGACAGAAACAGTCTGTCCCACCGGGCGTGCCAAAAAATTTTGGTCACGAATCTACCACAGGAAAGGATTTTATACTAAATGCACCCTAGACCCAGCCAACATTGAAATGTTGGGAGAAAGAAATGTCTCCCAGACCAATCTCCAGAGAGGGCTGGTTCCCTTACTAAATCTAAGCTTGATGAAGACTAAATTTGTAGGAAAGGAATTATAAATGTGTAGAAAGAAATGGGAAATATAGCCGTAGGCCGAATTTATCATATCGGGAAAGAATAACAGTAGATAACTTCAAGTACAGTAATAGCATATAACAGAAGATATCAACGTAATTCACTTACAACCTTGCGTAGAAAACCCCTCCAAGATCACATTCCAGAACTCACTTCCTCACTAGCAATATTTAAACTCAAATGTAGAATTCAAATTAAGCAGCAAATAAGAAATACGAGCGTATATTAGGAATGCATATGATAGAAGGAAAAATCACACAAATAGTCACTTGCAAAACCAGAGGCCAAGTATCTTTCATTCATGCAATGAACTTCAAAGCTTTCAACAAAAGTCTCTCTCTCGATATCTCTTTCTAAGATCTACATTGGTTTATATAGAAGTCTTTCTTCTTTACAATAATTAAAAACTTGCAATGGACTTCCTCGAGATCTACAAATTATGCAATGAAAATAAGAAAATGATATCCTTAAACCAGCCTCAGAGAAACCAGAAATTAAATGAAATAAGGAGTCGGTCGTCTTCATTAAATGGTCGTTCTTGAAACATGCTTGAACCGTTAGAAAAATCATGAACAACAACTTCAAATAATGGAGCATCTTCAATTTTGATGGCTTGGACACGTTCTTCTACCTTGTTTGCATTGGAAAGTAGCAAAAAATTTAATTCTGGAATGCTTTTAATCGTTGGAAATCACAAATTTTCATCAGGCCGTTTGAACTGCTTTTTGGCATGAAACTGTAACAGGTCGCGAAAATGCGACATGTCACAAAATCGTGACTTATCTCTACTCCGTACATTTTTCTTAATTTCAGACCATGAAAACCAACCATGTCATGAAATCACTACAGGTTCGGCTTCTTTATCTCCTTCGCTACCTTAGCTCGCGAAAACGTGACGCGTCGCGAAATCATGACGTTTTGTACAATTATGCTTTTTCTCCGCTCTGTTACTGTGAAAATGCAACAAGGCACGATTTCGTGACATTCTTCATCCATGTTGTTCTCTTCGCTGCTTCAAACCATGAAAACATGACACTGCGTGATTTTGCTACACCTTTCTATCTTTTGGCTGTGTCTCACTTATACATCGCGAAAACAAGACAAGTCACAAAATCATTACACTTTCTCCCCGCTGCTCAGTATTTGCTTCTATGTCACGAAAATCTGACATGTCACGATTTTGTGACAATTTTCATCCACGTTGTACGATCCTATTTCTAAGTCGCGAAAACATGACACTCTTGCCTCAAGTGCTTCGTTAATCTCCATCATGTCACGAAATCACGACAGGTTTTATCTCCTTGGACTTTACTGCTCTTGACCGTGAAAATTTGTCATGTCATGAAATCATGACGTTCCGTACAATTTGGCTGTCTTCTTGCTTTCTCCCCATGAAAACGCGACAAGTCATGAAATCGCTACCACTTTTTGCACTTGGTCCTTTCGCTCCAATATGTTGCGAAATCGTGACGTCTCTATGTTGCTAGACTTCACCTCCACAAATGTCGCGAAATCGTGATGCCAACTTCTTTCTTGCCCTCATCTTCAAAAATGTCATGAAATCGTGACATTTTCATGCCTTAAGATTTTCCTTCCAAATCTACCACGACCACGCAACACGTCGCGATTTCACGACAACTTTCGCCTTTTGTGCCTTGTTCAATATTATGTCACAATATCACTACAAAGTTTATTGTCATCGCATTTTGCTTGGTTATGTCATGATTTCGCGACCTTTTCTCTCCGCTGCCCCCGTTGACCATCTTGACCATGAAACTCTAACATGTTGCGATATCACGACAATTTTGCTGCTTAGCCCTTTTCTGCATTTTGTGTCGCGAAACTGACAGGTCACGATTTCGCGACACCATTTGCTTTTGACTTCTCTCTCCTCATCAGACCCATGATAACACGACATGTCGTGATATCACGACAGTTTTGAAACTATGCTCCTCATGCTACTTTTTGTCGTGATATCACGACAGTCTTCGGACTTAGCCTTTTTTGCATCAAAACCTGTATAGAAGTGAGAATTTCAACATCTTATGCATGAATAATCAACAATCAATACAATGTGGCAAAAATTCCAACAATTCCTCATCTAAAATAGGAGAGTTAATAGGTGCTACATCATAATCTAATTCATCATCAGTTGTCCATTCATAAGGACCTTGATCCTCTTCCTCATTGTTATATGGACGAGTATGCGAACCTTCACATTATTCACAAGATAGGGTGAAATCGTGAGATATATATTGATCTATAATATTTACAAGAAAATAATCCCCTAAATAGTGGACATAATTAGGATTAGCGTAAGGATCGTGTGCAAGCTCACCCTTATAGTTTAGATCCAGGCACTCTAAACTATATTTGAGGACATCAAGAGGTACATAACTATTGTGTCCTAAGCCAAATTTACTATATAATATTTGGTATTACGATTGGAAAATAATTCAAGTACCTTGTTCGTACAACCCCAAATCATAGCCATGATAATGGCAACGATGAAGATATCAAATGGCAAAGTCGATATTGGACATATAATTGATGTCCTCAAAAAATGGTTCTCCATCCTCTTATTGCTAAGGATATGGTTATGTATCATATTCAATACCCCCATATATGAATTTCATTTGATTGGGAGGTATGCCTAGAGGTACGATGGTACCTATGGAAAGATGAGTTCATCCCATATTCTGTATTGTCTCAATGGCTGGAACTATTGTAACATTCCTCACTAGATATTCTCCTAAGCTTTTGGTAGCCAGATGGACTATGACATGTGATTGTGATAATGGAGAAGATGAAAGCGAGGCTTGATATGAATCAATGCTTACATTATGAGGTGGTTCCTCTTTCTCTTGACTAGAAATTTATTTCATGGAAATGGTAGAGATGATTGGAGGGATCTTGTAAATAGGCCTCTTCGACATGTTCCTCTATGGAGGATTTGATGATGATGAAGGTATATCTTAAGGTTCCAATGATGAGGATGGTATAGAAGAAGATGGTAATCGATCAATGGAATGTGATAATGAAGGATTCAAACCTTGAATGGACATATTTGGTTGGAAGTCCAAATGAGTTGTTGTCAGGGTTGAATTAAGGATGAGCTATACCAAGTTGCAATATTTGAAAGTCTCAAGGTCTGCGAAGATATGTACTTGTCCTTCATGAGTGTACTTCAAACATTGGTGAGATATGGATGGCACACACTTCATTTACCTAATTTAGGGTCTGCCTAGCAAGATATTATAAGACATTGCAACCTCTAATGTGTGACACAATATTGGTATGTTTTGCATCCCACTTGAATAGGTAAGGCTATAGTGCCAACCTTTGAGCATAAAGTATCATTGAATGCTTGGATGGTATATGTGGATGCAAAAATGTGGGATGCTAGAAGACCTAGATGTTGGAGAGGATTTATGGTGATGATATTGCTTGAATAACTAGTATCAATTCAAACTATTTTGTAAGGTGTTTCATTTACACATGCAATGATGTGTAAGGGAGGATCAACCCCATTATTTGATATTGGTTTGAGCTCATGTTCATGAAATGTGATTATTGGCTCTTTACACTACTAAACGTACCCCATGAAATTGATAAAGGAGTTAGAGTCCTGGGGCTATAGTTCAATCAGCTTAAGGATCTCCATAAGAGCTTCTCAGTGAGGTGGAGATTGTTGGATAAGCTCATAGATAGAGAGTCAGGAAAATGTTGTTCGTAAGCTTTGAGCAAGCTTAGTTTTTATGGTGACCATTGTATGAGGTGTAATTCTTTTTACTAGAGATGGTAGAGGTTGTGGCATGGAGGGAATATCATTTGAAGTTGTAGGTGGTACAACTTGATTTGTATAATACCTATTCCTTATCATGATGCTAACCATATCGATGAACCCTTATTGAGGGGGTATCGTATGGACCTCATTTACCTATTTTGCTTTATTTACCTACACCTCGTGAGTGGGCAATGGGTCTTTCAATATACCCATCTATTGATTATTTGTTTCAATAGGCTTATCAACTTGAAGTTCATTCCTATAAATCATGTCTTTTACTAGGTGTTTTAATGAGTAGCATGTTTGCACATCATTCCCATTCTACATATGGTACTTATAGTATAGATCTTCATGAAATCCCATGGACTTTGGTTTATTTAGATCTATAGGTTAGATCTCAGGTAGAATAATTTATTTGGCTACACATAGACTCTCAAATAGATAATCCATAGACTCAACGAAGGGCATAAATTTTTTTGAAGGATGGTGTTTTTGGTTTTGCCCTTGATTCATCTAAGTGTTGTTATTGTAGTTTGCAGGAGGATTTTGGGCCTGATAGTTTACCTTCCAAGGTGGCATTGGTTGGACATGTCTTGGAATGCTAATGGAAACTTTATTAGCTACTTTCAGCTTTGGTTGTGCTAGATTGCATTTTGTGTTCTTATTTCACTCCTTCTTATGGGGTTTTGTAATATTTTCCTATTGAATTTTTATTTCTTTGATTGTTCTAGCCTGCGCTAGGGCACCTTCAAGAGTTTGGTATTGTTGGAGTTGTAGGAATAATGAAATTAGTAGCTTTAAACAACTCTTGAAAAATATGCAAGTCAACTCAGACACTGGTAGTAGGTATAGTAGCTTAGTGAGAAGCGTTCACCACCTGTTACCATAATCTGTGATTGACTCGTCATCATAATGCGTCAACCTTGTGAGGTCTATTAAAGTTACCTTTTTCTTAGTGTTAAATGTAAAACATTCTAGGAATGCGTTCACAAGTTATTCAAAGCTATGGATGTTGTGCCTTGGAAGTTGATTGTACCACTCTATGACTGGGCTAGAGAGGGTAATCAAAAATATCCTTAAAAGTAAGACATCATTTTTTTGGATACTAAAGCATTGGTTTATGAACCTAGTAACATCCTCTTGTGCATATTCCTCTCCTTTGAATCTATCCACCTTGGGAATTTTGAAATGCTCTAGGTATAGAGGGGAAAGTATTGATAGGTGAATCGGTTGACTGCAAATTTAGCACAAAGTGGGCTTTTTAAGCCCAAACCTAGAGGTCACGTTTTCTATTATTTCCATGCATTCAAGTAATGCTTTATACACATCATAGTATTTGATATCCTCTTATTTTATTTGGCCTC
This sequence comes from Wollemia nobilis, assembly GCA_028583015.1. Lineage (NCBI taxonomy): Eukaryota > Viridiplantae > Streptophyta > Pinopsida > Araucariales > Araucariaceae > Wollemia > Wollemia nobilis. The sequence goes on along the minus strand of JAQPPZ010016859.1, from coordinate 5,176,620 downwards.
ATAGGGATGGTGAGGAATGCCAAGCATATGGCATGGTGGTTGAGTATCATCAACCATGCCTCCATAAGGTGCTTCTAAATATTTCTCTTTTGGTTCAATATCATCGTAGGATCCATAAGGTGTTTCCTGAATTAGCCTACAAGGAGTAACAAATGCCTATGGAAGGTGATCTATGTTTGGCTTGGGAGGCAAGTCCCAATTAGGTCTAGGAGATCAAGGAGGTAATATTTAGTTAGGCCTAGGAAGCTTATTTTGATTAAACATAGGTTTCCTCTTATGAACTCCATGTCTATGAGAACTTGGGGTAAGGACCCCATTATGTAAGGTCTCTTGAAATAGCTCATGGGTTTGCTATTCAATACTTTGTTTTTCTAACTAATTTTGGCGGTCCAAGCATTGTTTATCTAGTCAAAGCTGATTAAATTGAGCTTGGTGATCAACATATATTTTGACAACTTGGTTTATCTGATCAATCATACAAGATATATTAGCCCTAGAACTATTGCCATGGGGCCTATCTTATTCAAGAGGATATAAAATATTGACTATAATATTCCCTCAATCGGGAGAGGTCATGTTCACTTGAGGCTCAATCCTAAACAAATGTTCTTTATACTTAGCTAGCGTATAAGTACATCGTGCTTGTAGGGAATACTAAGACCAAGGATAATCAAAATTATCCTTGAGTCTTCCTTCATAAATTAGGAAGGGAAGGGCTGAATTTGCTCATCCAGGGCAATGATTATCATACTCATCTTGGTACTTATATTGTTGAGACCTATTAGGGTATTTTAAGAGCATAGTTTGATCAGTTAGCCCTACCCATGGGGAGTAATATTGATCTTGCACGTACGTGTATGAGGTATACTAAGAAGGCATGCAAATATATGGTATTGCTCTATTTGTTTTTACCTCAACACACAGTTGCCATTCTTGATAGAAGGTATGTGAAGTGTCTATATTTGGAAAGTATATTCACTGATTAGGACCAAGACCTTTAGGGTGTCTCATGTAGGGGTCCCTTGTAGGTCAGGTTTTCAATTTGAAATTCTAATACTTGTGTGAGTAGGAGACCACCAAGGAGGTATAATCATATCCTTAGGGTCAAATAGAAGACGATCTATGTCTCCTTGCCTACTCTCCACAGTGTTAGCCCTTAAATGGGCTTGGCTACGGGTGCATACCATAGGTAATTTGTTTCAAATCCTATGTGACTCTCTTTTATAAATTTTAATGAAGTAACATACAATAATGGAAACACACAATAATACAAGTGTTTATCTCTTTTAAAGATTTTATATGTGTTCCCTAAATTTTTTGGTGTGTTTTTGATTTATTATTTGCAAAGAGATCTATTTTCACGTGTTTTTCTTTTTTTGGATGATATTCTTAATGTCAAAATGATTTCACCTGTATACTCACACACACAAAAATATGGATATGAATCCCATATCCAATGAGGTAGCACAAGTCCTACCAGTCCTCACCCAACATGTCGTGGTTAGCGATACACCCTCCGAAGAGGAATGAGTGTTATTTTCTATGGATAAGATAGTTCTTGGATCTGACCTTGGCCATGGATGGGTTTGAAAATCATAATATGCAAGCCAACAAGGTGGTGATTAAATCCATCATTGGTATTGATCAGGTGTTGGGTATGAATTCCAAATCCCTAATTTTTAACATAAGACAAGGTGTGTGTGGTTCCTTTTATACTTACAAAAAGTAAAACCAGAGAGCACTCAATGATAATTTCAATAACTGCAAAATAACGTTTCACTTTCAAAAGTATTGAATATATTATGGAACCTACAAAATGCATACCCTATATTTCAACCTAACCATTATGTAGGTCGCAAGCAATCAAACCACACAAAGGCATTCATACTTGGTTATTTTCCTGTTTTTCTTCTTTTCATTGTTTTTAATATTAAGAAAAAGCAAATTCTACTTTTCAAGAAAACAAAGGAAAGAAATAAAATCTAAATATAACTTTATTTAAATAGTAAGAATGCTAAATAAGGTCAAGATACTCATCTTGAAGCCTAATTTTATTGCTATTTATGTTAATTTGAGTTGCAGGCTCCCTATTTTGTGGCCATCCAAGGGTGGGACGATTGCCAATTTGGGGATCTTCCCTTGGTGGTACAACTACTGTGGCCAACCTTGGGTGTTCAAATTAGGAAATAAAGGGTCTTTTCAGGCCAGAATGGCCAAAACCTACCTAAATCAAATGGGACAAGGGTCCCATCATGATCACCACTATAGAGGGGAAAAGTAGTGCACCTAGAAAAGGGAAATGAAATGCATATATTGATATAAGCACTAAAAAGAGACATTATTGATTAATGTAAGCATGATAAAAAATAAGTAAAATAAATGGGGGTCCTCTTTATATTAATTTATTTGTCAAATCCATGGTTATAAAACATCCCCTTGAGGGCTCTGAGTTGATACAATCATTATAGAAGTGTCAAAGGATCTAATCCTTTCAAAGACTCAAGATGTGCTTCAAGGCCTTCCTCACACTCACAAATTGAAGAGTGGGTTTTTGATATTGATGTGATGATCTATCTATATTTAAACTTGTATCTCCTTCCTTGTGTGCAAAAAAACCTAGATCTACACACGAAGAATTGAGATTGGTTAATAGCATGTGCAGATTGAAATAACATCAGAGATATGCATATAATAGTGAATATAAAAAGTGCAATAGAAGGTGAAAAACTAATAAAAATAGTACCAATACTTATTATAATGCATATATTCTAATATTTAATTGATCTATGTTAAAATAGAAATGGAATTAGAATGCAGAGGTCATGGCCATCCATGGGTGTTCCAATTGTGATTGTTAGAATAAAAAACATAATAGAAGGTGCAAAACTACTCAAAATTGCACCAAATCCTAGTATGATGCATATATTCTAATCTAGAAATGATATATGCTAAAATTGGAATGAAATTATATGCAGATTCATGGACATCCCTAGGTGTTCCAATTGTGAATATTAACCATCCTAGGTGGGAATGGCCACCAAAATTGGTGGTTTTTACCACCAATTCCTCTGGGATATGATTCAAACTATTCCTAGGGGTTTTGTCATAAAATTTTGTGATCTATTTCACTGAAATGGGTGGGTTTTAGAATGGTTTTACATTTGGGATCACTTGGAAACCTCCTTTTGATTGATGGAGATTTTAAGGGCAAATACGTGGGTGAAAGGTTGATTGAATCTTCACAACACTTCATTGTGAAATATTATGAAGACTCCCTTTTTAAAATTGGGTGGAATGGCTCCACTCTATAGCTCAAGAAAGCACAAGGTCAAATGGGCAAGTTAAGGGCATGCAAAGCAGAAGCCACCACTTGTCAAAACCTTAACACGTAGTGGTTGGGAGACATCCAATATAGGCCTCCAAATTATAGGTATTTGATGGATTTGATGTACCCTAATTTTTTCATAAATAAACGGGTGGGATAAATGGTATAATTTGATTGCCATTTATCCCACCCTTGAATTTTTGAGAGTTCAAGGGCTTGGTCGTCCCACCCAGGGATGGCTATTGATATCCGTCCCACCTAGGGACAACCATGGATGGCCATCCTTGGGTGGTACGACCATGAACTAGTGGTCATCCCAAGGTGGGATGACCATGGCTGCATGGCCCAAAACTTTCCAAGAGTGGTAAGGACCATTATTTAACCCCAAAGGGTTGCCTAAGGATGCCATATGGTGCTGATAAGAATATGTATTGGAAATCTAATCGAATTGACATGATTTTAGTATCCACATTATGAGGTCTTCCACCACCTTTTAATCTTGTTGGATAAGGATACATGTTTCCTTGAATGCATTAGACGTAGAGGACAACATCTTCCCAAGACTAACCAGAGGGTCAAATATGGACTTCTATTGAACATGGGCTAAGGGTCCACTCGGTGATCCTGAATTATTCATGGGAATAGGGGTGCCTTCAACCTTCACCTTTTGGAGGGTACCTTCAATATTCACCTTCTGAGGGGTGCCTTCAACCTTCACCTTCTAAGGGGTGCCTTCAACCTTCACCTTCTAAGGCTTTGGTGGAGAACCTTCCAAGGATTCTTGGTTGTGCATATCAGCTTTGAATTTTTCCCTAGTGGATTTACCTTTAGAAGAGCAATTATGTGGCTCAACTTTAATAGAATATGGGGTGTCACTCGAATTTGAGCCAAAAGTTACCTTTATGCTAGATTTAACTGTGTTAGTGGAGGTAATCTCTATTTTCTCCCTTTATTGATGACATATTTCTGAGACATTTTTTGGCTTGACATTTGGATAGGGATAGGGATAGTAGGGCTGATTGTGCAAGATATGATCATATTCTGAGTCTACTTTAAGAGGTCATGATTATAGAGTATCAAGTGCAGTCCCTAGGGGATTGGGTGAGTGGAATTCCCTTTCCTTACACTCTCAATGGAGAGCTCCATTGACCTATGTAAATATTCAATAACATTAATGGTCTTAATTTCCTCGAGATGATTTAAAAAGGCCAATTGGAAGCTCCAAAGGAGTGAATTAGTCTTGTTGATTGTAAAGTATTGCATGATAGGGACCATGACCCTATTCAAAGGTACAAGGAGGAAATTCCTGATTATCTCCCCTTTCTCTCTACCTAACTTATTTCCTTTATCGATGAAGAAATTGGTTTTCTCATCCAAGAGTGTTTATCTAGGTGGATCATTTTACCATCATTCAGTAGCTCTGTCACCTCATCCAACATTCAAAATTTGACTTTGAATTGGATATCTTGAATAGAAATATACCCATTATCCCATGACTATGTGAATTCATCATAGAGATCATAATCACTCCTAAAATTCTTCAAGAAGGTAATTAAACCATGATTGGTGAGGATTTACTCCATTGTGGTGTCTAACTGCAAAGATTCTAGTTCCAAAAGGGTCATATTTGAGTAGTGAAAAGGACCTTTAGGGACTGTTAAATGCTTACACCATAGATTGAAAGGGAAATTTTAAATTACACAATGGATTTGTTCATTCTTGCATAGGGATTTAAATCTATCTGAGAAAGTAGAACCATTGAAAGCTTGTAGGGTACACATACCGATGATTCTAGAGAAGATCATACACAATGGTTATTGATGGATATCGTACTTGGAGATATTTGAGTCACATGGAAATCCTAGGAAGAAGATATCATAACCAAACATGATGAAAACAATATGGAAAATGAGACATTGGAGATGACTAAAGTCACACATAACAACAATGGAGAAGGTCCTAAGGACACCTTGGGAATTATTTCTTGAAAATACACTCCTAGAAACATTGACGATAATCTAGAGGGAACAAGCAAAAATATCATCAAGGGAGGGCTGGGGAAGGCACATGACAAGGATGGAAAGGGTTCCATGGCTGAAACAAGCTTAAAATGTGACACAATCTAGGAATCGGTGGGTCTGACAAAAGATAATCCAAAAGGGCGGCTCAATAAAAGTGTAATAGGTGGCAAGGGAGTCAATGAAAAAAAATTATAGGAGAATGGGAGCCAGTCTATGAATAGGTGGGAACCTAGCACCATGGGGGTTATATCCAAAGGAAACTCTAAGTGGGTCATCCATGAGTGAAAGCCAAACATGGTATACATTGAAAAGGTGGTCCCAAGATGATATGTGGAAATGAAGAAATGGATTCCAAATGGAGTAAAATGAAGGTAAACATGTTAGCTAAGCCAAGGGGTAATTTAGAGAGAGGTGGCACCTTCATTGGTTGTAACAACATTGAGAGGTTGAGAAAAATTATCCCACCACATACAAAGAGTTTCTTCATTGAGACCCATATTAGCCAACAAATCAATAGCATTGTTGCCTTCTATTTATACATATCAAATGATAATATTGTTGTGGTGATAGAGGAGCCTATTGGATTCTTTGATTATATTGAATACTGTAGCACCTTAAATTTGACGCACTTAAATTGATTAACTCGGTAAAAACATTAAAATTGATAAAAACATCAAATTTACCTAAGTCTACCCAAAAATCATTCAAAATTAGCAAAAATCCATTTGCCTCGATTTTTGTGCCCTCAAACCAATGTTGTTTTGACCGTTGGGCAAAATCGTCTGACTTTCAGCAAAATCGCTTAAGCGGCTAGCAAAATCGTCAAGTGATTTTGCTCAAAAATAGAATTTTCCCAAGTTTACAAAATGCCAAAAATCTATTTCAAACCGCATTTATGAGTTTGGAAAGAGGTTGTAACAACGGATTCTAGAAATATTAGGTAGGGGGAAAACATAGGAGGGATCCCAACTCCCTCCCTATTTTGGCCTAACATCCTGATTTCCCATATTTACCCCTAATCCTATTTAATACCCCTCTAATTCATTTTTAGGGTTGACCCCCTAATTGCAAAGTGTGCTAAGTGATCCCCTGAGCAGATAGCAGAATTGAGAAGCCATTAGTATAATATTTTTGTCTTCAATTTTCCCGTATTTTCCTAAAATCCATCATTGTCCCATTACCCTCTTTAGCAAATTTTCACTTGCAGGTTGCAGTCAAAATTGCACAACGAATGACGAAATCGTAGAACAATCGACAGAATCGTACAGCGAGCAGGCGAAGTAGGTGTGCGCTTTCACGGAAAATAGCAACGATCTTGCTGACTTGGCAGCGATTTTTCTCACAAATCATCTGGGGGCAAAAAAAATTATTCTATTTGTTCTTCTTCTTTCTCTTCCATTTTATTTAGTTATTTAATTATATTTTCATTAATTCAACAATGCATCTTGGGTATTCACCATCATGTTAATCAATTTTTAATTTAAATCTGCATTTTTCTTACATAAAATTCATGAACATTTAGAATCTTGTACTTACATCTATTACAAACCTTTTCTATATTTCATTTAGTTGAAAAGGAATGCTTAAATAGGAAACATATCAAAGTTTGAATCATATTTGTGCCATAAAACCACTTTGTGTCTTGTGTTTTGTTGCTACAAAATTGTAGCGAAATCGCTTGTTATTTTAGCAAATTTTTGAGCGATTTTGCCTGGAACAACAGCGATTCTGCCAAAATATGAACGATCCCGCTCTGCATTAAAAATTTAGAATCTTCATCAGACATCTCGATTCAGGTATATTTTGAATTTCTTTTAATCATAGAATTAGCAACTGCATTTGTCATTTCTATTCCTGTCTGTTGTTTTCATCAAAAAAGTCAAACAAAAAGCATCATAGATAGGTTATTTGCATTTCAAAGGCCAACCTTAGGTTTTTTTATGAGTGATCTGAAAACAAATATATTAAACCTCATTCTCAACCTAGGTGCTAAAACTGCCATCAAAAGTTTCCTGGTGAACCCACAATTCGTCGAATAATCACCACAAGAAGGCACAATCAAGTGCCTCTATTTCGAGGTGTAGCTCTATCATTTTCCATTCCCCTCTAAGGCACGGATCCATCATCCTAGAGGAAATAAGTGCAAAAATTTTAGTCCTACATTCTTTATACATATCGAATGATAATATTGTTGTGGTGATAGAGAAGCCTATTAGATTCTTTGATTATATTGAAGACTCTCCAAGCAGGATGCTAATTTTCTTTGAGATAATTTATGATGTTCAATCAATATCCTTTTATATTAATATTGCAAGGGTGATATTTCAATATGGATAACCCTTGGAAGAGAGCTCTGGCTTCTGCTACATGTTTTTTTGGAAGCTAATATTTTTAGAAAATGCAAGGATGAATTTTTTTTATGGTATCTGATGATACCACCACCTCCAACCATACTTGGGTTACCTTTGGTCTTTTCATCAAATTTTGATTTGATCCATACTTCTAGCAGAGGAATCCATATAATTTTGGTTCTATAACCAACAGGGATGGAAGGATTAGAAGGGTCTATGGAAAGGTTAAGCAAGGCAATGAGGCTGGAATCAAGAACTAGGACCATGGGCCTTAGAGTAAGGGGCCAACTGGGTATTCTCAATAATAGAATACAGAATCATGGTCCTTATCAATAAAGCATCCTTAGAGGTATTTGATAAAGCTCTGTTGTTGCATTTTAACAAGATTTATCATAGGTAGTGTAGAAAGCAAAAGTACCAAAGCATTTTGAGATGAATTGTAGGACGGGTTAGGCCACTGAAAGAAAAACTTAGGGATAGAGTTAGGATGGACACACTCAATGCTAAAGGAAGAAAAAAAGTTTAGGACCCAATAGGATAAGGGATATTGTAGAAAAATGTGATGGGTTGACACCCACCTAGATAAACCAAGATAATAGAATTTGGGGATGCTCATACCCTTGGTGACAATATTTTCCATGGTTAGGACTTTGTTTTGCACAATGAGCCAAGAAAATAAAATAATTTTGGGAATCAATAGCTTGATCAAAATAATTTTTATCATAAGTTGGTAGACTAGGGCCTCATATTGAAGAAAATAGGTTGATTTGACCATGAACTAACTACTTTCATATCCCTCTAGATCAGGGAATCCAAGGAATTATCACTAGGAATAACATAGGTTCTAAGGAGAGTGGTCAACTATTTTATTAGCAACAACCTGATATTCCTTAATATTTCCAAAGGGAACCATATTCCAAGCATGACCATGAGGATATAGACTAGTAAATTTGTCCCAAAAGAGGTGATCAGTGATGGGCTTTAAAATGGTAATGTTGGGATCATTGAACAACAATTGATCATGGAGCCATAGGTCCTTCTAAAAATCAATGTGGTACCCACTACCAAGTTGCCATCAAGTACCTTTATGAATTATAGATTTGGATTTAATGACTACATTCTAGAAAGCCAACCCTCTTGGGAGTGTCTCTTCATCCATGAATCTATTGTTCTAAAGGTATTTGCTTTTGATTATTGTAACCCAAGTGATGTTGACATTGGTGAAGATCCTCTAGCCTTGTTCAGCTATGAGGGCCATGTTCATCTTACCAATTTTTTTCTGAATCCTGAATCCACTTTAGATTTTTTGGTATAGATCTTATCCCAAGCTACCATAGGGAACCTTATTCTATTCTTGGTTCCATACTACAAGAATATTTTTTTGATTTACTCAATTTTATGATATATTTTTATATGAGCTTTGAAGATAGACATGAAAAAATATGAATACTTTGGAAGTAAGCATGCACTAGAGTGTCTTTGGTAGCTTGACTAATAAGGGATCTCTTCTAGTCAAAAAGAATTTTTAGGAGCCTTTCAATGACCTTGTTCCACATGCTTTTAGATGAGTTACCTCTAAAGAGGGGGAGGCCAAGATAAGTAGAAGGTAAACTAGAGATAGTGCACCCAAGAATAAGAGTAATATTTAGTTTTTTATCAATGGTTGTGTTAAGGAAAAATAGTTTGTTCTTCAAGTAGTTGATCTTTTGGCTATTGACTTCATAAATATTGAGGATTATCTTTATTGTTTTGGCTTTAGGAATAAAAAACAAAGTGGTTAAGATAGTTTCATTAATGAAATATTAATGAGTTATGGGGTGAAGGGTATAGGGGGTCTTAATACCTAAAATGGCTCTAAGACATCACACATCTTTAAGAGATCTACCAAGGGACTCTACAAGAATGATAAAGAGGAAGGCAGACAAGGGATCATCTTGCCTTAAACCTTTAAATATTTTGAAGTAGCTTACAACTGACCCATTGATGATGATAGAGAACTAGGCTGAAGTGAGGCATTCCTTTATGAGAGCAATCCAATCATTATGGAACATAAATTTGGATAGTATTACAAAGAGAAAATTCCACAAAACTCTATCAAATACTTTATTCATATCAAGTTTGAGGAAAAACCTAGGTTTCTTTCTTTTGGAGATAAAATGTATGAGTTCATGAATGCTGATAATGTTAGAGTATAGTATATTATTTGGTACATGCCAGTGTACCACCTTGGGTACACTTATAGATTATGAATTTATCCTAGATTAAAGGTTGCGTAGATACTTCAAGCAAGTAATAAATGCACAAGTGTTATAATATTCAAAGATGTAAATGTGCATGTAGTCCACATGTACATGAGTCATAATATAGGTAGATGAAGATTCATGGGTAGAGTAAATGCCAAGGAACATATCTTCCTATATATAGGCCTTGAGAGTATGAGAGTGAAGGAACATGAGAGTGAATAGAGTGAGAGGAATTATGTCATGATAGAGAGTAGTGAGTAGGTTCAATGTAGTTATTCATTGAACATTTAGGAGTGTTCATATCCTCCATTATATTGCATTGTACTATTTTCATGAGCTTTTATTAATGGCATACTACTGAGTTATTGTAAAAAATTATCATCTAGTTTTCTTGCATATTATAGTTCCATTATCATATAGTTATCATGAAGAACACAAGCTTATACTGAGAGGGGGGTGAACAGTATAAGACCTCTTTTTACTTTTTCCTTTATACTTCAAAATAGTAAAGCAATATACCCAAAGCAATATCAAAGCAATGCACAATATCATCCACAAAGTGACACCAATTTTAACGTGGTTCACCCAGAATGGTTGGGCTACGTCCACAAAACTTTTCTCTAAAAGTTATCTCAAAGTTCTTTGGGAATCCTTCCCAATTACAATGTTTATGAGCCTCGGCCCAAAGGAGATACCTTCCCCCAATCAGAATTTATGAGCCTCTGCTCAAAGGAGATACCTTCCCTCTCGCTCTGGAAATGATCCCTCAGAAGATCAACTGCCTCTACCTCTTGCCAGCACGTGGAACTCCTTTCCATCGAAGACCTCCTGTCCTCAATGCTTAGCCTAAGAGACCTCTGCCTTCTATGATCACGTCCACAGCAGCTCAACAACCTATACCAAACACAGTCAGTCGGTCTAGTACAAGTCTTCCTCTATCCGTCAGATCTGTCCAACTCTTGAACAAATCAATCCTCTGCATACAAGCCTTCTCAAAGACTTGCCAAATCTATCCTCGGGTTCTTCTCATAGAACCAATGCACCTCTGTCCTCAAGTTCTCTGATAGAACTATCAAACTCAGCTCACAAGTCCTCTGCTAGGACCTGTCCAAATCTGCTCACAAGTCCCCACCGAAACCTGTCCAAAACTGCTCACAAGTCCCCACTGGAACCTGTCCAAAAACTGCTCACAAGTCCCCACTGGAACCTGTCCAAAAACTCAGCAAGCTCACCAAGAAAAACTTTCTTAGTAGGAAATCACAAAGTGAATTGTTAGAGACCCAATGTGATTTGTCAAACTCATAGAAGCATAAAGAGAATTGTTAGAGACTCAATATGTTCTATACTCAAATCCCAATCTCAAAACTCAACTCAAATCAACTCAGCTCAATCTCAATCTCAAATCTGAAAACTCAACTCAATATCTGAAATGGATAGGATAGAATGTTTTCTTTCAAGAACATGAAACCCCAACAATTGCCAACTATGCAAAGAATCACATAACAATGATACTCATGTTCTTTTCACCATCAATTAGGGTTTCAACAACAATGCTCATCAAACAAGGTTTAGTCAACCAACACCATTCAACTCAACATCAACCTTGAAGCATTCAACCAATCATCACAAGAAAAGGAAACAAGTAGAAATCCTTTTCCCTCCAAAGATATTTGAACAAAACAGCCACCAACACAATATCACCAAATGCAAAGAATAACTTGCTCAAATCAACTCAATGGAGTAAGCCCAATATCATGAATCAAGTAAAGCAATAACTTGATCAAACAACCTCTATGGAAGCAACTCAACCATCAAACTCAAAACAGCCAACCAAGGGTTCCACCAACTCAATGCAAGTAGCTAGACTCACAAATATAAACCCTAGTGCACAAAGCTTCCACTATCTCAAACCAGAAATTATGCATTCACCAAAAACTCTCCTTAAGGATAACAATGCATAAGTAGTCTTCAACAAACCAGAAAATAGGATTTACACCCAACCAAAGGAAACCTAGTTGAAAACCTTTTCACTCCAACCTTATTTCAGAAAAACATACACCAATCATACTCATAAGAAAAATGTGCCCATACCTTTTTGGAGTAGAAGAAAATTGATCCTTAAAGCTGTCACCACACACAACCCTCAAACTTCCAACCAAGTTAGGGTTAGAACCAAGATAAATGAGCATATATAAAAACTTTCCTTAATACACCTTTTAGCTCCTCTTCTTTAAAAACAACCACCAAAGAAGCCAAAAACACAACAACCAAAACTTACACCTTATATCTCCATTTTTAAATTTAGCATAGCAAAAGACTAATCTCAAAAATACAACCAAAGAAATATCCCCTTATTTCTCCTATGTCTTTTAAACAATGCTAAACAATGCCAAAAATCATATCAAGAAAATAATCACACCTTATAATGGCTGCCCTTGAAGAATCCAAAATTCGCGGCACAAAACACGTTTTAATAAAAACGTGACTAATCCATGCACAGCTCCCTCCACGGGGATCGAAATGTAGACCTCCGCCTACGCAAGGCCCAAACGCAGCCTTCGCTGCCACTAGCCCACAAGAGGCTTACGAAGTCCAAGACGGACTTCCTTCCACATGAACGGTCAAGCTTTTCGAAAGCTTTTCAAACCACGAGCTCTCCTCTTTCGCAGCGTAAACAGAACATTCGATCGCAGCCAAACCAATTAATTGCCTTCGATTTTCCAAGTGACTTTAACCTTAGGAACCTTCTCATATTTATAGTCCATACGTGGACTTTAGAACACGTCGGCTGCAAAGAAAAGTAATTTCGAATTTAATCGAAATTTGCTTTCTAAAGGGTTTAAAAACCCTTAAGTATTTTTAATAAATTAAAAATAATTTCTCCCTTAATTAATTAAATAATTAATTAATTAAAACCTTGAAGGGTTTTAAATAATAATTAAATAAATAATAAAGAGAACCTCCATTGGTTTTAATAAAAACCATTTAACTTGGTTTTAATGAAAAACCCTTGCCAATGGAATCTCTCCGGATTCTCTTGGAATCTTCCACCTTTGAAGCCAACACATCCTCTTAACATTAATGCCATTTCCTTTTGACATCAATGACAACTCATAGACAAGAAGCTAGGATCTCAAACCCAAAATTGCCAACAATCTCCCCCTTTGTCATTGATGGCAAACCATGCTTCTCAACAACACAAAAACTCAACATAAACAGCTCCCCCTGTCTTGAGGCTCTCCCCCTTACTCAAATCTCTCCCCCTTTGTCATCAATGGCAAAGGGTCACCTTTGGGGCTCGGGACTAAGAATGAGCCTCTTAGCTTAGTCCCTCCCCCACCTCCTGATGAGGTGATTAATTCTTGGGTGGGAGTAAAACTCCCATTAGGCATTGATCATCATCAGCGTCTATAACTTCCTTGTCGGGCCTTCTCTTGAACTCTTTGTCCATATTCCTATTCCTATCACTTGTTCTTGTTCTTGTTCTCATCCCTGTTCTTGTCCATGCCTTGATCCTTGGACCCGATCATGCCACTGTTCCTGTTCTTGTATTCTGGAATTTCAGCTCTACACTATCTGATTGTGTGACCTTCATTGTTGCACTTGAAACACTTGACGATGTTGTTTCTCTGAGGTAAACCTGATCTTTGAATCCACCAGTTCTGACCAAACCTATTCTGGCCAAACCTGTTCTGACCAAACTGTTCCTGTTATTTGCCTTGCAATAAACTGCCTTGTGCCCAAACTGTTGACAAGAGTAGCAATACCCTTGAAAGTAACTAGCACTTCTAAAACTGTCATTTACCTCCTTCACTTGAGCCATGCAATGTGAAGCCATGTGACCAAACCTGTGACAAGCAAAACATCTGCCTTGAAACTTTCCTTTAATTGACCTCTTAGGTTCTGAAAACTTCTTCTTCTCATTCTGAATTCTGTTTTCTGTGCATCTATCATTCAAGGACTCCTTTTCTGAAATACTTTCCTCATCAGAACTCTCTTCCTTTTGGAGTCTCTTACTAGACTCTCCAACTTGTTCCTTGTGTGGCTTAACAAAACCAAGGCCTGTTTTATCTGTTGTCTTTCTTTGACCTTTGATGAGTGACTTAACCTTTTTGGAGCTATCTTGAAACCTCTAAAGCTTATCCTTGTACTCTTTAGTTTCCTCTTTCAAAGAAGCCATTTTCTGTTCTAACTCACTATACTCAAGAACCTTAGACTCTAACTCATCCTTGAGTTCTTGTGTCTTAGCTATAGAGAAGTCAAGACTTTCTATAAGATCATCTCTCTCCATACAACATTCATCTAACTTATCCTTGAGTCTAGCATTCTTCTTTCTTTCCTTTTTCAAAACACTAAGAGCACTAATAAGTTCACTTTCAAGATCCTTTATTTGTTTGCTTTTTGAATCATCAAAGCCTTTTTCAGATTTCTTATCACTAGAGGTGCTACCCTTTTCAAAAACCATACATGCATCTTCCTTATAGTTTTCTGAAGCATCCTCATACATACTAGAAACCAAATCATTATTTGTGCAATCATCCTCAAGGTGACCAAAATTTCCACATCTAAGACATTTCATGATAATGAATCTATGTTTCGGTTCTTCCTCTTTTTTCGATATGAACAACATCTCATTTTCATTATCACTTGAAGAACTTTCACTATCACTACTAGAACACTTACTTGCTTTGTCTAGGTAGAAACTCTTCTTGTGCTTGTGAGAATACCTCTTTCCTTGATTGTTGTGCTCATCTTTGTTTTTCCTGTGATGCTTGTGCTTTTCAGAATCCTTGCTCTTAGAATCTTGTTTATCTTCATCACTTTCATTCTTGGGAACAGTACAGTCAGTAGCATAATGACCAAACTTTCCACAATTGAAACATCTTATATTTTTCATACTTTTGTGCTTTCTAGAGAACTTGCCTTTCTTGTTGTAATATGCCTCTTCATCACTAGAAGACTCATCACTATCTTGAAGTTGTTTACCCTTGGAATTCTTGGTAGCCTTGAAAGTTGCCTCTTTCTTGACATCAACCTTCACTTGAGTTCTCAACTCAAATGCTGCAAGTATACTATGGAGCTCATCCTTTTTCAACTTATCCAAATCTTTAGCTTCCTCAATAGCAGAAATATTTTCACTAAATCTATTAGGAAGAGATCTTAAAATCTTATCACAAACATCATTTTCAGCAAGCTCAAGACCTAAGTCTTTCATGGAGTTAACAACCTCATCCATACGAAGCATGTAGTCACTAATATTTTCATCATCATTCATCTTGAGTTGTTCAAACATACCTTTGAAGTGTCTCAACTTGGCCTTTCTGACATTTGTATCACCTGTATGAACCACCTTCAACTGTTTCCACATTTCACTAGCTGTCTTGCAGTGAATCACTTTGGTGAGATCTGCTTTCTGTAAGCCTTTCAGGATTGCATTCATTGCTTTTGAATTGCTGTGATGTAGGAGCCTTTCTTCTTTAGTATTAGGACCATGTTCAGGAATAGTGTACTCATCTTCAATCACTTCCCAAACCTCATTCCCAAGTGCCATTAGATGAACCTTCATCCTTGCACTCCAAAGACCAAAATCTGACCCATCAAGAATAGGTGCTGCATTGCCACTTGAATGATCCATTGTGTTCTTTACTAGCTTTTCCTTCAAGTTGTTAAACTTTTCGAAGGCACCCGCTCCGATACCAATTGAAGAACACAAGCTTATACTTGAGAGGGGGGTGAACAGTATAAGACCTCTTTTTACTTTTTCCTTTATACTTCAAAATAGTAAAGCAATATACCCAAAGCAATATCAAAGCAATGCACAATATCATCCACAAAGTGACACCAATTTTAACGTGGTTCACCCGGAATGGTTGGGCTACGTCCACAAAACTTTTCTCTAAAAGTTATCTCAAAGTTCTTTGGGAATCCTTCCCAATTACAATGTTTATGAGCCTCGGCCCAAAGGAGATACCTTCCCCCAATCAGAATTTATGAGCCTCTCGCTCAAAGGAGATACCTTCCCCTCTGCTCTGGAAATGATCCCTCAGAAGATCAACTGCCTCTACCTCTTGCCAGCACGTGGAACTCCTTTCCACCGAAGACCTCCTGTCCTCAATGCTTAGCCTAAGAGACCTCTGCCTTCTATGATCACGTCCACAGCAGCTCAGCAACCTATACCAAACATAGTCAATCGGTCTAGTACAAGTCTTCCTCTGTCTATCAGATCTGTCCAACTCTTGAACAAATCAATCCTCTACATACAAGCCTTCTCAAAGACTTGCCAAATCTGTCCTCGGGTTCTTCTCATAGAACCAATGCACCTCTGTCCTCAAGTTCTCTGATAGAACTATCAAACTCAGCTCACAAGTCCTCTGCTAGGACTTGTCCAAATCTGCTCACAAGTCCCCACCGGAACCTGTCCAAAATTGCTCACAAGTCCCCATCGGAACCTGTCCAAAAATTGCTCACAAGTCCCCACCGGAACCTGTCCAAAAACTCAACAAGCTCACCAAGAAAAACTTTCTTAGTAGGAAATCACAAAGTGAATTGTTAGAGACCCAATGTGATTTGTCAAACTCATAGAAGCATAAAGAGAATTGTTAGAGACTCAATATGTTCTATACTCAAATCCCAATCTCAAAACTCAACTCAAATCAACTCAGCTCAATCTCAATCTCAAATCTGAAAACTCAACTCAATATCTGAAATGGATAGGATAGAATGTTTTCTTTCAAGAACATGAAACCCCAACAATTGCCAACTATGCAAAGAATCACATAACAATGATACTCATGTTCTTTTCACCATCAATTAGGGTTTCAACAACAATGCTCATCAAACAAGGTTTAGTCAACCAACACCATTCAACTCAACATCAACCTTGAAGCATTCAACCAATCATCACAAGAAAAGGAAACAAGTAGAAATCCTTTTCCCTCCAAAGATATTTGAACAAAACAGCCACCAACACAATATCACCAAATGCAAAGAATAACTTGCTCAAATCAACTCAATGGAGTAAGCCCAATATCATGAATCAAGTAAAGCAATAACTTGATCAAACAACCTCTATGGAAGCAACTCAACCATCAAACTCAAAACAGCCAACCAAGGGTTCCACCAACTCAATGCAAGTAGCTAGACTCACAAATATAAACCCTAGTGCACAAAGCTTCCACTATCTCAAACCAAAAATTATGCATTCACCAAAAACTCTCCTTAAGGATAACAATGCATAAGTAGTCTTCAACAAACCAGAAAATAGGATTTACACCCAACCAAAGGAAACCTAGTTGAAAACCTTTTCACTCCAACCTTATTTCAGAAAAACATACACCAATCATACTCATAAGAAAAATGTGCCCATACCTTTTTGGAGTAGAAGAAAATTGATCCTTAAAGCTGTCACCACACACAACCCTCAAACTTCCAACCAAGTTAGGGTTAGAACCAAGATAAATGAGCATATATAAAAACTTTCCTTAATACACCTTTTAGCTCCTCTTCTTTAAAAACAACCACCAAAGAAGCCAAAAACACAACAACCAAAACTTACACCTTATATCTCCATTTTTAAATTTAGCATAGCAAAAGACTAATCTCAAAAATACAACCAAAGAAATATCCCCTTATTTCTCCTATGTCTTTTAAACAATGCTAAACAATGCCAAAAATCATATCAAGAAAATAATCACACCTTATAATGGCTTGCCCTTGAAGAATCCGAAATTCGTGGCACAAAACACGTTTTAATAAAAACGTGACTAATCCATGCACAGCTCCCTCCGTGGGGATCGAAACGCAGACCTCCGCCTACGCAAGGCCCAAACGCAGCCTTCGCTGCCACTAGCCCACAAGGGGCTTACGAAGTCCAAGACGGACTTCCTTCCACATAAACGGTCAAGCTTTCTGAAAGCTTTTCAAACCACGAGCTCTCCTCTTTCGTAGCGTAAATAGAACATTCGATCGCAGCCAAACCAATTAATTGCCTTCGATTTTCCAAGAGGGGCTTTAACCTTAGGAACCTTCTCATATTTATAGTCCATACGTGGACTTTAGAACACGTCGGTTGCAAAGAAAAGTAATTTCGAATTTAATCGAAATTTGCTTTCTAAAGGGTTTAAAAACCCTTAAGTATTTTTAATAAATTAAAAATAATTTCTCCCTTAATTAATTAAATAATTAATTAATTAAAACCTTGAAGGGTTTTAAATAATAATTAAATAAATAATAAAGAGAACCTCCATTGGTTTTAATAAAAACCATTTAACTTGGTTTTAATGAAAAACCCTTGCCAATGGAATCTCTCCGGATTCTCTTGGAATCTTCCACCTTTGAAGCCAACACATCCTCTTAACATTAATGCCATTTCCTTTTGACATCAATGACAACTCATAGACAAGAAGCTAGGATCTCAAACCCAAAATTGCCAACATATCATAGCTTACTTATTTTACATTTTGTGGTTGCATTTCCTTTAATATACATCCTCAAAAGCTAATAGTGGTATCAGAGCACACGATAGATTAGTAGGAAATAAGGAGAGCCACAAGAGAGATTGAGAGGAGATTAGAAATTTTATTTTTAGAATTTTTGAAAATACATTTGGCTAGAGTCTTTCCACAGAGTTGTATAAAACTTGTGAAGACTAGGACTCAACATTGATTCCACTAGATTGGAAAATCAATTAGTAAAGATTCATTATCTCTAGATTTAAAGCTTTCTCCATTACATATTATAATATTTGTTGTAGGAAAATGAGATTCAAAGAAATTTGGGAAGCTTTGTACAAAGATCTAGGAAGAATATCTTATTTAGAATCAATTTGACACCTAAAGAAACAAGTTGGATATCTAAGGAGAAGATCCCATTGCAAGATAACAGACTTGTAAATTGTAGAAGAGAGAAAAAGGGTAGAGGGGCCTTATTACAGATTGAAGAAGAAGAGACTCAAGAAAAGAGTCTAGAAGAATATTAGAGGTTGGTGATCTTCATTAAATATTGAATACTGTAGATTGCAAATTGAATGAGGAGAAAATAGCACAAGAAATTGAAAAGACCCAAGAGGTCCCATTGAAGAACTTCTAATATTGGAATATTTATGATAGAGGACTAGCAAAGGTCCTATTTTAGATTTCAAAAGCAACAGATTTAAAATATCTAAGAAGGATATCTCATTGTAAAACATATACAATTGAATTTTGAAGGAAAGGTCTCATTGAGAAGACTAGAGAAGCTACAAAAATTTGAAAGCCCTAGGATAAGGTCTCAAGCTACCTGTAAAGAGAAACAAGGAGAAGGCTTGGAAAGCCTCATTGAAGGAGACTTGAAGAATTCCATTGGAGAATATTTGATGAGAGCTCAAGAAGAAGTTCCTGATAAAGAAAATTTGGGACAATTATCACCATCCGATAACAAGCCCAAAAGGAGAATAATTTGGCAAGGAGTTTGCCAAATTTTGAATGAGAATAGTGAATACCTCAAGATAGTCAAAATCTTGAGAAGAAGGCCATTCGATAATCCAATATTGAAGTCAAAATTCAATAAGGAGGCTAAAGGAGAAAGGAGTTAGAAGAAGCCACTAAATATGAGATATTTAGAGATTTCCATTTAAGGCTATTTTGGAGAAAGGAGATTGTTGATTTTAGAGCAAAAAAGTGAATGTTTCTTGAAGGAAAATCTCAGCTACGATTTGGAGTTTCCTACCAAATTTATGAGATTCAAGGACAACACTTCAGAGGAGAAATTGACTGCTTTACAATCTAAAATTTTTATATTTGAGGATAGTAAGAAAGCAACAATAAGGGCAACATTACTAGCTGCTAAGTTTTAGATTTCAAGAGAGCATCTTGAAGGATAGTTAAAGCCACCAAACTACATTTTAGGGCATCAAGTTAGAGGAGTTTTAAAGCTTAAAATTGGTGAGTTAAAGATATTTTTTGAACAGCCAATAAGAGCTGCAATTTCATCTAGTACAAGGTAGCATTTAGGTGAATCTAATCACCAAGATTTCCATCATCTACAGAGGTCATTGAGGTAAGCAACTTTGGTGCAAAAATTTCATTACTTGAACATTACTTACTTGGTTTATTATTATGTTTCATTAAGCACCATAGTAGGGTAAAATTTTACAAGGAGAAGATTTCATATTAAAGTCTTCAACAGAGTGTAGAAGATAGTTTCTTATAAGTTTAAAACCTGCACATCAAAATAAGAGTTGCATATATTTCAAGAGAAAGAAAAATATCAACTTCATGTTATCTATTAGAAGCAAAGAAGACTATATTCTAAAGCATAGACTTTGTGTAATTTTCAAGTCATTTTTAAGAGTTCATTAATGGGAGAAATAAGGAATAATTACTAGTGCATTATACTATTTACTCTTAAAAATTATTAAAGGTGCATTAAGCATTAAGTTAAGGAGGAATATTAATGCACAAGCATGATTAAGTTGGAGTGTCAAGAGACACCATTAAGCATAGGAAACCTGCAACATATCTTGGTGTAGAAATTCCATCAAAATAAGCCTATAACAAGCATAGCTTAGTGAAGGAAATTGCAATACTCAGTTTAGAAATATAGCAACAAAAGGAAACTATGAAAGTCTCAAATTCAGGTGCAACTAAGGAATCCTACCTTAGTCTTATTTTTAGCTTAGTTAAGCATCATATTAGTCTTCTACTTTGTATCAAAATGAGATAAAGTTTAAGTGTCTCAAAGACACCAACATAGTGCATGATTTCAGTTTATAAGCAGTAGCCATCATCAAGGATAAAGCACAAGCTATTTTTTTGAGTAGAGACATCTAAATGGTTCAATACCCTTCTTTTCAAGGTTTCAAGGATACTATTTTTGGTGCTACAACCATACGAAAGCAATACCACAATCACACCGAAGCATACCAAAGCAAAGGATACCTATCACGATGAAAAACCTACAACAAGAAGGAGAATAAAAAGGTAGGCTATAGAGTCAACAATGCAAGTTGGAATACAACATAATATAGTTGGTAAACAAGGTGTAGAGAAAAATATCATTAGTTACCCAAGCAATAGAAGAACATGAATAACCTTCTTTGTTGAGGAAGCCATCTACGTTGGAGAAGAGCCATCACACACCTTGCTATCACAAAGAAGCCATACAAATTGAAAAGTAATTTACAATAATAGGTGTTAAGAGAGCTTCAAGGGAATAAATACGTTGAATAATTGGTTGCATGCAAGGGAAGGTTCATCCACTTTTCATATCAATGCAAGGCATCTTGTACCACTTGGCACAAAGAAAGAAATAACATGCTCATATCTATGTAATGGTTGTACTAAGGGAAAGAGTGCATCCATATTTGTGTAACACCTGTGCTAAAGGAGTAAAGAACTCATATCTATGTAACACCTATGCTAAGAGAGGTAAGCACTGAGGTATGCTTAAGTTCCAAAAAATAATCAATAATAATTGATTCAATGCATAACATAAGATATGTGCCACCTATTTGAATGTCTCCAAAGGTTTTAACTACCTACTATCACATTACATACATTCATAAGTAAGATTAGTTCCACTTGGAAAACTTGCCAAAGGGATATAAGAGGTATTAATAGCCATCACATGAAATAACATGTATATTGGAAGCATATCTCTAGCAAGTCTTGAACACGAAATTTATCAAAGTGCATTAAAGGAGTAAGAGACCATTGTATCGCTCGAAATTTGTTGCATCCTTACCTACAGGCTATAGGATCAGCACCCAAAATGGGGATGCGATAAGGATGGGACAATACCTCAGACTGAGAGGCCCTTTGAAGGTCGTGCCTCTCGGGGGAGGGGTATAAGGGTGAATTTTTGATGGATGGTGGGTTCACCAGGAAACTTTGAGTGGCAGTTTCCACGCCTAGGTTGAGAATGGTTTTGGTGTGTTCATTTTAACTCGATCATTCATAATCCTAGGTTGGCCAAACTGAATCTAATCTATTCTATATGAAATTTTTTATTTATATGAATACAAAAAGCAGGAATAAATCCTAAATGTAAAGATTATACGAAATGAGAAAGAATGCACCTAATTCTGGATGTCTGATGAAGATTCTGAAGCTTGTAGGAGTCTAGATCATCCTGAATATGATAGGATCATCTGCAATTGTATAGAATCATCTCAGATCATAGTCGATCGTCTGAGATCAGACAAGATCGTCGTCGATCCAACAAATTCATCAGACAAATTTTTCATAAACCTGCAATCACAGAAACAGACACCAAAAAATGAAAATGCTATTGCTAGAATAATGCAAAATGATAGAAATGATAGTATAAATGCCTAACTAATAAATCTAGATAGCAAATTAAAGGAAATGCATTGTTTTAATAACTTATTTTAACTTTATCATGCATTTACATTGAATGAGGTGAACTCTATGATGTAGAATAAAAATAAATCAAACTAATGCATAATAAAATAAAGAAGACAAATAAGGAATGCAAACTCAGGGCTCTAGTTGCCCCTAATATAAACTACAGTCGAGATCAACTCCAATCGTACGATATCATCGTCGATCTACGACATGATCATCTGAAATCGTCTAGAATCGCCTGCAACGATCCGAGCTTTCTCCAACTGAAGCACAGTGAAAACCTGCAATGAAAACTTAAAACTATGAGTGCAAACAATGGTGGATAGGACGTCTTGACATAGCAAAACTAAATGGCAGGGAAAATCAATCAAGGAATCATGGGATCAGCCAACCAGGGGGATAAACTGAGAAAATCCCAGTTTATATAGTATTAGGGGGAGGTTAGGAGGTTGGGGATCATCCCAATCTGGGAGATCTCCAACGGAGGAATCTCCAACTGCACAGACACGCTTCTGCACAAGTTGGAGAGGTTGTTAAAATAGAAGCTAATTATGAAAATTTGATTTTGGGAAAAAATCGTCTAGACGTTATGTTCCAGAAGAATTCGTCCGATCTGGGACGATTTCGTCTGATTAGCGACGATATCGTCCAACGGTCAAAACAACTCCTAAAAATGGCACAAAAAATTGGGAGAGCGATTAACGGGTAGTTTCGAGGTTAAAATTCAAATTTTTATCTTTTTACTGAGGGTTTAATTACACCAATTTTAAGGTGCTACATTTTGCCCCCTCTTTAGTGAATTTTTTGAAGAAAATGCGTTAAATATGAGTTCTTCCCATTTTATGAGAAGGCAAAAATTTACTCAATTTTCTAGACGAAGATTCTAGGTCAAATCATACAACTGCGTACTATGGTGCCCCCTCCGTGTTTTTACCCAAATCGAACATTTGAGGTAAAAGCACGAAAAAGCAAAATTTAAAAAAAAATGTTGTTTTTAAATAAAATTAAGAAAAATAGGGTAAAACCCTAATTCATTTTTATTGTTCATTTTCACTGTATTTAGAGCTTTGTAGGCAAAATGGTAGAAACAGCGCACAGATCGATAGAGGTCTAGCACGGGTTGTGGGTAAGGATCTAAACCTAGTGAATTATGTTTTTAATTTGATGTGTAATTTTTTATTTAAATTTTGATTGTTTTGGGGCATCGCAACCGTTTTGAGGCCGTCGACAACGTCGAGACTAAATCGAAGACGATTTCATCCTACCAAGGATGATTTGACCCAATTTAGGATGATATCATCCAATGGTGAATGATATCATCATTGTTTTTAAAATATTAAGTTGATTTAACTAATTTTAATGATTATCTATTGATGATTTTTATTGTTTGATTGTTTATTTTGTAGAGGGGGTTACTAAAAAGTCAGGAGTGTAAATACAAGGGACTCAGAGACGACGTAGCCGCGCTCGACCAGGAAGAGCGAGATCGACTGGTGAAGGTCGAACTACAGCATGTGGCATAGATGCCACAAATATCGATAGACATGGGGCTACTGATAGCCCTAGCAAAGAGGTGGTATCCGGGGTCGTCCTATTTTTGGTTACCGACAGGGGAGATGGCTTCCACTCTAGAGGATGTATGGAGGATCTTGAGGATCCCCATACAGGGATTATTTATGACTCCTGTGGCCAATCATGGCCATGCCATGATGCACCTATGCAGAGATCCTAGCTTCGCCCTAAAGAAGGGTAGGGTGAACATCGAGACATTGCGGTAGATGCCTGGGGTGTCTCGATTGACTTGGGTTTTGACAAGGATAGTGGGTGGTTTACTACTATGCCACCAGAGCAGATGTAGGTTACCCTAGCTACTTTTAGATGTGGTCTATGATATGAGAGACCACGACTATAGATTTGCTTGGGGTAGCTTCGTGTTATGTCGCTTGTATAGGATCCTACATGGTGTCGTATACAAGGGAGGTCGATATCTATTTTTGACATCGCTGCTATAGGTTTGGTGCTGGGAGCACATTGCGGTGCAGAGACCGATAGGGCTTCCACTGATAGGGGTTGATCGAAAGAGACCTTAGGTTTTCTATTGGTGGCTCCAAAGAGGATCACAATGGTGGATAGATTTGCTGATGTCTCTGAGGTTGCTAGACGACCTCATCCCAGACCATATCACCTAGAGGCCATGGAGAGAGCATCCATGATGGGGAGAGGATGGACAGGAGTTGGCTCACATTAGGTGAGTCTTCTAGTTGAGGATGGAGCAAGGAGAGGTAAAGCTCCATTTCCATGACCAAGTTTTGCAATAGTTCTATCTAGAGTAGGGGATCCCTTCTCTCAGGGATTACGATTACTCCTAAACTATTTGGGATAGTACTACACTGAGCAGGGCTCCAGATATGCATCGATTCTAGAGTCAGGATGCAGATGATGCCTCCATTCAGTCAGTGGATGGTGATGACATAGGGGTAGCAGATGGGTATGATGCCTGGTACATAGGCATCCGCCCTCCTTGGATGATGAGGGCACAGGGTTCGATGCACGCTATGGTGTGATGGATGGGGAGGCGGTGCCAGGATGCTATTGATGGAACGAGGGGTCACGGGGGGAGGGAGCAGGGATGGTATCCTTAGGAGAGACGTCGAAGAGCTACACAGTCTCTGGAGAGACCATAGTAGGTCAAGAGGAGGGAGGAGGGGCTCCCTTATAAGTAGAGGGATAGGCCACCATCACTCAATAAGGGCAAGGGTATCGAGGTGGGGGATAGCAGCGAGATGGCAGCTCTCCGGGCTGAGAATACCAACCTCCAAGCTCAAGTGCAGACACTGCAAGATGAGGCTACACGACTTAGGGCTCAGAGTGGAGGGGTGAGCATGCAGGAGTTTGCATGGTCTATTTCTCAGACTACATTCTATCAGGGAGCATACTTCCAGCTGGTTCCAGAGGGCTAGAGGTTACAACTACCAACTGGTATTGCGAAGCTGATCAAGATGGGGTCATCGAGGAAATCCTCATGATCAACGTCGAGGATCCATGACACAGAATGAACTCTGATGGGGCCACATTCTCCACCTCAATGCGGGAGAGGAGATGAGGCTGAGAGCTCAAGGGCTTCTTGAGAGTAGCGACATAGACTAGATTGTAGATTTTTGAGAGGATTGAGTATGCTAGGGTATATATTGTGGCATACCAATCCAGTTTTGATATGATGTACATATATTTTGATATATATATATATATATGATATTTTTGTGATATGACTTGTCCACATGTTTTATGATGCTTCAATTTTGGATTTGTTGATTGATTATTCATGTAATTATGTCGTTTTGAAAATAGTATAATTTTATGTCATGCTGTAAAATTTAAATGAAATAATCTGATGTAAACAAATTGGTTGTTTTGTGGTGTGATTTGATGAAAATAAAGGGACTTCTAACAATAATTTCAAAGGACATTGTCGTTGTTATAGAACATTTCATGGAGTCTCTGCTCGCTAGGTTGTCAAGCTAATCCCAGTATAGAAATATTGCTAAAAGTAAAAGAGTGCTTAAGATACTGTCTTAAGACTTTGTGTTATGATGATGAAAATGATGATGGTGATGATTTGTTTTCATATTTTCATAAAAATATTATGCATGAAATATTAAAAATATGATTTTTGCTAGGCATAAAATTCCTAAGTGTGATAAAATTTTGAACAATTCCTTAGGAATTATACCATGGTTGCAAAAATGGAATGTTGACATAATGAAATGAAATAAAAAAATGTGTTCATTCTTTTTAAAGCACAATTATGTAACATAATGATATAAGCCATATGTTTTTATAAATAATAATGAATGGGACATAAAATTAGAACAATGGTTTACGCTAGGCATAGAATTATAGGTATAAACTTATACCATCATCGCGAAATCCAAAAAAAAAAAATTATTTCATAATTGGTTTTTGATTTTGAGATAAACAGAAAATATATAAGATGAGGACTTGCGCTAGGCATAAAATTCCAATTTAGGTTTTTAGGAACTATACCATTGTTGCGGAAGTCAAAAATATATGTGACTTTATTTGCTAGATTTTTAAAGATGTTTTTGAAAGAAATTTTGGATTTTTGAAAACAATGGATGTAATTTTTTGTATACGAAATAGATGTTATTTTAAATAAGAAGATGAAATAATTCCAAAAAGAGTTGCAAAAATATTTTAAATATTCTCAAAGACAAAACATAGATTTATAAGGAACCCTCATGTGCATATGTGAGTTCATTTCCGATCGTGATTTATCATAATGATATAAAATCTCTCAAATGCAAATGTGTGTGCAATTGTATTGTTCATTTATCAATTTTGAGCAAGATAATTCGATACAAGTAATTTGAATTAACCAAATGAATGTTCGTTGACCATGATTTATATGCATGTACCAGACTACTATGTAAGTCAGGTCATCAAGAGCTAGTTGATCCACAAGCAGACATAGGTTTGTACAAAAGAAGGTCACTAATGTGATAGACATATCACCACGCTAGGAATTACCCAAGGCCAAGTGGGTTGGGCACAAACCACCTTTTATGGGGCTTACCTCACAGTTTTCGAATAATTGAGAATTCCAGGGATTCAAGCTCATTCACCCTTCTTTTCTTTTCAAGGGGTAGGGAAAGGGATTTTATTGCTTTTTGCTTTTTCTTTTCTCTTTTTCTCTCTTTATTTTTTATTTTTTGTATTTTTGCTTGGAACTGAGATAATGCTGAAATATTGCTGAGATGGTACAAAATAATATTTTTCTTTTTCTCATTTTCTTTGACTTTTCTTTTTCTTCCTATACTAGGGATACTTGCTCGGATTTGCTGTAGAGCAAGGGATTTTTATTCTGGGCATGGGTGAGCTTGTCCTTTTGTCAATTCTCAAATATTCTAGACCATGTGCATGATAGGATAGCAGGGGAAACTTTTCGCTCAAGAAACCACTTCTACTATGTAGCATCATATCGAATTTGCAATGAAATCATTTTAATGTGAAGAGATATACTTGGTTCAAGTAAATAACAAGATCAATTCTCTATGCTCAAAACTTTATTTAATTCAAACTGTGGACTTTGATATAAGAGAGATTAATAATCATACCAAATAAAATCAATATATTTATGCATGTGAGTGTGAAAGTGCGGGATTCCAAATAAATGCTAATTTATCCAAAATAACTGAAAATATAACTGCAATACTTCAAGAATTGACAGGTGCGAAAATAAAAGATGTTTTTGAAGATTTTGATGATTTTGATGTTTTTATATTTTGATTTTGATTGATGCATTGAGAAGATACAAAATGTGATTGTTTTTGAACTTTTTATATGAATGACTAAAATGAAACAACATGCAAAATAACAATATATACAATGATGAAATGACCAGAATTATGCATAATAGTGCTAAAGATGCATAATGTTCATAGGTTATTTAAGATCTTTACCATATAAGATAGCTAATCGGTATGCTCCCGATCCAAATTTGGTAGTGATGATATACGACCCAAGCCAGTTGGGCTTGAATTTACCTTTAAGATCTTTAGTTGCATTAGTATTTTTTTTATTTTCTTTGAAGAAAAGGTCACCGATCTCGAAGGATCGGTGATGAACTTTCTTGAGGTATGCTCGCTTGAGCTTGTTCTGGTAGGCTCGAAGATGTTCCAAAGCATTGATGCACTTCTCATCTAGGAGTTCCAGATAACTAAATCTTCCAGCATGATATTCATATCCAACTTCAACATCTTGAAGTAGCAGAGCCAAAAAAAGAACTTCTAATTCAAAGGAAAAAACTACTTCAGCGCCATAAACCAAAACAAAAGGTGAAGTGCCTGTGGAGGTATGAACACTAGTTCGATAATCCCACAAAGTAGGATATAGTTGAATGTGCCAATCTCAGCTAGATTTATTGACCAGTATTTTGAGGATTTTAATTAATGTTTTATTAGATGCTTTTGCTTGGCCATTACCCTGAGGATAATAGGGAGTGGAACAACGATGTTGAATTTTATATTTTTGACATAATTTTTTGACATATTTATTTTTGAAACAAGTTCCATTATCTGAGATGAGATTTGCAAGAATGCCGAACCTACAAATAATTTGATTAAAAATAAATTTGGAAACTTGGGTTCCAGTGCAAGAAGCTAGGGCATAGCTTCAACCCACTTCGTGAAGTATTTAGTGGTGGTTATGATGAATTTGTGTCCATCAGATGACACAGGGTTGATTTTTCCAATGATGTCTAAGCCCCATTTTGAAAAGGGCCAAGGTGATGAAATAACCTATAGCTCTTGTGCAGGTACATGGAAAAGGTTAGCATGTTTTTGGCACTTGTCGCAATGGCGCACATAATCATATGCATCATTTTCCATGGTAGGCCAAAAATATCCTATCCTAAGGAGTTTCTTAGCAATGGAACTACCACTAAAATGTCCCCCATAAGATCCATCGTGGGCTTCACTCAAAGCTGATCTAGATTCTTCTAGATTCAAACATCTCAATAGGATACCTTCGAAAGATCTCCTATATAACGTATTGCCAATTATTACGAAGCGACTTGCTCGTCTATGTAATAACCGATGCTGGTTTTTGTTAAAACCTTCAGGTAAGGTCCCATTTTGAAGAAAATTGAATATATCAGTATACCAAAGGTCAAGAGTAGTTTTTTTGATTAGAAACACATCCAAAGTTTCTAAGCATGATTTATTTGAAATGGGTTCCTAGAGTCAATGAATAATTATGGTAGCATATTCGTCCTCTAACTACAGGGGTAAAAGAGATCCATAGCATCAGTCGCACGATTGCTAGTTCGAGGAATAGCTTCCAAGGTAACTTGATCAAATAAAGATAATAATTGTAATATATATGCTTTATATGGGCGCAATTTATCATCTTTGGTCTGATAAACATCATTAATTTGATTTATGACAAGTTGAGAATCATCAAAAACTAATAGATTTTTAATTTTCAGTGCTAAGGCAGCTCGTAATCCAAGGATTACAGCCTCATACTCAGCAATGTTATTAGTACAAGCAAATGTTAATTTAAATGACAAAGGGATAAGATGTTTCTATGGAGATATTAAAAAAATACCTGCACCAGCCCCATGATTGACGGGGTGACCTCTCAGACGTAGCAGGAAATGCAAAACAATTAAAAATAAACAAGAAATGCAGCGATAAATAATAATTTATTAATTTGCACCCATTCCAACATTACATTCAATTGCAAATATAATTATATAGACGTAGAAGGGAGAAAATAGGGGATAGGAAGGTGTGGAGGGATAAGGAAGTTGGAGGGATAAGGGGAAAGAAGGAATAACGGAGGGATAAGGAGGAAATGGAGGGATAAGGAGGGAATATAGGAGGAGAAATAGGAAAGAATATAGGAGGGAGTTAGGAAAATTAAAACAAAATTGCCGACAAAATTTGCCGACAAACTTAGGGAGTTTTCACACTTAGGGCTAGAAAAGTGTTTTTTTCTAAGCCACTTTAGGTGAAACCCTATTCACACTTGCAACATTCTCCCCCTTAAAGTTGAGAGGACTGACTACACAGTCTCTCAGCTTTACAAATTGAGCTTTAGTCATCGCCTTGGTGAAGATGTCCGCGACGTTCTCCAAAGTGTGACAGTATTGAAGCTCAACAATTTCATGTTCCACCATATCTATGATGAAGTGGTACTTCATATCAAAATGCTTCGTTACTGCTATGGTGGACAGGATTATATGCCAACTGAATGGCAGCGATGTTGTCACAGTAGATTCTAGTCGGACCACTTTGTTGTTCTCCAATCTCTTCTAGTACTTTCCTTAGCCACAAGGCTTGAGTACTTGCATAAGTAACTGCTATATACTCAGCTTTTGTTGAAGATAGCGCTACTACTATCTTCTTTTTGGAACTCCAAGTTATTAGTCCTGATCCAAGACTAAAACAGTTTCTCGATGTTGATTTCCTGTCATCAATATTGCTACCCCAATCACTATCATTGAAGCCTACAAGCTTGATAGTGTTACATTTATGGTATTGGATTCCAAAATCCAATGTACCTTTTACATATCTTAAAATTCTTTTAGCTGCACTGCAAATGCGGCTCGGATGGGTTAGCCATAAATCTAGAAACAAGAGATACAACATCTTCGAATATACAGATGCAGTGTTGGCGAGAAACATCAAACTCCCAACCATGCTTCTGAAAGTGGTCACGTCAACTTTTGGTGCTCCATCATCTTTGCTTAATTGGATCCCATGTCCAACTGGAGTTGCAGCTGGTTTGCAATGCTCCATAGCAAACTTCTTGATCATATCCTGAGCATACTTATGTTGAGAGATGAAGATCCCTGTATCTTACTGATGAACCTCCATTCCAAGGTAGTAGTGCATTAAGCCAAGATCCTTCATCTCAAACTGCGTCATCATGGAGTGTTTGAACTCCATATTCATTTTTCATTACTACCCATAAAAATGAGATCATCCACATACAAGCAAACTATGAGGATGTCTTTACCTTGCTTTAGGTAGTAGAGTGTGGGTTCATTTTTGCTCCTGGTGAACCCATAATCTTTGAAGTACCCATCAATGCGTGAGTACCAAGCTCTTGGTGCCTGTTTAAGACCATAGAGTGCCTTCTTCAATCTGTAAACAAGGTGTTCCTTACCTTGCACTTCAAATCCCTGTGGTTGCTCAACGTACACTTCTTCTGTCAAGTAACCATTGAGAAATGCACTCTTGACATCCATGTGTTGGACTTTCCATCCTTTGTGTGCTGCTAAGGCAAGAAGCTGTTACGATAGTCTCTGTCAGCTACGGGAGCAAAAGTCTCTTCATAATCTATTCCATATTTCTGAGTAAAACCCTTTGCCACTAATCTTGCCTTATGCTTCTCAATGCTTCCATCGGCATTAAACTTGGTCTTGAAGATCCATTTACAGCCAACACATTTCTTTCCTTTAGGAAGCTTCACGAGCTCCCAAGTGTCGTTGTTTTTTATAGAGGTTATCTCCTCTTTCATGGCATCTTGCCAAATCTTCTGAGTACATGCCTTCTCATAACTAGAAGGTTCAAGCTGTGCACTAGTTAACAAAGCATAGTTAACTTGATCTCCCCTAGGTTCTTGTTGGGATTCATCATCACCATACAAGTGCATACTTTCTAATCTGTGTAAAACAGATTCCATTTCACTAGCTTGACTCCTAGTGTATCTTCTTGAAAAAATTTTATCCAACATCTGAGATGATGGATGATATTGTAAAGTTCTCTTACCTTTGGATGGAACATCAATGTCCATTGGTGAGGAACTTACTGATCGTTGTGGAGAAGGACTTGGTGAAGAAGTTGAATCAGAAGATGGACTTGGAGGATGTGTGGGAGGAGACTGCTTTCCTTTCTGTGGGAGCTGTGGTTGCACCTACTGAGCAACTATATCAGTGGCTTCAACATCACTGAATATTTGGGGCTTACCCCACTCTCCCCCTTCATCAAAAATCACATCCCTTGAAATCACTATCTTTCGAGTCGTAGGATTGTAGAGTCTATAACCCTTTGTGTTTTCACAATATCCTACAAAAATGCATGCTTGACTCTTTGGATCCAGCTTCTTTCTCAGCTCATCAGGAATGTGAGCATATGCCAATGAACCAAATACTCTGAAATACTTCACATTTGGTTTCTTACCATACCGAGGCTTGGTAAGGTGTCTTCCCTTTCAAACTTGAAGTAGGACTTTTGTTCAAGATGTGAACACTAGTCCTTGTTGCATCTCCCCAATATGAATTACTCAAATGCTTTGTGCTGAAGCATTGATCTTGCCATCTCCACAATGGTGCGATTCTTCCTTTCTGCTACACCATTTCTTTGTGGAGTGTAGGCGATTGTGAGCGCCTCTTGATGCCATGATGTTTACAAAAGTTCAAAAGCTGATTAGAGGAGTATTCTCCTCCTCTATCTGATCTAAGACATTTTACAGAATATCCACTCTCACTTTCAACTTTTGCTTTAAAATCAACAAAGCATGCAAATGCTTCATCCTTATGCTTCAAAAAATATATCCAACACATTCTTGTGCAATCATCAATGAAAAGTAGGAAGTAAGAGTGGTTACCTAGACTCTTGGTCTGCATCGGACCACAGATGTCTGAATGCACTAACTGGAGTGGATAGCTGGCCCGCCATGCTTGTCCATGAGGAAATTTCGATCTGGCATGCTTGCCCAAGGCACACCCTTCACAGACTTCCTTACTATCTTGAATTTTGGGAAGTCCAGTTACCATTGCTTGTGAAGTTAGCATTTTCAAACTTGCTGAATTCAAATGACCATATCTCAAGTGCCATAGGACACTTGGATTGGTAATAGCAACATTTGCTAACTTATTTCCTCTTGGCTGGCCAAACTTCAAAGGGAATAATCTATTCTTTGACATTGGCACTTGTGTAATGATTCTATTACTATTGTTCTTGTCAAAAATGGTGCATTTACCCTCATCAAAAATCAACTTATAATTCTTTTCTAGCATTTGACCAACACTTAAAAGATTGTGTTGAAGATGAGGTGTGTAATAGATATCACTTACTTGCTTGATGCCTTCTTTCGTTGGAACCTCCATGGCTCCAATGCCTTCAACTGCCAATGACTTGTCATCTCCCAATCGGATCTTTGGATTTGTATGAGGAGTCTAAAGTAGCAAAGAGTTCTTCTTTGCCACTCATGTGATTTGAACACCCGGTGTCCAAAATCCATGTATCATTCATATTTTTCTCTGTCTGGCCATAAGAAAGAAAGAGATTTGTGGACTCTTCCTCTTCTCCAAAATTTCCAAATTGACTGCTCTGGTTGCTGCTGCTTCCTTGCGAAGTCTTTGACCAACAATCTCGAGCATAATGGCCAGGTTTGCCACAATTGTAGCAAACTTGTTTTGATTTATCTCCTCCTTTTCCTTTGCCAGATTGTTTCCCTCTATATTGTTGTTGTCCTCCTCTATTCTGATTTCCACCTCTGTTGGATGATCCTCCTCTGTTAGGAGTTCCTCCTCTTTGATTATTCCTGCCTTTGCCTCTTTGTTGTCCTCTGCCATGGCCTCTACCTCTTCCTTCATGTGTGGCAAAAGCTTTATCATCTCCTCCATAACTGGTGGTAGGAGTTTCCTGTAACCTCTCTTCATGTGAGAGAAGTGAACCAGTTAGTGCATCAAAAGACAATGAGGTTAAGTCTTTGGATTCTTCAATAATTATTGCAACTGAATTCCATTTAGGAAGAAGTGTTCTCAACACTTTCTTCACCATAACCTCTGGCTTAATATCTTCCCCTAGTGTGACCATTTTATCAACTACGGCTTTCACTCGCATGCAGTAATCTCCCACTTTTTCATTTTCTTGCATCCTGAGATTTTCAAAATCTCGTTTCAATGTTTGCAGTTTTACCTGTTTTACTTGGTCACTACCTCTATAGCTTTCTTTTAGGGCATTCCAGGCATCTTGTGCAATTACATAAGAGGCAACCCTAGGGAAGATACTTTTATCTAGGGCAGCATGTATGTGATAAAGGGCAAAAGCATTGTTCTTCTGTGCTTCTTTTCTAGCCTTTTTATCAGCATTAGAGAAAGCTGCCCATTCGACAGCAATAGGTTCAGTATAGCCCTCTTCGACTACATCCCATAAACCTTTTCCTATCAAAAGAGTTTTCATTTTAATAGACCAATATTCATAGTCTCCTCCATTGAACTCGGGAATCGGAAGACTAGTATTGGATGCCATTGCGAGAATAAAAACAAACTTTATTTGAAGCAAACAAGTACTATAAAGTAGTACAAAGAGATTAATGATTCAAATCAAATCTCGCCTTTTTAGTACATTCAAGTTCTACCTTCGGAACTACTGCTGATGACAATGACCTCAGGTTCTTCAGGATCCACTTCCTCTGGATCTTCTTCTTCTTCTTCTTCTTCTTCTTCTTCTTGTCTTCTTCTTCTTCGTCTTCTTCTTCTTCTCTTCTTCTTCTGCTTCTGGTTCAGGAGAGCGTGGTGAATAGCTCTCACTTGATTCTGCTACCCGTACACCAGGTGTATAACTGGCACTTGCTTGGTCCTCTGGTACAACTTCCACAGTCTCGGACTCTTCAATTCTTTGTCCGAAGATGTTGTCTTCAGAATCTCCCTCGTACCCTGAATCCGGTTTCCTCAGATGATCAATCACCTGATTTTCCAGCTGACAAAACACTGTATGGAGACTTGTTCGTCGAACCCTTTCATCAAAGGATTCCGGTGTCTCTCGTCTCAAAATCGAGAGAAGTGCATTATAACACCCCCCAGACCGGATCATCTAACATTGCACGGGCACATTATTTCTCTTTTTCAAATGCTCATCAAACAAGGTTTTTAAAATTTTTATAAAGTCTTTAAAAAATTTAATAAATTTTTATATTTTTTAAATTACCTTTTAAATTAATTATTAAAAAGATAATTTTAAAAAATATAATTTAAAATTATTAAATAATTTAAAAAACTTTATAAAATTAAAAATTTAAAAAAAAAAAATTTTACCTTTTTTTTCACGCGGGCGATTCGACCCCGCGACCTCCCCACTAGCGACGGGCGGGCTTTGCCGCTACGCCAAGCGGCTTGGCTGAAACCAAAAGGGACCTCCGCCCTTTTATCTTCGTGCGCGAAATTTAAAAAAAAATAAAATTTTTCGCCGCGGGATTCGATCCCGTGTCCGTCCCCACGCTAGCGGATCGCCTAGGCCGCTGCACCACGTCCCGCGGACGTGTCTCAAAGGCACGGGGGATTTAAAAAAGCGAGGCGATTTTTTTAAAAAAATTTTTTATCCCACATGCGTGTGGGGAGGCGTGAGGGTTTATCAACCCTATGGCGTAGAGAGATAATCGACTGCCTTAGGGCAGTTCGAGTCCCCTCTTTTGCCACCAATTCGACAAATTGCAAGCCGCCATGTCACCAAATTTTAAACCAATCGCTCACTACCACGCACGTGCCACGTCACTCGCCTCGAACCGCGTGTCGTGTCGAGCCTGTTGTTTGCTCGCCACGTGTCACCTCGGGATTCATGCCGAGCCTGTGCACGATCCGCCTCGGGATTCATGCTCGATCCGTCTCGAGATTCGTGCTCGATCTGCCTCAAGATTTGAGCCCTGTTGGCAACCTGCCTCGGGATGCGTGCGGCCTCGCCTCGGGAACCGTGCCCGCTCTGATACCAGTGATTTATGGGGTGACCTCTTAGACACAGTAGGAAATGCAAAACAATTAAAAATAAACAAGAAATGCAGCGATAAATAATAATTTATTAATTTGCACCCATGCCAACCTTACATTCAATTGCAAATATAATTATATAGACGTAGAAGGGAGAAAATAGGGGATAGGAAGGTGCGGAGGGATAAGGAGGGAGTTGGAGGGATAAGGGGAAAGAAGGAATAACGGAGGGATAAGGAGGAAATGGAGGGATAAGGAGGGAATATAGGAGGAGAAATAGGAAAGAATTTAGGAGGGGAGTTAGGAAAATTATAACAAAATTGCCGACAAAAATTTGCCGACAAACTTGAAGACATTTCACACTTAGGGCTAGAAAAGTGTTTTTTTCTAAGCCACTTAAGGTGAAACCCTCTTCACACTTGCAACACCCCACTCATGCATCGGGCTCTGTCAAAGTATAAGGACCATTGCTCTGAATGATCTGCCTCTAGTTTAAGGCATTCATCAGGAAACTCAATGATGAGGGTATGGGTAGACTCTAAGTGTGTAGCAGCTAATTGATCTGCTATGATTTGATCCTTAACAGATTTTTGTCCTATAAACATGAGTTCAATCTCACTTAGGGCAAGAACCCACTTTGTTGTGCGGCCGAATAAGTATGGTTGACTCATACCGCAAAGGATCGGATTTAGCAATAACATAGGTTTTCTGACTAAGCATATAATGGTGTAATTTTTGTGTAGAAAATATGACTGCTAGACATAACTTCTCTAATTTTGTGTAACGGGTTTCATAACTGATTAATGTTCTACTGATATAATAATTAGCATGTTCTTTCTTCTCATCATCAAGTTGAGCTAACATAGCTCCTAAGGCAAGATCTGAAGCAGAAATATACAAGATAAATGGGCGATCATGTCTAGGTTGCGAAAGCATAGGTGGGTTAAGAATATATTGTTTGAGGAGTTCAAATGCTTGTTGACATTCATAGTCCCAATGGAAAAAGAAATCCTTCTTGAGAAGCTTAAGGGTCCAGTTTTATCCGCTAGCTTATCGATGAAGCGACAGATAGCTTGAAGCTTACCTTGTAAACTTCGTAATTCTGATATATTTGTGGGTGCGGGCATATCAATGATAGCCAAAATCTTGAGAGGGTCAATTTCGATGCCACGTAAAGAAACTATAACCCCCAATAATTTATCGGACTTAACTCCGAATATACATTTAGTTGGATTCAATCGGATAAGATATTCTCTTAACAGATTAAATTCTTTTCTCAAATCATCTAAATGGTCATCTTCTTCAGTAGAATGAGCTATAATGTCGTCTACATAATCATGTAGTATATCATGCATCATATCATGAAAGATGTAAGTCATGGCTTGTTGATAGGTTGCTCCTGCATTATTTAAATCGAATGGCATCACTTTTCAACAAAATGTTCCCCAAGGGGTAATAAAGGTTGTTTTAGCCTGATCTTCAGGAGCTATCCCGATCTGATTATAACTAGAAAATCCATCCATTAAGGATATCATTCCACTCCCAACAGTAAAATCAATGATCTTATCCATATTGGGAAGAGGAAAATCGTCTTAGGGCATGCAACATTAATATCTCTAAAGTCTGTGCAAACCCTAACCTTGGTAGCTTCTTTCTTCGTTACTAGAACTACATTCGAGATCCATTCAGAAAAATCAATGGCTTGTATAAAAATAACATTTAAGAGTTTTTCTAACTCCCCTTTGACCAGTAAGGCCACTTTAGGATGCATTTTTCTAAGTTTTTGTTTAACAGGTTTAGCATCCGGATGGACTACTAGGTGATGCATAACTACAAAAGGGTCTAATCCTGGCATATCTTCATATGTCCAAGCAAAGAAATCTTCATATTCTTTAAGAAATGCAATATATTTATCCTATTTTTCTTGACTCAATTCTGATCCAATGTTGATTATGTGAGGATTACCCTCAGTTCCAATGTTAATTTTTATGACATTTTCTACTTCCAAGTGTAGATTTTTCTCAAAATTAGGTGGGGCGAGTGAAATGCCCAATTCTTGTAATTCTTACAAGTTTAGTTTGGATAATTCATCTTGAGGAGTCGTGGCCTCAAGCTGGGCTATACTAGGTATAGAGTCATCAAAATAAAATTCATGATGGAATAATTCCTCAATGGAGACATCATGGAAGATATCTCCCTCCAACTCATTGTCAGATTCGACGATCATCTCAGGGTAAAACTATAGATAACATATTACATGTAAATAGCTTATCCGTTAAACGCAAAGAATCACGTTCATCCAAATAATCTTGGTAACACATGAGATGGTCATCATCCTCAAATGGGAAGGGCTGACCCTTACTAGGAAATAGGCCCACACCACATCGGACGGGCCACGGTTCTACCTCAAAAGGTTCTTTCATACCATTTTGGAAAGGTCCTAAAACTTTCCCTTTATATCCCAATTTAAGCATTATATATTTGGCTTTAATATACTCATTAGTAAAATAACATCGAGCATATCCATCATAATGAGTCTTGATGTTTCTGGGTATTCTACCCCAGTCATATCCCTTGTAAATAAAATCACAGCTCTCGACTTGGTAAATACTTCCCATAGGTTGTGGGAGACCCAAGGTACGAGGAGATGGTGGTAAATTATTTAAGATAAGGGAATCTTGCATAGCAGCATTCGTTTGCTCTGATATAATAATTTTAGATAAATCGGGTAAGAGCTCGTCAGTAAGAGCATAAGAGGTAGAAGGAACATTTCCTACATATTTTGATGGAAAAAATATGTCTTTGGTGGATGTAGATGTTGTAGAGATGTCGATGGATGAGTCTATTATAGGGATAGAAGTGATAGAGGTAAAATAAGAAGCCTTGGTTATGGAATTAGGATTTTTTTGAGGTCCTAATGTAGTTTGTTTAGAGGATGTTTGAGCTGTATGAAGGGGTGGAACTGATGTAGAAGAAGTAGATTGCGTTGTGGGTGTGTGTTTCACACGTTTAGATGGATAATGAAAATTAGTATGTGTGGATGATAAAGTAGGGGAAAATTGAACTCCAACAAGTTCTACCAAAGCACACATATCAAAGGGTCTAGGATCACCATGGATGGTAACCAACTGATTCTTAAATTTGAATTTAACACATTGATGTAAAGTTTAGGGAATGTCTCGCATTGCATTGATCCAAGGGCGACCCAAGAGTATATTGTATGATGCAAGGCAATGTACAATAAACACGGTTGTATCCAAGGTTCTCGAACCAACCTGCAATGGAATGGTAATAACTCCACACGTTTCTTGTGTTTCGTCATTGAAGGATTTTATGATCATATTAGTTCTTTTCATTTCATCACTTCTAAATCCAAATCTTTGGTAGAAGTCAAAAGTGTAGATGTTTAAAGATGAACCATTATCAATCAAGACTCATTTAACTGCTACATCTCCAATTAAGGCAATAATATATAAGGGGTTATCCTTATGTAAACTATGTTGAGGTATGTCTCTATCCCGAAAGTCAATACAATCAACTTCATGAGTTATTATAGTATTAGCCATGGTTTCAGGTTGAATGTCTTGTGGTACCATCATCTAGCTTAATGTGAGCATTAATTCATCTCTATGTGTAGGAGAGGATCGTAAAAGGTCCAAAAGGTAAATTCTAGCCATAATGTTTGATAGTTTCTCATTAATATTATAAGGAGGTTTAGGTTACACATTAGGTGTCTAATTCCCTTTATTAGGAAATTTTAAAATAAATGGAGTTGATCCATCATTTTGCATTTGATCATGTTGAGATTTTTGGGCCTGTTGTCTAGTAACAGCTCTGATGGTACCCACAATATTATTCTGCAGATGATGAATGGGTCTTGGTCCAACATTTATGGCTTGCTCATTAGAAATTAATTGGTGAGATGATGGTCTAGTAGCGACTCTTCTTGGAAATGGTTCTTCTGGGATCGTATGACTTGTGATAGGGATAATAGGATCTGATTCATCTTCAAAGCTATT
Source organism: Wollemia nobilis (assembly GCA_028583015.1). Lineage (NCBI taxonomy): Eukaryota > Viridiplantae > Streptophyta > Pinopsida > Araucariales > Araucariaceae > Wollemia > Wollemia nobilis. Next base: position 5,137,080 of record JAQPPZ010016859.1, on the reverse strand, counting down.
CGATTGATTTGAGTTGATTTCCATATCACTCTCCGTCTCATATTCTGTATCACTAAGATCAGGTGTCTGAATATTATGTAGATGCCTGGTTGTAACCACAGATAAATTTGTGTCAAATATTTCCAAATCATGGGCAGGTAAATGCCCACTAATAGTTCCTACATATCGGGTAGGAGGGGGAACATTATGGTGTTCAATTTGATTAGCCACTTCCTTGCCATGCTTTGGTAAAGGATGTTGAAATATGTCCAATGACTGATTGGCATTTTGATTCTGGTTTTGAGGAATGTTCTTTTGAGTATTATTAAGAATATTTTGCTTAGGTTGAAAGGCTTGTACCTCCATCTCATTGTTATCAATCAAGTCCTATATTTTATGTTTTAATATTTTACAAGAGTTGGTAGTGTGTCCAGGTCCTCTATGGAAGTCACAGTGTAAATCAGCTCTGTATCCGGGTATAGTTGGATCAGGTTCCCGGATAGTTGTTAATTGAATCAAACCTCGTTCTAATAGTTGTAGTAGAATGGTTGATAAAGGTTGATTTAATCTAGTAAATTCTCGAGGAGGTTTATTGAGAGGTTTCAGTATAAACTTCTTCGTTGTCTTCGCAGCATTAACAGTAGCAATATTTATACTATCAGTGACTCCATCACCCACAACTTGTTTACTTTTATATTGATTTCTAGATGTTTTCTCATCATCTTTCTTTTTAAGCTGACCTCTCTTAATGAGAGCATCTTCCACTCTTCGGTCTAAGTCTATAGCCTGATCAAAGGTGGTCAAGGTATCAGTTGACAATTCATAAGATAGTTGGTCTTGTAAATTATTAATAAAGATGTCCAACATCTCCCTATAAGGTAACACAAAGTGCAATTTTCCTATAAATTGTATCCACCTAGCTAGGAAATCGACAAAACATTCATTTTTGTCTTTTTTTAAGTTGTACAAGTCTTTAATGGTCACATGCCTTTCGATGTAGGTACTAAATTGATGCACAACAAACTCAACAGTCTCTTCAAAGTTCCTCAAAGAATTAGTGGGTAATTGATAATACCACTCTAATGCCATTCCTCCTAAACTTTTTGGGAACATTTTTAGCAATAATAAGTTATCATGCGATATATCATGACATGCTATCCTAAACATACGAAGATGCTCTATGGGATCTCCGGTTCCTTTATATATGGGCAAGACAGGCATAGGAAAATGTTTAGGATACGGTTGTGCTACAACTATAGGATCTAGAGGTTGACTACACATCTCTCGATAATTTTACGAGGGACGGTAGGGATCTATCTGGTCCATGTGGGAAACTAATTGTTTCACCATAGTTTCAATATTACTAGTTTGTCCACTATATTGGTTCGATGGGACATAGGTATGGGATTTATGAGTGTATGACAGTGTGACATAAGGATTAGATGCTATATTGATATTATTAAAAGCATTGGTAGGAAGGGTATTATGAAGAGGATTTGTAGTAGTATTATGTTGTATTCTAGATTGTTGGTAATTGGTGTTTGGTTTTGTTTTGGGTTTTTGCTGATTTGAGGTATATTGCTCAACGGCTTGGTGAAATAGAGTAGTAAATGATGGTTTTTTTTGTGCAAGAATGACCCTAGGCTTGCTAATAGGCACTTTAGATGGTTGGGTAACCTATTTTTGTTGCATGTTCTGGATTATGGCTACCATATCCAAATTGGATGGTCCAGCTTGATCACTCTCTTGTTCAATAAAGGACAAGGGATTAGTGTGTGTGTGAAATACGTCTTCTAGAGTTGCTTGAGTGTCACTAATTAGATCCTTGTCCATATAGACTGCTCTATTAAGCACACCAATATTAGTATTAAGCACACCAATAGCTCCTCCTGAAGACATTTTAGGGGATGAGGATCCTTCCTCTCTATTAGTTTCTTCTTGTTCATTTCCTACAACAAGATCTTCTTCTTACTGATCTAGGGTTCCTTCTTTCGAAATTTGATCTTCAGGAAGGACATCTGGGTTATTTAATGGTTTTCCTAACCAATCTTCTTCTTCTTCAATTTGTTTTCCATTCCTAAGTCTAGGCATTGTGCTTAAACTTAGATTTCAGCAAATATATATATATATATATATATATATATCTATATATATATATATATATATGCGATAGGTTTGAGAGGTATATATGTTAATTATATACCTAATATAAAAAGGAAATGTTTTGATTTTTTTTTTGTTTTTATATTGTTTTTGTGTTTTATAATATTATTATAAAGATAACAAATATCATTCTAGTTGCAAAAGGAATAACAATAATAAAAGAATAACTTAGTTTTCTATAAATAATTTATGGATATCATTGATAGGATCAAGTTCATCAGGAGTCATGAAATGCTCCTCTTCAAATTGGAAATGGTTTTTCAAAAATTTGACAAAGTGTGCTATAGTAATATGATCTGTCTCAGATTTTGACCTATAGAAATAAAGTTCATGGCAATATTCTTGATATAACACAGCTCTAGGAACTCTATTCCATATTTTTCTATCCGTAAGAATGACTTCTTGATCCTCTATATGAGATAGAAACTTATGTACTACAACTACATTCTCAAGGTATTCTTCAAAGGTGTACAATTCAGAAGACACAAGTGCTATTTTATCTGCTAACCACCTATGGCAAGCTCTCTAAAGTTCATGATATAAGGTTACTTGATCAAGATTTAGGATTCTATCTATGACAAACCTCTTGATTTGTCTAAGTTCGGTTGATCTAGATTCAATGATACCCAATCTCCTATCAAGTTCATCCCACAAAGGTTGAACTCTATTTGTTTGAGGTACTCTAAGCACGGACGTAATCTCTGTGGCTGTTAATTGATTTTCAACATTTATGGTGACAGCTCGTCTTTTATTATAATCTACCATCTAAATATAATATGCAACTTTAATTTTTTGTCTGATGATTCTAGATGTTACTTAATAATGCATTTATTTTTTTATTTTTTTGTTTTCAAAAGGTTTTAGTTTCATGTCGGGTTCACCAAAATGTATTGCTCCAAATTTTTCACATCCTTACCTTCAAGCTATAGGATTCATGCCCGAAAGGGGGATGCGAGAAGGATGGGACAATACCTTGTATTGAGAGGCCCTTTGAAGGTTGCGCCTCTCGGGGAGGGGGTATAAGGGTGAATTTTCGACGGATGGTGGGTTCACCAAGAAAATTTGAGTGGAAGTTTCCATGCCTAGGTTGAGAATGGTTTTGGTGTGTTAATTTTATACTCGATCATTCATAATCCTAGGTTGGCCAGAATGAATCTAAGCTATTCTATATGAAAATGTTGATTTATATGAATACAGAAAGTAGGAATAAATCCTAAATGTAAAGATTATATGAAATGAGAAAGAATGCACCTAATTTTGGATGTCTGATGAAGATTTTGAAGCTTGTAGGAGTCTAGATCGTCTCGAATATGATAGGATCATCTGCAATTGTACAAAATTATCTTAGAGCACAGTCGATCATTTGAGATCAGACAAGATCATTGTCGATCTGACAAATTCGTCAGACAAATTTGTTAGAAACCTGCAATCACAGAAACAGACACCAAAAAACAAAAATGCTACTGCTAGAATAATGCAAAATGATATAAATGATAGTATAAATGCCTAACTGATAAATCTAGATAGAAAATTAAAGGAAATGCATTATTTTAATAACTTATTTTAACTTTATCATGCATTTACGCTGAATGAGGTGAACTCCAGGATGCAAAATGAAAATAAATCAAACTAATGCATAGTAAAATAAAGAAGACAAATGAGGAATGCAAACTCAGGGCTCTGGTTTCCCCCAATATGAACTGCAGTCAATATCACCTCAAATCATACGATATCATCACCGATCTATGACAAGATCGTCTGAAATCATATAGAGTCGCCTGCGACGATCCGAGATTTCTCCAACTGAATCATAGTGAAAACCTGAAATGAAAACTTAAAACTACGAGTGCAAACAATGGTGGATATGACGTCTTGACATAGCAAAACTAAATGGCAAGGAAAATCAATCAGGGAATCATGGGATCAGCCAACCAGGGGGATAAACTAAGAAAATCCCAATTTATATAGGATTATGGGGAGGTTAGGAGGTTGGGGATCATCCCAATCTGGGAGATCTCCAATGGAGGAATCTCCAACTGTGCAGACATGCTTCTACCTAAGTTGGAGAGGCTGAAACAGAAGCTAATTATGAAAATTCAGTTTTGGGATGAAATCGTCTGGACGTTCTGTTCCAAACGAATTCGTCCGATCTAGGATGATTTCGTCTAATCGGCGAGGATATCGTCCAATGGTCAAAACAACTCCTAAAAATGGCACAAAAAATGGGGAGAGCGGTTAATGGGCGATTTCGGGGTTAAAATTCAAATTTTGATCTTTTTACTGAGGGTTTAACTATGCCAATTTTAAGGTGCTACAACCATAATAGGGGACCACCATTTAAAGGATAGCATTGAATACTCATTGTCATAAGGTGAAGACAGAGAAATTCTAGCACCCCAAGTTTGCACAGTGAAGTCAAGACCAAATCCAATCAACACACAAATTTAAAAGGTATATTTATGTTGATATTTGCTTTCATTAAAGTGCAAAAGGAGATATATATATATATAAGGTTAAACTTATATTGCATTGGAGAATTTATAACCTTAGAATAGAAATCAATTAAACCAAAGGAGTGCAAAATCTTAAGGAATTTTTCAAGGTGCTTAATATAAGGTTGAATTTTATTTATTATTGCATTTAAGAACTAAACACGTACCAACCTTAGATATTTAGAAGAAAATTAAAGGAAATGGATTATATCTTAAAAGATATTACAAATAACATGAGATTCAAACATTAAAATATTTACAAATAATTAAGTAGGAGATATAAGGTTTTCAACATTGGAAAATTAAAATACTATTTTGCAAATATTATTATTTTCTAAATTTCCAAATTAGGGAGATATAAGGAATACTACATCAAAATTTATTTTCTTGGAATTTAGAAAATTGAACCATTGAAAATTGAAGGTTAAAAAAGAAAAATCATTAATTGCTTGAAATTTAGAAATTGCATTTTACATTAGTCTCTTACACTAATTTATGAGACATTAATCCAACTAAAAGGTCTTGAAGGAAAATAACCTTATTAAAAATTTAAGGTGCATCATAATTTATCTTTAGCTTTCTACTTACTAATTATTAGAGAGAAATAAGAGAAGAAACTGAAGTTGAATATTAGGGAGATAAAAGGAATTTAAATCAATCTAGGAAATTTAAGCATACTATCAAGACTCATAGTGCATTTAAACACTTTCAAGATAAAAGCCATTTTACATAACTTGTAAAATTGAAAAGTTCTTAGCAAGGTTGAAACTAGGGAGTTATAAGGTAGACAACTTCAAAGATTTTGAAATACAAAACTTCTACCAAAAATTATTCTCTTGTAATGAAATAAGACTACTTAAAATAAACTCTGGAAAGGCTTATTAAATATACATTTCTTAAGGAACCAAAATGGTTTAAAGACATACTTAATTCGATGATTGATAATAAGGATAATACAATTAGAACAAAAGAACCAATATGGTTTAGAAAGATTTATGAGAATTCACAAATTGATAACTTGGGAAAGGAAATTCTTGAAATTTGTTTTTTGATGATTACTACTATACTAATGAAGATATTAAGAACCATATTCAAAAGGTAGAAAATAGGATTCATCAAAAATATATCTTGCAAATTTATGAAAGAAGCAAGGATGAAATAACTTCAATCATACATATATGGTTTAAATATTTTATCAAGGAAATGGGTGGAATTTTTCACCTAAAAATAATGAAAAAGAAATTGGGATATCTTCACTATGCACTTATTGCAGTAAATTTGGTCATGAGAAAGAAAACTACTGAAGTTTCCATCCATGCAAATATTGTGGAAGAAAATCTCATACATATTTTTTCTATTACTATAATGACAAGTACTCTAAAATATTTGAAGAAAGACTAATATTCCGATTAGATTATTTCTTCCAAGATCTTATTTTAGAAGCTTCCACAAAAAAATAATTTAAGCTTAACATTTTTTAAGATTAAGGAAATAGGTAATTTAGAAAACCAAAGGAAAGAAAATGCAACAAATTCAGATCCACTAATAACTGACAAGATTATGAGATCTCTAGTTCATCAAAGACACTTGAAGACTTGAAGAACAAAGATTCTAACAAACACTTTGAATCAAAAAAATCTAGAGGAATGAATAAGACAATGAAAGATAACATGAAGACTGAACCAAATAAAAAAAGACCTAATCAAGATGAAGAATATTTGAAGGATGAAATTTTATATTGAAGAGTAAAATCTTCAATACCCAAATAATGTAATATAGGAGGTGTTAGAGTATATTACATTATTTGGTATAAGTGAATGTACCACCTTGGGTACATTTCTAAATTAGGAGTTTATCTTAGATTAAGGTTTGAGTAGATACTCCAATCAAGTAATAAATGCACAAGTGTTAGAATGTGCAATGATGTAAATGTGCATGTAGTCCACATGTACATGAACCATAGGATAAGAGTCAAGGGTAGAGTAAAGGCCAAGGAACATATCTTCCTATATATAGTCCTTGAGAGTATGAGAGTGAATAGAGTGAGAGGAATGTTATCATGGTAGAGAGTAGTGAGTAGGTACAATGTAGTTCTTCATTGAAAATTCTAGTGTTCATGCCCTCCATTTTTTTTATTGTACTATATATGTTAGCTTTTATTAATGACATATTATTGAGTTATTGTAAAATTTTATCATCTATTTTTCCTACATATTATAGTGCCATTATCATATAGTTATCATAGATGACTTATTTGCATCTTGTGGTTATATTTCCTCTAATATACATCCTCAAAAGTTAACAGATAACACCATCGATGATGAGTCTGCCCTAAATCGTACCTTCTTGGTAGAGTTTGATGATGAGTGGGAGGATATCCTTCATGCTATTAGTCATAAATTTGATGATAATTCTATAAATGACATTGTAGAGACTTATCGACATGTAGTCTAAGAGACTTCTACTACCAGTGAATTTTGGGATGAGGGCTAGAAAATTTGAGTTGACGTTCCTAGGGAGGAACTTGTTATTTTGGATTTCCTTAATAGCCTTAATGATGTCATTGCCAATAATATCCCATAAGGATTGAAAAAAATGTGAATAAAAACCATTCAGACCAGGGGCTTTGTTAGAATGCATGGAGAAAGGGCATCTTTAATTTCATCTTGAGAAAATTTTTTGAGAAGAAGGAAATTAACATTAGGTGGAATGAGGCACAAGATATTTTGAAGAAGAGAGTTAAAGGCCTAGGTAGAGTAAGGGAGTGAAGAACAAAATATTATACTAAGAGGGGGGGTGAATAGTATAATATCAACTATTACTTTTCTTTACCAAACACTATTATCCAATATAATCAATGGCAATATCAATAGCAGTAATCAAAGCAATGTAAAAAATCATCAGACACAATAGAGACACCAATGTAAAGTAGTTCACCCAATGTGGGCTACTCCATAAAGAAAATATTTCACTAAAATTTCCTCAACAAAGACCTTGGGAATCACTTCCCTATTACAATATTTATGTACCTCTGCCCAAAGGAGACACCAATCCCCTAATGCTCTAATTTATGGATCTCTATCGATAGAATAACTCTTTTCTCTGGTTCATGGAAATTGATCCAGGAGACCTCTATCTCCTCAACTAGTTTTTGGATCTCTCTCTATATAAGAACTTTATCTTCCCAGCTAGTTCATAGATCACACTCCATAGTATAACTCTTTCCCCTTTTTTTGTTTAATGGGTCTCTATCCATAGGATAACTCTTTCCCCTTTGCTATGGTTGATGATATTATAGAAGAATTCTACCCCCACTACTCTAGCTTGTGGATATCTCTCCATATAATACCTATGTCCTCACTACCCTGGCTAATGGATCTCCATCCATTGGATATTGTTGTCCTCTGCTCTATCACCTCCAAATCTTACTGTCAACTTAGCTCAATTTCTATCTCAAATCTTCCCTAAAAATTTTCCTCAATCTAGTACAAATATACTCTAACTTTTTCTCATATCTAGTACAAATCTACTCAAAAATTTGTACCAAACTCTATCCTCAAATATGTTCTCAAGACTTAACACAAAGCTTGATCTAATCACAAATAAAATCTACTTAGATTTTCCCCAATCCTTAACATAAAACTTGAACAAATTAAATAATCAACTATGCTCTCAAGTATTCACAAAGACTTACCTCAAATCTACCTTCAAGTCCTCTCAAGAACTTGCTCAGTCTACTCTCAAGTCTTCACCAAGACTTACCTCAAATCTATCTACAAGTCTTCACCAAGACTTGTCTCAAATCTATCTACAAGTCTTCACCAAGACTTGCCTCAAATCTGCCTTCAAGTCATCTCAAGAACTTGATCGATTTTCTCTCAATTCTTTACCAAGAATTGCTTAAATATGCCTACAAATTTTCACAAAATCTTGCTCAACTATGTCCTTAATCTTTCACAAAAGCTTACTCAAATCACTAAAAAACTTGCATACACAACACAACTTAAATCTCTTTCAAAAAACCTATTCACACATAAAAAAGTTTCACTCAGAATATTTTTTAACCTTAGGAACATATAGAGAATTATAATCTCTATCAAAACCTCAATATGTTTCACACTCACAAATTTTTGTACTCAACAAAACAATCTATCTCTTGCAAACTCTCTTTTAAATCAATTCAGAATGAAGTATAATTTGTTTCACAAAACTTGATCTACAACTCCCATACTCTCAATCAATAATGCTCAACCAACTTCACTCAATCATTCACTCAATGAAACACAACTTGCTTACAAACCCTAACCAAGTGTTTCACCCTTATTTCAACACAAAGCACAATGTGGGTCTTAAACCCTAACTCAAATAATTTCCAATCTCTACTTCAAATCAAATCATCCATCATCAAGATTCACTCAAACTTGCTCATACATTTCCAAAAATACTCATCAATCCTTTTTACTCCACCTTGTATTTCATACATTTATTTCAAACACTCTAAACAAAAGATAGTGTGCCCATACCTTTTTTCTTTGATGGAGATATGTCTTCAAAATCTGTTTTACTTACAACAAAACCCTCTTGTCAATTCTAGGTTATATAGAAACAGTCTATCTCAAAATATTCACACAAATATTCTCCTCAATAATTATTTCACCATTCAATAAATACAATAAAATATCAAGTCCTCCAATAATCTCAAAATAATATTCAACACAAAAATAAAATTCCTTTGTTAACACCTTATAATCTCCAATATTCTCAAAATAATATTCAATACATAAAAATTAAGTTCCTTTGTTAACACCTTATAATCTCCAATCTTCTCAAAATAATATTCAATACATAAAAATGAAGTTCCTTTGTTAACACCTTATAATCTCCAATCTTTTATTTTTTAAGCATCAAAAATAAAATATTATTTCAACAACCCTTATGACTCCTTAAACACTTAACACATGCCCTTTTTAATTTTCATGTGGCCTCAAACCAATTTTCACATTCAAATTTGGCAAATTAAATCAAATGTGCATACCTTATTTGTTAGCCCACATCACCAAAACTATTGTACACATCTTCAACAACCAATGCCTAACGACCAACACCCAAAATCGAACTTGGGCTGATGCCACAGGCCTTAGCCCAAGGCTAAGATATCACTTGGGCTATATGCCCATACGCGAACCAAAGTTCCATGCTCCCTTACTAATGCTACTACATGAATTTTGGTGAAAATGAAACTCATCTCCTCATTTTCCAAAATGAATCACATGGGTTTCGAAACCATGACCTTCCCTTTGCGAACATCTTTGCCAAGCCTTCAACCATCATCTGCGCTACCCAGCACTATGATATTATCCTGTCACGTCACACAAATATCAATACAAGTCTACCTCCTTATTTAAACAACTCACAAGCTTCTTCCTTTCACATATGGAGTGCACAATTTATAACACACATGGGCATTCGAATAGCGCTTAGTGTTAGAATTAGGAAATGAAACATATTTCCTATTAATACTCTTCCTTTACATTAAAACACGTCGACCCTTTCAAATTTCAAACTCGAATTAAACTTTTTAAACTTGGCGTCTTTAATTATTTTAATTAAAATTTTAACCTTAGGTCAAAATATTTTAATTTAAATTAAAACCTTTTCCAACCTTTCCAAACTGCTCAATGGGTCTTGTCGGGGATATATATTTTTAATAATTCTCGGCTCTTTCTTTTGCCTGAATATTATAATATTATTATTTATTTTTAAACTTGCTTCCATTTTCTTGGGTCTTCTACCTTTTAGGCCTCTTTAGGCATATAATATTTAAAATAAATATTATACCCTTTTCTTATTTTAACATCTTCCTTGATTTTTGGAGAATCAACCTTTTGACATCAATGATGATAAAACTGGACATCAAACCTCTTGACATCAATGACAAAAAAGCTTGTTCAAATTTCCAACAGGGAGGTGGGGTTTGAGAAGATTTTCAAAGTGTGAAACATCTTCAACACAAAATTCAAAAAAATCACTGATGACAAACCCGTCAAACCTGGAAAAATATTGGATTCTATTGTAGTTGTGGTGTCTAAGAGTTGAGGCATAAAAGAAATTTGTGTTAAAATATTCTTCTTTTAATCAAGGTTATGCATAAGGGGTTGGACTCGAAATATACTTGTAAAAAAATGATAAATCCTAATCGAAATCAAGGTGAATCAAGGCAAATCCTAAGCAAATCAAATAAATCATCTTCACACCAAAATTTGGGGCATTTGAAGCCCTAAAAAGTAAGGTCATATTTAGGAAAAATTTTGACCTATTAAATCACCTTATAACTTCATAAAAACACCACCATTAGATCAGGCTTGAAAAGAGCTTTCCAATGAGTACAAATATGCCTATGTTTGGATATATTGTGGTAAATTGACCCTAAGAAAAAATTGATCCTAAAAATTTTAGGTGAATGGGCCGACATCGAGGGTCCTCATATTCACCAATTTCCAATTTTGGAAATCCTAATATTCACACAATTTGTGAATATTCACCACTATGCATAACCCTACTTTTAAACAAAGGGCTCTTGACTTATACCTCCAAAATACTTTCTCTTTTTCTAAAATATTGTGGAACTCAACCAAAAGTCTCCTTTGTTCTTCCCTAATCTGAAGAGATGAATTCCCTGATTGGATCTACTCTTCTATGATTCTAAGGTTTTCATGGATGATCTATTTATTTTCAAAGATATTGTCAAACACCTCCTTGTTCCAATCTTGAATATTAACTTTGATAAAGAATAGTTTTGGTGATTTGAGAGATGAGAGGGCCTAATAAGCTTTGATTCCACCATTCTACAATATGAACTCTGAGGTTAAGATGCTGAAGCCACATGGTCTCAAACCTAAAGGTTTTTGAAGAGAGAATCTAGTTGAATATCTTCAAGGACTAGGGGATTATGGTCTGATCCAATTTTAGGATAGGACTGAAGAGAGCCATCCCCGAACAATTGTATTTCTTCCTTGGATAAATGAATATATTAAGACTTAGTTGAATGAGATGGCTATCTATCCTCATGTTGCTCCAAGTAAATTTAGTTCCTTTGAGTTGAACATCCATTAACTCATTTCTCCCAAAAAACTCAGCAAAATCCTTGTAGCATTTTGGTGTGATATTTGTCCCTTCACTTTTATCAAAAGGATAGAGGGAGGAGTTAAAATATCTAATAGGAATCCATAGTTCACTTAAGAATATGGATTTTATCTGAATAAGGGTATTCCATAGCATCAATCTTCTTGGAGGATTGTTAGGAGCATAGATATTTGAAAGAATTCATCTTTCTTTATTTTCTTTACAGTAAAAAATAATATTTATAATTCTATAAAATGAAGATAATAGTCCCCTTTCACTTTGTTAGGGTCTCAAAGGTATAGTAGGCCACCTGAATCTCCATGAGCTAGACTAGTAATGTACTCATTATTTCTCCAAATGCCTTTGAAAATTCTTTCAAAATTCCCTTCATCATTTTTGGTCTCCTAAAGTAGCATGATACTAGATCTAAGGTCTTTTCTCATGGATGACACTAGCCTTTGTTCGATTAGTCCATTGTGACCTCTCACATTCCATGAGAGGATCTTCATCTATGATATTTAGAAGAAGGTTTCTTCCCTCCTCTACCTTGTGATGAGGGGGATTTGGTTCATTTTCCATCATCCTTGGGGAGGTTTCCAATGGGAAGTTTAGTAAGGGCTAATAAGAGGGTGTCTTGAGTGCCATTGGCAATTTCATCTTCAACTTATTTCCTCAGATCGAGAATAGAAGACCTCCCTTTATTCTTATCACTACCAATATTTGCAAAGATTTTTTTTTGTTTCTAGTGACCAGCATAGGCACACTAAAGGACTCGTCTAAGTCAAAGGAGGGAGGGTAGGTAGGAGAGAATAATTTTTTAAGGAGGTCTATAGAGTTTTGGTTAAGGGGAGGTACGAAGGGACAAACCTTGATGGGGGCTAAGGAATAAGAATCAAGTTGGGATTAGTCTTAGGGATGAAAATTGAGAGACTTAAGGAAGAGGAATTTTATAAGAAGATTGACTTCATCAAAAGAAAAAACAAACCCAGATAAGAGGTTGAAATGATTAGGGTAAAAAAAAGGTAACATGCCTGGTCATGAGAAACAACAGGAGGATAATGAGCAGGTTGCTTACCATTGGAATTAGAAACACTAATAGAGTGATCTGCGTTGGATTGGTGGTTCTTAGGAACATGAACATTTTTTCAAGGATATTTCCAAGGTTTCTTAGGGTGGGGCTCATATTTTTTCTTGGACTCCTTTTTGAGAGGGATATTGTACCCTAATATGACCTTGCATGCAGTACTCAATGCAAAACATGATATTGTTCTCATATTTGATACCTTAGCACTTGCAAAAGGAGCCAAATATGAGGTCCACGTATGTGGCCAATTCTAAATCAAGGTTGGAATTGATGCATAAACAAGCATACACCATTTGGGTCTTGGCTTTGGTTGTCAAGTCGAATGCAAAGAGGTTACCTATATCTCGAGCAATCCCTTTTAATATTTATTTGTGCTAGAACTGTACTAGAAAACCAAGAAATTTGATCCAAATGGGTGTAAATTTTATGCTTTGAGTTTTAGGGTCAAAATCCTCTCCTTGTATTTTGATAAAAAGATCGTATTGGCCAAAGAACCAAGGTCCGTTGGTGAGGATGTGGCTCGTTTCTTCATGATTATTAATCCTGATGAGAGAGAGCCCTCTAGGAAGAGCAACTAGATCCATGTTGCCACTAGGGCACCATTTGGAGAAGGCCCATTTTTTGGATGGACTTAATGTCAGAATGAGATCCTACAAATTTTCCAACTAGGGAAAAAGAGTCTTGAGAAACAAATAAAGTCATGACTAAAGGAGGAATTATCAGTTCTTTGCCAATTGGTAGGAGTGTAATAATATAATTTTGAAAAGGTGGTGCATACACTTTTCTAGACTATCTCCACAAAGGAGATAGTTTTAGGTATTTGATGGTCCATTAGGGGTCCTCCTCAATGCCCATGACTTCCACTCCCCCATCTAGACCATCTTGAGGATCAAAATTGAGGTTAGCTTCCTCGTCATCGTCTATGCCTAAGTTCCTGCCATAAGTAAATTTAAATTTTTGTGATCTACCATAGGTTACCTGTTCACCAGAGTTCGCCATCATAAATAAATCATAATTTCATTCCCTTCATATCATATTATAAATAGTAGGTAAATTAACCAAGTAATTTGCCTACTATTTATAATATAATATGATATGAAGGGAATGGTCTTATGATTTATTTAACATAGAATTGAAAACTTGAACTATTTTAATATTAATTTTAAATAGAAAATATGAGTTTTATGTCTTTCCTTTTTCAAAGTATTTTAATGTTTCTTTTAAATAAAAAAATATGATTTTTATGTCTTTTCTTTTTTGAACTTGATTTATACTTTTGCTATAACATAACATATAATTCATATTAAGACACATTTATTATTTTACATTTTATCAATGTAGTTGATCTATATTTTTAAGAACCATTAATTAAGTTAATTAGGTCTTTAAAAAAGCATGGTCATTTTTATTTAAAGCAACATTAAAATAGTTCAAGTTTTAAATTTTATATTAAATAAATCATGAGACCATTCCTTTTATTTATATATATATAATCATGTTTATAAATATAAATTATAATTTGTACACCATAAAAATAATTAAAAAACAATACATAATTTAAATTAAAACATATTTATATGAAAAAAATACTTTGGATGGCTCTAGTATAATAACACTCTTGTTGTTCTCTAGGGTTTTCCTAGACTACCTAGGTCAAGTCCTTGTCATTATTTATGTTCCTCAATCCTGATGAGCCAGGAATTAGCTCTAGCATCATGGGAGATAATACTAGTGAGGATGTTTCCTATTAAGCACCCACACAATTTTATCCTGAAGGTGGTTCACGAGGTAAGGTTTCATCCCTTGATGTCACTTTCCCTTCACAATATATTGATATCACATACAATTGGCTTGAATTGGACACCCTAGTCAATTACTTTTTTGGGTGTATCCCTAATGAGTCAATCCTAAGGGTTTGGTTCAATTTAGCCTAGGACTATCATGACATAAAAGTTGCAAAAGTATATAACCTTACCAAGGGTTTCTTCATTTTTTAATTTTTAACCCTACCCAAGTGAAAGGTATTTATCACCATGGTCTATGATAAATGCAGAACTCTTTGTTAGTTCTCTCACCATGGACCTATGATTTTTTTATGTTTGATGATAGAATGAACAAATTCCTAGTTTGGATTGAGTTCCCTAATCTTCCCTTTCCTTTTTGGGCTAGTTTGTATGATATCATGGTAGTGCTAGGGCATGTCATTATGCTTGAACCTAAAAAATTTAAATGCTCATCTGACTAGATGAGCCTATGTAGAGATAGATCTATCTAAGGACTATAAGATGCCCATAAATATTCATGTAGGGGAGACCATCATATCATAGAGAATTATTTACATAAACCTTCTAAACACCTACTTTCAATGCCAAGCATCTGATCATTAGGTGAAATATTGTCTGCTTAAATTGCATAACAAGCCAAAGCCAACTCTTGTGCCCTCTACTAGGAAAACCCCTCAACCCAATGAAGAGGGACCACTATGGAAGGTCACAAAAATTACCATACTATTATGCTAAAATACCAAACTATAAGCCACCTATGAAGGCAATTGTCATAGTAAATTTAAAGCCTTCAAAGAAGGTGATAGAACCACCAGTAAAATAGCTAATTGGTGGCTCTTCAATAAATATGGTGAACAAGGAGGAACCACCACCTCAACAGAACCATACCTTGAGCCTATGAAGCAAGATCCCCAAGAAGGGAATGAAACCAATCTCTCCTCCCCTATCTCCTCACATCAATGTGTGCCACTTCCACAACCCTAGCAAGGATATGGAGGTAGGAGATTTTATTCTAAATAAGAGGTTTCATCTCATCAATATTCAATTGAGGAGATTTGGAGTTAACCCTAAAAGTACCAACAACTTCAAAACTTTGGAGTTCCTTAATAGTTAGGATATGTCATTAGAATCCTTACCTCAGTGAATTTTCTCTCATGGAATGTGTATAGTCTCACAAACTCTAACCACAAATGTATGGTGTGCTCCATTCATAAAAAAATTGATATAGATTTCTTGTGCCTACAAAATATTCAAATCGTAAGTTTTTATTGGTAGTTGTATATGAAGTCATCTAGCCTAAAAGTTATTTTATCCATAGTGACTATGAACATGGATGAGGTAGCATTGTCACCTTCATCTCCCTCCATTAGTAACTTAACTTGGTGGTGCACAGTTGTAACCCCACCTATCCTACATTATGTATGATGTTCTCTATCAAAAATCATGCATTTGGGATAGTTAATGTTTATGCATCCAATGATACTATGGAGTGCGCCCCTTTATAGAACTAGTTATATGAGTCACTTAGGGTTATGCATAGTGGCGAATATTCGCCAATTGGGCAAATATTAGGATTTTTAAAATTAGAAATTGGCAAATATGAGGACCCTCGATGTCGGCCCATTCACCTAAAATTTTTAGGATTAATGTTTTCTTAGGATCAATTTGCCACAATATATATCCAAACATATGCATATTTGTACTCGTTGGAAAGCTCTTTTTAAGCCTGATCTAATGGTGGTATTTTTATGAAGTTATAAGATGATTTAATAGGTCAAAAGTGGCCCTAAACATGACCTTACATTTTAGGACTTCAAATACCCCAAATTTTGGTGTGAAGATGCTTTATTTGATTTTATTAGGATTCTCTATGATTCACCTTGATTTTGATTAGGATTCGCCATTTTGTTACAAGTACATTTTGAGTCCAACCCCTTATGCATAACCTTGAAGTCACTTCTTACTGCCACTTGGCTATTCTATGGAGATTTCAACATGATTGAGTCCACAAGCACCCAATGTGTTAGACCACTGGAAAACAAGCGGTATGGTCTTACATGTGATATAAGTTAGGTCTTTATGAACCCAATATGGGACACTCTCAATATAACAAAGTTTGGTACATGTGGTCTAATTTGTGCTTAGGTGTAGATTGTATTATTAAAATATTGAGTAGGGATTTGTTATCCATGTGACCAATTTTTACATTTTCCAATCATATTTTATCTCAATAGCCTGGCTTTCTAAGGTGGTCTTCTCAGACCTCTTGTACATACATTGTTACATTGAATGGATGGGTGGTGGAAAGCCCACAAATAGTAGTCAATTTTATTTTAACATGTTGTTGCTTAGTCATGAACCTATAGTTACTCACAATCAACACATTTAGAATTTGGAGAAGCACCCATCCATGCATAATGGATAGATTACATGGTTGAATGATGCAGTGGAATGCACCACTCACTTTCTTCATATTTATTGATACTAGTTGATCTTCTTTCATAGGCATACAAACAAGGTCACTACCTTGGATCTCCAATGTCTCGTGTTAGCATTGGAAGTGTAACCCTTCTCCCATGTTTTAAAACTTTAGGTGGCTAAGCTTCACCACCAATAACAATTTATAGACAATCATGCAACACAGGGTGCTAAACTCTTAGTTATGAAAATAAATACTAACTATATATATTCCACCTATAATTGCTTAGGATGGTAGAAAATGGTAAGCCTTGAAAAAAGGTCAAGAATAAATACTCACTTTTTATAGCTTGTTAATAAGCTTGGACCATCACAATGAAATCTAATATATAAAGAACAGAGAGAACGGTTTCAATTTGTTAAAATGATCACTCACTTTTCAAAGATCTTAAGCCCAAGTTCATTTTGTAATGACATATGACCATTGATCATGTTTTTTAAGTTTCATCTACAAGTCTAGTTCTTCCTCCTTAGAACGGATATCAACAATAAACAACCTAACACTATTTTTTCCTTCTTTGCTCCACATAGTCTTAGCTTCTTTTTCCTATAACATTTAAACAACACCAACTATTCTAGTTCATAGGGTGGATGAGGACGGTGACCTCATCCACCCTCCAAATCTGAGGCATCAAATGAATCGCATCGATCGTCGATTAAAGCGATTCAAACCCGCTCCGCCACCAACAACACCATGACCTATTAAAGTGATCTGCTACATCCTTGTTCTCCTGTCAAAGTGGATAAAACTTTCCTCTATAGATTAGTTTAACATATACTGAAATTTTAGGATATATAAATTATATTTTTCGATCAAAATTATAACATAAATGATTGTAAATAAAAATTTAAATTTTATAAATTATGGAGTTACATCATCTACTTTTTTTCATAAAAATATGGTATTATTGTCATTGTTCATAACCATAAGCTATATATGCATTAACTTTAAAAGCAAACAAAATTACTAATAACATTTGAAAGGAAGCGTATCTTACCTCCTGTATAGGGCTCGAAGCACTTGTGAGAAGATTCCTTGTTTTAGTTAACTGATTATACTACTTAATAATTTAGTAGATGTGTGCTTCAATTGTGAGAAGATTCCTTGTTTAGTTAACATAAGATAGTTGTTTTTCTTCCACACCTACAAAATATATATAATAAAGGGTGATCCCATGATATGCTTAATATAAAAGAGAACATTTAAACTTTTAAATAAAAAAAATATTATTATGTTTTTCTTTTTAAATTAAATAATAAATCAATTATTTTTTTTGAAAAAATTGAAAATCTTGTATTAAAACAAAGAGCAAGTACAAGAGGGAGCAAGAACATCCCAACCAAGAACCCAGAGACACAAGACCTCAGCAGAGAGCGAGAGGGCAGCACAAACCAACACTAAGCACTAGAGACAAACAAGGCGTGAAATCGTGACATGTCGCGATATCGCGACAGACAAGCCGGCCGAGGTGACAACCGCACAACCGGCCGCGAAAACGCGACATGTCGTGAAATTGCGACAGCCAAAACCAGCAGCCCCCAACCGCAAAAAATGTCACGATATCGCGACCGAACCAACACAAAGTAGACAGTCCACAGAATTGTCGCGATATCAAGACGCATCAACCAATTACCACCAATGCGCCAGAAGTGTCGCTATTTGGCGACATGTCACGAAATCGTGACATGTCGCAAAATCACGACGGCCAAAGCCAGCAGCCCCCGACCACGAAAGATGTCGCGATATCGCGAAAGAAACAACACCAAGCAGACAATCCTCAGAATTTTTGCGATATCGCGACGCATTTACCAGTTGCCACCTTTGCACCAAAAGTGTCACGATTTCGCGACATGTCGCAAAATCGCGACGACCAAGTCCAGCTGCTCCCGACCACAAAAGATGTCGCGATATCGTGACGAAAACATCGCAAAGCAAATAGTCCTCAGAAATGTCGCGATATCGCTACGCAAATTCCAAATGCCACCAATGCGCCAGAAGTTTCACGATATCGCAACACTTAGTCTCCAAAGGTCGTGGCGACAAAACCTGTCGCGATATCGCGACAGGTTGCCACCGAGGGTCGCGATAACACAGCAGGTCGTGAAAACGCGACGAAAAACTCCCAAGACAGAATTTTTTCATTTTTTCATTTGCTCAGAAATTTTGCAAGACCTTGTCTAATCACAGCATTTTCCACAGGCATGTTACTATGCAGCTGAACTCCAACCTCCTTTTCCGCACCCAACTTGGCAAGGAAATCGGCCACCGAATTTGAATCCCGATTCACATGGATAGGGATCACATCCTCAAGTTCCCTCCAAAGGACCTTGATTTGAGAGACTAAGATCTGAATCCTCCACGCTTTCAAAGCAAAATTTCTCATACAATCAAGAGCGCCAACCAAAATTTGAGAATCAGTCTCAAGGATTATCTTTCTGTATCCCTGAGTGACAGCCCAGAAAGAAGCAACTTTGATGGCAAAAGCTTCGGCTTCGTTATTGGTGGCTCTTCCCATACCTTGGAGTTCCCAATAAAGAACAGTTCCAGTATGATCACGACACACAACACCGATTCCAGCGTTGCCCGATTGCCCTTTGCAGCTCCGTCCGTGTTAATTTTGATCCAGCCAACCGGGGGGGGTTTCCAACTAACCATGTTTTCTCTAACGTGAGCAGACAACTCTCTCTTCCTGTGGACCCAGCTCAACCAGAATATCTTCTTCGACATGTAAGGCAACCGTCTCGGTGACTTTGCTCCGGATAACCTGCCAAATTCCATCAAGAGAGGAGAAGGTCTCTCTGAATATTCGAGCATTCCTTTCCAGCCACACTTGCCACCGAGATGAAGAAGAGACCAAGCTCCCACCCCAATCGAAGGGCTTTTGATTTAAATCTAGCTTTCTTCCATCTTTGCCAGATATTATTTCGAGTCAGAGTACCATTACCCTGGAGATTAAAAAGAGAGAACCATCGATTCCAGATCTGCCCTATGAAGGAACATTCGAACATCAAATGGTCAGCAGTCTCTTCATGCTTACGACACAAAATACACTGAGAAGGACCAATAATTCCTCTGCTTCTGAGGTTATCGTAGGTGAGGATGCCATTATGCATAAACTGCCAGACAAAGAAGTTCACTTTCGACCAGCACTTGGAATGCCAGATTTTCTTCCAGTCATGAACCAAAAATAAATGCAGGGGAGGCTCTGGGAGAAGCTGATCATAACCAGCCTTCACAGTGTAAATTCCAAGATTCCCATGACCCCAAGCTAACTCGTCTTCTTCATCTCTGCCCGTGAGAAATCTTGCAGACAAAATGTTGGTCAGAGTGGTTGCCAGCTCCGGAGGGATAGTGACAGGCCACTCCTCAAGTCGCTTAAATTTCTTGAATTTATACTCACCCAATTGACTAGTGAAGAAATAGTTCTCAATAGTGACCCAGCCCTTGGATTCTATGGCAATTTTAATTGGAAGCAGTTCAGGAAACTCCGCAATGATGGATGGAAACTGGTCCCATGAATCAGTCCAGAAACGTGCTTTCTCCCCCCTTCCCACTTTCCAGAACAATTGATTTTTAATTACTTGAGAGCCCAACTTGAGAGCTTGCCAAACTAGGGAACCATTACCATCCAGAGGGAAACGGAAAACTTCAAAGGGGTGGATGTTACCCAAATATTTGCTGGTCAAGATTCTACTGAATAAAGATGATGGCTGGGAGATCCATCTCCAATACAATTTACCTGCCAGGGCTTTGTTGTTGAGATTAGAGCTTCTCAAACCCGACCCTCCTTTTTCTTTGGGCTGAGTAACTTTGTCCCGACCAACCAAGGCCCATTTCTTCCCACCTTTTGCTCCTTCCCATAAGAATCGCCTAGCCAGTTTGTCCAACTCTTTCCAAATAGAAATAGGAGCAGCCAAGATTGAAAATTTATAGATAGGCATGGCCTGAATAACTGACTGTAAGAAAGTTAAACGGCCACCGTAGCTTAACCATTTGTGAGACCAGTGGTTCATTCTATCTTTGATGCCATCCAGAAGATCTTTCCAAATGTCATTTTTCAATTTCTTGAAGTGCAAAGGAACCCCAGGATAGAGTATAGGAAGAGATGATCTAGAGAAGCCCAAAATCTCTAAGATTTTGTCCTGCATCCGTTGGTCAAGATTGAAAAAGACAACTTTAGATTTGTTGTCATTGATAACTTGATTGGAGGCCCTAAGGTAAACATAAAGAGAGTCTCTGATTCCCCTAGCTTCCCTGAGACTAGCCACTCCAACCAAGCCAGTGTCATCCACAAATTGTAAATGAGTCAAGACTTCATCCCCGACCTTAATACCTGTTATCAGGCCTTGAAGTCTTCTTCTCAAGAAGAGTCGGCCTAATCCTTCAGCTAAGATAAGGAATAGATAGGGCGAGCAAGGGTCCCCTTGTCGGAGGCCACGAGAGGCTCCAAAGGGAGGCGAGGGAATCCCCTTGATGAGAACCGAATAAGAAGGCGTGGAAACACAACTCATAACCCAGTCAATCCATTCTCGGGAAAAGCCAAAGGCAGCCAACATCCTTGACAGGAAACCCCACTCAACCCGATCGTAAGCCTTAGACATATCTAGTTTGATGAACATTCCTTTGTTACCAGAGTTTTGCATTGAATGAATAGCCTCCTGAGCAAGAATCACTCCATCCAAGATCTGTCTACCCTCAACAAATCCCCCCTGTTCTGAAGAAATGATGTAATGAAGGAGAGGTTTAAGACGTTCAGCTATAATTTTTGTGATAATTTTATAAATCACATTACATAAAGCAATAGTTCTGAAGTCAGAGATATGAACTCCTTCCTCCCCCTTTGGAATTAACGTGATAAAGGTATGATTTAGAGCCTTGAGAATTCTCTTATTAGATCTGGACTCCTCAATTACAGCCAAAACATCTTCCTCCAAGGTATCCCAAAAGGCCTGAAAAAACTCAATAGGAAAACCATCTGGACCGGGAGATTTGCCTGTGCTCATTCCAAAGACCACATTTTTCAATTCATCTCGATCAATAGGTCTGAGGAGAGCCTGATTTTCTGCTGGAGTGATAATAGGGGGAATAACATCAAGAACTTCATTTTGAGCCCCCACATTTTGGTCCCTATTTTCTACAAAAAGCTTGGAGAAGTAATCCACAGAGTGGGAGTGCATACCGGAAGAGTATCAAAGGAGTGACCATTCTCATCTTTTAAAGCTGCCATATTATTCATCTCGTCTTCTAGCACATGCTGAACGATGAAAAAATTTTGTGTTTCTATCTCCTTCCAAAACCCAAGAATTTCTAGCCTGCTGCTTCCAGTAAATTTCCTCGTGGTTATCAATGTCCTCAACAGCTTTGCGCAAGGCATCATCTTCAGTTTTAAGCTGTTCAAAAATTAAACCTTCCCTAAATTGTTTTTGCACCTCCTCCCAGCGGGCCAACAAGGGGGCTCTTTGCTGCTTGAAATCCGATTTATTGGCGTGCCTCCACTGTTTCAATTTCAATTTGACAAAAAGAAGCTGTTTGTGAAATTTAAACATTGTTGTCCCAAAAGGTGGGCGACCTTCTTCCCACCATTGTGGAATTACCTCATGAAGGTCCTCCTTCTGAAGCCAGAAATTCTCAAATCTAAACGGTTTATGGAACTGCCCTGTCAGAGTCCCACCCTTCAGCATGATGGAAGAGTGATCGGAAACAGGACCGTCCAAAATGCAGTAATTGCACATTCCACTTAACAAAAGCCTCCTCCGAGACCAGAGCGATCCAACTTTACCTTACAACGGTGTGGATCCCTCCGTTTGTTAGTCCAAGTGAAAAAAGTTCCAGGACCTTGGACATCAATTAAGTGAAAAGCTCAAACCTGGGCAATCAGAAACCGATCCCCCAGGTCCAAAACAGGGGAACCACCTTCCTGATCCCGAGCAGATAATTTGGCATTAAAATCTCCGACAATGATCCAGTCAAAAGCTTGTCTTGAGGACCTCATGTTGTGCATCGCTTTCCATTGAAGCCTCACGGCCGTCATGGCTTTGAGCCCCATAAAAATTTGTAATTAAAACTTGCTCAGCTGTGATATTATTCCTAAAAAGAGATGTGAGAACACCCCTCCAAGCTATATGTTCTAAAGCAGACCATTCCAAGGGGTTCCAAAAAGTAACAATTCCTCCTGAGGCCCCTTGAGCTGCCACATCCATATATCTAGCTCCCCTCCATATTTTACCAACTGTTCTACACAAGGTCTAAAGACATTTTTGTCTCCTGGAGGAGCAAAAAGTCTGTTTTACCCTTCTTTATGAGTCTTTGAACAGCAGATTGATGGGTTCTACTGTTTAAACCCCTAACATTCCAAGATTGAATAATCATTGGAAACCTTGAGAGCAGTAAGAGTCAATTGTTCTCACTGATCCATCAGTGACCAGCTTGTCTCCTTGCGATGCTATTAGGTCCTTATTAGACTTCCTGCCTGCACCTTGAGAAATGTTATTCTTGGACCGTTTTTCCACCTGGGTAATCCCCAAGGCTGGCCTTTCTCTATTCTTTTCGGCACTTCCCATGATGATATCTTGAATAACTGGCTGTGCTGAGGAATGGATAACCAATGCCCCTGGGTTCTCTGGCTGTAAAAAATCAGTGGGTTTAAGCACCTGCTCGCGGGCAGGAGTTGAAGAGGGAGAAACATGAGAGTGGATGTTAAAATCCTCAGTATTCCCATCCACTCCATCCATAACTTGGTCTTCTCGATCCACCAGGGATTTAAAGATTTCATACCGGTTGGTTGGCTTGAGTGAAGCTTGGTCCTTGCCATTTCTCTTTTTGTTTCTTCTTCGTTTTTGCTGTTCAAAGCCATCTTTCTGGGCTTCAGAACCTTGGGGGGTGTTTTGTGATTCTTTGACCGGGGTGAACTTACTCTCTCTGGGTCGATTTGAGATTCCTAGCGGGGCCTCCGCTTTTGTGCTCAAGGTATTTGGAAAGAACCTGGACAAATGGCCATGTTTATGGTAGACCTCGCATCTAAAAGGTAGGGCTTCGTAATCTAGCTCGTCGTATCCAGGATTGTCCTGCTAACTCCAGTTCCACCTCAGCTGGTAGTGGCTGGTCGATATCCATTTCAACGCAGATTCTAGCAAAGACAACAATGTTTCCCTCTATGGTATCTTTGGAAACTCCCATAAATCTACCTAGAGAATTACCAATCATCTCAAGAATCTGCTCGCCCCAAAACTCCATCGGGAGAGCGTACAACCGGATCCACACTGGAACAGCCGTGGGCTCAATGCGAGGATCGAAACCCACTCTCCATGGTTGGACAAATAACCCTGCCGGGCCATGGGTCCTCTTCTCTGATTCAAATGCTCTGTTTCTATCTACCGAAGAAGAGAAACTAATAATGAAATACCCGTTGCTTATAGGCCATAAGGAGTACTCACCGATAGGTTCCCAGTTCTGTCTAACCCAGGTGTGCAGAAAGTGCAGAGTGGGTCGGATTCCCATGAATTTGCAGATCAAGTCATGGTTAGCACGGTAGGTGATCGTATCCTCAACCATCTTTGGTTCTATAACTATCTTAGGTCTGGAAGCTGATTGCGGGAGGCATCCATTAACTCTGTTTGCAGAAGAACCCTTGCCCACATTCTTGAGAAGCGCTTGGTAAGCACCCCGCTGGGCTTCATCAGAAGAAGACGCAAAATTTTCTTTTAGAATATCGGCATAAGAGCTCTTCTTCCCATCTAGAGAACCTGGGGGAGACCCCATAGGGCCCTCCGGGGTAGCGAACGAGCCTTCAGAGGGGAACGAAGTCAAACCAACAGAGACCCAGGAAGAAGCCGCGAGCCAGAATCCAAGAGCTTCGGCCTCCGACAGTCCAAAAGATTTCCCGCCAAATCGCCAGAGCTCCGAAATTTTTTTTTCCGTTTGCAACCCAATTTTATTTTATTTTCAATAATAAATCAATTATAAAAATATTAATATATTAGAATTTAAATTATGTATTATTTTTAATTATTC
The DNA here is from genome assembly GCA_028583015.1 of Wollemia nobilis. NCBI lineage: Eukaryota > Viridiplantae > Streptophyta > Pinopsida > Araucariales > Araucariaceae > Wollemia > Wollemia nobilis. The sequence continues at coordinate 5,111,967 of JAQPPZ010016859.1, read as the reverse complement.
TAGTGGTGTAAAAGTTATAATATGTATCCGCTCATGTAAAGGAGTTGGAGAGCAAGCGGGTAGTTAAAACTCTCCTGTTATCGAGAGGCCAGGTTCAAATCTTTGGAGAGCAAGCGGGTAGTTAAAACTCTCCTGTTATCGAGAGGCCAGGTTCAAATCTCTCCCCTCACATGTTGCGGATATGTTGTATATAAAAGGTTTTTCATCAAAAAAAAAAAAAAAAAAAATTATAATATGTATTTATAAACATGATTATATATAGTCTCATAATTTAAACATAGAATTATGAAATACTTTAAATGTCGTTTTTTTGTTTAAAAGAGACGGCTTTTTTTTAACTAAAAAATTTATTATTTTAATGTTATTTTTAAATTTAAAAAGACTGCTTTTGTGCTATTGTAAAACTTAATTAACTCTTTTTAGAAATATATATAAATAAAGTACTTTAATAAATAAAAAATATAAATATATTTTAATTTTATTTTATTTAAATTTTAAAAGATAAAAGAATTAGCAACAATTTGAATTATATGTTATTTTAGCATTCCACGGTTTCAAACCCTCGCGCCGTGCATGAGCCGGTGGAAGCTCGCGGGTAAGTTACAATATAAGATATTTAAATAAATATTTTAGTTATATTAAATATTATTATTTATTTTAATAACAACTTTGTTTTAATGATGATGGTTTTGTATATGGAAATTTATTTACTAATAGTTATAATTATAAATTATTTAATTAAATATTTTTTCGAAAATGATTTGAAAAACTTATATTAAAATAAGATCATTTACAAATTGAGATGAGACTTTTTCCAGTCTTTTGTTAAAGAGAACATATGTTACAAGAAGATTTGCAATTGAGCCAAATCTCTTAAATCATATCTCTACAATGGTTGTTCACTTGTTTACCACTGGAAAAAAAGATCTACATTGGAGCCAAATCTTCTAGATCATATTTCTACAATGATTGCCCAAATTAGCTAAATACTGGATTTGCTTACCAACTTGCTTAATCATCTCATCCTCAATAGTTGTGTCACTGTGCCACTAAACCCCTACCTCCTTCTCAGTACCCATTTTAGCCAAGAAGTCTGCCACTTTATTTAGATCTCTACTCACATTTACTAGAATCACATCATCTAATTCCCTCCACAATTCCTTAATTTGAGTGATAAGAATCCTCAACCTTGCCGGTAGACCAACCCCACGGCGGATATGTATATGTATACGAAGTATTTACTCAATAAAAAAAAAGAATCCTCACCCTCCATGTCTTCAAAGCAAAGTTCCTCATGCAATCCAAATCTCCTACAGTTATTTGAGAATTTGATTCTAGGATTATCCTCCTGTAACCTTTGTTTTACTGCCCAAATAGAAGAAAATTTGATACCTAAGGCTTTTGCTTCATTGTTCGTGGTCCTTCCCAAGCCTTGTAGTTCCTAATAGAGCATTGTTCCAACATGATTTCTACAAACCACTCCAATTCTGGCTCTACCCGGATTGTCTTTTGCAGCTCCATCAATATTAATTTTAATACAACCTTTTGGGGGTGGTTTCCAACTAGCTCTATCCTGCCCCTCTTGCACTTCAAATTCCTTCTCCGTTGTCCCTATAAAAACATGATTTTCCTCTTTAGCATGCACTGCCACAATTTCTGTGACTTTGCTCTAAATGACCTGCCAAACTCCATCTAAAGATAAAAAGTTTTCTCTAAAATTTTTGTCATTTTTCTCCAACCACACTTACCACCAAATGAAGTTTAATCTAAGCTCCCAACCGATACAAAGAGATTTAGATTTAAATCTACCCCTCTTCCATATTTCCCAAATATTAGTCCGGTTAAAATCATCATTAACTTGAATTTTATAAGATAAAAACCATCTCTCCCAGATCTGGCGCGTGAATGGGCACTCAAACATCAAGTGGTCAGATGTTTCCTCACTCTTGTAGCATAAAACACATTGAGATAGACCAATGATTCCCCTATGTCTAAGATTGTCAAAAGTAAGAATTCCATTATGCATGAACTTCTAGGAAAAAAATTAACTTTCGGCTAGCCCTTGGACTACCAAATATTTCTCCAATACTCAACCTGATATGCATGAGGAGGCTCTAGAAGGATCTTATCATATCCATCCTTCATTGTGTAGACACCAAGTCTCCCATAGTCCCAAGCTAATTCATCCTCCTCATCTCTACCTGTGAGAAATATTTTTGCCAAGATTTAAGTCATGATGGGTGTCAATTCCGGAGGGATTGAAATTGACCACTCATCCAACTTCTTAAAATGCTTAAACTTGTAATCCCCCAACTGACTAGTGTTGAAATAACTTTCAATTTTGACCCAATCTCTAAATTTCATGGTAGTTTTTATTGGTTGCAATTATGGAAATTCAATAATGATAAGTGGGTATTGATCCCATAAATCTGTCCAAAATTGTACCTTCTCCCCTCTGCCCAATTTTCAAAATAATCTATCTTGCACTACCTGAGATCCTAACTTTAGAGCCTGCCACATGAAGGACCCATTGCCATCCAAAGAGAAATGACCCACCTCATTTGGGTTTACCTATCCCAAATATTTACTAGTTAAAACTCTATTGAATAAAGAAATTTGTTGGGAAATCCACCTCCAGTAAAGCTTTCCATCCAAAGATTTATTATTTAACTTTGATCTCCTCAGTCCCAAATAGTCTTTTACCTTGGGTTGACTTACTTTCTCCCAACCTACCGAGGCCCATTTGCTCTCTCCTTTTACTCCTCTCCATAAAATGTTTCTAGCAATCTTGTCCAACTCTTTCCATATGGTATGTGGGTCACCAAGGATAGAAGATTTATAAATTGGCATGACCTGAATGACTAACTGCAAAAAGGTTAATCTACCCCCATAGCTTAACCATTTGTGAGACCAGTGATTGATTCTTTTCTTGATATAATTCAAAATATTTCTCCAGATATCTATTTTTATTTTTTTTAAATATAAAGGGACCCTCAAGTATACCACTGGGAGAGAAGTCCTCAAGAATCCCAAGATCTCTAAAATTCTGTCCTGAAGCCTTTCATCCACTTTAGATTTTTTATCATTGATGGCTTGGTTTGTGGACTTAAGGTAGACATTAAGTATATCTCTAATCATTCTTGGTTCTCTAAAGTTGGCCACTTCCAATAATCTTGTGTCATCCAAAAACTGTAGGTGAATTAAAACTTTCTCATCCACCTTGATACATGTTAGCAAACCTTGTTGTCTTATCCCCAAGATGATTCTACCCAAACCTTCAGCTAATATGATAAAAAAGTAAGGGGAACAAGGACATCCTAAACGAAGGCCTCAAGTAGCTCCAAACGGTGGCAAGAGAAGGCCCTTGATTAACACTGAGTATGACAGAGTAGAAACACAACTCATGACCCATTCTAGTCAATATTTAGAGATACCAAAGAATACCATCATCTTTGACAAGAATCTCCACTCCACCCTATCATAAGCCTTTGACATATCTAATTTTATGAACATTGCTCTATTACCAGATTTTTACATTGAATGGATTACCTCCTGATCTAGAACCACACCATCCAAGATCTGCCTACCCTCTACAAAACCCCCTTTCTCCAAGGAGATAATGCTATGTAGAAGAGGTTTTAGCCACTTAGCCATTACCTTTGTGATTATTTTATATATGACATTGCATAAGGCAATAGGTCTATAATCTGAAATATGCATCCCATCCTCCCCTTTTGGAATTAAAGTAATGAAAGTATGATTTAATGCTTTAAGCATTCCTTTACTAACTTTGGACTCCTCTATAATAACCATTACATCCTCCTCCAAGTTGTCCCAAAAGGCCTTAAAAACCTCAATTGGAAAGCCATCTGGACCTGGAGTTTTTTTGGTGCTCATTCCAACTGCTTTCTTCAGTTCCTCCCTTTCAATGGGTTTAAGTAGAGCTTGATTTTCTTCATCAAAGATAATAGAGGGTATGAAAACAAGAACTTATTTTTGAGCCTCTTCATCTTGCACCATACTTTCCTTAAATAGTGTAGAAAAATAATCTATTGAAATGAAATGCATACCTAGAGTTGTGTCAAAGAAGTGTTCATTCTCATCTTGAAGAGCTTCAATGTTTTTTGTTTGTCTCTTAGAATAGGCAGCTCGATGGAAAATTTTGGTATTTTTATCACCTTCTAATAACCAAGTGGTTCTTGCTCTATATTTCTAGTAGATCTCCTCTTGGTTGTCAATGTCATCATCCGCTTTACGCAATGCATCATCCTCTTCTTTGAGTTGCTTTGTAATTATTCTTTTCCTAAAGTGTTTTTAAACCTTATCCCATCCGATCACCAATGGAGCTCTTTGGACTTGGAAGTCTGTTTTGTTAGCTCACCTCCATTGTTTTAGTTGATCCTTGACATAATTAAGTTGCTTGTGGAATCTAAATAATGTTGTCCCATATGTTGGACGACCCTCTTCCAACTATTGTGGAATTTTCTTTTGAAGTTCCTCCTTTTGTAACCAAAAGTTTTCAAATTTGAATGGTTTGTGATGTTGCATTGTCTTGATCCTCCCTTCCAAAAAAATGAGAAAGTGATCTAAAATTGGACCCTCCAAAATCTAAAATTTTATATTCCATTTCACAAATGCCTCCTCTAAAACCAAAAAATGATATAACTTCACCTTTTTGCTATGTGGCTCCCTCCTCTTATTAGTCCAAGTGTAGTTGGTTCTAGGGCATTTAATATCCACCAATTGTAATGCATGGACTTGGGCAATCATAAATCGATCCTCTGGGTCTAAAATTTAGGTTCCCCCTTCCTTATTTTTAGAGGATAATTTAGCATTAAAATTCCTAGCAAAAATCCAATCTAACTCCTCCCTTGAGACTCTCATGTTATGCACCGCTTTCCATTGATGCATCTGACTATCTAGGTTTTGATTCCCATAAAAAATTGTGATTAAAACTTGCTCAGTTGTCACATTGTTCCTAAAATACAATGTGAGGATTACCATCCAAGATATATGTTCTATTGTTGTCCATTAAAGAGAGTTCCAAAAATTAAATATCCCCCTGAGACCCCTTGGGAAGCCACTTCCATATGACCAACACCCATCCAAATTCTATTTACTATTTTACATATAAGATCCAACGATATTTTTATCTCCTAGATAAGAAAAAAATATTTTTTACATTTTTTCTAAGAGTCTTTGGACAACAGATTGATGGGTTATATTGTTTAAAACCCTAACATTCCATGATTGTATAATCATTGGTTACCTTGGTAGCAGTAAAAATCTATTGGTCTCACTGATCCTCCAATGAATAGTTTGTCTCCTTGAACTACTATTAATTCCTTATTTGATTTTCTAGCCACTCTTTGAGAGCTAATATTTTTCTTATCTCTTTTCCACCTGAGTTATCCCTAGAGTTGGCCTTTTTGTGTTCTTTTCTGTTATACTCATGAAGACATCTTTAATTATCGGTTGCTCTAGGTTATGCACTATCAATGTCCCTGCAATATCTGATTGCGGTAACTCACTATACTCAGTTACCTATTATAGGATGGGAGGAGGTGAAAGAGGGGCTTGAACATGGTTGTTATTATTTTTATTAGTCTCATCCACTCCTTCCATGAATTGTTCTTCTTCTTGGTACACTAGTGTCTTGAAGATCTCATACCTATTGGAAGGGTTGAGTTGAGTTTTCTCTTTGCCATATTTTTCTTTTTCCTTATCCTTCTTTTGGAATTTTCAAAACCATATCCCTATGCTTCTTTACCCTGAGAAATAATGGTTGTTTCTTTATTGAGTGTTAACTTACCCTCCTTAGGAAGATTTGACATTCCTAGAGGAGCCTCCATTTTTATGTTCATATTGTTTGGGTAGGATCACGTCAAATGCCCATATTTATCAAAAAATATACACCTAAAGGGCAATGCATCATAATCCATTTTTTGAATCCAAGATAGTCCTGAAAGTTCATGTTCAACCTCTACCAGAAAAGGCTGGCTAAGATCCATTTCTACGCATAATCTAGCATAAAAAAATGTGTTTCCTTCCATTATGCCTTTGGAAACACCCAAATGTCTTCCAAGGGATTTGTCGATAATTTCCAATACCTGTGCACTCCAAAACTCAATTGGAAGTGCATACAAATAGATCCAAATAAGGATAGCAGTGGGTTCAATTTGAGGATCAAATTCCACTCTCAGGGCTGAACAAATAATCTTGTCGGACCATGATTTCACTTTTCTAATTTGAAAGCCCCATTTCTATCAACAAGTGAAGAAAATATAACAACAAAATATTCGTTGCTAATAAACCACAAAGAATACTTGCCAAGAGGCTCCCAATTTTACCGAACCTAAGAATGCAAAAAAATTAAGGTAGGATGAGTACCCATGAATTTACAGATAAAATCATTGTTGGCTCTATATAAAACTATTTATTCTACCATCCTTTGCTCAATGACAATCTTTGGCCTTGATTCTGATTGTGGCAAGCATCCATTAACTCATTGAGATGTTGATCTATTTCCAATAGCCGTAAAGAGCATTTTTAATGTAGTTTTTTGTGCTTCTTTAGTCTCTATTGGATATTTATCCTTTAACAAATCTACAAAAGAACTATGTCTCTCTAAAAGAGGATCCGGAGGTGTCCCCATTGGGCCCTCTTGGGGAAACAATCTTGTCTTCAATTCCACAACAACCAAAAATATCTTCGGCTACCCAACTCTCCTTTCTTCAATTTTAATAAATTATTTTCCTTTTAATATAAATTATTTAATTAAATATTTAAAATAAATTTTTAATATTTATATTATAAAAATAGTTTGGAGTTGAGGTGAAGTACAAGGTGGAAGCAAGTTTCATATTTTTTATGTTTTAGAAAGTAAGTGAGAATAAAGCCTAAGAAGGAAGTAAGCAACAAGCATCACTTCTTGTAGGATATTAGGTAAAACTTAAAAACTATAGGATTCATATGAAGAAAATCTAGGTGACATAACAAAAATTTTATTTTTGAAAGTATTTACTCGAAGTGAGGATGCCTTGATTAAAAGTATGAGGAAGGGTGGATCTATGGTAAACCCTATCCAACTGTAAGATACTATGCTGGAAGTGATTATCAATAATAAGATGATCAATCATGATATAATGGTTATTAAAAGCTTAGGGTTAATATGTAAGTTCCATGGATAGTGGTTAGGTTTTTCAAAGATTTAAAATTGGATGAAGTAGAAGTGGAAATTTATTTGAAATTACTGCATGAATTTTCTTTTAAAAATGTTTTTCCTCATTATCTTCTCTAGTTTAGAAATAAGGAATAAAATAATGATGGCGGTCCTTGGTTTAGGGGTAAATATGCATTATATTTAAGACCATGGAGTGAGAAATTTTCAATGGAGACAAAGACATCTAGTCTGGATTAGGTTTTATGGACTTCCTTATCAATTCATCAATAAGGAGACCTTGAATAATATCAACAATAATCAAGAGCTCATTGAGGAGGGAACAATTGCTAAGGAGAGAAGGAATGTTGTATATAACTTACCACTAATATTTCAAAAACTTTACCATAGTCCATTAGGATTAATATGAATCAAGAGAAAGAGATCAACAAGTAGATTATAAAAACATTGCATTTTAATGTCACATATGAGATTGAACACATGGTAAGAGATTGTGAAGTGAAAATTATGGAGAAAGAGATGGAAATTTTTGGACGTGAGAAAAAAATCAATATGAAACAAGGCGATTACATTATAATAGAAGCTTGTTCAAACAAGGATTTTTCATTCTTGAAAGTGAAAAAAAAACTCTACATCATCAACAGGAAAAAGAGAAAAAATAACTTAAGGGTTGAAGAAGTATGATGCACAACTTCAAATTTAGGAGTTAAAGGTGTGAAGGAATATGGGGATACAAATTATAAAGAGAATGAGTTGGAGGGGGTGGAGGTTAATCCAATTAAATCATCTTTTATTTTCCACAAGTAGCATAAAATTCTTTTCTTGCCATGAAAATAAAAGTAGTATAGAGTGTACCCATTCCACTTTTGGATTTCAAGATTAGAATAATAAAGAAATGTGTATGGAGGATATCCATGGAAATTTAGAGATTCCAAGGTAATGTAAGGAAGTAATTACTATGGAGGATCATCCTTGAAATTTAGGGTTTCTAGGGAAACATAAAGAAGAAAGTGTTTACAAGCTTACTCCTTTCATTTCAGATTCTTTAGGGAAGCATAAAACTTTAGAATTCTCAGTATGAACAATATGGAAAAATATAAGATATTAATAAGGATGAAAATATTGGTGGGAATAGAAAATGTAGAGGAATGTCATCAAAGTATGAAAAAAAAAAAAAAACCTTAAATGAATATTGATTCGAGAAGCCAAATAAAAATATAATAAGTGTTAACATGAAGCATGGCTACTCCCACTAATAAATATAAAAAGTGATGATGAAGACAGTATCAAGGAATATTAAGGGTATGAATAAGGTCCTAAGAAAATAGTTATTAAGGAATTAATAGGTTCTTATAATCCAAAGATAATATTGATACAAGAAATAAAATTAAGTAGTGAATAATGTAAGATTGATTTTAAAAAAAATTGGAACATGGGGGATTGTCTGGCAATTTCTCTTATAAGAGTTTTTTGCAGTATTACAACAACATGGAATAAACACAAATGGAATGGACAATTGTTACTAGAAAAATGTAATTGAGGCGATATAATATTTTGTGGAAAAAATAAAAACATCAAGGTTGGGGTTATAATTCTATATGCTTCAACTATAGCTAGTCCTCATGAAAGATGTTGGAAGGAACTTAGCATATTTTTGTTAAACACAATGATGATTCATAATTGTGACCTATGGATTCTTAGGAATGACTTCAACACAATTATATATTATTTGGAAAGGAAGTTTGATACTCCTAGATGTCTAAATAAATGCAATATTTTGGTTTATATATGAATTTAAATAACCTTTAGGATGTTATTCCTTTAATTTTTTAATATATGTGAGATAGTAGATGCATTCATAAAAATCATATAGCAAAAAATTACATAGACACTTGTTATCCAACACATAGTTTCAAATAGAGTATATAATCTATTTATATAGTTTATTGTGAGTAAGACCAAATCATAAACCCATATTTTTATATATGATTTACTTAATAATGGTCATCCAAAGTTATTTCAATTTCAATCTATGTGGTTTCAGGGCCTAGTTTCTTCTATATGGTTATGTTATAGTGGACTGAAGTAAATTTTTAAGGATTATATATGTATAGGTTTATCAAAAATATGAAATATCTAAAGGATAAAATCAATATTTGGAATGCCAAATATTTTGGTAACATTTTTAAAGAAAATAAGAGAAATTGAACCCAAGCTTGAAAATTTACAAGAAATAGTATAAATCAGTGGAATGGACCATGATTCTTATGTCTAAGAAAATCAATTACTTTATAATTATCATAATGCATTTGGAAAATAGGATTCATATTCGTTTAAAAATCTATGAAGAAATAGTTCAAGTATAGAGATAGAAATTCCAAAATTTGCATTTTATCACATCAAAAATATTGTAATTCCATATGGAAGAAACATTGTCAAAGAAGAAGATATCATGAATGAAGCAATTACTTATTTTAGAAATATATTTTCAAATATTAGGCAAGATAAAGAGGAACAAAGTAAAGTTTTTCTAAATATTCTATCAATTATCATGCAGGGATAAAATGAAAGCTTAAATAAGATATCTATTGAGGAGCTACATGAAGCAATTTTGGTTTCCATCATAAGAAGGTTCTTGATACTCAATGAATCCCTAAGATTTCACAAAAAAATTAGGATTTATTTAAGAGTGATATGTTGATTATGCTTTAAGAGGCCCAAAAAAGGAAGGCTACAATAAGTGAGATCAATGCCACTTTTATTACATTGGTTTCCATGAAATATAAGACAAAATAATTTGATAAGTTTTTCTAATAACCCTTTGTAATATTATCTAGAATATCATTTCAAAAATTATGACAAAAAAGTTGAAAAGCATTCTAAATTGTGTTATCTTAGAGGAACAAGGTGGTTTTGTTCATGATAAAAAAAATCTTGTTAGCAAATGAACCTAAATATTTCATAGGTCCAATTTCCTAGGATCATAAAAATACTCACCAAATAATCACAACACAATTCACAATATAAATATTACAGAAAATAACTCTTCATCCAATAATGTTCAAAAGACTTGATTAAATATATTCAAAAGTTACCAAAGATTACATAGAATGGAGTTTTATCTCCAATATATAACTTTTCATGATTTTTCTCTCCTCAAACTCTTGGAAGATACAACCTTTCACATGCCTCTCATTATGATAAAATTGACACATCTCATATGACTCTTCACTTATATACTTGACATATATCACCTATGACTCTTCACTTTTGCACTTGACACCTTGCACTCTAACAACTTACACTTGAAACTTGCAATGTTGACACCTTGCACACTTTAATACATAACACATAAACACTCTTCACACTTTGACACATACTTTAAACAATTATAAAACTCATTTCTCTAATCCAATATTTAAAATAGTACTCAAAGGTACTTTAATAAACCAAATAATTTAATATCTCTAATTCCCTTGTATTACTTTATTTGGTGTGTAGACTTGTAGTCCTCAATCTTTGTATCATTGTCATCCACAAATTCTGCTTGTTAATCTTGCTTGACATTCTAGCACTGTGTCTAGTCTAATGCCCTATTTCTTGTTCTTTTGAGAAGTCACAAAATACATCATTATAATATTCTCATGACAAGAATTTATCTAAAACTTCTTATGATAATCCCATTACAATTTTATTTTCTATAGAACCCCTAGCTTCAATTTTATTTTGTTTCTTAATGAGATATTTTTATTGCCATTGATATATTTAAACTCTATTGTTCTTCCTCTTTTAACCAATTGAGATACTAAAATAAGGTTATTTTTTATACCAAGAACATACAACACATATTCTAATATGCATTCAAAATATGGGAAACCAAGTGTAACATTTCTAGATCCTTGTACATGATAAACCTTATCATCTACTATCTTCATTGGAATGTTTGGTTTTACTTGTAACAAATCAAACCAATATAAATTTCCTATCATGTGGTGACTTGCACCTGAATCTATGTACCATGAATCATATTTATTTTCTATTTATTGTGGTTTATTGTATCTTGCTATATGTTTATTGAAATATATTTGTCTATGAAATTTGTATTATAATGAATCTATGTTCTTTGAATTTTTATGATCTTGATGTACTTATTTTGAACAATTTTAATTCCTTTGATGTAGAATGCCATATTGCTCCTAAATTTAAATTTTCAATATTTCTTCTTCTTTAATAAATTTCTTCTAATTCAACTTCTGTCTGTATTTAATTCATTTTTTCTCTTCTTATAAATTTCAATTTTTAAATTTTGAATTATTTTTTCTTTTATCAAATTCAAATTCAATTATTTGAATATCCTTTTATCTCCCAAATATTCAAAATTTAATTTTCCCAATAAATATTCAAATCAGCCTCACTTTATTTAATTGCACCTTCATTCAATTCTTTAATCATCTCAATCAAATTTCAAATAAATACTTTCATTCCCTTATTTATCCTAATTATTTTATTCCTTAAATTTCTTTTAATTTCCAAAGTTGACCTTATAAGTCCCAAAATAAATATTCTCAACTAATGATGCACCTAAGTAAAACAATTAAATTATGCTCTCTTAGAAATTAAAGATTACCTTTGCTATGAGGTTCCACATCTCAACTTCACTTATTTTAGGGCATCTTTAACTAAATTTTACATTGAATACTCTAGGTAATGTTTCTTTGAATACTCACAGTCTATTCCTTGCACTTTGGATTCTTGTGCTCAAGTTTTCTAAAGTCTTATTTGAATTTTCCTTTTGATTCTCTCATTCAATCATTCTAAGTGCTCAAATCATTTCAAGTACTCCTTCCAAGATTTTAAATTCTTAATTGTATCAAGCACTCACTATTCTAGACTAATCTTAGGTTCTTCTTAGACATGTTGCTCTTTGAAACTTCTTAGACATTATGATCTCTAACTCTTCTCAAACATTCTTTAAGGCTCCAACAAAATTATTCTTTGTTTTCATCTCCTTAGGCTTCTTTGGGATCCTTCACTGCTTACACTCACATTCCTCTATTATATTTCTCTCTACTCAATATCTAACCAAACTTCAATCTCCTTCAATCTCACTACATTGCTTTGATTCAAGCACTCTCAGATGTTGTTGTCTCTAGCAATCAACTACTTTCACATATTGGTCTTATTTCACATCCTATATAGTATATTTTTCTAATAATAGGTGGTCAACATACATCCTCATGAACAAAAAACTTGTTCTCCTCCACTATTTTTTTTTCTCTAGCACCTTCATGTTCTTGATTTCTTCTCTTCATCACCTTTTGTACACTTGTCTCTTCTTATTATACCTTTAACTTCTTTATTTCTATTCTTCTTGTTTTATCCAATAATTATTCTCTTCTTATTCTCTTCTCCAATCAATCTTATCCTCTTCTTATCTTCTTCAATAAATATTCTCTTCAATCCATATTCTTCTTTAGCAATATTATTATTTTTTCCATCTTCCTATAATATTTTTCTTTCTTCAGTCTTATTCTTCTTCTACTTCAAAAATATTATTTTACAATATCTCTTCTCATTCAATATTATCACTCTTTCTTCCTCTCTCCACCTTGGAAATGACAATATAAAGTGGATTTGATACCAATGTTAGCAAGTTAACCCAAATATTTCACGGGTTCAATTTCCCAAGATTATAAAAACACTTGTCAAATAATTACAACACAATTAACAATATCAATATTACACAAAATAAATCATTTAATAATATTTAAAACATTCGATTACATATATCCAAAAGTTACCAAAGATTGATACAAATGGTTTTATAGGATTTTGAAAATATATTTGGAGTTATTTTCAATAGATATAGGTTTTTTGGAGTAGATATTTTTTGTAGTATTACCCAAATTATCGAACTTGTTTCATCCATATTTCACTCATCTAGACTCGGATTGAGCTGAAATTATGAGGGTAGATGCCTGAAAAACCCTAGAACATCTTCACCAAATTTTAAATCATTTGGAGTAATACAAATCCTAGCACATACCTATGTGTGAACAAGATTTTTAGCAAGTGATTGTGCAAGGGTTTCATTTGGGTTGAGCAATAGCAGAGGGATCAGGACAAGAGCATGATATATGTAACTTAAACTGTGACTACAATGGGAGAAAAGAAAGTGAATAAGTCAAATCAGGATAGAATTATCACAATGATCATGAGAGGTAGGTTGTCTATTGACACTAAAGGTGATGAGTCAAATCCTGATGATTTTAGGAACACAGATGGTACATGCTAGAATTTATGTTAACACCAATCTAGATTCCTAGATTTTCACTCAGATAAATCTAGTTTATAGCTCTTATCACAGATGTAAGGCCATAGAATATGAAAATAATCTTACATTCTACATTCAATGCAAGGCTCAAGGCCATATCAAAACCCAATACCCATTTCTAAGAAAATTAAAGGAGATGAAATTCCCCAATACCTCTTGAAGTGGGGTGCAGAACGAGAGATAACAAGGCATATCCCTAGAGGGCAAGCAACAAAGAAACTATGAAAAGAAGGAACAAATTCTAGAAAATTCTAAAGGAAAGTAGATTGAAATCCAATATTCGGATAACGACCATCCAAAGGTGAGTTCCATTTTTGCCTTCCAAAATCATTTTTATGTTTTAAAAGGAACTACTTTTTATGGGCCTGAACCCGATGAGGACAAAACTACCTCAAATCCAACTAAAACCCTAGTTTCTAACCAAGAGGAGCCTTAATTCTTATCCAAATATGGGCCATCCAATGTTATCTCAAAACCTCCATCCACCCCTAAGGGGCATATAGAAATTGGCAGTCCCTCAGAAAAGTGGAGAAAGAAAATAAATATGATTTTATCCCCATTAACACTAGAAGTCTCAAGAAAGATTCTATTGATATCGGTAGTGAAAATAAAAATAAGGGAATACCCTCTATAAATGATCAAAAGAAAAAGGAAACAAAAAATGATATTGCAAATGGTACCCAAAAAACCCTATTCCAATATCTTCTCAAACAGGAGAAGGATGAATCAAAAAGACCCAAACCTCCTTTGAAGCAATCTAAGGGAGGTAGAAAACTTTTCAAAAATTCTAAATGTGGATCCTATTAGGGAATGTGAGAGGTCTCAATAGTGTTTTCAAGCAAAGGCTTGTTTGCACTCTAAGGAAAGAACATAGACCCACTATCATAAGTCTGTAAGAAATGAAGATTGACCAAAATAAAATCTAGAAAATCACTAACCCTATCTGGAAAAATGGTGAGTTTGCTTTTTTCCCCACTCAAGGTACATCTGGGGGATTTCTCTATATTTGGGATAAACAAGTTAGAAGGCATAATTATTTTCTCTTTCGATAGGGTCCTCAATATTATGTTTTTCTTTAAAAGTAATAATTTATCTTGGGTTTTATCCAATGTCTACGTCCCTAAAAATCCTCTCAGCAGTAGGGGCCTATGGGATACTTTGAATTAGATTATAAGTGCTTTCTTAAACCATCTATGGATTACCACTAGAGATTTCAACTCTCCCATTTTTCCTTCTAACAAGTAGGGAGGGAACCTGATGCCCTCCAAGAGCATTGAGAATTTTCATAACTTTGTCACTAATTGTGAGTTGATGGATGTTCAGATTAAAGGGGAAAAATACACCTAGAGCAATAGGAGAATTGGGTATTAGTACATTCAAGTAAAAATTGATAGGGTTTTTTGTCTCAAGAAGCTATACTGGTGATGGGTGGTGACACTCATATGTCTTTCCAGAGTTGGATTTGATCATTGTCCTTTACGTTTTGAAGCTGATAAAGGTCCTTGCTTCAAAATACTCTTTATATTTGAAGCTATGTGGAATCAACTCCCAGATTTGTGGATGCAAATTGATGACTGGTAGTAATTTGACTGTCTTGGATCCTTTACTTTTAGGGTTTCTCAAAAACTTAAGTGTGTCAAATAAAATCTTCGAGTTTGTAATAGAGAATGTTTTGGTAACATCTTTGAAAATAATATATATATATATATATATATTACAAAATTATAAAATTATTGAACTCCAAATTTAGAATGGGAATCTCAATGAACAACTCAAAAATGAAGAGAGAAAGGTTTTTAAAAAATATCATAATGTACTAGCTAAAGAGGATACTTTTTGGAAGTAAAAATCAAGGGTCCTTTGGCTCAAAGAGGGGGTTCCACATATTGTTGATTTTCATATTAGCCTCACACTCATATTTTTGTTTTGATTTTTATATAGAAGTGACAGCTATAATAATTGTTTTGATATTGGTTTGGGACCCTGGACTCTAAAACAAAATTCTTTCATTCCACTACTCTGAGACACCGAAGTTCAAACAAAATTAAAGAATTAACCATAAGTGATGGCACAGTCATCGAGGATACTTTTGAGATCTGAAATGAAGCTTCATATTTCTTTGAGGGCCTTTTGGGGGAAAACCCCCAAAATACTGCCCAGGTTGGTAGACAATTGCTCCACCATATTCCCATTCTGGTCACTTTAGATATGAATTTATCTCCTATCAAACCCTTCACCCTTGATGAAATTAAATAGGCCTTTTTTCTATGCACCTTGATAAAACCCCTAGCCCTGATGGGGTTTCCCCCTGATTATACCAGACTTTTTGGGACATCATTAGGCTTGACATATGTAATACCAACATTTAACTTCAACAAATTAAATCTATACCTAAAATTATCAATTCCACTTTCATTGCCTTGGTTCCCAAAGGGCTTGTTTGCAAATCTATGTAATATTTCAGAAACATTAGTCTTTGCAATGTTCTTTACAAAAATATCACTAATACATGGCTACAAGAATCAAGGAGATCCTTCCTTAGATCATAGACCCTCGTCAAGGTAGTTCTATAAAAGGAATAAATATTAATGATGGTGTTATCATGTTACATGAAGTCCATTTTGTATTAACAAAAAAGATACCATGTTTTTCAAAATTGATATGAATAAGATATTTTATAGAGTTAACAAATATTTTTTTATTGCTATTCTTCTCAAATTTGGTTTTCATAGGGAATGGGTTGATCTTATTCATAATTGCATCTCTAATCCTTGGTTTTCAGTCCTGGTAAATGGTTCTCCAACATGGTTTTTCCCTAGTAATAGGGGCCTCAGATAGGGAGATCCTCTTTCCCCCATATTTTTTATCATTATTTCTTAATCTTTGTGTAGAGCACTCCAAAATATTTTCTCCAATGGCATAATTTTAGGCATTAAGACTACGTCTAATTTAAGAGCCCTATCTCACCAGTAGTTCATTGATGATACCATCATTGCTATTCATGCTTCTGTGTGGGAAGCAAGAACCATTAAGAGTATTCTTGATACTTATGAAGAGGTTGTAGGTTAGAAAATAAATTATCTTAAAAGAAAAATATATATTATTAACACTCCCCAAAATAGATAAAAAAATATTGCATGTATTTTTCAATGTGTTATATCTCAGTTACCTACCAAATATTTGGTTCTCCCTCTTTTCACTAGTGCTCTAAAGGAATCCATGTGGAGTAATGTTATTGAGAGGATTAATAAAAAACTTGTAGGTTGGAAAGGGACCCTCCTCTCTCAAGTAGCCAAAGCCACCCTGAAAATGGCTTGTCTCCAAAGTGTTCCTATTTATTTCATGTCCATATTCAAATTTCTTATTGTTGTCTACATGAAAATTGAGCAAATCCAAAAAAGCTTTTTGTGGGCAGGTATCGAGGATAGGAAAATATTTCATCTAGTCAGTTGGGACAAGGTGTGCTCCCCAAAATTTAGAGGGATTTGGGGCTCTAAATATTTTATAATATGAACACAACCTTGTTAGCCAAGCAATCATGGAAGGTTTTCACCAACAGTAACCTTGAATGGGTCTTAATTGGCAAAAAGAAATATCTTCAAAACCATTGTTTTTTGAGTGATGATATTCCTAGAGATGGATCCACTTTTTGGAAATAAATTATCCAAAGGGGATAATGTGGCAACTAGGCACAAGGATAATAATTATTTTTTGGACTGACAGGTGGATTTCTAACCAACCACTTTTAGAGAACAATCAAATTATTGTCTTACAACCTTTCCTAGACAAAATAATTGGTAACAAGGTTGAATATTTGATTGACATTTCATCAGATTCTAAGTGTTGGAAAAATTTCCATATTCCATGTGCTAATGTTCAAATATATGTTTCCTCAAAATTTCTTAAAGCCATCCTAAATGCAACAGTCATCCCCACTGGTAATTCCTCTAACTCTCATTTTTGGAAAGAAACTGATTCTAGGTTGTTCACTGTTAAATCTGCTCATGATTTGACTATTGATTATCAAGTGGTCCATATCCCTTATGATTGAATTTGAATTAAATAACTCATACAAAAATTTTCTCATTCCAATTGGTTGGCCATTCAAAATAAGATTCTAACTATGATAATATTATGAAAAGGGGCATGTCTATCCCAAACATATGTTTTTTGTGCATGAATGCCTGAGAATTTACCAATCACCTCCTTATGGATTGCTCTTTCTCCAAGATATATTTGGATCACCTTATGTCCACTTTTTATATCTCTTGGATCCATCCTAATTCGTTGAGTCACCTTTTCACCCAATGACCTGCTCCATTCAAAAATATGAGATTATATTATTTATGGAAAGTGAGCCTTCATCATATCTTATGGTGATTGTACCTTAAAATAAACAAAAAAGTTTTTTCTTCCTCCTCTAAGGATCCCATATCTATTACCAACAAATCTATTGCCTTTGTTTTCAAGAATTCCCATCTCTTCCCTTGTTCCAAAACACATGATTCTATATAGGAGTTCTATTCTATTATCTTTTTTAAATAATCCTTGCAACTCCAATTCGAGTTTATCAACCCCTCATCCCAGAGTGGGTTTACATTGGATCCCTCCCCCAAGTGAGTGGCTGAAACTTAAATTTGATGGTGCTTCCAAAGGAAACCCATGCGATGCTAGTGCAGGTGGCCTGGTCAAAGATAGCAGTGGATAAGTTATTATAGCTTATGCTAAGTATCTAAGGTATCAAACTAATAATTTTATTGAAGGTTGTGCGTTGTGGAGAGGGTTAGATATTCTCAAGGATTATAAAGACAAAATTTTTTATTGAGGGATATTCTTTGAATATTATAAATGCTCTTAAAAACAACAAGGTGTCCTCTTGGAATGTTAGAACTATTGTTCAGCAAGCTAAGAAGATATCCCAAAATTTTAATGATACCTCTATCAACCTTGTGTACCATGAGGCTAACAGACCTACATATATTATTTCCAATTGGGGATTTATCCATAAATATTTGTCTATTTGGAAAGAAATATTTTCCCAAGAAGTTTTAAATACTACTAATAATGATTTATTTTGAAAAATATTGTCACAGATTTTGGTGAGTCAGCTTCTCCAATGTTGACTCTACACTTTTCAACATGATGTGTTTCTCTGGTTCCAATTCTTATGGTGGAATTTTTTTATTAGCATGACTCTTTGTATTGCTATCAATGTTGGCCATGGATAAGATTAGTGAGAATCTTAAGGTGTTACTTCCAAACCATCCTAGAGATGCTCCTACAAATGAAGATGTTAAAGAGGTCTATGTATGGGTCTATTAAGTACTCTATTTATTATCATGCTAGGTCTCTCTATTTTTGGTCTTTTAATCTCCTGCATGGTATTTTAATTATAATATATAGTGCCCTTGCGTGGGCCTTTTTGAGCACTGTGTTAATTTTTGTACAGGTGTCTATTATAGTTTTTTTGGATCTTTTGCGAGCTTTCCCTATGCAAGTTTTTGTCATATCTCCTTTACAGTTTTTTAGGTAGTTAATTATCTTAAGAAACCTCTATGTAGTTGTTGCTCAGACTATATTTTTGCTTATCTGATGTCAGTGCTCCATCCAACCTTCTCTATTGCTATTTGGATATTTTTGTTCAGATTGTTGTTGGCTAATATGCAGGTCTGTGTTATCTTATGCTATTGGGTTAGCTACCAGTTTATGTACTTGGGTTTGGGGCCCATTTAAACCCCTAACTTAATCAATTTTACCTACCAAATTTTTTTTACCAAAAATTACATAACATGGAGCTTTATCTCCAATACATAACTTTTCATGACTTTTGATCTTCTCAAACTCATAGGATATACAACATTTTACATGCTTTTCATTATGAAAAAACTCCCATGATTACATAGCCTCTCACTTTACATATTGACACATATCATATGACTCTTCACTTCCATACTTTACACCTATCACCTATGACTTTTCACTTCCACACTTGACACCTTGAACTCTCACAAATCACACTTCACACTTGCATTATTGATACCTTGAACACTTTATTAGATAACACACAAACACTCTTCACACTTTAGACAAATATAAAACTCACTTCCATAATCTAATATTTACAATAGTATTTAAAGGTACTTTCATGTACCAAATAATGTAATATCTCCAACAATTCTTAATGGTGTAATTATTGCATAAGAGACCATATATTCTCTTAATTCTATGGAAAAACTAGTTATCTTTACCAAATTAAATATAAATAAAGAATATTATAGGGTTTACTATAGTTTTCTACATGATATTTTTTAAAAAATTGCTTTTAACCAAGGTTGTTTTGAATGGACTAAATGTTGTTATGGTAATCCAAAATATTATATTTTGTTCAATGGTTCTCCTATTTGTTGCTTTAAGTCATCTCATAGAGTATTCCAAAGTGATCCACTATCTCCTTCTCTATTCATTACTCTTCTAGAGGTATTAGGGAGAGGTTTCTCAAAGGAAAAAATAGAAGGAAAAATCAAAGGTATTCAGGTTGCAAAAAATGGTCCCTTTAACTCTTATCTCTAATTTATTGTATATATTTTTCATTTAGACCATCCTTTAGTTAGTGCTTCCATGCAATTAAAATCAAATTTATTATGCTATGAGAAGGTTTCTAAAAAATTGATTAATACTACAAAATTTAATATTTTTCATCAAAACTACCCTAGATTTACAATTATTTTCTATCAATATTCTAGAGTTAATAATTTTACATCAACCTACTTGGGTATTCCTTTGTCTTATAAAGAAATAAAAATAATTTCTGGTTCTCTTTTTTGGATAGAATGAAATCTTGTTTGAAAGGTTGGAAAGGTAAGTTCTTAAGCTTGATAGGAAGGCTACAACTCATAAAGACTACCTTACAATCCATCCCCATTTATATGATGTTACTTTCAAGATTGCCAACAAGTATAGCATCAAACATTAATAAAATTTAAAGAGATTTTCTCTAGAAATGATGTGAAGTAGAATTTAGGTTTCCTCTTTGTATATGGGATATGGTTTACAAAGGAAAGAATACTAGAAGAGCAGGTTTGCAAAACTGTAGACATGAGTTTGGCCTTAGGGGTAAAACTTGGGTGAATATTATTTAGATTAAAACAAAGTTGAAAAAAAATACTACTTCAAAAATATATAGATTATCTTGATGTAATAAAATTATTTAGTAAAATAACCCTATATAATGGATTACCAATATGGAAATTTATATCAAATAGTTTGTAAAGAAATATATTAGATGGTCAAATAATAAGGGGAATTATACAAATTCTTGGTTTGATGTTTGATTGAAGCCTTATTCTCTCATATCTTATTCAAAATGGAAACCATTAGCTTAGGCATGTCTATCTTGTAAATGTCCAAAGATAAAATATTATATTAATATGAGGAATAACTCCAGATTATGGAATTTTATTACTAACTTGGTTGAAGGAGAGGAACTCAAATAAATTGTGTATGAGCTTCAAAAGATTCTTGAATATTTATTTGACTATTTTTACATGAAAGGATGAGTGGGGTTGAAATCTATCAAAATATAGTGGATACTCGATCAAGTTAGGAAATGAGGATTTAGAGTAATCAAATTTTACTATTGCAGAGGATTTCCCTTGGGAAAATGTTTGGTCACTAGATGCTATCCCTAAGGTCTCAATATTACTTTGGTTAGCAATTCAAAGTAAGATTATTACGAGAGCCTAGAAAGAAGAGGATATCATGGACCTTTTAGATGTGCCTTGTGTGAGAAGATCAAACCCTTTACTTCTTTATTGTCCCTTTGCTCATACCATTTGAGGTTACATTTTTCAAATATATTAGAGTATATTGTGTATCTCCATCAATGTTGAAAGATATGATGAAATATTGGATTAATTATTTTAAAGCTAAAGCATTATGTATTCTTGGTTGATTTGTCCTACCATTATTTGTTGCAATTTATGGATTTAAAGAAATAATATAATTTTTTAAAATAAATGTTAAAATCATGCCAAATTTTAGAACCATATTAGTGCATCTCTTGCAAAATATTTATAGACATGGTGAATATGGTTCTCTATTAGGATTTTTTTTTTAAATAAAGGGATAAAAATTTATTGATAAAAAGTCTAGATTATAGAGTACAACTGAGCTTCCAACTAGGACTCAAATAAACAACCAAATAGGCTAAAACCACTAGACTAGAATGACACCCAGAAAAGACAACAAGAATAAACCACATTAAGTCTATACATCCTTGTGGATCAACTCCCATAGGCATTGAGAGTCCCCAGATGAGAGACTCTCCCAATTATCGATACTTCAAGGATCTAGCAACTTAGAAGCCCTTTTGGCCAGGTAATCAGCAACCACATTCCATTCCCTTGGAATGTGCACAAAGGATATAAATTCAAACTCTTCACTCATTCTAAGAATCTTAATGGCTACAGAGGCCAACTGCCAATTAAATTCCTCCACCCTTTTACTATTTAAAATATTAACTACAATTTGAGAGTTAGACTCATAGATAATCCTATGCTAGCCAAGAGAAAACCCCCTTTGTAAGGCCTCAAGAATTGTAAGAGCTTCCATAAAATTTTTGGAGTGAACACCTTTATAAATGGAAAAGAAAAAATTGACACCACCAGTAGAATCTCTCCCAACACCGCCAATGCCAGCATGTCCAAGATTACCCCTGGACGATCCATTAGTATTAATTTTTAAAACTCCTATAGGGGTGGCCTCCACCTACCATCTCTCCTAACCTTATTGCTGAGCTGAGGAACCCTACTAGGGATAGAAGAGTTCACACCATTCCCAAAGAGACCAAGGGCTTGTTGTACCTTCTCCTCCCTAGAATCCAAAAGAGGGTCCACATCACATTTTGTATGGATGGTTTCCTGAACCATATACATGATCCTTTGCTAGATCTGTTGAACAACCAAATAACTGCCCTAAAATATGCATTGGTTTCGTTCGAGCCAAATTTACCAGATGATGCAAGAAGGGCCAAAATTCTAAGCCAATCGAAGGTAGGGGTCCTTGCCCAGAGGTCTAGCCAGACTACTCCAAAACTCCACCAAGGACAGCACATGAAAACATGGATGGTTCCAGGCACTCCACCAATGGTGCCAAATGTCTCTAGCAAAGGAGCATTGGAAAAATAAACGAGAAGAGTCATCCTCATTCTTACTGCAAAGGACACAAAAAGAGGGACTCTAAAATCCCCTCTTCCTCAAATTATCCCAAGTGAGGCATTTATTACGAGCTACCAACCAGAGAAAGAAGTTACATTTTGGCTAGGCAAATTTGTTCCACACCTTTTTGCACCAAGTGACAGGAAGACTCCCATAGTTTTTCTTATCAAGAACCTTATAACCATAGGCTACCGAGTAGGTTCCCTTAGGATCAGGGTTCCAAGCCAAAATATCTTTGCCCCTCAATGAAGAACAAGGCCTCCCCATAATAATAAGAGCAAGCACCTCTCTGTCCTTGGCCAGTCCTCCCTAGGGCTATTCTTGTGGATCTTTCCACCTATACATCTCCATATTTCCAAAAGAATTGATTTTTTTAAAGTCCTCCACATGAGACCAACCTGCTTCCAAGAAAAAAATGCTTAGGGAATGTAACCTAGGATATTGATTCAAGATAGGAGGGTGGACATACCAAGAATCCTCCCAAAAAAGAGAATTTGATCCCTGATTGTAAATCCAGAACAAACCCTACTTGATTAAATTAGCTCCTCTTTTCAGAGTGTCCCAGATAACTAAAAATTTCCCAACCAAGCTGACTCTAGGGATTTCAGCCTCATAAATACCTCTCAAGTATTTACAATATAATATTTTAGCCCAAATATTATCTTGAGAGGTACACCATATCCAATAAATTTTTACAACCAAAGCCTACCCAAAAAGAGTTGTCTGTCACAACCCAAGGCCTCCCTCTTGCACCGACCTACATATAGAATCCCACCTAACCAAAATCCATTTATATTGATCAAGTTTTCTAGACCATAAAAACTATCTTTAAAAATCATCCATGTCTTTGATGAAGTGATAGGGAGCTATTTGTACAAAACATCTATAAATGGGTAAAGCTTGAAAAACAGATTTTAAAAGCAACACTCTACCTACAGTGGATAGCCATCTGAAATTCTAGTGATTCACCTTCCTTCTAAAATTATCAAGCATATACTGCTAAGAAGATCTAGATAGAGGGTGATATGAAATTGGAATACCAAGATAAATGAATGGGGGAGTCCCAACCTGGAATATTAGAATGCAATCAATCCTGGCTTGAATAAGAGAAGGGGTATTGAAGAAGAAAATAGAATACTTTTGCTCATTAATCAACTGTCCAAAAGCACCAATATATATGTCAAGAGACCATCTAATATTTCCAGCTTCCCTGATAGTGGCAACTCCCAACAAAGTAGTATCATAAACAAATTGAAGGTGGGAAAGAGGTGGCAAACTACTATCCCACTTCCACCCCTGAATGAGACCCTGCATGACTTGAGACTTGAGAAATATTTCCAACCCTTCCAACATAATGATAAAAAAATAAGGAGATAAAGGATCTCCTTGCCTCAATCTCCTTGAGGCCTCAAATAGCTCTAATGGCTCATTATTAACAAGAATAGAGAATGAGGAAGAAGAAACATAGTTCATCACCCATCTAATCCATTCCTCCTCTAATCCATTCTCTGTTAGGATACTAATCCTAACCTATTCTACATAATTAATATGACTTATATATTAATAGACCAACATGTCTTTTCACTCATAACCATTAGATAGCTTATATATACACATTCACAAAGGTGTCATTAGGGCATCAAAGAAGAATTATATTTATAACTCCTTGTGAGCATTTGGTGGGTGACCTCCATTTTGAAACAATGATTTTATAAAAAGATGATCAATTTTATTCATTTGTATTCCATTTCCATATTTCTCCCCTATTTTCCAATCATTAGGAACTAGGTCCTTAACAACTAGTATAAGAGCTAGAGATCTGCAAGGCCATTCCATAGCCAAATTTTTTTCCTCACCAACAACAATCATTCGCCCTCACTCACAATAGTCATATCCATATTTTTTCTTACATATATCACCAAGCTTACCCTTGTAACCAACCACATTACCGCAACCCCTTATAAACACCCTCTGCAACTATAATCTGCATCAAAAAAATTGACAAACGAGCAAATACAGTGATGTCTGCAACTCTATGGTGTCTTGGAAAGAAACCAATAATATTTCAAAAATTCCAACATAATTTTTGAGGGATTCCAATAAAAAGCTATCATCAAATGATAAATTTTTACCTTCAGACCATCTAGATCCTACCAAGTGAAAAAAGGAGTCACAAATTGCAAGTAAACCGCATTCAAAACTAGTCTAGAACAATTTTTGGTGGCTATTGATAAAATCGATGATATATTATAAGGTTATAAATTTTGAACTAAAGTTTAAAAAAAAATTGATGCCAACAACTAACTTCGACATTGGAAAGGCATCGGGGAAATTATTGGAGGGTACTTTAATACCACATCCATTACAATGAGGAGCTTCACATGTTTAAAAAGAATTTAAGGCATATTATCATAGGTGTATTTTTTTCATACTACCCTTCTGCACATGTAAATACTACACTTACTATTGAATTGGACCCTGCACCTAGTTATCACTTGTCACAATTGGACCCTTGCACTGACTGCCACTTGTCATTGTTTGGACCCTGCACTCAACGCTTCGACTTGGTCTCTCGTGCTACCTAACCCTACTGCTTCCACCTCACTTATCATGTCATCCAAACCTACTACTTTCACTCCACTTCACTCTGTGTCGCTCCACCCCCATCTACCCTGCCACTTCCACCTTGCTTGCGTGCCTACCAAAATTCAACTTTGAAATTAAAAAAAAATAGAATTTTCGATTTTACCCATTTTAAAAATTTTAAAAAATTGCAGGCCCAAAGTTGAAACAAATTTTTTGAAAAAATTGCAATCCACTTTTAAAATCTTGTCAATTAATTTTGACAAAATTTTGCAATAATTTTTCAAAATTGTCAATATTTGACATTAAAATTTTGCTATTTTTTTCAAAGGATTTACAATATTAAATAAGAATTTGCCAAACCACCATAATGGTTGATGGAAGATGATCCCAATACCAAATGAAGGACTTCATGGATGACTTGAATAAATGGAAAAGTGATATTGAACAAACACTCACAACAAAGATAGCAGAAATAGACCTCAAAATTGTTGCCACTAACCACTCGGTGGACATGTTACAACAAAATATGGCAATCATTCAAGCTGGCCAACCTAACACACCACCAAAATAGCAAGCATTACTCGGAGGATCACAAACATCAATCCTAACTTAAACCACTAAATTAGACTTCTCAAAATTTGAAAGAGGTGATCCCACAAATTGGATTTATCAAGCACACCAATATTTTTCCCTCTATCAAATCCTTGAAGTCCAAAAGGTTTGCATTGCATCTTTCCATTTAGAAAACACTGCTATGCAATGGTACAAAAAGGTAAATGACATGCCTACATGGATAGAATTCACAAAAAATATAATGGTACGATTCAGCCCAACTAAATTTGAATATTTCATAGGAGCCTCACCAAACTTCACAAAACCTCTACAGTACAAGAGTACCAAGCTCAATTTGAGATATTGATAAATTTTACATCAGGGCTATATGCATCATTCTTCCAAAGTTTCTTTATCAGTAGTTTAAAAGAGGACATTCGATTATAAGTGCAAATGCTCAATCCTTTAGAGATACTGCACACTATTGCATTAGCTCAAATGGTAGAAGAAAAAATCAACAACCACCAATGACCCGGGAGACCACCAATTAGAAAATCTAAAAATTCCTACACCACCACAAATCTAAATAGGTTTTTACCAATTCAAATAATTATTCCTAAAGAAATTAATGAAAGGTAAGAAAAGGGCCTATGTTTCCACTGTGATGAAAAATTTATCCCAAACCATAAATGCAATACCCCAAAACTCTATATTAGATACACTTGACAAAGATAATTCTAAATAAGAAGATACTATTGAGGTGGAAATAGTAACAGAAACTCCAGAGGGTGACATAGAGGACACACCTAAAATTTCTTTTAGCACCCTTACTGGTTTCTCTTCTCCTATTCCAAATTGGCTAGACCAAGTCCATGAAGAATGGTTTAATGACCCTACCACGCACACATTAATTCAACAAATTTAACATAACTCCACTAGTAACCCCCACTAATCTTGGAAAGATAACATAATCAAGTATAAAGGGCATATTTTCCTATCTAAATGGCATATTTTCCTATCTCCCACATCCTCATATCGCACTAAAATTCTCCATGAGTTACATGCCACACCCATGGAAGGACACTTAGGATTCCTCAAAACTTATAGAAGATTGATTAGATATTTTTATTAGATAGGCATGAAAAAAGCCATTGAGAAATTTGTGGATGAATGTGAAACATTTCAAAGATAAAAAGGTGAAACAATAAACATTCCTAGCCTTCTACAACCCCTTCTTATTCTAACTAAAACTTGGGTCGATATTTCCATGGATTTTATTGGTCTTCCAAAATCTGCAAGAAAAACCACTATTCTAGTTGTAATAGATCACTTATCTAAATACGCTGAATTTTTTCCCATGGCTCATCCTTACATGACTAGTACTATAGCCCAATTTTTTTTTTGATAACATCTTCAAACTTCATGGCATGCCCTCTACCATAATCAGTGAGCATGACCCTATATTTACTAGTAAATTTTAGAAATAATTATTCAAACTCCAGGGCACTCAAATTCATATGAGTTCTGCTTATCATCCACAAAATGATGGTCAAACTGAAACTATTAACAAAAGTTTGGAGACATACCTTCATTGTTTTATTTCTACACAACTCCTTCACTGGGTTAAATGGCTTTATTTAGCTGAATTGTGGTATAATACATCATACCACTCCACAATTAAAATGACACCATATGAAGCATTATATGGTCAAAAACCACCTTCCTTTACCTCCTACATTCTTTAAATTTTAAAAGTACTAGCAGTAGATTCTCACCTTTCTACTCGAGATGACATTCTTTGTCTTATCAAGGATAATTTAACCATTGCACAACATCACATGAAACAACAAGAATACCAACATAGAACCGAGACAACTTTTCAAGAGAAAGATATGGTGTTCCTCCATCTTCAACCTTATCATCAAAATTCACTCCAAATTAAGGATCTCAAAAGATCGCTCCTAAATTCTACGATCCTTACAAAATCCTTCAACGTATAGGGTTCGTTGCTTATAAACTTGAGTTACTCTATTCTCCCAAAATTCATATGATATTCCATGTTTCTTTTCTTAAAGTAGTACTTGGTAATAGCATTACCATGCAAACCCAAAATCATCGATATTGAAACACTCATGGTCAAACTTGAAGCTATCCTGGATCATTGTGCACGTCAACTTTGCCATTGCACCATCACTAAATGTTTGATTCAATGGAAAGACTTATCTCATGAAGATGCTACGTAGGAAACACTTCATCACATCCAACAATAATTTCCCCAATTTCAACTTTGAGGACAAAGATCTTTTTAAGAGGGGTGGCTTGTTAGGATCCTAATCCTAACCTATTCTACATAATTAATATCACTTATTTATTAATAGACCAACGTGTCTTTTCACTCATAACCATTAGATAGCTTATATATACACATTCACAAAGGTGTCATTAGGGCATCGAAGAAGAATTATATTTATAACTCGTGAGCATTTGGTGGGTGACCTCCATTTTGAAATAGCAATTTTATAGAAAGACAATCAATTGTATTCAATTGCATTCCATTTCCATATTTCTCCACTAATTTCCAATAATTAGGAACTAGGTTTCTAACATTCTCATTATTGTAAGTCTCAGGTGTAGAAAAATAGGTGTTGGCCACTTTGTTATAGGATTTGAAAATACATGGAAGTGTTATTTGTAACAATGACACTAAAAAAAAGGATCTACTTCAATTTATGGTAAATAGAAATGTCTAGAAATTGAGTTTATAAAAATGAATTTTGATGGTACTTCTACAAAATTCTTAGAAGCATTTTAGTGCATCTTCTACAAAATATTTACAACCATGGTGGATATGGTTCTCATCATGGGAAGTCTCAAGTTTAGAAAAAAAGTGTTGACCACTTGGTTATTGTTAGCTTTTGAGGATGCATATTGAAGTAAATACAACCACAAGATATGAAATAAGTAAGCTATGATAACTATATGATAATGGCACTATAATATGTAGGAAAATAATAAGATAAAATTCTATAATAACTCAGTAATATTCAATTAATGAAATCTCAAGGAAATAGTACAATGCAATATAATGGAGTAATTGCACACTCTTGAATTTTCAATGAAGAACTACATTGTACCTACTCACTACTAACTCTCTATAGTAACATTGTCTCTCACTATCTCATACCTTCACCTTAAAGACCTATATATAAAAAGATATGTGTCTTGGCCTTTACTCTATCCATGACTCTTATCCTATGACTCATATACATGTGGACTACATGCACATCTACATCATTGCACATTTTAATACTTGTATATTTATTACTTGCTTGAAGTAACTACTCAATCCTTACTCTAAAGTAATCTCCTAGTCTAATTATGCCCAAGGTGGTACATAGATATGTCTAAATAATGCAATATACTCTAACACCCCCTGTATTACATTTTTTGGGTATTGAAGACTTTAGTCTTCAATAGGGATCTTTGTCTTCATTTTGGAATTCAAGTTTTTTTTCTCCTACTTCCTTTATTGTCCTCTTTGTCTGAATCTAGATGAGTATCTTCATCTTGTTCTGGTTTTTCTTCTTCTCTAGTTTGTAGATGGCCAAGTAGAGCATAGTTTTTTTGTCCTCTCATCCTTTTAATCTTGAATATTCTATTTCCCTGTCTGCTTTTATGATGTATGGGTTCTTTGTTTTCTGCAACTTGTTCCTCAAAAAATGTATTAGTATTATTTTGAAATACAACAATCTCTTGTGAAGTCTCAATCAAATCTAGAGCATATATATTTTTGTGGATTGTTCTTTTAGCTTCAATCTCATTTTGATTTATTATGTGACTATTGGTCACGAATCTGCCATACGAAAGGATTTTACAAGTGCGCCCTAGACCCGGCCAACATTGAAATGCTGGAAGCAAGAAATGGCTCCCAGACCAATCTCCAGAGTGGGTTGGTTCCCTATACTATTCTAAAATTAGTTTAAGATAAGGGTTGCTAGAAAGAAATTGAAAAATTGCAGAAAGGAATGGGAAATATGGCCACAGGCCGAAGTGATGGGATCAGAAAAACAACAGTAGGAAACTACAAACACAACAACAACAAGTAACATAAGAAATCAGTTTAATCTTCGCACAATCACATGCAGCAAATCCCTCCAAACCCACATTCCAGAAATCGTACCCTGACCGCAATATTTAAATCTAGTATGCAGAATTTAAATGTAACAGCAATGCAGGAGTATGAATGCTATTAGAAATGCAAAAAAATAGAAAAGAAATTCATCCATGCAACGCTTGAAAAATTAGAAGTTGATCCTTTTATTCCCGCAAATACAATTCCAGTCTCTAGCAGCAAGTTTTTCCAACCTCCTGTAAATGAAAATTACATTGGTTTTTATAGAGGTCCGTCCTCTTTGCAGCATTAAATATTTAAAACCAACTTCCTCGTGATCTACAACCATGCAATGGAAATTATGCACACGATCCCCTTAATTGCAGCATTGAGGAGGCAAAAATTAAATACAATAAGATAATCGCGGTCGCCTTCATTAAATTTTATTTTTTGAACATGTGCATGAAACCGTTAAAATAGACCACGACCAGCCGCTTCGAACAAATAAATCTTTAATTTTGGAATCCTGGGCGGTTCTTTGACTTTGAATGCCTTGGAAATCCATAAATCATTAAATTCGGGGCAGCATCTAATCATCGAAAACCCAAAAACCCTTCTCGACCGTTCGTATTGCATTTTGGCGGTAAACAGTCGCAGGTCGCGAAAATGCGACGGGTCACGAAATCACGAAATATTCTAATGCCGTACGCTTTGGCCGCCTTTGACCCGTGAAAATGGCACCTGTAGCGATATCGCTACGTCTTCGGCTTCCTTTTCTCCATCGCTAGCTTATCCACGCGAAAACGGCACATGTAGCGATTTCGCTATGTCTTTTTGTCGTTGGCTCCTTTCTTCGCTTTGCTCCATGAAAACGGAACATGTAGTGATATCGCTACATGTTTCGGGCACCTTGTACGGCCTTGCTGACGGTCCATGAAAATGGAACACTTCTTGCCCTTTGCATGCCTTCGTCGAAACATGCAGCGCATCGCTGCAACCTTCGAGCATTTAGACTTCCCTGCAAACGTGCAGCGCATCGCTGCACTTTTAGCACTTAAGCTTTGGAAGCCGTCAGCGTCACAAAAATAAGACGTCAGCACGTTGCTGCAAGTTTAACACCTTAGTCTTCGAAGCTCCCGACGTCGCGATTCTGGAACATGTCAGCGATGCGCTGCAAGTTTTGCTTTGTGTCTTCGGCTGGACTTTTCGTCGCGATTTCGCGACATTTTGTCGCTGCTCCCCTTTTGCCCGCTGAAAGTCATGAAAATGAAACACGTCGCGATATCGCAACGGTTCCGCCCAACCTGCCTGCGTTGACCGTGTTGACCGCGATTCTGCGACATGTCAGCGAATCGCTGCAGTTTTTAGACTTAGCCATTTTCTACTCAATTTCGCTCCTTTTTTGCTTCAAATCCGCATCAAAGCCTATATAAACGTTAGATTTGCAATAATGTATACATTAATACTTCAATGAAAATCAATGTGGCAAAAATGCCAACATTCTTGGCGGCTCACGGGGTATACAGCTCGTTGTATGCAAGAATCCAGGCCTTAGTCCATTGGGCACAGAGTCATATTAGAACAGGAAGCTGGCTGCTGCAATACATGTTCTGATGAAAAATTGAAAATGGAAAAACCTGCATATAACTGGTTATGAAACGACTAATGGAACGCGATGATGGAGTGAGCTCTTGCGATTGTGCAAGCGGTGACTGCAATGGAATGAAATTAAAATGAACGAAGTTATGGAGTGGGAATAAAAGTATGAAGGCTGTGAAATGAAATGAACTAGACTGCGAAATAAATGCATAAAATATTGAACTTAGAGGAAAGGGATAAGAAGGGACGGGAAAAAAATAGAAAAAGGGAAAAGAAACAACAGCCATGGCTTATTTTTGTTTGAATGCAGAAGAAAAAGAAGAAGGAAGAAGATGAAGAAAGGAAAGAGAGGAAACGGGGAAGGGAAAAGAAGAATTTTTTGAAAGCCACCAACTGCCGGGAAAGGAAGAGACAAAAGGAAAAAACAAGCACCTACAGCTCGCAGGCAACAAAAGAGCTGAGATGAAAAGTACTAACCATACCTCTTTTTTTTTTTTTCCTCTCTTTTTTTTTTTTTTTAAATTATATCTATATATATATATATTTTTTTATACTATATACAATAGTTCACGACATGATTGGCATGTCGCCACCAGAAACCTAGTCTCAGAGGAGTTATCCGATAAATCTGCAATGTCCCGACCAGATCCAATCATACTTGAGTCGGTTCTTGAAATTGGGTCGGCTCCTTCCTGAAGTTCTCCATGGTGCGAATAGGATGCAATGCGGCAGATTATCCTTCTTACTAGTACCCACATGGAGGACTTCTTCAGGTACTGGATGTAGTGGCTGGAACCAACACCACCACTTTGCAGACTTTACTGGCTGTGGGCTGAGTACAGGCTCCTCTAACTCCTTGATGTGATCACAGGGCTCTTCAAGTGAGAAATCTGATTCTGGGATCTCCTCAGGTTCTAGAATTTGAACTTGTTCTTCTACTTGGCCCATCTCTTGATGAAAATTGCAAGCAACCATATTGTTCATTACTGGAAAAGTTCTTGCATGTTCCAATCCTTGACTTTGGACGAGATCTGTCCCTTGAACTCCACATGATCGCATCTCGGGTTTCTGCTCAGTATAAGGGATCTGGCATGAAAAGTACTGTGCAGGGTAGACAGGAGCAGCAACCACCGGAGAAGGTAATGGAGTTTCTCCCCACGGTAACTTTCTCGATAAGAGCAAAAGTTGTTCCGCTCGCACTGCTTCCTCAAAGATTTGTGGGAACCGTTGTTCACCTGACTGCAGCAAAAAGAGACCTATGTCAGAATTAAAAGCTCAAACATAAAAGAGGTGGGCTTGGGTGGGTGATGGACGGATCTTCTCTGGAATTCTCTTCCAACTTATCAAGAATCGGACATTGAAGTCCGTGATGCTTTCTTGAGGTGCTCTCTTGATGTACATGAAAAATTGGTAGAGATCCAAAGAACTGTAGAAAGGATCTTCGTCAAATCTTTTGATCAGTGCCCCTGCTAGATCGTCCCATGAGCTGATGCTTTGATGTTTGAGCAATATGTACCACTGCAATACTCTTCCTTCCAAAGACTGAACCAGAAGTCGGATCATGACATCTTCGTGTTCTATGACATGGATCATGGACAGAGTAGCAATGTCTTCAACATGTGCCAGAGCCATGCCTTTGGTACCATCATATTTTGCTAGGTTCTTCAGGGCACCTTCGGGAATTTCATGCCGAACTTGGAGATTCAGAGGGCCAGGATCATCCCATCTAGAAAAAACCCTCGCCTTTGTGGCAGTGGTCTGCGGAATCACGACCATCGCCATTAAGTCAGAGTCGCCAGACGAACATTCTTTGAATTTTAAAAAAAAATAGGCGTCCACGAACAGATCTTCAACTCAGCAAAGTCGCCAGATGAACTTACAAATCTCCGCTGTGAGGCCAAGACAGCTCATCAAATCTTGAGACCTCCGGGTGTTAAAATAAATGTGGATTTTTGTGAGACAGAAGAAGTCTGTCCCACCGGGCGTGCCAAAACTGTTGGCATCTGTGGGTTTATCACTTTGGAAAATGACGCTTATCCCACCGATTATGAATTCTTGGAGACAGAAACAGTCTGTCCCACCGGGCGTGCCAAAAATTGTTGGTCACGAATCTGCCACAGGAAAGGATTTTACAAGTGCACCCTAGACCCGGCCAACATTGAAAGGCTGGAAGCAAGAAATGGCTCCCAGACCAATCTCCAGAGTGGGCTGGTTCCCTCTACTATTCTAAAATTGGTTTAAGATAAGGGTTGCTAGAAAGAAATTGAAAAATTGCAGAAAGAAATGGGAAATATGGCCACAGGCCGAAGTGATGGGATCAGAAAAACAACAGCAGGAAACTACAAATGCAACAACAACAAGTAACATAAGGAATCAGCTTAATCTTCACACAATCACATGCAACAAATCCCTCCAAACCCACATTCCAGAAATCGTACCCTGACCGCAATATTTAAATCCAAAATGCAGAATTTAAATGTAACAACAATGCAGGAGTATGAATGCTATTAGAAATGCAGAAAAACAGAAAAGAAATTCATCCATGCAACGCTTGAAAAATTAGAATTTGATTCTTTTATTCCTGCAAATGCACTTCCAGTCTCTAGCAGCACGTTTTTCCAACCTCCCGTAAATGAAAATTACATTGGTTTTTATAGAGGTCCGTCCTCTTTACAGCATTAAATATTTAAAACCAACTTCCTCGTGATCTACAACCATGCAATGGAAATTATGCACACGATCCCCTTAATTGCAGCATTGAGGAGGCAAAAATTAAATACAATAAGATAATCGCGATCGCCTTCATTAAATTTTATTTTTCGAACATGTGCATGAAACCGTTAAAATAGACCACGACCAGCCGCTTCGAACAAATAAATCTTTAATTTTGGAAGCCTGGGTGGTTCTTTGACTTTGAATGCCTTGGAAATCCACAAATCATTAAATTCGGGGCAGCATCTAATCATCGGAAACCCAAAAACCCTTCTCGGCCGTTCATATTGCGTTTTGGCGGTAAACAGTCGCAGGTCGCGAAAACGCGACGGGTCACGAAATCGCGACATATTCTAATGCCGTACGCTTTGGCCGCCTTTGACCCACAAAAATGGCCCCTGTAGCGATATCGCTATGTCTTCGGCTTCCTTTTCTCCATCGCTAGCTTATCCACGCGAAAATGGCACATGTAGCGATTTCGCTATGTCTTTTTGTCGTTGGCTCCTTTCTTCGCTTTGCTCCATGAAAACGGAACATGTAGCGATATCGCTACATGTTTTGGGCACCTTGTACGGCCTTGCTGACAGTCCGCGAAAATGGAACACTTCTTGCCCTTTGCATGCCTTCGTCGAAACATGCAGCGCATCGCTGCAACCTTCGAGCATTTAGACTTCCCTGCAAACGTGCAGCGCATCGCTGCACTTTCAGCACTTAAGCTTTGGAAGCCGTCAGCATCATGAAAATAAGACGTCAGCGCGTCGCTGCAAGTTTAGCACCTTAGTCTTCGAAGCTCCCGACGTCGCGATTCTGGAACATGTCAGCGATGCGCTGCAAGTTTTGCTTTGTGTCTTCGGTTGGACTTTTCGTCGTGATTTCGCGACATTTTGTCGCTGCTCCCCTTTTGCCCGTTGAAAGTCACGAAAATGAAACACGTCGCGATATCGCGACGGTTCCACCCCAACCTGCCTGCGTTGACCGCGTTGACCGCGATTCTGCGACATGTCAGCGAATCGCTGCAGTTTTTAGACTTAGCCATTTTCTACTCAATTTCGCTCCTTTTTTGCTTCAAAGCCGCATCAAAGCCTGTATAAACGTTAGATTTGCAATAATGTATACATTAATACTTCAATGAAAATCAATGTGGCAAAAATGCCAACAGTGACACATATTGAATCCATTTATGTGTCTCAAATCAACTATTTTTTTTCTTTCTACTAGCTTGACTACTAAAATAAGAGTAGATGTTAATCCAGGAACATACATCACATTCTGTAGAAAAAAGTTTAGAAATAATTTACTAGGTGTTACACACCCATATCCATGTATAAGATAGTTTTTGCCATCTACAATTTTTAACCTATAATTATTAGTGATTTCAAGACAATCAAACCATTGCAAGTTGCTTGTCATATGATGACTAGCACTGGAATCAATATACCAAATATTCTTTTCAATTTGACTTGTAGAATTGTTTGTGTTAGAACTAATTTTACATCTTTGATGTGGTATATTGTATGTATCTTGATCTTGCATCCTTTTGTAGTGTGCCTTGTGATAATATGTCCCTCTTGCTATTTTATCCATTGTAGTATGTCTTATGTATTTCAATACTTTTTAACTTATGAAATATCACCTTCAACTCTTGTAGTATATGATCAAAAATAAAATTCTTTTAGTTCTTGAGAATGATTTTGACAGATCCTTTGTGGTATTCTACCTTATGACTCCCTAGTTTTAAGTTTATGATCAACTTTGCTAAGAAATTTTCAATGTTACAAATTTTGTAAAATACCTTCTATCTTGCAAGTGTTTGAATGTACTATGAACCTTGATAGTATGCTTAGTTTTATTAATTTAATTTGAATTCCTTTTGTCTCCATAATGTTCAAATTCACTTTCTTGCCTTATGTTTCCCTATTGATTGGTAAGTAGAAAGCTACGGATAAATGATGATGCACCTTCAAGTTTTAATAAGGTTATTTTCCTTCAAGATATTTTAGTTGGATTAATATCTCATAAATTAATGTAAGAGTAATTTAAAATGCAATTTCCAACTTTCAAGCAATTAATGGTTTTGCTTCTTTAATCCTTCAATTTTCCATGGTTCAATTTTCTAAATTCCAAGAGACTAAAGTTTGATGTAGTATTCCTTATAACTCCCTAATTTGGATTTTTAGAAAGTAATAATATTTACAAACTAGTATTTCAATATTTTCGATGTTAAAAACCTTATATCTCCTTAATTAATTATTTGAAAATATTCTAATGTTTGAGTCTCATGCAGTTTAGTAGTATATTTTAAGATATACTCCCTTTGCTTAAATTGCCTTCTAACCCTCTAAGGTTGATATTTCAATGCATTAATAAATAAATTTCAACCTTATATTAAGCACCTTATAAATCCCTAAGCTTAAGGAAAGAAAATATTAAATAATATAATTCTTTTACATTCCTTCTAATCCAAGCATTGTATTTCCTAATGCATGCTAATTGATCTATGGTGTGACTCTTCATTCCAAGTACTGTATTTCCTGGTCTTCTATGTATGGTAGAGAGTATTAATGGTCATGGGTACTTTCTTCTCCTCCTTAATCACACTTTTACTCCAATCTTAATGCTTGAATGTGTGCATCCAATTCTCTACACTCTCCTTCAATGTTGGGTGCTTAAATATGCTTTGATTCTCCTTAAGACTCTAGCCACATGGTGCTTTGGCAGTTACGTTTTTTATGGGCATTGGTTTATATGCCTTCAATGATCATATTTTCATTTAATTATGAGATATTATGATTATGCATTTCTAACCTCCAAATGATGTTTTTCAATGCTCAAAAAATAGGTTTTACTTTCTCATGAGTGCTTATTTTTTGTGCAAGCATTAAAGGAATATATGGGTGCTTTTTTTTGTTGTTCCAAGTGGCACAAGATGGCTTGTATCTAAATTGAAAGTGGTGCTATTTTCTCTTACATGTAAGACTCCCTTGAATATATCTTATTCCTTGTATACTTCGTTCTAGCGATTGCACTATGTTTATTATTTTTAATGCTTTCTCTCAGGTGAATGGTGATGCCACTATTAGCAGTGAGCAATGGTGGTTCTCTCACACTGCAATGGTGGATTAGGTGCTTCAAATATATCTTCGCTTAGCTAGCATTTCATCCAAGTTATTGCTTGGTTAATGCTCCTTTGTTTTCATTGTTACTTGCTTCTTTATGCTTGTAATGTATTATCCTTAGCACTATCATTTTTTTACATAGGGTTGATAGGCTCCTTGTGTAGACCCTTTGTGCTATATTTTTTACACAGATATGAAATAGATGATGGTATCCTTATGTAGGTTTTGGTTTTTCAGGTTAATGTTGCATGTAGATGCTTGATTTGGTCATGAATCTGATGTCTTTAGGCACCTTGGAACTTGGCTAATTTGAGACCTTAATTGAATCTCTTCCTTTGCTTGAAGTTTGCTCCTTTAATATGATGAAATGGTTGCTTTGGTGACATAACAAGATTACTATTTTAGTGTCTTTGAGACACTTTATCTTCTGTCCTCCTTTGCTGCATAGGAAAAAAAAGATATCATGCAATAATGTAATGCAAATAGTTATAATAAAATACCCTAATTTTCACCAAAGTTT
The DNA here is from genome assembly GCA_028583015.1 of Wollemia nobilis. NCBI lineage: Eukaryota > Viridiplantae > Streptophyta > Pinopsida > Araucariales > Araucariaceae > Wollemia > Wollemia nobilis. Next base: position 5,074,042 of record JAQPPZ010016859.1, on the reverse strand, counting down.
TAAAGTCTTTAAATATCCTTTTTCAAGATTTCTTTCTTCCTTGATATGGTAGCTCCTTGCTCTATTTCTTAAGAACAAATAATGATATAATGTTTCCCTCCTTACTAGACAAATCTCTCTAATAATTTCTTTTCTTGGTTAACTTTGTAATAATGAATCCAAGCCTTTAATCATGAAACTAAAATACCCTTAACTTTGCACTAATTTTCACCTTAAATTAAATCCTTAGTGTACCTTTAATAACTAGTATAGTGCAATAGCAATTTCTCCTTATTTCTCTTGGAAATAAACTTTTTAAAAGTAACTTGAAATATGCACTATAATCTATGCAACTTTCACTTACGAATAATATCTTATTTGTTTTAACTAGAAGGTAAGATTTTGATATTTTTATTTATTTTAAAATAGATCTAACGCCTCCTTTTTGTGTGTAGGTTATAACCCTTGTAAAATATTATCTTCTACACTCCCTCAAAGACTTGAATATATAGCATTATCCTTGCAACTTTTAAACTCTACTATGGTGCTTAATGAAACTTAATAATGAACCAAGTAACTAATGTTCACATAATGAACCTTTTGCATCAAAGTTGATTACATTAATGACCTCTATAGATGATTGTTTTCTTGGTGATTTGAATCACATAATTGTTGCCTTGTAATGAATGAAATCACAACTCTTTCTTGCTGTACAAAATAGCTCTTTAGCTCACCTATTTGTAGCTTTAAAAGTCCTCTAAATTTTTTTCCAAAAGTGGAGTTTGGTGGTTTTAATTATCCTTCTCAATTCTCCCTTGAATTTTGTAAATTAGCATCTAGTAATGCTTTCCAAATTGTTTCCTTTTGTATTCAATTTCACCTTGAAAATGTTGTCCTTTAATCTCCCAAGTTTGGTAGGAAAATATTCCAAATTTAAACTGATATTTACCTCCTAGAGACCTTCAAATTTTGGCTGTAAAATCAATAACCTCCTATCTATAAAATAACCTTCAAGCCTTCAATGGAAATCCTCAAATCTCTTAGATTTGGTGGCTTCTCTATCTCCTTTCTCCTTCAACCTCCTTGTTGAATTATAAATTCAATATTGGCCTTTCTAATGGCCTTCTTCTCAATATTCTAATTGTCTTGAAGTCTTTACTATTATCCTCTAAAATTTGAAAAAATCCTTTCAAAATTCTTCTCCTTTTGGGCTTGTTTTTGGATGATGATAATTGTCCCAAATTGTATTCTATCAAGAACTCCTCCTTACTGGTAAATTTATCCAATGAGTTCTCCTTGAAACTCCTTCAATGACCTTATAAATCTATAAGAAGACTTTACTAGTGAAGAACACAAGCTTATACTAAGAGGGAGTGAACAGTATAAGACCACTTTTTACTTTCTTTCCAAACCAATATCAATTAATGTTCGTAATTGTAATAACCAAATATAGCAATGTGCATTAATAACTCAGATAGCAATATTAACCAAGAGCACAAGTCACCATACATAATTGAGACACAAGATTTAACATGGTTCCCCAAATTGGGGGTACTCCATAAGATAATATCCTTATAATATGTCACATAGAAATAAGGATCCTTATCCAATACAATGGTTTCTTTGATCTACTCAAAGCTAGGCAATAACAAGCTCACACAGAACTTGTCCAAATTTGCATAACAAGCTCACATAGAACTTGTCCAAAATTGATCAACAAGCTCACACAGAACTTGTCCAAATTTGCATAATAAGCTCACACAGAACTTGTCCAAAACTACTCAACAAGCTCACACATAACTTGTCCAAATTTCTTTGATCTGCTCAAAGCTAGGCAATAACAAGATCACAAAGAACTTGTCCAAATTTGCATAACAAGCTCACACAAAACTTGTCCAAATTTGCATAATAAGCTCACACAGAACTTGTCTAAAACTGCTCAACAATCTCACACAGAACTTGTCCAAATTTCTTTGATCTTCTCAAAGCTAGGCAATAACAAGCTCACACAAAACTTGTCCAAATTTGCATAACAAGCTCACACAGAACTTGTCCAAAACTGCTCAACAAGCTCACACAAAACTTGTCCAAATATGATCTAGCAAGCTCACCAAGAACTTGCTCAAATCTGCTCCAACAAGCTCACTAAGAACTTATCCAAATCTTCTCTAGGAAGCTCACCAAGGACTTGCTCAAATCTTCTCCAACAAGCTCACTAAGAACTTGTCAAAATATTATCTATCAAACTCACCAAGAACTTGCTCAAATTTGTTCAATAGGCTCACCCAGAACCTCATAAAATTTTTTCCTAAATCTATCCACAAATCTATCTAAAAATATCCACAAATCTATCCCAAAAAATTTCCATAAAGCCTTCTCAAAGGCTCAATCAATCATACACAAACTGCCACAAATATGTCCAAAAATCTATCCCAAAGTCCTTCTCAAAGGCTCAATCAATCATACAAAAACTACCACAAATCTATCCAAAAATCTATCCCAAAGGTCTTCTCAAAGGCTCAATCAATCATGCTCAAGTAGTAATCAAATCTCATCCACAAATCTATGAAGGCAAGGATCAAAGATGAACTCAAGAATGAATGGTTATGCACTCTACAATGGATGAAAACAATGATTCACAATGATCTCAACTCAACTCAACTCAAATCAATCTCAACTCAAGTCAACTCATAGAAGCATAAATAGAATTTTTAGAGACTCAATATGTTCTAAGCTCAATATCAACTCAACTCAACTCAAATCAATCTCAACTCAAGTCAACTCATAGAAGCATAAAGAGAATTGTTAGACTCAATATGTTCTAAGCTCAATCTCAACTCAAATCAGAATTATAGAATTGTTTGTTTCATGGGACTTGAAAAATCACCTCATACAAACACTTGACTAGGCTCAATCAACTCAACTCAACCAATCACTACAAGGGACAACTCTTTCTCACAAAACCCTAGTCCAAGCATGTATCAACCAACTCAAATATTTCCAACAATGCTCAACCATAAATCTCACATAACAATGATACTCATGTTCTTTTCAATTTCTTTACACAACCAATGGGCTTCAACGACTATGCTTATAAAACAAGGTTTAAACACAACTCTCAAACCAAAAAACCTTGAAGCATTCAACCAACCATTTTCAAAAAGGAAACCACAATCAATCCTTTTCACTCTAATGATATTTCAGAAATCAACCACCATAAACAATCAATAGGAGAATGTGTCCATACCTTTTTGATGCCAAGAAGTTCTCCATAAAATATGCCACACTCAACACAAATTTTCTTTCCAATATCAATAAGGGTTAGTGGACTTAAAATAATAATCACAAGATAAAGCATAACTCAATTTACACCTTTTTACTCCAACTTAATAAACACATCCACCAAAGTCCTTTATAATAAAAACCCTTATCAAAATAATAATCAATAAACCTCTCAGAAATTATTTTATAACTCCTTATTTCTCCTAAATATTAATTCTCAATTTTATGAACATCAAATTAAATCAATAACTCATCCACATTTGAAATAATAATCACAGCCCTTATAAAAACAAAGTTTAATTAAAAACTTTAAGTATTCCTAACCACCTTATAACTCCAACTTAGGGCTTAACAAAATTAATTAGAGAAAAAACGTATTTACCTCATCAAGGGGATTCAAACCCACGACTTGCCTACATCGTGAGCGCCTTAGCCACGGATAAGGCTGCCACATGAGCTAGTCACTCATTCGAAAGGGAAAGGTATAACATGCCTTAAAACCTTTCCTCTCTTTCTGCAAATCAAAAGTGCTTTGAGCACTTTTCTTCCAATGCCTTCCAAACACAGTCAAGGGGATTCGAAACCTTAATGTTTGTGCTACCACACACCTTAGCCAAAATCCAACTACCAATGTGCCACTCTGCCCACTATGCCTTTTGTCTTGACCTCACTTTGTCTTATTCGTTGCTTCCGCTTTCCAAAGGATTTCGCACGAGCTCTTATTCGGATTCTTTTTCCAATGATTAATTCATGAGCAAGGATTAGTTTATGAACCTTAGGTATCCCATTTATATAGCCTCCTTATTATTTTCAATGACATCGATGGAAATCTTGCATATTTAATTTTAAATTTAAATTTTAAATTTTAATTTTAATTTTAAATAATTAAAATTTAAACTAAATATTAAAAATTAAATATCTCCATCACCGGGGCACCTTTTTCGATGAAACAAAAGGCCAACTTGGGTTTTAAGAAAAACCCAGTTCAAATATGCCATCTATGGTTTTAAATAAAACCTTTTATTTTACCTGCCTTGGTTTTCACAAAAACCTTGTATTTATCCATGCTTTCCAAAATATCATTTGGCCACCAAAACTCAATATGATCCATGTGACATCAATGATCCATGTGATATCAATGACAACATAAAATAACTTAAATTGCCAACAACTAGCCTTCTTATTCCTTCTCCTTGAGACCTCTTCCCTAGGGGCTTCATTCTCATAGCTTCTATGCTCTTCTCAATGAGATATTTTTTTCAATATTCTACTATGAAAGTTTTGCAATGAGATCTCTCTCTTGGATCTCTAAAGTCTGTTGGTTCTAAAATTTTAGAACAATATATTTATTGGTATTTCTCTATATCCAATTTCCAAATTTTGAAGTTCTTCAATGGGACCTTTTGTGGGTCTCTTAAACTTCTTTAATGTGAAGTTTTCAATATTCAATGAATATCTCCAATATCTAATCTTCTTCTGGACTCTTTTATAGAGTTTATTATTTTTCAATCTGCAATAAGGCTTCTATGCCCTTTTTCTCTCTTCTACAATTTATAGGTCTACAATCTTGCAATGGGACCTTAGATTTTCAAATATTTGATCTTCCATTTGTTGCTTCAGCTATTGGATTGATTCCAAAGAAGATATTCTTCCTAGCTCTTTTGTAGGAAGATTCTCAACTTGATTTGAATCTCCTTTTTCCTACAAAAAATATTATAATCTACAATGGAGAAAATTGTAAATCTAGAGATGATGAATCTTCACTAGTTGATTTGTCAATCTAGTGGAATCAATGTTGAGTCCTAGTATTCATTAGTTTTTCTACAACCCTGTGGAAAGACTCTAGTCAAATGCACTTTTTAAAAATTCTAAAAATGAGATTTTTGAACTCCTCTCAATATATCTTATGGATCTCTCTCTATTTCCTAATTATATACAGTGGCTTTGATACCACTATTAGCATTTGAGGATGTATATTGAAGGAAATGCAATCACAATATGTGAAATAAGTAAGCTATGATAACTATATGATAATGACACTATAATATACAGGAAAATAATAAGATAAAATTTTACAATAGCTCAATAATAGCTAGGCTATAAGCATTTTTTTCTTCCATTTGATCTTAGCATCTATGTGCTTCTTTTACTTGTGTTCATAGCTTGGGTTGAACTTGTTTATGTATAATTATTTTTCCCTTCAAAATTTTTTAGTCACATGACAAGTGTGAATTTTTCCCTCACATACTATTAACCTTATTTGGTGGATTTTGGGATCTCATGAAATTTAATGCTCTATTTGTCCATCTATTTGTTATTTTATTTCATCCATGTCCATTTTATTCTATTTAGTGTTTCTTTGATTTCCTATTTTGGCAACAGACTGTTTTTCTTTGTAGTTTCTTTAGGTATTTAATTTCCTTATCATAGAATTGACTTCTAGTGGAAAATTCACTATTTTAGCAAGTAAAATATCATATGATATTGATGCTTTAATTCTAAAATTATTTATAACTAGTTGCTTTTGAATTATTTCTATTTGTCTCCATTTAAAATTTGATGTATTACTAGCCCACACCTCACACACATATAGCAAAAAAAAAATAACTTATAACCCAAAAAAGACCCTAATGGTTTTCCATTCCTAGAGCTCTACTTTTCTATGACTATTTAGTAATGAGTAGAGTGTCCTCCATCCTACTTAAATTTGTTTCATCTTGTATATTTTCCAATTGAGTTTGATTTAAAAATCTAAGCCAAAGTATTTGTATTATATTAATACCTCTATAGGATTTCCTTCAAATAAAATATATGGTTGTTTCTGCCCTCTCCAAGTAGAGAAGACAATAGTATTAGTCTTTCTAATATTTATCGATATCCTAACTTTGTTATAAAATGTCTTTTAATATTTTAGATGTTCTTTTAAACACTCAAGTGTCTTACTAATCAATATGAGGCCATCTACACAAAAATAAGTTTCACCACATACTTATCCAATTGTATTCCCTTTTCTCCCATCCTTTATACCCATTCTTCCAATTTGTCAATGTAAAGACCAAACAAAGTAGGTAACAATGGACAACCATGTTTCATCCCATTATCACTCCTAAAATATTTTAATAGTCCTAGAGTTTTAATTTTTGCCATCACCTGCTCATAAATATTGTGTAGTGTTACTCTATAGTTGGTCGGTAGGCCAATTTATTCCATTTTTTTCATAATTTACCACTAGGTACTCTTTCAAAATACTTTTTCAAGTACATAAGACAACAATAAACTTCTATTTTTGCATTCCATAACTTCTTTATTACATTTATTAAAGTAATGTAGTGATCTATTATTAAGTACTTTGGTCTAAACCTTGCTTTTCCTATTGCCCTCTTTCCTTCATTTTTTATCCATTGACTAATTTTACTTTCTACTATGTTACGAGACAATTTTGCAAAAAGAGGATTACTCATGATGATGCAATAATTTGAAGGATTGTATGTTATGGCTAGGTTGGTTACCTATTTTTTGTGGCCATTGCACACCATACCCCAATTTGGGGACCCACTTAAAATTTTGATGTTGATGTAGAGTTTTATTTTGAATATTTTGGATTAATTTCCATTTAATCATCATTAGGTCGACTCAAATTTTACACAATTTTAGTCTCCATGAGATTGATTCTAAAAACTTTATTTAATGAGCCCACTCAAGTTGTACAAAAGTGAAATATTTTTTTAAATTTTGTTTAATAAAAACAAAAATAAAAATAAATAAAAAATAAGTTTTCATTATTCTCATTTTATTTTACTTTATATTATGTTTATAAAGATTATGTAAAATTATCACTATCCACGTGAAGAAGAAGATACAATATTTTCATATTTTGGATTTGTTTATTTGAAAAATATTAATGCTAAATTCATGTATCCTGTTTAAGTATCCAAGAGACAAAAAAAATGACAATATTTTTGAGGCAAAACTATGCCAACCTATAGATGTAGCGCATGAGCATGGTCATATGTAGTGGCACAGTTTGCAAGGAGCATGGTTAACGTGGGGTATGGATTTCAAAGTCTCACTAAGGGGTGTAGTTGAGTCATGTTGGGTAATGCATATTTTTATTGATAAACTCTCCATCGCATTATTACTGGGTGCATGTGGGATTACACTTATAGTGGACATCATTGGCGAACAACAATGCAAATCAAAGAGTTGTGGAAGAAGAAAATATGCGAAGGGATTAATAAACATTCCTGTTAATTGGTGTGGGTGAGAATGGAGAGCTACTTTGAATGTTCGTCTATAGTCTTTCACATTTTGCCCTTTCTGATTGGTTATTAAAAATAACATTTCATAACGAGTGGAGGACATCATAATAGGGTTTTTTTTCTACAGTATAGAAATTGGAATATTGTATGACCTACAGTAAAGTTATTACTATTTTTCTTCTTAAGCTATTTTATGGTCAAACATGGAGCAGTAACAAACGTTTAGACAATGATGGTGAACTTGGTTGCTTACAGATTTTTTTCTGTTTTGACATCGGCAATGATACACTTGTGAAGCAATTTTTACATGACCACATGATGAATCAGGTACTGATGAGAGGGATTCAACAATTTTTCTCACATTTCATAGCCATGGGTTCTTGGCTCTCACCTCAGCACTGCTTGCGATGGAGTCCATTTTTGTGATGCATCTAGGCAATGTTCAAGGTATTGGTGTAACTCTTCACCAGAATCAGTGTAGGATAGGTGTAAACATATATCCATTTTCTTCCATGTACAAGAAAAATGTGCCATTACACCTGGAGAGATAATTTTGGCTATAGGAGTTGCATCGCATGGCCAATGCTTCTCGAAAAACATGGTTTTTTCTTACCAAATTTGAACAGTAGCAGTCAGAATTGTAGCCTTATCATTAGCCACCACTACATTCACTCAATTTTACTACATGATGATTAACACAAAGAAGGATGATGACATTTATTTTGTGGATGATAATTGTTTTTGAAGAACTACAGTGGCGTCAAAGAAATGTTTCATTTTCCATGGCACCAATGTGAAGGGAATGTTGAAAGGATGTGATGAGAAATCTACTTCATTGGATAATTGGCAGTGTTGTTCTATATTTGTGTTAAACACTGAGGAAAAACATGGAGTGGATGATTTGTAAAATAATTTACTAGAGCTTCGGTTGATTTCTCAATTGAAAATGGGTATGAGTTTGGTGGATTTTTTGCATTTCATCGATGAACGGTGGAGTGCACAACTCAGACAATAAAAGATAATTAATTCTTTCAAATTTTTGACTTTGGTTTACGAAAAGAAGTAGTTGGGCAATTTCCAATGTGATTTTTTGTGTTTCGCATGAATAGGAATCGAACATGATTTAGGTCAATTCGTAAAACTCTTTTTCCATATTCAAATATAGTATCTCCCAAACATAGAAATAAGTGGTAGTGAAATCATATCATAAACCTTGTAGAGAGTTTGTTGGGTGAAATAAAATAAGCAAATTGTGAAACTTGTTTTGAATATTAAGGATAAAGGAAAATGAAATTTATTTTTAAACCTTTCTCTTGGATGATTATGCTTTTAGCAGATGACAAAAGTGTTATAAAAAATATTTTAAAATAAATAGAGGACATTTTGGTTACAAGTTGAGGAAAAGAAAGAAGACATAAGGAGAACAAATTCTTGTTGAAGAAAACATTATAAAATTGAACAAGTGGAAAAGAAAACCGAAAGTTTAAAATTATAAATATCATTGAAACTCACCAAAAAAAGGTGGGAGACTATTTGGAGCAAGGGAATGTTGGAAATTTCATTTTGTGGAAGAGCATATCCTCCTAGGTTGCTAGAATGAATGAGTTTCACCTATTGTAATAGATTGAGGCAAGGTATTTTGAAGGATTATTAATTAAATATCTTTCGTTTTGCAATATATTGAAATTTCTATAAAGTTATATGCATGCGGATGGTATAATTTATTTTATTTAATATATTGTGTTATTCCCTTAGAATATTGCATCACATTAATTATGGATTGTGTGAAGACTGGTCAGTTTAATGTTGATCTAAGTTGAGAGTATTTTGTTTATATATATTCCTGATGAAATTTTAAAAGTTACAATGACTTGTTATTTTTATTTTATTTTATTAAACCCTAGCTTTTACATTTCTTTTAATTTCATCAAATAAAAAAATTAAAACCCTAAAATAATTATGTAAGTTTCAAATTTTAAAATTCAAATTTTCATTTTACCTAAAGTTACATTTTGATAAAAATTTGAAGTTTTAACTTTGCATAGTTTTCAAATAATCATCTAGTTTTATTTTAAGTAAAATTGAAATTTCAATAAATTTCAAATTTTTATTAAAGTGAATAATTAATATGATATTTTAAAGTTTTTTACATTGTAAAGTTTTTATTTAATTATTTCATTTTGATTATCTCAAGCAAATATTAACAATTTGAGATAAAATTTGATTAACAATCTGAGATAAAATTTGATTAACAATTTGAGATAAAATTTGATTAACAATCTGAGATAAAATTTGATTAACAATTTGAGATAAAATTTGATTAACAATTTGAGATAAAATTTGATTAAAAATTTGAGATAAAATCAATTAAAATCAATTTTCAAATGTTAAAGTAGAATATTTATCAAATCTTCAAACTAATCAAGTGCAAACATTAACAATTTGAGACAAAATTTATTAAATCACATTTCAAAGGTTTAGGTTTCAAAGCAAGTATTTGATCAATAATTTCACATTTTCTCATAAATTTCACGAACAACAAAATCATTGCAAATCAAATCAACCAAAATAGGTCCCTTGTTAACAGGCATATGCAACACTGAGGTATCTAACCAAATTTTGGTATTTTGCATTTTCACTAAGCATTGCACATTAAACAAAATCTTGGGGAAATCACAAATATTTCCCTGCAAGAGAGGATATCCGAGCAGAATCGTGACTGTGAGTATATTCTTGTGATTCGACAAAAATATCACTCAACACTATTCTAGTGGAAATCCTCCTTTAATGATTCCATTAAAATAATTTGGATTTGTGGTCCTAAGATGTTAACCCCACACTTGAGATGTTTAGCTTGCAAATCATCTATATCTTCAGCTTTTACCTTATGTTATTTTTTTAATGTCCTCCACATATTTCAAAGAAAATATTTCTGAGTTGTATCAATTATAGAAGGGGTATATTTTTCTTGGTTTCTCTCATATTATTTCTCACCATACTACAACCATTGTTCGCTTGTGATATTGTTTTTTTTTTGTGTACCTTTTGCTTTATTATGGCTCTTTCCAAAATTATTTTGGGCTATAATTTGCAATATCTATCAACTCTTTTTGCCTTGTTCTTATATAATCTTCTTTTTTTGTGTTCACTAGTTGTTTATATATCTTGGTATTTGTTTTCTCTTTTCCTAGTTATTTCAAGGTTGTCCTTACTACTTTACATTCTTCATCATAACTTGGATTTACAAGGAATATTTCATGTTTTCTTTTCCTAGGCTTTAAATTGTTGTATTATAAGGCTTCTTTAATTATATCCATTAGTTTAATGCTATCATAAGTGTAAGTTTAAAAAATATTTATCTTCCTTCTTTGTTTTCTTTTCCTAGGATTTAACTTTTGCATGATTAGTTTACTACTATCAAAAGTGTAAGTTTGAAATATATTTGTCCTTTTTCTTTCCTCTCTTTAAATAATTTTCTTGAGTGATGTTTTAAAAGTTTTAAAAAATAATTGCTTGGGTTGACAAAAAAATGTTAGCATTGAGGAGACATCAAGAAAGGAACTCTCTTTATATATGTTTGATAAAATTTGAACAACATAACAAAATCTGACACAAAGAGAATAAATATTCTGGTTTCATTTTATTAAAGTGGTCAATCACTTTTCAAGGATCATGAGCCTAAGTCTATTTTGCAATGATATCTATTACCATTGTTCTTATTTTTAAATTTTTAGTTGTAGGTCTAGTTCTTCTTGTTGAGGATGGATATCAACAACAAATAACCTAATAATATTTTCTGTCTTATTTATTCTTTAGTCTCATCTTATTTCTCCTCAACATGTTTCAATAGCTCTAGCTCTTTGATTTCATAGGGAAAGGACTCAAATGGTACTGCCAATTAATTTCTATGATAGGAACTACTTGCTTTAGTCATTTAATAAGGATCAAATTTATATTCTATGGAATTATTGTCAAGGGAATGGATTGAAATTTAGAATTTTTCTTTTGGGATGACTTCACCATAGAAGAAGGAAACTATATCCCCTACTTTCAACTACTTCTCCTCCATAAAATATATACATCTTGTTATGAAAAGATAACTCTGGTTGCTCATCCTGTATTGAAACCTAAATTTCTATTTGTTATTATCATCATTTATACATGTAAGTAAAACTTTGGAGTCATCATTTTTAGAGAAATTATTCTGAAATGTGTTCATATTCAAGCCCCTTCGAAGATCCTCCATAGGAAATTGGAATTCAAAATGGTGCTTTGAGATTAAAAATTTGTTCATATTTAGATTTATATTTTGTTGTTTGATTACCATTAAGATAAGAACTAAGCAACCACTACTATGTTTGGTTATCATAGTAATGATCCTTTATCATCTTAAAAACTTTTCTAGGTATATATAATTTCTATAAATTCAAGTCTATTTCAAAAAATGATAATTCATAAGTTTTGAGGGTATCTTTACCTTTGAAATTAAGGTAAGCTTTGTCATAAGCAAGGGCAACTTCCTCTTCTAACTCAAACATACCCAGACATATTATCTTCTTGTTTGAGTATATTTGGGCTCCTCATTTGTCATTTGATTGACCAAAAATACCTTTGAACCCTAAAGAAGAAGAAGAAGTTTTTTCAATTTTATTTTTTTGTTCTTCAACCAACGCTCTACTAACCCTGCTTGGTTGACCTTCAAGACTTTTCTTGAGTTCTTTTATCTCACTTTCAACCACTTCATTAGCATGACTTGATTGTCCTTTAAGACTTTATTTGAGTTCTTTTGCCTCACCATAAACCATGACTTCATTATCATGACTTCATTGTCCTTCAAGACTTAATTTTGCTATTGCCTTATTCTCAACCAACCCTTCATTCATATTATATTGCTTCAATGGTCATTTTGTCCATGTAGATTTAGTTGTAAAGTGACATCATAGGTTTCCTTTGTCATGGTGGTGTTGTGAAGTACCTTACAAGTTTTGATCCTCATCCATTACTACCTCTAAGTCTTTTGAGATAATTTTCAACATCATACAAAAAATTATAATATGCAATCAAGTAATAATATTCAAAATCTTGGTAGTTTAACATGTAAATTATGTTTAACAGTAAAAAAATATCTAGAAATATCTCTCACACCCATAAATCGTATATGCATAAACTTTAAAAGTAAGCAAGCTTACTAATAACATTTGAAATGGAGTATATCTTACCTCCTATATATGGGCTTGAATCAATTATGAGAAAATACTTTGTTCAAATGAACTGGTTATACTACTAAATAATTTTACTAAATATGTGCTTCAACTCCTTATGAAGTTGACAAAATTGAAGAAACTAAATTTTACTTGGAATATGGTTGCATATATTCCACACCTATAAATATATATATATATATATATATATATATATATATATATATATATATATATATATATATATATATATATATATATATATATATATATATAAAGGGATGGTCCCATGATTTATTTAATATAGAAAAGATAATTTGTACTTGCTTTTAAAAATAAAATACAATATGTTTTCTTTTATTGGTTTAATTGATAGATCAACTACACTAATAAGTCATGCCAAAAATATAAATATGTTTTAATTTAAATTATTTTCATGGTGTATAAGTTATTACCTATATTTATAAAGATGAATATATATTATAATATTATATAATATAGTATGATTTTTTTTTGATAAATCGGAGGAGGGGTTTTTTAAAGGGACCCCAAAACCTTTTACAAAGAATGTTACAAAAATATGGTCCTCATGTGTGCAAATAGAAAAAATACAAAAGAGAAGGGAGAATTGAGAGGTCACCCCCAAGAACCAAAAATGGCAGTAACTAGTGGAAGGGGTTCTCTGGGAGATTCCAACAAGGGAATAGGGGAAGCCATTAAACCACAAAAACCAAAGGAGACTAAACCCACATAAACTATCAAAAATATATAGCCACGAAAAGGGCAACTTAGTCATACTCCTTGCTATTTTTAGGTTCCACATTAGCAACTTGGGTGCGATCATTCAGTTGTTGCATGAAGTCTTCCACCACCTTTGAATATTGTTGTAGAAGGATCCAGGTTGCCTTGAAAGCATTAAATGTAGAGGATAACATCATCCCAAGACTAACCAGAGGGTCAAAGATGGACTTTTTCTAAACACACACTAATGGTCCACTCGGTGATCCTGAATTATTCATGGGAATAGGGGTACCTTCGACCTTAATCTTTTGGATGGTACCTTCAAAATTCACCTTCTGAGGTGTGCCTTCAACCTTCACCTTTTGAGGCTTTGGTGGAGAACCCTCCAAGGATTCTTGATTGTTCATATCGACTTTGCTTTTTTCCCTAGTAGATTTACCTCTAGAAGAGCAATGACGTGGTTCAATTTTGATAGAATATGGGGTGTCACTCGAATTTGAGCCAAAAGTTAGATTTATGCCTATTGGGACAAAAATATTGGTTAAATTTATCCTATTTATGTCACAACCCTTTCATTTAATTTGTCAAACTAGGGAACTCGTAAGCTTTTGAAGTACCAAGTTCAAGACTAGTTACAACACCATTTTTGAGATGAGTCCACTAAGCCTATCATTGGGGGAGTGTTTGAGATAAAATTAATTCATCCACACCAATTTAAACTTGCATGAAATAAATTGCATAAAAGAAAATCACACCACACTACTGAAAATAAAGGAAAGCAGGAAATAAACACACTTGCAGAAATAAAATGCAACACACTAAAAATAAATAATCTAATATAGAAAGCAAGAAAAAAGAAGGGGAGGAATACTAGCTTGGAGTGGGCCTAGGCTCTAGAAGCTTTCACCCGACTAAGTTGTGAAAATGAAACGTGGATAAAGAAACTCTTGAGTGAACTCTTTATTTATAAAAATTGTAGTACAATATTTTTTACTCACTAATGATCCTCCCTTACTTGCAAAAGTTCTGTGTGTTTATATAATACACACTTATATTTTGTTACAATGTTGTTACGATGAAGAATTTTGCTACAGTCTAAACTAAGGTAGTTCATTTACAGTAACAGATGCAATTATAACAATTGAACAACACTTTTTGTTTTTTTTTTCAAGATGGTAGATTTTTTGGTCCATCTCATTATTGTTCACATTCTACTTCAGCCAGTAGTTATGTTGTTTCCTCCTATGTAAATGAGACAACTCACGTGTTTTGGTAGCTATCCAATATCGGTGCATATGACATGGAGTCAATGGTCTACCATGGTCAACATGGTCTCCATTGGCAGCAAGGTCAAGGCGCTTAAGATCAAGGTGCCTTCTTGTAAATCAAGGCACCTTCCTCATCAAGGTACCTTTCTCATCAAGGCACCTTTCTCATCAAGGCGCTTTCTTCATCAAGGTGCCTTCCTCATCAAGGCACCTTCCTCATTAAGGTGCCTTCCTCATCAAGGTGCCTTCCTCATCAAGGCACCTTCTTCATCAAGGCACCTTTCTCATCAAGGTGCCTTCTTGAAGGCGTATTCCATTTATGCCTTGGGTTCGCTGAAGCAAAAATATGCCAGGTCCATGTAGGACCTTGATGACTATGCAAAAAATGACAAAATAAGATAGAAATCTACACAAAACACACTTCACACGCAAGTTAGGCAATGCACATAATTTCATCAAATATATATAAATTATCATAAAAAGATACAACTCTGATAATGTTGCCGCACAAAAATTGTTAGAAAATTTAATATAATATGAGCATTTTTTATGCTCATCATCCCCCCATGCCTATTATGTGCCACATCCTTGTGGTACCTAAAATTGGTGGTCTTCGGTTCTATCAACCCCTTTCTAGTAAACCTTGTTCTATTTTTTCCTTTTCCAATTGGCCACATTGGATTTTCCTTTGTTATAGGGTTTACATTTTTACTGAGGGGTGTTAGTCTGTTGTGGCTTTTGGTTGTGTTGACTGCATTTTCATGTCTTGCTTGGCTTTGCACCTATGCTAGGCAATGTAGCTATGGTGGATTCTCCTTTTTGGAATATAGCTTTGGCCTATTTCTAAATATCAGTGTGCTAAGGTCATAGCTATGCTAGTGGGATGTCTGAATCATCTCATTCAAGTTTGACTACTCTGGATTTGAATAACCAAGTCACTTTAGGAGTGAGGTCAGCATTTTTTTTTATGATTGTGATTGCCTCTACTTCTAGCCCAAACACATTGTATCGTTCCAAATAATTCCTCATCCATGAGGGTCGACCTAGGGCTAAGCCATATATCCAGCAAAATTGCTCCTATGAGGTAGGATCAACACAAATTCCAGGCCCTCTCAACCTTATTAAAGGTTTTTCTTACTAGTTTTTCTACTTCACATTCTTTTCAAAGTTTTTCGAACTACTCATTTCATTCGAAAAAACTTTTCACACATTCAACCCACTCTTCATATGACTAGCCAGTTGGTTCTATAATTGTAATTTTGACCTTACTCTTGGCTATCTATTTTGGTGCTTTAGATGCCTTCATATTGGGCCTAGAAGGAATTATTATTGCAGTAGAACAAGTGGGGATGTCATCCTCCTCCATGATAGGTACTTTTTCTTTGTATTTATAGGTCTCAGGTCTTGGCTCCTCTAGTATCAATTCAATAGTAGTTGTTTCCTTTGTTCTTTGCTCACCCAGTGACTTCTCTACTTGCCCTTCCATCATGTGTATTTGTTACTATAATTTAACCTTTGTAGCAGGTTATGGACCTGGATGCTAGCTATGACATGTTTGGTCACTTTCATCATTGAGGATATCTATAATGAGGGGCTTTGTTTGAAGAACAAATTTCTTCTCTTCCTCAGCAGTCACTTTGATTGAAATAGATGAACAATCCCCTGTTTCTCCTTCTTTGTTTATTGCATCTAATTTGAATGACATTGATGAAATAACTCTTTTTGGAGAGGCCATGGAATTTATGGGTACTTCTATTGCCCAATTTTTTTGGGTGCAGACATCCAATTTCTCCACCACCTTAGCCTTCAGCTACTAATTTTCTTTAGTGAGTTGTTGCACCATCTGATATAGCTGAGATACGATGGATTCATGTTCTTGCTGCTTCTTTGCAGAATTTTTCTAAAACTCTTTGAAGAGTGTCTGCTCTTTGTAGAATTTAGTTTGCAAAGTGAGGGCTTCTTTGAGTGTTGAGTTGAGCTGACCTCGTAGGTCCTCTGAAGTTTGTTGGTATAGAAGACTTCTAATAGCCAAATTTTGTAGTGTCTAGATTGCAAACCTAGATTTCATATCCTCTTCTTCTTCGTCACTTGATAAAATTAGCTACCTTAGCCACTTTATCCCTATTATGCATTTCGTACGATGGCCCATATGATCAAGGATGAGCATTCTCACATTGAATTCTTCATTATCCTAAAGAGAGTGATCAACCACTTGGTTAGGGTTAGGAAAATCTAGCCCAACTTTTAAGTGGGGCAATGGAATTTGCCCCTCCTCTCCTTCTTTAGTTGTGTCATCATGGGAGACCAACGACTGTTCTTATGCTACTTTGATGATAATTTATTGCAATTCGACCTACTATTATATTTTTGGTCCTTCTATGGTCAATTAAGCCCGTGTATCAGAAGCCTTGACCCTTTCTTCTCCATCTGGTAGGGTTTATTTGTGTTGCTCAGCATACTAAATAAGGGTTGAAATTAGCTCATGGTGAGCTAGGGAAATAGCTGCACCTATATGATATCGGTGGGCTTCATCCTTTAGTGCACTCGCAAGATAGAATGGGATGTTAATTTTCTTCCCATGCAGTAGATGATTCAAAAATTGCATGTGATTTGCATTCAGGTGGGTGTATTTGCCCATGCAGGTGAAAAATCTCACCACCTAATCGAAGAGTCTCTGCAAGGGATCCAGGAGTTTCTATTTTGGTAGCCTTACAAACTCAAATTTTATGTGTCCCTAACCTAGAAGCTACTCCGTGTACTGGGCTAGCACGCCCTCCTTGTAGGTGCATTCTCCTATGAGGGGGATGCTGGTAACTGTCACTATAAAATCTAGAGTGACTAGAATTTCTAGTCCACATAGTCGAGTGACCTCCCCACTTATTGAAGCAAAAAATTCCTTTGCTGCTTCAGGGTCCTGATTTTGGCTAACCAGGTGGTAATAATTCATCCACTCGATAGCTTCAAATTGGTCCTAAATTTCCCTACTAATCCCTTCAACATGGCAGGGTTAACTATTTTTTGGCCCATGATTCTTTGATATGCCTTCCATTTGCAAATTATCTAGACTATCTTGGCTCCTTCCCTTTCTCCTTGAACTAGCTTGACACTATGTCGTACCTTCTTAGGAAGGCAACTTCTTATAAATCAAGGTGCATATCCAACGAATTAAATTTTCATTGGTGTCGACAGGATACACCACCCACCTTTATTTTTGGTCTATCATATTAAACATGGGGAAAACTAACGATTGGTCAAATTCTTGCGACGACATTATTTTCAAAGGAGTACTTAATTATGAAAAATTATATAAATATTTAACAAAAATTATGCACATACCTTATTGGTGGTCCGTGCATCTTGGAGCATGCCGATTTGGTAGTCTGTGATAAGAGTGATGGTGTATTCCCCATGTGGTTATTAATTTATCTTGGGTACTGCAACTTTGTTCACTCAAGGTCTCGTGCTAAAAATTTGGAGATCTGGTTGGCTCACATGGGAGGGCACGTATCCAATTTATGGTTTCTTTGGGATATGCATAAAAATCATTTCAAATGATTGCTCCATAAATTCCAGGTGATTTTAAAATTTTCATCATGTGGGGTGATGATGTGGCTTCGACCGCTCCTCTATGCCATCGAACTATGCAAGTGTTGTAAGTAGATCAAGGTGCCTCTAAAATGTATGACATCAAGGCACCTTCTTGTAGATCAAGGCACCTCTAATCAAGGTGCCTCATCACTTTTTTTTTAAGATCAAGGTGCCTCTAATGTATGGCATCAAGGCGCCTCATCATCATTTTTTTTTACTTCTCAACAAAAATTAAGTGCCTCTATCGATGGTATCAAGGCGCCCAAAAATACATGAGATCAAGGAACATGAGATCAAAGAACCTTATTGAGCATCAAGACACCCAAAAATACATGATATCAAGGCACCTTCTTGAGCATCAAGGTGCCCAAAAATACATGAGATCAAGGCACCTTCTTGAGCATCAAGGCACCCAAAAAATACATGAGATCAAGGTGCCTTCTTGAGCATCAAGGTGCCAAAAAATACATGAGATAAAGGCACTTCCTTGAGCATCAAGGCACCCAAAAATACATGATATAAAGGTACCTTCTTGAGCATCAAGGTGCCTTATTACTATTGAAAATTTAGCAGTTTGTTGATGTGTCTAGTGTTGTTGCAGAGTTGATTAGGCCCTCCAATTTTTTTTCTTGTGCTGCATCGGCATCTACTTCGTCCAAACATAGAGGTGGGTACCTTTTTCCTTTGCAGGAAATTAACACCCACATCCATGCCTATATGGGGACTATCTCCTCTAGATGGAAATAGTAAAGTTTCTACCTCCTAAAAAGAATGTGCAGGTTTATGGATGTTATGCCAGTTAGGCCTTGTCTCCCAAGATGCATGTTCATGCATTTAGGCCATTTCACCTACAAAAGCAAACAAGAAAAACTAGAAAGTAGTAAAATGCAGTTCGGTGCAATCTATGCCTGTTAGGCCCTAGCTCTTAGGATGCCTACGGCTTGCATGTGAGCACTATACCTACAAAACAAGAAAAACTAAAAAATAGTAAAATACAATTCAGTGCAATCCATGCCTATTAGGCCCTGTCTCTCAGGATGCTTGTAGCTTGCATGCAGACACTATACCTGCAAAAGCAAATACAAAAGAAAAACTAAAAAATATATATTTTTTAAGTGGAGAATATTGTGTCCACTATTTTGTTGAGTAATTAAAACATTTTTAGTTGGATGGGGTCTCCCCCATGCCTATATTGGACTCCATTACCAAATTTTTAGATATGTGATATGAATGCAATCAATGGTCGTTAACTGTCAATATGGTGTTGTTGCCATCAATTGTCTTGACACACACAACACCATTATTGATTAGTTCAATCACTTTATATGGTCCCATCCATATTTGCATTAGTTTACCCTTCTATTTCTAGAATTTGAAGTCATACAATAACACCCACTCTCCTACTTTGAACTACTTCAATTTAATGTGGCGGTCATGCAACTATTTTCTTTGTCTCTAGGTGACTTTTGTTCTATGCAGGGCATCCAATTGGAATTCATCCAGCTGATTCAGCTATTGAATCCTCTCCTTATATGCATCATCTAGGCTCAAGTTTAATTCTGCTATAGTATTGAGAGTTTTGATTTTGAACTCAATGGGTATCATTGCATTTTTCCTATATACTAATTAAAATAGAGTGAAACATGTGGTAGTCTTCAATGTAGTTCTATAGGCCCATACTTCCTTTGGTAGTCTCATAGCCCAATATTTTTTATACTGCTACACAGTCTTCATAAGTATGTTCTCCAAATCTCAGTTGGTAACCTCTACTTGTCTAGGTAGGGGGTGGTTTTGTTACGCTGGATTTTGTATTGTTGTATCAACTCCTGAACTAATTTTGAAGTGAATTGAGGTCCTTGATTAGTTGTGATTTCTTTGGGCATCCCAAACCTTGTGGAAATATGTGAAATAGAAATTCTACCACCATTCCTTCTTTAGAATCTCTTAGTGCCTGCAATTCAACCCACTTGGTTACATATTCAATGCAAACCAAAATATACCTTTTTTTGGGCTGATGGTGGGTTGATTGGTCCCATAAAATCCATCCCCTATTTATCAAAAGATTCAATGTGAATGTGCAATTGGAGAGGTATTTCATCCCTAAAGTTTGGTATACCCATCCTCTGGTATTTTTCATATTGACTTGTGTACTTGATGGCATATTTTAACAACATAGGCCAGTAATATATAGTCTATAAGACTTTGTACGTAGTCCTCTTCCCTGCAAAATGTCCATCACACGGTTCATTATGGCAAGCCTTGAGGATTTCTGGAAACTCATGTTCAATAACGCATCTCCTCACAATTTGATCAGGCCTTGTTTTGAATAGGTAACCATCAATCCATGAGAACGATGTGCTCTTTTCTATTAGTGTCTGCTTTTCATGGGGTGAAAGAGCATGAGATATTCTACCAGTGGCTAAGTAATTGGCCATGTCTGCATACCATGATGTCTACTCACTTAAAGAGAAAATATGTTCATCCAAGAATTGATCCTCCATGACTACATGATATGTTGGTGTTAATATAGACAAAAAGTCTACCACCATGTTTTCTCTACCTAGTTTTTCCATGATGGTGATATCAAATTCCTATAGGAGTAAGAGCCACCTAATTATCCTACCACTGATTGTAGGTTTGTTCATTAAATACTGGATGGTTGCATGATCTCTATGCATGAACACCTTGTATCCGGTAATGTAATGGTAGAATTTGTTGATGGTGTGGACAATCGCAAGAAACTCTTTCTCAGTCACCATGTAATTGAACTTAGCCCCACTTAAATTTTTCTCTGACATAATAGATGGCATAGAATTCCTCACCATATTTCTATCCCAAGAATGCTCCAATCACATTGTTGGATGCATCCATGTAGATGTGAAATGGGATGGCCCAATTTGGGCCCTATAATATTGGGTAGTGATCAACTTTTCTTTCAATGTTTGAAAGTCTTATTCATAGTCCTTTGTCCAAATAAACTCCACATCCTTGGAGAGCAGTGTGTGTAGAGGTTTGGTGATCTTGCTAAAATCTACTATGAACCTCCTATAATACCCAGTAGAGCCAAGAAAGCTCCTTACATATCTCTATGTCTTAGAATAGGTAAGATCTTTGATAACTTCATTTTTCTTCTTGTCCACCTTGATCCCTTCTAATGAGATGTGGTGTCCCAGCACTATTTCTTCCTGCATAAACATGAAGTATTTCTCATTGCTTAGGGACAAGTTGTTTTCTTCACACCTCTGGAGTGCACATTCTAAATTTGTCATAGCTTCATCAAATGTCTCACTATAAATGATGAAATCATCCATGTAGACCTCAACTACTTCTCCCATCATATCTAAAAAAATGCTCAGCACCACCCTCTGAAAGGTGGTTGGTGCATTGCATAGTTTGAAGGGTAGGACTCTGTATGTGAATGTTCCCCATGGACAAGTGAATGTTGTCTTGTCCTGATATTCTTCTCCAATATGGATTTGGTTATATCCACTAAATCCATCTAGAAAGGAGAAGTACTTCCTTCCTGCCAATGTATCCAGAACCTGATCAACAAAAGGCAGTGGGAAGTGATCCTTCTTGGTTGCCTTGTTCAGCGACCTATAGTCAACACAGATCTATCATTTGCCATTTTTCTTGGGCACCACCACTAGTGGTGATACCCATTCACTATCAGATATGGGATAGATGAATCCAACTAATAGGAGCTTCTGTAATTCTACTTTGACTATCTCCTTCATGGTGGGGTTCATTCTCCTTTGTGGCTATCTTATTGGAGTCACCTACTCTTCAAGGTAAATTCGATGGGTACAAATTTTTGGGTCAATTCATTTCATGTCAAAGTAATACCAAGTAAAATATTGTTGATTCTTGGCTAATATCTTCTTCAATTTAGTCATCTACATGGGCATTAAATCACTGCTAACATTCAGTGTCCTTTCAGGCTCTATTTCAATTTGCTTGATGTGGTGGTCTTGGATACCTACCAATGGTGATTTTGGAATGATATGGGAGGACTCCCCATGGAGGAAGTTCATAATGATACCATCTTCATCAACTTCTTCCTCTAATTCATTTAGTGCCATCACCAATTGTAGCATTGACAACATTCCTTCATCCTGGTTGTCCCATGTAGGTTCGCCCAATGTGTCCACAAAATGTGCAGGTGGATAAATAGTCAATCTCTTGACATGTTGACCAATTGAGATGTTCATTTTTCCATCTTGGTAGCTTATGTAAGCATCAGTTATTTCCAGCCATGGCCTCCCTAAGAGAAGTGGGTAGCCACCCAGTCCTAATTTGAACTACAATACCAATAATTCCACTAGGTATTCCCATGCATCCATCGTTGATGTCTTCTAACACTCCTTCTTGTACTACTGTTGATCTATCGGCTAGCTACAACATAGTCTTGGTGGGCTTCAAGTCTATGAGCCTCAGCTTCTACATGGTTTCTTTTTGCATGTAGTTGATGGTTGCTCCTAAGTCAATCAAAGCATTGGCCAATGAGTAACCACCTATTTTCACAATTATAACTAGACTACCTGGATCTGTGTATTTGGGGTGGCATGTATTTCCCAGCATCAAATTGGCTAGCTTCCCCACCATATTTATGGTCTGGGTTGTCCTACATCTTGGCCTCCTTAGAAATAGCTCCTTGATCACCTTGGTATAAATAGGGATATCTCTGATAGCTTGAAATAGTGGGATGGTAATTGTCAAATTTTTCAAGCTTGAAAGGATGTCGAACTCAGGTTGTATTGGCTTCTTTTGCTCTTGTAACCTCTTGGGAAATGGAGGAGCTTCTATTTTCTTAGCAATCGGTCCTTCTTCAACCTCTTCTACTAGAGGTGATTCTTCTATGTTCTCCTCCTCTTATATCAAATGAGGAGCCTCTAATCCTATCTATCTACCTAATCTAAGCTGAATTGGATTGCAACTCCTAATATTATACATTGGAAACATCTCTCCTTCCAGTTTATACATGAGCTGATTTGTCTTGTTATTTGGGTTGACCATCGAATTTATTGGGAGTTGTACAGGCCTCACTACAGGAGGATTTGGTAAGATTTTCTGCAGTGGAGCTTGCAATACATTCAATGGAGCTTAATTCCATGTACCATAATTCCTCCATTACTGCACAGATTATTGGTATGGCATCCATGGGTGCAGGTTGGAAAATGACTCCTTGAGGGGTGTTAATTCAAGATGGTGGTCCCCACTATCCCATATTGAGTGGTTGTACTTGCCCTTGTGTCATGTAATTTTTTCCTCCGTAGGGTGGTATTCTAGTTGGTATATTCCCCATAGGGGGTTGCTATCAGTTCCTTAGGTTACCCATGAAATAGGCTTCTAAAATTTTAGCATCTTCCTTGATAGTTGGTAGTTGTGGGCATAGTCTGGTCTTATGATTTTTCTAACAAACAACACACACCTTGAATTTATTTTTTGGACATGCATTCCTTGCATGTTTTCCTCTGTATTTTAGATAGAAGTAGGCCATCACAACTTCATTCTCTTGTTTCTTATTCTCCAATAGGAGAGTGTCCATCTGCAATGCTAAGGAGGAAAGCATTTCACTTTTTAAGTCCTCTAGCATATTGCCTATCTCTATCTTTGTGATTGAGGTGGTCGCCTTCATGGTCCTAGAGGTTGGCTTACCTTTCCTTCGTGAGTAATTCCAACATAGTTATTAGATGTTTGCCATTGGGTGCTGGTAAATATCCCCTCCAAAAATCATATTAAGTGCTTCAAGAGACTCGTTGTTAAGTCCCCTCAAGAAGATGCTCTTGAGGGACTTGTCACTTAGCTTCGTATGGGGTGATCTCTACAGATTGAAACTAAATCTATCCTAGTATTCTTCCAAGGATTCTTCTTCTCTTTGCATCATGTTTAGGACCTCCTCCCTAGAATCCTAGGCTCTACCAAAATCTTGGTATTGCTCTAAGAAGAGCTTTTTCATCTCCTCCCAGGTAGTGATTTGTTTGTTCCCCAAGCCGATGAACCAACACAAGGCTGAATCATCCAATGTTGAAGGAAAGAGCTTCAAATTTTGAGCATCGAATTTGTAATCTACAGACCTTCATAAGACATCAAACTTAAATAAAAATAGATTAGGATCTTCTGTTGGGTATCCTTTGAAGGTAGGAAGATGGGTAGGGGATATATTTTTCATTTTAGTATCTCCTCTACCTTCTTCTATTGGGAAGCTAAATATGGTTGAATTCTCTTCTACCTTAGCCATATATTTTTAGAAATATGGTCTCTAAAGTAGTTTCTATGGCCTTTCAGTCATTTTGAACTTTTTGAACAAGAGCCTGCAAGTCAGCTGTTGAAATGGTTTCATCCTCAATAGCTTTCCACAGTCGTTCCTCTTTAGAAGGTGTTCTTTTAAATAGAGGATTTTGTATGATCAAATCCTCTCTTGGATGATAGGATGTGGAGGAGCCTTGTGCAAAAATTGGATGTTCAGTCCAATGCACAACTGGGTATTCAATCCAGTGCTCATCTGGGAGTGACTATGGGGATTCTAATTCAGGTTCAAAATTTATAGCTAGCTTAGGATTTTCCTGTGGGATCTTCTTTACAAAATGACCATCTGGTCCTCTTTTTCTCAATGGACTCATACAAAATCAGGTGGAAGGGTTAAGGTATTGTAATAAAATCTATTATTGGCACTTCCCCGAAAATGACATCAAAATGTTGGGGCAAAAACATTGGTTAAATTTATCCTATTTCTATCACAACCCTTTCATTTAATTTTTCAGACTAGGGAACTCATAAGATTTTGAAGTACCAAGTTCAAGACTAGTTACAACACCATTTTTTAGGTGAGTCCACTAAGCCTATTTTTGGGGGAGTGTTTGAGATAACATTAATTCATCCACACCAATTTAAACTTGCATGAAATAAATTGCATAAAAGAAAATCACACCACACTGTACTAAAAATAAAGGAAAGCAAGAAATAAACACACTTGTAGAAATAAAATGCAGCACACTAAAAATAAATAATCTAATCTAGAAAGCAAGAAAAAAATAAGGGGAGGAATACTAGCTTGGAGTGGGCCTAGGCTCCAGTAGCTTTCGCCCAGCTAAGTTGTGAAGATGAAACGTGGATAAAGAAACTCTCGAGTGAACTCTTTATTTATAAAAATTGTAGTAAAATATTTTTTACTCACTAATGATCCTCCCCTACTTGCAGAAGTCTGTGTGTTTATATAATACACACTTATCTTCTGTTTCAATGTTGTTATGATGAAGAATTTTGCTACAGTATAAACTAAGGTAGTTCAGTTACAGTAACGAATGCAATTATAACAATTGAACAACACTTTTTGTCTTTTTTGAAGATGGTAGATTTTCTAGTCCATCTCATTATTTTTTGCATTCTACTTCAGCCAATAGTTATGTTGTTTCTTCCTCTGTAAATGAGACAACTCACGTGTTTTTGTAGCTATCCGATATTAGTGCATATAACATGGAGTCAATGGTCTACCATGGTCAACATGGTATCCATTGGAAATAAGGTCAAGCCACTTAAGATCAAGGTGCCTTATTTTAAATCAAGGCACATTCTTCATCAAGGTACCTTCCTCATCAAGGCGCCTTTCTCATCAAGGAACCTTTCTCATCAAGGCGCTTTATTCATCAAGGTGCCTTCCTCATCAAGGTGTCTTCCTCATCAAGGTGCATTCCTCATCATGGTGTCTTCTTCATAAAGGTACCTTCCTCATAAATACACCTTCTTCATAAATGCACCTTTCTCATCAAGGAGCCTTCTTGAAGGCATATTCCATTTATGCCTTGGGTTCGTTGAAGTAAAATATGCTAGGTCCATGTAGGACCTTGACAACTATGCAAAAAATGAAAAAATCAGACAGACATCTACAAAAAACACACTTCACACGTAAGTTAGGCAATGCACATAATTTCATCAAATATATATATATATTATATATATATATATTATCATAAAAATATACAACTCTGATAATGTTGCCACACAAAAATTGTTAGAAACTTATACAAAATATGAGCATTTTTTATGCTCATCAATACTAGATTTAGCTATGTTAGTGGAGGCAATCTCTATTTTTCCCTCTTTATTGATGATATCCTTCTGAGAGCTTTTCTAGCTTGAGCTTTGGATAGGGATAGGGATAGTGGGGTTGATGGTGTAAGATATGATCATCTTCTAAGTCTACTTCTAGAGGGCATGATTATAGAGGATCAAGTGCAGGCCCTAGTGGATTGGGTGAGTGGAATTTCCTTTTCTTACACTCTCAATGGAGAGCTCCATTGATCTACACAAATATTAAATAACATTAATGGAATTAATTTCCCTAATATGATTTAAAAATGCCAAGTGGAAGCTCCAAAGGGGTGAATTGTTCTTGTTGATTGTAAAGTATTGCATGATAGGGACCATCACCCTATTTTATGGTACAAGGAAGGAATTCCTGATTATCCATCCTTTATCTCTACCTAAATTATTTACTTTTTATATGAAGAAATTGGTTTCCTCATCCAAGAGTGTTTTTCTAGGTGGATCACTGCACCAAAATTCAGTAGCTCTCTCACCTCAACCAACATTCGAACATTGACTTTGAATTGGAGATCTTGAACAAAAATACACCCATTATCCCATGACTGGGTGAATTCATCATAGAGCTCAAAATCGCTCCTTCTAAACTTCTTCAAGAAGGAAATGAAACCATGATTGGTGAGGATTTCCTCTATTATTATGTCTAACTACAAATATTCTAGTTTCGAAAGGGTCATCTTTGAATAGTGAAAAGGATATTCAAGGACTGCTAAATGCTTACACCATATATAGGGAGGGAAATTTTATATTACACAATGGATTTATCCATTCTTGCATAGGGATCTAAATCTATCTGAGAAAGTGGAACCATCAAAATCTTGTAGGATATACATGTCGACGGTTCTAGAGAATATCATGCACAATGATTATTGATGGATATCATACTTGGAGATATTTGAGTCACATTGAAATCCTAGCAAGAAGATATTGTAACCAATGATGATTAAAACAACATAGGAAATGAGACATTGGATATGACTAAATTCACACATAACAACGATGGAGCAGGGTCTAAGGATACCTTAGGAATGATTGCTTGAAAAGACACTCTTGGAAACATTGATGATAATTAATTATCATCAAGGAAGGGCCAAGGAAGGCACATGATGAGGATGGAAAGGGTTGCCATGGCAGACACAAGCTTAAAATGTGACACGAGGGATCTAGGAATGGGTAGGTCCAATTGAATACAATCCAAAATGGGGTCTCAATGAAAGTGTAATAGGTGGCAAGGGAGCCAATAAAAAAATTATAGTAGGATGGGGGAAAATATATGAAGAGGTGGGAAACTAGTACCATGGGGGTGATAGCCAAAGGAAACACTAAGTGGGTCATCCATGAGTGAAAGCCAAACATGGTATACATTGAAAAGGTGGTCCTAGGTTGATATGTGGAAATGAATATGTGGATTCCAAAGGGGGTACCATGAAGGTAAACAAGGTGGATGATTTGAGGGGTAAACTTAGAGAGAGGTGGCACCTTCATTGGTTGTAAGAACATTGAGAGGTTGAGGAAAATTATCCCACCACACATGAAGAGTTTCTTCATTGAGACCCAGATTGACCAATAAATCAGCAATATTGTTGCCTTCTCTGTAAACTTATTGGATAACAAGGTTGTTGTGGTGACAGAGGAGCCTCTTGGATTCTTTGATCAGATTGAATACTCTCCAAGTAGGATTCTAATTTTCTTTGAGATAATTTATGATGTTCAATTAATATCCTTTGATATTAAGATTGCAAGGGTGATATTTCAATATGATAGCCCTTGGAAGAGAGCTCTGGCTTTGGCTACATGGTTTTTTGGAAGCCAATATTTTTAGAAAATGCAAGGATGAATTTTTTTTATGGTCTCTAATGATTCCACCACCTCTAGGCATGCCTGATTACCTTTGGTCATTCCATAAATGTTTAATTTGAGCCATCCTTCTAGCAAAGGAATCCACCTGATGTTGGTTCTATCAACAATAGGGATGGAAGGACTAGAAGGATTCATGGGAAGGTTGATCAAGGCAATAAGGCTAGACTCAATACTAGGGCTATGGGCCTTAGAGTAAGGGGTCAATTGGGTATTCTTAATAGTATAACATAAAAACCTGATCCTGATTGATAAAGAATCCTTTAAGGTATTTTAGAAAGCTCTGTTGTTATGTTTTAACAATATTTATCATAGGTAGTGTATAAGGTAAAAGGACCAAAGTATTTTGATATGATTTTTGTAGGAAGGGTTAGGCCATTGAAGGAATAACTCAGGGATAGAGTTAGGATGGACACACTAAATGTCAAAGGAAGAAAAAAGGAATTTTAGGACCCAATAGGAGAAGGGATACTCTACGAAAAGGTGATGGGTTGAAACCTACCTAGATCAACAAATATAATAGAATTTGAGGATGCTCATACCCGTGGCGATAAGATTTTCCAAGGTTAGGATTTTGTTTTGCACAATAAGCCAAGAAAAGAAAGTAATTTTGGGAATCAAGAGCTTGGTCCAAATAATGTTGATCAGGAGCTAGTAGACTAGGGCCTCATTTTGAAGAAAATAGGTTGATTTGACTGTAAACTAACCACTTTTATAGGCCCTCTAGATCAAACAATCCAAGGAATTATCACTAGGAATAACATAGGTTATAAGGAGAGTGGTCAACTATTTCATAGCAGCAACCTGATATTCCTTAAGATTGCCAAGGTGAACCATATTCCAAGAATGACCATGAGGATATAAACTAGTAAATTTATCCCCAAAGAGATGATCAGTGATGGGATTCAAAATGGCAAGGTTGGGATCATTGAGCAATGATTGATCATGGATCCATAGGTCCTTCCAAAAATCGATGTGGTACCCACTACCAAGTTGCCATCTAGTACCCTTCGTAATTATAAATTTGGATTTAATGACTACATTCTAGAAATCCAAACCTCTTGGTACTGTCTCTTCATCCATGAATCTATTGTTCTAAACGTATTTGATTTTGATTATTGTAACCCAAGTGATGTTGACATTGTGAAGATCTTTCAGACTTGTTCAACTATGAGGATCATGTTTATTTTACCCATTTTTCTGAATCCTAATCCACATTGGGTTTTCTTTGGTATAAATATTATCCCAAGATACCAGAGGGAACCTTATTCTATTCTTGATTCCATACCACAAGAATATTTTTTGGATTTGATCAATTTGATGATAGACTGTTATAGGATATTTGAATATAGACATGAAAAAATAGGAATAATTTGGAGGCAATCATGCACTAGAGTGGCTTTAGAAGCTTGAATAAGGAGGGATAACTTCTAGTCAATTGAGGAGCATTTCAATGACCTTGTTCCACATGCTTTCATATGAGTTACTGAAAGCATGAGGATACGGAAGCAAAAAGGAAAGCGAATATGCGAAATGCAAACAAAGAAACCGAACTTAGCGCTAAATCCTAGAAACTTGAAAGCGCATGAAAAGAGGGACAAGCATGAGCGAATCAAAATGAAATAAATGTGAATAAAGAATACAACCCTTTTATTGATATGTTTCAAACTTTGTTACAATGCGCATCCTCCCCTTCCAAGGGCTAGGAGCATTTAAGCGTGCGTTACTCATTACATCCATGGGTGTCTTTCCTTCTTTCGCGTGCCCACATGTAAAATGGGTGGACCAAACGTCACCACCACTTGTGTTGATGATTCTAGACTCCTCGCTGCTCCTTCGATGTCCAAACCCTACATTCAAAAGAACAAGAAACGATCAGTAGCACCTGCGGATGAAACAAAGCATGCAATCCCCAAGCCTACGATAAGTGAATGAGAAAAATGAATTAAACTATGACTAAAACAAGTCCAAATGCTATGAAAATTTGATAGAGGCATCAAGAAATAACCAGGAAGGCTTTGTAAAAATAATATTCAGAAAATTCCTCACCAATTTGAATTCGCTCCGGGGTGGGACGAATTCACCTACAACAAAATGCCGAAAAGGTACTGTCCCAATGTCCTACCTTGGAAGCTCCAAAAGACCTAAAAACTTGGGGTTAGCTAATTGGGGGCATTTTGGGAAGACCCAGATGGTCGAATTTTCCCAATTTAGCCTCCATCAACAGGAATTTTATGATGCTACCTGTAGGTTAGTAAAAGCGAGCAAAGATAGAAATATGGTCAAAATTGTTTAAAACGAGATGAAATTCAAATGGCAACCTATCTAAACATCATAGAATTGAATGCAAAAATGAAAGAAAGAAATTCTACCATGAAATTCCCATCTCTTCGAAAGGGGGCGATTAGGACTGTGGCAGTGTGGGAGGGGGCGCCCATGGGGCAGGCCGCCCGCCGTTTGAGGCTTGATTTCGGCACCAATCCACTTGGGATGGGTCCAAAACCTCTTGTGTGGTATTGTCGGTAAATTTGGTGGGATATCATGGCCAAATTTTGGGTTTTGGGATCAAGATTCGTCCTCCCAATAGTCACCCAATGACCTCCCTTCTAAAGGAGATCAAGGATGTGAAAGGCGCAAATCCAAAAGGTGTGAGGTATGTAAATAAAACGATAGCACTTCATTGCTCTAAAATGCTCCTTCTCTTCATATTTTGGGGTGAGGAAACTCACCAATTTATAGACCTAGAGGTCTCTTGAAATGGGCATGCAGAGGTGCCACATGGCAATCATGCCTTCCCAGGGGGAAGGAGATTCCTCCCTGAATTGGGACTTCATGACTGACCTTGCAGATGCCTCTAATGCTCAAAAATGCTCACCCATACTCCCATGCGATGAAGGAAGCGTTGGGTGGCGGATCTGAGCTACCATTTGTCAAGATTTGACTTTTTGCCCGTCAAACCTGCAATTCGCCCCACCCTAGAGCGAATTCAGAATTCGTCCCTGGGTGGGGCGAATCCCAGTTTGAATTCGTTCCAGGGTGGAACGGATATTGAGAAAAGTGCTTGAAGGTGCCAAATTGATCTCTAACCTTCCAAAACTGCTGTGAGAGTGGTTAGGACCATTGTTTGACCTCTGGGGGCTACCCTTGGGGCTGTGTGTGTCAAAGCGATCAATGTTTGCAGTCACATAATCAGATTGGTGTTGTTTTGGTGTCTATAGATGCCCCTTTTTGGGATGCGTTGTGCATGGCGCAGCGTTGAGCAAAAATAGATAGCCAAAGCACTAATGATTAGGGTTTCTCAGTAACCTAACAAACTTTTGATGCCCCAAGTATGGAAAGGGCATGCATTCTTGAATCCTTGCTTTTGACGAGCGAAGGAACTTAATTCAAGTGTTAACCTTTTTCGATGAGGTGTTACTTGATCTTGGACATTGATCAGTCATGAATAGGCAAAGGGCACAACATTTTGTCTGTGAGAACCTTGAGTTCATGATTCACGAAATGCCAAGTTATTTGATCAGGTTGTGATTATTGCTTATTTACTACCCCAAGCAGGAGAGTAATTGTCTTTATCAATGATTCTTTGAATGCATGCCGTTTTCCTTAATTGGGTGTGTATTTGTTGATTGGTGACTAAGTGTGACTACCCCCTCAAGCGATGAATCAATGAGGGAATGACCTTCATGAGAAAAGCAACGAGTCACTTGACCCAAGATGACTTGTGCAAAGGTGCCTTTAGATTCTTATCCTTGAACGTGTGTGCATTTTTTCGACATTTAGACCTATTTTTGGTGGGTGTTAACCCTTTTTGGTGACGCTTTTTGGAGCTAAAATTGGCAAAAATCCGTCCTCCCATGGAGCGGTCCGGCTATGGTAGCCTTCTTAGGGAGTAGGATAGTGACAATTTGCAACCCCAATGTCTATTTTGGATGCCAAGAATGTCAGGCATGAAGGCACCTTCGTTCGGCAATGTTATTACTATTTTTGGGTGGGTTTTTGACCCTTTTGTTGACGTCGTTTGGGGATGAAATTCTTGAAAATCCATATTCCCATGGAGCGGTCCGACTATGGTATCCTTCTTAGGGAATAGGATAGCGAGGATTTGTGACCCCGACATATATTTTGCATGCCCGAAATGTCAAGTGCCAAAGCACTCTCATCGGGCAAGTTTATTAGCTATTTTGGTGCATTTTTGTTCAATTTTTGTTGTTTTTTGAAATTTTTGCCCTGAATTCATTTTGGGGTGGGATGAATTCCATATTAGTATTCATCCCAGGGTGGGATGAGTGCTAACCATAGTGCTCGTCCTAGTGGGAATGAATATAAGCTTACAGGGCCTATTTAAAGGCCAAAATTAGGGTTTGGGCTCATTTGCATCCGAATTTTCTTGCGATTTGGAGCTCTGGGGAGGAGGAGGTTAATTCTGCGAAGTGAAGCACTGCAAAATTTCTCCCGACATCATGAGTGCACAAACCGGATCGAGTGGCGGAGCCGAAGTGAGACCAGTAAGTGCTCCTTAGCGTTATTGCTCTCGTTTGTTATGTGTTTTTAAAACTGCAAGTTATTTGTTTGTTTTTCTTTGTTTATGTTGCTTTTCAAAATTAAAATTGAAACCCTAAAACTAAGTTGAACACAAACCAAGTTTTAGCTTAAAACTGAGTGAAAAACATAGTTAAAACCTAGGTACAAAAAAAAATTATTTTTCTTTTAACTAAAACCCTAGGATAAACGGAACGTAAAACCCTAGTTTTTTAGGTTGAGCTTGTCAGTTTTAAAACATAGGTGAAGACCCTAGGTTAAAAAACTATTATTTTAATTTTGTTTTGTTTGTACAGACTTTTTAAACTTAGACTACAGAAATCCCAAGACTGACAACTGTATAAACCCTAGGACTGACAACTTAATTTGTTTTTTCTTTTTGTTGTTTTGTAATTGTTTTTGTTGTTAATTAATCAGTTAGAGTTTAAACCCTAGGGCTGACAAATTAATTTTTTTTGAATTTTTGTTTTGTTTTTGAATTTATCAGTTAGGATTAGAAACCCTAGGACTGACAAATTAATTTTTTTTTTTGAATTTTTGTTTTGTTTTTGAATTTATCAGTTAGGATTAGAAACCCTAGGACTGACAAATTAATTTTTTTTTTGAATTTTTGTTTTGTTTTTGGCTGTACAGTTTTAATGCAGTCCTGTATATACATGTTAGGGTTGTACAGTTTGTCATTGTTTTTAATGTTTTTGTGTTGTTTTATTTTGTAGGTTGTGAAGATCCGGTATCGTGTATCCACTGCTTTTGCTGAAGTGCGGGGGCACTAACTGTGGCTGACTGGGAGTGACTTGATGCCCTTGGGCTCAAGCAGGTGGCTCGAATGGAGCCTATGGTCGGGGATCGGGCCTACCTGATGGCCCTGATCAACCTATGGGATCCCCGGACCAACACCTTCCATATCCCAATAGGGGAGATGTTAGTGACCTTAGAGGATGTCTATCGACTTCTACGGATTTTGATAGATGGACTGCCGATCAGAACGTCGTCGCATGATCAACGGACAGCTGTACTGATACGATGCTTCGGGCATGGGGAGGAGCTAGGTGTGGAGATCCCAGTGGAGAGGGCAGAGGGTGACTACTAGATTGGTGGGATTTTGGTCCGATGGTGGTTTGAGAGAGGGGTGTTGGGAGTGAGGCACGCAGTACTCATGGGCCTCATTTCCAACATGCTGCTACCTGACTCGTCAGGTGTGAGGTTCCCATGGAACCTACTGGATGTGGTCTGGCGACTGGTAGAGTGCCCGACAGAGGCACCATTGATCATGAGGTGGGGGCAGACGTTGCTGGCATAGCTCTATGGTGAGTTGTACGAGGTCCGTTGCCGGAGGCGAAAGGGGATTAGCTACAACTATCTGTTGCAGAGCTGGGCTTGGCAACACATAGCGGTGGAGAGGCCAACCGGGTTACCGTGGATGACTCGAATGGAGATGGAGGATAAGGATATAGGCTATGTAGCTCTATGGCGATGGTCTGAGGAGAAGGGATAGAGTCGACGATGGGCAGGTGTCGTAGGGCACTATGTCGATGCCCTCGCTCGAATGACTCTAGGGGAGGTGTTCTAGCACCCTTATCGGGACTGTCTAGCCTGGATGAAGGCTAGAGAGTGGCTCTGATGGGTACGTAGGGAGCGGCGGCTGATTGGGCAGCATGGGACCGAGCATGAGTTCTTCCATTATAGCCAGGTGATGCGACAGTTTGGGGTACGCTAGGGGTTTCCTGGTGATCCCATGGTCTATCGACGTCAAGGGGATGAGAGGACTCTGGATCGACTGGTCATCACGCCACTAGGCGAGGATTTAGATGCAGTGATCGATGTCCCAGATGTGGATGACATCGGGACTACCGTAGAGTATGACCAGTGGTGGGTACTATAATGATGGCAGGGAGAGGGGCCACTAGGAGGCACGGAGGCGGTAGCAGCGAGCGAGGAGGGTGTTGAGGCACTAGGAGATGATTGGGGAGCTCCTCGGGAGGATGCAGACATGGTGGAGGTGGAGGATGAGGATGTGGATTTTGGGGTTCCGGATCAGCCGGAGAGGCAAGACGTCATGGAGCAGTGGGAGCCAGAGCAGGCTACTATTCCAGAGATGCCTATGCCTCAGGTGGATGTGAAGGACACATAGCCTAGGCTACGCGCTAAGATTGTATGGTTGGAGGGGTTGCTACGGAGGCACGATGAGGAGCTGGGGGACACACTGTAGGAGAGGGATCTCCTACGCATGTAGCTGGTTGAGAGAGAGCATGCATTGGCAGCCTACCATCGGTAGGATGGGGGTACTAATGTTGCACGGGAGAGGGATCTCCTACGGACGTAGCTAGCAGAGAGGGATAGGGCTTTGGCATGGTGCGAGGAGAACTTGGTGATGTATCACCAGTGGGAGATGGACTCGATGCGACAACGGTTAGAGCTAGAGGCAGAGATTAGCCACCTTGGTGGGCGGGTCCCTATGTTTAGCAAAGGCGGATCATCACGCCACTTGAGAGGGAGTGAGACTGAGCAGTTAGCATCCTCTTGATGCAGGCAACTGGATGAGGGGGGGCGAGTAGGCATGATGCAAGGGCTAGCAGTAGCCGCCATGAGGGGTCTCACAGGACCCACACCACGGGGGGTAGTTCCCGTCGCACCGATCCTGCATGATCATGGTGGCCGATGCCCTAGGCTTGGGGGTTTTTGAGCTGTTGGATTTTGTTGCGGGGTCACAGGACTAGTTTATTGTAGCCTACGGGCATTTTTGATGATATATACAGATGACTTGATTTTGCTTATGCGAGTGTTGATTTGATTTTATGCATGATGAGTGATGAGTATGGATGTATGCATGTTAATTTATTTTGATGGATGCATATGTTATGATGAATGCAAATGTTTTTTATTAATATGTGATATGCAAAATGGAATGAATGAATGGAATTTATGTTGTTTTGCAAGGGCACCATAGACTGTTTAGACCTTTGTGATTTTTATTTTTGGCGATTGTTGATGGTAATGCGAGGATGAAGGATAGCATAGTTAGTTTAGGAATGTAGCTAAGTTTTCTTGAGACTCAGACGGTTTTAACTCACTAGCCACGGCTGTACTTTATCTTCCAAGACTTGTGGACAAGGTATGAATCGGAATTGTCCAAGTTATTTCACATCCCTGTGTGTGCAATTGAGTTTGTTTATGTGGTATTGGTCAGGATACCGCCAGTGCCAGATAGGCTATCAACCAAACCTGTACTGAGGATCACCTGATTAGCTCCACTAACTCCTTTGTTGTATTTAGTCAGATTAATCTGCGATGCTATCTAGGATACCATAGGCTAGCTCATCCACATGCAAACATTGATCTGTACACAAGTTAATGTGACAGATATATTGTCATGCAGGAGGTTTACCACCAGTGATCGGTAGGCTATCCACAAAACCGGTACTGAGGTTTGCCTCATGACCTGTCGGAATGCTGAGAGTTCCAGGGATTCAAGTTCGACTCCCTTCTTTTCTTCAATTGTACTGGGATACTTTCTCTTTTGTAGTGATAAAAATCATTGTTTATTATTATTTTTTTTTCTTTTGAGCAAGGGATTTGAATTTTGAGTGATGAGAATCACTATTGTATGTGCCTTTTGATGTATGCACTTTGGTGGTGATGTCAAATTTTTGGAGTTTTGACTTTTTACAAAATTTTATGATGTTTGCAACTTTTGAAAACTTGGGATTCTTGGGGAATTGGGTAGGGAGGATGCTTGTCCTTTTGCCAACTCTCAACATTCTTGGGGTCATTCGCACAGGGGGATGAGCAAGATAACCGTTTCACTTATGGTGACTTGGATTGTTGTGCAGGTTTCATCTTTCATTCACACAACTTGGGAATTTTTATGTGTTTTAATTTGTGTTGGGATGCTACGTAACAAGGTGTGATCCAAGTAGAACTCTACCTTCTTAAAATCTATCTGACTTAGTACAGTACGTGGCTAGAAAGCAAAATGACGACTGAAGGACGAAAACCCTTGATACATTAGAAGACCACTGACTCTGGTATGGTAAAAAGAAGTGAATGGCGTTTATGTTTGATGGAATGCTTATAAAATGGAGAAATGTGGAACAAAATGGATTGGCGAAGTAATTACAGTATATGGTGCATTTGACCTGTATGACCACAAATGTGCAATGTATGGATGTGATGCTTAATGCAGCTACATATTTTTGTGTTTTTGATGGATTGATTTTTTTTTTTTTGATCATGAAGATGAGATGTAAAAGAGCTTTTTATTGTTGTGATGAGTTTGAGCATGCCTGGAAATGCAAATTTTTGTTATTTTTGATGATTTTACTGTTTTTGAATTTTCTTGTTTTTGACCAAGCGTTAATGAGTACCTTTGGGGCATTCTGGGATTGACCAGGAGATTGTGGGAATCCTTGGAGCATTTTGGGGTTGACCAAGCGATTGTAGGAATCCTTGGAGCATTTTGGGGTTGACCAAGTTATTGTAGGAATCCTTGGAGCATTTTGGGGTTGACCAAGCGATTGTAGGAATCCTTGGAGCATTTTGGGATATGGATGCTCTAGATATGGAATGGTCGCAAATGAATGATGTTCAAGGGGTCTAGTTCCTTGATTCCATCAAGAGAGGCTAGCCGGTATGTCTCGGGTCCTATTTTGCTATCAATTACATATGGACCTAACCAATTTGTCGCAAAATTGTCCCTTAGATGGGACGAAAAACTAGGGTTCTGTTGGTTTTCCTTCAAGACCAAATCACCAACCCAAAAGTCCCTCAGGTGGACTTTCATGTTGTATGCTTTCTTAAGTCGCTCTTGATAGATATGTAAATGCTCGAGAGCATTAATGCATCATTTTTCAAGCAACGTAAGCTGGTCTAACCGGGTATGCCACGCAGTTTCATCATCGATAAGCCTACAGGGCAAGTGGGATTTGGATGTGCCAATCCTTATGACTGTCTATGACAGTCTTCTTAAGGATGGCAACGAGCATTTTTTTTACGCCTTTGCTTGTCCATTTGCCTACGGATAATAGGGTGTCAAAAAACTATGCTGAATTCTGTACTTTGTGGTCAAAGCATGCACATCTTTGTTCTTGAATGACGTCCCATTATCCGAGATTATTTTAGATGGAATACCAAAATGACATATGATGTTATGCAAAATGAACTCCACAATGCGAGGTCCTGTCATAGAGGTAAGCGAAACTACCTCCACCCACTTGGTGAAATACTCTGTGTCCGTTATGATAAACATGTGATGACCTGATGACGTAGAGGAGATCTTTTTGATTAGATCTAAGCCCCACTGCAAAAATGGCCAAGCCGACTGGATCGACTGCAAGGCCTAGGAAGGTACGTGTGTCAAATTAGCATGGTGTTGACACTTCACACACTTCCTTACATATGCGCAACAATATCTCTCTAAAGATGGCCAATAATAGCCCATGTGAAGAATGTGCTTTGCGATGGCCATACCACTGAAGTGGCCACCACACGTACCATCGTGTGCTTGGGTGATCGCCCAAGTGGACTCTTGCTGGTCCAAGCAACGAATGAGGATTTCTTCATAGCTACGATAGTACAAAATATCTCCTATCAAGACATACTTAGCCGCTTTTTGCTTGAATGCACGTTTTGCGGCATGTGTCAGTCCAAGAAAAAGATTATCTAACTTGAGGTAGTCCCTTATGGGTGAATACCGATCCTACTGATCGAAAGCCTCGACGGTCTGAATAGCCAATCCCTCTTGAAGTTCATCCCTAGCAAATGCTGAGCGGGAGAGAACTTGTAAGAATAGCGTGGTGTTGCTATTAATGGGAGTAAGGGAGAACAAGGACCCCTAGTTGGCATGTTTCAGATGATCATGGATCTGAGAGAACTTATCCGAGGATGGTTCAATCTAGATCATATGGATTTCTGGTGTCAAGTTGGAACTTGCATGGTCCATCGTGGATTGTGATAGTGTTTTGACTTGAATGGTTGTCATATCACCAAAAAGTTCTTGCGGCATTAGTGACCCCAAGGAGGCCATAGTGTCCGCAAAATGATTCGATGACCGAGGGAGTGCCTCGATGTCGTACCACTCAAGATTCGCCAAGAATTTATCCATAAGGGCTTTATAGGCCTGCAAAACTAGGCATTTGCATTGGAATACCCCTTTGACTTGGTTGATAATTAACAATGAATCACCAAAGATGTTTAGTCATTTGATGTTCATGGTGATTGTTGTTTGAAGACCTATGAGCAAGGCTTCATACTCTACATTATTGTTGGTGCATGGGAAGTCTAATTTAAAGGACAGGGGCACTGGATCCCCTTGCGGTGTGAAGAATACAATTCCCGTGAAGAATAAGTGGGTTTTCTAAGGATGGAAGTGAAAGATTCTAAGGATAAGCTACACAGGTTTGAGAAAATTATAAAAGCTTTCGATAACATTATCAATGCACAAAGATATTAATTTATCAAAATGGAACTTGGTTTTGAAAAAGGACAAGAGGTGCAAAAAGAGAAATCAAGCTCAAAAGAAAAGTAAGTTTCAAAGGAATAGATAAAAGAAGAACCTAAGACCTATGCTGATAAGTTGAAGAATGTAAGCTTCACTAAGAAAGAAAATAATGCACAAACAAGAAACAAGGATCATCATAGAGAAGGCAAGGAAAGGACTAAGAGACCAGATATTTCAAAACGAGATAAAAATTTCTTCCAAGGGCATTGTTTTTCATGTAATCATTTTGGTCACAAAGCTATGAATTGTAGGGTTCATGGAAAGAAAGAGTATGGCTTCACTAAGAGTAAATTCAACTCATTCAAATATGGATATTTCTTTCAAGTCCATTTCTACTCATGTAATCACTTTGGTCATAAAGCTATACACTACAGGGTTCATGATAGAGATGATTATGGCTTCACCAAGAGGAACTTCAAGTCATTTGCACCTTCTAAGAAATACAATATCATGTGTTACTTGGGAATAAGGCTAAGTGGTGTAGAACAGAGTTTTTAGAACTTCCAGATTCAAGCAAGAACATGGACACTCAAAAGGATAAAAAGGGTATGGTTACAAAGGTGAAAAAAAAGTTTTAAAAT
The DNA here is from genome assembly GCA_028583015.1 of Wollemia nobilis. Lineage (NCBI taxonomy): Eukaryota > Viridiplantae > Streptophyta > Pinopsida > Araucariales > Araucariaceae > Wollemia > Wollemia nobilis. The sequence continues at coordinate 5,034,148 of JAQPPZ010016859.1, read as the reverse complement.
GAAGAAGAGCATTGTAATTTGGGAGTAGATTTACTCCCACCCCAAAATTAATCATCTCAAGGAGAGGAGGTGGTGAGGGGGTTGAGCTAAGTCTTATTTTTTAGCCCCAAAGTATTCCCTTTGCCATTGATGTCAAAGGGGGAGAGAAATCAGTCAGGAGCAGCTTCTTAGGGTAAGCAGATTTGGAATCCAGTGGTTGTAAAAGAAAGTTCTTAGAAAGGGCTTCCATCAATGACAAAGGGAGATATTGTTAGATATATTGAGTAAATTGGTTATCATTGAAGTCAAAGGTGAAATAGTTGAGAAATATATTCAAGGTTGAAATATCAAAGTGCAAGGAAAATATCTTCAAAGGATACATGAGGCAATAATTATCAAGGCAAAATAATTCTTCATGGTTGTATGAGCAATAAAAGACAAGGTTATACACGGTTACATTTACAAGAAAAAGAAAAGGTTTAATTGGTTTTATATGGTTGCATTTGAAAGAACAAAAAAATATTTAATTAGTTCTCCATGGTTGCATTTGCAAGAAAAAGAAAAGGTTTAATTAGTTCTCCATGGTGGCATTTGCAAAGAAAAAGACAAGACATTATTTTGTGAGAAAGAGGCCCAAAGGTGAAAAGTATAGTTTATAATATTTAAATATTTTAAGATTTAAAATATTATAATTAATTAAAAGGTTTAAAAGCTAGGTGCCAAAAGGTTTTAAATTTAAAAATATAATTATATACCAAGCGCTGATGTCAATGTTCCAAAGGGTAATAAAACGTATATAAGAAGGTAAATTATTTGCATGGACTAAGGTTGAGAAAGAGCACCATTCGATATCTAGTTGAGCATGTGAATCATGGAGGTAGAGAGAGGTAAATACGTTTGCACCATGCGTTGAAGGCAGTGAGGCTAAGGTTGAACGTGCCAATCAATATTTGTATTCGAGGAAAGCTTGCATGGGTAGGGAGAAAAGAAAAATCATAGTGCACATAATTCAAGGAGTAGTGAACTAATAAGGAGGTAGCACACAATTTGTTCCAAGTGGTTAGCTAGCCCACATGGTTAACTACCTTGCACTAGGATGCAGGTCAGTGAAAGGTGGAGGTTCAGGTCATGGCAGTAGCACTTGAGGTAAGGCAAAAAAATGTTTTAATTAAGGTATGCATAGTGCTTGACCTAGGGGGCATAAGGTTTTACTTTTGCATTGTTTGGTGTGCATATTGCTTGATCTAGGGAGACATAAGGTTGAAGTTCTTGAAATAAAAATAATGTGTGCATTTTAGATTTTTGTGTGTGGTTTTATAAAGATAAAATAAGTTTTAGAAATATTGGAGGTATAAGGTGTATGAAAGTGTAATTAAAATTGTTGTATGAACTTAGGGTTTTGGTTGACAATATTGAAAATTACTTGTGGCCTTTATAAGTAGAAGTTATAAGGTGTTTTATGGTTTAATTATTATGTGTATTTTTGCATGGTGAAAGAAATTTTGAAGGGTGTTTTTCATTGATTAAAAGCCTTATCTTAGGAAATTAAAAAGAGTTGTAAAGCAATATTTTTGTGCATATTTTTTTGAGGAAAGGTTTTCATGTGGATGGTTGAAAAATTATTATGCTAACTAACCCTTGAAGTGGCATAAGATAGATAGAATATTTTGAGACAAGTTTTGAGGGTTCTTCTTCATTAAAGTAAGCTAAGATGTATGGTGACATTATTCCTTATTTAAGGGGTTTTGTTTTCCAAATATATATGAATCGTAAGGTGGAGAAATAAGTATTATATATGTGCATCATTAGAAATATTTGAGTTATGGTTTGTGAATAAAATGTGCTTCATTGTTTGAATGAATTTGTAAATATTCTAGGCATTGGTTTGAGTGACATTATATGTGAATGAACAAGTGTTAGAAATCAGCTTTGTGAAGCAATTTGTACACTGGAATTGAGTGATATTTGGGAAGAACATATTGTAAAATTGTATTGCATATCATTTCCTATGTGTTCTTGAACAAGAATTCTCGGTAGGATATGTCTGAATTATTATGATCAAAGCATGTGTTATGAGAATTTTGAACAAGTAGTATGAGCAATTTTGATCATGTGTTATGAGTATTTTTGAGCATGTGTTATGAGCAGAGTTGAGCATAGACAATATGTAGATTAGAGTAGGATTGTGAGATGTTATGAGAAGGCCTTTTGATAGGGCCTGTGAGCAATTCTAAGCAGGTTTTGTGTGCATGTTTGAGGTAGACTTGTGAGCAGGTGTGAGACAAATCAGTACAGGTAGTTGAGTAGATTTGATCAAATTTGTGAGTATATTTGATCAAATTTGTGAGTAGATTTTATCAGAGTTGTGAGAATATTTGGAAAAATATTGAGACATATTTGTGCATGTAATGTGTGCAGATATGGGATAGAATTGAGATAGATTTGTGCATGTAATATGTGTAGATTTGGGATAGACTTGAGATAGATATGTGCATGTAATGTGTGCATATTTGGGATAGAGTTGATACAGATTTGTGCATGTAATATGTGCAAATTTGGGACAATGTTGATATAAATTTGTGCATGTAATGTGTGCATATTTTGAGTAGAGTTAGAGAAGAGGTGTGTACCAGATTTGGAGGAACTAGAGCAAAGGAGAGGAGTCTCCTATGGATAGATTTACATGAACCAGACTAGCAAGGGTGAAGCAAAACTAAGATAACACACAAAAAAATTCATGCAAATTTCATTAGCAGAGGTTTCGAATTCCAAATACAACAGTTATCTTCCAATGGCAAAGAACAAAAAACCCCTTTTACAATGTATGCATTGCTCACATTTAGAACCATCAAAAAATAGGGTTATGTCAGCCTGTGACTCAGGCTCTTCAAAATCTGGTGATTTTGAGACATGGAAGACCCCATCATCGAGTAGTTCTATGACTAGAGGCTAATCGTATTCGAGAGGAGCCTCTGCTAGTTGATCGGCTATGACCTATCCTTTGATGGATTTTTGTCCAATAAACTCTATGTCAAATTTCATCAACAACATGATCCATTTCGTCATGCGACTACTATGATAAGTATGAATCATCATGTATCGCAATGGATTCTCCTTAGATACAACATACGTAGTGTTGCTCAGCATGTAGTGGCATAGCTTTTTGGTAGCAAACACCACTGCCAAGCAGAGCTTCTCAACGTATGCATAGTTAAGTTCATAATTGACCAAGGTGTGACTAAGATAATAAGTAGCCTATTCTTTGTGAAGTTCATTCTTCTAGGCGAGCATGGCACCCAGTGCCACCTCAGTAGCTGAGATGTATAAGTAGAATGGCACGCCTGGTCTGGGTGGTGCCAATACTGGCAGTGAAGCCAAGTATCATTTGATGTCGTCAAAGGCTGACTGACACTCGTCATCCCAGTGAAATGCTACCCCTTTGTGCAATAATTTGTTCATGGGTCAACACTTATCAGATAGCTGTGCTATGAAGCGCTTAATTGACATGACCTTTCCCTGCAGACTTCTGAGCTGCTTAATGGTAGTTGGGGGCACCATTTCAAGGATTGCCTTGACTTTGTTTGGGTCCACCTCGATGCCTCGCTTTGAGACTATGAAACCCAAGAGTTTTCCAGATGTGACACCAAAGACGCACTTCTTGGGATTCAGTCTGACTTTATGCTCCATGAGGCGATCAAGGATCTTGCTTAAGTCATCGATATGATCTGGGTGCAAAAGAGATTTGGCCAACAAATCATCCATGTAATCTTCCAAAGTTTTATGCATGTAATCATGGAAGATGTACATCATGGCACGTTGGTAGGTGGCGCCAGCATTTTTAAGGCCAAAATGCATAACCTTATAACAAAATGTCCCCCAAGGCGTTGTGAATGCCATTTTTAGTTGGTCCTTGAGATTGATACGAATCTGATTGTATCTCGAGAAACCATCCATGAGGGATAGCATTTCGTGACCTATTGTAGCATCTACCAATGCGTCAATGCTTGGCAAGGGGAAATCATCCTTAGGACTCACTTTTTTTAGATCTCAAAAATTAGTGAATATGCGAATCCTCTCATCGAGATTTTTGATGGGCACCATGTTGGACAGCCATGGCGGATAATCCACGTAGATGACAAACTATGCATCCAATAGATTTTGCAATTCATATTTGACCATCAAGGCCACTGTTGGGTGCATCTTACGTAGTTTTTGCTTAACTGGCTTGACTATCGGATAAAGCGTTAGATTATGCGTGACTAGCTACGAATCTAGCCCCGACATGTCTTTGTATGACCATGCAAAAACCTCCTTCTTCTCTTTGAGAAGGGCAATGTAGTCGGCTTGCTATTCAAGGGATAAGCTTACCCCCAGCTTGATAATCTATGGATTCATTGGATCCAAGCCGATGTCTACGTCAGTCGTCTCCTCGACCGACATGTGGGATCCGTCCTCCAACTGATGTGGATTTGGGATCAAGTGGATATCATTTGCCGAGTTTAAATCTACGTTGGGAACCTTGGGTTCCTCTTTGGCATGAAAGATATCCTGAGTCGTCCCTAGGGTAAAATGAAGCATTTTATCAAAAGGCTAGAACTCTGATGGGGATGGAGGTGAATTGATGTGATCCCAATCAATGGTATCTATGTCAAGATGCAAGGACCGTGATGGATCGGCCGAATTGCGGATGGGTACAGTTAAGTCAATGGAGATCATGTTGATGAAATTATTTTGGTCTCCATTACCATGGGTGTGATGGCTCGAACACTCTGGATGTTCTCTGTGCTCCGGGTCTGGATCTAGAGGTACTGGCACGAATGGATCGGCCCTATGTGCTAATAGGAGGACATGGTCTACCCTCGGCACTAATATCACCCTAGGGTCTTGGAGTGGAAGGTTCTCTTCGTATACTTGGAGCGGCGGATCCAACACTTGATCCCACCTTGCTGGGTCTACGTACCACTCATGCCCTGGAACTATGCCCATCTATTCAAATATGTCATTAATCTCCAAGGGGTATGGTTGCGACCTCTATCACATGTGATTAAGATATGTCATTGCTATTTCATCTTCATAATCACTATCGGAGATCCAAAATCCCTCATTGTCTTTGACAACTGTTTGAGGCATTACAGGCTCATCCTTCTTGAGCAAATTAATCTAGCCCCATTGTGGTTGTTCCACTCTCCATGAAGGGACCTGATTCTCTTGACACAACATTGGATCGCTTGGAGCTACTAGGGGGAACATGGTTAAGAGGCTCTCTTGACAGTCATTCATGGGAATCACTTGCGAGTGATCACTATCGGATTCAAAGGGATCATATGATGTTGGTTCACATTCTAATTCATCCTTCAAAGATCCCTCTTGACACTATTTATACCTTCCTTGAAAGTGAGTCCCCAAACTTTTGCCTCTCTCTAGCAAAGGAGAAGGGTTATTGAGGTTAACAAGGGTGGTTGTTGACCATGGGAGGTAATATCCCAATGTATACATTGTGTTTGGGTTGGCATAAGGATCTGATGCCAATCCATCCTTGTTGCCTATCCCTAGGCCTTGCATGTTTTCCACCAAGATGTCCAAGGGTAGGGGGTGGTTGAACCCTACTCCCGATTTGTCATAAGGCATTTGGTATCTTGGTTGGCAAAGGACATGCACTCCTTTCTCATACCTGCCTAGCCCGTATCCATGCCAATTGCATTGGCCCAGATATCTTAGAGCAAAGTCTGGGTTAGACAGTTAGTTGACATATTTTACAAAGGCTCTTCATCTTCATCCTCTTGCATGCATGGCTCAGTACCATGATCAAGGCCCTCGTACACAAAATTTGTCTGGTTTGGCGGGTAGCCTAAAGGAACAATTGTACCGATGGGGAGGTGAGGTCTCCCCATGTCCTGCATAGACTCTAGCATGGTTGTTGCTATAACATTCCGCACTAGATACTCCCCCAGGCCTATACTGGCCATTTCAACAGTAATTTTTGGCAATTGAGAGGGAGGGAATGGAAGCTCTTCCTGAGTCCACTCCATGTTGGGTGGACTAGGAGCCTCAACTTCCATTGTGCTAGGCATCTCTTCGGTAGAGATGGTTGATACTATTGGCAGTGCCTCTTCTAGGGGTTGAGCCTCTTCCAGGGTTTGCTTCCCTTTGTCCTTCTGTTTAGCCACGATAGGTGGCATTGGTGGTGAAGGAGCTGATGATGAAGATGCACTTGGCTGGGGTTTTGATGGATTTATCACTAGTGGTGATTGCGACATTGGACCCTGTCTATATGGATTTAACTAAAAATCCAAGTGTGTCAATGGGAGGGTCAATTGCGGCATCAGATGCATCGCATTGCAATATTTTAATGGTTCTAATTCCGTCAAGACTACATGTACTTCCCATTCAAATGTATACTTCAAACACTGATGAGCTATTGACGAGACACACTTCATGTCCCTAATCCATGGCCGCCCTAGCAAGATGTTATAAGCCATCTCACCTTCCAAAATATGACACAATGTAGGTATCATCTTTTGACCTACCTGAATGGGTAGAACAATTGTGCCAACTATAGAGCATATCACATCATTGAATGCTTGCAGTGTGTAGGTGGAAGCCGTGATGTGAGAGGTTGAAAACATCAGATGTTTTAGTGTTGTTGTGGTAATGATGTTACTGGACGAGCCAGTGTCTATCAACACCCTCTTATACGGGATCCCGTTGACCCACGCGATAACGTGCAGGGGTGGATCTGCCATGTCATCAGATACTAATTTAACTTCATCCTCTCGAAATGTGATGATTGGCTCCATGCATCGTTTGACATGTCCCACGAAATTGTTGAAGGAATTCACTTTGTGGGGCTACAACTCGATGGCTTTCAATATCTCCATTAGAGCTTCCCGATGGGGTGTTGATTGTTGTATAAGCTCATATATGGAGATCCTAGCCAACGTGGTCCTCAAAATCTGCGTGAGTTTGGTCTGAATCGTGGCCGCGGGTCTAAGCAGAGGTAGTTGCATAGGGTGCTATTGAGGTTGTGACGTTGATGGAACCTCTCTTGTGGCTACCTCGGGGGCAACTCCTGGGTATCTCTTGTTCCTAGTCACTATGCTTATCATTCCTACATACCCCTACATGGGGCAATGTTGTTGCACCTCATTGACTTGAAGGAGTTTTGCTTGTGCCTCATGGGTAGGCAAGGGGTCTTTGAAAACTCCCATATTTTGGTTGTTTGGTGCTATGGGGTTGTCCACTGCCAACGTCTTATTGTCAATCAGGTCTTGTATCAATCCTTTGAACTTCCAACATGCGTTCAGGTCATGTCCCCTCCGTCTGTGGAACCTAAAATACAAGTCCTCCCGGTATCCCTTAGGCTTGGGAGTGTTAGGATCTATGGTTTGAATCTCTGGAAGGTTGATCAAGTTTGCCGCTGACAAGCGGTCAAATAGGGAGTCCCTAGACTCCGTATAAGGGGTGTACTGTCCCCTAGGGTGATGCTATAGATTTTGCTCTTGCGTTTGGTTTTCTCTTTCATAATTATTAGGAGGCACTACCTGATAGTTAGCCTTTTGAGGCTCTATTTCTTGTGCAAGCTTAGGAACATTTATAGCAACTTGATTAACCGCAGTGGGTTTGTTGCGTAGTCCCCGTTTTTGTGTTCTTGTTCCATTCTTTCTTCTTAGGTTTGGCAATATTGCTATCCTGTATCTTGATATCTTCAATAATTTTGGATTGCGCTAGAGCTTCCTCTAAGGTGGCATATTACTGCAGCTATAATAGCACAAAGATCGATCTCAAACAACTTCGTGAGAAATTTTGTGTAAGGTCGGACATAGGAGGGAGGTAGGGTAGCTTGGAAAGTAGAGTCCTCCACCAATTCCCGTAGGCCACCATGGTCTCTTCCTCATACTGCCTGAGGCTGGCCAGGTCACTTAGTGACGCATTCTTCTTGGTGTTGAAGGCAAAGCATTCGAGGAACGCATCCACTAACTGATCCAAGTTACTGATGTTGTGCTTCGACAACTGAGTGAACCAATCCAAGGCAGGAACCGCGAATGTGGTTATAAATGTCCTTAGCAACAACACATCATTGTCCTAGATGCAAAAACATTGGCTCAGGAATCTTGTCACATGCTCTTGGGCATCCTCTTCACCCTTAAATATTGCCAACTAAGGCAGCTTGAAGTGTTCAGGGTAAGGGGGTGCAGGCACTGACGGATGCACAGGATGACTGCGGAGTTGGCGTAACGTGGGCTTTTGGGGCCAAGAAGCTTTGGTTTCCATAGACTCCAAATGCTCTAGCAGTGCTTTGTATGCATCGGAAGATTTAATCTCTTCCTCTTTAGTTTGCTCTCGTTGTGGGTTGTGGGAGACTTGAGGCCTATGGGGGGGTGGCCGGATAGCAACCCCTCCACCTTGGTAGGGCATTTCGGCCTGCTCTGCTTCTTGTTGATACTCCTTGTAAACTTCCTGAGGAGTCTCTGGGTGAGATCTATGACCCTGGGTGGGTCCCCGCGGAGGGTACCCATCGTTGTTTCAGGGAGTAGCCTCCCACTCAGGTCTAGGGGGTCTCAGAGGCAAAACTTGATAAGGTCACAGAGACCTATCTTGCACCAAGGTATTATGGCTCTCATATGGTTCCACTCTTTGGGTACGAGGGGTTGGAACCCTCTCAGATGGGTTGTGAAGCAGCCCATCTATTTGGCGCTAAATGCACTCCTTGCTAAGGTGGTATAGACACTCTAGCTGCTGTTGATCTTGCTCAAGCCACACGATTTGGGCTTGGCGGGCAGCATGTATGGCGACTACCAGGTCAATTTGCTCCACCCTATTGAGCCTTGGAGTCTTGGATGCCTCTCCTATGCATTTACCTCGATCGCAATGATCCGAGATCTTAATGGGTCACCTCCCTCTATCGAGGTTTGTGACATTTACCCGAGGCTGTAGCCTTAGTGGGTGACCATGGTACATAGCAGGTGCAGAAGCGCATGGCCCCTACACTATACATTGATCTTGAGGAATGTAGTGGTCTTCCTCGTGCTCCCTTTCATATGTGTGAAAGGGGTGGGCGGAGTTAGCTTGCCCTGCTTGAAGAGCCCTGTGCTCTAGGATTTGTCTATTGGTTCTAACAGTGATGGGGGGCAAAGGAGGGATGCCATAGTCACGTGGCCTCTCCTCATGGACACTACGCCACTCTAGCACTTCATCACACGGTGGCCACTCATATCGAGCATATAAGGGAGCTTTCTTGTCTATGTTAAGTGCCACGTGTAAGGATTCTTCCTAAAAGGGGCTGTGATGAACGGGTGTGTCCCCCAAAGGGGTGTCCCTATAATTCCACCTTGACATGGAATGACGCGGACTCTCTTGTGGGTCAGGCCCCCAAGGCGGTATGACCAAGTCCTTAGGGCTATATCGGAGGCGACTTGTGCCCCCTTGTACACTTTCCATAGCTTCTACCCTTGATTGGGCTTGGCTACGGGTGTACACCATGGTGTTGCTTTGCTACAAGCTAAATGGATTTTTATCTCTTTTATGATTTTTTATGCTACACTAAACAAAAAATAGCACACACATGCAAATAGTGATTATCTCATTTAAATATTGAGAGTGTGTCCTAAACCTGGTTTAGTGTGTTTTGTTTTTGTTTTTATTTTCTATTTTTGAAGGTTTTTGTAAAGAACATTTAAATGCAAAATGAGGGCTCTTATGACTCCCAAAATTGGTTGCCCCTTCAATATACCATTGCTAGGCTGATATACCAACCTCTCTATATACCCACCCTTATGTGAGGGAAACTATAGGTACGTGAGAGCAGATGGTATGTGGAACATAGGCGATACAAAATGGGAATTTCCCTGTTTACCATAGAAGACTTATCCTCGTGCACTGGGAATCACCCCAGCTACACTCGATCAGCTTTCATCAGGATTTACCTCTAGCAATAGTAGTGATCGGGGTTTATGAATGCAAAATTCAAGCCAAGGTGGTGATGAAATCCACCGTTGGTCTTGATCAAGGGCTGGGGTTTTACGAATAGCTCCTTGGTGTTTGATTTTACACATGGTGTGTGGGGTTATTTTTATTTTGCATTAAACAAAGTAAACATGTAGCAAGACTTTTTATATGCACGCAGAAGGAACCAGAAAAAAATAGAAAAACTGAAGACAGAAAATGACAGGAAAAGTGCAGAATTCTTACCTCTTCTCTGCTCGAATCTGTTGGTTCTGAGTTTTTGCCTAAAAACTTCACAGACTGGAATTCATCCTAGGGTGGAATGAATTACAGTACTATATTCACCCCAGGGTGGGACAAATTCCAATTCGTCCCTGGGTGAGACGAATTACAGGTCTGTATTTGCTCCCTGATGAAATGAACAACAATCAGCGTATGAAAATGCGGTACCTGCAAGCAAAAACAACCAAAATTGGATCAGATCTCTAATATTAAAAATAGAGGACAAGGTCCCACCATGATTTCCACTGAAATCACGAGGATACGAAAGCAAAAAGGAAAGCGAATATGCGAAATGCAAACAAAGAAACCGAACTTAGTGCTAAATCCTAGAAACTTGAAAGCGCATGAAAAGAGGGAAAAGCATGAGCAAATCAAAATGAAACAAATGTGAATAAATAAGACATCCCTTTTATTGATATGTTTCAAACTCGATTACAATGCGCATCATCCCCTTCCAAGGGCTAGGAGCGTTTAAGCGTGCATTACTCGTTACATCCATGGGTGTCTTTCCTTCTTCTGCGTGCCCACATGTAAAATTGGCAGACCAAACATTTCCGCAACTTGCGTTGATGAGTCTGGACTCCTCGCTGCTCCTCCAATGTCCAAACCCTATGTTAAAAAGAACAAGAAACGATCAGTAGCACGTGCATATGAAACAAAGCATGCAATCCCCAAGCCTATAATAAGTGAATGAGAAAAATGAATTAAAATATGACTAAAAAAAGTCCAAATGCTATGAAAATTTTACAGAGGCATAAAGACATCACTAGGAATGCTCTGCAAAAATAACAGTCAGAAAATTCCTCACCGATTTGAATTTGCTCCGGGGTGGGACGAATTCACCTACAACAAAACATTGAAAAGGTACTGTCCCAATGTCATGCATCGAAAGCTCCAAAAGACCTGAAAACTTGGGGTTAGCTAATTGGGGGTATTTTGGGAAGACCCAGATGGTCAGATTTTCCAAATTTAGCCTCCATCAATAGGAATTTGATGATGCTACCTGTAGGTTAGTAAAAGCGAGCAAAGATAGAAATATGGTCAAAATTGTTTAAAACGAGATGAAATTCAAATGGAAACCTATCTAAACATCATAGAATTGAATGCACAAATGAAAGAAAGCAAGTATTCCATGGAATTCCCATCGGTATGAAAGGTGGCGATTAGGACTGTGGCAGTGTGGGAGGGGGTGCCCATGGGCAGGCCGCCCGTCGTTTGAGGCTTGATTTCGGCACCAATCCACTTGGGATGGGTCCAAAACATCTTGTGTGGTATTGTCAAAAAATTTTGAGGGATATCATGGCCAAATGTCGAGTTTTGGGATCGAGATTCGTCCTCCCAATAGTCACCCAATGACCTCCCTTCTAAAGGAGATCAAGGATGTGAAAGGCACAAATCTAAAAGGTGTGAGGTATGTAAATAAAATTATAGCACTTCATTGCTATAAAATGCTCCTTCTCTTCATATTTTGGGGTGAGGAAAATCACCAATTTATAGACCTGGAGGTCTCTTGAAATGGGCATGCAGAGGCTCCACATGGCAATCATGCCTTCCCAGGGGGAAGGAAATTCCTCCCTGAATTAGGACTTCATGACTGACCTTGCAGATGCCTCTAACACTCGAAAACTCTCACCCATACTACCATGCGATGAAGGAAGCGTTGGGTGGTGGATCTGAGCTGCCATTTGTCAATATTTGACTTTTTGCTCGTCAAACTTATAATTCGCCCCACCCCGGAGCGAATTTAGAATTTGTCCCTGGGTGGGGCGAATCCCAGTTTGAATTCGTTCCAGGGTGGAACGAATATTGAACAAAGTTCTTGAAGGTGCCAAATTGATCTTTGACCTTCCAAAACTACTGTGAGAGTGGTTAGGATCACTGTTTGACCTCTGGGGGCTGCCCTTGGGGCTGTGTGTGCCAAAGCGATCAGTGTTTGCAGTCACATAAATGGATTGGTGTTGTTTTGGTGTCTACAGTTACCTCTAAATAGGGGGAGGCCAAGATAAGTAGAAGGTAAACTAAAGATAGTGCACCCAAGAATATAAATAATCTTTAGTTATTTATCAATGGGCGTGTTAAGGAAAAATATTTTATTCTTCAAGTACTTGATCTTTTGGCCATCGACTTTATAAATATTGAGGATGATTTTTATTCCTTTGGTTTTAGGAATAAACAACAAAGTGGCTAAGATGGTGTCATTAGTTAACTACTGATGAGTGATGGGGTTAAGGGTAGAGGGGGTATTAATACCTAAAATGGCTATAAGGGAGCACACATATTTAAGGGATCTACCAAGGGACTCTACAAGAATGATAAAGAGGAAGGGTGACAAAGGATCATCTTACCTTAAACCTATGAATATTTTGAAGTAGCTTGCAACCGACCCATTGATGATGATAGAGAACTAGGATGAAGTGAGGTATTCCTTTATGAGAGCAATTCAATCATTATGGAACATGAATTTGGATAGGACTACAAAAAGAAAGTTCCACGAAACTCTATCAAAGTCTTTGTTCATATCAAGGTTGAGAAAAAATCTAGGTTTCTTGATTTTGGAGATAAAGTGTATGAGTTCATGAATGGTGATAATGTTAGAGTATATTACAACATTTGGTACATGCCAGTGTACCACCTTGGATACACTTATATATTAGGATTTTATCTTAGATTAAGGTTTGAGTAGATACTTCAAGCAAGTAGTAAATGCACAAGTGTTAGAATGTTCAAAAATGTAAATGTGCATGTAGTCTACATGTACATGAGTCATAGGATAGGTAGATGAAGAGTCATGGGTAGAGTAAAGGCCAAGGAACATATCTTCCTATATATAGGCCTTGAGAGTATGAGAGTGAAGGAACTTGAGAGTGAATAGAGTGAGAGAAATGATGTCATGGTAGAGAGTAGTGAGTAGGTACAATGTAGTTCTTCATTGAAAATTTTGGAGTGTTCATATCCTCCATTATATTGCATTGTACTATTTTCATGAGCTTTTATTAATGGTATATTACTAAGTTATTGTAAAATTTATCATCTATTTTTATTGCAAATTATAGTGCCATTATCATATAGTTATCATAGCTAACTTATTTTATATCTTGTGGTTGCATTTCCTTTAATATACACCCTCAAAAGCTAACAATGGTATCAAAGCACATGATATATCAATAGGAAATAAGGAGAGCCACAAGAGAGATTGAGAGGAGATTATAAATCTTATTTTTAGAAATTTTTAAAATACATTTGTCTAGATTCTTTCCACTAAGTTGTAGAAAACTTATGAAGACTAGGACTTAGCATTGATTCCACTATATTGACAAATCAACTAGTAAAGATTCATTATCTCTAGATTTAAAGTTTTCCATTACATATTCTAATATTTGTTGCAGGAAAACAATATTCAAAGAAATTTGGGAAGCTTCCTACAAAGAGCTAAGAAGAATATCTTCTTTATAATCAATCCACTATGTGAAGGAACAAGTTGGAGATCTAAGGAGAAGGTCCGATTGCAAGATTTTAGACCTACAAATTGTAGAAGAGAGAAAAAGGGTATAGGGTCCTTATTGTATATTGAAGAAGAAGAGACTCAAGAAAGAGTCTATAATAATATTGGAGGTTGGTGATCTTCATTGAAGATTGTAGATTGTAGATTTTAGATTGAAAAAGGAGGATAAAATAGCACAAGAAGCTAAAGAGACCCATAAGAGGTCCCATTGAAGAAATTAATATTTTGGAAGATTTAAAATAGAGGACTAGCAAAGGTCCTTGAATATTGAATATCTACTTAGTTCAGATTTCAAGAGAGCATCCTAAAGGATATTTAAAGCCACCAAACTACATTTTGAACAGTAAGTTAGAGGAGTTTAAAGCTGAAAATTGGTGAGTTAAATATATGTTTTGAACAACCAAGAAGAGCTGCAATTTCATCTAGTACAAGATAGCATTTATGTGAATCTAATCACCAATATTTCCATAATCTACAAAGGTTATTGAGGTAAGCAACTTTGGTGCAAAAAATTTATTAATTGAACATTAGTTACTTGGTTCATTATTAAGTTTCACTAAGAACCATATTAGAGTTTAAAAGTTTCAAGGAGAAGGTTTCATATTAAAATCTCTTCAAGGGAGTGCAGAAGATAGTTTCTTATAAGGTTAAAACTTGCACATAAAAATAGGAGTTACATATATTTCAAGAGAAAGAAAAATATCAACTTCATGTTATCTATTAGAAGAAAATAAGACTCTATTCTAAAGCATAAACTTTAGTGCAAGTTTCACATTATTTTTAAGTGTTCATTAATGGGAGAAATAAGGAGGAATTACTAGTGCATTATACTAGTTACTCTTAAAAATTATTAGAGGGACATTAAGAATTAAGTTAGGGAGGAATATTAGTGCATAAGAAGGATTAATTTAGAGTGTCAAGAGACACCATTAAGCATAGGAAACCTGAAAAATATCTTGGTGTATAGATTCCACCAAAAGAAGTCTATAACAACCATAACTTAGTGAAGGAAGTTGTCATACTTAGTTTATAAATATAGCTACAAAAGGAGACTAGGAAAGTCTCAAATTCAGGTGCAACTAAGGAATCCTACCTTAGTCTTATTTTCAGCTTAGTTAAGCACCATATTTGTCTTCTACTTTGTATCAAAAGGAGATAAATTTTGAGTGTCTCAAAGACACCAACGTAGTGCATGATTTTAGTCTATAAGTGGTAGCCATCATCAAGGATAAAGCACAAGATATTTTGCTAAGGAGTAGAGCCATATAAAGGGCTCAATACCCTTCTCATCAAGGTGTCAAAGGACACCATTTTTGGTGCTACAACCACACAAAAGCAGTGCCACAATCACATGAAAGCAGCACCACATTCACATTGAAGTAGTTCCAAAGCAAAGGATACCTATCATGATGAAAAACCTACAACAATAAGGAGAATAAAAAGGTAGGTAATAGATTTAGCATCGCAAGTTGGAATGTAACACAATATAGCTAAGACAAAGTGTAGAGAAAAATATTGCTAGCTACCCAACCAATAAAAGAACACGAACAACCATATTTTTTGAGGAAGCCATCTATGTTGGAGAAGAGCCATCACACACCTTGCTATCACAAAGAAGCTAGAAAACTTGAAAATGGAGTTGGCAAGAATATGCATTAAGATATATTCAAGGAAATAAATACGTTGAAGAATTGGTCTCATGCAAGGAAAGGTTCGTCCACTTGCCATATTAGTGTAAGGCATCTTGTGCCACTTGGCACAAATAAAGAAATAACATGCTCGTATCTATGTAACTACTGCATTAAGGGAAATAGTGCATCCATATTTGTGTAACACCTTCGCTAAAGGATTAGAGAAATCATATCTACGTAACTCTTGTGCTAAGAGAGGTAAGCACCCAGGTTGGAGTAAGCTTGAAAAATTAATAAAAAATAATTTATTAAATGCATAACATAAAAAATATACCACCTATTTCAATGTCTCCAAAGGTTATAAGTACCAAGCATCACACTACATACATTCATAAGCAATATTAGTTCCACTTGGTATACTTTCCAAAGGGAGATATGAGGTATTAATAGCCATCACAGGAAAGAACACATATATTGAAAACATATATCTAGCAAGTCTTGAGCACAAAAGTGATAAAAGTACATTAAAGGAGTAATATACCATCATAGGGAAGTGTCATTCAAAGTAGAAAATTGAATGCTCATTGTCATAAGGTGAAGACAGAGAAATTCTAGCACCTCAAGTTTCCACAGTGAAATCAAGGCCAAATGCAATTAGCACTTAGAATTTAAAAGGTATATTTACATTGGCATTTGCTTTAATTATAGTGCAAAAGGAGGTATAAGGTATTTTATATATCTAAGGTTAACATTATATTACATTGGATAATTTATAACCTTATAATAGAAAGCAAGTAAACTAAAGGAGTGCAAAATCTTAAGAAATGTATCAAGGTGTTTAATATAAGGTTGAAATTTATTTATTACTGCATTGAAAAACTAAACACGTACCAAAATTAGAGAGTTGGAAGCCAATTAAAGGAAAGGGAGTATATCTTAAAAGATATTACAAAGTACATGATATTCGAACATTAAAATATTTGCAAATAATTAAGTAAGAGATATAAGGTTTTCAACATTGGAAAATTAAAATACTAGTTTACAAATATTATTATTTTCTAAATTTCCAAATTAGGGAGATATAAGGAATACTACATCAAAATTTATTTTCTTGGAATTTAGAAAATTGAACCATTGAAAATTGAAGGTTAAAAAAGCAAAACCATTAATTGCTTGAAAGTTGGAAATTACATTTTACATTAGTCTGTTACACTAATTTATAAGACATTAATCCAACTAAAATGTCTTGAAGGAAAATAACCTTATTAAAAATTTAAGGTGCATCATCATTTATCTTTATCTTTATACTTATTAATTATTAGAGAGAAATAAGGGAATAAAGTGAAGTTGAATATTAGGGAGATAAAATAAATTTAACTCAAACTAAGCATGCTATCAAGACTCATAGTGCATTTAAACACTTGCAAGATAAAATATATTTTATGTAACTTGTAAAATTGAAAATTTATTAGCAAGGTCGAAACTTGTGAGTTATAAGTTAGACAACTAAAAATATTTTGAAATACAAAACTTCTACCAAAAATTATTCTCTTGTAATCAAAGAAGATTACTCAAAATAAACTATGGAAAGGCTTATTAAATATACAGATCTTAGGGGATCAAAATGGTTCAAAGACATACTTGATTCCAGGATTGATAATAAGGAGAATAGAATTAGAATAAAATAACCAATATGGTTTAGAAATATTTATGAGAATTCACAAATCGATAATTTGGAAAAAGAAAATTCTTCAAATATATTTTTTGATGATTTTTTTTATTGGTTAAAGATATTAAAATTTATATATCAGAAAGGTTTTAATAGGGCCCCAAAACTTGTCTACAAAAGGCCATCCATGACCAGAAGAGCAGAGAAGAGCAAAATAAACTATCCAAAGAGGAAAAAACATTAAGGTTATCCTCAACCAACACTAGGAACAAAAAAATCAGGAAAAACTAATACATAGAACAAAAATCATCAAACTTTGAACAACCCACCAGACTAGAGTGGGTGCACTTAACCTTCAAGATCAGGATTGACATCAACATCTTGGATTCCAACATTTAGGGTGTCCATATCAGTAGTGTTGTCCTTGGCAAGGATGTCCTCAGATTTAACAACCACCTTCTTTAGATTTTTGGTAGGAGCTTCTTCCACACTTTCAATAAAAAACTTCTTAAAAAACCATAAATTTAGGGTATTATGCAAATCAACCAAATGGATAATACAATTTGTTACAGACTAGATGATGAATGTCTGCATGCAACAATTAGGGCTATCCTTGTCTTCATCTTCAGACTCAATGACCAGTCACTCTTTCTGCATAGCTTTGTTCTTCAGTCGTGCAGAGGAGCGTAAGGGTTTTTTTTTAGGATCACTTGTAGGCTCAAGTGAAATACTTCTTGGTATCTTTATTAACTCTCGAACATTATCAACAATTTTCTATTTTTTTGCAAACAACCTTAGAGTACAAGAATATTGAGGCATGGTTTGGGATGAACTAGGTTTCAAGGGACTCTATTTGGGCTTGGGGGGAGGAGTCAAAACAATACCTTTAGGATAGTGAATTAACCAATGTTTGAAGAGGACATTGAAAAGGCCACAGTGGGTAGGTAGTTTTGACCCATCTTGCTCCTTACAATGTTCAATGGTGTAATTAATAGAATTAAAAATAAATTGAGGTATATTGACTACACTTACATCTCAAAAATGGTTGTAAAAGGAGAAGTGAAAACTATGCAGAGGCTTGTCAGGATCATCCACAATCACATACTCCATGATGGGCTTGAGGACGCTCCCCCATGAAAAGTTAGCTCATCACACTGCATGTCAAGATGAGCCCTTCTACAGAGCTCCTTATCCTTGACGTCCTTTAATTTAACATCCCAACCGTGCTTCTCTCTCTTAATTGATCTTCCTTTTGGTTGTTATCCAATCAATTCAACAAGCATTTTGATATCAAAGACATAGGTCTTTTTGCAAATTGTGACCTTACCATTATCCCATGTCTCCATGAATGCTAATGTAACTTTAGGGTCTTCACCTTTGAATTTTTAGAAAAATGGGAGGAATCCTTTACCAGCAAGGATTCCCTCAACAATGTTATCCAAACAGAAATTATAAGGTTCAACGAAATCCATGATGACCATGCAGATACAGGAAGATTTTTGGATGAACAATTGAATGACAGAGCAACAAAGGAAGTTTAAAACTTGGGTAATATAAATGGAAACAATCAAGATAGAAAAAATAGCAACAAACCGATGGTAATATCAGTACGAGTGCCACCTAGGATGATGAAAAGAAAAACTACACACTTCAAAGCCCTCTTAGTAGATGCTAAAATTTTGTTTGCTACAGAAGATCATGTGAGAATTAGAAACAAAATCCCACAAATGGGTAAAACCAAATATGTACATCAAAACATGAGGAGAGACACGTGGAAGGATGATGACGTGTAAGGACAAGGTGGGAGGATGGATAGGGGTAACACCTATGGATTGGTGACATTTGAAATGAGTGAAGAAAGCAAAGGCAATGCTTTGGAGGATGGATAACCGACATCCCTTTTTGAGACGAGGGAGGACACCAAAAAAATTTCTTTGAAAAATGTAAAATCGACATCCCAGGTTGATAAGACTAGAAATAATGTGAAGCCCACAACCCAAAAAGGCAAAGGAACGATTGGTAAGAAATTTAGGACACGCCAGCATGAGGATCATTACGAGGATGGATGAATTACTCCACATTAGCAGGAATGATGCCTGAAGTTGAATTTTTTTTATCAATGACTTAGACCAAAAACTAAGGAATGTCAGTGGTCCAACTCATCAAATTAGTGATTTGGGTTCCAAAATTTGCTAAAGCATCAACAACTTTGTTATTCTCTCTGAATGTGTGCTGGAAAATTATATCCTCGAAATTTTTGCTAAGATTTTTGGCTTCTTCGATGCAGTTCCTTATTTTCCATGAAGGGATTTTGGAATTTTTTAGGTAATTAATGATAGTAAGGGCGTCACCCTCGACAAGAATCCTATCAGAAAAATCTTTTGCCAACACCAAACCATGCCATAGAGCCCAAAATTTAGCAGTTTGTTTTGACTAGATTCCTAAAAACATAGCAAAAGCAAGGATAACCTTACCTTTATTATCTCTAAGGATACCACCCGCTCTTGACCGACTAGGATTAACCTTTGCAGCACCATCAAAATTCAATTTAATCCATCATGGTGGAGAAGGAATTAAATATGACTGAGCTCTATTGGAAATAGGATGTGGACTAGAATTATTCACAATAAGGAACTTCAAAGCTTGCCCTAAAGACATGTCAAAATTGGAAGCAGGTTGTGAAGGTAATGGGAAAAGGACAACATTTCAATAGCAAATGAGGGGATCTTATTGAAGATAGAATCAGAGTTTTGACAAGTATTAAAAAATGCTCTACGGTTTTTCTCCAACCAAATTTACCACAAGAAGTGATGGAGACAAAAATACCATAATGTCTTGAGACGAGGATTCCTAAAAGGGTTGGGCCATTGAGTAAAAAATTAGACATGGAGCAAGGTTCAGCCCAAGAAATATGGAAACAATAAAAAAGGCTATTTAAGGATGGAGGTAGTGAAAGGACAACCAATGAAAAAGTGATGAGGTGATTCCCAATTAGAGCAACACAAAAAACATCTATTGGGAATAGGTAACCCTCTTTTCAATAGGTTATCAATAGTAAGGATTTTTTTCTAAATAACCACCCAAGCAAAGGAGACAATTTTAGGAATTAGCAGCTTGGTCCACACAAGATTAAAAATAATTAAGGATTCCTCATGTAGTAAGAGAAGTTGGTAAGCATATTGAATAGAAAATTCCCCAGAATCAGTAAGCTCCCACAACAGATGATCATTGGGATTCCCATATGGGATGATTGAGTATTTTAAGAGAAACTGCAATTCTCTAACTTCCTCGGATGAGTAGGTATGAAAAAAATCTTCCAAAATTTCTTGCCCTCCTGAGAATAGATGAAATTAGACTCTTGATCCACACATAGTATTAGTATAATTTTTTAGAATAGCCAATCTAGGAATTTTTATGAGTGGTTCTTTGAGGAGCCATTTATCTTGCCAAAAAATTATTTTATGCCCATCATCCAATCTCCATCGAAGGCCCTATTTAATAAGGGTTATGACTTGTAAAATGGATTTCTAGAAGCAAGACCCTCTTGTGGACAAACCAACACTAAAGAAGTAGGAACCTTGTAAGTATTTCCTATGGATAATTGTGATCCAATCAAGGCCATACTGTGAAATTTACCTCCAAGCCTGCTTGGCAAGAAAGGATAGATTAAAGAGGTGAATCCTTCTTAGGCCAACCCTGCCAGACTGCTTCGACCTATAGACTTTATCCCAAGCAACAAGGTGAAATCGACTTTTGTTTTCATATCCTGACCATAGAAAGTTTTTTTTAATCTGTTCATTTTTTTGATAAACCTTTGTTGTAACTTTAAATATAGACATGAAGTAGATGGGAATACTTTGAAGCAAAGCCTTTTTCAGGGTAATTTTACTAGCTTGAGATAATAGATTGCCTTTCCAACCTACTGATTTCTTTTGTAACCTTTCAATCACACTGCTTCACATTAAATCATCAAGCTATCCCAAGAACAAATGAAGACCTAGGTACGTAGCAGGTAAAGGAGCACTTTGGTATTCAAGGATGGCAAAATTTTTATGTTATATTTGGATGGGTGTATTTAGGAAATAGATTTTTCTCTTACGAAAATTAATATTTTTCCCAGTTGCTTCTTCATATAACAATAGGATATGTTTGATAACTTTATCTTCAAGGACAGATGCTTTAGATAAAATTATGGTGTCATCCACCAACTATTGATGAGAAACAGGCCTATCTAAGAAGCAGATTTTATACCTAAGATGAGTTTGAGATTACAAGCTACTTTTATTATTCTTCCCAAAGCTTCAACGACAATTATAAACAACAGGGGAGATATAGGATCACCTTGATGGATGCCTCTATTTCTCAAAAAATAACCAACAGTGGAACCATTGATAAGAACTGATAACCATGGGGTGGAAATACACCCTTTGATTAAATCAATCTAGTCATAGTGAAAACCAAATTTCAAGAGAATTGATACAAGGAAATCCTAGTTTAGTATGTCATAGGCTTTATTCATATCCAATTTTAGAAAAAAGGCTGGTGTTTTTGACATTTGAATAGAATGAAGAGCTTCATTGATAGTTGTGACTCCGTCAAGGATGGATCTTCCACGAAAAAAGCTCCCATGGCAAGGGTAAATAATGGAAGGAAGGATATCTCTCATTCTATTAGCAATGGCCTTTGTGAGGATTTTGTAGACCACATTACACAAACTAAAAAATCAATCATAGATTTAGCATTTGAATTCTTTGGAATGAGGGCAATAAAGGTTGAGTTATATCCACAAGGAATAGTTTTTGTAGTTTGAAACTCTCTAATGGTAGAAAAATATCTTTACCCACAATACTCCAAAAGGTCTAAAAAACGAGGAGAAAATATGTCAGGGCCTAGGGATTTTTCAAGATGCATTGAAAATATGGAAAAATAGATCTCCTCATCAAAAAAGGAGGCTAGTAGTATAGAGTTAGCATCAACTGAAACCAACTTAGGAATATGATAGAGCATAGAATCAAGAGTAATATTAGAGGGTAATCTGATTTTTCCAAGAATATTTATGAAATAAGAGACAACCTCATTCCTGATTTCCTAAAAGTCAAAAGTAGTAGATCCATATGTCTTTATTAGCTCTTTGATTCTATTGTGGCTTCTATTTCTCATGGTAGAAGCATGAAAAAACCCAGTGTTTAAATATCCTTCTTTAAGCCATAAAGCTCTAGATTTCTGTTTTCAAAAAAATTCTTCATGAGCAAGAATGTTGTGATAATAAGCCAAGGTCTCCATTTCTTCAACACGGATTAGATCATCACAAAGGCCTACTTGAATTTTTATTTCAATGGAAATAAGTCTATCTTGAAGAGATTGTTTGAACTCAAAAAAAATTCCAGACACCTCTTTATTATAGATTTTGAGGTTTTCACAAGGGCAGCATCAAGGTAATAAAAACATTGTCATTTGTGAAATGGAGAATTTTCAATCCCATCGAATTATCCGGAGGCTATTGGAAAGGTTAAGCATATTTTCACCTCTCCAATTCCATATCCAAATTCAAGTTAAGAGGTATGTCCTGTTCCTCCAAGTACTAAAAAGTTTGAAATTTTGGCTGATTCTAACTTGTTTGATCAAGAAAATCAACAAGTTATCCAAAATAATGATATTCAAATCCCTCAAAATCTTGACTCTCCTACAAATTTTGGACCATCCCTTCCTCCTCTTGAGACCTTTAGCCTTGCTAAAATATCAAATATTTTAATGTCCTCAGGCTCTGTAGTTGAGCACATAGCCCCATCTAAATTTAGTCCCAAGCACACCCATAGCTCCAAAAAATCACCAATTGATTGTGGAAGTGATAAAAAAAGAGGACAACCTTCTGTAAGTGAATAGTGGAAAAATAGAGTTCAGGATGACATTGACAATGACATCCATAAGACTTTATTCTCGCTTTTTGGATCTCAGGCCAAGGATGAACCAAAAAACACCAAACATCCCCAACCGACTGGTAAGGGAGGCAAGAAATATTCTAAGGTTTCCAAATGAAGATCCTCTCATGGAATGTGAGATGTTTGAATGGGCTAACCAAGTAGATGGTGGTTAAATCATCAAGAAAACAAATAAATCCTACTATTTTAATCCTTCAAGAAACAAAACTTGATCCAAATAACTCTACTTCAGCTGCTCTCAAAATTTGAAATAAAGGAAAACTCATTTTTAACCCTGCCAGGGGTGCTTTAGGTGGACTCATTTTTTTTGGGACCCAAGAAATATGGATGGAGAGTTTATTCAGTCTAGTTAAAGGATCATCAGTGTCAGGTTTCAAGAATGAGATTCTAATATTTTTTGGATTCTATCAAATATCTATGCTCCAAATTTTGTATTTGAGAGGGTCTTCTTCTAGGATATGCTCAGTAGTCTTAAATATTCCTTCAATAATTCTCCCTGGATTATTGCTAGAGATTTCAACACACCTCTCTACCCCTCAAATAAATTTGGGGTCTTAGGGTATCTTGAAAAGAGTAAGAAGGATTTTTTGGACTTCGCCAACACTAACAATCTGATGGATGTTAAGCTCAAAAATGTAAAATTCACATGGATCAATAGAATATCAATAAATCAAATCATTTAAGTAAAACTAGATAGAATTTTACTATCCCATGAAGTTGTCCAAATCTTTGGGGATGCCAACCTTCTTGCTCTCCCAAAATTTGGATCTTATCACAGTCCACTCCTTTTTGATATTGTCAAGGATAACCCTTTTAGAAGACCTTTCATATTTGAATCAATGTGGATTCAGCATCCTGAGTTGAGGCTTAGGATCTCCCAATGGTGGCAACAAGTTGACCAAGGTTGTCCTTCCTTCTACCTAGCACAAATATTTTTTGATGATTACTACTATACTAATGAAGATATTAAGAACCATATTCAAAAGTTAGAAAAGAGGATTCATCCAAAATATATCCTAAAAATTTATGAAATAATCAAGGATGAAATAACTTCAATCCTACATACATGGTTTAATTCTTTTATCAAGGAAATGAGTGGAATTGATTCATCTAAAAACAATGACAAAGAAATTGGGATATCTTCACTATGCACTTATTGCAGTAAATTTGGTCATGAGAAAGAAAACTACTGGAGTTTCCATCCATGTAAATATTGTGGAAGGAAATCTCATACATATTTCTTCTATTACTACAAAGACAAGTACTCTAAGATATTTAAAGAAATACTAATATTTCAATTAGATTATTTCTTCCAAGTTCTTATTTTAGAAGCTGCCAAAAACAATGAATTTAAGCTTAACATTTTTGAATATTAAGGAAATAGGTCATTTAGAAAACCGAAGGAAAGAAAATGCAGCAATTTAGATCCATTGATAACTTACAATATTATGATATCTCTATTTCATCAAAGAAACTTGAATACTTCAACAACAAATATTCTAAAAAACACTTTGAAACAATAAAAAACTAGAGGAATGAAGAAGACAATGGAAGATAGCATGAAGACCAAACCTAATGAAAGAGAAGGACCTAATCAAGATGAATAATATTTGAAGGATGAAGTTCCATATCGAAGACTAAAGTCTTCAATACCCAAATAATGTGATACAGGGGGTGTTAGAGTATATTACATTATTTGGCATATGCAAATGTACCACCTTGGGTACATTTCTAAATTAGGAGTTTATCTTAGATTAAGAATTGACTATATACTTCAAGAAAGTAATAAATGCACAAATATTATAATTTACAATGATGTAAATGTGCATGTTGTCCACATGTACATGAGTCATAGGATAAAAGTCAAGGATATACTAAAGGCCAAGGAACATATCTTCCTATATATAGGCCTTGAGAGTATGAGAGTTAAGGAACTTGAGAGTGAATAGAGTGAGAGGAATGATATCATGGTAGAGAGTAGTGAGTAGGTACAATGTAGTTCTTCATTGAAAATTCTAGAGTGTTCATGCCCTCTATTATATTTAATTGTACTATTTTTGTGAGATTTTATTAATGATATATTATTGAGTTATTGCAAAATTTTATCATATAGTTTTCCTACATAGTATAGTGCCATTATCATATAGTTAGTATAGCTTACTTATTTTACATCTTGTGGTTACATTTCCTTTAATATACATCCTCAAAAGCTAACAGATAACACCATCAGTGATGAGTTTACCCTGAACCATACTTCCTTGGTAGATTTTGATGATGAGTGGTAGGATATCCTTCATGCTATTAGTCATGAATTTTGTAATAATTTTGTAAATGACATTGTAGAGACTTATCAAATGTAGTCTAAGAGACTTCTGCTGCCAAGGGACTTCGGGATGAGGGCTAGAAAAGTTGATTTGACATCCCTAGGGAGGAACTTGTTCTTTTGGACTTAATAGTATTAATGATGTATTTTCCAATAATATCCCATAAGTACTTAAATAAATTTGAGATATTTGAAGCCCTAAAAAGTAAGGTCATATTTGGGGAAAATTTTGACCTATTAAATTATGTTATAACTTCATAAAAACATGACCACTAGATCAAGCTTGAAAAGATATTTCCAATGAGTATAAATATACATATTTTTGGATATATATTGTGGCAAATTGACCCTAAGAAAAATTTGGTCCTGAAAATTTTAGGCGAATGGGCCGACGTCGAGGATCCTCATATTCATCAATTTCCAATTTTGGAAATCCTAATATTCACCCAATTTTTGAATATTCTCCACTATACATAACCTTACTTTTAAGCAAAGGGATCTTGACTTATACCTCCAAAATACTTCCTCTTTGGTTGAAACATTGTGGAACTTAGCCAAAAGTCTTATTTCTTCTTCCCTAATCTGAAGAGATAAATTCCTATATTGGATCTACTCTTCTATGATTCTAAGGTGTTCATGGATGATCTGTTTATTTTCAAAGATATTGCCAAACACCTCCTTGTTTCACTCTCAAAGATTAAATTTGATAAAGAATAAATTTTTGATGATTTGAGAGATGAGAGGGCCTAAGAAGCTTTGATTCCACCATTCTGCAATACAAGCTCTGAGGTTAAGATGTTGAAGCCACATGGTCTTAAACCTAAAGGAATTTTTGAAGAGAGAATTCAATTGAATATCTTCAAGGACTAGGGGATTATGGTCCGATCCAATTTTAGGAAGGGACTAAAGAGAGGCATCCTTGAACAAGTGTATTGCTTCCTTGCATAAAAGGAATCTATCAAGATTTAGTTGAATGATTTGGTTGTCTATCCTCCTGTTGTCTATTTGATTTAGTTTCTTTGAGTTGAGCATCCATTAACTCATTGCTACCAAAAAACTTAACAAACTCCTTGTAGCGTTTTGGTGTGATAGTTGTCCCTCCACTTTTATAAAAAGGATAGAGGGGGGAGTTAAAATCTCTAACAGGCATCCATGGTTCACTTAAGAAGATGGATTTTATCTAGCTAAGGGTATTCCATAACATCAATATTCCTGGAGAATTGTTAGGAGCATAGATATTTGAAAGAATCCATATCTATTTGTTGTCTTTACAGTAAAAATTAATATTTATAATTATATCAAATGAAGATAAGAGTCCCCCTTCAACTTTTTTTAGGTTCTCAAAGGCATAGTAAGCCACTTGAAGCTCCATGAGCTAGACTAGAAATGTACTCATTATTTCTCCATATTCCTTTGACAATTCTTTCAATATTACCTTCATCAATTTTGATCTCCTAAAGCAACATGATACTAGGTCTAAGGTCTTTTCTCATGGATGAAAATAGCCTTTATTCGGTTAGTCCATTGATACCTCTCACATTCCATGAGAGGATCTTCATCTATGATATTTAGAATAAGGTTTCTTCTCTCCTCTACCTTGTGATGAGGGGGGTTTGGTCCGTTTTCCATAATTCTTAGGGAGGTTTCCAATGGTAAGTTTAGAAAATGATACGAAGAGGATGTTTTGAGTGCCACTGTCAATTTCATCTTCAACTTATTTCCTTAGATCGAGAATGGAAGGCCTCCCTTTCTTCTTATCACTACTAATATTTGCAGAGATTTTATTTTGGTTTTTAGTGACCAACTTAGGCACACTAAAGGACTTATCTAGGTCAAAGGAGGGAGGGTCAGTAGGAGAGGATAATTCATTAAGGAGGTCTATGGAGTTTTGGTTAAGAGGGGGTGTGAAGGGATAGATATTTATGGGGATTGAGGAATCATAACCAAGTTGGGGTTAGAGTCTCAGGGAGGAGAATCAAGAAACTCAAGGAAGAGAAATTTTGTAATAATATTGACTTCATAAAAAGAAAAAATAAACCCAGATAAGAGGTTGAAATGATTAGGGTAAGCTAAAATAGAAAATACCTGGTCATGAGAATCAATAGGGGGAGAATGAGTAGGTTGCTTGCCCTTGGAATTAGGAACACTAATAGGGTGATCTGTGTTGGATGGGTCCTTCTTAGGAACATGAACATTTCTTCGAGGATATTTTGAGGGTTTATTGGGGTGGGGCTCATATTTTTTCTTGGACTCCTTTTTGAGAGGGGTATTTTGCCCTAAGATGACCTTGCATGCAGTACTCAATGCAAAATGTGAGCTTGTTCTCATATTTTATAGCTTGGTGCTTGCAAAAGGTTCCATAGACCACATCCACATACATGGGTAATTCTAAATTGAGGTTGACATTGATGCATAAACAAGCATACACCATTTGGGTCTTGGCTTTGGTTGTCAATTTAAAAGAAAAAAGGTTTCCTATAGCTCTATCAATACCTTTTAAGATTTCTTTATGCTAGAATTGTTCTGGAAAACCAAGAAATTTGACCCAAATGAGTGTAAAGTTTATGCTTTGATTTTTAGGTTCAAAATCCTCTCCCTTTATTATAATAAAAAGACTATTTTGGCCAAGGAACAAAGGTCCAATGGTGAAGATGTTCCTGGTGTCTTTATAATTATTAAGCCTGATGAGAGAGAATTCTCTAGGAAGAGCGTCTAGATCCATGTTGCCACTAGAGAACCATTTGTAGAAGATCCATTTTTGGATGGAATTAATGTCTGAATGAGATCCTAAAATTTTTCCAACCAAGGACAAAAAGTCTTTAGAAACAAATGCATTCATGATTGAAGGAGGAATTACCAGTTCTTTGCCAATTGGTAGGAGTGTAATAGGATAATTTTGAAAAGGTGGTGCATACAATTTTCTAGAATATCTACACAAAGGAGATAGGTTTGGGCATTTTATGATCCTTTGGGGGTTCTCCTCAATGCCCATGACTTCCACTCCCCCACTTAGACCATCTTAAGGATCAAAATTGATGTCAGATTCCTCGCCATCGTCTGTGCCTAAGTTCCTGCCATAAGGAAATTCAAAATTTTGTGATTCGCTAGAGCTTACCTGATCACCAGAGTTTGCCATCATAAATAAATCATAATTTCATTCCCTTCATATCTTATTATATTATAAATAGTAGGTAAATTAACCAAGTAATTTTCCTACTATTTATAATATAATATGATATGAAGGGAATGGTCTTATGATTTATTTAACATAGCATTGAAAACTTATATTATTTTAATGTTGATTTTAAATAGAAAAGATGAGTTTTATCTTTCCTTTTTTAAAGTATTTTAATGTTGCTTTTAAATAAAAAATATGATTTTTATGTCTTTTCTTTTTTGAACTTGATTTATACTTTTGCTATAACATAACATATAATTCATAGTAAGACACATTTGTAATTTTACATTTATTTATGTAGTTGATCCATATTTTTAAGAACCATTAATTAAGTTAATTAGGTATTTAAAAAAAAGCATGGTCCTTTTTATTTAAAGCAACATTAAAAAAGTTCAAGTTCTAAATTCTATATTAAATAAATCATGAAACCATTCCTTTTATTTATATATAATCATGTTTATAACTATAAATTATAACTTGTATACCATAAAAATAATTTAAAACAATACATAATTTAAATTAAAATATATTTATATGAAAATAATACTTTGGGCGGTTCTGGTGTAATAACACTTTTGTTGTGCTCTAGGGTTTCCTTAGACTACCTAGGTCAAGTCCTTGTCATTATTTATGGCCCCCAACCTTGATGAGCCAGACATTATCTCTAGTATCATGGGAGATAAGACTAATAAGGATGTTGCCTATTAAGCACCCATATAATTTTATCCTGAAGGTGGTTCACAAGGTAAGGTTTCATCCCTTGATGTCAATTTCCATTCAAGATATATTGATCTCACATGCAATTGGCTTGAATTGGACACCCTATTCAATTACTTTGTTGGGTGTATCCCTAATGAGTCAATCCTAAGGGCTTGGTTCAATTTAGCCTAGGACTCTCATGGCATAAACCTTGCACAGGACCTTACAAAGGTTTTATTCATTTTTTAATTTTTGACCCTACCCAAGTGAAGGATATTTATTACCATGGTCCACAAAAAATGCAGAGCTCTTTGTTAGTTCTCTCACCATGGACCCATGATTTTTCTATGTTTGAGGATAGAATGAACAAATTCCTAGTTTGGATTGAGTTCCCTAGTCTTCCCTTTCATTTTTGGGCTAGTTTACATGATATCATGGTGGTTATAGGGCATGTCATTATGCTTGAACCTAAAATATTCAATGATCATCTTACCAGATGAGTCTATGTAGAGATAGATCTATCTAAGGACCGTAAGGATCCAATGAACATTCAATTTTGGGAGATTATCATCTCATAGAGAATTATTTACATTAACACCTACTTTCAATTCCAAGCATATGATCATTAGGTGAAATATTGCCTGCTTATATTGCATAACAAGACAAATCCAACTCTTGCACCCTCTACTAGGTAAACCCCTCAACCTAATGAGGAGGGTTGGACCACTATTCCAAGCATATGATCATTAGGTGAAATATTGTCTGCTTATATTGCATAACAAGACAAATCCAACTCTTGCACCCTCTACTAGGTAAACCCCTCAACCTAATGAGGAGGGTTGGACCACTATGGGAGGTCACAAAAATTAGCATAATAGTATGCTAAAATGCCAAAATATAAGCCACCTATGAAGGCAGTAGTCATAGTAAATTTAAAGCCTTCATAGAAGGTGCTAGAACCACCATTCGAATAGCCAATTGGTGGCCCTTCAACAAATATGGTGAACAAGGAGGTCCCACCACCGCAGTAGAACCATACCTTGAGCCTATGGAGCAAGATCCCTAATAAGGGAATGAAACAAATATCTCCTACCCTATGTCCTCACATCAATGTGTGCTAC
This sequence comes from Wollemia nobilis, assembly GCA_028583015.1. NCBI lineage: Eukaryota > Viridiplantae > Streptophyta > Pinopsida > Araucariales > Araucariaceae > Wollemia > Wollemia nobilis. Next base: position 5,003,883 of record JAQPPZ010016859.1, on the reverse strand, counting down.
TCCCACCACCCTAGCAAGGATATGGAGGTAGGAGATTTTATTCTAAAGAAGAGGTTTCATCTCATCAATATTCAATTGGGGGGCTTTGGAGCTGACCCTAAAAGTACCAATAACTTCAAAACTTTGGAGTTCCTTAATATTTAGGATATATCATTAGACTCCTTACCTTAGTGAATTTTCTCTCATGGAATGTGAAGGGTCTCACAAAGCCCAACTGCAAATGTATGGTGTGCTACATTCAGAAAAAAATTGATATATATTTCTTGTACCTACAAAAGATTAAAATCGTAAGTTTTTTTATTGGTAGTTGTATGTCAATTCATCTAGCCTAAAATTTATTTTCTCCATAGTGAGTATGAACATGGATGAGGTACCATCGTCACCTTCATCTCCCTCCATTGGTAATATCACTTGGTGGTGCACAGTTGTAATCCCACCTATCCTACTTTATGGATGATGTTCTCTATCAACAATCATGCATTTGGGATAATTAATGTTTACACATCCAATGATACTATGGAGTGTGCCCATTTATATAACTAGTTATATGAGTCACTTCTTATTGCCACTTGGCTAGTCTATGGATATTTCAACATGATTGAGTCCACAAGCACCTAATGCGTTGGGCCACTAGAAAACAAGTGGCATGGTCTTACATGCAATATAAATTAGGTCTTGATGAACCCAATATGGGATACTCTCAAGATAACAAAGTTTGGCACATGTGGTCTAATTTACGCTTAGGTGTAGATTGTATTATTAAAATATTGAATAGGGATTTGTTATCCATGTAACCAATTTTTACTTTTTCCAATCATATTTTTTCTCAATATTCTGGCTTCCTAAGGTGGTCTTCTTAGACCTCTTGCGCATAAACTTTTACATTGAATGGATGGGTGGTGGAAAGCCCAAAAATAGTAGTCAAGTTTATTTTACATGTTGCTTAGTCATCAACCTATAGTTACTCACATTCAGCACATTTAAAATTTGGAGAAGCACCCATCCATGCATAATTGATAGATTAGATTGTTGAATTATGTAGTGGAATGCACCACTCACTTCCTTCACATTTAACCAATTGGTCTTATTTCATAGGTAGACAAAAATGTCACTACCTTGGATATCCAATGTCCCATGTTAGCATTGGATTAACCCTTCTTCCATGTTCTACAAATTTAGGTGGCTAAGCTTCACCACCAACAAAAATTTATAGACAGTCATGCAGCACAAGGTGCTAAACTCTTAGTTATGAAAATAAATACCAAGTATATATTCCACCTATAATTGCTTAGGCTGGTAGAAAATGGTAAGCCTTGAAAAAAGGTCAAGAATAGATACTCACTTTTTATAGCTTGTTAATAAAATTTGACCATCATAATGAAATATGACATAGAGATAATAAAGAGACCAATTTCAATTTGTTAAAATGGTCACTCACTTTTCAAATATCATGAACCCAAGTCTGTTTTGCAATGACATATGACCATTGATCATGTTTTTAGAGTTTCAGCTACAAGTCTAGTTCTTCCTTCTTAGGATGAATATCAACAACAAACAACCTAATACTATTTTTTCCTTCTTTGCTCTACATAGTCTCATATTTTTTTTCCTCATAATATTTAAACAACACCAACTCTTCTAGTTCATAGCAAGATCATGGAAACCACTTTCATCATGCATTGAATAAGGATCATAGTTGTGTTCCATGGAATTATTATCAAAAACTAAAGTGTAAAATTTTTTCCCTTGGCATGTCTGCACCATAGTATAAGGAAACTATATCCCCAAATTTCAACTTATTTTGCTCTACAAAATATATCCATCATATTATGAAAACATAATTCTAGCTACTTGTCTAATTTTGAAACCTAAATTCCATTCTTTATTGTCTTCATCTATACATGTAAGTAAAACTTTAGAGTTGTCATTTTTAGAGTGGTTATTTTGAACTTTATTTCTATTTGAGCCCATTTAGAGATTCTCCATAGGAAAGTAGCATTCAACATGTTGTCTTAAGATCAATAATCTATTTAGCTTTTGGTGGCCAATATCGTTCAGATTCAACTACTTATCACAAAAATGTTGTAGGACTCCTAAAACTGTTCTGCCCACATTTTGTTCATCTCTAGGTTTCTCTTCTACTATCTAATTGCCATTAGGATGAGGATTGAGCAACCACTACTAGAGTTGATTATCATATAAATGGTCATTTATCATCTTAACAACTTGTTTAGGTGTATATAAGGTTTGGAAATCCAAGTCTTTTTAAAAAACAACAATTCAAAAAACATTCTTCTGTTATCTCTCCCCTTGAATTTGAGAAAATATCTATCATAAGAAAGGATAGCATCATCTTCTAACTTGAACATAGGCAACCATATTCTCTTCTTATTAGGTTATATTTGTGCTCCCCATTTTTCATTTAATTGACTATCAATACCTTTAAAACCTAAAGAAGAACAAGAAGAAAAAGAAGTCTGATCAATTTTTTTTCTTGTTCTTCAACTAGCAGTCTTGTAGCCCTACCCGATTGATCTTCGAGACTCTGTTTGAGTTCTTTTGTTTCACTATCAACCATGAATTTATTAACATGACTTGATTGTCCTTCAAGAATTTATTTTTCTCGTACCTTATTCTCAACCAATCCTTCGCTAATATTATCTTGTTTTATTGGTCATTTTGTTGATGTAAATTTAGAACTAAAGGGTCATTGTAGATTTTTTTTTTCATGGTGGTGTTTTATTGGTTATTTTGTTGATGTATATTTAGAAGTAAAGGGTCATCATAGATTTCTTTTGTCATGGTGGTGTTGTGAAGTCCATTGAAAGGTTTGATCCACACCCACTAATTTCTCTAAGTCTTTTGAAATTTCTTCCAATATCATTCAAAAATCTATTATATGCAATCAAGTACTTATATTCAAAATCTTGATAGTGTTTTCACATAAATTTTAAAATATAAATGGAAAAACATGGAAATTATGTTTGACGGTGAAGAAAAAAAAAAAAACTTGGATTATCTCTAACAACCATATGCCTTATATACATAAACTTTAAAAGCAAGTGAAGTTACTAAAAACATTTGAAGTATATCTTACCTTTGTATAAGGGGTTGAAACAATTGTGAGAAAATACTTTGTTTCAATTAATTGATTATACTATTGAGTAATTTTAGTAATTGTGTGCTTCAACTCATGAAGTTGACAAAATTTAAGGGATAAAATTGCATTTTGTAAGATGGTTGCCTCTCTTCCACACACACATATGGGATGGTCTCATGATTTATTTAATATGGAAAGAAAACTTGAACTAATGTTGCTTTTAAAAAGAAAAGAGGGTTGTGCTTTTTTTTTTGGTTTAATTGATAGATCAACTATACTAATAATTTAATAAACAAACATTTGAATTACTTTAGTGTTGCTTTTAAATAAAAAGACGTTTGTTGTGTGTTTTTTTTAAATTATATATCTAATAAGTTTTATTGCAAAAATACAAATATGTTTTAATTTGAATTATGTATTATTTTTAATAATTTAGTTATTTTCATTGTTTACAAATCATAATTTGTATTTATGAACATGGTTTCATAATGTGTGAAAATGATTTTTTCCATATGAAAAAGAATCACAAAAAATTAAAACATGGTTTTCACTATGTTCATGGACATTTTGAGTTTGTATCCATATGTGCAAAGGCTCAATTAACTATAAGGTGTCCTACTAATTTGTGGCTATTCAATGTAAAGAGTTATTTATATTTGTCATACATTTACTTTCTTAGCTAATAATTTCCTACTTGGAAAAGAAATTGAAGCACATATGGTTTTATTTAAAGTGTGAAGAGAAACCAATTAGGATAAAATAGGGGGAGAAAACTTATTCTTC